>OX344858.2:16570714-17882857 GCA_947037095.2 Nycteola revayana | reverse complement strand
CGCAAATGTATGGATACTTAACATTTGTCACTTTTTTTCGGAATGACTTACTACGTTTACTACTTCACCGGGCATGAAGGCGAGCAGAGCCTTCAGCCTTAATAAATAGTTTAAAAACTACAAACTAAGCAACCTGCTCTAGAGGGGCTTGGACCTCGGATCAGGGCGGTCGCTGGCGATGAGATTGAGGGATTATGACGTTTAGTATTTTAGGGGGTTTTGTGCAACTGTCGCTCTACTTTACAGTTCGCGGGCCTTTCGTACTTCGGGTCTACGAGGGCATCGGATGGTTCTTTGCAAACTAAGGGTCGGCAGGATAACATTTGTCAATTTGTGATTCTATTCAGTCAGCGATTCTATTAAAAACAAAGCGAGTTTCTGCTAGCGATCACTCCGTTGTGGCCTTTTGTCTGCGCCCTCTGATTCTTAGGTAAAATCCGTAATGCCTAGACCACAGGATTCCTAACTAAGTTCGCCTTTAACTCAATTATTTCTTAATAAGTGTTCTCGTAACAGAGCCCGGATGGTCAAGGGAGAGTCCGTATGAGTGTTGTGTCATACAACTTGTTAGTTATTTAACAATCCCACGGGGATACCTGTTACCTGTTGCTGTGCCCTTACCGGTTCATGTTGGAACTTCACCATCTATTGTCACTTATGTAAACCCATGAAAATAGCAATAAAGATACTGTATACTAAAAAGGATTTAAAAGTAAACTTTTATTAAGACTCGAAAGGGGCAAATATACCCTTGATAGTGGCTATATGTTTGTGCCTTTTGGGGTCAAAACGTTGGGGCCGTGGGAACCTGGTGCAAAATTAAATTAAAGAAATCGCAGCGGCACTTAACAAAGTGACGTGTTCCTAGAATGCTGGTATATACTTTGCCCAACAAATAAGCATTGCTATTCAGCGTGGCAATGCTGCCAGCATTCTGGGAACGCTTCCCAGTGACGCCATTTTAGAGAAGTATTTAATTTTATCTTTTTTTTTAACTTTTGGTAGTTTTTAATTCTTAGTTAGCTTTAATTATAAGTAATTTTTATTTGTTAAGTTTACTTAACAAATAAAAAATCTGTTATTAATAATATTATTATAATAATATTAAAAGCTTATGAATTGTATTTATATATATTAAGTAAACTATTTATTTAATACAATTTATTATATTTTTCTAATAAATTATATATAAATTGTTATTTTTTTCGTACAGGATGATTTTTTAAGTTAAAGAAATTTTAATTGTAATCCTCTCATTCTATTTTGTATGATTGAAACTCATCCAAATACCAGCACAGTAGCATTTATTAGATAGACGACAATGTCTCTATTAATAAAATTACATTTTATTCCTCTCAAATATCGTATGTATTTCTAACTAGTCAATAATGTCAATACTCGAGGTTTATCCGGAAGCCTGTCCCAGAGACACGAGTCGTTGCGCTAGTGTTCTTTAAACTGCGCCTAATCAATGTAATCACCTTAAGGTACAATATTGCAATAGTCACAGAAAAAAATATCACGCACGCACATGTTGTGGTAATGTAGGTTAGTATGTATGTATCACAAATAAGTTCTTGGTAAAACACACATAAAGCCCTTTTAAAGTGGAAGCTATACCTATGTGTGTATTAAAGTAACATTAATTTTCTAAGTGTAGCAGTGTAAAAGTAGGTAGGTACTATATTTAACGTATTTTTTAATATACGAATCCTGCCCATCTCTTTTCCATGCTTCTCCAAAAGTAAGTGGAGCAATAGTAATAGTTGCTGTAAGCTTAATTTGAACGGGGCGCAGAAAATGTTTAGCTGAAAAAATATAATAACCTGAGAACGAGAAGTTATTGCAAAATTTAAATGCATATTTTAGTGTAATACTAAAGTAAAGAATGCTTCCTTTTGCGTCTGCCAGGAAACATTAAGTCCACGGTGTCTTCATGCAATATTTTTCTACAAAATGTTATGTTCTCACAAAATAATTAAATAACCGTTTGACATTCCAACATTTCCAAATATGACCTACTTAAATATTTTTTTATCGATACTTACACATTAATTTTAATTAGACACGAAAACCATATTACAAAATACCATTTAAAAGCAATACCTACAGTTTTAACGTTAAGTATGTTAGAGACAACCTTATTTCATTATGGAATGCCAAATTAGGCGAATCAACTAAAAGTCAACCAGCTACCTTTAAATGGTTTTTTTCAACCAAAAGTTGACGGTTGATTTCTGTTTCATTAATTTTCTAAGAGAATATACATTTTATACTTATCTCTTTCTAAAGCTGTTAACCCATCTAAATACAATGTTATTAAAGAAGGTATTTTAACTTCCACTGGTTAATAATAAGAAAAAATGTGCAGTAAACTGATTTTGCAACTTCTTTTACCGATAGAAAGCCATATTATTTGTGAGTGTCATAGGTTATATTCCGTCAATATTAAGTAAAGATGCCGTGTGGTTTCCGGCTTAGAATAGACCACCCCATGTCTTCCCATGGGTGTCGTAAAAGGCGACTAAGGGACATACGGCTGATGGTTGGGCAGCAGCATCTATTAGCTCAAGGTTTACATCTTACTGCGATCACCAATCCGTCTGCCAAGCGTGGTGATTATGGCAATATCCCTCTGCGATCCTGGCTTGCCGGGGTCTGTTTAGAGGAGGCCCATGTTCAGCAGTGGACGTAAACGGGCTGTTGATGATGATGATTAAGTAAAGGTTTCCACGGGAACGGGCGGAACCGTACATGAGAGCTAGTTAATTGTAACCCAATCTTAGTAAACATACAGAGTAATTTACTAAGACTGATGTTACTCTCTATAACATCGCAACAAACAATTGCAGGTTTCGACGAGCCGACGGGAGCCCAAGTGCCGTCCATGTTCCTAAACTTCATCGGTTCCAGCATCGACTGGGGATACCAGACGGAACCGGAACCCGCTGCGTGTCTCGGGGAAAAGGATCGGAAGTGCTACTGGCCACGAGGAAAAGTAATAAAGTTGTATTTTATGGTTTAAGTGATATTGCCGCTATCACTGATACATTTAATAGAAAAACACCTCTTTATCCGAATGCTATAAAGCCGTTGACTCCAACCTCTGCCTTCGAATCGTGGATAAACCTATCAAGGAAGGCCTATGTTCAGCAAGTCTCCAGGGTTATCCACAGCCTGACATAATTATGATACTCTTATAATATTTGTGCTGAGGTTATCAACATGTACATTTTTCAGTTCAATGTTATAGTAGATAACAGTCAAATCAAGGAAGTAAGTATTACGATTTTATTCAAAGCAGATGTCCAAAATCATTTCTTTACTTTGGAAACTTACACCACAGAGGTACTTAACTTAAACGTCAATCATATCATCAAACTTCTTATTCTAGGTTCTTGGTGGAACGTCAGTGATGAACGGTATGATGTACATCCGTGGCTCCCGAAAAGATTACGACTCCTGGGCTGCGGCCGGTAACGAGGGCTGGTCCTACGAGGAGGTGCTGCCCTACTTCCTCAAGTCGGAGGATAACAAGCAGATCAAAGAGATGGACCAGGGGTACCATGCCACTGGTGGTCCCCTCACTGTGGCCCAATTCCCTTACCATCCACCACTCAGCTACAGCATTGTGAAAGCAGCAGAAGAACTCGGTAAGATTTGAAGACATTTTTTCTGACGGACATTATGTAGTTAGCCAGGATACATTTATTGCTTTACTAAGGGAAAAACGCGAGTAGAGCTACAGCCATGTAATGGTTTAAAATCTAAGCAACCTGCGCAAGAGGGCGTTCCCTGTGGGACTCCGTCTCAAGACTGTCGCAGGCGGGTCTTAGAACACTGTCCAAGGCAAGAGTCTTGTTTAAATCGCAGAGTTTTTGTGTCATGCAATTTTCTCCTTTGTAGTTTAATTTTTATCTATTATAGGTGTATAAAAATCTTAAAGAAACACCGAAATCACAGCCGAAATCGTCATATACAACGGAGTGGATAAAATTAGAAAAAAAAAGGAAATGAACGAAATATTTATTGCAGCGCACTGCAGGATATATGAAAGCAAAACCATTAAATCGGTGATCTTCACTCAAGGCAAGCCTATATCGTGAAGACCAATGACACAATCATTTTTTTAATCCAGGATACCAGCAACGCGACCTCAACGGCGTCCACCACACTGGCTTCAGCATCGCGCAGACCACCAACAGGAACGGCTCCCGACTGAGCGTCGCGCGTGCCTTCCTGCGCCCCGCCAAAAACCGGCCCAATCTCCACGTGATGCTCAACGCCACTGTCACCAGGATCCTTATCAACCAGACAACCAGGCAGGCGTATGCTGTGGAAGTCAGGAACAGTTTTGGAGGAACTGAGACCATTTTTGCTAACAATGAAATTATTCTAAGGTTGGTTTATTTTTATGTTATTACCTTTTTCAATTATTGCTTATGTTTAGTGTAACTTGTTGTTTATAAACAGAATATACCTATATACCTAATAGCAAACAGATTGTATTACCAACACCTGTAATTAATAAAGGCTGTCTCAACGGCACGGAACGGTTGCCCGAACGGCAAGCACCAGATAGTTAGATCCCTATTTGATCGAGGGTCCCAGGTTTATCTCGTAACAGAACACTTAGCTCAACGTCTCGCATTGAAGAAAATACCTATTCAAGGACGGATTTTACGATTAGGAGATAATAGTTCAACCATTGCAAATTAGGTACATGGTACATTTTAATATTCAATATCTTATATATCCCAATTTGGTGATTAAGATAGAGGCTTATGTATTAAATAAAATAACCTGATACTTACTTATGACCAGCGCCACCACTAATTTAGTCTAGTTAGGTGTCAATATGCATTTAGCAGATCAAGACTTCCATACACATAATTACATATTAATTTTATTATGTTTAATGTTGTTTTATTAAGTTCATAATTGTTTATACAAAATCCATAAGAGTTATTATTTTCCATAAGAGTTATTATTTAGTTAAGATACAAAATTGTTTCATAGTTGTAAGTTTAAATTGCCTGTTAGTTCGATAAGGACATCTGCAATAAATTGTCTTAGTGCCTAGTAGTCTTGTGCCTGCTCGGTCATTTTCAAGATCGCTCCGTACTAGTTCATTTCGGACAGTGAACTAGTTCGTTCTATAAGCTCTAACAGCTCTATTCGGTCTTTGCGCTCGGTCAGCATTTCCATATAGGACAGCGCGGACCACAGAGTAAATACGTTCTCTAGGAACATTGTTAAGTACTTAGAGCGTATTTGCGGACCACAGAGCAGTTGGTAGCTGCTCTGTCATCACCACGGTGACCAAATTATGGTTACTATTGTAATAATTTAACATATTTGATTTTCCTTCATACTTGAACAGGCATAGGACTCAAGGACTGTCATTCTGATCAACCGCCTACATTATTATGAATGAATTCGTATGACGTACTTGTCAAAAACAATCAGTCAGTTTCATTATTCGTTCTCGCTCGCACTTATACGATCTCGCGGTTTACAATGTACGAAGTACGAAAAGAGCTATTTGACCTATTAGACCGATTACAAATCAGCGTTCGGAAACGTTTCTTCTAGTACAGTACGAAGATACGGCTCCTATTCGTTCATGGTTCACGAACTACACAAGACTAGTGCCTAGTGACTTGGTGGGCGCGGCGGTAAGCTCAAAACCGATAGTGTACAGTACCGGTTTACCAAAGCTGTCACTAGATGGCGTTGTACAGTTTGGCTACATCTCGCAATGGTTTCGTTCACACCAGCCACCTAGGCTAGTGCATATCATTATACAGCGACTAAATTCAGTAGTCCAATAGTTGATCTAATACAATGGTATCGTTCAACGTTTGTTATTTCATTGAAACCCCAGCGTATATCACGGTAGGATACCTGAGAACATCTTCATAGTGAAGTGCCTAGTGATTTTCAATGAAACAACACTTGTTGAACTATTATTGTATTAGGCCCAAAACACACACAAGCGACGCAAGGCAGCAGGCGTGGAACAGGCGTGGCGCAGGCGTGCGCCGCTTCAAAACGGTTTCATACAAAATGTATGCAGGCGACGTTTTTGTATAAAATCGTTTTGAAGCGGCGCACGCCTGTGCCACGCCTGTTCCACGCCTGCTGCCTTACGTCGCTTGTGTATGTTTTAGGCCTTAGATGAACTAATGTAGGTACTACTGAACTTAGTCTATAAATAATATGAACTAGACATGCGCAACGGGGTACGGCGCCTAGTAATGCTGCATCACTTTTCGTACCGGGTGATATTACTTCGTTGCATTACTTTCGTGATGCTATATCACTCAGTACATTTTTTCATTACATTACTACTACTTGCGTTACGCGTTATGTCTGCACCGTATAAGTGTCTATCATCACTTTTCCTACCTAAAATAGGTAATTATATTTTCCTTAATACTTAGATCTATTCCTTCACAATGTGACTATGAATGTACATGACCAGACATAGGACTATCCATTTTTATTTACCTAAGATAGCCGTACCTAAAATAAATTTAAATAAATTCCATGTTTTTTTTACAATGCTATTTACATGACTTCGTTTTTGTTTGTTTTTTTTTATAAAGTAACCAACCAATTTTTTTGAGAGCGAGCATGTGAATTTGAAGCGTATGAAATTGTTAGTTGTACCACAGTGGCATGTGTAACGCAAGTAATGTTTTAGGTGATATGTAATATTAGATTGGGCCGAGTAACATGTAATATTGCATTACCTGTCCGGTCTCGTCCAGGTGTTATCACGCGTAATGTACTTATGATGATGATACTCATTAGCCAGTATAACGTCTACTAATAAATATGGACCTCACCCGAGGAAACTTTACTGGCCATTCTCTGGTGTATAATCATTAAAGATGAGTTATAACAATATTAACAATCGAGATCAACGACTTAACGTGTATTCCGAGACGCAGCGGGGAAGTCCTCCAACGAACCGTATCCGGAAAGTAATCCTTAATTTTACACAACAATTTCTTGTCCGAAATCAAAAGTTTTACCGCTAACTCTCACTTAAAGTAAAGAAACAATCCCATTCTTTGTCCATAGCGCTGGCGCCATCGGCTCCCCGCAGATCCTGCAGCTGTCGGGCGTGGGCTCCCCCGAGGTGCTGTCGCGCGCGGGCGTGCGCGCGGTGCTGGCGCTGCCGGCGGTGGGCCGCAACCTGCACAACCACGTGGCGCACTTCCTCGGCTTCCAGGTCAACGACAACAACACCACGCCGCTCAACTGGGCCACCGCTATGGAGTACCTGCTGTTTAGAGACGGACTTATGGCCGGCACGGGTGGGTTACTTGTTTATATTAGACGCAAGATCTTCATGTTCCTAGTAAATCTTTGATGAACACCTTGGCTATCGGTGATCATATAAGAAGAAGTTTTCAAAAGGAATTCCATAGGAAGTTATATGTTATCATACATCATCATTATGAATATCAATCGCTGAGGTCTATTTCTTGGAATTAAATTGCTACTTTTATGCCTCTACCAGCTAATTAAATCTTAACAGTAAATTTTGATTGATAAACATTGTTAATAATCTCTTTGTCTCGACTAAAAAGAAACATGTCATTTCTATAGGTATATCAGAAGTGACGGGTTTCATAAACACTAAGTACGCAAACCCTGCTGAAGACAACCCTGATGTCCAACTGTTTTTCGGTGGGTTCCTGGCCGACTGCGCCAAGACTGGCATGGTGGGCGAGCGCCTCGACAACGGCTCCAGATCTATTCAGATCATCCCCACTGTACTGCATCCGAAGAGCAGAGGACGTTTAGAGATCGCGTCCAGCGACCCCTTCGAGTATCCCAAGATTTATGCCAAGTGAGTAGCGTTAAGTTTACTTTAATGAAATAGATAATAATAATTAAGTTTTAATGAAATAGAAAAATGCATAGATCGGTCGGATGACATTTATTGTAAATATATTTTTAGTCAGACAACCTCCATAGCGTAGCGGTATTTGGCTCGCTTTATATCTCGGAGGTCGTAGGTTCGATTCCCACGTCGGACAGGAAATCTTTGTGTAAATCTAAGATTTCTTTCCGAGTCAGGCTGGTTGAGAGATTACACTCCGTGCCTCGGAAAGCACGTTAAGCCGTTGATCCCGATTATTATAACATCATCTATAATAATCGTATAGCAAGAAACGGGCAGCAGCGTTTCCTTGTGTGGTCCAACATAATACTGCGGTCACTATGACAAATACCCTCCCTCGGGAGGAGGTCTATGTTTAGCAGTGGACGTTATACGAGATGATGATGATAATGATGATTTTTAGAGAGACGGCAGTATTCTGTACAGATAAGAAGCATAAGATTTTTTTTGTTGTAGAATCACTATTTGTATGATCCACAGAAACTGGCACAGATCTGAATGTCCAAATTTTTTTTTTTTTTTTTAATTAAACAATATCCACATTTTTTCCTAGTCTTATTGTCTTTATATGAGTGAATCCTGCATAGATGGGATCGCATATTAACTAGTCCTGAGTATTACAAATAAATGCTTTATTTACTTTTCAGTTACCTAACCCACCCAGACGACGTGAAAGTGTTAGTGGAAGGCATCAAATTCGCTATCAAGCTCTCCGAAACCAAGGCTCTCAAACGGTACGGGATCAAACTGGATAAGACTCCAGTAAAGGGTTGCGAGAAGATCAAGTTTGGTTGCGAAGCGTACTGGGAGTGTGCGGTGAGGATGCAGACTGCTCCAGAGAACCATCAGGCGGGATCCTGCAAGATGGGGCCCAGGGGAGATCCGACTGCTGTTGTGGATAATTTACTGCAGGTAATTAATTAAAGTGACTTGCAGTTCGCCTACAATGCTAAATGGAAAATATCTAAATTGTACCTACTATCTGTCAGGATGGAATGGAAAAACCAGCGGCCTTTAGCGGCTTTTGTCATATCTACCACGCTTAGCGGGTTTGTGTCCGCAGTTGAGATTATCCTGCAAAACTCAGGGAACCAGACCCACAACGAAATTTTAGATTTAGACGATGATTTTGTCCAGCATAGGGATCGAACCCTCGACCGCTACGGCACAGAGATCGTGTTACCTTTAATGTTATCTCCGCAGGTGCAGGGCCTGGACCGGCTGCGCGTGGCGGACGCGAGCGTGATGCCGTCGGTGCCGTCGGGGAACACCAACGCGCCCGTCATCATGATCGCGGAGCGCGCCGCCGACTTCATCAAGCAGCGGTGGCTCGGGACCACGCAGGTCAGCTCAACATTACATGTACCTACTGTTTAAAAATATACGAAATACCTGATTCATCGTCATTTTAAGTAGTTACTCATAATTGGCCAAGATTAGGCTCTTCAGTATTAATATCAAAATCTAATGTTAAAATCTAAAATGTTTCCCTCGAGGAGACGGCTATGTTAAATCTATATGACAAAATGAGCTCTAGTGCCTTGCAATAAAATTTAATCTAGGTTGTACTAACATTCAATTTAATCGAAAAATTTTAATGTTACTAAAAAAGTATAGGTACACATAATCAATTATACTACTAAAAATAATTTATAAGCATTCTCTGAGTATAATGTACAAACGATAAAAATCACTGTGTATTTCATAATACCATAATAATAGTCAATATTTTTTTAAAGATTAGTCTATATGAAGAGTACCTTATTATCATAATTATAGAACTATACCTATAGGTACGTTAGCTTATTATAAATATCGTAAAACAGCTGCTACGTACCTATTTTTGATGTGATTATCATTTATACTAATACTAAAAAGAGGAACGATAGTAACATAATAATATTTAATTATAAAGTTCCCCCGGAACCGATAAAACCGCGCGTGGAAATCTCTTAGAAAAGCGAATGGCGTACTTCCCAATTCGAACTTAGTAGAATGCCATTCGAACTTAGCAACTTGATCGAAATCAAGTCAAGAGGATATTATCGTGTTTCTATAGCAAGTATACTACCCGCAGGCGCCGTACCCGCTGACTCACGGCGGCGTGTCCAACGTGCTGGCGGCGAGCGACGCGCAGGCGCAGGCCACGTGGCAGCAGTGGGCCTGAACACACACACTCACTAAAGCGCATGTAAATACTTCGCTATGTAATATAGTGGCACAGAATTAAGACTTTAGCAATGAACTCAAAATTACAGAACATTGATATTATGTAAAACGGCATTGATTGTTGAAATAATGGGTGACATTTTTTACCGTCTTGAAAATAATAGGGCGTGATATGTATATGAAATAGATGTCTAAGGCACAGTTATTTTATCATTTTATTTTTTATACTGACAGAGTGAAAATCGTAAACGTAAAAATGCATACCTAAGTAGGTAGTTACGCTATTTCGCTCACTCTTTTCATTCATGTTTGATTGCGACCTAGGTATTTTATGCACCTATGTAATTAATATGCACGCGCTATGTAGGGTGTATTTCTTTTAAGTAATTAATGAGGTTTTCAAAACTCTAATAACCAAAATACTAGTTTCCTTGTGTGGTACGATAGGTCTATAGATTCTATTCCACTTACACGAAACTCCATATCAAGACGATAAAAAAGTCACCCAGTATATGACATAAATCCAATCGAAGCGTATGAGAACTCGAATTCGTATTCCTTTGTAAAAAATAATAACAGGTCAAGTCTGCATTGTTAAGACATTCGACTATATTTTGACTATACGATTGACTTGACAGTAGAAACTTATGAGTTACTGTGTCACTATACAGGTGTTAGTTACCAACGATCTTCTAAATTGTTATTGAGATATTTAATTCTGATATTCCGAAACTATAGCGTTCGAAGCTAAGAAAAAATATTTTCCTCTAACTTCAAGCCCTTATAAGCAGCTTTTACCTATCCACAAACCAGCACTCCTCATAAACTATTCCTACTATTAGTCTGAATCCTCATTGGCCGTACGTGTCCCTCGCGTTCGCGCGTTATTTAGACGCGGATGGCGTGAGTAGTGATGTAAATGTCGAATACCGTTGGTAGAACGCGGCGATTGCATCGTTCTAACGCCCGATGTGGGTTCAAGGCCTCTGAATAGAGAATGTACCTGTTTTGGCGGAGTATTCATCTTTGAGCGTTAATTATTTGAGCACCAAAGCTATTCCTTTTCAAAGTTGATGCTTTAAGTATTGGTGTTCAAAAAATTAGTGCAGAATTAGGAATACAGCGTTTTTGCAACACAATCTTGTTCAAAATAATATTGTATAGCAAAATCTGTCTTTTTGTATATTGATCGTAACGGCCTATTAAGAAGCTTCATTATTGACCTAAAAATAAACGCATCGCGTTGCTGTACAAATTAGTATTTATTTTTTATAATAATTATTTGTAACGGTGTAAGACGACACTGGCGATCAAAAAACTATTATTTATATCTAAATGTCAGAAGCATAAAGGCGAAAACACATTATTAAAACGCGACGCAACGCCACGTGTCGACACCTGATATGCTACGTGCGTCAGTGCGCGCGTGGCGTCGTTTCGGGTGTTCATAGTGTGATTCTGGTCTATACATTTGATTCGACTCAACACGCGTCGCGTTTCATCAGGTCGCATGTTTCCGCCTTTAGGATGTACTATTTACTTCAGAAGCATTTGGTCGTAAGTGCCAGTTTACGACAAAGCCGCATACGACATTTCGTCGGTGATACTGCAATACCGCTTAAAAAACTAACTAATAAGGTTCAAATCAAATGTAACAAATAGATTTTTTCCCTTTAAAACATAGTTAGAGAAAATATTTCTTGTCAGATGAATTTACACCTTATAACTACTGAATCACCGACGATTTTATTCTGACATATAATTATACATCCGATCTCATGCATTTTAGCTGTAGATCTGCTAAATAACAGTTTTTCGATCGACAGTGTAAAACTATTTAATAAGGTATACAATAAGGTTTTGACAAATAAAAACTATTTTTTGTAAAATACTTTCGTTTTATTAATATCACTGGCATCCAAAGAAAACACAGTAATACATACAAAAGAAACGATTTATTGCACAGGGATATTGAAATACTTATTGAATAATAATTTGATAGTACAGTCAACAAAAAAGATACGTTTACACTTAGTAAAACGCATTTACGAGAAGAGTATCATATGCAGATGTATACAGCTAGCAACAAACTCTTCACACCTAAAGAATTACCGGCTGTTGTATTATTATGAACATATTTATTAACATTATTGTATACTGACGGTGTAAACCTATCTCTTTTGCTGACTGTACATGACTCTAGGTATGTTCGCATACCGGTCAGAATATTAAAAAAGAATACATGTTATAAATATGATAGCAAATTGAAGATTCTGTATCTACCAATGCTCAATGCTCATAGTATATTTTTCTATAATTTAATATTGTAATTCAAAGCAAACTAATCTATAATATTAGGTGCCTAAAACTCATTATCACACTACAGTTGAGGAAAAGAAAAGAGACAGAAACAAGAGTGGCTACTAAAGAAATTAGAACAATTTTAATTTGTCACTGGTAGAACAGAATCTCCAATTAAAAAGCAACAGTACAAAGCTATATAAAACAATCGTTGTTATGAGAGTACTTTGGTATGAAGGGGAAACAAATGTACTGATGGCACCTTACGCGGTTCTAACGATATTAAAAATAACATTTTTGTATCGTTACAAATATACACATGCCTAACTTTCCCTTGAGCCTTTAAGATATTAATATATTGTTATGTGTGATAGTTCCACATATCTCGTATGTGTTTGACCGACTGATTCACATGCCCCTGATCTCTTCCCGGTCGAGATTTTGAAAGTAAAAGAATAGCACCTGCGTTTGCGCACACAATGATACACTATAATATGGACGTGCTGCATAAATGGCCAATTTCCTTACTGTTAGGTCGCCATGGTCGAAATTGGGAGGATAACGACGTTTAAGCCGTTACACTGAGTAATCTAAAATGTTCAAATACATTTCGCTGTTTTGCGAGAAGAACGAGGCAATTCAAAAAGAGAAGCATTGAGAAAACGGTTCTTAAGATTTTAGGCATTAATTTTTATTTTCCCAAACTTACTCTTTTTGAATTGTGCCTTTATTCTCGCAAAGAAGCGATATATATGTTACAATCAAAACTTATCGGTCAAAACCGCTTTTGACTGCAAATCAGGCAAAAGTAGTTTTGACGGGTCCATATTGGCACTCATAAAATTCCAGAAACGAGATGCTCTTATTTTTGGTCGAAGGTTAAAGAACACCAGGATTCCAACTTCTGTAGGTTAGAACTGTGACCACAACCAAATACAAATTCCATACAAATGATTAATTAAAGCAGTCAAAAGAGGAGAGTCTATATTTCGAGGAGTAACTGGCTAAATAACCTAAGCGACATTATGGCCGATATTGAATTGTATATTTTTTGTAAGAGTTCATAAAGTATATTAATAAATATCTTTCATAGTGACATTTAACTCTATTAGCCTGGTACCCTGTCTACATTCTTTACTCAAGACAAGCACTAACAAAGTCTTTTTCAAAATTCTACCCCAAAAGGATTAAAACGGGGAGTCAAAATTAATAGCAATCGAAAAATAGACGCCGACTACAACCCCATAAAATTTTCCCTTAATAGTCGCAATGATGTCATCATCAGTGACATACAAATACAAACCACAACATAACAATATATTAACATCTTCACTAGTAAACTCGACACAACTAGTAATAAAGTGTTAATATGGAACGGTAAAGAAAATATAATAGGTTACAAGACATGCCGAGTAAACCAGCGGGCTTTAGTGCTTAACGAATAGAGGCGGGCGCACGACATTATAAACACAACACTTCATACGACTATGTTCACAAAACATTAATTTTTCTTTTTTTATAATTTTACTGGATGATAGTAACAAATATAACTTAAAGAATAATAATAGCGTTTGTATTTTTAAAATATAGCATATGTACAAAAACTGGACAAAAGTGCTAACAATTATTTTTGTAAATACCGCAGATTTGAACATATTCAAATTAATGTAATCGATTTCTATCTCAATATGACATTAATTAACATAACAAAAAACAAATACAACGAGATTGTTTTGACGTTGATAATATTTTTTAATATAGATATATTAATATAGACATGTGTATTTATAAAAACTTTCCCTCGAGACTGCAATAATACATGTACAATGTACATGGTACAATCCGCCGCATTACATATGGCTAGCCGTTTTGAATTGCGGCGGTTCAATAATTAGCCGGATTAAATGCCAATGCCAAAGCCATACGTTGTTCAACGCGGCTAGCGTATTTTTTTAAAATATTTCTTGCAGTTTTGCCGTCTACTAGTATTCTTGTTAACCCCTCGTGCTAAGCTAAAATGCTTGTGTTACGAGTGGGCTCACGTCGGTAGTTCAATTGGTGGAGTTCGAATCGGCGACCTCAAGATCACAAGTCCGACGCCCTAGCCATTGGGCTACGACCGGTTTAGGTTTAGGTTTTTTTTTACCACCCAATAAATTCGCCATAATGAAAAACGGCTAGCCGTATGTAATACGGCGTATTGTACGATCTGGCGCGATTGTACAACGAAAAATAAATCATATTATTATCTCCACAGTATTAGCAACGGCAAAATCAAAACAAAAATTTGCCAAGAATAAGAAATAAATTTTAAATAGCGTATAACAAACCAACTGGTACAATTCAACGATCATGTCTGTATCGTGCCCCGCCTTATATAATAATATCAATAATCATAATATATTACTTACAACATACGTCTAATACTTATATATCGTATCTCACTATAATTTAAGCATCACATTGTGCCCTAAGCCGTACGATAATAATTAATAATAATAGTAATTAATAATAATAAAATAAATGAGCCGTTCCGTGCTAAGAAGCTCATACATCAATATCCTAATTATTCGTTACAAAACATCGCCATAATATATTAACACTAATAGTGTCGCGCTAGAAGAATATATTATTTTATTATCAAGGCTTTCGTGTTTTGTATCAATATAATTTTAATAAACTTTCAAAGTTGAATGAAAATTAATATTTATGTTACAAACTTTAGTTTTAGCGATATCTTCAGCAATATCTGCTAGTGTCATAATTGTCCAAGGTGACAACGCGACTAGGGTGTCCTTCTCTGTGTTGCAGGGGACTTCTTCCTCGTTCGTGTCGTTATTTCAACTTATTAATTTTTATACTTTATTCAAAGCCATTTTGACCAGTAAGTCGCCACTCCAATTACCTCTGTGTTTCCCGCCATCGTGTAGCTGTTAGGGCATGAAGGGCAGGCCAACGTGGGCAATATAGACTGTGGTTGGGTGCCACAGTGACATTATATATCATTCAAGGAGCATGCTCAGACAGCGATAGATAGCTTGATTCGCAAATAATTGTCCCGAGTGGGAATCGAAAGCAGAACACCAGGTCTCAGACGCAACTATTGTTACCACTGAGCCATAGGTAACTCTATAATGTGAAAATACTTTTATAGGCTGGTATATGTAGCACCTTTATTACTGCATATTAATTGAAATTACCATAAGACATTGTATAAAAATACATCTTTCTCAACCCTCAGTATAGCCATCACACTCATTCAGCATAATTATGTTAAATTGATATTAATACAAAACACATGACCGCCCACTATCTACAAATATAACTATGTAGCAATAATAATAATGAATTAATTAAATATAAAATATAGACATGAGTAAAATATAGCACATCACGTTAGCTTCAACATCACATCAGTCTCGATTACATTTAAATAACTAGACAACAGCCAACAAGGAGATTATTAATGTAATCAACCCCATTTTTTCCCCTGGTGACATCACACAAGTTTCTGTCTATATGTACGACATTTGTCGCGCGACGTTGCTAGACATGTCGAGTAAACTATGGCAACGTCGCACCCGAAGTAGCAGGGGACACGTGCCGGAGGACACATGTCCCCTAGTTTGCAATAGTCCTGGTGTTGCAATTGGGGACTTGAGAAACGGACAGAATGCAGCATTCTCACTAATAGTAGGCCCGGGTGAGGACAAAAGGGGTCAGAAGCATCTATTTGTTTTACTGAGTGCAAAGACACAAATAGATTTAGTAACTAGTTTATAAACGGATACAAAACAAAACGAAATTCAAGACACACGGGTTAACCAATGACTATCCGTAGCGAGAACCTATATCTACATTTTCCATTATCAGTCTGAACAGAAAATGAGACAACTGAGTGGCGTATTTCAAATAGGTTTATATTCATTTATTGCACAACACACGGACCGTAATCTGCCAATAGCTCCTAAATGCATTGAAATCAATTTTACAGAAGACTATTAAAATTGAAAACGCAAGGAACTACAAACTATATTTATAAAATATACTCAAAATCGAAGTTTAATAATTTCACATTAGTTAAATATTTGTAATAAGTAAATATTAAAAACCATTTCCCTTTAGGGCTGTAGGAAAGTTGGAGTAAAAAATGTTTTGAGAGTAAAGATATTTTGTCACATTTAAGATCAAAGCTATCAGATTGCATAATAAAAAACAATATTTCATAAAAGAAAATGTTAGAAGGAAAACGCAGCATACGGTCCATGTCCAAGTCGTAACAACAATAAAAAAACGGTGTATGCAGGCCGCGTCCAACCGTACTAACTAGAGATCTATGAGGGAGGCTTATGCCCAGTAGTGGACGTCCTATGACCGAAATGAAACTTAAATACGGTACTAAATATGGACCCTAGAGGGCACAGCTATTAAGAAAAGAGGAGGGAGCGATAAATTAATTAGATTTTTTTTATTAAATATTCATATTTAGTAGTATTATCGCGACAAAATGTCTGCAGTAGTAACGTTAATAAAATAAATGTTGCGTCACGTTATCTATAGAATATAATACATTTACATTATATCTCAACTTATTGGCTGTCCTATATACAGTTCGCCCTTTCATCTTTGTTCTATACAATAAGTAGGTTCAAGAATGTATCATAAGTGTAGATGTTATGAGGTTGACAACCCGTTGTTACTATCAGATACCATAGGTAAAGCCAGTCTTACATTAGGGGACAATTTTCCTATATTTTCAAATAATATAGGACATTTGTTACATATCTGGCGACTTCACGCAACATATGTCTTTAGTGACGAAACGAGACTCGCGATGTTGCAATGTCGAGCACAGTCCAACAACGTCACACCTCTTTAAGCGACGTCGCAAGGGACACGTGCCACGGGACATATGTCCCCTAGTATATGCCCTGGCTTTATGATTAATGTATATAAAAAATAGATGTTAAGAGTAACATTTGAGATTTATTTCTGAGATGTACAAATCATGTACCGATAAAATAAGTATAAAATATGAACATACAGAAATCAGAATACAATAATCAAAAGGGTATACTAGTACTGGTAGATATGATCATAGGAAGTCGGATAGCTAGGATAGTCTAATATAATAAATATATATAATAGAAGGATACTTTTAAATTTTCCTATAACGTATTGCCAACCTCCATCAAGTAATTCCCACAGAAAACAAAGCTAATCAGCTTTAACTTAGTAGTTACTTACAACACAACAACGGGAATCAATAGTTTTAATCAACAGATTCATAAGACAACAACAAAATACTCTGTAAAGGCTTACAACACATTGGGCATGTGCGTTCCTCAATCGTGTGAACGAATAACGCGAGCGCCGAGTTCCAGACCCCGTCACCCGCATGTGACACACGCTCGAGGAAGCGCGCAGCCAATGGTAGGTCAGCCTAATACATAACATTCCCAACCATCAAAACTCAACAGCGAATCAATAAAAAAAACATCTCAAAACTGAGTAAAATGTATCAAATCATTATTTTTAAGGAATGATTTACCGACGTCCATCAAGTATCGTATCAAAACAACAAACAATTTATAACAAACTTACACTTAAACAAAAATAAAATAGCAAATGTACAAAATGACAATTTATTCCTTCAATTTTGGTTTCTTTTTACGAAAATAATCGTTTATTTTGAGCATCGCGGAATCCTCATTGTGGTCCCATACAAAATTGTCAATTTCAAAATATTTATATTTTACTAATCTTCCTTTATCATTAACCCACAGTAAGTTATTATTATTATCGAATAAATAAGCATATAAATATTGTATTTATTATGGTTCATAAATAATGTGATAAGCTTGAACTCATAACTAGTTTTCCTGACACACATTTTCATTACACAATCTGTTGATATACTCGATCACATCAATATTTGTGTACAAAATTGAGCAGATCAGTGTAAATTCGGAGATTAACTTTCTGATCTATCAAACTTATTCAAGGTCATCGTAACCTTGTCACGTCGTGATCGTGACTAAAAAACTCAAATATAATATCAAGTAACTGGGTGTTACTACTTCAAGATCGCATGTACTAGACAGGAAATAATTTACAATGCTCAAGGTCATTTTAACCTTGACCTTGAATAATATTTTCCGTATATCTGAAAACCAGTTAAATACTCTTGTAACCTTATTTTGTAATATGTTTCCATACATCACGGAGCGAGCTCCCTGGCTCCGGATCAAGTCGAACTCACAAGTCGTAAGGCCAACCCTATACGATGCTGCACATTTTCTTGAGGTCATTATCATCAGGATCTGAGAGTTCTGATTCTTTGATCACCGGCTCCTTACCAGTGATATCGGGAAGATACCTGAAATCAAAATAAATTATAAGACTACATACGCACAAATGTTCACGGCTAAAAATAAGACTCCTCTTGACAGACCTAGACTAGTCAGGGTCGTTGAGGGATATCGCCGTACTCACCTCGCTTAGCAGGCGGATTGATGATCGCATTAAGTGGGTAAGTAACCTTGAACTGGTAGATGCTGCTGCTACCCATAAATCAGATGTATGCACTATGTACATTAGTTGCCTCTTACGACACTCGTAGGAAGACACGGGGCGATGTATTCTAAGCCGGAAATCGCACGGCACGCATTATATAACATATTGAGTATATATTAGTCGAAATTAGGTACCGCTGCTCACAAATATGTGTTAACATAGCACAGGGGACAGGGGACAGGCGACAGGGAACAAACGTTGCGTAATCTTGCAATACGCTAAGCTCAACGTAGTACGCTACGTAGCAGTGGTCGTAGCTGTGACGTGCGGCCAGCTCGCGGCACATGGAGTCGTTGTAGCTGAGCCACGCGGGGGACGGGTTGTGACGTGTGGCTCGTGTACGTACCGCTCGTAGTCGAGGCCGCTACGCTCGTAGAACAGCAGGTAGGCGGCGGCGGGGTCGAGCGGCGGCGGCGCGCCGGCCAGCTCGCGGCACATGGAGTCGTTGTAGCTGAGCCACGCGGGGGACGGGTTGTGACGTGTGGCTCGTGTACGTACCGCTCGTAGTCGAGGCCGCTACGCTCGTAGAACAGCAGGTAGGCGGCGGCGGGGTCGAGCGGCGGCGGCGCGCCGGCCAGCTCGCGGCACATGGAGTCGTTGTAGCTGAGCCACGCGGGGGACGGGTTGTGACGTGTGGCTCGTGTACGTACCGCTCGTAGTCGAGGCCGCTACGCTCGTAGAACAGCAGGTAGGCGGCGGCGGGGTCGAGCGGCGGCGGCGCGCCGGCCAGCTCGCGGCACATGGAGTCGTTGTAGCTGAGCCACGCGGGGGACGGGTTGTGACGTGTGGCTCGTGTACGTACCGCTCGTAGTCGAGGCCGCTACGCTCGTAGAACAGCAGGTAGGCGGCGGCGGGGTCGAGCGGCGGCGGCGCGCCGGCCAGCTCGCGGCACATGGAGTCGTTGTAGCTGAGCCACGCGGGGGACGGGTTGTGACGTGTGGCTCGTGTACGTACCGCTCGTAGTCGAGGCCGCTACGCTCGTAGAACAGCAGGTAGGCGGCGGCGGGGTCGAGCGGCGGCGGCGCGCCGGCCAGCTCGCGGCACATGGAGTCGTTGTAGCTGAGCCACGCGGGGGACGGGTTGTGACGTGTGGCTCGTGTACGTACCGCTCGTAGTCGAGGCCGCTACGCTCGTAGAACAGCAGGTAGGCGGCGGCGGGGTCGAGCGGCGGCGGCGCGCCGGCCAGCTCGCGGCACATGGAGTCGTTGTAGCTGAGCCACGCGGGGGACGGGTTGTGACGTGTGGCTCGTGTACGTACCGCTCGTAGTCGAGGCCGCTACGCTCGTAGAACAGCAGGTAGGCGGCGGCGGGGTCGAGCGGCGGCGGCGCGCCGGCCAGCTCGCGGCACATGGAGTCGTTGTAGCTGAGCCACGCGGGGGACGGGTTGTGACGTGTGGCTCGTGTACGTACCGCTCGTAGTCGAGGCCGCTACGCTCGTAGAACAGCAGGTAGGCGGCGGCGGGGTCGAGCGGCGGCGGCGCGCCGGCCAGCTCGCGGCACATGGAGTCGTTGTAGCTGAGCCACGCGGGGGACGGGTTGTGACGTGTGGCTCGTGTACGTACCGCTCGTAGTCGAGGCCGCTACGCTCGTAGAACAGCAGGTAGGCGGCGGCGGGGTCGAGCGGCGGCGGCGCGCCGGCCAGCTCGCGGCACATGGAGTCGTTGTAGCTGAGCCACGCGGGGGACGGGTTGTGACGTGTGGCTCGTGTACGTACCGCTCGTAGTCGAGGCCGCTACGCTCGTAGAACAGCAGGTAGGCGGCGGCGGGGTCGAGCGGCGGCGGCGCGCCGGCCAGCTCGCGGCACATGGAGTCGTTGTAGCTGAGCCACGCGCCCGACGGGTTGCGGCAGTACGCCACGTAGTGCCCGCCGCTCAGCTGCCCCGAGTGCGACTGCGCAACGGACGAACGCCAATCATTATTCTAACTTGTCATTTAAAAAGTGGACATGCACTCCGGGAGTGCCGACAGAATTTAAAAAGGAAGCAAAATGCATCAATCGCCTCGTTAGGGACTTGACTGTAAGACAAACCCGCACAAGAAACACCAAAACAAGGGAAGCGAACGAAACGAATTTACATTGATCATGAGCACTTCTAATTATTCAATTTGAATTGCTCAGGCCAGCGACACGTGAAGGAAATAAAACAATACTATCATTGGAAAGAGACGGAATGTTATTCCATACTTAAATTATTGACTTATAGAAAGTTGCATATCGTCGGTGATATTGCAATACCGCGTAAGTCACAGTTGCTACTAAGGTGTGATTTCATATGTCAAGAAATATGTTTTTTCTTTATCTTTTAGGGCAAAAAATATAATTTGCTATATTTGATTTCAACCTTATAAGCTATTGTCACTTACGCGGTATTGCAATATCACCGACGATATGACATTTAGTGTCAATTGAAATTATATTTTTAAAATAAAACTACTTCAAGTATGTCCGTTTTATGTGATGTCGATAATTTTAACCCACCTCAAAAATGCTCAACGTGCCTACATAAGTTTTCACAGAAAAAAACATATATTTAAGATGCCCATGATGTTGTCCATGCCCATGAAAACATTGCCGTCATAAGTACATAAAAAATGAAAAAAACGTTAACAATGTTTGAATAATAAAGTATAACATTTAAATTCAATGAATGATCTTGAGTACATACCACGACCGCGTAGAGCCTGTACTTGAGGTCGAAGGGGTCCTGGTCGCTGCGCAGGTGGTGCTGGTGGTAGTCCACCAGGTTGTCGTCCGTGACCGGCGTGCTCTGCAGGCTGGTGGACTCGAGGCGCTCCCTGCCCGCTACGTCTATCGAACTCTTCCGCCTACGCTCTACCTACAGGTGTTACGTTCTCTTTTAGAACAAAATAGCAAGTTTCTTCTAAATAAGAGGGGTGTCGTATTAAATACGACACCCCTCTTATTTAACTTATTTAAAATCAAAATATATCAAATACAGAAACCACTTTAAATGCTGAATATATCAGCTTCAATTTTAATGTGTGAATGTGAACACTTAAAAGAATACTTTATAAGAACCTCAGTCGGTAGCTCTCAATTAAATAATTAAAATATAATTGTTTCTAACGCTTTGATATAAGCACTAAGATGATTCAACCTCTCAAGTAAGTATAAGTTCTCCACTAGTATGTACCTACGCCCATATTAAACTTCAAAGTTACTAAGCCCATAGATACGGGTAGATACCCAACCCGTATCTACACCCATAACTGCCTTCCTCATACCTATACCCTATTCTTCCCTACGCCCATCTCTGCACCTTCTCCCCTTTTCTCTGACCATGCCTAGGTACGCCACCCAAACTTGTCCCCTCCGTTCCTACGCCCATGTCCATAGTAAATAAAAAACAATGCGAGGTTTGTCTAGAATAGCTAACACTCTTCTAAATTTAAAAATAAGTATGCCTAATTTAAATAAATAATTGCTGAAAAGGAACCGCATATTCGGAGAAATGACTAAAAATGACATGAAAAAAATATATATCTATATATATTCAAAATGAATCACGCGTGATGCCATGACCAAGGAACATCCCTTGGTCATGGCATCATGCGTGAACGGCGGGACGATTTCGCTAATTCTTTTTTTGTTGTGTTTTTCATTGTCACAAAAATGTTCTTATGAAAGAAAAAAATAAGAAAATTGCGGGGACAATTAGAAATATTAAGAATACTTTACCACCATATAACATTTTCTGATGTAACCTTAGCATTTTTGACAATATTAACTTTTTTATTGTAATCTTATGTCATTTGACATAACATTGACAGAATGCTGCTTTTAGTGCACATCACGGTTAGTTCAGTGCTATCACGCCTAATATTAAAAATTCAATTTAATTTCGTTTTAGTTGAGACATGACAGCGTCTGTCGGGTCAGCTAGTATCTTTATAAAATCAGCCGCGATCCGCTCAACGCCTCATCGGCGTACATCAGGCATATATTCCGTAAATTGTATGTGTAACCAGCCTTATAGCATTACAAACTACAATGTGATGTGCTAAGCATACTTATAACTTACATAGACATCAGTACATTACCTTGGGTCTGCTCCTGTCCTTATGCACGGTGATATGTTCGTCGTCGCTGTCCGACTCCGATATCGTGTCGTCCACGAACACTGACGACGGTCTCTTGGAGGTGAGCTCGGTATGCCTTAGAATTGTTTCTTGTGGTACCTGTTTGTAATTAACATATAAATATGATTCGTTTATAGAACCACGCATCCTAACTAAGGGAGCGTTCAAGTATTACTCGTAAAACGTTACGATGCGTTACAGGATCGGGAGGGGGTCTTTCTTACAACACATTACGTAACATTGTTTCTAAAAAAATTAGGGAATTAAAACTCCCAAACCAAAACCAAAAAAAATTAAAGCCAATTTTTTTTTTAGATAAACAAAATATTCAGGTGTTGTGATTATATTATTATTAAAATTATTTTGTATTATTAAGTAGATTAAAACTATACCAAGTGTAAAAACTATTACATAACTTTTTACGACTTCAGGGTAAAAATAATCACTTGAGTGTTACGTAACGTTTAGAGAGGGGGAGGGGGGGTAAAAAATCTTCAAAAATTGAGTTACGTAATACTTGAACGCTCCCTAAATTGGTGGTCAATACAGCAGATCCGTTGGTAAGGTTGCCATCATCACCATTCTTTTTAAACAAGCTCGCACAATTCGATGTCCATCCTCAAAAAAATGCTCAATAGCAACTGATTTCTCCCACTCCTCATATTCGATCCTATTTAGCTTAAGAAATCTAGAGCTCTGAAGCATAATGATCTTTCGTCGTATGTGCCTTTACCGTGAACTGACACTTACGACCAAATGCTTCTAAAGCATATTAGTATATCCATATGCTTCTGAGGTCTAGAAATGTAAAGTTTCTTGTGTAACAACTAGATGTTTGTTTGCACGAACATAATAATATGCAGTTAGCCATGAGGCTTTTGATACAGGAATTTTGCAACAACGTACGTACGTACGAAATATCTTCGTAACTTCGTTTCACCACCACCCTAAAGTCACTCCAGTGTATATGTATACAGACAGACACTTTCTAGGCAAGCGTGTATCATCTTAGGCCTTATCTTCGCCTTCCATCAAGCGAGATTATGGTCAAACGTAAGCCTATAAATAGTAAAAAAAAAAAAAAAAAAAAAAAAAAAACATTTAGTCTACTGGTAGATAATACCTACGGTACCTATTAATCCCATCTTGTAATAATATATTGTAATGTTATAGTTCGTTCGCGTTAAGAATGCAGTGAGTGATCATTGCAACTGAAGGGTAAAGGTGTATTCACAGTGGTGTTAAAGTTCAAACAATATTTTAAACGATTAAGTTTAATGAATTTAATAAAAAATACACTTTTTTTTACAGTTTAAAATCAAAATTAAACCATTAATATCATAATTTAATCACTATCACACTAGTATTCTCGTTACTATTTATAACAGAAGTATTTTCTGCAGCGAGTTCTATGACGTCATCTAAATCCCACATGGTACTTTCTTCTTGTAAGACGTGGTCGCAGCATTTCTTCCATCGATCAGCGTTCACTAAGAGGATTGCGTCATATTTTTTTTTTTTTTTGTAAATTGTCACATTGAAAATCACTTTTTTTTTTACAAATTGGAGAGGTATTCATTTTTTCCAATTTAAATCAGTTAACACAAATGACAGGACTGTCGTCACTGTCACTGTGAACTTGACTTTGTAATTTGAAAAGATTTGATTGGTTAGGGGGCGGGGTTACGTCGGGAGACATTGATTACTCACTGCATTCTTAACGCGAACGAACTATAATTTACTGGTCTACTCTATACTAACTTAATATTATAACGTTTACTCAAAATAATAATTTTAACATAATAATTTTAACAAATTCTTAATCAACATGCAATGATGAACTTACCGAGGCGAGGAAGGCGGTGGGGTCGAAGTCTTGGAAAGGGAAGTTGACGACTTTCTGTGACTTTATCCATTTGTTGTTCACGTACTGGAAGCGCTTCAGATGGACTATCTGTGACCAAACGATGACAATCAGTTGAAGATATAACATTTTACGCTGTATTTATTTGAAAATTATTTATTTCCTAACCATTTGATTGCATTAATTATGTCATTTTTAGCCTGACTTGTTATGTCAAATTTACTATCGCATTTTGTCAACAAAGTAGTATCGTCAACCAATTAATACATTCATGCCTTAAAGATTTGTGGATGTCAATAATGTAAAATATCAATAAAAAGGGTCCCAAAATACTACCTTGTGGGACACCAAAATTATTTTGTCTTAACTCTGAACTATATTTTATCCTGGTATTATTTTCTAATCTAGCTATTAACAGTTCGTTGTTTCCGATTGGACAAATAACTTTGAAGCCAGACTTTTACCTATCCCTTTATACCACATGTCTCTAATTTGAGTAACAGTCGTTCATGAGAGACAAAATCAAATGCTTTACTTATGTCAAAAAATACCGCTAAGAGATTTTTTTAACAAGGCATAATCAGGCTAACTTCGTTAATCTTTGTTTTCTGACAACAAACTGACTTTCTGCAATTATATTGTAACATTTCAATTTGTTTTTGCTGAAATTGTTATCAATGTAATAAGCCCGTATTAGGTCACATTAATGTGGTAACTTTTTAAAAACGAGGCTCAACTTTGGATTTTTCAGTCTATTTGGTAAGGAAGCTTGTTGAAGGAAAGATTTATTATGTAATGTAACTAAGGGGTGATGCTAATGTTCTAGTGTACGCAGTGGTTGTGTATACATGTGTACAGTTACCAGTATCGGCGGCAGCCTCCATATCTGCAGCTTCTTGGTGGCGGGCTGCGCACTCCTGCAGGCGGCGCAGTGGTAGCGCTGCTCCAGTGTATATGTATACATGTGTACAGTTACCAGTATCGGCGGCAGCCTCCATATCTGCAGCTTCTTGGTGGCGGGCTGCGCACTCCTGCAGGCGGCGCAGTGGTAGCGCTGCTCCAGTGTATATGTATACATGTGTACAGTTACCAGTATCGGCGGCAGCCTCCATATCTGCAGCTTCTTGGTGGCGGGCTGCGCACTCCTGCAGGCGGCGCAGTGGTAGCGCTGCTCCAGTGTATATGTATACATGTGTACAGTTACCAGTATCGGCGGCAGCCTCCATATCTGCAGCTTCTTGGTGGCGGGCTGCGCACTCCTGCAGGCGGCGCAGTGGTAGCGCTGCTCCAGTGTATATGTATACATGTGTACAGTTACCAGTATCGGCGGCAGCCTCCATATCTGCAGCTTCTTGGTGGCGGGCTGCGCACTCCTGCAGGCGGCGCAGTGGTAGCGCTGCTCCAGTGTATATGTATACATGTGTACAGTTACCAGTATCGGCGGCAGCCTCCATATCTGCAGCTTCTTGGTGGCGGGCTGCGCACTCCTGCAGGCGGCGCAGTGGTAGCGCTGCTCCAGTGTATATGTATACATGTGTACAGTTACCAGTATCGGCGGCAGCCTCCATATCTGCAGCTTCTTGGTGGCGGGCTGCGCACTCCTGCAGGCGGCGCAGTGGTAGCGCTGCTCCAGTGTATATGTATACATGTGTACAGTTACCAGTATCGGCGGCAGCCTCCATATCTGCAGCTTCTTGGTGGCGGGCTGCGCACTCCTGCAGGCGGCGCAGTGGTAGCGCTGCTCCAGTGTATATGTATACATGTGTACAGTTACCAGTATCGGCGGCAGCCTCCATATCTGCAGCTTCTTGGTGGCGGGCTGCGCACTCCTGCAGGCGGCGCAGTGGTAGCGCTGCTCCAGTGTATATGTATACATGTGTACAGTTACCAGTATCGGCGGCAGCCTCCATATCTGCAGCTTCTTGGTGGCGGGCTGCGCACTCCTGCAGGCGGCGCAGTGGTAGCGCTGCTCGAGGCGCTCGCGCGAGGTGAAGGCGCGCAGGCACGACGCCAGGTCCACGGCGCGCGCCGCCTCCGCGCGCACGCGCCGAACCGAGCCGTGCTCCACGCACGCCTGCGCGTCATACATAGCTCAATATACCGACGTAGCACACTCCGCATGACTGCTCTACGTGGGCACAGATCGGGCCGGACCCCTCGATGCCAATGGCAATAGCTGCTATGCGGGCAGCAAGAGGTCCAGTCCGATCTGCCTGACTAGTATTGGGAGTGCGGTGATCTCCGTCTGCGAGTCTGAATACTCCAGAAGGAGACCGCAATGCAAGACCAAATGCAGCTACCCCGCGCGCTGAAGAGCGCTATTTTGAGGCCAGCGAACAAATTGAGGTTCAACATACGGGTTCATTTTAAAAATAACGCGGTGGCGCAGATTATCGTATTTTTTTGCATAGCGCGAGTATATCTTGCGGCTCCTTGGGATCGCAGGCGGTCAGAATTCGAACCCTAAACGCCCCCAGTTTGCGATCCCGAGAAAACGTAACCGGCAGTAGTAACCGCTGGTAACCTTCGCGCAAAAGAGGAGCCCAAATAATTGCTCTTGCCGAGAGGAGTCTCTGTAGACGCGCCGGCGCAAGACGATGGTACTTTTTATATCTTTTCGAATGCAACACAGCCACAAAGCATTAGACCATTACCGTAGTGGTTTTAGTGGGTCCACTTAAACTACCACGGTAACCTGCCGACGACCCGGCTCGCAAGCTACAAACCGGGAGAAAGTAAAGGAATCCCACACGCCCCCCAGGCGGTAGTAAGTTTTTTAAAGATTTCACGTAAGAAAATTACATATTAAAAAAAAGTTAAATAAAAAGTTTAAAGAAAGTTTAAACTTTTTTATTTTTAACTAGAGCTGGGACTTGCTGACTCTTAAAATGTGAAATATTTAGTTTTACTCTAACTAAGACGTAGTGCGATAATGCGTTAATGTATTTTCACTTTCAAAAATATTTTAACCGTACCTTAATGTTAGAATTTGGAGATCAGGCGGAATACATGGACAAAAAACCGTACATTCTTACATTGTGTTTTTGTTATTACTACTCTAGATCATATAAATAGATACCAATTCTTAATAATAAAAATAATGTGTAATAAAAATAACGTTGTCTACAATACGAATCCCAAAAGTCCATACAAATAATTTGCTGTAACAGTTTAACAAGAAAGCGCAGTAGTGTCAATAACAAATAGATCATCGAACATCGAGCTTATAATAATTGATTAACTAGACGCGTTTTCAACCTCGTAGATATCTTTCCTGTGGAATCCTTCTTAAACATAGCATATTTACAAATAATAAAGATTTCTACTGGTACAAAAATTTTCAAAACTAAACTTGCAAATATGAATTCTCTCGTTTTAAAATTATGTGTATCGTGTATGTAGCAATGTTAGACTGACCTTCTCCCGGGTGGACTGGTAGCGCAGGTGCAGCGCGGTGGGGTCCCAGTCGATGGCCAGCATTACCCCCCCGCCAGACAACACGCTCAGGTCCAGCCGACGGACTGTCCCACACTCCGTTTCACTCTGACGATAACATCTTATCATTATAAAACTTGATTTATAAATGGTAGTAGTAGTAGTGATAATAGA
This sequence comes from Nycteola revayana, assembly GCA_947037095.2. Lineage (NCBI taxonomy): Eukaryota > Metazoa > Arthropoda > Insecta > Lepidoptera > Nolidae > Nycteola > Nycteola revayana. The sequence continues at coordinate 17,854,316 of OX344858.2, read as the reverse complement.
AATATTTAACAATAAAATGAAAAGAAATAATTGCAGTGATGGAAAAATATCTTGCATTTAAATCGTATTATAAAATCATCATCTTATTACTATCAAACAGTCAAATTCCAGTCATTTTAATAGCTCTGGAATGGATGTCCTCTCAATAGAAAACTCCCTCCAAACTTAATGCTTTGAACAGAATCTGGTGCCGTGACCGGGATTCAATTTTTTTTTCCTTCCAACGCGTGTTATTTTTTCAATTTTCTATAAACATTGATCGTCGTAAATACAATTTTAGTAGAACAATAAAAGAAGATCCTAAAGAGATGTTATATAACATTATATTATATCTGTACCTCATCGACAGACAGTCTGGAGGCGGCGTGCCTGTTGAACTTGGCCTTGGCGATGGGAGAGTTGGAGTCGGGCGCGTCCGGGTCTAAGGGGGTCGAGCTCACGTGCTTGGATGCTCGTCGTCTTTTACCTGTACAAGCGTAGTCATTGATAATAACATTGACTAGACTTGCGTTATATATTTCAAAAGAAATAGTATTGAAAATGGTGTCACAATTTTACAAAATAGATATACTGGGCGACTTTCTTTACCGTCTTGAAAATAATTTGGCGTGATATGTATATGAAATAGATGTTTAAGGCATAATTATTTTATTTTCTTTTTTTACTGGCATACAGTAAAAATCGTAAACGTAAAAATGCGTACCTAAGTCGGTAGTTACGCTATATTGCTCACTCTTTTCATTCATATTTGATTGCGGCCTAGGTATTATAGGATACTTTAACTTACGTAATATATATATCACATATACATATCACGCCGTATTATTTTCAAGAAGGAAAAAAAGTCACCCATTATAAATTTCGATACCTTTCGACATTGGTACCATTACCGTTAATAGTGGTGGCAGACTAGTTAATTAAGAAAAATAAATTTTATAATTTGATTGTAAAATTATAATGTACTCCGGTCAGAACAGCTAACTTCTGTGATAAAGTATACTCACTGCTAGAAGAGAATATGAGCGGCGTGTCGTCCGTGGGCAGCGCGCAGCCGCGACACGCCGTGGGCCACGAGCACAGCGCGCACCACGCGCCCCCCGCGCCCCCCGCGCCCCCCGCGCCGCCCGCGCGAACCACTCGTACACGGAACGGGAATTCGTAGCCGAGGCTGTCGTCACTGGAACAACCGCACCAAATTATAGAACTAGCTTATTTTGTTCTACAGAAGTTGTCAACAATAGATTTTATGTAACTACCCTAATCTTGCAGCCTTTCCCTTTCCATGCGCCACAGGTTCGAGAAAGGGAAGAGCGACAAGTGCTGCACTAACACTAGCTTTCATTGTATTTGGACACCTATTCCACTTACACACAACCCTTGTTATCTCACATAACACTCTCCTCGAGCCCCGACATGTGTCTGCGCACGCGCACGAGCACGGGCACTTACACTCACACTCACACTCAACGCTCTCCACTCACCAGTCAGTAGCATGGTTGTGCTGGTCGTGCAGCGGTCTGGCGGAGAGCAGGCGCGCGAGCTGCGTCCACAGCAGCGCGTGCAGCGCGCGCCCCGACATGTGTCTGCGCACGCGCACGAGCACGGGCACGCCGAACAGCGACGCGCGCGAGCGCTGCCACGGCAGGAAGTACGCGTCCGAGCGACACTGCTTCCTGTAGGTACACAAGAAAATATACACTGTAGTCATTGCAGAAATCAAAATCCCCTATTTGTCCCTAGACCCAGAAGCGGCAGCCCCACAATCTGGATTAAGGATAGCTCGAAAACTTCAGGTTAATAAAACCAAAACAGAAACTAACCGGACCGAACTTTTACCGACGACATTTGACATAAAAATACGGACCCGAATTACTTTTTGGTGTGTAGCCCAAATAGAAACGGAGATTCTCAGATACATCCTCCAAATACTTCGTTTAAGCGAAGTGCTAAGAAATGATTTTGGAGAACAGAGAACATTCAAAGGTTTTCATCTGGCGTAAACATAGCGTGGGACTTTATCAGAATCGCCTGAAGAAAGGCCTACTTAAAACCCATCTAAGACTGATTCATGTATGCCATCACATGAAGCGTTATGCTTCCACCAACACTACTACATAAGAAACCAACCACTCAAAAACATAAAGAAATAGGACATCGTAACGGTCATGGAAGATCTGAACGCAAATGTTGAATGTCTAACAAGAATGGATTTCAACAATAAACAAATGACCAATATTGATTTGATTTACTTTTATCACATAATCAAATCAATATCGATCATTGATCGGTTATCAATTTAGGGGCAAAGTAATAGAGCAGTATCGTTTATATCATCGTGTGTATCAAAAATGACATTGCTTCTTTATGGCGTGTGAATTGTAATGCCAATATTTAAAAGGCATCATTCCGGCGATTTTTGAACATGGAATGCATCATTTCCGCGGGATTATATTCGCCTCCTTCTCTTCACTAACATCGCTCCCACGCTTTTCATATTTTATGGCAGTTTTGAGAAACTTATATAAAGAAATAGCAATTTACTACTTTTTTTCTGTGGACTGCGAAGGATTGTGGATAACAGCAAGAACTGGAGCCAGTAAAGCAGTGGAGGCAGGCGCGGGTGCTGATTGCTAGATGAATGTAGGTTTTCCAAGGTACGTGGGCTTCTTTTTTTATTTCTACCATTGATAGGCAATGCATGCCAAAGGGATAATTGAACACAGAACCAGCGCCTTATTCGCATCGCAGAGGTGGTCTCCTCGTTATGTTTCGTAATGCATCCAAGAAAAGATTATTCACCAATAATCTTGTTTTTTTTTCCTGTCAGAAAGAAAAATACTCCATAATTTATTAAACAAAAACAAAATAAATGACTCACCTATGCACCGCAACTAAATACTGTATCTTCCCGTTAGAACGCGGCGGTTCCGGCGCATCCATCTTGTACATGTTGGAGGGAGAGGAACCGAACTTGACCTTCGCGAGCCTAGGACTGGACGGCTTCAGGTTCAGCGACTTGACGGACGGGGTGGGGGAGCAGGGGGCGGGCTTGTGCAGCTCCCGTGGCAACGTGCTGAAGCGGGCGCGCTCGTCCGACTGCACGTTGTGGTACAACGCGCTCGACGGACTCTGGGACATAAGAATTTCCGATCTGGAGCGCTGAAAGGGTTGGTTCCACTTCAGTCACGAATACTACCTACGCTCCCCTACATATCGTACCTTAATAGGTACTTTCATTTAAGGAAAGAATTTTATTGTAATTTTGTAACTCACAGTAAAAAATTTACACCAAATCTTTTGTTATCTGAAATCAGAGAAATCTATAATTTTAAGTTGTTTTTTCTAATCAATAAATCTACTTAAATTTTGTATATACAAAGGAAATTTTGAAAAAGCGAATTGTATGGGAGATGCTTAGAATCATACAGAATACAGAGAAAGTAAACCTCTACCAAACATAATATTTACACACACACACACACATTGTAAAGGACTAGTAGCGGAAATATTGAACTTATCGAAATACTTAAAGGATAGCAGTGTACGATGAATTGCAAATAAAACATGATGTCGAGTAATTTACTTTAGCACATTAAATTGACTTTAAAAAAGACAAAGAAGAAAGATCGACGTGATAATTAACAAAACTTAATTATCAATCAAAAATATTCTCGAAGAAGAAGACTTAAATTGTTGCGCTGCAATCCGGATACACTAGTATCATATTAACAATTTTGTAAAGTCAAAACGTCTTTTTTTTGTAAGGGTAAAGATTTCGCGTTATTTTAACAGGAATAAATAATACTTTCTACTGACCCCGGCATTCACGTATTAGAAAAAAAAGCCAGCGTTATTTGGTCTTGTCATAACTTAAGAGCAAGTAAGCCGATTCATTCTTCGAACAAGTTCTTAGCTATGATTCCACGGGTTTTAATATAAAGGAACATTTAGAAAACTCCAAAACGTAATGACGTAACGTTTTAACGGACGACGCCGGGTACGACTAGTTCGTTTTGAAGCGGCTATAGCCCAATGGCTAGGGCGTCGGACTTGTGATCTTGAGGTCGCCGGTTCGAACCCCACCCATTGCACTACCGACGTGAATCCACTCGTAACACAAGCATTTTAGCTTAGCACGAGGGGTTAACAAGAATAATAGTAGACGGCAAAATTCTGGTAAAAAAAAAATCTCATGGTTGGTCGCGGTCTTATGAATTCACCTAAAAGTAGAATCATAGCACAACAATTCAAGTCTCTAGTATTAACGTGATGAAAAATGCCATGGTATTGCCATTACACTCTTGACACAAAAATGGCAACTTCTAAACAAACTACAACCGAGCAATGATATACTAAAACAAACACAAGTGCACAGTGCTCGCTATCATTTACCTCTCGACTCGGGAACACGTGGACTCGATACAAACAAACGGACAATATTTACACAGACTGTTAGTAGATATGTATGTACAATTGCAATGTTGGTAATTCTTTTATTAATGTGTCCAGTGTTTGTGTACAAAGGTGTAGTTTAGATTTATATTTACATACTATGCGAGCCAAATAACATTAATAATGCGTGAACACCGTAATGTACTTGAAACTTTGTTTCCTAGTTGCGACTATAACTGATGGCATTTTATTGTGAACAGTGTTTTGTTATGTTGATTCTGTTCATCGACTTTTGGTGCTGACTGTACTTACAATAATACGTACTATCCAATAAACTTAACGTTAATTTTTCAATACTCAGATAAAAATAATATGTGGAATAAATTTTACTTTTGACAGAATTTCCATAAAAAACTTTCAGATTTAAAATTTACTGCTCTGATATTTTTTATTTGACAGTTAAAAAATCAGCATCTAGCTAATAAAATTATAAATTGTCAAAAAAACTGAACTAAACTTATTATAATTAATATTATAAATTTACTTAGTTTCTTAGCTATCAAGTATTAAGAGTAGTAGCTATAACAGGTACTGAAAAACAATATTACTTTATATATTTCTTATTTTTCCAAATATTTAAAGTCTATATATAGTCTGTTATATCTATGAGAAGACCCGGTGAAACAAATTCAGTGGTCATTCTACTGCCAGTTTCAAGGCGGTCTTGCTGAGACGATCGGGCGAAACATACTCAGCTGGCTTGGTCCACTTACAATAATTATTTAGTTGGCTAGAGATTAATTTTAACATACAGTATTTTATATTCCAACTATTTTATGAAATCGAATAAAATACCTGTCCCATGATTTTGAATATATTCATATTGTACTACATTTTGACAAGTTACGTGTAATATCATTATGAAGTTATTTGGATCGCATAGTACCATCACCGACAGTTAATTTATTATACAATTTGACGCACAGAGTATTAAAAAATATACCAGTGTTTCTGATTGATTAATTTTATTATTGTCCTATACCAAATTGAAGTTTTTTAGTGTACAGTAGATTTATGTATAGTGGTGTTAAGCATGGCAAAAAACTCAACTCAAAAAACTAGTTTTATTATACATCTAACAAGAGATATTCATGGCGCATCTCCATATTTTCATCATAGATTTGATTACCAAAATAAGCGTTACATCAATATTATCATTAATTTTGGCTTCGGCGTCTTCGGCTGGTGATTGTATTTTTGCATGTTGCAAAATTGTGCATAATATGCAGGAGAGATAGAAGACCTCTCCTGCATATTATGCGGGCGGGAGGGCGGTGCAAAAATAGCATTACAGTATATGGACACATTTTTAGCGGAATGAATACTAGATATTTTGTATTTTTAATTTAGATTTATTTGAATTTCCGCAACGCCTGATTCTGTTAATTATATTTATTTTCGGACAACTTTAAATATATTCTATACTTATATTATCAAGAGGAAAGACTTCATTGTTTGTTTTATATTTAAAATGCTTCGGAGCTACTGAGCTGATTTTGAAAATTCTTGCACCATTGGTAAGCTACGTTATCCAGGCAATAATATAAGTTATATTTCTAGATCTATAAATACTTCAGAAGCATTTTTTGTAAGTCCCAATTTACGATAAAGGCGCATACGACAAATTATTCTGACGTGTGGCACATCCGACCTTATGCTTCCGAGCTCTATATTTAATAAAAGTTCGCACGGGAACCGCAGTAACGCGGTTGAAACAGCCCGAGAATTTAGTATATAATAAAGTGATGTATTACGTGTATGATAAAGTGTGGTTTGCCGCGCTAACACCTCCTGTGTACAGTATACCTATCCGTGTGTAGTGTGTGGTGTGTGGCAGTGCGTGTGCTCTAACCTTGAAGCAGAAGAGTGCTGGCATGCAGAGTGAGGAAGTATTGCCGCCTCCACCCACACTCACCTCCGCCCACGCCGGGCTGCCCGAGCACCAGCCTGCAACATCCACAGTATATTCTCCTAATGTCAGGATCAAAAAAGACTCAAAATAGGTCGAGGCCGCACTACACATAAATTAGCTTGTCGTTCCTAGAGCGAGGCCGCCGTCATATGTTTATATGAGTTGGTTTTCACGAAATCCCTGTTGTACCGGTGCGTCCCCGACCTCACGATACTATGTTTAGTTTAAAGTGCGTTGTTGTTATTATAGCCCGATGCTCTAATAGTCGGAGGCCGGCGAACTGTCAACCATAGTTCGTTCGCGTTAAGAATGCAGTGAGTAATCAATGTCTCCCGACGTAACCCCGCCCCCTAACCAATGAAATCTTTTCAAATTACAAAGTCAAGTTCACAGTGACAGTGATGTCAGTCCTGTCATTTGTATTAACTGATTTTAATTTTAAAAAATGAGTAGATAAGTGGTTCGGTAATTCATAGTGCAGAAAGAAAAGTAATTTACAATGTTACAATTTACAAAAAAAAATATTTTATTACGCAATCCGCTTAGTGGACGCTGATCGATGAAAGAAATTCTGCGACCACGTCTTACAAGAAGAAAATACCATGTGGGATTTAGATGATGTCATGGAACTCGCTGCTGAAAATACTTTTATTATAAATACTAACGATGATAGTGATAGTGATTAAAATATGACATTAATGGTTAAATTTTGATTTTAAGTATATCTATAAGAAAGTCGTGTTTGTTACAACACTTATAACTCGAGAACGGCTGGACCGATTGCCATGGTTTTTGATTTGTTGGATTTGTTTCCGTCCCGAATAGCAGAATACATTTTAAAAACAAAAGAAAGTCGTGTTAGTTACACTATTTATAACTCAAGAACGGCTGAACCGATTTGGCTGAAAATTGGTAGGGAGGTAGCTAAGAACTGGGAGAAGGACATAGGATACTTTTGGGTAGGGGTAGGGTAGGGGTAGGGTAGGGTAGGGTAGGGTAGGGTAGGGGTAGGTAGGGAAGGGTAGGGTAGGGTAGGGTAGGGGTAGGGTAGGGGTAGGGTAGGGGTAGGGTAGGGTAGGGGTAGGGTAGGGGTAGGGTAGGGGTAGGGTAGGGGTAGGGTAGGGGTATGGTAGGGGTAGGGTAGGGTAGGGGTATCGCGGCGGCGAGGCGTCTACAGAAAGTAGAACGCGTTAGGGTAGGGTTGGTCTCGGTACGAGTAGATATACTCGACCCGAGACCACTTAGATGTTTCAGATGTCTGGTGCCGGGTCACGTGGGCTGTCGCTGCGACGACACCGACCGCAGCGGTCTGTGCTTCCGCTGCTCGGAGCCGGGCCACAAGGCGGCGTCCTGCGCCGTCTCCAAGCCGAGGTGCGACGTCTGCGCTTCGGCAGGTAGGGAAGCCGATCATAGTATCGGCTCCAAATTATGTAAGGCGCCGACCGTGCGCAAGGCACTTAGGCCCTCAGTTCCGACTACGGAACAGGGCACCACTAGGCAGGTGACAGAGGAGGAGATGGATACGACCATCAATGGATAGGCCCATGTTCAGACTTCTCCAAGCTAACCTCAATCACTGCGCCAGGGCTCAGGACCTTCTCCTGCAGACCATGGCGCAGCGATTGAGTAACGTTGCGGTAGTCGCTGAGCCGTACATGATCCCCGACCGTCCGTGTTATGTCGGGGACTTGGACGGCTTGGTGACCTTAGTGTCGTCGCCTTCCGTTGGCACCCCGCCCTTTTTCAACGTAGAAAGAGGGCGAGGCTTTGTAAAGGCGGTGTTGGGGTCGCTCACCGTCGTCGGTGTGTATTTCTCACCCAACAGAGGGCTGGCCGAGTTCGAGGCTTTCCTCGACGAGGTCGGCCGACTGCTAGTTGGACTGGGGGATCACGCCGACGTCATTCTCGTGGGCGACCTCAACGCCAAGTCCTCGGCGTGGGGATGTCCGGTGTCCGACCCCAAAGGTAGGACCCTTGAGGACTGGGTAGTGGAGCAGGGCCTGGTAGTTTTGAACCGTGGCTCGGTGAACACGTGCGTGAGACAACAGGGTGGCTCGATTGTGGACGTTTCATTTGCGTCCTCCACCCTGGCACGTCGTGTTCATCAGTGGGGAGTTTTAGAGGGCGTGGAGACGCTGTCGGACCATTTGTATGTTGGTATCGACATCTCCGCGTCCCCCGCGGTTCCGATCGCCCGTCCTGCTTCATTGCCTCGACGAGAGGGCCCTCGGTGGGCACTCGGACAGTTGGACCGGGAGTTGCTATTAGAGGCAGCCCTGGTTCAGGCGTGGTTCTCGCGGCCGTGTAACCCGACCTCGGACGTAGATGTGGCCGCGGAGGAACTCGGGGAGTCCATGGCTCGTGTCTGTGACACGGCCATGCCCCGTCTTCGTCCGTGTCCACCGCGGCGGCAGGTGTATTGGTGGAGCGGTGCGATCGAACACTTACGTGTTCGGTGCACCGCCCTCCGCCGAGTATACTCTCGCTGTCAGCGTCGGAGGCCGAGGGACGAGGTCCGCATACAGGAGGCCTACGCCCAGTATAGGGAGAGCCGGAGTGAGTTGGGCGTTGCCATAGGGCAAGCTAAAGAACTTGGCTGGGAGAGAACGCTGGAGGCGTTAGATCGCGATCCGTGGGGTCGCCCATACAAAGGGGTTCGCCGCAAGATGCGACCGTGGGCACCACCAGTTACGGAAAGCCTCCAGCCAGATGTTATAACAACGGTAGTGGGTGGGTTATTCCCCAGCCAAGAATCGGAGTTTGTCCCGCCTCCTATGGCGGCGCCCGATGATCACACCGATGTGCCAACGGAGGACACTGAGGTGCCGCCTGTTACACAGGCGGAGCTGGGGGCGGCCATTGCCAAGTTGTCAGGCAAGGTCACAGCCCCCGGTCCGGATGGGATACCAGGACGTGCCTGGGCCCTTTCGGTTGAGGCGTTTGAGCCCTTTGTGCTCGCCCTCTTCGATGCTTGCCTGAGGCAAGGTCGATTCCCTTCGGCCTGGAAGTCGGGTCGGTTGGTCCTCCTTAACAAGGAGGGCCGTCCGGCCGAATCGCCATCAGCTTATCGCCCGATCGTTCTGCTGAATGAATTGGGTAAGCTGATGGAGAGGGTCATCGCTGGCCGCCTCACTAAACATCTTAGTGAGGTAGGTCCCGACCTCTGCGAGGATCAATTTGGTTTTCGTAGGGGTCGTTCTACTTTAGATGCCATCACTCGGCTTCGAGACCTATCAAGGGACGCGACCGAGCAGGGGGGTGTGTTGATGGCGGTGTCGTTAGACATTAAAAACGCCTTCAACACCATCCCTTGGGTTTGTATCGAGGAAGGCCTCAGATACCACAGGGTGCCCGGATACCTCCGGGTACTCATCGGTCACTATCTCCGCGGTAGAGAGGTAGTGTACCCGATAGCAGGCGGCGGGACGGGGCGTTGGCCCGTCTCTAGAGGGGTTCCACAGGGGTCGGTATTAGGTCCCCTCCTGTGGAACATAGGCTTTGATTGGGCGCTTCGGGACACACGGCTCCCGGGTGTCACCGCCATTGCGTACGCGGATGACACTCTGGTGACCGCCCGATGTCCCGATCATAGGCGAGCGAACATCTCGGCCACAGCCGGTGTGGCTCAGGTGGTCGCTCGCATTCGTAGGCTAGGACTGCAGGTGGCGCTTGACAAAACCGAGGCACTCGCTTTTCATAAGCGGGGGCCTCGGCAAGCGCCCCCTGCAGGTTCATGCTTAGTCGTCGGCGGCACCTCCATTATAGTCGGGGATACGATGCGTTACTTGGGTATCGTCCTCGATAGTAGGTGGAACTTCCGGGCCCACTTTAATCGGTTGGCCCCGAAGTTAGTAGCGGCGGCGGGAGCCCTTGGTGGTCTCCTGCCGAACCTGGGTAGGCCAGGGGGGAGTTGCCGGCGACTATACGCGGGCGTGATACGCTCGATGGCGCTGTACGGCGCCCCGATATGGGTGGACGCACTGGATAGGCGTAACGTGGCCCTGCTGCGCCGGCCGCAGCGGGTCATAGCCGCCAGGGCGGCTCGTACCTACCGCACGGTATCCTTCGATGCGGCTTGTCTTCTCTCTAGTTCTCCTCCGTGGGAACTCGAGGCGAGGGAGCTGGCCGAGGCATACCGTCGGAGGTGCGACGGAGTTTTAAACGGCCGTGATCCGTTTCCGGAGGGCATGGCGACGTGGCGTATTGAATCGCGGCGTCGTGTCCTCCGTGAATGGAAAGACCGGCTGATAACCGACCCGCCATTGAGCGGATTACGTACGGTAGATGCGATCCGGCCTCACTTGCTTGAGTGGGCCGGACGTAAAAGGGGCGAGATAACCTTCCGCATTGCGCAGGTCATGACGGGGCACGGATGCTTCGGTCATTACCTGTGCAAAGTGGCAAGGAGAGAGCCGGACACTCGTTGTCACCACTGTGATTGCGCCGATGATACGGCGCAACACACACTGGTCGAGTGTCCGGCTTGGGCGACCGAGCGCGGTACGCTCGTCGCACATGTAGGTAATGACCTCTCGCTTTCGACCATCATCAAGAGGATGCTCGAGAGCGAGGGAGCATGGGAGTCGATGGCTTCTTTCTGTGAGACTGTAGTTTTACAGAAGGAGGCCGCGGAGCGGGTGAGAGAAGATGATTCCAGCTCTCATCCCCTTCGTAGACGTCGCGTTGGCCGGAGGCGGAGGGCCGAAATCCGCCGTCTCCCGCCATAAGGGGTGACCCTGGGGAGCAGATAACATGAATCTGCTCCCTAGGGTCACATTCATGTAGTAGGTCGGGGATGCCACTGTGTTCTGGCAATCCCTGTAGGAGTAGGAAGGTATCCATCGCGGGTGCTTAACACTCGCGATCGAGCCATAGGGGGAGGAAACTCTAGTCCCTTCACCGGGGCGAGAGTTATAGTTGTACTCTGTCGGAGAGATAACCAAAGGCCTATACCGGTACTTGGGTCTCTCATCACCAACGACAGAAGGAGGAACACCCGGGGGCTTTTTTAGTGGGTACATACTCTCTGTGGTGCGACAGCGCACCACGTTCTATAGAGTATGAGCCCCACATGCCCCTCACTGGCGCAGGGATCACGTATATAGTGACCCCTGCGCCAGGGAGGAAGTGCGGTTGCGCATTTTTACCCCGGTAAACAAAAAAAAAAAAAAAAAAAAAAGGGTAGGGTAGGGGTAGGGTAGGGTAGGGGTAGGGTAGGAGTAGGGTTAGGGTAGGGGTAGGGTAGGGCAGGGGTAGGGTATAAAAGTCCACCCGTGCGAAGCCGGGGCGGGCCGCTAGTTTTTTATAAATTCATTAAACTTAATCTTTTTAAAATATAATTTGTTTGAATTTTAGCAACACTGTGAATACACCTTTGCACTGCACTGATGACTCAATTAAATTCTTAACGCGAACGAACTATAGAACAACAATTGTACAAAACTCTAATTAACGAATGTTTTAAAAACTTGAATACTAGAACTAAAAACATGAGCTCTGTGGTATCCGGCTTAGAATAGGCGCCCCGATTCTAACCCGGATACCACACAGCCCAATCAAGCAATGAATACCTGCCTCATTTTTTAAACAGAATCGCATAATCACGATACAAATTGTCAAGTGCACCAAATTTGCGATTTTCTACTAGCGATCTTACCGCAGTAGTGGCATTATGTCTAAGCCTTCAGTACAGTAATATAACATCACCGGCTACATGAATACGTGTGTCCGAAAGATAATATTATAATGCTAGCGAGTGGTACCGTTGTGCGTGGCGGGCGGCTCGTCCGGCTCGCTGTCGGACGCGGGCTCGTCGCGCGGCACCTCGTACACGTACAGTTCGCCGCTCGAGCTCAGCTTGGCGTGGTCTTCGAACACGCGGCCTATCGTTGCCCCGGCCAGCTCCACTATTAGCATCCTAGAAACACGATTCATATAAAAAACGAGCTTCTGGCGGTTTCACCATTAAATATGGCATTGGTCCTAAGGCCTGGTCTTGGGAAGTGGTCCTATACTGTGTACCTCATAAGAAAGCTCAAAGTCACTCAAAGCTATGCTCAGCATTTCTCTGCGTGATCGAATCAGATATGAAGATATCCACAGGAGAACGAAGTTCGCTGACATAGCTCAACGCATTAGCAAGGTGAAGTGGCAATGAGCAGGACACATAGCTCAAGGAACTGACGGCCGATGGAGCAGAAAGGTTCTTGAGTGGAGACGAACGAACGAACGAAAAGAACTATCAGACGACCGCCTGCACGATGCGATGTACCGACGAACTCATAAAGGTCGCAGGGAATCGGTGAATGTGCAAGCCGCAACAATCGTTCTCGTTGGAAATCGATTGGGGAAGCCTATGTTCAGCAGTGGTAGACCACAGGCTGATATGATAGCGCAATATTTAGATTAGCCTGTTCATGAAAACAAAAACTCTTCAGTTTTATATATTAGTATAGATATTGAAGTGACTCACGATTCCGGCGCCAATCCACACAGTTCTGAGAGTTTCTTCTTGAGGTCCAAGTACGTGCCTTCCGAGTTCACTCGTACGCCGTATTTGATGGGCACCGACCCGTCCAGGAGGATCACTGCACATGTACACAAAATAATTCATTTAATAGATGATGAGGGTGATAAATATGTTGTCGATTATGATGATGATTATTATGTTGTTGATGATGGTGGTGATTATGTTGTTGTTGATGATAATAATTCTGTTGTTGATGATGATGTTGATGTTGTTGATGATGACGATGCATATATTGTTGTTGATGATTTGTTGTAGATGATTTTTGAGTAAAAGAATAAAGAGTGGTCCTGTGTTTGCAGACGCTCTTAAAAAAATACATTAAAAGAGATTAAGTTGGTGATGATGAATATATTAATGGTGCCTTTTTCAGGGTAATGATAATGTTGAATTTGCTGGTGATGCTGGTAAGTAGAACAGCTCCGTCATGATGTAGTACGTCACTCACCTCTAAGCTCCTGGCACACGTAGGACTCCATGGGCAGCGGCAGGGACAGCATGTTGAAGGCGTCGAAGCGCACGGACTCTCTGCCGCACGTGTCGCACACCACCTTAGACTTGAGCTGTCCGTAAAACAGCTCCGTCATGATGGACGCGTTACGCGCCGTGTGCTGGGCCCAAGCCTCTGCCGCCACCACCTGGGGTAACCACCAGCGGTAAGGTTTCTTACACAGGGAACTTAGTTACTTATGAGAAAGTTAAGAGTCATCGAACATAAAGTACATCCAGACTCCAGGATCCAGACTCTAGTTCAGAAAACTAGGCATCAGGTAAAACCTTTACTAGGTCAAAATTAGGGCTATTAAGAATGCAAACAAATAAAGGGTCTTTTATTACGGAGTTCCTATCTTTAAATTGAAATAAAACAAAGTGTGTGTCATCTCTCTTCTGTCTATCATCGATTTTTTTTATTCATTTGAAAGACATATCGATGTCATTATGTATGTAATAATACTTCATTCAAATGACCGCACCACGTCTCTGGGTGGAACGCAACCGAAATGTCCATTTTCCCATCACCTCCACGTGAGATGACCATGTCTTCAAATCGCTCGTGCAGAATATGCAATGTGGCGCGAGCTGTGTGGCACGTAGCGCCGTCTTGTGGGAACCAAATGTCCTTGGTATCCAGATCATCCGATTCAGGCCAAAAGAAATTGGTAATCATCGACCTGAAGCGCTCGCCGTTGACAGTGATGGCCTGACCAACGTTGTTTTCAAAGAAATACGTTCCGATGACTCCAAAAAGAATCCCAAAATCCACTCCAAACAGTGAATTTTTTGGGATGCATTCAAAGTCAAAGTCAAAAATTCTTTATTCATATAGACACATTTAAAATATTTTAAATCATGTTCTTATGATGCGTCCCATTCTTTTACTACCACCAGTTCTGGACGTGGCAACTTTGCGAAGAACTGGCAAGAAACTCAGAGACTCATTGGACGCTCTTGGATCTTATGTGGATTGGTATCATCACAAATTCGATAATTTTGTTTCTTCACGTTAGGTACGTGATCGCATTCATCCAGAAATTGGCCTCATCGCTGAAGATGCCAAAATTCGCCAAGTTGTGGTATGCGAAATGCCGACTTCTTGTGAGCGACGCAAAATCCACTGCTTTAGATTCTCCTGCACACTGTCACGGACAGCGGTGATGTTTTTGGCAGATCTTGCGTTTCGTCGACGTACGGGTGTTGGTCGACCGTTTACTGATCCAGTGGTCCCAAATTTATCCACCACACTCCGAATAGTCCTCTCGGTAGAACGATTATGGCGACTGTAAAATGGGTGAAGCGCGCGGTACGTTGCCCGAGCAGAACACCCATTTTGATAAAACAATTTTACTTTTGCACGTGTTATTGAATGCTCCATGGTGATTTGGCAAAACAGACTGAATAAATGACAACTAATATGGCAGATGTAGTTAGCTTTAACAAGATGGCCGCTATCAACTGTCAAAGTTTAGAAGTCCTTATTGAAAGACCCTTTATAAAGTCTACTGATCAATTGACTGACCTGGTCGGGGCGTCCGTCGGAGTCTGCAGGTGGCGGGAGCGGCGCGGGTAGGGTGGCTCGGTTGAGGTCCTCGTGCAGCGCGTCCAGTAACCAAGCCAGCAGCTCCTGCGCGTCGTGCTGCCCGCCGCCCGCCAGCGCGCGCGCCCAGCGCGACACGCACCAGCGCACGCGCAGCGGCGCCACCGAGCGCGCGCTGCACGACCACACCTGCGCACACGCACACACACTCATAGATATACCAGCGCGACACGCACCAGCGCACGCGCAGCGGCGCCACCGAGCGCGCGCTGCACGACCACACCTGCGCACACGCACACACACTCATAGATATACCAGCGCGACACGCACCAGCGCACGCGCAGCGGCGCCACCGAGCGCGCGCTGCACGACCACACCTGCGCACACGCACACACACTCATAGATATACCTGCGCACACGCACACACACTCATAGATATACCAGCGCGACACGCACCAGCGCACGCGCAGCGGCGCCACCGAGCGCGCGCTGCACGACCACACCTGCGCACACGCACACACACTCATAGATATACCTGCGCACACGCACACACACTCATAGATATACCAGCGCGACACGCACCAGCGCACGCGCAGCGGCGCCACCGAGCGCGCGCTGCACGACCACACCTGCGCACACGCACACACACTCATAGATATACCTGCGCACACGCACACACACTCATAGATATACCAGCGCGACACGCACCAGCGCACGCGCAGCGGCGCCACCGAGCGCGCGCTGCACGACCACACCTGCGCACACGCACACACACTCATAGATATACCTGCGCACACGCACACACACTCATAGATATACCAGCGCGACACGCACCAGCGCACGCGCAGCGGCGCCACCGAGCGCGCGCTGCACGACCACACCTGCGCACACGCACACACACTCATAGATATACCTGCGCACACGCACACACACTCATAGATATACCAGCGCGACACGCACCAGCGCACGCGCAGCGGCGCCACCGAGCGCGCGCTGCACGACCACACCTGCGCACACGCACACACACTCATAGATATACCAGCGCGACACGCACCAGCGCACGCGCACATACAAACGTTCATATAGGAAAGGTTTCATTAAGCGGCCGTAGCCTAGTAGCTAAGGCGTCAGACTTGTGATCTTGTGGTCGCCGGTTCCATCTCCAGATGCCTTCCCTATGAGGAATGCCTAAAAAAGGGTATTCCTGGTGGTGTGGCCAAAAGGAATACGGTGTTCCGAGTAGCCACACCAGTGTGGCCACGGGGAATGCACCTGGAGATGGAACCGGTGACCCCAAGATCACAAGTCTGACGCCTTAGCTATTGGGCTACGGCCGCTTTATGAAACCTTTCATGTGGCTACGCGGAACACCGTATTTCTGTTGGCAATACCAGTTTTTACCCTGGTGTAAGCACGTGGTAATCCCTTTTTTATGGTTTCATAATAGTGTATTTAAAATTTAAAAAAATTACTAAATATATATGTAAAGAAAAATATTGTTGTTTTCCTTTAGGATTGTATTTCGCGCATTGCGCTGTCTTTGGTTTTTTCGTTTTTTTGTGGTTCACATAAAGATGTCAAATATCAATTTTCACATGTTCAATTTATTAATTATAAAAATATAAAATAGTGTTACAAAATTTTGAAGGAACGGAGAATAAACATTTAATGACGTTTCTTTGATTTCAGTTATGTGTTTTACATATTGTTATAGGATTATATTGTTTATTTGGTTATATATCGATAACAATAAAAACCTTGATTTCAGAGCAACACATTTGTTTAATTTACCTTCATAATTTGAGATATAATACATACAGACTTATATATATATATATGTTACGGCTAAAGGTAGGTGTGAACATAAACTTAAGATTAGCCGGCTAAACCTTGGTCTAGCCGAACACATGCGGTTAAACTTAGATCTACCTCTATAAGTCCCTGTTCAACTCCATTGGTTTTTTTTTAACCACCCCAACACCTTTTTGTGCCGTGCATAGGTATCGTTTAATTTAATTAAAACCTAGAATATCACGACGCAAACTAACATGTTATCGAACTTTAGCTGCTTCTCGAAGATAAACCAAAGTTTAGCCGGCTAATCTTAAGTTTATGTTCACACCTACCTTTATCCGTAACATATATATATATATATATTTATATATATATAAATAACAACATAAAAAGGAATGAACTTATTTAATGTTATTATTTATTGATGGATGACGAGCTCGTTTGCTGATTGTTTGGTGTTTTTTGTTTCGTACATTATTGTCCTAATTAGTTAAATGTTTGTTATTCCATTCTGTTAAAAGCCATTTTGTGAGTATATTGATTATATTTCATAAAATATAATTATGATGTATATATTTACTTATTTATCAATTTAATGATTATTATTTAATGTTATACCTATAAACAATAATGAAATCCCATGCTAGTTGTCCGGTTACACCAGGGTAAGCACTGGTGTGGCCACCAGAAATAACCTTTTTAGGCATTCCTCGTGGCTACACCAGTGTGTGTGAGGAATGCTTAAGAGAGTATTCCTCCACTCCAAGGCCACATGAATACGGTGTTCCTCGTAGCCACACCAGTGTGACCACTGGTCACGGGGAGTGCATCCATCAGCACACATTGCACTGCCGACGTGAACCCGTAACACAAGCATTCTAGCTTAGCACGGGGGATTAACAAGAATACTAATACAATTCAGCTAGTAATTGATTTCTTAAAAAAAAGTAAAAAAACGAACTTGATTTGTTTACAAAATCTAGAAATACGAACATGAACCGTAATCTACAATTAAGTGTTACAACAATAGAATGCTAATATCAATAAAGCTTTTTGATACAATAGATCACGACTATTAACGGTATTATAATATTATTATTAAAAATAATAACTAATAAAGTTGGTAAATCATGCTATACTCAAAAATAAAATACTATTTTTACACCAATTAAACTTCAAAAACTTTGTAACACTTAAAAGCCAAATATTCCGTTGACAAGACACACACGGACTACCACAAGGTAGTGCATTAGGACCTTTATATTTTTTTAAATCATCTACTACTTAGTGACTACCAAACTACAGCAAAAACTATCATACACAATCTAAAACAAACCCACTGACCTCTTTACAAAGCTCCCCGTAGCGCAGCGCTAACACGCCTTTAGTACCGTGGGGGTTGGTAGTGTTGACTTCGTACAAATGCATGCCGGAGTTGAAGTAGCGAGTCAGAGGGCCCGTGTTCCATACCTAGGTGGAACAATTTTTTTTCCAATCATGATATAGAAGATATATTGGAGACCCCTGGTCTCCAAACTATGGCCCGAGGGCCAAATCCGGCCCGCCAGTGTCATCAAACTGGCCCGCGACAACCAATGTCTTATTTGTTGTTACTTTTGCTAGAAATACGACTATAGATAAGGGCAGAAAAATGTAATCTGTTTTGGCCCTTGAAAATATAATTATGGCCCTAAGGCTTCAAAGTTTGGAGACCCCTGATATAGAATAAAAATTTTAATCAGAAAATAGAAAAAAATGCCGAACGGCCTATTAAAGAGCTTAAATTTTTTATCAATAACACAAAAGCTGTTAATTTTTACGTGAAATCTGATTATTTTATTAGGAAAATACTCACAGATTGTAGAGCTGCGTTCATAAAGCAGGTGTTGCCCAAGTTATGCAGTCCGGTGGCGCCGGGTAAGTTAGGAGCTATGAGGGTTTCTCTCCTCTCGGTAGCGCGGTTGCCACTGCAACAACATTACATTCTCAATGTATTACCTTCGGAATTATAGATTTCTTCTAAATTGAAGATCTATCGGTCATTACTGGTATAGGGTCCTATCGGAGTTATTAGTGAACTGTACTTCGCATGGTTGTAATGCTGGTGTATTAAACACATATAAACCTTACACTTGATTCACTCTATCCATTTTAAAAGACCCATCAAAACCCATTATTTATTTTTGAAGTTCTAAGCATACGGGACAGACAGCGGCAAGCGACTTTTGTTTTACACTATTAGTGAAAGTGAATAAGACATTAACAAGAATAGCTAAATAAAATAAAATACCGAAACATGAAGACATAGACATAGTTAATTATATTAAAACCTACATTAATATACTATATTTAATTGAAAAATAAAATAACTAAACGAAAAGATTCCTTTGAATTTGAGTTCTTCTTAGAATTGCTGCGTCCTAAAGTGAAGGTAGGGAAATAAATGGATGTATCACATCTTATGTAACCCATCATAAGAAGATAATTTAAAACACTTAAATTGTATCTCTATGAGCAAAAGAAAAAAGAAATAACTTATAAGTCAAATTTTAATAAAAAACCATCAAATACATTCGTATCGCATGATACAAGTCATATACACGAATGCAAAACTACAGCTATCGTAAATAATGAAATAATGAATTTATTCTGAACTTAGGTTATTTACATACACTTGTACTTGTCAGAATCACAATGTTACACAATTATTCTTATTCTATGAATTAAACTAGATACTTAACTAATAGGTAGCAAATTGTAGGATATTACAGACAAAGTAGTCCGTCAGCGACACCTGCAACCTTTCACTAGCTACCTAGGTGGACGACCCGGAGAAGAAATGAAGGAAGGAAGTCCGGGCTTTTTCTTTTTCGTCATCTTTTGTATCACAGTTTATGTATCATTTTTTTTAGAACTTTCGTTTACAATATTTCATTTAATATACATTCGAAATAACATTATGTGCGCTAATGCACGCTCTAGACGTTTTTACAAATATAGATACTGATTTAAAATCCTCAAGCAGAAATATCAGAACTTAAACCTCTTGCACTTTGAAAACGGAGGAAGCATCAATCAAATCGCATTTCAAAAGAATTAGCTACATGAGAAGATTATCGCCGTAAAGGTCACAATAATGTACTACTACCTCAAACACATCCATCATATGGTTGACCAGTCACCACAAGCAGCATCCGTTCACGAGATAACGTGTGAGCATACATCCATCGCCTCCCTCGCCATATTATAGGGAAGGAGGCGACCCGACTCAAATCGCCACCGCAAACAATGACAAACAATAGGTACATACGAACCTCAGAGCGCCGATCTCCTCGGGCCACGTGAGGTCCGGGTTGCGCACCTCGAGCAGCAGGCGGCTGCGCTCGTCCAGGCCCAGGTCCTGCAGCGTGGGGCGCTCGTCGTCCAGCAGCACGCTGCTGCTGCCCACCCACCACAGGCGCAGGTCCTCGCGGGCGATGCCCAGCGCGGCGCACAGGAACTCGCACACCTGGACATTAGCATATGCTAAATTTCAAAATACAATTTATACGGTTCAGAATAGCCTGACTAGATCATGAAAAGATTTGCTTCTTCTTTCTTAATGCGGACGGCTAAGGAGTGGAATTCTCTGCCGCGTGTATAAAGCGCAAGCGTGTATCATTTTAGGCCTTTCTTCGCCTTCCATCAAGCGAGGTAATTGTTAAACGTAAGCCTATATTGCATTTTTTTAACTATAAATTTCAGGAGAGGGAGCTAATAACGTCACACGAAGTTTCAACTCGCTGTATCTTTGTCATTTTTTGTTTGAAGAACGAAAAAAAATACGTGTCCAATATTTTTGGACTGACGTAATTAATAGAATATTTAGTCTTCATGCCTATTGACGTGAAAACGATGTTAGTCATTTTGGTGTATACCTACATTATCTGTGTTCTGACGTCATTCTTGGATCTATGACGTCATAACACAGATGCCATTAATATAATAACATTACAGGACAAATATTTCAAATGCAGAAAAGAAATGGTTTTTTTTGCCTTGGGACCCGCAACGAATTTAATCAGAAAGTGATTAGGAGGAGTAAGAAAGAGTTCTTCTTTCATAATGCGGATTGCTAAGGAGTGGAATTCTCTGCCGGGGTTAGTTTTTCCGGAACGCTATAATCTGGACATCTTTAAAACTTAAGTGAACAGACACTTTCCAGGCAAGCGTTTATCATCTTAGGCCTTATCTTCGTCTTCCATCGAGCGAGATTATGGTCAAATGTAAGCCTATATTTAATTTTAAAAAAAGAGTGTCACCTGTCTGACGGTGGCGCGGCGCGAGAAGGCGGCCGTGTAGGCGAGTTGTCGCTCGGGCGGCGCCGGCGCCGCGCCGTACAGCGAGCCGCCCAGCGCCGCGGGGCCTGGGGCACACCACCCATCACATTACAACATTCTCAAAAATAAAATAGTATCTATGTTCGAATTATACATTCCGAATGGAATATTAATATTATCTCAAATAGAATAATTCGAATTCGAAAATTCCCAGGTAATTCGAAAAATGTCGAATAATTTTCGAATTATTATAGGATTCAATTTCTTTTGTTGTATTTTAAATTCAGAATTCGTTATGTTTGATATTCAAATATAAAAATTAATAGTTAATGAAGTTAAAATTAAGCCATTGTTTTCTCCGGGTAATTGATGATCGAGAATGGCCACTTTTTTACGAAGGATTCGAAAAAAATCGAATAATTCGACAAGTTTCGATATTATTTATATCGAAATTTATAGAAATCGACCCCCCTATGACTTCGTTGAAGCTTGTAGCCCGAATTATATGAATCACACAACTTTTGACGATAAAAGAACTGAATTGTAAGACTTAGTCTTTTTTAAAAGCTATATTTTTTATAGCATTGTATTTTATATTAGACTGCACCGGTGGCTCAGTGGTTACGGAAGTTGCTTCTGAGACCTGGTGTTCTGGGTTCGATTCCCACCCGGGGCAATTATTTGTGTGAACCACAAATAGTTGTTCTGAGTCTGGGTGTTCTTTGTGTCCGTGAAATGAATGTGTGTAAAGTCCCCCGCGACACAGGGATTTAATTCCCTAGTGCGGGAGTAGTCTTATTAAAAAAAAAAAAAAAAAAAAGTTAAGAAATATTAGCTGAATAAAGGAATCTATTAATTTATAAACACGAGAAATTTAGAGAGTCGAATTCGATCAAATACCATAATATGCAAAACATTCATCTAAAACTACAGGAATAAGATATACTCACGTTGTGTGTTAGGAATGTGTCGTAACAGCTTCAGATGTAAGGGATACAATTCCAACTCCACGTCAGAATTTGGCGGCCGAATTACCTGCGCACAAAATTGAGATTAATATAACACTCAGGACTCGTCATATTTAAATAGGAAACAAATAAGTACTGGGTGTTGATGATAAAGCATTACAGATGCCCCCACGTCTTGTCACAGGGCACGAGCTCGAAGTCATACGGTACCTGTCGCGGCAGGGGGTCGGGCCCGCCGTACCACAGCGCGAGCGCGCGCCACAGTGCGTCGGGCACGAGCTCGAAGTCATACGGTACCTGTCGCGGCAGGGGGTCGGGCCCGCCGTACCACAGCGCGAGCGCGCGCCACAGTGCGTCGGGCACGAGCTCGAAGTCATACGGTACCTGTCGCGGCAGGGGGTCGGGCCCGCCGTACCACAGCGCGAGCGCGCGCCACAGTGCGTCGGGCACGAGCTCGAAGTCCCGGTGCTGCGCCAGCGTCACGTCGCGCCGCAGGTGCCCGCCCTCGCCCGTCAGCGTGCGGACCTGCACACGGGGGACGTTACTTCAGAACACAAAAAAAAGGAACTAAAACGTATACACAGCTTTTAATCAATCGATTGGAGGCAACTGAAAGATGTGATAAAGTTGAAAATTTACTACAGAGGCTACGAACAAGTGTTCAGCTCACCTTGAGCAGGTTAGGCTGTAAGAGCCGCTTATTGTCAATAGGCCCGGGGTGTCGGTGCAGTCTGTTGGTGGGCGCGCTGCTCACGCCGCTGCTGCTGCCCGCGCTGCCCACGGACCCCGTCTCCGCTCGCCACAGGAGGGAGCCCATAGACTCTGCGAAGTAAAACCAAGCTCTCAGTTCCCTAGAAGGACTTGTTGCTCTTGTTTTACACATAAATGTCACCTCGCCGAGTAAATGTCTGAATCTGAGTATTCCATTTATTCTGTATTACTTAACTGAGGTTTATTAAAAGAAGAAGTAGGTACAAGTAGGCACAACATCTAGATGGAACCTCTCTCAATGTAACAAGCAGGACCTTAACATTTGGCGATAGCGTCATGTTTCGTCGGGGATGTTGTTCGAAAGCTGTGTTAATAGGTGATTTCGTCATCCAGACACGATTCTTCCATCAACTGCCCATTTTTAGATAAACATGATTTTGTGTAGAAGCATTTGATTCGTCTACACCGAAGATTCGGAAGGGGTACAACATTAGGTATTGTATATGTGTAAATATATTTCTACCCTATAGTCTAGTCAACAAGTTCAAGTTGGTGAAAAATAGTGATAAATCCCCTAAAAATATGAGCGATACCTCATTGGATTCGGAATGACATCTAGAAAAATGTATTGGAAGGAATAATTAGCACGCAAAAAGTAAGATGCCAAAGAGGAAGAAATTTCCAATAAAAATTATAATTCTTTGAAATGAACAATAAAACAGAGATTTGTAGTAGTCTAGTCAACAAGTTCAACTTGTTGACTAGACTACTACATACATTTATGTTTTTCATTCTTTTTTTTTCGTCCAGTCCATATAACTTTGGTACGTTCCAAAGTTATATGGATTCCTCTTGGGATCAGGATTGATAAAAATCGACTTACATTTAAGAAAAAAAAGTGCGTGAACATATCACTGGAAATACCATTAAGTCGAGACAACTGTAAGTATGCATATTTATAATTTTTGTATGTATGTATAATGACTGCATTTCTATGTATTAATAGCTTATTTGCCATACCTGCTATTATTCTCAAAATTGATTTTTACCACCTTAGTGCACCTACCACGTTGTCTCTGCATCACCCAATGGTAGACTGGGAGAAAATTCTTCAGGCATTAAGTCCACCATGTGCTATCATAGTGCAAAAATGGGTCCCATATTTTGTGCCATTCATTGTACTCACCAGTAGAATTACTTGTGAAGCTCTCATCACAGACTATAGCGTCATCTATCGCCCGGGGCGTGGTCCTGCAGCAGTGCTCCGTGCTGGTGGCGGAGTGCGCCAGCCAGGCGCCCCACCACTCGGCGGAGATCAGGTACCAGAACTGACCGACGGCATACCCGCGTTGAACCGCGCGACGGAGCCAGCCAAGAACTGCGGAGAACAACACGTTGAGAGTATAGTGATCATGCATGTATGCATACTACATAGTGGGTTTTCTTTTTCTAACATTATGCAGAAAAAGTATCGTGGATTATTAAAATGTACAACAGTTCCTCAATGCAACTTGTCTTCTAGCAATCTAAGCCGTATGTAGCAATATTAGTCTCGCATTCTAGCTTGGAGGTGGTTCCATCCCCACGCCTAGACAAGATATTCTTGCATAAATTTCCAGAGCTGATAAGTCAAGGAACTGCCCTCCGTGCTTTAGAAAGCACGCTATACCGTTGGTCCCTATTGTGACAACATCATCTATAACAATCGCAAATCCCAAGAATGGGCAACAACATTTCTCTTTATCATCTCTCATTTTACATCATAAATACAACTGCGCTCCAACCCGCCTGCCAAGTGCAAAACTAGGCAAAATCCTCTATCGGGATGTTTAGCAGTGAACATTATACGAGTTCATGATGAAATCGTATGTCAAATAATAAACTTAACTGCATTCAAATGTAGCTGATATATTGATCGAGTATATAACATTCGCAGTGCATGTCGTTGTTCATTGAGAACATCGCACAACACACACGTGGTATCGACCGACCCACATCGATGTATCAGTACAATAATTGTAATTGCATCCAATACCGTCCTTATCGCTACTAAATGTAGGCAATAACACTAATTACTTAATAAACGATTGGTTATGTAGGCACCGCCTCACACTTTTAAGGCATGTACCAAGAACAAAAAAAAAGTAAAAATTGTTAATTCTCTTCTTAACATTTTTAGTGTGTAAAAAATAGCCGGTTGCCCAATTAATCTAAGGCGCAAGTTAATGCATAACCTAGACTACCTCTGAAGTATAACTCAGTACGATAAATAAGATACAACCGTACTGTGAACTTTCGATAAACCCATAAAATACAAGCTAAAATATGTCGTAATAATCATGAAAATAACACGGGCGAGTTGGTTTGCAGACCTTAACCTATGCAACTACCAGTTGGATTTGAAAAAAAACTCACGAACATAGAAAAAGAGAGAGAGAAGTGTATAAATAAATGTATTATTATTATTATAGATCAGCAGAATCAGACAAAACCGCGAAACTGATCACACATTTTAATGAGGATTCATCATTATCATCGGCCCGTATCACTTCCACTGCTGAACATGGGCTTCGCCTTCGATGGGGGGGGGGGGGGGGTTGCCATAGTCACCACGTTTGGCAGGCGGGTAGATGACCGCGGTATTATGTAAAGCACATACACAGTTTAACGCTACTACCCGTTACCTTGTATACGATTGTCATCGATGATTGTTATGACCATCGGGACCAATGGCTTGACATGCTATCCGAGGCATCCTTCAAGAAACCAAACCCGGTCAATCAACAAAAATCAATCAATCTTTGATTTTTTAAAAATTTTTTAGTTCACTTCAAGATTTAAGGCGAGTATTATACAACTGCGCAATGTAGGTTCAATTGAGCATTAAATACATTTAATATTTATAAATGATAGCGACCCGCAATGCTGATGTATTATACTACATATAAACATTCCTCTTGAATCCCTCTATCTATTAAAAAAAACGCATCAAATTCCGTTGCGTGGTTTTAAAGATTTAAGCATACATAGGGATATAGGGACAGAGAAAGCGACTTTGTTTTATACTTTGTAGTGATATACATATTATAAAACAAAGTCAAAGACAAAGGTTTAGGTTCAATTATAAAAAAAAAATGTAAATCTGGAGCTCCCTATACTTGAACTTTCATAGTTTCCGTCACGATTTCCTGCTGCGAGTACCTACTCGATACAATATCGATGTATAGGGATCACTAACCTAGATACTAAAATGTTTCAATAGATGTACAAATGATTAAATGATTAATCAAAGACTTTAAAAGATGACATAAAGAATCATCTCGGAGTTTCTTATAGTCTTTCTTCTCCGGGTGCCACAACGTAGGTAGATAGAGAAAGACCCGTAGAATGCTAGGATAGGGTCCGGTCGTCCTTGCAAGGCGAGGCTCGCGACGCGTTCTATGCTTCTGACCTAATCCCAGCCCGCGCTGGTTGATTCTAATTAATTTTATAATACGCGACTATCACATGCTACATTGGTAGATTTAAATTCTATTTAATAACATTACTGTTGAAATGTATACTAATTAATTAGTCAAGATTTTTATTTTATTTCTCTTTGTATATTTTTATCATTGTATTTGACTTATAATAAGTACGATCGATTCGTCTACATTATCAATAAACGTTTTCATTTCATTTCAATTTATACAACGCTGTTTCGTTTCCGGCTTAGAATAGACCCCCATGTCCCTATTAGGCTACGGTGGTTGAATTTTATTAATCTCAATTTTGAAATATAGTATAAGGTAAACTTTTCCATAAAGTATTTAAAACATTTCATCATCATCATCATCAGCCCGTATAACGTCCACTGCTGAACATGGGCCTCCTCCCGAGGCAGGGTTTTTGCCATAGTCACCACGCTTGGCAGGCAGATTGGTGAGCGCAGTGTTATGTTGTAATACACAGGGGAAACGCTGCTGCCCGTTCCCTGGTTCGTTTGTTATAGATGATGTTATAACAATCGGGACCAACGGCTTAACGTGCTTTCCGAGGCACGGAGGGTAGTCCCTCAACCAACCAGACCCGGAAAGAAATTTTTGAATTTACACAAAGATTTCTTGTCCGGTGTGGGGATCGAACCCACGACCTCCGAGATTTTAAAGCGAGCCAATTACCGCTACGCTACGGAGGCTGTTGTTTTAAAACATTTAATAAATGTGAAAACATAATAAATTATAATTTCAATTCTAATAAGCACCCTTGTCTACAAATAGAAGTGAAGTACTAACTCGAGTGTTGGAACCAGTTGACTTGTGTTCTTACCATGTAGGTAATATATTTACAAGTGGTTGTACTACTATAACTGTTTTCTTGGGAACTTTTAATCGACATTTATGTGTAACAACATTTGAATTACAAGTGCTAAACCACTACACGCGACACCGTCTGCATTAAAGATAGGATAAAACTAGTTTTGTACTATTTTAATACCTAGAGTAGATCCCACTAATATTATAAACGCGAAAGTTTGTAAGTATGGATGGATGGATGTTTGTTACTCTTTCACGCCAAAACTACTGTACGGAATTGGCTGAAATTGAATTCGCACCGTGATAGGTTATACGCTGGATTAACATATAGGCTACAAAACATCACGCTACGACCCACTGGAGCAGAGCAACGTGGGTAAAACCGCGGGGCGCATCTACTATTTTATAACACTGACAGTTTTATACGATTTGCTATGGTCAAGTAAGGCGTAGCATAGTACCTACAGAAATTCTCAAAAAATTAGTTATCAAATACTAATGTATTTTTAAATCCCAACGGTTGATTGTGATAGCGCATTTAAACGATCAAACGATCTCTTATTTTTAAAAGGCTTTTTTTAATCTTCGTATAAAAAATAACAGACATCATTTTAATTTTGACAGATCTTGTGTGGATACTGTCACTACATAGTATGAAAGAAAGTCGCTTGCCGGTGTCTGACTATAAATAGGGGGGGACACATAGGGATCTATGTATGTTTAGTTCTTTAAAACTACGCAACAGATTTTGATGCTTTTTTTTAATAGATAGAGTGATTCTAGAGGAAGTTTTATATGTATGATATATGATATTAGTTAGAAATTATTATCAATTGTAGAATGCAAAATACGCGCATAAATAATCTACAGATCAGTATTATGAAAGTCGAAGTCCGGTTTTCCACGAGGCTTTTGCTACTTCAAAAGGCATAAAGGCGAGCAGAGCTCCAGCCTAGATAAATGGTTTAAAAACTACAAATTAAGCAGTCTGCGCAAGAGGTGGAACTGTGGAACCGAGCGAGGTCCAAGCCCCATAGGAGACATCCTTTTGCGCAGATTACTTTGTTTGAAGTTTTGACTCCATTTAATAATTGCCTTTAAGGCCGGTGAAGAAATAAGTGTCGCTTTGAGTCTAAGAGGTCGTGGGATCGATCCCAACACCGTACAAGAAATCTTTGTGTATATTCAATGATTTCTTTTCGGGTCTGATTAGTTGAAGGACTACCGTCTATGCCTCGGAAAGCACATTAAGCCGTTGATCCCGATTATTATATCATCATCCATAATAATCGTATATCAGGGAACGGGCAGCAGCGTTTCCTTGTGTGTTGCCTGCCAAGCGTGGTGACTATGACAAAAACCCTCTCTCGGGAGGAGGCCCATGTTCAGCAGTGGACGTTATACGGGCTGATGATGATGATGATGATGTAGCAAAACCTTTTGTTCTGTCTTAATTAAAAATTAAAAAAACTGAATGAAAAATAGGAACATACTTAATATATTGGTGTGTGATATTGTAACGATCAATGTCAGGAAGTTACAGCATATTTGGTCACGCAAACTGTATGTACTATCGCATGTCCGATCTGTGACGTCACACTCCACACGCCCGTGATTGTCTATGATTAGTACGCAGTAACGGTAATCTAATAAAGTTCGTAGCGGCATATCGATTTTCAAATTAAGAATTATAAATCATCAAGATTTGTAATGCAAGCACGTCGGTTTAGGGTGGATCTTATTTGACCTTTTGCGAGGATCTCCGATTAGGTCAGAGAACGTTCGTCGAAGTCTTCCCCTTCCGACTGTGCCACTCACATTTGCCATGTATGCCTGTTTTGTAAATCTTTCTTCATCCATTCTTTCATCCACCCTAAACCGACGTGCTTGTATGAAGAATGTTATGAGAGTTAATGAAGCGAAAAGATGTGTGTAGGGATCGTAGCAAGTGAGGTCCATTGTCGCTGCCTACCCCGCTGGGAAACAGGCGTGAGCTTATGTATGTATGTATTTATAATGCAATATTATGTTTAGATGCCAACTCTGAAAGTTTTTATAATAACTTCGGCATTTTTTTTGGACGGACAGTAATATAGTTAACCACGAGGCTTTAAGAAGTAACTTCGGGCATAACGGCCGGCTCCAGTCTTAATAAATCTATACTGATATATAAAGCTGAAGAGTTTTGTTTCCTTGAACGTACTAATCTCAGGAACAATAGTTCCAATTTAAAAAAATATTTCTGTGTTAGATAGCCCATTTATCGAGGAAGACTATAGGGTATATTTTATTAGAGAGAACGGGAGCTACGCGGATTTAACCGCGCGCGGGAATCTAATCTATACTAATTTTATATTTTTGTGTGTAAGTTTGTAATAAATAAACTCAAAAACTACTGCGCCGATTGCAAAAATTCTTTCACCATTGGAAAGCTACATTCACCCTGAGTGACATAGGCTATATTTAATCATGAAGTTTCCACGGGAAGGGGAGTTACGCTGTTAAAACCGCGTGCGGGAATCTAGTAGTTTATAAACCCGCACAGAGGGCGCCTACGGAATTAAATCAAAATTTACATAACAAATACTTGTAAGTACTCATAGTTAAACGTGTGATTAACGTAGACAAACACATGCATATCAGTGGCAGTAGCGAGCACCTGCTTGTGACAATGGGCAGTATTGTTACATATTTATGACGGGGGCTCAAGTGATTAGCGACACTTGAGCGTTCTCGACTAATTAACTGGAATCTTAATATGAACTACATTATGTACACGTGAGTGGTATTAAAATGCAGGTAAAGTTTTAGGTTTTAGTATTATTAAATTTGTGCACTTTTTTTTTTTTTTTACTACATATAGGCTTACGTTTGACCTTAATCTCGCTTGATGGAAGGCGAAGATAAGGCCTAAGATATGATGATATATGATGATACACGCTTGCCTAGAAAGTGTCTGTTCACTTTAGCCTTAAAGATGTGTATCATGGGTGTCGTAAAAGGCGACTAAGGGACATATGGCTGATGGATGGGCAGCAGCATCTATTAGCTCAAGGTTTACATCTTACTGCGATCACCAATCCGTCTGCCAAGCGTGGTGATTATGGCAATATCCCTCTACGATCCTGGCTTGCCAAGGTCTGTTAAGAGGAGGCCCATGTTCAGCAGTGGACATACACGGGCTGTTAAGATGAATGATGATTATTTAATTGATTTTAAGAGTTGCTGTGTGTAACCTAACCTCATCTAGACCTTTAAGGGGACTATATCGCTCAAATCCCAAAACCACCGCATGTTTAAAGTAATTTGTAGATGAATCCTTTTGTTCGATTTCCATATAAAAAATATATATTATAGTTAAGGTCATCACAAATAGATTGTATTGTTTAAAATTGTAATAAACTTTCCCAAATTTTGGAAAAAAATACAAACTAAATTGTAAATTTTCTCTGTAACGGCACAATAGTTTGGTATGATTTTTTTACCAAAAAATATGTAATGACGTATTTAACAATTTGTATTGTTTATATTTCTTATTTCTCTTACAAGTTTTGAATAATAAATAAAAACCTGAAATATCACCAGTACCCCGCGAGAAGCACCCCCGCAAGGCCTGTGACGCGTACACATTCAGTGTCTGTATGACACTTGAGACGGGTGGACTATACGCGTGTTATTTTTTTCAAATAAAACCTAAAAAGTTCACATTTTAAGTGATTTTTGAATGAAATCATATTGTTAATAGTACAAATATAAATATTTCGTAAAATAAGAATAGAAATAAAGGTTGTAAATATATATAAAGTAGATTGTAATTACGTTTTGTTTTTTGAACCGATCATAGAATAAGCCCGACTATGCCTAAATACAAGAATAAATGTAAAGTGAAGCGAGGCCGAGCTCTCCAAAACTATTTGTACCAAGTAGGTACCTAACTACCTATCCACTAAATAAATTATTTTCATGGTGCTTATTTTTTATCGTTTTCGCTATAGCTATCTTGAGAATTTCGTTCGATTAAGGATGGAGACTTAGGTGACTGATGGATGATGTCACCTACCTGATGGTGGACTCCGAAGGTGGGTATAGGATCTCAGTGACGGTAATACGTAGAACCATCGTGTTTGGACTCATTTAGAAGGCTCATGCAGACCTTGGTGACTGATGATGTCACTTACCTGATGGTGGACTCCGAAGGTCGGTATAGGATCTTAGTGACGGTACTACGTAGAACCATCGTGTTGGGACTCATTTGAAAGGGCTCATGGAGACCTTGGTGACTGATGATGTCACTTACCTGATGGTGGACTCCGAAGGTCGGTATAGGATCTTAGTGACGGTACTACGTAGAACCATCGTGTTGGGACTCATTTGAAAGGGCTCATGGAGACCTTGGTGACTGATGATGTCACTTACCTGATGGTGGACTCCGAAGGTCGGTATAGGATCTTAGTGACGGTACTACGTAGAACCATCGTGTTGGGACTCATTGGAAAGGGCTCATGGAGACCTTGGTGACTGATGATGTCACTTACCTGATGGTGGACTCCGAAGGTCGGTATAGGATCTTAGTGACGGTACTACGTAGAACCATCGTGTTGGGACTCATTTGAAAGGGCTCATGGAGACCTTGGTGACTGATGATGTCACTTACCTGATGGTGGACTCCGAAGGTCGGTATAGGATCTTAGTGACGGTACTACGTAGAACCATCGTGTTGGGACTCATTTGAAAGGGCTCATGGAGACCTTGGTGACTGATGATGTCACTTACCTGATGGTGGACTCCGAAGGTCGGTATAGGATCTTAGTGACGGTACTACGTAGAACCATCGTGTTGGGACTCATTTGAAAGGGCTCATGGAGACCTTGGTGATTGATGATGTCACTTACCTGATGGTGGACTCCGAAGGTGGGTATAGGATCTCAGTGACGGTACTACGTAGAACCATCGTGTTTGGACTCATTTAGAAGGCTCATGGAGACCTTGGTGACTGATGATGTCACTTACCTGATGGTGGACTCCGAAGGTCGGTATAGGAACTTAGTGACGGTACTACGTAGAACCATCGTGTTGGAACTCATTTGAAAGGGCTCATGGAGACCTTGGTGGCTGATGATGATGATTATATTTGTAGATATTACAATATCTACAAATAGGTAAAAATGCCAAGAAAATCTGCATCAAAGAAAAAACCGGCCAAGTGCGAGTCGGACTCTCGCACGAAGGGTTCCGTACTAGTTGCAAGTGCCTACCTATTTTTGATATCAAGAATACAACAAGTAACATAGTTTAAACGTTCTTGTAGTTCGTTGTAACTTTGATTGAATGAAAGGTAAATTGCGGATTACAGTTTATGACGTATTAAAAAAAACTACTTACTTGATCTCGTTCAAACCAATTTTTGGTGGAAGTTTGCATGGTTATGTACATCATATATGTTTTTTAGTTTTATCATTCTCTTATTTTAGAAGTAACAGGGGGGGGACACACATTTTACCACTTTGGAAGTGTCTCTCGCGCAAACTATTCAGTTTAGACAAAAATGACATTAGAAACCTCAATATCATTTTTGAAGACCTATCCATAGATACCCCACACGTATGGGTTTGACGAATTTTGTTTTTTTTTTCAGTTGTAAGTAGGGGGAACCCCAATTTGCTTTGTTTTTTTTCGATTTTTGTGTGAAAATCTTAATGCGGTTCACAACATACATCTACTTGCCAAGTTTCAACATCATAGTTCTTATAGTTTCGGAAAAAAGTGGCTGTGACATACGGATGGACAGACAGACAGACAGACATGACGAATCTATAAGGGTTCCGTTTTTTGCCATTTGGCTACGGAACCCTAAAAATGCGGCTAAAAAGGCTCTAAAAATGCACGTATAAATGTAAGTACCTGCCTAATTTACCTACCCCACTATACTTACCTACCCAGAGAGAGATTGCAAATGTCCACATCAGGTGTACTTTTTCGTCAGGACATCACACAGAGTTCCTACAACTACCTACTAAATCTACCGGGATTTGCGAGAAGTTGCGTGAAATCTTAAAATTTGATATAGTTACAGTCACCTGCATTAACATCTGCTACAGTCGTATCAGATATTTATGCACGCTTTACTATGTGTCAGATATTGGTGCCGGTGACTGTACGAGTATTTTAGTTCATTTTGTAAACAAACCGTTGGAACTGATTGTGATGGTAATGATGAAATGCGTTTTTTCTTCTTTTGTTTGGTTTTACTAACGATGTATTAGCAATGTTGTCCTTCCATCAGTAAGTTAGTTTGTGATATTAGGCGTAATTAATTTAAAAAACAATTATTCTTAGCAATTTTTAGTATAATACCCTCAGTAATACCTGGTAATACTAAATTTGAGAAGAACAAAACATTCGTATTACATTGCGGCTTTTACTTGGAGCGGTTGATGAGAGGTTTTGTTTTAACAAGTGATGAATATTTAAATAAGCGATGTTATCGTATATCGCTTCGGTTTTGTAGTACAGTAAATTTTGACAATTTCACCGTTGTAGTGCTGTTTATCATATTATTATTATTATGCAACACAAATCGATTTTCGAGAGTCGATTTCGGAAACAGACGAATGATCTGCTGGAAGAAATTTCATTAGAAATAAGCAGTACCTTTGTACTATGTTTCTTGTATTTTAATATTTTTCTTTTTCATGTTATGTGTGTAGGTACATAAAGTAAATAAAAATGATTTTGTATTATATAAGTACTTCTTATGTAGTCAATTTTAATAAATAATCGTACCGTTTCGTGACTTTTTTAGCTTTCCCCATGTAATCAATGATGAACAAGTAATATGCTTAAAACAACCAACGTTACAACTCAAGAAATTTATTTTAGACAGTTGAACAACAAAAACAGTCTCAGACAGTAGTCAGTAGGTCGAAGTATACACCAGCATTACGAAATACTAACAATTTTGTAAAAAACATATATTCCTAACTGCCTTATGAGGCAGGAATTTTATTTTATTGCCTTACGCGGCGGCGTCTTTGAATAGATTTGATTTTGCCATCACTAAATAGTGCTTGTGACGTCATAATAGGTGTTCAAAAAATGGCACGCTTGGTTTTCATACAGATCGTGATACTTGTGTCATCTATATCTGTGATTGATACGGTAGATAGTATATCCATCCAACCCTGCACTTTATTCTGCTATAATACCGGGCGGCCTTGCATATCTGAGTCTCTGAGATTCTTTAGCGTGTAGGCAATAATACTGACCGAATAGCGCGCACTTCTGCGCTTCTGCCTATTCTTTGATCAGCGCGGGGAGTGGTGTGCGCGCGGGTATAGCGCCTAAGCCCCGCCCTGACGGCCAAGGTCATTGATAGCTATAGTCGCCTTAACGGTCCGAATTCCGCGGAGTTTTGCAGTCTACTAGTATTTTTTTTAACCCTCTGTGCTAAGTTAAAATGCCTGTGTTACAAGTGGGTTCACGTCGACCATAAACAAGAGAACAAGTCTGATGTCCTAGCCATTGGCCTACGGCCGCTTAAAAGTACCCTCCCTGACTTGTAGAGCGCATTTTTCTTAAACATACGCACTAGGATATAGGCGGAAACATATTATTAAAACGCTACGCCATCCGACGACACGCCACGCGTGTTGGGTCGAATCAAATGTATTGTTTTCTATAGACCAGAAACACACTATGAACACCCGACAAGACGCCACGCGCGTACTGATGCACAGGTATTGACACGTGGCGTGGCGTGGCGTGGCGTTTTAATGTGTTTTCGCCTAAGCAAGTAAGTTTTATTGCATACCATACATTCTGGGACGCAACGCACTCCCAGACTCGGAGCAAAATTTTAACTTTGCTTTGCAGAATGGTTTGACAAAAATTTTTTTAAAGATAAAAAATATTTAGGTCAGAGAAGAATGTTCAACGGTATTTAAAAAAAATGAAAAGCATGTAAGTATATGTCACACAAGTTTTCTAGAATATATGACATAATTTTTTTTTTAAAATAGGTCAAAGAAATAAATATATTTAGGTCTTAGAAGAACATTGAACAGTATTTAAAAAAAATGAAGTGCATGTACATGTCACACAAGATTTCTAGAATATTTGACATAAAATATTCAAAAAATTGGGTCAAAGAAAAAAAAATATTACGGTCTGAGAAGAACACTGAGCAGTTAAAAAAAAATTAAGAGTATATACATGTCACACTTGAGGTCTAGAATATTTGACATAAAATATTTAAGAAATTGGGTCAGCGCCTCAGCCCAATATAATATAGTGTTAAACATTTTCACGCTCAAAACAGTATTTTGTATGGGGCATTTCACGTGAAGCGGACAACCAAAAAAATATGAGGCAGTGAATTTTGTTTATATTGTGTGTACACATCCACGTCTACTAGAAGTATAACTGACCACAATATAAACAAAATTCACGACCTCATATTTTTTTGGTTGTCCGCTTCACGTGAAATGTCCCGTATACTTTATTTTTGTTCGACAGTAAAAAGTATAATGTAGTAAAAATCAGTATAATACTGTTTTTAACAGTATACAAGGCAACACTACCCGCAGACGATCCTTAGGGACTAATTACACTTATTCAGCTCAATTCAGTTTATGTCCATAGATAATGCCAGTTTTATAGGTTAAATTGCCGCGCATCCCGCATATCCAATCGTCAGCGCGCGAATACGCTGCAACGGTGGGAATGCGTAAATGTATTTCACGCAGGACAAAAAAAAAAAAGGAACTTCGTTCCAACTTTGTCGTCGATAAAAATCCCGAAAATAATAAGAGTCGTAAGTTCATCAAGTTTCTAGTTTGTTTATAAACTTACTAACAGTAGTAGGCAACAGCAAATCTTATAATTCTGCAGGCCTAAGAAAAGCGATCCAAATCAAAAATATTGTGCTAATAGTAGTACATAACTGTCAGTTTTCGTGTCAAGTACAAGAACTGATATAATACACACGAGTATATTATAGATAGCATTGTTTACATGCTCGATTTAACAACATTGTCATAGTAAAAAAAGTGTCGTGTGATGATTATTGCGCACAAAACCCCCTAAAATACTAAAAGTATTCCCTCAATCTCATAGCCAGCGACAGCCCTGAGCCGAGGTTTTAGTTTTTATTAGTTTTTAAACCATTTCTTAAGGCTGGAGCTCTGCTCGCCTTAATGCCCGGCGAAGTAGCAAAAGCCTCGTGGCTTAAAAAGTATGTCCGTCCGAAAAAAAAGACGATTATTTCACAAATCTTGAATGTACAATAATGAATTGTTTGTATATTTTCTTTCTTGTGCTTTTATTTGTCTTGTTTGCTTATGCATGTAGAATAATAAGTAATCTATTCTATTATTACAAAAAAAAAACATTTTTATTTACGTCAACCAACGCGCTTTAATGCTTCCACCGGATCCAATGCGCCCCAACTGAGAAGATCCGGCGAAACAAACTCAGTGGGTTACTCTGCCATAGGATTCAACACGGCCCACATGAGGCGGTCCGGCGAAACATTCTCAAATGAACAATGGATTTGGTCCAGTATTTTTTTTATTTAGTAGGTACATTTGTGGCTCAAAAGGTTGTCTTGTTATTATTATATTCAATTCTAGGCCTACTGATCTAAGTAGACTGCGTAGTTGTTCGCTCGGATGGTGCGACGTGCTATAAATAGTGTTCACACTCCATTGAAGCCGCAGCTAATCATGATGTAGATTGTACCGATTAATTGTTACATCAACTATGTTCATTCAACTAACTCCATTCTGAAGGTCGATTCGGTTATATTTGGCTTACTTACTAAGCGGAAAGTAAATAACATTTTGTGTAGAAACTAGCTTCCCACGCGCTTCAATAAGAACTTCCTTTTTTTCTGTTGGACTTACTTAGCTAGCCCCGAGGCTTTTGATCCTTTACCGGGCATAAAAGCGAGCATAGCTCCAGCCTTAATAAATGGTTTAAAAACTACAAACTAAGCAACCTGCGCAAAACGGCGTCCCCTGTGGGACTTAGACCTCGGCTCAGGGCGGTCGCTGGCGATGAGATTAAGGGATTATGACTTTTAGTATTTTAGGAGAGTTATTTGCAACTGTCACTCTACTTTACAGTTCGCGGGCCTCTCGGACTT
This sequence comes from Nycteola revayana, assembly GCA_947037095.2. Classification (NCBI taxonomy): domain Eukaryota; kingdom Metazoa; phylum Arthropoda; class Insecta; order Lepidoptera; family Nolidae; genus Nycteola; species Nycteola revayana. The sequence goes on along the minus strand of OX344858.2, from coordinate 17,817,160 downwards.
CGGGTCTACGAGGGCATCAGATGGTTCTTTGCTAACTAAGGGTCAGGAGGACGAGGGGGGATAAAAACTTCATTATTAAATATAGTCTATAGTCTTCCTCAATAAATAGGATATCGGTCTAGTAGTTGCTAAGATTAGCATGTTAAAGCGAACACGCAAACGAACTCTTCAGCTATATTATTATATACAGGGTTATTTTTAAAACATTTAACAAACTTTCCGGGGGTAAAAGTACTGATGATTATAAGCAACTTTTACTATGGGACCAAACGATATCGCGAACAAAAATCAGTTGTTCCATACATTTATGTTTACTTACCTCGACAAAATGTATGGAACAGCAGATTTTTTTTTAATCCTGTATAAGTTAAAAACTACGAACTAAGCAACCAGTACAAGAGGGCACCCTCTGTGGGGACTTACAACTCGAATGTGATTTTGAAATAACTTTCAAGGTAGGGAATTTTGTGCAACTGTCAGTCTACTAGACAGTTCAGACTTTGGGATTACGAGGGCATCGGAAGATCCAATTCAAATTAAAGATTGAGGCGGGTCTTATAGTGTTCTCTGTGTATTCTACAGAGCGTAAATAAAGCCCGGGATTAGCTGATGTTACTAAAATGAAGAAAATGAGTGATAATGACGCAGCAGTGGCTTTATGTCTTGTTAAACCATTTGCAAACCTTGCGAACCCTTAAAATTACTTAGTTTATAGTATTTTTATACGCTTGTAACTGCTATGTAGTGCTTTTGCTACCGGCCACAAATCCGAACAGTGCTCCTGTGGGACTCGGACCTCGGCTCAGGGCGGTCGCTGGTGGGGAGGATTGAGGAATTATGATTTTAGATTTTTTAGGGGAATTGTGTGCAACTGGCATCGGAAGATTCTTTGAAAACTATGGATCGGGAAGGGTTTGCGACATTGCACTCAGATTCCATCCTCAACCACTGCAAATACCAGCTCTTCAACTCACCAATGTCTCTCTCCTGATGGCGACACTGGGGTCTGAGCCCCAGCACGATGTGGCACACCTCAAACACCAGATCCAAGAACGGGGTGACGAGGCTCTCGGCGCTCTCCACGCTCCAGATGAGGAAGTCTTCTAGGGTCAGTGCCATGTCGTTGGCGATGAGACCTTCGTTCTCGGGCTCCGGCTGTTGCTGTAAATGAAAAAGATTTAGTGGTCCCAAACAGAGATGCAGACTCCTACTTGCTTTGTGTCTGTAAATTGAGTGTTTGTAAAATGGACGTATTAACGATTGCCGTCGTGGGTTTGAACCCCACGTCGAACAAGATATCTTTGTTGTTTGGGTCTGGATTCTTGAGAGACTATCCGCCGTGCCTCAGAAAGCACATTAAACCATAGACCTTATTGTAACATCATCTATAACAATCGTATACCAGGGAATGGACAGCAGCGTTTCCTAGTGTTACAACATAATACTACGGTCACGAACCCGCCTGAGAAAACCACTTGGCAAAACCCTCTGGAGGAGGCCTATTGTTTATTGTTTAGCGGTGGACGTTATACGGGCTAATGATGACATAGAAATCAGGTGGGACGGCTTTAACGACACGACCAGTTAGACATAAAAGCGCTCTCAAAAGCACGGGTGAAACACCACCTTGACCTGACTGGTACTTTGATTTGTCTCTAGTAACCCTTAAGAAAATTTCTCGATTCTGGGACTAGTGAGTGGGCGATAGCTAGACCAATATGGCTACGAGATGCTTAATGCCCTTTTTTGTCGTATTCTTTTGTCATACACAAAAAAATGTATAAAAAAGCAACCGAACTGAAACTTTAATTGTTAATTATGTAATAGGAAAACTAATGAGTTTTTTTTATCAAAGTATGAATAATTTGTGAATTAAGTAAATTCTAAGAATCGATGTTTTTGTTATAGAAGGTATTTACATCTAATCAGTTTGAATCATTGTTCCGTTATGAATGAACGAATGAATGAATAAATGAATGAATGAACGCCTTATTTCAATTAAAATTTCTTAAAACTAATTACATTGCCCCACAAAACTACTTACGCAGTTTAACTGTGAAATCATTGAGTCTCTATTACAATTATAATATCAGTTACATGTATAACCTATATATACTTAATACCTACATTTTACATAGTATCTAATAAATATCTCTTTAGCTGACGTGCGAATTTTAATTTATTTTCTTCTTGTCTGATGTCAACAGGCAAAGTATTCAATAGATAGGGAATGCGTTTTCTTAAGGTTAATCTTACACATACGATATTGCTTTTGATATCTTACCTGATCTTCCTCGAAGGTGATGATATCCTCCTTATCCCCTTCCAGCTCCTTGTTGGGTCCGAGTTGAAACACTGCCTTCTGACCATTCTTGGGCACAGTCACTAACTTCTCTCGAAGATTCACCAGTATCACTTCCGGATCAAAGCCTTTCTCTCCTTGAAACAACAATATTACAAAATGTTTTAAACCATAAAACCAATCACCAAACCCCTGGGAAATGGGTTTCATACTATTATGATACTCACCTCCCATGAGTGTCGTAAGACGACTAAGGGTTATACAGGGTGTTGGATGGGCAGCAGCATTTACTACTTCTTTTACTGCAATCACCAATCGGCCTGCCAGGAGTGGTGATTATGTCAATATCCCTCAACGCATATGGTTTGCCAAGGTCTGCTTAAAGGAGGACCATGTTCAGCAGGGGATGTAAACGGGTTGTTAGTTAATACAATAACAACCCAACCCATTCAATTGGCAAGTGAAATGGCAGAGATATCTTGATAGTTACTAAGATATCTCTGCGTCACCCTATGGTCGACTAATAGAAAATGGCTTAGACATAAAATCGACCAATGAACAAATTACAATCCTACTTAAATATATTAAAAAATAAAAAGAATACTAGCAGAGTTTTGCAGTCTACTAATATTGTTGTTAACCCCTCGTGCTAAGCTAAAATGCTTGTGTTACGAGTGGGTCCACGTCGGTAGTGCAATAGGAAAATGATTTTGCCTTTTTTTACCTTCTGAATCATTGCTGTCCGAAGGTGTGGAGGCCCTGGAGCTCTGGTTCTTTAGGCTCTCGTTGGCGACCGTGCACAGGATGCCCACCATGTCGATCAGCTCCTTCTTGTTGAGAACACCGTCGCTGTCCAGGTCGAAGATCTTGAAGCAGACTGGAAAGAACACCCATGTTAGAGACCAACATTTTTGTCATCCCTGTACTATTATATGTCCGTTTGTCCTAAATTGTGGCACGCTTTTTGTATTTTCGTTTCATATAATAATTCTTGTACATTCAAAGGTCGTCTGTAATGAAATACTGATCCCTACTTAATATTATAAATGTGCATGTAAGTTTGTTTGTTAGGCTTTCACGCGAAAACGACATACAAAAACCGGCCAAGTGCGAGTCGGACTCGCGCACGAAGGGTTCCGTTTCAGTTACAAGTGCATACCTATTTTTGATATCAAGAATAAATTAAAAAGCGTATGTTTATGAAATGAAATGTTATTTTATATTTTTATATTCGAGTTGATTGAATGAAAGCTAAATTGCGGTTTACGATTTTTGACGTATTAAAAAAAACTACTTACAAGATCTCGTTCAAACCAATTTTCGGTGGAAGTTTGCATGGTAATGTACATCATATATTTTTTTTAGATTTATCATTCTCTTATTTTAGAAGTTACAGGGGGGGGACACACATTTTACCACTTTAGAAGTGTCTCTCGCGCAAACTATTCAGTTTATAAAAAAAATATATTAGAAACCTAAACATCATTTTTGAAGACCTATTCATAGATACCCCACAAGTATAGGTACGATGAAAAAAATTTTTTTGAGTTTCAGTTCTATGTATGGGGAACCCCAAAATTTATTGTTTTTTTTTCTATTTTCGTGTGAAAATCTTAATGCGGTTCACAACATACATCTACTTGTCAAGTTTCAACATTATAGTTCTTATAGTTTCGGAAAAAAGTGGCTGTGACATACGGACGGACAGACAGACAGACAGACAGACAGACAGACAGACAGACAGACAGACAGACAGACAGACATGACGAATCTATAAGGGTTCCGTTTTTTTCCATTTGGCTACGGAACCCTAAAAAGATTTGAAAGATTTGTATTCATGTATGTATGTTTGTTATGAATAAATGCAAAAAAGACTGAACGGATTTCGATACTTAAATAACGCAGGACTAATATAGGCTATATTTAATTACGAAGTTTTTACGGAAACGGGAGCTACGCGGGCGAAACCGCACGCAGGAAGCTAGTCTGTAAATTATTTAACATTGTTTGCCAGATGGCAGATGGCAGATGGTATGGTAGATACCCATAATAGCAAAATATGCATTAACATCGACAGTGGCGGTGTACCACGAAAATTGGATGCATTCCCCGTGCCTACACTAGTGTGGCTATTGGTGAGTCCACGAGAAATGCCTAAATAGGATATTACTGGTGGCCACACCAATAGTTACACTGGTGTAGCCACGAGAAATGCCCAAAAAAGGGTATTTCTAGTGGCCACACTGGTGTGGGCTACGAGGAACACTGTATTCCTGTTGGCCAGCACGAATTTGTCGAAAATTGTACCTATGTAACCAATGTATAGCATAAATGACGCCAACTTTTAGGCACTGCATAAGTCTTTGCGAGGCCACTTGAGCCACGAGTCTCTAGACTATAGCATGCAGCAATCTTTTCTGGAAACTTCTCTAGCTATTCCAGCTTAAACTAATCTTTACCGATTGCTTAGTAATTAATTTCGTTTAAACAAAGACATTTGATAAAAGGGATATAGGTCAAAGATACACTATCAACTATAAGAGATTCTGATACAACTGTATCTAGAAGGTTTGATTATCAAAACTTATCGTTTTATTTTGAATTATAGATAACAAGAACACAAGAAAAATGTTTATGGTTCAGTGAACTTCTACATTATCTATGTATTTCATGTGAAACCCGTCAATAATAACTTTAACCGTTTCATTACTACTGCTGCTGCTTCATGGGCTCATCACCATCATAATCAGCCCGAATAACGTTCAGATATGTCCAACTTTAAGAAGGAGATCAATCGCCGAATCCAAATCGGATGGGCAGAGTACGGGAAACTTCGCAACGTCTTTTTGCCCAAAATACCCCAGTGTCCGGAGACGAAAGTCTTTAACCAGTGCCATTGATGAGCGACCAAAACGTGGTACTTCACAATATGCCTTATGAACAGACACAAGCTATGGAGAGGGCTATGCTCGGAGTTTCTTTCTTTGAACCAGGAATAAAAATAATAATATTTTTTGTTCTAGAAACAATGTACAGCTTAGGTACAGAATGGTTTTGGTTACATTAATTGGCTTAATTAATAAACGTTGTGACATCTGTATCTGAATTAGATAAGTAAATTATCTGTATTTCGGACATCAGCGCTCTTCATTTATATAAAGACAGTTTAGTAACCGTTCTGGCAGGAAAAAAAATAAACATAATGAAGAGAATCTAATAAACAAAAAAAAAAAAGTTATAGAAAATAAAAATCTAAAAATTAAAAGAATACGTGCCAAAATTAAAAGTAAAATATAGACTAAACCAAAATTTTTATATAATAAAAATTTAAATAAAAAGTACAATAAGGATATACGTAGAAGAACGCGGATTACCGACACAGCCCAACGGATTAGTTCGTTGAAGTGGCAATGGACAGGCCATATAGCACGGAGAACAGTTGGCCATTAAGGTCGAAAAGTTGAATAGAGACCGCGGATCAGCAATCGTAAGACGAAGCCTATACATTAAATAGATAGATCATCTGGTAAAGGCCGCGGGATCGCGGTGGATGCAGGCCGCATCCAACCGTAATAACTGGAGATCTAGGAGCGAGGCCCGTGTACAGTAGTGGTCGTCCTACGGCTGGTATGATGGTGAATGATGATTGATAGGCGTGTTAGCAACCGCAGTATTATGTTGTAACACCCAAGGAAACGCTGCTGTCCGTTCCCTGGATGTGTGTACGAAGATGATAAGCTTTGTGTTAGGTACAAATGTTTATAATATTATTTAATTATTCCATCTAATCTATTCAGTTATTATTGCGTCAGTGTTATTACGTCATTATAATGAAATAATTAAATAATGAAATTTATTCAGCACTTAGGTATTTACATACACTTGTACTTGTCAAAATTACACTGTATAAGACTATATCAAACAAAAGTATCACTTAAGTAGCTAAAAACATTGTTAAAATTATTTGATATTACAGAATTTTTAATCAGTCTGTCCGTCTGTCGTACGATAACAACAAATGTAAACATTATAGTAAGATACCTTAGAGGTAACAGGTCTAAAAATTCCAAGAATCCGGCCCAAATCTAAGCGACATCCACCCTTAAGGGGTTAGGACCATCGCTCGGGGTGCCACTGGAGTAAAGAGTAGATTTACGAACAGTGGTGGTGATCGCTGGCACGAGATCACAGTTCGGGGAATAAGCAACAACGCGGTCCTCGGTCATGCCGTCGAGGATCCTACACTAGCTAACCTGCAACCTTTCACTAGCTACCTAAGTGGACGACCCGGAGAAGAAAGGAAGAAAGAAACTCCGAGATTTTTTTTTTAGTCTCTTTTGCTGTTTCTTTTTTTTTTATGTCAAGTCTTTTCACAATCATGTAATATTTTACAATGTTTATATGATGTGAGCGAATGCAAGCACAATACCATTTATTACCTGGTCAATTAATACCGACCAGGTGTTCAATAAGACAAGAAAAATTATAATAATGTAAATACTATAATGTAGATATTATAGTTTACTCAGGCACAGACAATCTCCTACAAAGAAATCTAATGGCGGATGCATTCACACACATTTACAATATGACAATTTACACAAGTTCAACCAAAGGCTATACCTATAATAATAAACAATAACAAGAATGAATAAACAAAATATAAAATAAAAGTTAACATAACATATCCCCGACAACAGCCGACCAGTCACCACAAGCAGCACCCGTTCACGAGTATGACGTGTGACGCAGCCATCGCCTCCCTCGCCATATTAGAGGGAAGGTGGCGACCCGCCCCACACCGCCACCGCAAGCAATGACAGACAACGGGAGCATGACGAACTAAAGTGGGGATATCTACAAGTCTATTAATATTAAACCTTTAGCTGAACAATGTTTAAACTGTTTCAAAAACTAAAATTACTATGTTGTCTGTGTTTCACTGATCAACCAAGCGTTATTGTCGTTTAAATAATCATTTACTGAATAATAAGCCCTTTTTATTAGAATCCTCTTAACAGTGGACTTGAATCTATCATAAGGTAACTCTTGTAGGTGTACAGGTATTCTGTTATACATACGGACGCCTAATCCTACAAAAGATGAATGCACTTTTTGTAGACGATGGTATTCGGCGCACAGTTTATGCTTATTTCTAGTATTTATTGTGTGTATGTCACTTCTCTTTTTAAAAAGATTAATATTTTGCCGGACATAGATTATATTGGCATAAATGTATTGCGAAGCGACTGTTAGTATATCTATGTCCTTAAAGAAGTCTCTTAGGGAGAATCTCGTACCTAGTTGATAAATAGACCGAACTGCCCGTTTTTGTAATATAAAAATGCTTTGAATATCAGCAGCTTTACCCCAAAGCAGAATGCCGTAGGACATAATACTGTGAAAGTAACTAAAGTAAACTAGACGTGCAGTTTCTACATTAGTAAGTTCCCGTACTTTTCTAACAGCGTAGGCGGCTGAGCTCAATTTTCCAGCAAGACAAGATATATGTGGACCCCATTGAAGTTTATATAGTTAATATATTACTTATCTATACTAATATTATAACAAGGCAAGATTTAATTATTTGTTGTCATTGGATAGAACTGGTGAATGGATAAAAAAAAATATTTTACCATTAGAAAGCTGTGTTATCCAGGTGTAAGGATCAAGTTGCCACGGGAACGGTAGCTACGCGGGTAAAACCGTGTGCGGAAAGCTAGTTATCAAATAAAATTACCAAGTTCTGGAAAAATCAGTCTAGCTTATTAGGTAATATTTATTTTGAAGTTGAATATAGTTTGGTCGCCCATGTGTCAATATTAACAAGACAAATAACAAGTGTAAGAAAATATCGTCACCCAAGATCTTACAGCGCGTATGTCAGAAATTGTAACTTTTCAAGAGACTACATTTTACGTAAACACCTTAACAATTTCCAGTTTATTACTATACTAGCTGCGCCCCGCGGTTTTACCCGCGTAACTCTGCTCCAGTGGGTCTGAGCGTGTTATTTTAGAGCCTATATGTTAATCGAGCTTATTTACTATCCCCGTGCAAAGTTTCAGCCAAATCCATTAAGTAGTTTTTACCTGAAAGAGTAACATCCGTCCATACTTACAAAGTGTCGCGTTTATATTATAATATAAGTAAGATTTTACGAGTTTATATTGACGATGTGTGTATCTCGTTAGCGAACCAACGAGTATTACCATTCTCTGGCTAATCGCAAAAAATTTCGAAAACGGCAAAAAATTACAAACGTGGTGTTTAGTTAAGCCGTTTCTGAGTTCATCCTAACATGTATGAATACCTATTAAATGTTAGTGTCAGTGCTATGTTTTACTAACATATTATATGTAGTATTATGTTAACGAAACATATTTACTAGAGCTCAGAAGCAAAACGTCGGATGTGACATCATACTTCAGAATCGTTCGTCGTATGTGCCTTTACAGTATACTGACACTTACAACCAAATGCTTCTGAAGATAATAGTACATTCGTCCTTATGCTTCTGAGGTCTAGATTACGGTTGCCATAAATGTTTCACGGCTGACCAGGACAGAGGTCGGGGGGAGGGGGGGGAAGAGTTATTTATTTATTTAAAATATTTTATGCACAACATGGTACAAAGGCGGACTTAATGCCAAAGGCATTCTCTACCAGTCAAGCTTTTTTTTTGTTTTTGTTATCCGGGGTATATGCTTTTACGCATTCCCACCGCCGCTGCAGCGTATTCGCGCGCTGGCGGTGGGATATGTGGGACTCGCCCTCTCCATAGCGTGGTATGCTAAACTCATACCACGAGGAGAGGACCCTACTAACCACTAAAACCTCCAGGACACTCCTTCGATCCGCCGTTGGCGGGGGCCGGGTACGCATGAGCAATCCAGCCCCTCTACCAGTCTACCAGTCAACCTTAGGGTGATGCAGAGAATAACATGGAAGGTGCACTTTTAAAGACAGTTAGCTCATAAGGAACAACAGAAATAAATTACTTATTTCATAAGAAACGTGCGAAATAAGGGACAACACCCGCTCCACATGGGCATGGGTATTGCAAAGCAGGGTTCTTTTTTTTTGGTTAACGCGCCCACCGCACCGGACAATTGCCTTGTTGGCCCGGACATCGGGACCTGACGCTTGAAACCGGGACATGTCCCGTCGTACAGGCACGTATGGCAACCCTAGCCTAGATTTAAACATGTTCCGCTTAAGCCGATCATATTTAGGAAGTGTTCGCACTATGTCGTGATGACAGATTATCGTCTCGTTTAAAGCTTTTGTGTTTATCTCGCATACACCGCGCCTTTTTAGCCGTCGCTTATCATTGTCAGGAAGATTTGCCATTTGTATTAGGTACTATCCAAATGATACATTAACAATTTATATGGTCATGTGCGAGACGGACCCGCACACGAAGGATTCCGTACCATTTTCAAGCGTCTTCCTGTTGCCGTTATTAATATCGACCAGAAAAGGGCAAAAAAAAGTTGGTTGTATGGGACACCCCCCCCCCCCCACAAATATTTATTTTATTTTTAGCATATGTTGTTATAGCCGCAATATAAATACATCATCTGTGCAGATTTCAACTGTCTAGCTATCGCGGTCCATTTGATACAGCCTGGTGACAGAAAGACAGACAGACAGCGAAGTCTTAGTAACAGGGTCCCGTTTTTACCCTTCGGGTACGAAACATTATAAAGACTTTTTTTTTCGGGCTGGCATATGTAGTTAGCCACGAGACTTTTGCTACTTCACCGGGCATAATTAAAAAGACGGTAACGACATAGGTGCATGGCAAAATGAGCTGTACTGACTTGCAATACAAAGATAATTAGGATGGTACAAACGGGCGCCGCTAACACAGATTCGAAGTAATTTAAAATTGTACTTTTTAATGCTGTTTAAAAGTATAAATGTACATAGTTCCCTTCGCTAAGTATTAATAACGACTAAACATCACTGTGGTGTAAGGATGATTAGTGCCGTCCTTGTCTTTATTTTGCAGTGACGACAGATTGTCAAGGAACAAGTGATGAAATGGAAACAGCTATACACGACTTATCGTCCAACTATTAGTCGTCGGTTACAACAGCTAATAAGGTTGAAGATCGAATGTACCTCATTAATATTTCGCCCTTTACTACACAAATAAAGAAAATATTTAATTGTTAGTCAAAATTATACCTTAAAACCTCACCGACGAAATGAATCGTCACGACAGAGTAGGTACGCGCCCTAACGTTGTCAGAATGGCTCGTCATATTTGAATATTATTTACTTGGCTAATAATTGTTATATGTATCAAAAAGGTGATTATAGTGTAAGTACATAACATGATGATAATTTACTTAAGTAGATTTGTAAATAGTACAGATGCACAAGTTTGATTTTATTACGTTTAAACGGAGTCTGAGGTAGATTAAACTCAAACAAAAACCAATATACATACAAATAAAAATAATGAAATGGCTAGGATAATGATTTGTGGTCAGTATAACTGATCTATGTCTGCGCAACTTTTATAATTTTATACTAAGACGACGATCACGAACACCTACTCATGTGAATGAAATGAATGTTTATTTTATTTGTTTTGTAAACATAATAAAATTATAGTTCAGGTCATATAATACTGGTAGGCATGGCTAATCAGCCATGTTAAATTGGTATCTACACTAATATTATAAAGAGGAAAGATTTGTACCTATTTTTGTATGTTTGTAATGAATAGGCTCAAAAAGTACTGGGCCGATTTAAAAAATTCTTTCACCAATAGAATGCTACATTTTTCCAATTTGACATAGGCTACATTTCATTTTGAAAAAAATTAGGGATCCTTGGTAAAATTTGAACAATGTAACCGAAGGTGTAGAAAAATGAGTCTTAAAATGTCTTTCGTCGAATGCGCTGCCGAAACTATTAGCGATAGAACAAAATAATGTAAAAACAAAAGAAAGTCGTGTTAGTTACACTATTTATAACTCAAGAACGGCTGAACCGATTTGGCTGAAAATTGGTAGGGAGGTAGCTAAGAACTGGGAGAAGGACATAGGATACTTTTGGGTAGGGGTAGGGTAGGGTAGGGGTAGGGTAGGGTAGGGGTAGGGTAGGGTAGGGGTAGGGTAGGGTAGGGGTAGGGTAGGGGTAGGGTAGATATATAAGATCAAGTTCTCCATTCCCAGGCCAAGCTTAAGGTTGTTAGACTGGGATTCTGCCCACTGCACCGTCTGCGGCCAGATGATTCCTCTGGGATGAGGAATCCTCTTAAGATCCTCATCAATTAATCATCTATGTCTCAAACACAAACTACCTTTTGCAAACCCCAAGGTCCCGAATGAACCAAATATATAGCAAATTATATACAACGGCATTGATAATCTTATCTTAACTGTATAAATTATAACATCATAATTATATACATACTTGTATCTAATTCTATAGGCATTTTAATGATCATTAAGGCAAAATTACGTATGCTGTATTGCTAGTGATGGTCGCTAAGACCAGCACCAGCATTACAATAAACTTGTTGGAAGAGGCGAAATGTCAATTAGCGATCGGATTGATGTTTGATAAGTATACGCAATAACTGTTAGGTGTAGACTAAAACGCTTCGGTTGTCAAGAATCATGTTTGTTTATATGAAATAAATTATCGATTACAGGTGAAATCTATATATTTAAAAAGCGTTACTGATTACATCTATGAGCATACAGCCCAAACTACAGATCATTGATAGTTGTTCTGACGTAGGTTTCTCCTCAGAAAAGTTTCTTTTTTAATTCATCTCAAATTAAAGTCTTAATTTCAGAATCTACGATAGCGAAGCCGTGGGAATACGAGAGTGGCACTATAAAGAGAACTACTAAACGATGAATTCTACATGTTCTAACCATATCAAGGTTTCTCAGTACTGAACCAGTTATCGACCATCCGATGCGGGTCGCATTTTAATTATATTTACCCTAGTTTATCCAGATCATGGACTTATAAATGAAGTTAGACACTTGTGCATTATAAAATATGTAGAAAAATCTAACAGGACTTATCTAAACTTGAACTATTGTGTATTATGTGTTTTTTCTAATATATAAAGCTGAAGAGTTTGTTTGCTTGACACACTAATCTTTTTATAAAATCCGACCAGGTTTTCCTGACTAATTCAATTTGAAAAATCCATCAATGTTTAGATGGTCCATATTGTATGGAGTTTATTTTCAAGCCCGCTGGAAAAGCCGCGCAGTACAATCTAGATATGAATAAATTAAGTACCTAGGTACGACAGAACATCATCACGAAGCCACCGTTTACATGATACCTCGACCACAAAGACAACCTCACTGCATGAGTAACGAGGAACATTATCATAGCGATAATATTACAATAAATCGGAAGTGCATCGTTAATGTGGCCTTCTGTATTTCTAATACCTACACCAACTGAGACAATAGAGAGAAATCCATAAATTTACAGGTAAGAAGGTAAATCCAATTTTCGGACGGAGTCGTTCGCCTTTTGTTATTACACTGGGTATGGTATAACGGCTACCGGAGCTCTAATTTTATAACGTTTCTTTCAGTGCAAAGTGCTGTATAAAGTAAAGCATTTATCGAGAATACATAGTTTTCCGCCAAATGGAATATGGACAGCCTCCAACGGAAACTTTCATGACCTAAATATGTGAGCCAAAATTTTAATGAAAAGTTGTGATCAAGAAAATAAAGTTTGCTTTGGTCCATCTGCTCGTTATATAGTAAAGATTGTGTTTTTTTATTAACTTGAAATTTTAGAATAGTCCAGCAGCCACTGCCAGTTTTTTTAAGTGATTAATAACAGGCTGAATCTTCGCGAGTTCGTTCGATTCGACGAGACGCCCAAGTTTTTACTCTGTGCACATTCTCAAAGAGGTAGGTAATGTAGTGCGCAGATGTAATACATGTCGATCTGGTAGGGTGTCAAAATTGTCTGACTAACAGTAATTTTTTTATTGAAACTTTAAGATAATATGATAATAAACTCGGAAAAACAATTGTCCTACAAAATCGATGGTTTGAGTAGGAGCGTTCTCCACGTTTAATACGTCGAAACAACGAGGTCATACAAATGATTAATAACCAGCAGATTTTTTGTATGCAGTTTAGTAAATATTAGTATTATTGAATGGCCACAAAGTCCTAAAAATGTAGTGGTAGGTTTTCCTAGTACTACACTTGGAAGTACGACCATGAACCTAGAGCCTAGAAGAACTACGGCCCGAGGCCGCATATGGCCCGTGGACGATTGTAGCCAGCATACTAACGACTACTGCTATATTATGTCCGTACTAGGTATGGTACGGTATATAAGCGATAAGATTTTGCGGTCCGCTGTGATTTCTCACATGGTCATATGTGGCCCTGAAACAAAAAAGTTCGACGACTACAGCTATAGGCTGTGCCCGCGACCATATGGCGCTACGCCTGAATCTTCAATCTACATGTGACATTTATTACGTGTTATCACAGAAACTTTGACAGCCTTCGTGGTGTAGCGGTGTAAGTTTCACTTTAAGTTACGGGTTCAATCCCCACGCCGGACAAGAAAGCTTTGTGCAAAATCTTATCTTTTTGACTTGCCTTGGAAAGCACGTTAAGCTCTCGGTCCCGAAAGTTCTAACAATACTAAACCAAGGAACGGGCAGCGGCGTTTCTTTATGTATAAAGATCCACCCGACTGCGTGGTGACTATGGTTTAAACCCTCCAACGAGAGGAGGCCCATATTCAGCAGTGACCGTTACACGGACTACTTCTTCTTCTTTTCTTGACGACTTGGCGTTCAAATTTGAGAAGACCAGTTCTCGGCTACTGACATAGCATTTTTAGAGGCGTTGCACAGGTCCTCGCGAGAACAGGTGTTGGGGCACGTAGGACAGAATAGGGGTGCGCCAATGTCTGGCGGGAGATACCACATGCACGCAACCTCTGAGCTATACCCCCACCTGTTCATGTTCTCCCGGCTTCGTCCGACTTGAGTCCGCAGTCTATTCAAGGACTTCCAAGTCTGCCAAGGAAGTTCATAACCAGGTGGAAGGTGCTCCGCAAGAGAGCACCTTCCACCTGGTGGTAGAGTCGTGGGGAACCTCTACTTCCAAAGACCTAATCGGGCTTGGTATGCATTACCATTCAGAGGGGGCCCTTCTTTAATGAAATTGTGGCGGCCCCTTAGCCTCTGGGTTACCGGCACGGACTGATGATATTGATGATGATGACAGAAACTTTCAAATAAGTGACTCAATCTAACATGTGCAAACTCAATACAAACAAACCGATAAATTTGACAAAGCGAATATTTATAGACAAGAGATGACACTACAAACAATCGGAATTGAATATCAATTCAGCCTTCGAGCGACATTAGAACACGTGCGACAAACCACAGCGATACTCACGAACAGAAAGTAAACGTTTATAATAATAACTATTTTCCCGCGCGCGGTTTCACGAGCAGAACTCCCGTTCCCGTAGGAACTTCATAAATAAATATAGCCTATAGCCTTACTCGATAAATGGGCTATCTAATACTGAAAGAGTTTTTCAAATCGTCTAGTAGTACATACATAAGCTCACGCCTGTTTCCCAGCGGGGTAGGCAGAGACAATGGACCTCCACTTGCTACGATCCCTACATACATCTTTCGCTTCATTCACTCTCATAACATTCTTCATACAAGCACGTCGGTTTAGGGTGGGTTTCGTCTAGTAGTTCCTGAGATTTAGGCAAACAAACCCTACAGCTTTATATATAAGTATAGATATTAGCTTCCCGAGCGTGGTTTTCCTCGCGTAGCACCCGTTTCAGTTTAAACTTTATTCTTAAATATAGCCTTTGTTACTCGTATAACGAAACTTTCTAATAGTGAAAGAACTTTTGAAATCGGTCCTGTAGCTCCGGAGCCTATTTAAGCAAACAAATAATCAAATCTATCCTCTTTAAAATATTAGCATAAATTTGCTACTCTGCATGGTTTCATTTCGTTTCTGAGGAGGCACCAAAGCGTCTCTGCATAATCTCAATATACTGCCGGCCCGTTTTCTAATACAATAACATTTCATAACTTCCTTTTCTATTGCACCATTAACTTTAAAATTGAATTAGTGTTGTGATCAATCAAACGGCTATCAAATTCCATCGGCGCTGCGTCAACACAACAAATGCACAAAGCGCCTGTAATACGAGCAATCGTCGGAGAATAATCTCGTCTGAGTTCGGCTTAACAAGCGACAGGGCGACGACCTGACGTTTCGACTATGATAAACAAATGTGACAAAACAACAGTTGCACGTGTGGATGTCTTATTGTTGAAGACTGAACATTTTTTGTATATGGAAGAGAGCAAAAGTAGGCGAAAGCACTTTTTTTTTTTTTTCTTGTCCGGTGGGAAATACTTTGACGCATTCCAATTGCAGCTGCAGCGTATTCGCGCGCTGGCGGTGGGATATGTGGGCTCGCCCTCTCTATAGCGTGGTATGCTAAACTCATACCACGAGGAGAGGACGCTACACCACTAAAACCTCCCGGACGCTCCTTCGATCCGCCGTTGGCGGGGGCCGGGTACGCATGAGCAATCCGGCCCCCCGACGGCACCCGCGGCCAATATGGTACCACTAGATCTCCGGTAGGCGATAGACCTCACCCAGACCCATCCCAGTCAGCTCTGGCGATGTCACCTGTCTATGAATATGGATATCATCTGATCTTGGACCTGAACATGGCTCTTAATAGACCGTGACAAGCCAAGGTGGTTGAGGGTTATTGCTATTATTACTGGCTTGGCAGGCATATTGTTAATCAGTGGCCGGATTGCTTATGCGTACCCGGCAGCCGCCAACGGCGCGGTGGCGGATCGAAGTAGTGTCCGGGAGGATTTAGTGGTGTAGGGTCCTATCCTCGTGGTATGAGTTTAGCATACCACGCTATGGAGAGGGCGAGTCCCACATATCCCACCGCCAGCCTATAAATAGGCTATGTAACACTGAAAGATTTTTTTTTAAATCTGACTTAATAGTTCCTGAGATTAGCGCATTCAAGCAAACAAACAAACTCTTCAGCTTTATATATTAGTATAAGATTTCATAATATAAATCTAAAAAACTTTTTTCTTAATCTCTGTAACAACTAACCAAGATTGACGATCTACACTTAGTCATACTTCCACTAAGAATCAAGAGCTACAACAATACAACGACCTTGAATTCGTCCGGACATTTCACTGTGCGTCGCCTCGTGTACCACCGCCCTTACGGAGAATGTAAACAGCCCGTTCATATGCTAATACTGCTGATAACAGATAGCATCATTATTATATGAGCATTATTGTAAAGACGACAAAGCTTGTCTAAAATAAAAAATAAAAAAATAAATATAAATAGATCATCTATCCTACTAATCATATAAACGCGAAAGTTCGTAAGTATGGATGGACGGAATTGGCTGAAATTTTGCACCGGGATAGGTTATACGCTGGATTAACATATAGGCTACAAAACATCACGCTCCGACCTACCGAAGGAGAGTAACGCGGGAAATACCGCGGGGCGCAGCTAGTACTAACATATAAAGCTGAAGAGTTTGTTCGCTTGCTTGAACGCGATAATGTCAGGAACTACTTGTGCAATCAGAAAAAATCTTCCACTGTTAGATTGCCCATTCATCGAGGAAGGCTATAAGTTTTACTTTATTACGAAGTTATCACGAGAACGGGAGCTGTGCAGGTGAAACCAAGGGTAGGAAATAACTAAAATGCAAGGAAAGTTCGAGCAAATTTACCACTAAGCAAGTACGTAACTACTAAGTACCTGTTAGGTACTTGGATTGTGTCTATATGAATAAAGAAATAATGTATTGAATTGAATAATAATTAAAAATTAATTCATTTTTACTGCTTTATTTTATCAAATATACAAATTAGGTAAGAAATCGATACATCGTGTGTTTACCATCTAAACACTAGTAAATTGGGACGACCTTCAAAATACACTAACATAAAATTAACATTAATTATAGAATTAATTTGACTGCGCCGGTGGCTCAGTGGTTATGATAGTTGCCTCATAGTCCTGGTGTTCTGGGTTCGATTCCCACCCGGGACAATTATTTGTGTGAACCACAAATAGTTGTTCTGAGTCTGGGTGTTCTTTGTGTCCGTGAAATGAATGTTTGTAAAGTCCCCCGCGACACAGGGATTTATTTCCCTAGTGCGGGAGTTGTCATTTAAAAAAAAAAAAAGCTACTGTACGGATTTCCATGAAATACTATATTTAAAACATCATGAACTACAACACAATGCTATCAAACATTGCAGTATTCTTACGAGTTACGAGCTAGCACATTAATCTAGAATACCTACACCTACAAGATTATATCTAGGTATTCACACTGGGTTTTAATGACCACCAACACGTTCAACTTTCTAAATACACAAGTGACTTTAAATAAAACCTTTTAATGATAATAATAACTTCAACTTTCTGCTTAAATTAAAACACAATTTCCTCCAATTGTATGTGAATGTAGGTAATTTATTTAGAAAATATTTGAAACCTTACAATTTATTTTCACGGACACTGCGTTAATACTGTTTTTATTAACATTTATTATTACTCATTATGCAATCACCTTGTTCTCAACTAGCTGCGCGCTGGGTTTACCCGCGTTACTGTGCTCCAGTGGGTCGGAGAGTGATTATTTGTAGCCTATACGTTAATCGAGCTTATTATCTATCTCTGTGCAAACTATCAGCCAAATCTATTCAGTAGTTTTTGTGTGAAAGAGTAACAAACATACATCCATACATTATATGATGATAGATGGAAAGGCCTGTAGTTAAAAGGGTTATAGGTTTATCGTCGTGTCGGTGAAACATTTGGTAGCTGGAAAGGGCTTTCCTCGAAAGTGACGCATGTGAAACGTTCTGTCGGCGATAGTCCATAGGTGAAAGACCCTGCTAGAGA
Organism: Nycteola revayana; assembly: GCA_947037095.2. Taxonomy (NCBI): domain Eukaryota; kingdom Metazoa; phylum Arthropoda; class Insecta; order Lepidoptera; family Nolidae; genus Nycteola; species Nycteola revayana. The sequence continues at coordinate 17,798,857 of OX344858.2, read as the reverse complement.
AACGGAAATAAATGAATCATCCAGCCGACGAACAGTCCAATGGCGAATCGGTCTTGGGAGAACGGTTGCTGAATATTATAATGTAAGTAGGATATTACATTTACCTACAATTTTACGAATTTCTGATCAACATCATCATCATCATCATCGGCCCGTATAACGTCCACTGCTGAACATGGGCCTCCTCCCGAGGGAGGGCATTGCCATAGTCACCACGCTTGGCAGGCGGGTTGGTGACCGCAGTATTATTTTGTAACACACAAGGTAACGCTGCTGCCCGTTCCTTGATATACGATTATTATAGATGATGTTATAACAATCGGGACCAACGGCTTAACGTGCTTTCCGAGGCACGGAGGGTAGTCCCTCAAACAACCAGACCCGGAAAGAAATCTAAGAATTTACACAAAGATTTCTTGTCCGGTGTGGGAATCGAACCCACGACCTCCGAGATTTAAAGCGAGCCAATTACCGCTACGCTACGAAGGTTGCATCAACACCAAAAAACAAAAGAAGAAGTTACTTATGTTTGTCCTAAATTCGATGAAACTTAGGAAGGAGTTCGAAAACTGTGTGATGTCCGTCTTATAATAGACCGCCCCATCTCGTCCCTTGGATGTGGTAAGAGGCGACTGGGACGTATGTGGGCTGATATAGTAGGAAGAAGTATAGTAAAAATCACTCACATATTCTCATTATAGTAATATATTTGCCAAAAAAGGGCACAATACGAAACAAAAACTTCAATACGAGCCTTGATGACAATACCGTCAAGCAATTAGTACGTGGCGTGTATGTACTTTGTTGTAATTCTTTCAAAAAACATCAGATAAAAATGATTATATTTTTGCATATCAAGCTAAAATGCAACCTCTTTTTTTAGATGGACATAAAAAGTTAACCAGAGTAAAAATTTTCAGAGAGTTCTTTGCAACATTTCCTAAACAAGTATTTTACAGTTCACGGGCCTTTCGCACTTCAGGTCTTCGGGGACATCGAAAGGTTAATTGCAAATTAAATCAATGATTGGAAAGGCGCATGCTATATGACTTCATCACCGCCTGAACTTCAGTGGAAACCATGTATCCTGAAGTTGCATTGTCACCGAACTTAACTGCAGCAATTTCAACTTAGTCAGAATCCAATAAGTGGTTCAAAGTATTACAAATATTTTGAAATTGACAACACAGTCATGCAGATCGTCTAAACCAGGGTTACTCAAAGTGGGGTACGCGAACCCCTAGGGGTTCGCCATTCGACGGCAGGGGGTTCGCGACAACCGGATTGCTCATGCGTACCCGGCCCCCGCCAACGGCGGATCGAAGGAGTGTCCGGGAGGTTTTAGTGGCGTAGGGTCCTCTCCTCGTGGTATGAGTTAAGCATACCACGCTATGGAGAGGGCGAGTCCCACATATCCCGCCGCCAGCGCGCGAATACGCTGCAGAGGCGGTGGGAATGCGTCAACGCATTTCACCCCGGACAACAAAAAAAAAAAAAAAAAAATGGTGGCTTGATAACTGGCAGGCGTTTTCTTCACCAGTCAATTTTATTATTTTCTCTGTGGGGGGGGGGGTGATTTCATTACTTAGTTAGGGGTTCGCTGTCACCTGGAAATTTTTACAGGGGTTCGTGGAGCCGAAAGTTTGAGAAACCCTGGTCTAAACTATCTCCAAAAGCTTGTTAAAAAGTTTCTGCTTCATAATATGTCCCATATTGACCGTTCAACACAGAACTTAGATCATTATGATGCAGTTATTGTCAGCATTATGACGAGTACATCCGACTTTTCTCTTCCTTTCATATCAGTTACCTAAGACATAACAGGCAAGCATATTTGCATTAGATTTACACTTGTCAACGTTGCATGCGCATCAATTATTATTATTTATTCTGTGACTGCAACTTGATTGTTATTTTGGACCATGTAATTAATTCAAAGACCATGAAGACATACAGCGCAAAGCTTAAGAAGAATCGGAATCGAGTCTGTGGACAATCCGTCGAGGGGACATAGAACTGCTAGTCAAGTAGGTGATGTTAGTTAGTTGTAAGTTACAACTTGTAACTATGACATAACTTATTTACTTGAAATAAAAAGCGAGCTGGTGGCAGAGTCCATGTACGGGACCCTTTTTGTTGGCAGTGAAAAATTCTAATCCAAGAATGTAGCGATCATTAATTTACAATGAGCAAGTGTTTGCGAAGCTTGCATTATATGCAAAAACTTTCAAACGATTCAATATTAATGGGTTACAGTTTTCGTGGTACAATCATTAACCGACCTGTACTGAACCACAGATTCTTCCGGAGCGAAACTCGAAAACTTAACTTAGGTCATAGGACAAGATTTGCTTTAGTATATGAGCTAAAAAGATGTGCTGAGTCCTTTTCCGAAATTGATCTTCTGTTAACGGAAGAATCACTCTGAAACTTCAGGACACGATAACAGGTAACCAGTAACTTCTACTACATTAGAAATCTATACAAGTTAATATTATTGAGGGATGTGCGTTAGATACGAATAGTAACGATACGATCGAGAAATTATGCGATTATATAATATTGACTCATGCGATTTAAAACATATTTCCTTCTGAAAATAATGTTATAAGTAATTCCACAGGAACAATAAACGCACGGATTTAACACGTGGGACTTATTCTAAAACTAGCGGCCCGCCCCGGCTTCGCACGGGTGGACTTTTATACCCTACCCCTGCCCTACCCTACCCCTACCCTAACCCTACTCCTACCCTACCCCTACCCTACCCCTACCCCTACCCTACCCTACCCTACCCCTACCCTACCCCTACCCTACACCTACCCTACCCTACCCCTACCCTACCCCTACCATACCCCTACCCTACCCCTACCCTACCCTACCCTACCCCTACCCTACCCTACCCCTACCCTACCCCTACCCTACCCTACCCTATCCTACTCTACCCTACCCCTACCCAAAAGTATCTTATGTCCTTCTCCCAGTTCTTAGCTACCTCCCTACCAATTTTCAGCCAAATCGGTCCAGCCGTTCTTGAGTTATAAATAGTGTAACTAACACGACTTTCTTTTGTTTTTAAAATGTATTCTGCTATTCGGGACTAGGGCGTGCAAAACCGGTTTTCCGGTTTTGCTAAAAACCGGAAACCGGACAAAATTTACCGATTTTTGAAAACCGGGGTTGAAAGACAAAACCGGAGTTAACTCCGGTTTTCCCGTTTTTGCATTACATTATTTACATTTTGGTTTAAACAACTTTTTTCGAATTGAATGTTGTCAAACTTGCTGTTATGTCCTTGTGCCGACGTGATGCTACTCTTCACACAGATAACACAACATTAAAATTCATGATCAAGAAACTTGATGAACAAAACAGTGTTTTGAGCTTCAAACTAGCCATGAACTTGAGAAGTCGTATCAAGCAAAGGCGTCTCCTGTTAGCTGGTGTTTTGCACTATTTACACGATTGGGAAGACTTCTCAACACAAGATGACGATGATACGTTTCCCAAATCCAATGGTGCTGAAATATCTGATACTATTACAAATTTATTGCAGAAGCTAAAATATAAGCCCAAGGACTCTGATACCATCCCCTAGTTGTTTCCGAGCGGTCCGCGCCAACGTTATCGTCATCATCTGACGCTAAAGTTGTAGCTGATGAGCTAACTCTTCAAGAGCAGCTTGATAAGGAATTGGATAAATGCAGGAAAGCCCCCAAGCATCGGTCTGATTCCGATTTCGACCTTGCAGGGTTTATAAAGGTAGAGCAAGCCATGTATGAAAGCGGAGGGCATCGGGGTATGTATCTCACAGAAGCTTACAACTATTTGATGTGTGTACTACCAACAAGTGTTGAGAGTGAGAGGGCGTTTTCGAGTGCTGGGTACTTTTGAAACAAAATAAGAAGTACGCTATCCAATAAACTGTTAAATACACTTCTTTTCTTAAGTACACATTACCCAGAACAGCGGTCTATTGGAAAAAAATGATTATTGTTTATTTAAATTAGTATAACTACGCAGTTGATTTGATCTCGTTTTACAGTCAATTAAGAATCCTTTAATAATGTTGTTATTAGTTATTAATTAAAGAGAGAAAGAGACATAATTATAGTAATTGATGAATGTGTTTCGTATGTTTAAATTTTTTTTCTATACTTACCAGAATTGTTACTACCTACTAAAGGTACTACAAACTTACTTGTTGATTTGATCTCAGTCTATCTTTATATTATTTTAAGTTCCCGTTATTCAAAATATTAATGTGGTCTACTTGGTATTGTTAGGCATACTTAAATGGTTTATTAAAAAGAGGTATATCATACAATTTGTTTTATTTGTAGAGTTTGTGGGTATCTAAGAATATTGTTTTCTTGTTAAAATTATACTATAAAAACAATATAAAGTTGTTGCCAAAACCGGGGCTAACACCGGTTTCCGGTTTTGGGGCCTCAAAACCGAAATTCAAAACCGGTATTGAAGACCTTCCGGTTTTGCACGCCCTATTCGGGACGGAAACAAATCCAACAAATCAAAAACCATGGCAATCGGTCCAGCCGTTCTCGAGTTATAAGTGTTGTAACAAACACGACTTTCTTTTATATATATAGATAGATATTTCATCACTGTATACAATATAGTTCCCTTACCAAGAACAATTTGAGCAATTTCACGAAATATATTTAAATGTAAGTACTAAACCTTGATCTAATGACCCAACAAGGTGCAGAGACAAGTCCGATTGTTTTTCCTTCATTGTTTATGGTAGTCAAGCGAAGGACGTGCGTCACGGTTTTTGTTTTTAACGCGCATTTCCGTATGTCATGCGAATCTATTCAGAGGTTGCGGTCAGGTTGGCCACGCGATTGGGTAACTTTAGGACATGTCTCAGGCGCACCGCTTGAAAAATAAATGAAATCCTGGTGAAATTATTATGTTCCTTCACGCGGAGTATTTTGGTGGAAAGAACCACTCCTCGTGGTATGATTAGCATTTCATCGCCATATAGGATTCGTGAGAATTCCTAATGTATTTCCCCGAGGAAAATAGAAGATGTTCGAGGCAATAGATGGAACATCGATTATGGTGTTGGGTGATTCTTCTGACGAAAGAAAGCCATTTCAGGGCTTTAAGTATAAACTATATTTATACTAAAGCAAATCTTGACCTCAAATATGACACCGTTTTTTTTTTCGATCTAAAGATAGCTTATGTTCTTTCCCAAGATCTAGTACATATATCGGTACGGTAAAATAATCGCATTATTATATTAGTAAGAATCATCTAATAATGTGTTAGAAATATTATAATAAATATCCTCCCTCGGAAGGAGGCCCATGCTCAGCAGTGGATGTTATACGTGCTGATGATAATGATGATGTTTTTTTTTTCTTATTGTTTATAAAAACAGCAGAGTTTTGCAGTCTACTAGTATTCTTGTTAACCCCTCGTGCTAAGCTAAAACGATTACTAGTGGGTTCACGTCGGTAGTGCAATGGGTGGGGTTCGAACCGGCGACCTCAAATCTCAAGTGCGACGACCTACCCATTGTGCTACGGCCGCTTTGATGACGTTAGTATGAACAAAAACATAGGCACCTAACAAATTTGCATGTACAAATACTAGGATTTAAATAATAAAAAATATGAATAACGTCGGCAGATAATACACACGGCCTCCGTCACATCCAGCAGTTGTAGGCCAAGTTCAAAGAATTATGATAAGAGAAATAATAACATTTATCTCCTATCCCCTTCTCTTTCATGTCTAACATGTTACTATCAGTACTAAATACTAATGTGTCGTATAATAATTTGTTCAAATTATAAATTCCTTTCAATATATGCGCCAGCATTATCGCTATCCAATTTTACGGATTGATAACATACTAGTCGGTAATTACGAGGTTAGCGATATATTTATGTTTGGTGTGCGTAAATGTTGATGACAACCTCCGTAGCGTAGCGGTATTTGACTCGCTTTTTATCTCAGAGGTCGTGGGTAAGATCATCTGGATGGGTTCGATCCCCACGCCGGACAGAAAATCTTTGTGTAAATTCTAAGATTTCTTTCCGGGTCTGGTTGGTAGTGGGACTACCCTCCGTCCGTATAGGGACACGCTAAGCCGTTGGTCCCGATTATTATAACATCATTTATGATAATCGTATAGCAAGGAACGGGCAGCAGCGTTTTCTTGTGCGGTACAACATAATACGGTCACTAACCCGCCTGCCAAGCGTGATGACTATGGGAAATACCCTCTCTCGCCCATGTTCAGCAGTGGACGTTATACGGACTGATGATGATGATGAAATATTGATGATAAAATCTAGTTTCCTTTGATTTTTAATAAAATACTGCACTGATGAAGCTTTGTCTTTTACTCCTTGTGGTATGGGTTTAAAGCCACATCAGACTTATATTATCATTAGGTTCCCGAGCGCGGTTTGTCACTCTCGTTCCCGTACAAACTTCTTAATGAAATATAGCCTAGAGCCTTCCTCGTTAAATGGGCTATCTAACACTGAAATCTTTTTTTAAATCGTTCGTAGTAGTTCAATCGAACTCTTCAATTTTGTATATAAGTATAGATATTCAGGAAATTAATTCAGGTGGGTCTTCGGCTGGTGATTGTACTTTTGCACGTTTTATTTTTCCTTCCTAAATGTTGTGCATCATTTTTGCGAGCGGGAGGGCGGTGCAAAAAAGACTTCCCAGCATTTTGACACATTTTTAGCGGAATTATCACTAGATATTTGGCTTTTAATTTAAATTAATCCAGGATCCATGTCTTATATCAATTCATTGTTGAAACTAGCCCTCACGACCTACCGCCTATTTATTTTAAAGATTTGTTTCCTTCTATCTGCAATCAGCCTTTCTGCTATAAGACGAAGAATAATAACTTAATCTTTACTTGAGGTAACTGTTTGAACATACAACAAAAAACTACTCACATTTCAGTCTTTCAGTCCTAGGTCCCCTGCAAGCGGCACTAAGACCGCAGCATAGCTCCTTAAAGTCCACGTGACCATCTCTGTTTTCATCGAACGCGAGGAACGCGCCCGCCACAGCCGCAGCAGGGAGAGGGGGAGAGAGGAGAGGAGTCAAACTCTCGATGTCTAGCTGTCCGGTTGGAGCAGCATTCCGGAGGGTCCAGAAGCATTTTTCTAACTCTATTATATCCTGCAAAGAAAGGATTAGTTAAACATTCGATTGATGATTTGTACCGCATTTAGATCACTACATAGTATAAAACAAAGTCTCTTCTCGTTGTCTTTCGATTTATTTAAACTTTTTGCACAATAATGTACAGAGGCGGACTTAATGCCATGCGACATTTTCTAACAGTCAACCTTAGGGTGGTCCCTATGCTTAGAGCTTTAACAATACGTTTTTTTAATAGAGAATGATTCAAGAGGAAGGTTTAATGTAGAATAAATCAGCATTGCAACCGTGCGAAGCCGGGCCCGGTCTTTAGTATAATATAAAATTTCTTTGCTATAAGTGGAAATTAATGTAGTTTGATTTATCAATTCTTGATAATTGAATATGATTTTTCTTCAACTATCAAGAATTTTTGGATTTAATTATGAAAAGTATTTGCTGTCACAAAGTAAGTGTTTTCTTTCAGTTCGTAGTAATCACATCACCCATTATCGCTCAAAAACGTGCTTCATTTCTGAATCTTGGTAGTTGCCACCTATTGAAATAAACTATCACTGAACATCCTATCAGAATCATCTTGAATCAAAACCTCACTATATTCTTTTATTTAATTTTTAGTTGCCAATCTTTAAATAAAGAGAATTTGCATACAGAAACATATTTATATTAAGTAAATAATTATATATGTAAACTACAATAAATAAAAAAACACACAATGACTCATTTGTCTTCACATTAACGGACGCTGTGGTCAACTGTAATAAGAAAACCTTGATTTATGAACTAAAGAAAATGCCACTCGTTGACAGTTACGATCTTAACATTGAATTTTATTAGTTTTCTTTTGCGATTTTACGTACTGTAATTATACATATACATGTAATTGAGTATTTATCTAATAAACATCATAAAGAAAGAAGATTTGTATTTCAATTTATATAATCACACAATGGTAGAAATAAATAGTAATATTAAAAAAGAAAGAGAGCGCTTTAAAACATTGTGTGAAGTGAACCGATTTCAAAACACACATAGTATTTTATTAATAAACTCAAATCCATAATAAATCTGCCGTTGAATGAATCTACAATTAATTGTTATCATATTGTGTAAGAACAATTAACACTGTGAAATAATAAAGACCCAGTTTTTCAAGTGTGCACACGGATTTATCAGTCATCAACACGACTTGTGGTTACCTAACTAAACTTTTATATATACGGACAAACAAAAGATGCATTATTTTGGAATATACATAATTTTTAAGTATATTTATCTTTTCTAACACTGAAACACCCAGTTTCTGAAACTATGATCAATGTTAATATTAACTATCTACCGTTGGTAAGTCTCAAATTATTTTCCAAAACAATATGATTAAGTAATTAAATTTGTCTATCTAAATCTGACCGTACCGTGGCCGTTGCCAAATGGCTAGGGCGTCGGACTTGAAATTATGTGGTCGCCGCGCCGCGCCGGTTCGATCCCCACTGAATGCACTACCGACGTGAACCCACTCGTAACACAAGCATTTTATCTTAACACGAGGGATTAACAAGAATACTAGTAGTATGCAAAAGCTCTGCTAGTAATATTAAAAAAAAAATGTAACATGTAATTTCGGATGTACTGGAAGTGTTTCTTAATTGGCGAATGGCGAAGTTAAGAACCCGCCGTGTGGTCTCCGGTTTAGAATAGACCACCCCATGTCTTCCCATGGGTGTCGTTAAAGGCGACTAAGGGACATATGGCTGATGGATGGGCAGCAGCATCTATTAGCTCAAAGTTTACATCTTACTGCGATCACCAATCCGTCTGCCAAGTGTGGTGATTATGGCAATATCCCTCTACGATCCTGGCTTGCCAAGGTCTGTTAAGAGGAGGCCCATGTCCAGCAGTGGACGTAAACGGGCAGATGATGATGATGATGATGAAGTTAAGTAAACTAGTTAATTGTAGCTTTAATTGACGTTTAAAATATCGGACAGAAATTTATAAACTTTTAATTATTAAATACTTATAGTTTTACTTTCGTTTTCCCATAGTCTATCGGAGTGTCTCCAAAAATTCCACAGGTATGGTGACCCTACAAGTACGAATACGTAGTGGAAATGTCCTAGGAAGATTTCTAAGTGTTTTATCATAAGACATTGTAATTGTGTGATGTGTATTATGTAACACTTACGTATTTCCTAAGACAGAAACATTATTAACAACTAATTTATTAAGAGGCACCATTAAAAGTAACTTTTTCTTCGTTTTTTTAGTCGTTGGTAATGCTCAGCGAAAGTTCGGCTAGTTCGTCGGACTTGTGATTTTGTGGTCGCCGGTTCGATCCCCACCCATTGCACTACCGACGTGAACTCTCTCGTAACACAAGCATTTTAGCTTAACACGAGGGGTTAACATGAATACTAGTATACGGCAAAACTCTGCTAGTAGGTAATCTTTAAAATAGTAAAAAAATATAGGGGTTCCGAATTTTGTATTTTGAACTCTTAAATCTACGTGGACAACATGATCCAGGTCCCAAGTGGAGCTTGGACCTCGGCTTAGAGCAGTTGCTTGGTGCATTGGAAAATGATGACTTTTCAGATTTTAAAGAAGTTTAGTGCAACTGTCGCCCATCTTTAGAATTCGTCGTTGGTCGTTGCTTATCCTACTAATATTATAAACGCGAAAGTTTGTAAGTATGGATAAATGGATAGATGTTTGTTACTCTTTCACGCCTAAAGTACTGAACGGAATTGGCTGAAATTTTGCACCGGGATAGGTTATACGCTGGATTAACATATTATAGTCTACAAAACATCACGCTCCGACCCACTGTAATAGTAATATTTATTTTGCCAGAATTGTAGTTACATTATAAGTTGTAAATTGTTACGCTTAGTTTCTAAACAATTCACTATATAAAAGCACGCAAAATTTTTACAAAATTTGGAGATGAATTTATAAAATTAAAATAAATATAATGTCTAAAAACAGAACATACCAATCATAAATTATACTAAGAAACAAATAAATTGAATATTATGTCAAAAATACTAGATGTCAGAGTAATGCCATTTATTATTAATTATATTATTATTATTTATTTGTCATAAGTTTACAGTATAATTTTTTAATAAGCCTCCATTTCTAGTCTAGTACTAGATATTATTTTGATCTACATTCGGACAATCATTCGCATTAACTATGTCACAACAAACGTCATTTACAACAAATGAGCACATTTATGTGTGAGTTAACTAAAATCTACAATCAATCAGCTCAAAGCACACAAACAATACTAAATCCAAACAACGTATAGTATACGTTACATACACACATAAATTGTACAAAACTAGGCCACGCGATAATCGGCGCATGCGATTAGAATGTGCGCGTAATTTAATCATTCGTGAATAACTATAAATTAACGAAGTTCAATGTTACATATCTAATGTGTAGGACCGGTTTATTGCGGGTTATTTGAGGAGTTACATAAATTTTTGTAAAACTATGTATTTTTTTATGGCTAACGTTTGACCATAATCTCGCTTGATGGCAGGCGAAGATAAGGCCTAAGATGATACACGCTTGCCTAGAAAGTGTCTGTTCACTTTAGTCTTAAAGATGTCCAGATTATAGCGTTCCGGAAAAACTGACCCCAGCAGAGAATTCTACTTCTTAGCCGTCGGCATTATGAAAAAAGAAGCAAATCGCTTTATGCGTATTGAAGGAATGTCTACAACAAAAGGGTGAAACCGCTCGGCGCGCCTGGTCGTCCGGTGATAGAAAGGTGAAGGGGGTATCAGCTTATGTAGCTTCGCTTAGGAGGTTTCAACCGCTTTGCTCCCGTGGGAACTTCATTTATAAATATAACCTATGTCACTCTTGGATAACTTAGCTTTCAAATGAGCATGTTGTGGCAGCAAGACCACCAACCAGTTTAAAAACAGACTTGACTCACAACTAAAACTCAAGAAATCATGTACTTGACACCAGAAGAAAGAAGCAACCTGATGCAGGTGAATTTCAAGGTTGTTTCAGCTGTTCTCCTACCTAATAATACATAAAAAGGCTAGCACTTGACGGTTGGTTCAAGGGCCAGATTCAAAAGGCGGTCCTTTTGGAGACGGCGCATATTGTGCGGAGGTTCCTCTCTCTGGAGGCCTAACCGCCGGTAGCATGGACCCCACTCTCGCTGCCGGTTGGGACCCAACTTTTTATATTTATAGTTATATTTTTGTAATATAGATATATTTATACTTAAATATAAAAATTTAGAGGTATTTGTTGAATAAAGTGAATAATTATAAATGTTGAAAGAATTTTTGTAATCGGCCCCGTAGTTTCGGAGCTTATTCAATGCTGACAAACAAACAATAAAATCTTTCCTCTTTAGTATATTAGTATAGATGTCTTGCGTGTAAGCTGCAAGTACGTGAAACTGGATTAGTGGAAAATATGAATGGAATCATCCTACACCGCCAAATGTTACTAGTAATTTTCCAGCAGTTCAAGCTTTTGCTACTTCACCGGCCATAAAGGCGAGCAATGCTCATCCAACCTTACTACAAAATAAGCAACATGCGTAAGAGGGCGCCGTCTGTGGGACCTTGAACCGCACCACATAGCGGAAGCTAGCTTTTTTTCGGACGGACATTATGTAGTTAGCCAGGAGGCTTTTGCTACTTCACCGGACATAAAGGCGAGCAGAGCTCCAGCCTCAATAAAAGGTTCAAATACTAGAAATTAAGCAAACAGCTCAAAAGAGATTTGATTCAAACATTTTTATAAAATGTTCGAATAAAATAAATATAGCAAATAGTGATTAACGTTAATATTAAAAGCTTATTACTAACACAAGACTGACAGACTTCTGGCACACCTGAAATAGATTTAATCACAATTTAATAGTAAATGTTACCTATTTTTAATTAATTTTATATGCATTGTTAATTTTCTTGACAAGTACAAGTGTACGTAAATACCTAAGTGCTGAATAAACATCGTTTATTTCGTTTATCAAAGAGTTTTGTGCAACTGTCGCTTTACAGTTCGCGGACCTCTCGGACGTCGGGTCTACGAGGGCTTACGTATTATGCATGGCAATAAATACATATTACTTATGAGAAAACCAGACGAAATATTCCTTTAATATATTAGACATCTAGACGTCTAATCATAGAGTTTCTGAGCACGCGCTAACATTGCACGTCTGGTAAATGGTAATATTTACATACATACAAGCTACGAGTGCCAGATATCATAAAATTTATTGTCACGATAACAGCAGTCGGTAAACATTGGGACTATGTTTGGAAATAGATAAACGTATGTAAACTTCTGAGAGTTAAATATACTTTTTGATTGGCAATTTTTTATAAATCATATGAACAGATGCTGCACGCACCGATGGCTCAATGGTTTCAGCAGAGACTTCTGAGACACGACTAACGCTAGTTTGGGGAAATCTATGTATTCTTCGCACCCCTCTGTCCAGCAATGTGGTGAGCTGTGTAGTTTCCCTTTTAGATTAGACTACCCCATGGCTTTACATGGAAGTAAGAAGAGGCGACTAAGATACATACACCTGATTTGGACAACCGATCTATCGGCTGAAGATGCGATCAACCAATCCGCCCGCCAATCGTGGTAATAACCCACAACATCAGAATCACGTACTGGTCGTATATCATGATCCTGAACACTTATTGTATTCCTAATCCTTTGTACACGATTTGCGAGTGTGGTGTTTACCTCACTTTTCATAATGAATGGAAACAAATTTTGTAACACTTTCATTGTTGAAGCCATTAGCCCTACCCCTTTGGCCTTACCAATATAACAGTTATATAAAAGAAATCGCACTAACACACAAACGGGACATCGAACCCGCAACAATTTCAAGGCCACTCTCTACACCTGTCTATTACGCGTTTAAAGTAATTCAAACCTAATATAGAGCGCTTGCTCTACCACTGTAATAAAAACCTTATAACTATCAGATTAAAGTTGAAATTGACAAAACAAAGGAATATAAGACCTGTTACTCGCAACCGTAAAACCAACGTTACTACTATAACATTAAGGTTGAAATTGGAACACTTAAACAATGTCCATTCACAAACGTAGTAGTTCAAAGTGTCACAACTCGATACGATTAGTCGTTGCGCCATCAAACTAGTTTCGACTCGAGATACAAGTAAACGATATTAGTATCGATACGTACTGGACGATGGGTTTTTCCTCAGCTCGATTCTTGAAGCAATTTCCTTGAGAAGTGAGATGTCTCATAACATAACTGACCTATAGATACTACTTCTTACAAACATCATAAAGGTGAAAGGGTAGATGTTATGTTGTTTGTCTGGTTAAACGAGCAAAACTATGTAACGATTGTTATGAAATTTGACAAAGTGTAATACGTAGAATAACATGAATTGCATTCTAAAATATTCTAAGGCAGATAAGATGTAATCAAATCCGACTATAGAAAAGAAAAAGCTATTTGTTCACGCATATCTCTGCATTACTGACCAACATACTCAAATAATTTTTTTTTTTATAGGACCGCAATATTTTTTTTTAGGAAAACGCGATAATTTACTTTCATAGCGGATGCCATCCCAGAGGAGCCAACGAAATACATTTGGCAGTATTCGCCGCATTGAATCAGTTAAGATTCATAAATCATAGAGAAATAGTAGATCGAGGAGTTCGCTCAATGTTCATAAGTCTCTTCCATCAGAACTAACAAAAAACATTTAAACGAAACATCGAAAAAACATTATATCGCACAGCTAAAGTCCGAAAAGTTCGCGTACTGTTAAGAAGAGCGATAGTTGTTTAGTTTGTAGTTTATGTAAACCATTTAATAAGGTTGTAGCCCGAATCATCTTCATGCCCGGTGAAGTAGCAAAAACCTCGTAGCTGACTACATAATATACCGTGCGAAAAAAAGAAAAGAAACCAATACTTGACATTACGATAAGTCAAACATCGAATGCATTCAGTTCCCACACTCCCACAGCTCATAGAAGCAATACCAGTTCTGCACCTCATTTACATAGGCAGGTGGCTGATACCGTACCTACCACATTATCAAGGAATCACACATTATACTTATCAAATCAACCCTAATACATACACATTAAGGTTCAAAAACGAAACAATATCATGTTTTAAGCTCAAGCTAATCGTTAGGGATGCCATCTTTAAAATCTATTTACCAGCACAAGAAGTGTGGTACTTCCCAAATATACTATACTAATATATAAAGCTGAAGAGTTTGTTTGCTTCCACGCTCAATCTCAGGAACTACTGGTTACTTTCAGTATTAGATAGTCCATTTAGCGAGGAAGGCTATATCATCATCATCATCATCAGCCCGTATAACGTCCACTGCTGAACATGGGCCTCCTCCCGAGGGAGGGTTTTTGCCATAGTCACCACCAGGCGTGGAGAACGGTGACGGCAGTGTTATCTTGTAATACACAGGGGAAACGCTGCTGGCCGTTCCCTGATTCGTTTGTCATAGATGATGTTATAACAATCGGTACCAACGGCTTTCCGAGGCCCTTAACCAACCAGACCCGGAAAGAAATCTTAGAATTTACACAAAGATTTCTTGTCCGGTGTGGGGATCGAACCCACGACCTCCGAGATTTAAAGCGAGCCAATTACTGCTACGCTACGGAGGATGTCGGAAGGCTATAGGATATATTTAAATATGATGTTCCCAAGGGAACGGGAGTTACGCGGGTGAAACCGCGCGTGAGAAGCTAGTATTAGATATGTAGGTACCTACTTATATTTAAGTGCAGCTGCGTCTGCACAAACAAATAATTAATCTGAACGAATAAATAGTTTGTCGATAACCGGCTTTCGATTCACACGTCTCGAGTGCCATATTTAATTAAAGCGTCAGTGGATTACCCAGGCCCTATCCTTCTAGTATGAATAATGAGATTTCCCGTGCCTCGGAAAGCACGTCAAGCTGTCGGTCCCGATTTTTATTACATCCTTACTAATCCTTACTACCTAATATTATAAATGTGAAAGTAACTCTGTCTGTCTGTCTGTCTGTTACGCAATCACGCCTTAACTACTGAAGCGATTTAAATGAAATTTGGTACAGATATAGTCTAGAGCCTGAGAAAGAACATAGGCTATATTTTACTATGAATTTCCCACGGGAACGGGAGTTACGCGGGTGAAACCGCGCGCGGGAAGCTAGTCATCTATAATAATCGTTTATCAAGGAACGGGCAGCAGCGTTTTCTTGTGTGGTACGACATAATACTGCGGTCCACCAACCCGCCTGCCAAGCGTGGTGACTATGGGAAATACCCCCTCCGGGGAGGAGGCCCATGTTCAGCAATGATGTTGATGATTAATGTGCTAAATTATCACTTTCATATTTTCTATGTTTGTAATTGACCTACAAATAACACATCCGGCGAACTACAAATAGATGGCAAACTTTTTTTTTTTTCCGTTGTGAATTGCTTTTACGCATTACGCGCCGCGCCGCTGCAGCGTATTCGCGCGCTGGCGGTGGGATATTTGGGGCTCGCCCTCTCCATAGCATGGTATGCGAAACTCATACCACGAGGAGAGGACCCTACTACCACTAAAACCCCCCGGACACTCCTTCGATCCGCCGTTTGCGGGGGCCGGGTACGCATAAGCAATCCGACCAAAACAGATGGCAACCCTAAGCATCGCTGTAATTAAATTAAATAGGTATAGAATCGCGATGCAGTATTGACGTAAACAAGTAATCAGCGGCATTCAGTTGTGGGCAACGATTAATCCGCTAATCATTACGTATCAAAATAGCTACACGGCAACAATTTGTTCATTACTTTGTTGTAGTAATAACACACTTCATTAAATAAACCTGAAACAATTTTCTGTTTAAATTCGTGATTCGCTATCATCAATATACCTAATTTTATTGACAAGTAAGTCTTGCGGTAATGTGTTCACTACCAATTGAACAATTTGTGTTAAAACAAATGTTATTAGTACTTAAGTTCACCGCTTGCGGCAATAGATGGCGTTAATTTCCATGTTATAAGTCACAAGCGTTTGGTTCGCCCGATTTGGTAGGGTCACCAATGTTTTTAGAATAAAGAGGGTAATTTAAAGACTTGGTGGTTTTAGAAATACTATTATTAGCCCCCTATTAGACCGTTACACCATCCTGTGACCTGTAGTAGCACAGGCTATATTTTATGATGAGGTTCCATAGGGACTGGAGCTAAACGGGTGAAAACGCGCTTTAATCCCAGTAATATAAAAAGTATGTTTGAATTCGTTCTCAGCTGTTAACTACAGACTACAAAGAACAATTAGAAAAAAATAAATTGGCGTTATTTTTATTGTGGTAGGTTATAATCCATCATCACAATATCAACAAATTCCCACGGTTAGTTATCATCGTCTCGTCCTAACACCCGCAATAGTGCATGCCAGCATAAAGACACATTTTTGATCGGAATTAACACTAGATATATTAGTATGGATATCCGCAAAGTAACGCCTGATATTATTGATTAGGTATATCCCGTAGGAATTATCTGACGTGGTTCATAATTGTAACATTGCATGCATATTTTCATGAATCGTCAATGCGTGAGTGTGCGATCTTAATTTGTTTAAACATCCACTTGAAATATTTTTAGGGACAGAGTCATCAGTTGCAAAATTGTCCTGCATGATTATATTTTATATTATATGATTTGTGAATCTAAACCATCCAGGGCGCCACCCAAACGCATAAAAAAATCATTCAAATCGGGCCAGACGTTTAGGAGGAGTTCAGTGACATACACACGTACAGTAGAATTATATTATATATAAAGATATATAAATAAAAAAAAAAAAGATTTTACTCACGTTAACCTACTATAGGTATTTGTAAATAGTCAAAACATAATAATTTATGATGTTAAATTTAGTTTATGTGCTTATTATATACTTATAACATTAGATTGTAAAGCCTTAGCCTAAGACGTTTAAGGTATGAAAATACAATTTTATTTTTTATCTATGATTGAATAGACTACATAAGTTATGACCTTTCAGTATGTTATTATTTAGACGGACCACAAGAAGAATATCGACGGACGCGATCTATTGCTATTCGATTTTTCGAATAATTTCTTTTCGTTACCCGAAAGATCGCAATTTTGATTTCAATAAATCATTCTTATCCCTACATCCCTATCAGCGAATCAGTTAAGTAAGAAAAATACAATAAAAGGCCAAGAATAACTCACTCTTTCCTCCAAATGTGTGACACCCGCCAAGCTCTGGTAAAACGTGGGCGTCTCCAGATCCTGGACCACATTCACCTCCGACAGCAACCATTTCGATAACACCGTCGCGTCTTTGTGTATCAGCAACCATGACCGGAACTGGTCAAACGTGACCTTCTCACCAGGCCCGAACAGACTGAGTAAGACTTCTGCTGTTCTTTGTGGATTGGTGACTGGTACTGAGGAGTACTCCAGGTGGAGAGTGCGAGCGAAATCGCGCTTGTAAATATAGGTGCCATTGTCGCCTTGGTTGTTCACGTAGAGGGTCCATAGGAACCTGGAAATAGGAATCATTTTAGGATATGGAGGTATATTATAACAGTTAGGCCATGTGGTTTCCGGCTTAGAATAGACCACACCCCATATCTTCGTATGGGTGACATAAGAGGAGACTAAGGGTCATCAACCTGATAGATGTGGAACCAAGACATCAGACATCATTATACAGTATTCATCCAGGATGGTATGGCTGACATTGTCCTAGAGTGCAACATTTTAAGTACATTCCAGTATTTTGTTTGATTATTTTTAAACACATTTATCAATTAAATCTATTAAACAAATGCTGATATGTCTGAGTAGGTACTTTATATTGCAATTTTCAGGCTAATATTTTACTAATTTAGGTAATTACACTACATACACATATTAAAAAAAGCTAGGGATGGGACTAGGCACCACTACATAGTATAAAACAAAGTTACTTCCCAGTCTGACCATCCCTATGTATGCTTAGATCTTTTAAACTACGCAACGGATTTTGATGCTGTATTTTTTAATAGATAATGATTCAAAAGGAAGATTTATATGTATATTACATCAGTGTTGCACCCGTACGGAGCCGGGGCAGGTCGCTAGTTATTTATACAATCAAGAGCAAGTGCATATTTGGAAGCTTTTTACTTTAAAAGTATTCTTTTTTATGGGAAAGGAAATATAAAATGGTGTTTTTGACACTAAATAGAGGAGTTTATGCTATGATTGTTACTTTTAAAATCTTATCTACCTAATTCCATCTTATGGTACCATGCCATAAAATATATTTATGAAATCACTAGCTTTCCCTTTGGAGCTTTATAAATAATTAAATGCCCCCATTCTCACCCCCATAGGAGTTGAATTTGACAGAATATTTACTTAGTGGACCTATACTTCTCAAAAGTTAGCCACGGTCCAAATACGACATGTCTAGCTTCAATTGTTTCGCCTCAGCATTGATGAATCAGTCAGTGAGGCAGGACAAGTCACTTTATATAAAAAAAAGAATAGATTGATAGTGTTGCACAATTTTAAATATTCATATGTAACCAAAAATCAATAATCAAATATTGTTGTTTGATAAGCAATTTACCTAGATAACACTATTACTATTGTATCACATTCCTAGATCATTGCACTATAGAAGCATGATTTACACTGCATTATGGACTACAGGATTTGTCTTTGTACTGGTTTTGTCTTTGTAACAACTAATTATACTGGTGTGCAATAAATTAATATGAACATGACTTCAGAAACATGGTATTATTAAAATGTAGCAAAGCAAAGCCAAATAAATTTCTTATGAAAATGATCACAAGTTCAATATAATTAAATTAATTCTAGCAACTGCATAAGTTACACAGCTCCATAAATCTTTAACCTTCTTGATTATTCACTCTATCTATTGTCATAATTTGAGCTTATTGTGAACTAATAGACCAATGCAACAGAGGACTTTGTTTTTATGATATGTAAACTGATAATCTCTAAGGATTTGGTTGCACATAGGGATAAAAAAAAATAACAAATGCATATAACATGAATTTTTTACAGAGTTGTTGTTGTAAGCTGCTTTTTTTTCAGATATTAATAAATTTGATTGTGTAATAAATGACACAACCTTCATGCTCAACCTTATACAGCAGCATATAATTAACATGTTCTAATTAAATATAATAATTAATTAAAAAACTGATGTTCATATTTTACGTAATAATAGGTTTTAATTTTGTTTTGATTTATTTATTTCTAAATATGTATAACATTTTCAAGAATATATCTTCTGTAAACTGTTGTTGTTTTTAGCAGAATGTAATTATGCATTTATATAGGTAATATACTAATAACCTCCATGCTTTAGTCTCTGTGAAATAGCAGTAAAAGGAGCAGAGCAGTTAAAGGCATGCTTGTCTCTCTCATGAAATCTCTGTATAAAATCAAAGTTTTCTCTTCAGGTCAATTTGGTTGAGGGACTATCCACCATGCCTCAGAAGGTGCATTCCACCGTTGGTCCTGATTGTTATAACAATCATATACCAGGCAGGAATCAGGCAGCATTAACCTGCATGCCTAACATTGTGAAATTATTACTTCTTACTAACTTCAACCTCAAAAAGTCACAAAAATGGTCTCTTAATAATATTTATATAGATTACACTTCATTTGTAATAACCATGGTAATGAATCACTGCACACAAAATACTCAAGGTTAGTCTAGTTGAGTCTTATTGGTAGAAAACAAAAACAATAATAAAACCAGGTTTGCACTGTCTTTTTTAATAGCACACTGCTATTAATGGTGTGTTCATAATAATAAAATAAATACTATTAGTTTGATTGTAGAATTATAAACTTATCTATACTAATATGCAAAGCAGAAGAGTTTGTTTGTTGACTTGAACATGCTGATCTCAGAAACTTCCAATTAGAAAAAAAAAAAAATGGACATTATGTAGTTAGCCTGGAGGCTTTTGCTACTTCCCTCGGCATGAAGATGGTGCATTTAATGAGGAATTCTATAGGCTATGTTTAATTGTGAAGTATGCAGGTGTAACCATGTACTGGAAGCTACTCCATAAATAATCCAATTACAAAAATAAATTACTTTTCTAATTATTGATAAATATCACTAACACAGGGCTTAATGTTAATAAATCATCCTGACTTTGGCAATAAAATAGCAACTCCTCTACAAATATTATAACTAAGGAACTGAGACATCTACTGCACATAATTTATTTAATTTCATAGAATAAGTATGGGACGAAATAAGTTTGAAAAATTTATCAATTGCTAGTTTAGGAGCTAGTAGAGGAAATTTTAGAGATATATGCGTAGATAATAGATTATTATAATAATATGTATGATTAATACTTATAACCACATTTAAATACAACAATTTCCTTTGGAAATTACAACCAATCATCACATTGCAATATTAGATACTATAATGACAAATAGTACCAAAACACTGAAAATGTAAATATTACCCAATATTTACATTCTCACATATATTCGCTATTATACAAAAGTACTTTGTTTGAACTTCAGAACAATATTTACACCATAATTCAGCACTGTTATCTTTAATTAATCTATGATGCAATTGTTTATAAAATAAAATATACTCACTTTATTTTTTCCTCGAGATTGCCCTTTGTGAGGACTACTATTCCGCAGAGAAGCTCTCTGAACGCGATGCCTCTCTTGGTGCCTCCACAGGCCTGGTAAAGCCATTCCGCTACCTCGTACGGCACTCCATCACACAGCACTTCGTGGAGAAACGCATCCAAGCTCAAGGCCGTGCCGTTCGCACCGGCACATCTCTTGAATGCTTCGCGAATACGTCTCAACTCACTATCAGACACTGCAAATAAAATAAACCGATATTCAACACATTCCTACGTTTGCAACGCACTTTGACTAGTAACTTGAACTTGAACCGCCACTCATACCTCGTTTCACTGCATCCTCGTATGATATAAAAGACGGCTTAGAGTCTTTTGCACCCATATTCGTAAACACGTAATAATCATAACATTTTTAAACGCGTAATAAACACAAAGAAACAATAATTACTACAGCTGACAGCTCACGTCGTATGATCTGTAGCCATATTGAATATTTTGTTCTTCTCTTTCTATTTCCCGTTCAATAGTACGACTTTAGTTAACTATTCGTACTAATTGCGGGTTTCCTATCAGATAAACACTTTTGGCTATCTTGCAAATACGCAATGTACTTAACATATAGGAAAATGACGAACAACATTTCATTATTTTTTTTAAATTAATTTCTGTCTGTTTCGGATACCTACACCAAAAATAATAACAAACATGAGTGAAATAATATCTAAAGTAATTTGGTTTTTTATATACTGATTATTAATAAAATAAGGCTTTATGTGAATATTTTGTATTTAAGAATCCATTCATCAATATTATTAGCTTTTAACTGTGTTATTTTTTATTTTTTGATCATTTTTACACAGATCAGAACTCGATACCGTGTATTTTAATTATATGTCATTTTTAACATAGTTTATTATTTATATTTTTTATATCATTTGTGTAATAGTAATAGTAGTTTATTTATATTTGCATTAATTTATAATTTTAAATTAGATAATGTTTGTGTATTTGGCAGTATTAATGTTAACTATGAAACGGAGTAGTATTTTTGAAAGTCTTGTTTTATTTATTTCGAGATAACTTTGTGAACTTATAATCATTATTTTTTAAATTAGAATTATAATTTAGTGTTGTAGCCTTTAGGTGGTATATCCGAATTAAGCTAATGACATTGTCAAAACTTGACACATAAAGCAACTAAATTAGAAAGTTGTAATTGATGTATAGTTGTTTGTCTATCTCACTTCCTCTAGTGAATCTTGGTATAAAGCTATTTCCATAATTATTTGATAACATTTTAGATTATTGGTCTTTTTATTTGTTCGAATTTTAGTCATCTGTTTTCGAAACTCCGCTAGAAAATTTCTCGTACATTGCTTTGTTTGCAAATTGAAGTAAATGTTTTGCCAATGACATTGTTGTTTTGATAATGTGATGTAGATGAACATTAAATTACTTTCATTTTAGTTTGAATTATTAATCAGCTCGTAAATGTCCGTCTCTTTGTGTGTATTGCGTATTGAAGTTGACGAGGAGCTGCCTGAAATGGGGGATAGTGCTTCTGAAATGGGTAAGTATAATTGGTTTTATAATTAAAAAACTTATCAATGACAATTGTTTATATGCTATTAATAACAGAATAATACTTAGAAACTGATTAATATTCTAACCAGTAACATTCCCAAGACCTTTTTTTTTAAATACCCGAAATATTTGTATACCTTTGTGATAAGGTCCAAGTAGTATTGATTTATTGCATACAGGCATAAAGTGTACGACAGAGATGAAACAGTTCTTTAACTTTTTTTTTTTTTTTCATAGTTCTTATTACATATAAACTTTTGTATACATCTGTTTATATGAATAGCTAGTTAATAAGATTGAATCAGTTCTAGTAATTGAAATAATCATAAATAGATTTTCATTTTTTGTTTACTATTAAAGTCCACACAGCAATGCTATTTTTCACATTAATTGTATCTTTTGGTAATTATAAATTATAAAATTCATTTATTTTCTCTCTTTACATTGTTTACCTTAACTCTACAGATTTCCATATTTAAAGTGGTTATTATATACATAACATTGTGAAAGACTGGTTCCTGATGAAAGTTTAAGATAAAACCTATATTATTAGTCCCTTCATTCACTTAATTGTGGTATGATAATAGAGATAGGTACCTAAAATTACAATTAGTGAATATACAGGGTTATTTTTAAAACACCAATAACCTTTTAGAGGGTGAAAGTACTGATGATTGTAAACAAGTTTTACTATGGGACCAACCCTGAAATCGCAAATATAAAAACCAGCTGTTCCATACATTTTGTCGAGGTAAGTAAACATAAATGTATGGAACAGCTGATTTTTTTTTCGCGATTTCTGGGTTGGTCCCATAGTAAAAGTTGTTCATAATCATGAGTACTTCTATTCCCCGAAAGGTTATTGGTGTTTTAAAATTAACCCTGTATATGAATATATCTATGAATGTGCCATCTTTGCCAAAACCAATATTAATTTTCGTTCCTCATACAAAAAATAATGAAGAAACAGTGCATTGAAATTTCGTTTGATGTCACTTCTAGGTACAATTTTACCTAGTAGTGACATCACTAGTCCCCCCTCTCCTGAACTTTATAGTTTGTTGTTGTTGTGTAATAACTTTTTATTATATAGACAACCTCCGTAGTGTAGCGGTATTTTGCTCGCTTAAAATCTCGGAGGTTGTGGGTTCGATCCCCACACCGGACAAGAAATCGTTGTGTAAATTCAAAGATTTTCTTTGCGGGTCAGGTTGGTTGAAGGACTACCCTCTGTGCCTCGGAAAGTACGTTAAGCCGTTGGTCCCGATTGTTATAACATCATCTATAATAATTGTATATCAAGGAACGGGCAGCAGCGTGTCCTAGTGTGTTACAACATAATACTGCTGTCACCAATCCGCCTGCCAAGCGTGGTGACTATGGCAAATACCCTACCCCGGGAGGAGGCCCATGTTCAGCAGTGGACATTATACAGGCTTTTTATTGAATTGATAATTAAAAAAATATGTGTCCAATATTTTTTTGTAATCTAACTGACCAACTAATTATATTTTTTTAGTCTTCATGTCTATTGCATCTAATTAAACTATAAATTCTTCATAGTTTTATTTTCTTTTCAAGAAGCAGCTAAAGAACAGAAGAGAAAAGACAGGGGTGCTCGTGAAGCAAAAACCATCACCGTAGAGACTTACGCTAGTATTCTGACTGGCCCCAATGTTGACAGCGGCATATTGCCCACTAGCACCCGCCGCTCCCCACCAGAGGGCAGCAGTATCTCAGAAGATGATGACACCATCAGCTTCTTCTGTGGTAACCCTCTGGTTGAAGTTACTAAGGGCATTATGCATATTTACAAAGAGAAGTGAGTATTAGTAAATTTAATTAGCTTGTTTAATAATTAAGATGTTCGATGCTCAATGGACAAAGGATATAGTTGTTCTATTAAATTTAGTACAGTGCACTAATTCGCTGCACTGGTGGTATTGACATGGTATTCTGAGTTTGATTCCCAGCAATTACAGTTATTTGTGTGAACTACAGAAAGTCTGGCTCTTTGTGTTCATTAACAATTTTTGTAAAGTCTCCTCAAACTTAGAAATTTATTTAAAAAAACAATTAGCCAAGTTTTTTCTAGATACCAACAGCATATACTAACTAAAAAGGACATGACTAGCCACAATATGAATATAAAGTTATTCTACAAATACTCTTATTTACAATAAGCCATTCAAAAACACCAAATCTGATTATAGCTGAAAGGCTTATAGATAGAAGGAAGAAAAAAATGAGGAGTCATCTTTTAGTCGACTGGTCTAGAAAACTATTTTAAATTAGTAAACATGGAGAAGTTCATGAATATCATTATTCATTCACCTAGCTTCAGAGCTACATTAATTAGGTAGGAGGTCAAGTAGCTGAATGCATTGTATCTTTAAGTTTAACTTTATTTATAATCATTACAAAGTAAAAGAGATGAAAATAAATCTAATTTTTTACCTACTTTGAATTGCCCAAAAAAATAAAAAAGGAAAATCTATCTAATTAGTATTACAGTTTCTAGTATTTTTTTTTTGCGTCGATAGTATTTTATAAAAGCATTTTGTTACACATTTCTCATCAAAATATTGACAGTATAAAATTTCAGTGGCATTCACCTTGTTATTGCCAAGGTAAACACAAGGTGAATGTCTTGTTAATACCAACATACTCTTGGACTCATTTTTGTGTTTGTTATTCATTATTTTGTTTGTAAATGTTGTGTTATTGCTTTTCTAGTTTCAGTTACTTACTTAGTAAAGTTTGTTTGATTATCTTTTAACATTTGATATCACTTAGCAGTGCCGTAAATAGGGCGGTGCCACCGGTGCCCAGGCACAGGGCGTAGACTCTGGGAGGCGCAAGAATGGCTTGACCAGGCAGGACTATTGTGTTTCGGTTTGCTACTTAATGCTCATAAATAAGAGTTTTAGTGACTGAGACACACAGTGGGTTGAATAAATGGTCTGATCACAAATAAATACCTATCTAAAAAAAAACAAAGTCACAGTAGAGACACAATGGTCCAATATACCCATCTAAAAAGCTCGGGCGCAGAAAAGGCTATTTACGGCGCTGCCTTTAATATATCTAAAAAACAAGGGCGCAGTTATAGTAGCTCGCAAAGGGCGCAGAAATAGCTATTTACGACACTGTCATTTAGATCAAACAATGTGCTGAAAAAAATCTCTTAACAATATATTTTCGGTCCTCTAGTAGTTGACTCCCGCGGTTTCACCCGCGTATTTTCCGTTCCCGTGGAGTTGGGGGCAGATATCCAAAAAAAAAGTCACAAATAGTCTGCATACCAATTTTTAATGCTACATACAAACTTCCACCCACCATTTTAGGAATGTGGGGGGTTAGAAACAGTCAAAAAGTACCCTATGTCACGCTCCATCCCTTCAACTATCTACACTTAAAAATTCACGTCAATGCGTCGCTCCGTTTTGCCGTGAGAGACGGACAAACGAACAGACACACACATACACTTTCCCTTTTTATAATATTAGTATGGATAACGATCCGCCTTCGCTTCGCGCGGGTGCACTTCTGATGTATGATACTCTTGAATCACTCTGTCTTATGAAAAACCTCATCGAAATCCGTTGTGTCATTTTACCTACGTGTTCTTATCAGTGGCATACGACATCGTAACGCGCGACCGGGGACCGGGACTGCGTGACAGTTGAGTAGTTTGCATTGATATTCTGTTCACAGTGAAATGAAAGAAGCTGAGGAGGCTAAAACCCTCTGCCTACTGTCAGTGCCCGGAGCCCTAGGAGCCCCGGATTTACTAGCATTCGCTGCCGCCTGTCAACAAGATATAGCGCATGTGAGGGTACTGCGCGATGGCTCACCAGATCACTACATGGCTTTGTTCACGTAAGTTCAAAATCCATAATTTGAACTCACACCAGGATCTGATCAGTCCCCAGGGTAAAGCGATAAATATGAAGCACCAGTTAACAGTGAGTACCATCTACAACTCTCGAGTATTCTTTATCGGGAAGTACAGCCTTCGACTTCAACGCCTCCTCAAAAATTAGTGGTTATTGGTATGTCTCATTTACCTCGCTCTCCATCTCTGACTCCAGCTCCGGTTCCGGCATTGATTTTGATTCTGATTCCGGTTCCGACTCTGACAGGTTTCGATATTACCACTTCCGTAACATCCCTAGTTCTGAGTACTAACGAGTAGGAATATGTCGGCGTTGCGTCACCAAATAAGTTATCGGAGTCCATATTGTTAGGGTAATTCACCAAAACAGAATAACACTTTTACAAATCACTTTATTCAGAGATAGATATTTACTCTTTGACGACTGCCGAAGAACTGTGTCCAACATTGATACAAGTTCCCTTTTTATACTAAAGACAAATGTACAAAAAGTCGGGTAGACAAATATCAAATGAAAATAACAACTATCATTGTTAATCCTAATTTGAATTTTAAATACTTAATTTCAACTTAAAACTATCTTTTACACTTTATAAAATAATTAATCGATTTTTAAATAGGCTTTTAACGCAAATAGATATGTATTTAAATACATGGCATTTTAAATATTAGTAACAGTTATTTTATCAAAACATAATCATTTTATTTTTAAGTAATACTTATATTTAGATAAAACAATATAATTATAACATTCTTATTTATTCTATAGTAAATTGATTCATTTAAATGTTGTCAAAACAAGGCAGCGCCCATACGGCCATTCTGATTCAGCGCGCTCTCTGCGCAATATTACAATCACGTAAAGAAACTTAATAAAATTATACAATTTTAAAGCATCACCCTTCAAAGAATCTTAACTAACACACAGGCATCACCCATCAAAGGATCTAGCCAACACACAGGCATCACCCACCAAAGGATCTAGCCAACACACAGGCATTACCCACCAAGGGATCTAGCCAACACACAGGCATCACCCACCAGGGGATCTAGCCTCCAAGACCAGGACTTAAGGAAACGCATGGTGGCCAGCCAGCGCATAAGGAAGGATAGAAGGAAAGGTCACAAAAAATAGGATGATTAAAATGATCATTCATCGTTTGCCCATACGGCAATACTATCATCATCAACATCATTATCAACACCATTATCATCAAGAAATGGATCTTCTTGTGCAGAAGGTGCCGGTCTCAAAAAATCGTGACTAGCGATCTTTTCACTACATCCTCGAAGATTAACATGCTTAACTTTATAACGGTCATTAGGTAACACCTCTAGAACTTCCATTGGACCTTCAAATTTAGAACCAAGTTTTGTAGTGTGTCGCTCATGACGGCGCATTAAAACAAAATCACCAACTTGAAAAGGATTTATTTTTGCTTTACCTTTATCAAATCTGGCTTTATCATGAAAAGATCGCTCGTCCATCCTTTTTTTACAGCAAGATCTTACTGCCGCAAGGTCATTAATAGACTCTTCATCGTCTATTAAAAGAAGTTTAATAAGCGGTGGTGAACATTTTTTTCCGAATAATAATTCCATGGGGCTCTTACCCGTGCTTTTAGATACTGTGCAATTGATGGCTAATTGCAAATCTTGAATAGCTGAATGCCACGGCTTATTAAGCTCGACAACGGACAAATTGTCTTTGAGGATCTTCATAATACGTTCTACCTGACCATTTGCCCTACTAGCACCCTTAGCTACAACATGATGTTCAATACCATAATCACGACAAAAGAATTTAAATTCTGTGGAAGTCATGCTTTTATCTTGATCTGTAATGAGACGAGAGGGAGTACCAAATATAGTGATGACTTCTCTAAAACTTTTAATTGCCGTTTGTGTAGTTCGATCGTTTGTGTAAACTAAATGAACATATTTTGTAAAACCGTCAATAAACACAAACGCATATTCGGATTGATTACGTTTGCCATTCATGCAACCAGTTATGTCTGCGTGGATGGTGTGAAATGGTATGGCAATTTTATCTATTGGATGTAGGGTGACTTGTTTTGCTCCTGATGTGCCTTTCCGTACTCTACAGCTAACGCAATTTTCAACAAATTTACGCACTAATTTGGACATATGCGGAAACCAGTACTGTTCTCTAATTTTTGAAACAACCTTTTCCCAGCTAAAATGTTGCAATGAATCATGATAATGATTTATGAGATTCCACCGATAGTTTCGAGGGACAATAATTAACTTTCGATTTTTATTATCAATTTGAACCTTACGTCTTAATAATTTATCTTGCAGAATAACGTAAGTATCGGCGACCGTTTGAGGAATATTGTCGGATCTTATTTGGTCTACAATATTTTTAAGGACTGGATCACGTTTTTGTTCAATTAAAAGCCAATTGTGGTCAAGAACTGAAGAATTAACAGAAAAACGCAATATATTGTAAATACAATTTTTGTTTAGAGTAGAATCGATGGCTTCAATAGGGTTACGACTAAAAAAATCGGCATGAGCAAGTCTATCCCCTTTTCGGTATTCTATTTCAAATTCAAAATTTTGAAGAAATGCCCACCAACGGTGCACTCTTGGTGTAAGCTCTTTTTTATGTTTAGATGCTTTAAGAGAATTACAGTCAGTTACTACTTTAAACGGTCGCCCGTGAAGGAAATGACGGAAATGCTTAATTGACTTAACAACGGCAAGTGTTTCTAGCTCATATGAATGATATCTACTTTCAACGCTAGTTGTTCGCATACTAAAATATCCAACTACATGAGCGTTCGAATCCTGTTTCTGTATTAATACTCCGCCATATCCCAGTGCGCTAGCGTCCGTGTGAAGTTCCGACTGCAAGTCAGGGTTAAAAATTGTTATTAAAGGTGATGACGTCAGATAATCTATAATTATTTTCCTAGCTTTGTCCTGTCTTTCAGTCCAATTCCATGGGACGCTAGTTTTGGTAAGTTCGTATAAGGGGACCATAATTAATGAAAAATTTGGTACGAATTTTCTAAAGTAACCGGCTAGACCATTGAATTGCCTCAATTCTTTAATGTTTTTGGGAATTTGGGACTTCAATAAAGCAGCAATTTTTCTTGGACTTGGTCTAATAGTGCCATTTTCTATTACATTTCCCAAATATTCAACACTAGTTTTAAGAAAAGAACATTTTGAAATATTTAGCGAAAATCCAGCATCTGTGAGCCTTTTCAAAACTAAATCAACATTAGTAAAACCCTCTTCTAAAGATTCGGACATGATCATGACGTCATCAACATAAACTAGAGCAATTTTATCGCGATAGTCACCCAGTGCCTTGTTAATTGCCCGCTGGTAAACTGACGGTGCGTTGCATAGACCAAATGGCATGCGCAAATACTCGTATTGGCCATCTGGGGTCACAAACGCAGTTTTTTCTATTGAATCTTTAGCAATAGGAATACCGTGAAATCCAGCAGCCATATCTAGACATGTAAAATAACGCGTTTTTCCCAATCTATCAAGGTGATCAGCAATTAGTGGTAAAGGATAATTATCTCTGACTGTATTAGCGTTCAACTCTCTAAAATCTACGCATAACCGGTCAGAACCATCTTTTTTCTTAACCAATAAAATTGGACTACTAAAAGGGGATGAGCTGTCGCGAATGATATTATTTGTTTTTAGATCATTAATAATAGATTTTACTTTTTCCCGTTCAATTGGCGATAAACGATAGGGTCTAAGTTGAACTATCTTTTCTTGATTTTTAAGTTTAATTTTTAATTCACCGGTTGACACTTCTGATACGCGATTACCAGTAGTAAAATATTCTCTGTACTTTTTAACAATATTTCGTAATTTGGCCAATAGAACTGGATCTTCGAGGCTACTATCCAAATCTAAGTTATCCGAGGAATTTAATAAAGAACATTCATTAATAAAGTAATCACGTGTTACCGATATGCCATGTTTACTAAAAGTTACGCTAAGACCAGGTGTCTTTAAAACATCATAACCAATTAGAACATCGAATTGTGTTTGAGAATCACCAACTACATAAAATTCTATTTGGATACAAATACCATCAATCTCCACCTCAGTTGTGATGCTTTGTGTTGATATAACGGGACACCCGCCTATGCCAGAAAACGCAACATTTACTATTTGCCTTTTACCCGGAATTGAGCCAGAAATCCTATTTCTAATTAACGAACAATCTGCACCAGTATCAAATAAACTTTTAAAAATTTTACTACCTATTTTAATATTAGTCACACTACGATTAATAGGGGCGTTAGTATTTATGGACTGATTGTTTGTTAATTTTAATCGTTCATCGTTCTGCTTACGAAAGCAGTTCTTTTCAATGTGACCCTTTTTATGACAGTACCGACATTCCACAGATTTTTGGGGATTAGCTGAAGAAGGCACATCCATACTAACAGTCGCTGATTTGTCATTACATTCACGAGCGTGATGACCTGGTTTATTACATTTAAAACAATTATTATTTTTAGTTATGGTTTCGGGAAATCTAGACTTTTTAAATGGGATGTTATTTGCTTCAAAACCACCGTTAAACTTGCGTTTACGATAAGTTTTTAAAACTGACACAAATTTAGGCAATGAATCAGGCGTATTTCTAAGTAACTCACATCTAATATGTTCTGGATAAATACCTGTGATTAGCGCGTCGATGATCTCTGCATCACTTGCTTCCGGTCTGACTCGTTTAAATAAAGTCCAACCAGTTGTGGCGTATTCTGCATAGCTGCTGGTTTGATCCGAAGTAAAGCTGCGCCATTTCAATACGTCATCAGCATACCGAAACTCCTTTCCAAAGGTCTGGATGAGGTCGTCTTTAATTTCTTGCCATGTAGTAGATTGAAGAGACCATGTGTCAGCCCAGGTTTTTGCCCTGCCTTTGAGCTGAAGTATGGCCTTCATCCTAGCCTCTTGTGGCGAGACATTAAAAGCTTCGATTGTGTGATCCACATTTGCGCACCAATCCCTAATGTCATGGGACCGAACATCTGGATCAAAAGGTGGAAGGTAAAAGTTTCCTCGATCACGTGTCACTGGTATGGAGTTTGCTGTCAAAGCTGCAGTAACGGCGCTTGATGCTGCTTGTTTCGTAATTGAGGAGACCAAACTCATCACTTCTTGCATAGTAAAGGTTGGTTCCGCTCTTATGGAGCGAGCAGAGCCCAGAATGGGAGAATTGGATCCCACCGCTGCTGTCGGCGTTGCGTCACCAAATAAGTTATCGGAGTCCATATTGTTAGGGTAATTCACCAAAACAGAATAACACTTTTACAAATCACTTTATTCAGAGATAGATATTTACTCTTTGACGACTGCCGAAGAACTGTGTCCAACATTGATACAAGTTCCCTTTTTATACTAAAGACAAATGTACAAAAAGTCGGGTAGACAAATATCAAATGAAAATAACAACTATCATTGTTAATCCTAATTTGAATTTTAAATACTTAATTTCAACTTAAAACTATCTTTTACACTTTATAAAATAATTAATCGATTTTTAAATAGGCTTTTAACGCAAATAGATATGTATTTAAATACATGGCATTTTAAATATTAGTAACAGTTATTTTATCAAAACATAATCATTTTATTTTTAAGTAATACTTATATTTAGATAAAACAATATAATTATAACATTCTTATTTATTCTATAGTAAATTGATTCATTTAAATGTTGTCAAAACAAGGCAGCGCCCATAAATACCATCTCGCCTAGCAAAGAAGATCTTTCTTTTCCGTGTAGAATCATCACCAACCGTTCCTATTACAAGAACATCTCAGCTGCAAAGTTATATGTAAAAAGTAAACGTAAGAGCTGAAGCTTCTTTAGATTTAAAACTCTTAAATGCCTTAGTCTATCATTACACTCTTTTGCTAGGCTGACCCCATATCAGCCTCGAGCGTGTGTCACATACGCGCGTCGTTCACACGCTCGAGAAACGCGCACGAACAAAATGCGGTCAGTCTTATATCTGGCAGAATGTATGTTGCGATGTGATTGCATTCATGAAAAGTGGAATGTTATCAAAAGCCTAGATGAGATGAAAGTAAAATTGTACAGAACAAATCCTGGCCCCTACAGATTCCGCACAAGCGACGCAGCTCGCGAGTTCCACGAAACATTTGACGGAGTCCCCTACAGCAGCCTGGAGCCCAACGCACTGTGCCACATGGCGTGGGTGTCGCGAGTGGAGTGGGCCCGGGACGGCACTCCGCCCCCCTCGCACACCGAGCTGCCCACCTGCCCTGTATGTCTAGGTAATGTTTAATATCCATAGTCTGTTGGTAGAATATACATTGAGGGTTTCTGTTTTTTCTCATATTATCTATCTGCTTGCAGAGCGCATGGACGAGAGCGTGGCGGGCGTGCTGTCGGTGCAGTGCGCGCACGCGTTCCACGCGGACTGTCTGGTGCGCTGGCGCGACGCGCGCTGTCCCGTGTGCCGCTGTGCGCAGACCCCGGAGCCCAGGGGGGGCGCCGTGTGCGCCATGTGCGAGAGGGAGAGCGAGCACGCGCCGGGTATGTACTCCTCACACACTGCCTCGTGCGCTGTCCCGTGTGCCGCTGTGCGCAGGACCCGGAGCCCAGGGGGGGCGCCGTGTGCGCCATGTGCGAGAGGGAGAGCGAGCACGCGCCGGGTATGTACTCCTCACACACTGCCTCGTGCGCTGTCCCGTGTGCCGCTGTGCGCAGACCCCGGAGCCCAGGGGGGGCGCCGTGTGCGCCATGTGCGAGAGGGAGAGCGAGCACGCGCCGGGTATGTACTCCTCACACACTGCCTCGTGCGCTGTCCCGTGTGCCGCTGTGCGCAGACCCCGGAGCCCAGGGGGGGCGCCGTGTGCGCCATGTGCGAGAGGGAGAGCGAGCACGCGCCGGGTATGTACTCCTCACACACTGCCTCGTGCGCTGTCCCGTGTGCCGCTGTGCGCAGACCCCGGAGCCCAGGGGGGGCGCCGTGTGCGCCATGTGCGAGAGGGAGAGCGAGCACGCGCCGGGTATGTACTCCTCACACACTGCCTCGTGCGCTGTCCCGTGTGCCGCTGTGCGCAGACCCCGGAGCCCAGGGGGGGCGCCGTGTGCGCCATGTGCGAGAGGGAGAGCGAGCACGCGCCGGGTATGTACTCCTCACACACTGCCTCGTGCGCTGTCCCGTGTGCCGCTGTGCGCAGACCCCGGAGCCCAGGGGGGGCGCCGTGTGCGCCATGTGCGAGAGGGAGAGCGAGCACGCGCCGGGTATGTACTCCTCACACACTGCCTCGTGCGCTGTCCCGTGTGCCGCTGTGCGCAGACCCCGGAGCCCAGGGGGGGCGCCGTGTGCGCCATGTGCGAGAGGGAGAGCGAGCACGCGCCGGGTATGTACTCCTCACACACTGCCTCGTGCGCTGTCCCGTGTGCCGCTGTGCGCAGACCCCGGAGCCCAGGGGGGGCGCCGTGTGCGCCATGTGCGAGAGGGAGAGCGAGCACGCGCCGGGTATGTACTCCTCACACACTGCCTCGTGCGCTGTCCCGTGTGCCGCTGTGCGCAGACCCCGGAGCCCAGGGGGGGCGCCGTGTGCGCCATGTGCGAGAGGGAGAGCGAGCACGCGCCGGGTATGTACTCCTCACACACTGCCTCGTGCGCTGTCCCGTGTGCCGCTGTGCGCAGACCCCGGAGCCCAGGGGGGGCGCCGTGTGCGCCATGTGCGAGAGGGAGAGCGAGCACGCGCCGGGTATATACTCCTCACACACTGCCTCGTGCGCTGTCCCGTGTGCCGCTGTGCGCAGACCCCGGAGCCCAGGGGGGGCGCCGTGTGCGCCATGTGCGAGAGGGAGAGCGAGCACGCGCCGGGTATATACTCCTCACACACTGCCTCGTGCGCTGTCCCGTGTGCCGCTGTGCGCAGACCCCGGAGCCCAGGGGGGGCGCCGTGTGCGCCATGTGCGAGAGGGAGAGCGAGCACGCGCCGGGTATGTACTCCTCACACACTGCCTCGTGCGCTGTCTTGTGTGCCGCTGTGCGCAGACCCCGGAGCCCAGGGGGGGCGCCGTGTGCGCCATGTGCGAGAGGGAGAGCGAGCACGCGCCGGGTATGTACTCCTCACACACTGCCTCGTGCGCTGTCCCGTGTGCCGCTGTGCGCAGGACCCGGAGCCCAGGGGGGGCGCCGTGTGCGCCATGTGCGAGAGGGAGAGCGAGCACGCGCCGGGTATGTACTCCTCACACACTGCCTCGTGCGCTGTCCCGTGTGCCGCTGTGCGCAGACCCCGGAGCCCAGGGGGGGCGCCGTGTGCGCTATGTGCGAGAGGGAGAGCGAGCACGCGCCGGTTATGTACTCCTCACACAATATGCGATATCTAGGCATAGTCCTCGACAGTAGATGGAGCTTCGGGGTCCACTTCCAGCGGCTGGCCCCGAAGTGGCGGCGGCGGCGGGTGCTCTTGGCTGGCTTATGCCGTATCTCGGCAGACCTGGGAGCACCTGCCGCAAGCCGTATGCCGGAGTGATCCGCTCCATGGCGCCCTACGGCGTCCCCATTTTGGGTCGACGCCCTTAAGAGGCGAAACATGGCCCTACTGCGACGTCCGCAGCGGGTGATGGCCATCAGGGCGTCCCGCGCCTACCGCACGGTCGCGTTTGACGCGGCCTGCCTCCTTGCGGGGTCCCCTCCGTGGGTCCTGGAAGCGGAGGTTTTGGCCGCCGCGTACCGGCGGAGATCTGAGGGGGCGCGTTCTGGCCGCGACCCCTTCCCGGAGGGTGTTGCACGGTGGCGGACTGAGGTCCGTCGCCAAACCCTCCGGAAATGGCAGGCCGTGCCGCGGAGCGGATTGCGTACGGTGGAGGCAATTAGGCCCCATCTGAAAAAGTGGGCCGATCGCCGTCACGGCGACGTCACCTACCACGTTGCACAGGTAGTAACAGGCCATGGCTGCTTCGGCCACTACCTGTGCAACGTGGCGCAGAGAGAGCCGGTCACTCGCTGTCACCACTGTGACTGTGCCGACGATACGGCGCAGCACACGGTGGTGGAGTGTCCGGCGTGGGCCAACGAGCGGGAAGAGCTCGTTGGCGTGGTGGGAGACGACCTCTCGCTGCCGACCATCATTTCGAAGATGGTCCAAAGCGAGAGGTCGTGGGAGGCGGTTGCCTCCTTCTGTAGACAAGTAATGTCACAGAAGGAGGCCGCGGGAGAGGGAAGTAGATCCCTCCGCCCACCCGCTTCGCAGACGGCGTGTTGGCCGTCGGCGGCGGGCCGAAACCCGCCGCCTACCGCCCTAGGCTCGGCCTCGGGGAGTGGGGGACATGGGCCCCGCTCCCTTCGAGGCTGACTCATGAGGAGTAGGGACGCCTCTACACTCCGGGCGTCCCTATAATTGGGCAAATGGGCCACTGTAAGTGTGGCCCCGGAGATCCCGCGGTACCATATTGGCCGCGGGTGCCGTCGGGGGGCCGGATTGCTCATGCGTACCCGACCCCCGCCAACGGCGGATCGAAGGAGTGTCCGGGTGGTTTTAGTGGTAGTAGGGTCCTCTCCTCGTGGTATGAGTTTAGCATACCACGCTATGGAGAGGGCGAGTCCCACATATCCCTGTTGCAAGTAACAATGTGGTGTCACGTACATTGCAGACGAGGACGGCGACGAGACGCGCGAGAACCTGAGCGGCGTGGCCGAGGGTCTGCTGGACGGGGTGGAGGCGGGCACGCTGTGGATCTGTCTCATCTGTGGACACGTGGGCTGCGGCAGGTACGACGCGGTTACTCAGCTCCGATTTGAACCTTCCTAAAAACCCTGAACAAAATTAACTATGTATACTATTATATTGTACTATACTCCGTAAAAGATAGCTTGATCTCTGCGACATATGTCATAGTGACATTCCTAGGGTTGTTAAGATTTAAACAAATGTCGATAGTACTTATCGACTTTTCTTACTATTATTGATGATAATGTTACATATAATTTGGTTTAATTTTATTACAAACTTTACTCAATTAAACAAATATTTAAATATAAAATACATTTATTATCTTAAAGGATAACACCCCAAATCCATATCAGAATCAGTTTCTGAATCGCTAGAGCAATCTTGTAAATTTATTATGAATTCTTACATATGTAAATAATGTTATAATACTAAAATATATAATAAAATTAAATAATAAATTAATTTTGAATGAAGTTCGATAGCCACGATGATTCGTCGCCCATCACTAATTAGGTCGGCATGCCCATAAAATATGACATAGGCAGGTACTGTCTGTCTGTACTTCTAAATTCAAAACTTCATAGGCGTGATTTTACTGACAGCTGTCGCAGAGATCAAGCTATCTTTTACGGAGTATAATATTTCAGATTT
Organism: Nycteola revayana; assembly: GCA_947037095.2. NCBI lineage: Eukaryota > Metazoa > Arthropoda > Insecta > Lepidoptera > Nolidae > Nycteola > Nycteola revayana. The sequence continues at coordinate 17,762,108 of OX344858.2, read as the reverse complement.
TCTTTTAAAACTCGATACAGAATGACATACTATTCTGTGAAAGAATATTTTAGATAACAAAATGGTTGTAAGAGTGCGCCTAATTTGTATTTTATTATTTTGATTTGTGTTGTTGCATTATTCAAGTAAGCTGTACTGAAATTAATTTATTGTCATAAAATCGTTAAGTAATATATTGTAATTTAAGTTTGTGTGTAACCTTATATTAAGAATAATATTTGTATGCCTATCTGAGGTCAAACATAGTGATAAAAATATTGCCTGTTGTATGAGTGTAACAAATAAATTGTCTAATTCTGATTCAAATCATACTTGTATTTGTAGATATGAAGGCGGTCACGCAGCTAAACATTTTCTGGCATCGAATCATACTTATGCTCTGCAACTTGGCTCCAACCGGGTCTGGGACTATGCAGGTTAGATTTTTTAAATCATATATCTACATACAAGAGTTCCGTTACAAAAAAATATTGTTAGGAGTTAGAAGGCTAATGCAGTGGTGGTCCGAGTGGGAGGCAATCAGGGCCCATCCACTCCAATCAATTATGTTCGGGGCCGGATTTGAGCCAAAGGCCGTAGCATCGGATGCCCCCCCTTTGGCAACCGGGGCTTGTGATTGTAAGGACCCCAAAATTTCAATAAATAAACAACTATTCTTTGAATTGTTTAGTAGTCTACGGTATTTTGTAGAAACATGACTATATTGTTCTTAAATATTGACAAAATCGTTTGATCTATATTTTTCTATCAGTAAAATATCAACATTCTAAATGATCCTGATAAGTACTACAAAAAATGTTTTCAATTCAAGGGGCTTCCACTTCTTCGTTGCCAATAGAACTCCAGACCTCCGAATCCAGCTCTCGTCCAATTATTATATCTTTATATCCATAACATTGTGATTCTAACATGTACAAATGTATGTAAATACCTAAGTGCTGGAAAAAAACATTATTTCATTACTACATAGGTTATTTATATGTATGCATCTTACTTAAATTATAAACGGGAAAGTTATGTATGTTTGTTACTCTTTCACGCAAAAACGACTGAACGGATTTCGTTGAAAGTTTGCACGCAAATAGTTTATAAGCTGTTTTAACATATAGGCTACAAAATATCTCGCTGGAGCAGAGTGACGTGGGTCAAACCGCGGGGCGCAGCTAGTGCTAAACATTGTTCAACTTAATTTTTAGTAGACGCGGGTCTCAATCGCGGTACAAATTTAAGGCAAATAATTACCTTTTTAATAATCCGACGTTTCGACATGGGTTACACCAGTCGTGGTCACGGATAGACTGATGAGTGTCAGCAACGGCGTCTTCGAACAGGGCGGGTTTCGGCAACTACCCCCGCTTGGTCGTAATAATTTTTATTTTTGTTAACTCCGGAACTGTCGGTAGATCGACACACCACACTCACAACGTCAGCACCCGTGGGAACTATATTGGTGTCGCGACGATGACATTTGGCGATTACAGGATTCCAAGCCGTTGATAACCGGTATCCATCTTCCCGGTTGAAATTGGAATATTTTTTGATTTCAACCGCTTCACGTACTATTCTCGAGTAATAGTGACGATCGGTGGAGAGGACTTGTGGTTGATGTAAATTGGCTATCCAATGCCTGGCTCCTGTATCAACGACATGCTCAGCGATGGCCGATTTGTTTAGCTGTCGGTTTTTCACTGCCGCAATGTGTTCCTTCGTCCTTTCCGCGATGGATCTTTTCGTTTGACCAATATAGGACCTGCCACAATTGCATTCAAATCTATATACACCCGGTGTTTGAAGAGGAGTGATGTCCTTCGGTGTACGCAGGTGGTTAGTAATTTTAGAGGGCGGACTGTATACAGTCTTGATGGAGTATTTTCGTAGTACTGTTCCAACTTTATCCGTTACTCCTCTAACATACGGTAAGAAGGCTGGTGCTCTGCTTACATCCGGTTTTCTTTCCCTCCTCTTTGTGTAATCTATAGTTCCTCTATATCCGTTTCGCTTAAGTACCTCCTGAACATGTTTCAGCTCACTATGCAAATGTTCAGGGTCACAAATGTCGTATGCTCTATTTGTAAGTGACGCTGCAACGGATAATAGGTGTCGCGGGTGATGATGCGATTCAGCATGTAGGTATCTGTCCGTGTGTGTAGGTTTCCTGTATACGGTATGTGCAAGTGTACCATTCGATCTCACCATCAATTTTACGTCGAGAAAAGCTAACGTTTTTTCTACCTCCATTTCAAAAGTGAAACTGATATTCCTGTGTATGGAGTTCAGGTAGGAAACAAGTAGTTCAACTTCAGAGGTACCGCCTTTCATGATACAAAAAATATCATCCACGTACCTTTTCCATACTTTCACCTGGGACAACTGTGGCATGATAATTTCTTCAAAATGTTCCATCCAGATGTTGGCCATTACCGGTGCCACTGGGCTGCCCATGGCCACTCCTTCTATTCGAAGACGCCGTTGCTGACACTCATCAGTCTATCCGTGACCACGACTGGTGTAACCCATGTCGAAACGTCGGATTATTAAAAAGGTAATTATTTGCCTTAAATTTGTACCGCGATTAAGACCCGCGTCTACTAAAAATTATGTGTACAAATCGCGAAAGTTTAAAAACATTTATTGTTCAACTTACTAAGGCTTTGAGTAATTTGACACAATTAAACAAACTATCCATTTAGGCGACAACTTCGTGCACCGGCTGGTACAGAACAAGGCGGACGGCAAGCTGGTGGCCGCCGAGGGAGGCCTGACGTCCGAGGACTCGGCGTGCGGGGGGGAGAAGCTGGACTCGGCGCAGCTGGAGTTTACCTACATTCTCACCCAGCAGCTCGACAGCCAGCGGATGTTCTATGAGGAGAGGATGTCCAAGTGAGTGCTTCATATTCTTGCTTCAGTTCTAAAGCTGCGTATGCCAGAAATAGTAATTATTCAGAAGAGTAAAATAAATATCTTTATGTGTATTCTACGCATGAAGACTAAAAAATCTATTTAGTTTATCAGTTAGATTACCAAAAAATGTTGGACACGTATTCGTTTCTCAAACAAAAATTGACGAATACACATTGAAGTTGAAATTTCATGTGAAGTCACTTCTATGTACAATTTATATACTAGTGACGTCACAAGCCCCCGTCTCCTGAATTTTATAGTTTGTTGTTGCTCTGTATCTTTCTAATTTTTTATTGATTTGAAAGTAGAAAGTATTAAGTGTTGGTGTAGCGAACCACGTGTTACATAAATATAAGAGAGGAAATAAAGAACAGATCAATCTGTACGCTATAGTTTATTTTTATTAGGTAGTTAGATTGAAAGATTTACAATATTTAGAATAAGGGGGGCAGGTTCTAGGAGTCGGTTTGAGCAGGTGACCAGGTTGCTAGTCACTACACACTGTCGCTGTCGCGTCGGGTAGCTCGTAGCGGCAGCCCTCAGCAGCGCTCGGCACGTGTCCGGGGGTAGGCGGCGGGTGTCCGGGGCCACCGCGAGGGCTCGGACGTAAGAGCTCGCGGCATCAGTGCGCGTCGCTTTTATAATCACAGCCAACGGTCGGCGGCGGGTGGGAGGCTTCGGAGTACGGTGATAAAGACGCATCGTCACGAAAAATAAAAAAATACGTGTCTAATATTTTTCAATAATCTAACTGACGGACTAAATATATTTTTTTAGTCTTCGTGCCTATTGTACGTAGATACCAGAACGATACCAATTTACTTGTTTGGATGATGATTTATGTGTTTCATCATCATCAGCCCGTATAACGTCCACCGCTAAACATGGAGCCGCTCTCAAAGGAAGGGTGTTGCCGCTGCTGTTCACGACCTGGTATATCTACGATTATCATAGATGGTGTTATTAAAATCTGGACTAACACCATTGATTTTACTGAAGGATTTTGTCTGGAGCGGAAATCGAAATCACTACTTTTATCCGTGATTCAAAAGACCCAGTAATTGTACACAATAAAAAAATACAGCAAAAAATAAAAGCCGTTCTTAAGTTATGTGCGTTGAGATTTATTCCGCTGCGCCACGGAGGTTCTATTTTTAAGTTTGTTATCGGAATATAGGTAGTACGCCAAAAGACGTTCTGATAGTGTTGCGTAACCTAGATGTGAGCAAGGCCCCGAAGAGATTCTAGTGGTAATGCAAAAAAAATGTACACCAATGTGGTGGTAATGCAAAAGAGTTGTCATCCATACCACGGAATAAACAATAGTACAACAAAAAATTCACTCCGCAACAGAAATTAAAGAAATAGGAACTCTTGTTGCGATACAATTAAGTGCAATTCAGATCGCACGGTCCTAGCTGACCTACATTTATATTTACCCACAAGTTCCTTCTCTTTTTATCGCATATCTCTTAACTCTTCTGACGACATCAGGGTTGTCTTCATTTAAAGAATATGTAATCTGAATATTTGTTTACCTTTACCACATAGGTAGGTACGTGCCTAATACTTCACTTTTGTGAACAAATGACGTTTCAAAATGTACTTAGGTTAGCTCTTAGTAGTATGAAGGTAGATGAGAAAACTATCTTATTTTAGAAGCTTTTATTTAACTTGCAATGTATGTATGTAATTTGTTCGGGTGGAATCTTGCAACTCAATTTTGAAGCAGATACCCTTAACCGATTGAGTTGAAATTTTGCAAGCATATGTATATCGCATGACAATGCAATAATATGGTACCATGGAGCTGATCTGATGATGGAGTCGGAATGGTGATGGTGGCCATAGGAACTCCTGTACCTACTGAACAAGATGGTCGAGTTTGGGCTCGTTTGTTTTGTGTTTATGAGTACTAACCATTGCACATGATGACGAGGGTCTGGTGAGGAGCAGGAACATTACCACTGGTACGCCGTTTATGCAAGCGCTAAGATAGTCGAGTTTTGGCTCTTTTGTTTTGTGTTTATGAGGACTTCCCTTTGCACATGATGACGAGGGTCTGATGAGGAGCAGGAACATTACCACTGGTACGCCCTTAATGCAAGCGCTAAGATTGTCGAGTTTGGGCTCGTTTGTTTTGTGTTATTGAGTAATTTCCATTGCACATGATGACGGGGGTCTGATGAGGAGCAGGAACATTACTACTGGTGCTCGCGTACGTCTTAATCGGTCGTATACACGTGGTGTAAATCTTAACCTTGTTATCAAGTCAATGTAGTCGACTGAGCGTAAGTAAAGCCCGTGCACGAACGGTTTCCACATGCGCTCTGAAGTTTCGTTTTCGGTCAAGGATTATACAAAGTACGGTGATTGCCAATAGATATTAAGAAAATAGACGCCCTATAATACCTTGAAAATCCAGTAAATGGGGTTACAAGCTAAAGACTTAAAAGTACAAAATAAAATATAAAGTAAAAAAAACGTTTTTAAAACGTTTTAAAAAATAAATTCAATTTGACGGAATCTTTTTTATTTCAATTCAATTTCAAATATCAAAATTATAAAAGCTTGAGGCGTTCTTCTTTGAACATGTTTCAGTGCCTTACAATGGCTGATTAGGTACTATAGCCATACGGAATACATTAGTGTGTACTTTGTTTATTAAATGAAATATTTTATTTAGGTACATGCATATCGAATAGGAAATAATAATATGTTGTAAAATAAAGACTTTCAATTTATACCAAAGTCATAAAATAATTATATCAATACCTAACTGTAGGATGTAATTAGTAGATACATATTTCTCTAGCCATATCATGGTATCGAACCGAAAAGAATACCAAGTATGTGGGTAACATCAAAAATTCCTCTAAGTTAGTAAATTAATTAAATACCTACGTTCCTACTTATTTTTGTAACCTTCATTTCATTTCATTACAATATTTATTTATTTTGCTCAGTACTATATTAGGTTACATACCATTACAGTTGGAACTTAGTAGTAGTAGTTATTTATTAATCTGTGACTTAAGTTGTGGTTCATACTAACCTAAGTATATTTATAAGTTACCTATGATGAATAATAATAATTATTTTATAATAATAATAACCATTTTAAAGAAGATCTTAGTATTCAGAGTCCTAAGGAAGCTGTAAAAATTTAAATTTGGATCGCATTGCTTGTTCAATCAATAAAACACTGCATAGTATTTTTATGCCATTTTCGGTTTCTCCATTTTTAATAAACACAGTTCGTACTCGCACTGCTCGCTTGTGAGCGCCCATTGGATCAGCCCCGAGCTCGGGGCCGCTGAACGTACTTATAGCCGCTACCTACACGCGGAGTGAAACAGGCCTGTCCATACTGACCCGCTTATTCTGATTCTGACTAAGTACAGGACGTGTGCCCTGGAAGCTTTATATATGAAAACCTCATTATATATTAAAAAAGTTAAAGTTAAAATTAACTGTTTTCTGTTAATAGTTAAAATCTACTGACGCGGCTGTAGCCTAACAACTAGGGTGTCGAACTTGCGATCATGTAGTCGCCGCGGCCGGTTCGATCCCCACCCATTGCACTACCGACGCGAACTCACTCGTAACACAAGCAGTTTTGGTTAGCAGGAGGGGTTAACAAGAATACTAGTAGACTACAAAAACTCTGCTAGTAATATAAAAATACAATGTTGTAAGGATGTTACTGCCGTAGTCGTCGGATATATCACTATTGTTCCCAATCGATCTGTATTCTCTGCAGACTGGAGGCGGAGCACGCGGGCGAGTGCTCGCGTCTGCGCACGCGCGCCACCGAGGCCGAGACGCGCAACGTGCGGCTCGCCGACCAGCTCGCCACGCTCTCCCGGGAGAACAAGACCATGGAGAAGAAGCTGCACCACCTCACTAACAAGTAATTATACTCATACATACCGAGGCCGAGACGCGCAACGTGCGGCTCGCCGACCAGCTCGCCACGCTCTCCCGGGAGAACAAGACCATGGAGAAGAAGCTGCACCACCTCACTAACAAGTAATTATACTCATACATACCGAGGCCGAGACGCGCAACGTGCGGCTCGCCGACCAGCTCGCCACGCTCTCCCGGGAGAACAAGACCATGGAGAAGAAGCTGCACCACCTCACTAACAAGTAATTATACTCATACATACCGAGGCCGAGACGCGCAACGTGCGGCTCGCCGACCAGCTCGCCACGCTCTCCCGGGAGAACAAGACCATGGAGAAGAAGCTGCACCACCTCACTAACAAGTAATTATACTCATACATACCGAGGCCGAGACGCGCAACGTGCGGCTCGCCGACCAGCTCGCCACGCTCTCCCGGGAGAACAAGACCATGGAGAAGAAGCTGCACCACCTCACTAACAAGTAATTATACTCATACATACCGAGGCCGAGACGCGCAACGTGCGGCTCGCCGACCAGCTCGCCACGCTCTCCCGGGAGAACAAGACCATGGAGAAGAAGCTGCACCACCTCACTAACAAGTAATTATACTCATACATACCGAGGCCGAGACGCGCAACGTGCGGCTCGCCGACCAGCTCGCCACGCTCTCCCGGGAGAACAAGACCATGGAGAAGAAGCTGCACCACCTCACTAACAAGTAATTATACTCATACATACCGAGGCCGAGACGCGCAACGTGCGGCTCGCCGACCAGCTCGCCACGCTCTCCCGGGAGAACAAGACCATGGAGAAGAAGCTGCACCACCTCACTAACAAGTAATTATACTCATACATACTGAGGCCGAGACGCGCAACGTGCGGCTCGCCGACCAGCTCGCCACGCTCTCCCGGGAGAACAAGACCATGGAGAAGAAGCTGCACCACCTCACTAACAAGTAATTATACTCATACATACCGAGGCCGAGACGCGCAACGTGCGGCTCGCCGACCAGCTCGCCACGCTCTCCCGGGAGAACAAGACCATGGAGAAGAAGCTGCACCCAATCCATCCATCTTTTCTTTGGCCTTCCTCTCCCTTTCCATCCATCTACATGTATACTACTTAAATCTCTTTTAATAACATGCGTTTCATCTCTCCTCTTCACATGATCATACATTTTTATTTATTTACAATATACCTATAATATTTAATGATCACGACAACAATTGTCGTCAGGTTATCGACCCTACAACACGAGTTGTCGGAGGAGAGAGGGTTGGCGGCGGCGCTCGCCAACAGTCAGGCCGAGTGGCAGGCCAGCGCCAAAGTGCGGGAGGAGAACTTCGTCAAGGAGGTAGGGTGTCGTTTAAAGATTTTAAAATTAAGGTGAGTATAGACTAGAACATTTACTTGTAACAGAACATCGATCTTTCGCAATTTGTGACATCGGTAAGGTTGAATATTGTTTAAAAAGGGAAAATTGATTGAGGTTTTGTTACAAGTAAGTGTTTTTGTTTATACTCACTTTTATGCGATTTTTTTAAAGAGAACTCAAGCATTAAGGAAATTAATCCTTGAGTCGTGGGAGAATTTACAAACACTCTCTAAATCTCTAAATTACTGTCTGTGCTGAACACAAATAATTATGTGGCTGGGAATTGAACTCAGACGGTTCAATAGAAACTACTGTTTCCCCTGAACTTTCGTTATCTAGTTTTAATTTAGCGAAGAAGGGCTGAGTGCTATTTTTTTCGACTTATGGGCGTCTACTTGTACGATGTTCATGACCATCTAACAACAAACCCTAAGAAAACTATTTGCGTTTTAAAATTGTTACTCTTTGTGGTATACATTTACATATTACATTATTATGTATATGTATATTTTGTGTATAATAATACTAGCTGCGCCGCACGGTTTTACCCGCGTCACTCTGCTCCAGTGGATTGGAGCGTTATATTTTGTAGCCTATATGTTAATCAAGCTTATAAACTATCCGCGTGCAAAGTTTCAGCCAAATCCATTCAGTAGGATTTGCGTGAAAGAGTAATAGACATCCATCCATCCATACTTACACTTACAGCTTTCGCATTTATAATATGAGTAGGATAATCTTATGTACAGTCACCATCAAAAGTCGATGACCACATTCAGATTTCATAATCACTGTACACTATATCACCCATAAATCGCTCAACAAAATACACTATTGAATGAACATCATTAAAATTCTGATTGTTATAATATCCGATAACATAATAACATTCAGATGTACAAAAGTCACTGAACAAAATAAAATGCTTGTTTTGGTTATCTAGTGTAAAGGCAATGCCCAAAAATAACTAAACATCATAAAATAACAAAAGTTACTGAACATTACTTTGTTTCGGATAGGTAGCGTGTAAACTTATTATACTATCACAAGTAGCTAAACTGCAACCTAAAAAAGTGCCCGGTTCTATCATCAGAGTTATAAATCCAATCTTGTTCAATCCAAACCAAAAACTAGAACACAATAAAAACCAAAACACAAATTAGATACACATTAACTAACTTTGACGTGTGTGAGGATTGAGGGCCAATGTTGTACGAAGATATACAAAGTAGTACAGTGTTTTGCGATAATATCTTGTATTCACAAATTTTGTTTGGCATTAGCTTAGATTTTGGCATAAAGACTTTTTCTGTAGTGTCCATAGCTTATCAGCTTCAGGCGGGCCCTCAATCCTCTATGTGAGAACTGAGGGCCCAACTGTACAGTCCATAACTCGGTTATTTGCGTTTCACAAAATCTGATTCCAACTTCCACAATTCTTTTGGAATTTTCTCTAAATCCTAGGCACATTTTCAAAGAGTTTTAACAAAGTGGCCCTCACACCACACACACATCAACTTGCAGTTCCCGCGCTTACGGCTCGTTGTCCCCGCGCTTACGTCTCTCCGTAACCGAGCTCACGTCTCTTCGTCCACCCAATATTTTTTTCTCTTCATCAAATGCTATGGCTATGATAGCCATCTCACGTATTGTAAACCGAGACATAATCGTGCGCTACACTGTGCTGTGACCTTTATAGACCTTAATTTTTGAAAAACACACTATTTACCTTCGTCATTTACCTAATGAATTCCATTGTCCACCCAAAGGTGCTCTGGACGAAATCGCTTTATGCGATAAGTCCGCCGCAATGTACTGTGTCTATTATGTTTTGTTAGTCCTGTTTAATCATGTGCGTACAATAAAGAGATATTGTATTGTATGGTATGTATGGGGCAGGTGTCGGAGCTGAAGGAGCAGCTCCGCGACGTGATGTTCTTCGTGGAAGCCCGCGGGCAGCTGGAGCAGCAGGCCGTGGCCACCACGGACGAGCTGGCGGGCGCCAGCGTCACCGTGGCGCCGCACAAGCCGCGCCGCAGGAGGCGCTAGACTACCAGCCACGAGCCACGAGCACACGGATATACTATTGTTTATTTAAAAAATAATTTAATAATAAAAAAAACTTTATCTATTACAAAAAAATACCTACATATATTGGCGTATTATAGATACAAACATTAAAACCCTGATCTCTAAACTAGAGCAATAGAAGCGTAGCATTGAAAATTTTACTCAATCAATAAGAAATATAGTACAGAATTTGAAAGTTTTTGTTGTTCGACACTTCATTTTGAAAGCCCGCGACTTCGTCCGGATGAAATAAATATTTTATAAGCTATCTAATAATAAAAGTCTTCTACATTAGTACCACCGTTATTTTATTAGACAACACAAGCTAACACAAAAACATAGATAAAATAAACAGATAAAAAAAATAAAAATCATTTTTATTTACGTAAACCTATTACAGGCACTTGCAAATAGTCAAAACAATACCTAATTTAGTATTAATCTATGTATCATGTTTTTACAGCTGTTTATTATACCTTATAAAATGGTAGATAGCAATATCTAACAGTGAAAGTTCCTTCAAATTCAATCGATCCTGATCCAACTCAGATAAGAGGGAATAATAGACAAACAGACCGACAAACAAAAAAATTTTTTTTTTTATTGTGTTTTTGTCATTGCTACTAGAGTTGCACAACTATAGATAGTTTCGCAATCGATAGATGACATTGAAAACTAGTAACAATATCGATAGTTCTATCACAAATTAACTAATACTATTGATTGAAAGCAATAGTATCAATACTATTACATTATAATACTATCGATAGTATCGATATTTTTAAAGTGAAGCTATCGATACTATCTATAGTATTGTTGTATTAAATAATTAAAACTATCAATAGTATTGATAGTTTGCAAAACTATCGATAGTATTACACCGCCGATAGTATCGTTTCCCAATTATAACTTATGTTGTGTCACCTTTGCTATCGATACTATCAAAACTATCGATAGTATTGCTCCTAAACATAAATTGGTCTTCGGCAGTATCGATACTATCGATAGACTATCGATACTATTGATATGACGTCAACTATCGATAGGCAACACTAATTATTGCTACCCTATGTACATTCATATGAATTTAGTAGTAGTAGTGTTATTAAGTCATTACAGACATACACTTGTATATATAATTAATAAGGGTTAATTAAGCGGAAAAGACTAAGCTTTCAGTGTCAAAAACATTTTGAGGCCTAATTGAAGGATTCATATTATGTCAATCTATATAATAATATTTCGAATAATAAAAAACGATAATTGAATAAACTAATAAAACCCGACTGCGTTGTTCTGTATTTATTTTTTAATAAAAAGAATTCTAAAGTTTTAATTTGGCGCCAAAAATCCGCCATTTTGTTTTTTTTTAAATTATATTGATATACCTAGGTACCCAGTGTCACTCTGAACAGTACACACAGTCACAGTAAACCCAAATCTAACGACATCTTTCAAGGTAAAATCCATCAAGTCGTTTATTCTACAGAGCGAGCCAAAGATTTTAATTTGGCGCCAAAAATCCGACATTTTCTTTTATATACCTACTTGGTATATAAAAAAAATCCCAAACAATTATACATACTCTCGAAAAACATATTGGACACGTATTATTTTTCGTTTCTCAAACAGAAAATGACGAATATACAGCGCGTTGAAATTTTATGTGACGTCACTTTTAGGTACGAATTTACCTAGTAGTGACGTCACAAGTACCTCTTTAGCAAGTTTATTGTTGCTCTGTATCTTTTATTATTGATTTGATAAATAAAAAAATACGTGTCCATTATTTTTAGTAATCTAACTTACAGACTTAATATATTTAATTAGTCTTCATGCCAATTGGTCATATCCCATAGTAAAATTGAATCTCATCCTCATATTTTATTCGTTCGCGGGAAGAGCGAAGCGCGTTCGTAAGGCTGGATCCAAACTATACTATACGTTCATGCAATTGTTTTAATATTTATAACTTATTTACAAAATATTCACGGGCCGCAAGTAACACGTCCGCGGGCCGCGTGTTCACATCTATTAAAATAAAAATGAATCATTAAATGTATGTACGTGACGACTGAACTCGAGAAATACTTGGTGAATTGAGTAAGTTCATGTTTTTATTGAAACTATAATTATAGGGCCAATTATGTTAGAAAATGTTAAAGGAAAATCCACGGAAAATGTTATTACGCCGGATGGGATAGCAACAGTTAGTGTTGTACCTAGAAATAATTATGCCATCAAAAACATACTTGTAAAAAAACCCAAGTCTCGTAACGCAGTTCTTTTACCGTTAAAAGTTGTGAGATCTATGTAATACCAAGTCGGTTAATTTATTCAGTCCCTACTTAAGGGACCTTCTGTCTTAAGCTATTACGTAACTATCTCACCTAACAGACTCTTAAAATGATCTTATGAAAATTCGAAACTTTTAAGTATTAAATAATAAATTAACTTGGCCATCGGATACTATTAGAATGTGTCTCACAAGTGTTTATTGCGATGGCCAAGTCAATCTAATATTCATAACATAAAAGTTTTGAATTTTGATAAGATCATTTTAAGAGTCTGTTAGGTGAGATAGTTACGTAATAGCTTAAGACAGAAGGTCCCTTAAGTAGGGACTGAATAAATTAACCGACTTGGTATTACATAGATCTCACAACTTTTAACGGTAAAAGAACTGCGTTACGAGACTTGGGTTTTTTTACAAGTATGTTTTTGATGGCATCTCATTTCTTTTTGTAGATAGTTGTACCTTTTTTCCTTTGCTTTACAATTTACATAATTTTTTGAATACCTACAACGGATTTAGGCTGTACCTCAAGAACCGCGATAGCTAAACAGTTGACATTTTCACAAATTATGTATTTCTGTTGCTATATTAACAAACTAAACATAAATTAAATAATTAAGGGGGGCTCCAATACAACAAACTTTTTTGCGGCCTTTTTTGCTCGATATCTATAACGGCAATAGGTAGGCACTTGAAAATGGTACGGAAACCTTAGTGCGCGAGTCCAACTCGCACTTGGCCGGTTTTAGTCTATTGTATGCACAAATGGAGGATTCCTGCGCTTTAATCGTTCCAAAGTAGACTTAAATTAAATGTAAACCGTCCAGACTCGTAACTTGGTGCCTTTATTTACAAAATAACTTACGAATATATGAATACCCACGTGCCTAGCTGGCATGGCAACACTCACCATACGTAACAAGAGCAGCTGCGTCGTGTACTTTTTTATGGTTTATTGATATTCGTCGCACTCGTCAAAGGTCATTTAAAATTAATCCTTATTTAAAATTGTTATCTCTCATTCATTATAAATATTGTCAATGTACCTAATCGAAAACTACAACATCAAGCTTAACAGAGGCTTAACATGAACTTATGTATGGCACTCACGGCCTCACTGTCAAAGGTTTTTAAATAAAGAAATTACTAAACTGTTTTTAATGGAACTTTGGCACATGTCCGATTTTGGCTTTTTTTGAGACAGCTCCCGCACTAGGGAAATTTTTATCTATGTCGCGGGTCAAAGTAACTTTTCCACAGAGACAAAGTCGCGGCCACAAGCTAATATGTACATAAGTAAATTTAAAGCTACCTAGTTAACATCAAACTGTGTAAAAAATATTTGATAAAATGAATATGCAAATACAGTTTGTGTCAGATAAATAAAACGTGGTGTGTGTGTATACCTGCGATATCGCAGTAAGACTTGTTAATTACTTGAAAGAAAGTGACCGTCTTTCTGTGACGAACGGGAAGCGTGGAAGCCGTAGTGTTTGTCCGGGGGGAATGCAAGAATTTTACGCATCTCCTCCGACACTGCGGCGTTCCCGCACGAGCGGTGTGGTATGTGGGACTCGCCCTCTCCATAGCAGTGGAATGCAAATCATACCTTGAGAGAAAAACACTTAAACCCCCGGTTACTCCTCTGACCACAATTGGTGAGGGGCCCAGGAACTGTTGCCTATCTGGGATACCCTATGGCAGCGTCCGCGACTCAAATGGTGTTGCGGGCTCTCCTGGGTCCAAATAACCAGTTTCAGGGATGCCAGAGTACACGGGGTCCCTACTTCTCAAGGGACCGCGGCCTGTTAGTATACTATCGTTCATAGCACAGTTGCTTTTACATTCCATTGAGTTTTTTTTTTTTTTCCTTTGATTTTTTTTTTATTTTTTAAATTAATCCCTGTGTCGCGAAGGTCGCACCGCTCGATAGATTAACGAAAACAAAGCACCCCCTGACTCAATACAACTGTTTTAATTTCAGACGAATAATTGTCCCGGGTGGGAATCGAACGCAGAAAACCAGGTCTCTGGAGCAACTAACGTAACCACTTAGCCACCATCTTTCAACATAATCGCATCTAGGTCCCTATCTACACCTATTCTTCCATTAAATCATACATATTCATTTACACTGATTCACTGACTGCAAATGTAACTTTGTAATCCTATACATTTATAAGAAATAACAAAGTTATTAATGCAGTTGATGAAACTTAACAACTGGACCGAAATTGCAAAATGTTGGAATTTTCCCATAAGTTTTACACTAAACTTTACTAGTACTCAAAATTTGAAGCTTCTACGTCTGCTAGAAGTGCCTAAACATTTTGATGATCGGTCAATCACGTGTGAGCGAGTGACAAAATTACCGAAATTACCGAACTTTGAGTAGTTATAATTCTTAAAGTACTGGTTCAAATTGAATGAAATTTGAAATATGCTGTAGTTTTACAAAGCCTGCTTAGGTTCTGAAATTTCAGGCTCCTATCTTCATCCACAACGAAGTTATAGAGGGTCGAAAATCGGCTGAGTTGCTTCGAGAAAAGATAGGTACGGCCGTGCAACTTTTTTTTTTTTTTTTTTTTTCTTACTCGACTTGGGCGGGCACTGCCGTGCCCCCAGATACGAAACGCCACGTACGACAATCCGTCTCGCACTTGGTCTGATTATGTTTTTATTACCTACAGAATGCAAAAATGTTGCTTATTAATACCATGTGTCAAATGAAACTACCGTATTATTAATGTAATTTAGGATAAAAAGTTTCTTCACAAGTGAACAAAAAAATAAAAAAATAATTAATGTTATACTTAGTTATATTAAGTTTAATAAAGGTGGTTTATATAGATTTGTTTGTTTTCTTTATTATTGTCGAAATAAGTAGGTAGGTACATCTTTTACGCAATATTTTGACTGTAGCCATAATCCCATCAGGCCAGGCCATGGCATATTGGGCGTGGCCACGCGTTACCAAGTTTTTTTTTTCGAGTTTGTTTTATAACAGCCTAAATAAATAAAATAAAAAAACAGGGCAGCCCTAAATGCCTATATATGCAGATACTACATATAGGCGTTTTGGGCTGTAGCCCAGGGGCCCTTTTTTCCGGGGGAAAATGCACACATCTCCACCGTACACGTAGGGTATGTAGATTCCCCTCTATCGCAATGGTATGCCACCACGAGCCAATGTTAGGAACTTCGGAAACTGAATCAGCAGGACTAGATGCCCTTTATTTGCATAATGAAATAATGAAATTTATTCAGCACTTAGGTATTTACATACACTTGTACTTGTCAAAATTACACTGTATAAGACTATATCAAACAAAAGTATCACTTAAGTAGCTAAAAACATTGTTAAAATTACTTGATATTACAGAGTTTTTAATCAGTCTGTCCGTCTGTCGTACGATAACAACAAATGTACACATTATAGTAAGATACCTTAGAGGTAACAGGTCTAAAAATTCCAAGAATCCGGCCCAAATCTAAGCGACATCCACCCTTAAGGGGTTAGGACCATCGCTCGGGGTGCCACTGGAGTAAAGAGTAGATTTACGAACAGTGGTGGTGATCGCTGGCACGAGATCACAGTTCGGGGAATAAGCAACAACGCGGTCCTCGGTCATGCCGTCGAGGATCCTACACAAGCTAACCTGCAACCTTTCACTAGCTACCTAAGTGGACGACCCGGAGAAGAAAGGAAGAAAGAAACTCCGAGATTTTTTTTTAGTCTCTTTTGCTGTTTCTTTTTTTTTTATGTCAAGTCTTTTCACAATCATGTAATATTTTACAATGTATATATGATGTGAGCGAATGCAAGCACAATACCATTTATTACCTGGTCAATTAATAGAATATATAAAGGTCATATTAGTAGAATATATAAAGGGCCTCCCCTAATAAAAAAATAAACATGTTAAATTTAAAAATTAATAAATTAAGCAGGTCTCATAGTCGATTTAACCTAGGGCGCCGCAATTTCATGGTTCGCCCCTGCCTTACAATATTTTTTTAAATTTCAACATTCAAAAGCAGACGGCGTGCTTACAACGTGCCGACTACTAGATCAGGTAATGCAAACTGAGACCTAAAGCCTAGCGGAGATTGCGAGCTTGTGCATTTCAGGTGGTGCGTGGTGTGCATCTCGCAGTAGCCTCAATTTTAGGCGGTATCGTGCTTAGAATAGACCACTTCATAACTTGCTAAGTGTGACATAAGAGACAGAACTGATATATGGGCAGCAGCATTTATCAGCTCAAAGATACTCCCACTCCCATCTTACTGCGATCACCAATTCGCCTGTTAAGTGTGGTGATTACGGCAATATATCTCAACGACTCTGGCATGCCAAAGTCAGCAGTGGACGAAAATGGGCTGATCATGATGAAGAAAATTACTAATAATCTATCGTCGAAAACGTTATCATGACGCTATCAGTAATTTTGTGACGTCATAGGTCTAGTATGAAAAAAACTACATTCGCAGATTTGGGCTCCTATACATAATAGTAATAATTGAAATATATATGGAGTTTTCCTCAACAAAAAAAGGTGCCATGTTTGTATCTGGTCCAGTAAAACCATATACACCCGACGTCAAAAAAATCGCGCCTTTAAAAATCTACTAAATGTCCTAAACTTAATTTACAGTAGATATTATAGTGTTAGGTATCATTAGAAAGGTAATAAAAAAAGAGTATTAAAATACAATTAAATTTAATATTTGTTTCATTATTATTACAACATTAAAATTAACAGAATAAATTAATATACTTAATTGAGTCCTAATTAACAACTCATGATTTACACAAACAATTAACAAAAAGTAGCTTAAAATTAACTTAAAATCTGGTGTTACTCCCCCTTACCCTGATGACGGCTTCCATACGGTCCCTCATAGACCTCACCCACTTCAGGAGGCCTTCAGGGATAAGATCCCATTCTTCAATCACCGCATCTTGAAGCTCTTGAAGAGTCGAAGGAGCGCGATCCCGAGATCGAACCTTGCGCTTAAGATGGTCCCAGAGGTGCTCTATCGGATGCAGGTCTGGACTCCTCGCTGGCCAATGCATCACAGAGATTTGGGACCTCTGCAAGAAGTCGCCCACGATAGCTGCAGTGTGAGCGCGAGCGTTATCGTGGATTAATGTGAACCCCTCACCAAAAGAATGGGCAAATGGTACCACATGAGCTTCCAGAATCTCCGTGAAATAGCGCCGAGCAGTCAGTGACCTTTGACCGGGAGCACCTCCAGACCGGGAGACGCAGACAAGTTCGGTTTTGCCGACAGCCAACATACTTCCCCAGAAGATGCAGGATCCACCACAATATTCCACTGTTTCAAGGGTGCAGGCTTGAGTAAAACGTTCACCCTGCCTCACTGTTCACTCTGCCTGTAGAAGCCATTTGAAAATTTGGTCAACTAAGTAGTCTATTGGTGCCAAAAGAGTAATCAAACTTGCATTTTTAAGAAATTGTAGCAACCTATATTGTACATCGCGCAGATCATCATCAGCACTCTGAAGTAATGGAGAAGACGCGTGAGCATGCGCCGAGCGTCGCGACAGCACGCGGCCGGTACAATAGTAACTACAATATCATACCGTACGTCAAAATATAAAATATGTCATTAAAATGATTATTATGCTATTTCTATTTCTTTATTTTCACGATGACAGCTCCTGTGGAAAACTTGAATGAGCGTCTTTTTACACTATGTATGCATTAATGTATAAAAATATGACGCTTGCACATGTATAAGGTTATACCGAACTTAGGGTCCGACAAATTTATATCCTTAAAGCGGCAACTTCTATGCATAAGCAAATTGATGATCTATCCGACCGATTTCGGTCATGGCGACCACTTCGACTCCTAGTCGGTTTGGCGCGCATGCGCTCAAAACTTGGCAGCACCAGCGCCACCTCGTAGTTGTATACAATGGTAGCAGGTGGACGGGCTTTTAACTGGGCGCGTTTGGTATCAAGGTCAGCTCTACGCTGATCCTCGAACTTGCGCATTTGCCTTTTCACAATCCTGCGCCATTCTGGCCGCTGTGCACCTCCAGACCGGGAGACGCAGACAAGTTCGGTTTTGCCGACAGCCAACATACTTCCCCAGAAGATGCAGGATCCACCACAATATTCCACTGTTTCAAGGGTGCAGGCTTGAGTAAAACGTTCACCCTGCCTCACTGTTCACTCTGCCTGTAGAAGCCATTTGAAAATTTGGTCAACTAAGTAGTCTATTGGTGCCAAAAGAGTAATCAAACTTGCATTTTTAAGAAATTGTAGCAACCTATATTGTACATCGCGCAGATCATCATCAGCACTCTGAAGTAATGGAGAAGACGCGTGAGCATGCGCCGAGCGTCGCGACAGCACGCGGCCGGTACAATAGTAACTACAATATCATACCGTACGTCAAAATATAAAATATGTCATTAAAATGATTATTATGCTATTTCTATTTCTTTATTTTCACGATGACAGCTCCTGTGGAAAACTTGAATGAGCGTCTTTTTACACTATGTATGCATTAATGTATAAAAATATGACGCTTGCACATGTATAAGGTTATACCGAACTTAGGGTCCGACAAATTTATATCCTTAAAGCGGCAACTTCTATGCATAAGCAAATTGATGATCTATCCGACCGATTTCGGTCATGGCGACCACTTCGACTCCTAGTCGGTTTGGCGCGCATGCGCTCAAAACTTGGCAGCACCAGCGCCACCTCGTAGTTGTATACAATGGTAGCAGGTGGACGGGCTTTTAACTGGGCGCGTTTGGTATCAAGGTCAGCTCTACGCTGATCCTCGAACTTGCGCATTTGCCTTTTCACAATCCTGCGCCATTCTGGCCGCTGTGCTGCCAAACCTTCCCATTGAGACTGCTCTATATTGCATCTTTTCGTATGACGCTTAAGAACGTCTCTAAACCGGAGGAGCTGTCCGCCATTTTTCCGCTTACCCTCCTCCAGTTCAGAATAAGAGATGCGCTTCGCCACTCTCTCCTCCTTCATACGTGATACGTGACCGCACCACCGAAGCTGCTGACGCATTAAGTAGGCTTCAATGCCACCGACATTGGCTCGTCGCAAAATTTTGGTATTACGCACCCGGTCGGATCATTTGATTTTCATAATGGAGCGGAGGCATTTGAGGTGGAATCGATCCAGAGTGCGTATGTGGCGGCGATACACGCACCACGTCTCAGAGGAATATAAAAGGTTTGGCCGCACAATTGCCATATAGACTGATATTTTAGTAGCCAGCTTAAGGTCATGCGAGCAGGAACGCAACTTCCCGTTCCCTTGGAACGCAACTTCCCGAATGCTGCAACTGCAGCACCGATCCTGCTGTTAATCTCATTATCAAGATCACACTTGGATGTGATAGTGTTCCCCAGATAGCGAAATTTATCCACCTCGCAATTTATTAGGTTTCCTGATCTCAGCTACCTTGTTCAACGGCGGGTTTTTCGAGTTCCAGTCCCTTTGATAAGGACCTCTTTCATAAAACGGCAGGCCATCTACCTTTGTCCTGTAATCTATAATAAAATTTGACAGCATTCGGAAATAGTCAAATGGTGTACCTACTAGCAAAATGAAGCGGATTGTGAAGCACTGGCTTATGACACTTTCTTATGAGGATACAGAGCTGCTCCTTACATGCTATAGCTGATAAATCACCACCAAATCCACACCCACCACCATACCCTAATTTCACTTAATATTATTATTGTTATAGTTTTGTTTTTTCTATTAGTCTATTAGTAATATAATTATGTTAGTTAGTCCAATATAATTGTCGTCATTATTATTTCCGTATATTTTATAGTCAGCTGGTGTCCGCATGGTTAATAATTTTGTTAAAGTATATCAGGTTTCTGCGATACAAGTCTAGAACTTAGTGTGCGAACCCACGTTAACTGTTATGTGTGTAAAATGTCTTTAAATAAAAAATATAGAAATGGTATTTTTTTTTAACTGAAACCGATAGGATAGATATTGACAAAAGTAACAGGATAACAGACACAGACCCGATATTTTTTTACGAAGTGTAAGAAACTAAACTACCGCGCCGGATACTTTGTACAAATTTATTAACTAATATTATATTTGATTACAAGATGTTACACGTATTCATTC
This sequence comes from Nycteola revayana, assembly GCA_947037095.2. NCBI lineage: Eukaryota > Metazoa > Arthropoda > Insecta > Lepidoptera > Nolidae > Nycteola > Nycteola revayana. Next base: position 17,741,398 of record OX344858.2, on the reverse strand, counting down.
TTGATTGATTATGCCAACTTTTATTTTTATATCTTTAAGGGAGGCTTTTTTTCGATTTTAAAATATTGACTAATTGTACTTTTAATAAACTAATTAATCCTCATTTTCGCCATGACGTTGGAGCCAGTCAATTATCTCTTGTTTTTAAACAGATAAAAACAAACACAAAATGTCGGTGGGCCATTGAGTGTTCCCACCTTGAAAAAATATATTTGAATGTTTTTGTTGTATTTGTCAAGGTTCGAAATATAATAAATATATTATGTGATCCATCTAATTACTTATTTGGTCACAACACTACAACTATCAAATTAGAACTGTCATCGAGAAAATAAAGAAATGGAAATAGTAGGTATAACCTGCGCCAATAAAGAAACGAATCTAAAATGGCAGCGGCGATCATGCGCTCTCACTCTAAACTGTTGATGTCTTAGTCACACACGGCGCGTACTGCATGCAAAAAGAAATCCGTAAAGAAAGCTAACGGAAAAAAACGACTTACTTGCGAGTGGTTAAGGTAAAAAATGTTAAAAAAAAGTAAGCAAATAAACAGTTCTAATTTTTATGAAAGATTATGTATTTTTTTGTATACGTTACACATTTCAAAACATAAAACTAACAATTGTATTTTACCTACATAAACAATAAACAAACTTTCTTTCTATCTTTCTTTTTATTTGCTGACCCTATCATCTGTCAGTGACATTCAGGGACGCCATTTTAGATTCGTTTCTTTATTGGCGCGGCTTATATAACAAGTTTTGGAAACCTCAAGAAACTGCTAAATAAATATTATATTTATATATAACTCACCCAAACGTAGGAACGAAATTAAAGACTCAAGGGATTATAAATAAGTTTTAAGTAAAATTAAACACAGCTGATCCTCTCAATCTCCAAGTACGTCCGTGGATTAAATTGCTTCTTTTCGAACTCCAGTGCCAGTAAATCAATAGATAGGCTCAAAATATCTAATCTCTTTATAACTGAAAACTAAAGTTCTTAAAAAAAACATGCAGAACGTTTCATTTCATTGCAATACACACTGATATAGTACTAAATTCTGAGGCAATACATTAAAATTATAAATAATAATTGTTCTCATTAGGTATATCATAAAATGAAAAAAAGTTATTGAAATGTTTTTTTTCTGAGTTTCAAGGACATCAAGTCCTTGAAAACAATCAATAGATAACGTCAAATTAAAAAAAATGATTCAAATAATATAGTAGAGTTGTCCGAAGGTACACTAAATATATGAGGAAGAAAAATGATCAATGTTCAAACAAAACCAAGAAACTGAACTGATAGAATTTCTAAAAAACAAATGTAGAGTAGATATTGGATTGAAAATTTTATGAGTGCTGTGATACATATTCCTTCTACGATTACTATTTTAGTGTGAATTGTTTATATTTAACTTTTAAAAATTAGTTCTAGCACAATAGTCACTTATTGGTAATTTGGTAAAACGGAAACGACATCTATTTAAATAGCCTTTTTCACTTAGAACGCTTAATCGTTCACGTAAGTAAATTTGTTTATTGCACGCTTGCAAAACGGTCAAATTTCAGTGGTCTAAGTGAAACTTGAGTACATAACACTTGTGCATTATAACGATCGTAGTTACGACCCTTGTGGCATACGATTGATTTGACCATTTTGTAAAAGTTTGAAGTTGTTGTTGCAGACACAGGAATAGATTTGCAGCGCCTGCCGAGGTGATAACTTGCGGTGTATTGTATAGTAGTTTTGCTACAGACTCGACTCTGTGTGTGAACTCCAGAGCTCGAAGTCTTTCGCAACTCTGCTACATCTTCGGACATTCGTATCGCACGCCTTACACGCGGTCACACAACTAACGAAAGTCTACGACGAGCGATGGATAGAATCCAATTGTTGTTGTACATTGGATTCTTAGTGCCATCTCTATTTGTGGACTATCTTTCAACAACTTTCGGGTTTTAGATTATGTGAATAACCTCTAAGGTAACCTTCGTCAGTCGAGCGATAATAATAGCTATGACTTAGGTCACTTATTATGACAATAATGTGCATCGTTTTCCAGAAGCTTCTCCTTTTAATTTATAACTTAGATCATCAAAAATATGACCCCATTTATGTATAAACTTGTCATGTTAAATCAATAAATGCATTAGCATAATAGTAATAACTGTAAATACTTCATACTTGAGTTAGATCACAGTTATATTTTGGTATTTTAATCACTTATAAATGTATATGGTTAATTTTTATTATTACACTTTATTTACTGGTGACTTATTTATTAATTGCAATTTATTTGGAGTGTATTTTTTTATGTTTTGCATGATTACAGCCAGAATAATTTGATTTTGTTTGTTATACATTGTTCCCACCATGCTAGCCAACACAAAGCAGGCTAGTTGCATTAAGTACTTCATTGTTTTCTAGATTCATGTACAATTTATTTTTACAATAGTTATTTATTAAAGTAATATTATCATATGTATTTTAATAAACAATTTTAAATTCATGTAGCTAGGCTGTAAAGTAGGTGGTAAATAAAATTGTAATAAACAAAATCCTGGCTCTAGTCATTCCATTTCTTAAACATTTTAAACTAAATAATATTTGTAGACAACGTAAAATATGAGCGAAGAAGACACCAGCATGGAGCCTGCATCAAAACGGCAAAGGATAGAAGAGGATAGCAATAATAGTTTAAGTAGAATAGACAACTGTTTTGATATTGTCCTACCCACTGAACCACTAAAGGAGGCCTCCGAAACCGATTATACTGAGTTTGTTACTCCTGAAGAACTTGAAAAATTACGAGAGTTTAAGGTTTTGGATGAAGTGAAGTCAAATGATGAAGACACTAATAACGAGGAGTCTGACAGCGATGATGATGGTAGTTCTCTATTTATGATCTAATGTCTGGCATGAAAAGTTTCTTGCATTGTTGGTGTACCTTCATTGGGGGCGGATCTACATACAGTACATGGCCTGAAGTACACTCAACAAAAGAGATAGGTTTACACATAGTGAAACACATTTTAAATTTATATGTCCATGTTTAAGAGAATAGTTCACTATAAATAGTTGTACACAGCTATAATAATAATCATTTATTTGCAGATTTATACAGGCTTTAAATACATTTGTAGGCGGTTTAGAACAAATAATAGAACAAACAAATATATATTCAGCCTGGTAGCTAAGACATGCAAATTTAGGTAAACTAGAAGAAAAATATAATTTTTAATATAACATTATAAAGACATTAATTCTTGGTCCATAAACTAGTACTGGCTGTTGTGCAGACAAAAACATTATTATTTTCATTAATTGATACGAAAGGTGTAAACCTATTTTTTTTGTCGAAATGGCCCCATGTTTTACTAAATGAAATCAGAAATTTCTTGGAGATAAATACATTTAATTAGCTTGTATTATGGTCCGCCCCTGATCTTCATACTTGTTTCTTTATAGTAATTTTATTATTTATTGTACAAACTATTTTATCTCAGGATATATTTTTAATTACTGCAACTTTATTACTATAGCTAATTAAAACTTGTGTACAATTTTTGTTTACTGTCTGGTTCTGGTTTCTGGGTTTTTGATTTGTGATGATGATAGATCTGAGTAGATGAAGAACAAGTGACGTTTGTAGGTAAATCTGAAGAGTTGGCAGAGGATGAAATTGAGAAGATGTTGGATGAAGATCTGCCCGAAGGCTTCAAGGGGGCTCCCAAGCCTAAAGAAAAGCCATATGTGACTAGGAAAAAGATTGTTCTTGAAGGTAATATAATATTTCATGTCATAAATCTAAATTATTTCAAAAAATACTATTACATGTATTTGATCCTAAGTTATTTAATTTGAAATTATTAATTAAAACTACTAGGTAGTGGTAAATAAAATATGAAGTTCTAAAATTAAATTAATTAAAGTTGAGACAAAAAGACCCTTGTACATTCCGCAGAGAAAGGTGTGAACCACTTCGAAGTGCTCCCGCTGGACTGGATCATGGTGCGCCATTTCAGCGGCATGCCCATCTACATGCACCGCACCACACGGGTCTGCACACTTTCCAAGCCATACTTCCTGGGCGAGGGCAACACCAGGGTGACTACATTTTAAATAATAAGTAGCTAACCGCGCGCTGTTTCACCCGCGTAACTCCCGTTCCCGTAGGAACTATATAATTAAATATAGCCTATCACCTTCCTCGATAAATGGGCTATCTAAGACTTAAGATTAGCATGTTTAAGCAAACAAACAAACTATTCAGCTTTATATATTAGTTTAGATGTATTACTTTCTTGAATACCAATTACATAACCATGGTACACAGCTCTGCCTGGCTGTCGAGCCAAACATTCCTGTGTTCACCAAGTGCACCGCATTGTCGAACACATCCTTGTTAAATCAGGCAAACACAAATGTCATACTGGAGCACTCTTCTTTGACGTAGCTAAACCGTTCGACGAAGTCTGGCACAATGGCTTAATTTATAAGCTCTACCAACTCAAAGTGCCGGACCGTCTCCTGCACATCATCGAGACTACCTCTCGGGGAGAACCTTTAGGTATCGTGTAGAAGGAGATTACTCTTCTCCTCACCCGAACCAAGCAGGGTTGCCACAAGTACTTTCGCCACTCCTGTTGTCGCTTTACACAAGTGACATCCCGAAACCCAAGAAGGCCCATCTGGTACTCTTTGCGGACGATACCGCTCTATACTACTCGGGCCGCAGTCCTACTGCAATTCACGACGCTCTACAATCCGCATCAAATGCCTTAGGCAAATGGTTCAGAAAGTGAAGAATCGAAGTCAATCCGAAAAAGAGTGCCGCTGTACTCTTCTCGAGATTCAACAGCTCACCGGTCTTTCCACCGGTCAAGATGTTCGGCGAACCAATCCCTTGGGAACGGCAAGCCAAGTACTTAGGCGTAATCCTTGACCGAAAGCTAAACTTTAGAGCGCATGTAGAAACCGTTCGTGCACGGGCTTAACATACGCTCAGTCGCCTACACTGTTTTTTAAATTCACGCAGTTAACTATCACTTGATAACAAGGTTAGGATTTATACCACGTGTATACGGCCGATCATGACGTACGCGAGCACCGTATTCGCTCATACAGCGTATAGCAGTTTGTACCGCTTACAAACTGTCCAAAGTAGAGTCACTCGACGTGCCACCGGGGCACCGTGGTTCATTCGTAATCGCAACTTGCATTCTGCTCTCCAACTGCCTTCCATCAAACAGTGGATGAAAGAGGCGTCGGAACGCCTACAAAGCGTCGTAAACACCGTCGGCCTCGGGGCGTCCTAGACGACACGGACGACGAGATCACAACTTACCAACTAGCAGTACAGAGACTGCAAGAAACTAGCACCACTACACAGAGACCACTCGACAGTTGCACAAAACTCCCCTTAAGAAACTAACAGCCATAATCCCTCAATCTCCCCGTCAGCGACCGCCCTGAGCTGAGGTCCAAGTCCCACAGGGGACGCCCTCTTGCGCACGTTGCTTAGTTTGTAGTGTTTAAACCATTTATCAAGGCTGGAGCTCTGCTCGCCTTTATGCCCGGTGGAGTTGCAAAAGCCTCAGGGTTAAATACATACGTCCGTCCGAAAAAAAAAAAACCAGCTCTGCCATGACTCGATAAATGTACTTACTAGCAATGATAGAACAAAAATTACTCAACTTAACATGCAGTCCAGACCTTAGGTATCCATACTCCGATAGGAGGGAGAGTATCAGCTGCTCCGATCTACAGTATCTCCGTCAAGACTATATGAACTCACCTCCCCCTCCTCGGCCCCTGCGCCAACGCCCTGCGCTTTCCTAAGGCGCAGTTTCTATCAAATTATTATAACAATTCTTGATCTCTTAATAATATTTAAAAATGTGTATCTCTATTCTAGCGTCACGAAATCCCGATCAGCGCTATACCATGCTTCGCGTATAGAAAAGCATTGGAGGAAGAGGAAAAACAAAAAGAAATTGACAGGAAAATCGAAGAACAGATCAAAAATGGCACTTGGCAAACTAACACAGTTAATGCTACTAGTCAGAAAGACAAAGATAAAGAGAGTCAGAATGATGGACATAACACTACCAATAATAAGAATGATCAAACAAATGATAGTGTACAAGCTACCAGTAGCAATACTAACCCTGATACAAGCAACAGTGATGAAGCACTAGCAACAGAGATCAACAAGTATCGAGCCACCATCAAAGAAGAACCAGTTGATTCACCAAAATGTCCATTCCGTAACGGAGAACTGTCTAGTCTGAACAATAAACCTGATAGTGAAAATACCCAAGAAGCAACCACTAGCAATAATGCAGGTCCTGCTTGCGATGATGATGGTATACCATTGAACAGAAAGCCCATAGTACTCCCAGGTGGAATAGTGATGCCTCCTCCGAGAGTGGAGACGGTTAACACCAGCTGGAAGACACAGCATCTGTCAGCAGAACAAGTCAATGATTACTGCAAAAGGCTGTTTAAGTTCAAAACTATTAGTATTATGCATTTCATGTGAGTAATATTTATTTCTCCTCACAAACAAAAAAAAGAACAACAATTGAGACTGTCAGGTTTCACTTTGATGATTTAATTTCCAGAGTACAGTGAGTTGTAACTCATCTTCCCATCTTGTTTTTTGGCGTCTTTTACTTCTATTCTCATCTTTGGGGTACAATTAGGGTTGCCACCCGTACTATATTATATATAGTTTCGTACTATATTTCAGTCAAATGTACTATATATTATACAAAAATAATATATGTAGTACAAAAAGTACTGTATCTTTTTGCTATCACCTCATTTAAAAATTTAGACCACACGGCATGAAACACAATTAAAAATGCTACTTAACAATAGGTGGAGGCCTTAAAAAAAAGCTCGTTGATCGCGACTGACTCATTAAGAGGGGCCTCCGGACAGAATCTTAATCCGGCACAGTATGGATCAGCAACTTTTTGTAAAAAGTACTATACAAAAAAGAGGTGGCAACCCTAGGTACAATAATAAATGTCTATAAATGCTAAACATAATCTATTCTAGACCTCAGAAGCATGGAAGGATGGATGTATATACTTCAGATGATTTTAGTCGAATGTGTCATTTTACGATTAAGGCACATACAACGAATATTTCTGACGTAAAATGTCAGATTCGACCTTATGCTTCTGAGCTCTAGAAAAGTAATAAGATATGTTAGAAGTGGCGACTAATACAATAAGATTCTCTCGGATATGTGCTCGCCTTTATCGCTCGTGGCTAATAAAATGTATCCATAAGTGAAATAAAGAGATTGTAAGATATGAGCAGCTGGGTACTTCCGCTGTAGGTGCTGGGCGGACCGGCGCAAGTACCGCAAGGCTCGCAAGACGCTGCAGTACCCCACGCTGCCCGCGGGCACCAAGCTCATCACCATCCCCGCCGCGCCCGCCGCGCCCGGACAGGACAATTGTAACTTGTTGTTTTTGACTAATATTGGCTTAGCAAAAAGTGTTCATGGCTAATTAATATTAATCAATTTGAAGTCCCCAAAAATTATGCCTATAAAGCATGAAGGTTCTCGAGTGTAGACCACGAACTGGCAAGCGCAGCTCGGGATGACCGGCTGCACGATGGACCGACGCCTTCATAAAGGTCGCGTCATTGGATGCAGGGCGCTAGGAATCGTTCCCACTTAAAATCGATGAGGGAGGCCTATGTACAGCAGTGGACGACTACAGTCGTCAAGTAGAGTCAACATTTAGAGAAAGTAGGGTGTCAGACGTTGGTGTGATAGAACAGGACACAACATACCAGCTGCACTCTGCCTGACCGAGTGTGCATGTTCTTTTACATTTGATTTAGTGAGAAAGAGCATTTGTTTCCACAGCAGTCATTTTGAACCTTCTGAAGAGTAAAAGTTCCTTCTGAAGTACCTTCTGAAGTAAGAATTATGGGCAAAAGCCCATAATTCTTACTTCTTTTACTCTTTACGTATTATTACATTACATTCTATCAAAAGTTATCAAAAGAGTAAAGGTGATGAAAGAAAGTTGATTAAAAATAATTCAGTGATCGCCATGAACACTTTTTGATAGGCAAGTTATCATAGGTGTGTTTGTTAATGAATAATATTTGACAAAAAGTATGTCTCATCTGGTTATCAGATGGTTGAAGGTTGATCTTCCACGTCTCCTATACTATTAGCATTTCCCCTGGACGATATGCATTAAGCACTCTTATCGACGCTTGTGCGACGCTGCGACGCTTCGTACAATGACAGCGTGTGTCGCGTCGCATCTAACGCAATGCCTATTGAATGTGATCATGCGATGCGACCATAATGTCCGGTTTCATCGCACGAGCGTCGACAAAAGTCGCCTTCAACGCTAACGAGGGTTTACCCGCCAAGAAACCAGAGTGTTGGGAACACCGGGAACTGTATTGCCATCACATCAGGTGCTTCGGAAATATATGCCATGCCATACCTTTTACAGGATATATTAAAGAATGTTCAAATAATAAATTAAACCTTTCCAAACTAACAATAAAATTATGTGTTTCTCTCGAATAATAATAGGTTGGGGAGAAAGATTCTTCGCATTTTTTAAGAAAATTCAAAACATTTTTTAATATAGTTTATTTACATTTAACTAAAGTATGTAGGTACCATTTTGTTCGATAACTTTTTGCCATATTGTAGGTAGGTAAACCTATTGCTATAGAAATTTTGGGACTTCTGATCAAAATACCGCGACAAGTGGTTTTGGCAGTCCTCTCGTCCTTTATCTTTTTTGTAGTAAAATTTTAAAATGTATCGAATTTGACAGTACGAAAAACAAATGAAAATCAAACATCACCTGTCTAGCTATCGCGATTCTCGAGATACAACCTGGTAACAGACAGACAGCGAAGTCTTAGTAATAGGGTCCCGTTTTTACCGTTCGTGTACGGAACCCTAACAATGCTATAGTAATGATGTACGAGGGGTGTGGTGTGTGCAGCGGGGCGCGCGGGGCGGCGCGACTGGGTGATGAACATGAACGGGCGCAGCTACCTGTCCGAGTTCCACGAGTACGTGTGTCGCGCGCTGCAGAAGCAACCCGTGTACGAGTTCAAGCAGCTCGGTGAGGCTACTCTTGTACTGTTGTTCAAGGGGACTTGGACCCTTTGAAGTATGAAAAAAAAACATAATCATTAGTCGGCTTTGGCTTTGACAGTCTTTTGAGCCTATCAATTTTTATTTAACGGGTCTTTATTGCAGCCTTGTACTTGATAATTACTGTATTCCGGGTTTTATTTTTACAATATTTACGGCTATAGAAACTTAGTATAAGTTATATAATAAATGATGTGTGGCGCAGAGAACGCAGCCACCCCGTACCAGGCCACGGTGTACATCGGCGGTATGGCGTACGGCGTGGGGCTGGGCTCGTCCAAGCGCCAAGCCAAGGCCAACGCGGCGCGCGCCTCCATACAGATCCTCATCCCCGAGATGAAGGACGAGCAGCCGCCCTCCGGCACCAAGCCCGCCGCCTCCACCGAGCCCGACTTCACTGTGAGTATCAACCTACATACAGATCCTCATCCCCGAGATGAAGGACGAGCAGCCGCCCTCCGGCACCAAGCCCGCCGCCTCCACCGAGCCCGACTTCACTGTGAGTATCAACCTACATACAGATCCTCATCCCCGAGATGAAGGACGAGCAGCCGCCCTCCGGCACCAAGCCCGCCGCCTCCACCGAGCCCGACTTCACTGTGAGTATCAACCTACATACAGATCCTCATCCCCGAGATGAAGGACGAGCAGCCGCCCTCCGGCACCAAGCCCGCCGCCTCCACCGAGCCCGACTTCACTGTGAGTATCAACCTACATACAGATCCTCATCCCCGAGATGAAGGACGAGCAGCCGCCCTCCGGCACCAAGCCCGCCGCCTCCACCGAGCCCGACTTCACTGTGAGTATCAACCTACATACAGATCCTCATCCCCGAGATGAAGGACGAGCAGCCGCCCTCCGGCACCAAGCCCGCCGCCTCCACCGAGCCCGACTTCACTGTGAGTATCATCCTACATCCGCCACTGACCTACATACAGATCCTAATCCATGGAGGAAATAGATGTATACAAGATAATCTAGGATGTCCGAGCGCCCCTAACACAGATTTCCATCCGTTCATATCCCTGCCACCAGTTCGTAATCTGTAAGGTGCATTCTCTAGCTTTCTTATATACTCAAAGACTTATTTTTATGGGTGTTGTAAGAGCATAATAGGAGACTCACCTACATCTGATAGATTGGCAGCAGCATCTATATATTCACGGCTAGTTATCATTGCTGGTGGTGTTGATTATGTCAATATCCTTCACCTATCCTTTTTTACGCATTCCCACCGCCGCTGCAGCCTATTCGAGCGCTGGCATATGTGGGACTCGCCCTCTCCATAGCGTGGTATGCTAACTCATACCACGAGGAGAGGACCCTACACCACCGATCCACCGTTGGCGGGGGCCGGGTACGCATAAGCAATCCGTCGGCCTATGTGGTACCGCGGGATCTCCGGGCCATACTTATAGTGGCCCATTTGCCCAATAATAAGGACACCCGGAGTGTAGAGGCGTCCCTACTCATGGGTCAGCCTCGAAGGGAGCGGGGCCCTTGTGCCCCACTCCCCGAGGCCGAGCCTAGTCCTTCAACTATCCTGGCTTAACAAGGTTTGTAAAGAGGTGGCCTATCTTCAATAGTTGACTTAAATGTGTTCTACAAGTGTAAGTGAACATAATAATGAATTAGTGGCGGTTGTTGTCAGTTTTTCGACTACGTGGGCATCGAGGACCCTCGCATCACGGAGTTCTGCGCCGCCACGTGCGAGCCCTCGCCCCACGCCATCCTCCGCACGTGCCTGCTCAGGAACTTCGGCGCCGGGGACAGACACATACACACCGAGGTAATGGCTGCATGCAGCCTTGACTATATCGCTGCTTTATGGTTTCATTTTAATTCATATAGATCAGCGGTAAGCAAACTTTGGTGACAAAATGATCTGAAGGCGGGCCGTTTCTTTTTTTTTTTTTTTTTTTTTTTCTTACGGACATATATAGTTAGCCACGAGGCTTTTGCTACTTCACCGGGCATAAAGGCGAGCAGAGCTCCAGCCTAGATAAATGGTTTAAACACTACAAACTAAGCAACCTGCGCAAGAGAGCGTCACCTGTGGGACTTGGACCTCGGCTCAGGGCGGTCGCTGACGGGGAGATTGAGGAATTATGGCTTTTAGTTTATTTAGGGGAGTTTTGTGCAACTTTCGCTCTACTTTACAGTTCGCACACCTCGTAGACTCGAAGTCCGAGAGGCCCGAGGGCATCGGAAGGTTCTTAGCAAACTAAGGGTCGGGAGGGCGAGGGGGGACTCTTCTCCAGCGGGTCGGATAGAGTGGTCTCTGTGTAGTGGTGCTAGTTTCTTGCAGTATGTACTGCTTGTTGGTAAGTTGTGATCTCGTCGTCCGGGTCGTCTAGGACGCCCCGAGGCCGGCGGTGTTTACGACGCTTTGTGGGCAAAGGCCTGTAGTCAGATGCTGCAACAACCAACGGGTTTGGGTGTTGAGCCGCGGATTCAAAGAAGCGTTCCGACGCCTCTTTTATCCACTGCTTGATGGAAGGCAGTTGGAGATCAGACTGAAGGCGGGCCGCAGTGATGATATTAACCCTAGATTTTACCTGATACCAATGTATAAATTGATAATATCCCATAAAAAAAAATCCCTGAAATTGAACAGGAATATATTATTAATATCTTAAATTCTAATTGTAAATAAATGTAGTAATTTTAAATACCAACAGATGAAAAAAGAGTTCCAGAAAATCGAGTTGACAATGAAAGTGGGCAAGCACACCGCGACCGTGGTGTGTAAGAACAAGAAGACCGCCAAGCAACGCGCCTCGCAGGCGATACTGCAGGTGGGTGCACGATTGTGATTAAAAAAGCTATAAGTTTTTGGGGTTATGTTAAAAATATACTGATATATTAGAAGAAACAGTACATGGGGTCAAATATACGGTTTAATTGAAAATTATTTGTGCCATTTATAAGTAATTTACTTTCGGGACACATCTACAAGGTGTAACGGAAAGGGCCATGCCATATCGTTTGTTATGATCCAAAGAAGCCTTGCTCTTTCTATGTATATACCCTTTCCGTTACACCTTGTATATCTATACTAATATATAAAGCTGAAGAGTTTGTTTGCTTAAACGCGCTAATCTCAGGAACTAATGGTCCGATTTGAAAATATATTTCAGTGTTAGATAGCACATTTTTTGAGGAAGGCTTTAGGCTATATTTCATTATGAATTTCATTAGTTATACGATATGTGACACAGAACAGAGAGAAGGTTAGAAAGGCGATAACATGCCAGTTGTATGAAAATCGCTGTCGCCACATTTTTTTCACCACTACATGTATACGTAATAAATAAATTTTGTAATTTCAATTATAGCCAATCGTAGGTTTCCTGCTATTCCAATGCACGAATCACGAGCACCCGCCCACACAGACGCAATTTGAGTGACATCTACACTTGTACTAAAACTGTTATCGATATTTTCTATTTATATTCTATCGATTACAGCAAGGACTTCGAAGTCCGCCAAGGAAGTTCATGACCAGGTGGAAGGTACTCCGCAAGAGGAATAGGTAGAGTCGTGAACCTCTTCTTCCAAAGACCTAATCGGGCTTGGTTTGCATTACCATCCAAAGGGGCACTTCTTTCGTGAAATTGTGGCGGCTCCTTAGCCTCTGGGTTACCGGCACGTGTTGGTCTAAAGGGTGCCGGGGGTCGGTGTCTTTTTTAGCCCTTTCAATAGAGCTTGCCATATCTCTGCGGACGTCTGGGAGGGGCAATGCCAACCATTGGATACAGCATCCCAACCGGAGTTGGTTTAAGACAACCTGTAACAATCATGTGTCATTAAGTGTATCCACCAGGTGCGTGTGTGCTGGACGGCTTCAAACAGGGCTGGTGTATTCGCCTGCTGATAAAGTAAGAGCCAAACCGGTCGTCCGCAGCACCTGTGGTGAGGCTCCCCACTTAGAGGTCTGAGTCGGCGCAGGAGCTTGTTCCGAGTTCAAGCAGAAAGTGGCTGCTTGGTGTTAATGCACTAACACCAAGGCATACATACAGGCAGCACTGCAGTGCTGACTGTATGTAAGCGCCCTATCCGATGTGATACCGAGATATTTTGGAGTAGTGCAGTGAGCAATCGGCACACCCCTCCATCGAATATTCAAAGACCGCTTGGCCTCGCGGTTGCCTTTTCCTGGATTCGGCCACAAGGTATTTTGCTCGTAGTAGTAGCTTAGGGTTTCGAGTGCTACGCTTAGGTTCCTTTCGACCTCCTCAAAGGAAGGCGCCTGAGATGTCAGCGCTAGATCACGGAGTAGGGAATAGTACAGAGACTCAGTTCCATAGAACGTGCGAATCGGTTGCGGTTGCACGTGCGAATCGGTTGAAAGTTTTAATGATTTAATGTAAAGATATGATATTATACAATTAGTACTATTTGTATCAATAATAATAGAACAGATAAAAATATATCACACTTTAACTATCCCAAGATGTAAAACAGGTAAGTACCTATCATCATCATCAGCCCCTACAACGTCCACTGCTGAACATGGGCCTCCTCCCGAGAGAGGCTAGTTGCCATAGTCACCACGCTTGGCAGGCGGGTTGGTGACCGCAGTATTATATTGAACCACATAAGGAAACGCTGCTGCCCGTTCCTTGATATACGATTACTATAGATGATGTTATAACAATCGGGACCAACGGCTTAACGTGCTTTCCGAGGCACCTAATATATAAGTACCTATATATTAGATTATTACAGTAAAATTCTATTTTCATACCTGACAGCTTTTACGCTAAAGCTATAAATAAATATAAAATACAAACTATTTATTATTATTATAACTAAACTAAATTAATTAATTAAATATATTATATTAATGAGCCAAATATGTTTTGACTATTTGCAAATGCCTGTAATAGGTTTACGTAAATAAAAACCTTTTTTTAATTATTTATTTTATTATTATTATTATTTACAGCGTCACAAGCAAAAGTAAAGTACTCTCTCCATTGGCATTTCTACAAAGATAATTAGTAGGTACTTACTACCTACTTAGAGTAAGACTGGGCTTTTTAATGATACCTCCTGATAACTTTATCATATTTGTTAAATTGTTCGAGCAAAAGTTTCGCGAATATTTCGATTTTCAAATAAATATTGTCAATGTTGGAACCGAAATACTTAAACGTTCCTACGTATAATTATTTCAGTATTAAAATTGGTAATATTGGTATCCCGTTAGATTATTTGAAAAAACTATTAGCTAGATTCAGAATTTACCACACCATTAAAAGAAACAATAAATTATTAAAAAACAAAAATGATGACAAGAAAATTATTAAGTAACTGTCATACTGAATAATAAATCTATTTATCAAATATTTTCTTTAATTTGTTTTAACTTAAGAAGCTGGCACTCTGTTCCTTATCCCTACTTCGTGGCTAGATCGTCGGCGTATAAAAACCGTTCGGTGTCTGGTGTTATGGGTTGGTCATTCATATAGATAAATAGCAGTGGAGCTAACACGCTACTCTGGGGAAGGCCATTTTTCAGTGATCTCCATCGGCTTTTCTCGGACTTGAAAGCGCCTGTTCCGGAGAAGTTCGCTCAGAATATTAAAATGCCATCAAAAACATACTTGTATAAAACCCAAGTCTCGTAACGCAGTTCTTTTACCGTTATAAGTTGTGGCATCTATGTAATACCAAGTCGGTTAATTTATTCAGTCCGTACTCAAGGGACCTTCTGTCTTAAGCTATTACGTAATCATTTCACCTAACAGAATCTTATTACGACTTTATCAAAGTTTAAAACTTTTAAGTTTTAAACTATATATATATATACATATAATAGATTAACTTGGCATCTCACAAGTAATACTGTCGTGAAAGTACCGGGAAAAGATCAATAATACACAAAATGTTTGTTATTCATCCAAATTTATTTTATCATCTTCAAAGTATGCTTCTTCAGAAGCGATACACTTACGCCAACGAATAATCCAATCATCAAAACATTTTTTAAACGCTGTTTCCGGAATTCAGTTCAATTCTCGCCGCGAATTTTCCTTTATGTCTTCTACCGATTGAAAACGGGTGCCACGAAATGGTAATTTGAGTTTAGGAAAATGAAACAAGTCGGCTGGAGCCATATCTGGTAAATATGGTGGTGCTCGATGGTATTTGTTGAGTGTTTGGTCAAAAAATCTTTCACAATTATGGCCTTGTGCGAAGACGAATTATCATGGTGCAAAATCCAAGAATCTCTTAAATTCCGCATAACGCTCAAACGATACTCTTTATTTACCATTTGACCTTCTGGCAAGAATTCCGAGTGCACAACACCTCGATAGTCAAGGAAAACGGTCAACATGACTTTGACTTTTGATCGACTTTGGCGTGGTCTTTTCGGTTTCGGTTCAGTTGGAAGGCGCCACTCCGAAGCTTGTTGACTACTTTGCATGTCAAAAAACTCACGTCTCGTCACCAGTAACAATCAATTTCATGAATGTTGGGTCGGAAGACTCATTCAAGCATGTCCTCAACGACTCTCGAATTGATGAGAAAATTCAGGTCTTTTGGGACTAGCCGAGCGGTAACATGTTTCATACTCAAATGATTAGTTAAAATGGTACGGATCGACTCGTGAGATGTAGAAAGTTCGGCGGCTATCTCTAACAAAGTTGAATGAGGATAATCTTCCATCACATCTCGCCCGCTTTTGAACGCTTTGTTCCACACATAAGCACGTGTGTTTGATAAAGTCGATTCACCGTAAGCCTTCTGTAACCTTTTCAGTGCCTCCGAACATGATTTTAAAACTGATTTTGTCTCAATAATTGAATTGAATTAAAAAACTTCAATTGAATAATATTCAATTGAAGTTTTTCTACTAACCGATGAAAAGAAATTCCACCTTGGGCTACATTGAACACTTGACTTCTTACTCTGTACGTAATCACAGCACATGAATGTATTTTTGAGCTATTTTAGCGCAGCGATTCACAGTCACTCCGTTGAAAACTGCGAGTGACTTAACGTTGCCGCGTTGTCAACACGCGTATCGGCCGAAGTATGCGCGTCTACTCATAGATGTGGCGCGGCTGCCTGTCCCACAACGTCTTTCTAATCTCTTATCTCTGTTCTGTGATATGCGATGTTGGAAATCATAGACAGTAAAAAAAAAGTTAGTTAAAAGTTAAGTTATAAGAAAAACGACACGGTTTGATCTGAACTGGCGTACATCAAAGTTTTCTATGATTACCAACATGGCACTATATTTTATGACGAAGTTCCCATGGGAACGGAAGGTAAGTACGGGAAGCTAGTAGAGTGTAACCGACCCGGCGCAGGCGCTGCACCCGCACGTGCGCTCGTGGGGCTCGCTGCTGCGCCTGTACGGCTCGCGCTCCGTGAAGAGCTGCAAGGAGCGCAAGCTGGAGGAGCAGCAGATCACGCTGCTGCAGGACCGCGCGCGCCCCTACGAGCCCAACCACGCCGTGCTGGCCAAGCTGCGCCACGAGATGCGCAAGCTGCGCGAGCGCGACGCGGCCGTCGTGCCCATCGGCACGCTGCTGCTGCCCGCCGGGCAGCTGCCCCCGCGCGCCGCCGGCCTGCAGCACGTGGACCTGTGACCCGCCAGGCACCTGCCCCCGCGCGCCGCCGGCCTGCAGCACGTGGACCTGTGACCCGCCGGGCACCTGCCCCCGCGCGCCGCCGGCCTGCAGCACGTGGACCTGTGACCCGCCAGGCACCTGCCCCCGCGCGCCGCCGGCCTGCAGCACGTGGACCTGTGACCCGCCGGGCACCTGCCCCCGCGCGCCGCCGGCCTGCAGCACGTGGACCTGTGACCCCGTAGGGGGCACTCCGTCGGCACGCTTTCGCTGCCCGCCGGGCTCCTGCTGTGACCCCGCCGGCAGAACTCCACTGTCGACGCACTCTCACTGTGTGATCGTTGCGGCGGTTTCAGTCATAACAAATAATATATGTAGGGGGGAAAACGTCCAATTGTTGGCACTTTAAGCGAAATCGGCAAAAGAAATATGTTTATGAAAATTATACGCATTTTTAAGAGAAGAGAATAGTAAAAATTTGTACAAAAAAAAACAATAAATTTTCTCCAATTTTATATAGGTGGCCTAATATTGACACAGATAACTCTTAACCATTTAAATATCACTTCAAGTGTTGCCGTTTTAAAAAGAAAAACCATAGAAAAATCTATAGATTTTGTAGATAAACTTGATGGTGTTCTTGGTTTTTTACATTTAACGAAGCTGTGCCAATAATTGGTGAGGTGCCAAGAATAGGCAGTATTTCCCTTCTATTTTGGATTACGCCATAAAGAAAAGAAATAAGTAGAATGCTTTCCAAAAAGAACCGGAGGCTCGTGAAATTTAGACTTTAAAATAATTGGTAACTCTTGACACCATAAATATTTATATTATAAATTTAGATTATCTGCTTTATGAAGAAATATTCATCATTTTTATAGATATTAGAAACATAAAAAAGAAATGATAATGGACCATTAAATGTCACTGTGTATAAATCTTTATTTTTTATAATATAATAAAAGTTTAAATAAATCCACTTAAAGGCGCTGTATCTGTTAAGATGTTATTCATATATGCAAAATAATTAATATTTCAGGACAGAATATAGGTACCACTTTTTTTTCTATGGATTGAGGTTTTTTTTTCTTGAGGGTTTAATATTATTAAGAAGGTACTTGTTTTCAATTAATTGCAATGGGAGACCTATTTATTGGTTAATAATATCAGAATAACTGCACAAAACTTTCAAATTTTTATTTTATCAAATATTTTATGTACGCGGTGTCTAAAATAGACTGATGCAATGTCTCAAATTGTTCTAAACGTTACAACTGTTCTCTATATAATACATGAAGATATCTACCACCAATTTACTTAATCAAATTAAGCCTTCAATATGAAATAATAAATGTATAAATGCCAAATCAAACAATTTCTCGTAGCTCATAGGATAACGATGTAATTTGGATCTGTAGCTATAGTAGTCTTGTCCCTCATCTCAGTATTAAACTTAGAAGTTTACATTAGGTTCTACCTCTATGTACAGAGGTACAACATATTGTGAATATTATTATACCGCTGATTAACGAAAATATAATTAAGAATTAGGTTACATGAGCTTTTTTGGGTCTTATAGATGTAAGTCTTCTTAAAAATATAGTCCATATTTATTGTGACGTAAGATATATGTATTTTATAAGCGTTTTGTCATTAGTAGTGATATCTCTGACTTGAATGTGATTGTATAAATCCCGCTGTTGAATGAATTATTGTGGACATATCAACTGAACAACGTGATGAACGTGTGTTACGACGAATACAGAAAACACACAGAGCTCCCGCCTTATTATATGGTCAAAATCTACAAACTAAGCCACTGTACAAGAATGTCTTGTTATGGAACTTAAACTTCAGGGCAGGGTGAGAGTTGAGAGAATTATATTGACGAGCAATGATACATTTTAAGATCGTTAAGGCAGTTTTTTTTAACTTGCAGTTTGTAAATTTGGTAATTGGTGAGAAGTTCAATTCTCTCTCAGATGATGCGATACCACATCGATAAACGTGAAAGAATATAAAAGCAGTGATATGAGGGTGTTCATGCTGTATAATAATTTTAGATTCACTGAAGTTGAAATTTCAATAGCAATTCACATAATTATATATTACTAGAATATTCAGAAGATAGCATTGACTGCGAACTTTGGAACTAGTATTAGGTATTGGACTATAGTACAACTTATTTAAGATTAAATGAACAAAATGAATAAACAATTTTTCCAATGTATGTGGACTCAAATTCTAGAGGTTAGTATTTATCTAATTGCTTAAGATGGCGACTTGAAAATACAAATTTGAGTTACTGATTGATTGGCATATTGTTTGTTAACATTATTATATTCAGAGTCGCCACGATAGCACCGCACCTATGCTTTCAAAGGACAAACCGAACCTCAAATATAATATTACAGTATGCAACAGTACTATTCAAGCTGATCATAAAAATATTATATTCTATTTTTCGCACTTCATGAATGTAAATCGGTTACTTACAAAATTTAAAACCTTAGCTTATATTAGTTGTTAATGTTAGCAGCCCATTTTATTTATTATTAGTAAAACATTATCGCTCGTTTAGTTAAATTTTCGTAAACATTATTTAAATAATTTTTACGAAAATGTATTAATTTAGAGGTCGTCCGGAATATTTGGTGATATGATGGTATATGATGAAACCTTTCCATATTTTTTTGTATTCGTAATTAAGAATTTAAAAAAAAACAGCTACATAAATAGATTAATTATTTCTTAAGTTGTGACGTAGTCAAGAGACATAAAAAATCATTTTTAAATAACATAGATTATACAGATGCATTATGAAAATCTTTTTTATATAACATACTAGCGGCCCGCCCCAGCTTCGCACGGGTGGACTTTTATACCCTACCCCTGCCCTACCCCTACCCTAACCCTACCCTACCCCTACCCCTACCCCTATCCTACCCCTACCCCTACCATACCCCTACCCTACCACTACCCTACCCCTACCCTACCCTACCCCTACTCTACCCCTACCCTACCCCTACCCAAAAGTATCCTATGTCCTTTTCCCAGTTCTTAGCTACCTCCCTACCAATTTTCAGCCAAATCGGTTCAGCCGTTCTTGAGTTATAAATAGTGTAACTAATACGACTTTCTTTTGTTTTTAAAATGTATTCTGCTATTCGGGACGGAAACAAATCCAACAAATCAAAAACCATGGCAATCGGTCCAGCCGTTCTCGAGTTATAAGTGTTGTAACAAACACGACTTTCTTTTATATATATAGATAGAAGAAGAAGATAGATTATACAGATGCATTATAAATATGGCTGTCAATGGTATTTTAGAATTAATACAATATGCAACATTATAGTTTTAAGAATATATTATGTATGAGGAACGAGGATCATTACGATGAGTGTGTGCTCCTTACTCTATTCTGATATTTTAAGTAAATGTGAACAAACGATAATTGGGATTTTTGGTATTCTGCTAAAATACTGAAGATTATAAAAGTCCTGGTTATAAAATAAACGCTAGTTATGTGTCAAGATTTTTGTGACGGGAGAAAAGAAAGAAGGTACGGAATTAGTCCAATCAATAAATACTTAGCATCTGTGGAATTATATTATTACTAGCTGACCCGGCAGACTTCGTACTGCCTCAATCGATACATAAAAGACCTAAACATTTGTATAAAATAAACTGGGCCGTAGAGACTTCGTTTATGCGGTACTCCTACCCCTACACGACCCCTACCCTACACTACTCCTACCCTACACTACCCCTACCCTACACTACCCCTACCCTACACTACCCCTACCCTACACTACCCCTACCCTACACTACCCCTACCCTACACTACCCCTACCCTACACTACCCCTACCCTACACTACCCCTACCCTACACTACCCCTACCCTACACTACCCCTACCCTACACTACCCCTACCCTACACTACCCCTACCCTACACTACCCCTACTCTACACTACCCCTACCCTACACTACCCCTACCCTAAAAAATCTTGGCAAAAAAAGTCAAGTTTTTAATTAACAAAATAAAGCTCAAATTGACTCTACATTTTAGTTAGAAAACGTTTGTATGGGAAAAAGAAAAAGGCTGTTTTAAGGGGTTTTCAGGCAATTATTCGAATTTTTCTCGCCGTAAAAACCATCCTTGAACTTCCACGAACATTAAAAAAAATTATAAGAATTGGCCAAATTGGTCCAGGCTTTGTAGAGTTATGCGCTTAGCAACACATTTTGCGATTCATTTTTATATTATAGATGTAAATAGTTAACTAACAGAATACTAAATGAACAAAAAATATACCGATTGCCCTTTCTTAGAAGCGTATTTAAATAAGCTGAATTAGGGGCCTGGTTTTTAGAGTCATGTTTATCGTATAGTTTAGTAAACTAAAAAGTCGGCAGATTGCCATATAAAAAAAAAGTTTTTTTTTTCAGAATTAAGTGATTTAAAAATTTGTCAAATCCATTATTAAGAAGTTGTGATTTATGTCTGTGTCAGTCATTAGGTAATAGAAAACTTGTACTACTTAATATAAGGGACGATTTGACAACTAACTTTAACAATAAGTAGTTTTTGTTTACTATATGTATTAGAATTACATGATTTCTATACTTTTAAAAGATGTGTTTGTTTGCAATTGAATAGGCTCTGAAACTACAGGACTGACTTCAAAAATATTTCACCATTAGAAAGATTCGTTATCCTGGAGTAAAACTAAATTTAATTATGAAGTTTCCGCGATCAGAAGCTATGCGGGCGAGAAGTTAATATTTTATATTTGAATTATTAAAGTTTTAAGTTCCTTAATGAAAATACAATGGTTAGATCTAACTTCGAATAAAATTATTATTTTATTCTAGAATGAGAATATGTTATCGGTGCTTATGTAAATTAAAAAAAAAGTATTAGGTTTAAGATTTCTGTATAACGTTGTCATTGATCTGTCTATGAATATTACTTTAGATTAGTTTCGTTTTGTCGGACTATAGCTTGGATTCATTGAAACGTTTTGCCTTACCAAGCGAGCAGATTACGAGGAATTTTCTTACTGAATTCTATTTTTTGCATAAAGTATATGTGTTTTTAAAATTCTCAAGCTTACCGTAGTAATATACAAATTATATCGTTTTTTTTACAAATTGACGCAATAAAAAAATTCAAATTAATTTATATTTCTAAGACATACTACGAGTATGTTGTCTTAGAAATATAAAATTATGTTTTTTTTAGAATAGCCCGCACATTTACTATAAATATTATATTTTTGCAGCTAGTTTTGGGTTGTACAAATTATCTCACACCATGTAGATGTGTTTCAAACTAAAACCATATTGTAATTCTGGAATATATGAAACAGTGTGATGAAAATTGGATATTTTTTTTAATTCACAATAGAAAAATATATTTCATAAGATAAATTAATTCTTAGTAAGTTATTAAAGTATTCTTTGCATACATTTGTCAAATTATGTTTGTGATTTACAAAAAAACTCCTTAGTATGGATAAGTGTAGTAAATTTTATATTTGCAATGGGCTGATTTTAATGTACTATGTACATACACGGAATGAATGGGATGGTCTCTAGCTATAGATATAGTTATTACCATTTGTTTTGTTAGTATGGTCAAATGTTTTGTAATTTCGGCGACAGCCAGGCATTTATCGTACTATAAATACGTTATGACATGATTATCTGCGGTATTGTAGTGTACCTATTAATAAGTATTTTTTGACATATCAAGATTGTTTGGTCATTTCAGGCGTTTTTGTTATATTTGCGACTTGGCTAAACCTTGTCTATATGTGATCGATGTCTTGGCTAATTTTGTAATAATTATTAAACTTTTACGTCGCTGTGGAGTGTGATATATTTACCCAAAATTATTAAGTCTTAAGTCTATTTCGGTAATTATTTTATGTGAAATGATTTACTCCTTCTGAATAAGGTCTTGCTGTATATTTTTCACACTGCTCTGTATGTAGAATCTAACGATAAGTAGGATGCATGTACCACTATAGACTTTCTCCTCTGACTAGACATGTAGATATTAATGTTCAACGCTATCGACTGTAATATTGTTGACTCAATGTGAATAAAGTTATATTCTCTGGGATATTGTTGTTTTAATGGCGACCATTTCGATTTAGATTTTTCTGGAATTGCTCTTGACGTCTGATGACTCTTTTCTCCAGTTTATTAGTTGACATTGGAAAAAGGATAACCATAGAAAAATCTATAAATTTTGTGGATAAAGTTGATGGTTGTGAGTTCTTGTTTTTACATTTAACGACGCTGTACCAATAATTGGTGAGGTGAGGTGCCAAGGATGGCCAGACTTACGTCTCCCATCTGGATGGCCGGTCACTAGGCGTATTTAACGTTGAATTAATGCCCAAGAATTGCTTCCCTATGGCTTCTATTTGTCTAACGTAGGGGTCATCTATGCAGGTATGCCTGCGCAGGTCAACCGAACATTGGTAGCGTGTAGGAACTGGCAAACGCGCTGGCATTGCTAGGCCTTGCTTTAATTTTGAAGATAAAAGATACAAAAACAGTGAAAAGGAAGCGAAAAAAGTGGTGTAAGCATTGGTTACTGAAAAGGAAAACATAGCAGATGCTCCAGACTTTAAAGATTGGTCATATTAATTATTTTCCTTCCTAACATAGCTTCTTAAATTATTGATCTTTTTTGTTCGCATCTGGCTCAATTTTTCTATGAGTAATTTTTAAGCAGCTTCTTTTTTGTCTCGATTATGGTATCTTTGTTTTTAATTTGTCAAAGACATGGATGACTTCTATAAATTTCGATAAAATCTTCAAGGATTTTTTTAGTTGAATTTGTTGTATTATGTGGCATTCGTGGCAAAACGATGCGAGCGACGAGACAACCGTCCGAAAGAAACACTAGAAAACAACTGACGCGACCAGCGACCTGCGCAGGCGACCGGAGTACACGCACACACACACACAGGTACACCGTACGGTGCCACTCCAAATAATTGATTAGCGATCTTGCGCCGCACATAGGAGTATTCCAAGCAAAAACCCGGACAAAATTATTTTTTGTATTATTTTCATTTATTGTATAATAAAAGACAATATTTCGTCAAAATTAGGTATATATTACAAAAATTAAAAAAATAAAATATATTATTGTCAAATATTAAATCTAAGAAACTGTACGGCTCTAGTTATTGGATGCCGAATCAATCGGAATTGCTACACTCTTGGTCAGTGATGTGATCTTCACCATCTTCGTCATCCGTATCTTCACCATCATCGTCATCCGTGCACTCAGAATTAGGTGTTAGCTGGCACTAACATATTCAAAGCTTACTGAAGATGGAACTGGATTTTGCCATACCGTTTTTTTGTCTCTCCATTACATATAACAACTAATCTCACAGGCACCAGGGAACTCAAAAAGACATTAGAGTCATCATTACCAACATTTGTAAATGTTTGCTTGTATTGTGTTTGATGTGACCCATCACAGCCTCACTTGGATATTAAAGTGAGATGTTGCTTTTCGAAGTCAGTTAATGTTTCAACTACTTCTTTCAAATACATAACCAGTCGCGAAACCGTATGATCCAGCAACGCTTGTAGATTATTCTCTTTATTTGCTGACGATATCATGCTTCGAAATTTTTTGGCTCTAGTGGGCGTTGACGTAATCTCCTTCATGATTTTAGACGCATCGATATTCCCATGTTAATTCGTCAATAGGTCCTTGCTCGCTTAAATCTTTGCGCCTTTGGCGCCCTGCTTTGTGGAACCACGCAGGTAGTTCAATTGATGTTTCCAGCCATTCTTTGTTATTTTTTATAAATCTTTCATCAGTGCTATGTGCGGCCGTCCATTTTTCTTTAAAACTAGACTTGAAATATTTTAAAGAACGAGCAAGAACACCCCTTTCTTCGGGTGGACACGAAGTCAAAGTTAGAAGTTTTTCTTCCAACATTAAATTTTTTTCTTAAATTTTTCTACCTTTAAATTCTTTAAGGATGATATATAATTCCATTCTAGTAAATTTTTTCACTCTTTCCGAGATATCTGTAACAAAAAAATCAAATAATGGTACAACAACCAATTTTGAGAATTTTGACTCGTTTACTTTGATGTACAATAAAATATTAAGGGGTGCGTTGGGGACCGATTTTTTTCTTGAGTTCCCTTACTGAGACCCTAAAGTTAATGCACATATTAAAACTCTGACAGGACCATAAGCGACACATGAACAAAAACACGAATATGTCTCAAATTTTATTAAAAAAATGGGTAGTAAACAGTGTCCTCTAATAATGACCATAAAAGATGAAAATATAGATTAAAATAAATGAAATATACTTTAATATGTAATACTAACCTTCTATTTTCTTGTTCAAGTTGTTTTTCTGCAGTTGTTTGCCACAAAATCACGTTTTGACTTAGAAACTGAGTAACACAAAAGAGATTGCCAAGAGTAAAGACGTGTAGTTAATACAACGGCTGTATTCCGACTGACATTAAGGACGGGCGCGCGGACTGGGGTGGGGCAGGTAGGTACCTTTTAATAAACCGGTTATCGCTGGTAAAAAAAAATGTAGTTTGGGTAACATTAGACTAATTTTGCATTTTTCTATTATGTCCGGTTTTTTACCTGTAATACTCCTATGTGCGCCGGTCGCCTGCGCAGGCTCAAAAAACTGCACAGGTCTATTCCCACACACATTCCGGTCTACCTGCACAGGTGTACCTTTCCGATGGAACGTAGCATGTATGGCAGCCTTAAGGCTGACCGTTCATTCTGATTCACGGTGGGCATTAATTACTTCCCATTTTCTTCTCTCAATGTTTTACAACGATAATACTGTAACTTGTCAAAGTTAAATACGCCTAGTGACCGGGCATCCTGATAGAGACCAGTCTTACCCTATTGTTCAATTTTACAAAATTCATGGTTGAAGGAATATAAAGTGTACGCTTCCCTTTACAGCATCAATAACGTCATGTTAAAGATAAACTAGAGTCCAAAAGTGGCTATTATCGTTTTTACCTCGCCATCTGGCGCGGTGGAGCACTACGGGGCCCAACCAGCAAAAACTAGGCTTACAACAATCTCAAGACTACTGTTTTTTTGCTCTTACATCGCTCCTATATAATAATATACCAATAATAATGCCCAAACCCAGGCTGGGTTTGGGCACTAATTATAAGCATATTTAGTTTAATATCGATCTAATATCAGTCTAATTGAATGCTGTTTGCACTTACTGAAATGTAGCCAAAATTAATTTAAGCCGACTTAAGCTAATATTGCTTTTACGTAAGTATCTTATAAGCCTGCATAGGCTTATATTGGTCTAAAGTTAGAATATTTTGAGAATTTTACGTCAGATCCAACTTAAAAGTTCATGTGAGTGTTGGAAATTAAAAGAAAACAAATTAAAGTTGCGTGAAGTTAATGTTTATACTATATTAAAAGTATAAAAGTACGAGTTAAAGTAGTTTTACGGTAAGTAATCATATTGGAATTTATTATTTACTGTTAATTACACCTCGTTTTACGCTTCAAAATTCATGCGCCTTGTTAAATAAGGTAGGTATTTCGTGTTCTCGTTTAATTATTTTATTTGTTAATTTGTATTGATAGTGTCGCCATTAGTATAGCTGCATTTTACAAATGCACTATTAGACTAATGTAAGATTGTTTACTCTAATTTTAGCATTCGGTATAACTACTAAAGATAACACCATATTGGAATAAATTAGGGTTCCTAGCAATTTTACATAAAACTTTAAATCGACAGAGAGAAAAAAAAACGCGCGGGGAGCGGCGTACGTAGGAGTGGTGCGCGGTGCGCACCAGTCTAGCAGTGCCCGCGCGTTTGCAAAATTACTCTTAAAACTATTAAAATTAGTTATTCCCAAAATCGATCTAAGATCAAACGCTCTTAAATAGGTCTTGTCTTTTGTATTGTAAATATGTTGTCCAAAATCACTCTAATATCATACTTATCCAGTGCTATTGATCTTATATTAGTTTCAAATAAGATCAGAAATGCACGTACTCACAGTACTCTTATGCTATGCTGATATTAGTCTGACATCTTACATTAGCATTTAACAAGTCTAATATAAAATCAAACGAGCTTAGAAAATACCCATATAAGAGCAAGTTTTTCTCAAGTGCCACCAGTCTTAGTAAATGCTCTTATATACATATATGAGATTTGGTTATGAGACTGAGCGTTCTTGAGGCCATACCAGCTTGTCTAAAAGTAATATAGGATCGATGGTATGTTCTAAAACAAATATAAGAGCGCTTTAAGCCTACCACTCTTAAAAAGTGCGAGTTCTGAGACTGTTTTGCTGGTTGGGGGATTTTTCGTCAGCTGGCGGGGCAGCCTTTCATGCATAGCTAGTGCATAATTGGGCCCCCATCTATCCGCGGACGGCCACGGCTGGGACCGTGCTTCGGATCCCGCTACCCTCCAGAATGAGCTTCCCGGTAAAGCGTCACAAAGAGCCCAAGGTTGGTCTGAACTACGCAACTGTAGACCCTACACTCCCCGAAGGCACTGGCACTCCCGCACACTGGCGGAACACAACAAGTTGCTTGGCGGGATGGTGGTCGCGAGCCAGGCGGCCTCTTGCGGGACCTACCACCGCGGTCGGATAACTTTAGCCGCACCCACGCCGTGGGTAAGTTGCCCGGGGTAGACCACTAGGAGGTAAAATCCGATTATGTAAACGCCAAAAACTAACTGTCCGTCCGTCTGAAAAAAAAAGAAATGATCGTAGGCTGCAAAAGCTTTAAAAACGATTTCATAGGCCCACATTACACCATCAATCTGGATCGAGATCAATGATCTTAATCCAGATTGACTGTGTAATGTGTTAAAGTGACGGATCGCGACATCGGATCGCAAATTATCAATGGAAATAGTGGGAATTACTTTTCGTACGATCGTGTCCCAGAATAACCATTTGCGGCGTTTATAAAACATGTGACGGTAATAATATTCATTTAATTTAATAAAACGTAATGGTTATTGTGAAAAAGTTAGTGCCACTATTACTATTAATGGTTATTCTCAATGGAAATAGTGGGACCGACCCAATTTTTTTGAAATCCATGATCTCGATCCAGATTGGACGTCTAATGTGAAATATTGTCAGTTTACGTCAGTCAGCGGCTACAGCGGGATGGAGGCGGACGATATCAGTGCCCGCGGTGCCGACGCGACCGCAACTGACGACTTAAACACAAAAAATAAGTGCGGTCAAAATACAGAAGATTATAAAAAAAAAATACAACTAAAATTAATTACCACATAGGCTTTTTTCTTGTTCAGATCCATTTGGCGATTCATCATCATCAGCCCGTATAACGTCCACTGCTGAACATGGGCCTCCTCCCGGGGGAGGGTATTCGCCATAGTCACCACGCTTGGTAGGCGGGTTGGTGACCGCAGTATTATGTTGTACCCACATAAGGAAAGGCTGCTGCCCGTTCCATGATATACGATTATTATAGATGATATAACAATCGGGACCAACGGCCTAACGTGTTTCTGAGGAACGGAGGGTAGTCCCTCAACCAACCAGACCCGGAAAGAAATCTTAGTTTTCACAAAGATTTTATGTCTGGCGTGGGAATCGAGCCCATGACCTCCGAGATTTAAAGCGAGCCAAATATCGCTACGCTACGGAGACTTTTGCGATTGTAAACACACAATCTTCTTTTTTCTTTATTTATTGGCAATCAGAATCCCCAGAGCTGAGAACACTTGTCTTCATGTGATCACTGCGAACAGTGGACTGACGTGATCTGGACTGACTGTGTAATGTGACAACAATCCATATCAAGTTATATCAATCTACCGCGATCACGGATCTCGATTCAGATTGACGGTGTAATGGCACCCATAGTATGGTTGTGTTCTGCAAAAAAAAAAAAAAAACGCACAGACGCGTCATGTGCACTGAACGTGTTTAACCTTATGAGAAAATCTTTTGCTGTTATTGTACTTACACTACTGTCAATTATTCATCATTCCATATTATAACGTTTACCGCTGATCATGGCCTTCTCTCGAGGGTTTTATTCACAAGTCACGAACCATGCTTAGGCAGGTTGGTAACCCCAATACTTAGCAGCGTTTACGTGTGTTAACACTATCACAGGTATAACACACGCAATGTCCGGTCCCTGAGAAACGATTGTCATAGATGATGTCACAATCGAGACAAACTGCTTACCTGTTTTCAGAGACACGGAGGATAGTCCTTTAACCAACAGACCCGGAGATATTAAGAGAATTTATACAAAGATTACTTGTCTGGCGTAGGGATCTAACCCACGACCTCCGAACGATAAAAGCATCAGCTTACTATTAGAATTTTATTTATTTACTGGGTGACATAGTCACAAATAGAATAATAATTTAATTCAATAAATTGTGCTGTCCTCTTGACAAATAGGCTAGTTGACACTTTTTTTAAATTATTTTTATATGGATAAGAATGGTTTTACTAGATCAAGAAATAAATATGGCATTTATTTGAGATCTAGAAAGCACTAAAATAAATATTTTAAAATTGTTTTGACATTAAGAGATGAAAACGATGTCAGCCATGTTGATCTATATACATTATCTGTGTTCAAGATCGATGACGTCATGACTCAAAAAGTGTAATAGTAAAAGATCGCGTTCATGTTTTTTAACAAGATGTATGACGTCACAAAATGGCTGATAGCATTTATACAAACGTATTCAAGTTTTATGAACAGAAATTATTATATTTAGGTTCCTGACAAATACTTTTAGAAATAAACATCATTGTAACATAATTTCATCAACTAGCCTATTGTGTCCGCACGGTATCTCCCGTGAACCTCATCGATTTGTATTGCAATAATTTCTCGAAAAAAGATTGCAAAAGCATGTCATTTTATGTAACATCAGCAATCTTCTAGTTAAATTCTCGTTTAAATCTGTCTATCGTTTCGGAGATAATAATTGTTTTTTTTACACTTTTGTAAAGATGTGGTAAGTGAAAAAATATGACTATTTAAAAATAGTCCATTTATGTGTGGTCGAGTTAAGGAAATGATATTACCAATTGTATTCATGAACTCAAAATCCAAGTTTATTAGTTTTATAAATTATATATTTTCTGTATATTTCCTTTAGGGCTGTAGAGTAAGTTAAATTGCAACCCTAAACGATTTCCTCGTAAATGGTAGGTATTTCAATTATTTAGGATAAATTAATGGCGTAAAAATACTATTTAGGTAAAAAATGCCAAATGGCATACGGTCGATAATATTTTATATTATTTGCCTATGACCAATTGCATCAAGACAAATTAGATTTTTAATTCACAAATTAGATCAATAAAATATCCACCTATTACTATATTCAAGGGTTTGCTGTATAATAATAACTGGAACTTTTTCATTGTGATGGTGTTGTGTAGGGTTACTCAACTTATATATAATTGGTGAAGGGGTAATTACAATAATAAAATAAAATGGTGGACTTTTGAATTTTATTATTAGATTTACACTGTCATTTACAATAAATTTCCATGTAGTTGGTAGGACATAAATCAATATTGCATAACACTAAGGCTAATTGCATTAGTATTTTTGTGGATAAATTAACAAAATATATGCAATATTACAAATTCAAATAAAATAACGCTAATATCTTACTCGGGCACGCACTTGCTGCACGGCGCCATGCCACACTACAATTTGGAGTTCGACGAACATCGGCCAGATATTAAGTAAAAGGTATGAAGATGGAATGTCTTCGAGTAGGCATCGCTGCACCAACAAATAAATAATTTCCCCAAGTGCATTACCTTAACCTAGCACAACTTTTAGAACTACGGTTTGTCCTGTAATTATCGTAAGAGATGTAGCGCTACAGCAATTTTCGAGAACTTGCGAAATTAAAAAAAATAAATTAAAATATACAAAATCTCTATCACAATACTCGTAAGTAATTAAAGCAATTCAAATGTGAATACTCCAAATGTTGTAATACGAACGAAGCGCGGGTACATCGACTTGTCTTTATCCCTATAAGCTCAGCCTCGGCATCCCGTCGTGAGAGTTGTTCAACAGCGCGTACTACACAGTAGTCACCATTTACACCAACTTATCCGTTTGCAATAAATACATACATGTAGGATACACAGCAGATAGATACACAAAGACCAACAGGGTGACGCCGCTATCACTTAGCTAAATATTGCAAGTAACTACATCATTACCACCCTAATATGTTACGTTTATCCTTTAAAATATATCAATAAATGATCAAATGTATACAAATGCAGCGAGGGCGCGCGGAAGACTCGCTCCTGGCGTCCGACGTCCGTCCGCCGAGTCCGGCGGCCGTCCGCCGTGTCCGGCGGCCGTCCGCCGTGTCCGGCCGTCCGTCCGCCGGCGCCGGCGTCCGTCCGGCCGGCCGCGCCCCGCACGGATCCGACTAATACGAACTAGCAACAGTCTCAAAACAACAACCTAGCCACGAGATTAAACGTCCATGTATAAAACTACGATTTGTGCAGACCGAATCAACACGGAGATGCGATTACAAAGTAAACACTATATCGACGATACGTGACGACACGCAACTCGCTAAGTATCCAACTATTACACGTTATCATATTGTTTGTATATCTGTTAAACATCCTCGACGCTATGGTGCTCGTTTCAACTATCAACAGAGTTTTAAATACATTTAATTTTACACACGGTATAAAATACTTAGAAAATTTACAATTCCCACGTTAAGAAGTAGCCGCACAAGTCGCTAAGTGGGGTCACACCGTACAAGCGTCGACAGCTAGAGATCAGGACTCGATACAGTTATGAAAATACGTCATAGAACATACAGTTAAAATGCAATACCAAAGTACTTTTTTTTTTCTTAAACATTATTTTTTTTTTTTAATTGAAAACAAATATATCAAAAGAAGTACATATGAATGTATATTACTCGTAGATAATTTGACACGATACATAAACGAAACGTTATCATGTATACAATAATATGTGTTGCGAGAACAACGGGTTCAACTGACAATTGTCGTCGGGGCGAGATTTGTGGAGGAGTACCATACAACCGGTTGTCATTGGGGGCTGGGTCTTACGTGATACTATAGTTATTTTTTTTATTATATTTAAATAGAATGTTTAAAAGTATTACGACACGTCCTGATCCTCCACATCTTGTGCTTGCTCTTTCTGTTCGGTTTCACCTGGAAACGCAGAAACAAACATTAGTAAAACAATAATACATAGTATATGGTGGTAGAAGTCCGAACTGGGTTAATTAGGTGTTAAATTATTGAATACATTTTGATCTACTTCAAATTAATGAGGTATTCCTCGAAGCGCTACCATTTTGAGGCGCTCCGAATGAGGCGCTTCTTTTTTATTCCTTGGAGCGCTCCTTTCAGTAGCGCCTCATAAAAAAATATTTTAGTTACCAGTGTTAAGAGTTGTCATTCGTACTGAAAGGAGCGCTCCGAGGAATAAAAAAGGAGCGCTTCATACGGAGCGTCTCAAAATGGTAGCACTTCGAGGAATACTTCAAATAAATAATTCAGAAATCTCCTGTGTAACAAAAAAAACTATATATCTGCCCCTACATTACATCTAAATGCTGTTAACTTTCCAATATAGAAATGAGACGCATTATTAGTATTTTCTCGACTCCTACCATAGTATACTAGAGTACTTTTATTTTCCAAAGACTCCATAGCCATATAATAACGCATTTTCGGCAGAACATGCAAGGTTACTTTTTGTATTTTATATATTATCTTGTGTGTTGTGCTGAATTAAATATATTTATATAATAGTATGCGTAGTGGCACTGACCGGATTCTCCGTCGCCCTGCATGTCGGAGGTCCAGAGCGTGAGGTTGTCCCGCAGCAGCTGCATGATGAGCGTGGAGTCCTTGTAGCTCTCCTCCGACAGCGTGTCGAGCTCCGCGATGGCGTCGTCGAAAGCCGCCTTCGCCAGCCGACACGCGCGGTCTGGACTGTTCAGGATTTCGTAGTAGAATACCTGTGGGGGAACACAATGCGTTAAACTAGGGTCTTTTTCAACATTTCAAACTAATATTAATTTATTTGAAGATGATCAAGTACATGCTTATTATTTTTGGCATTAACTACCAGTCTTTGCAGCCAGTGCAAAGTTTAAATCAAAAGAATTACCTATATTAGTTTAATTTATAGAATATCGGTAAAGCTCCAAAATTTCTAGGTATTACTGCTTAGTCTTTATGCGATAGAATAGATTATCATCCTCACATTAGGATATTTATGAAAAATACCTACATGAAATGTTTTACAAGATGACAAGAGGTGAGAGAAAGACAAATATTGTCATTTATTTCATAATCGCATGGTATTAATCCTTACAAAAAGCACTATCCCTCATAAATATCCCACAGGTCCTTTATTTAAAGTAATGTTGTTTATCAATTAAGGTTGCAAGTATATTTTATAAAAAAAAAACCTTGTAACACCATTCTACGCAACATAATTATGACGTTCCGATAAAAATAGATAACTTATCAACAGCGCATTAAATACCCATATGCTTAAAGCCTTTATTTTATATAACTTGCTCAAAAATTACATCAACGCATGGACATACTGTATATATTTCTGATCTAATTTAAGGAATTTTCAGTTACAATAAAATTTAGAACAATAGAAAATCCGTCATAAGTAGCTGGTTAATGATAACCGGTCTAATAGAGCGTAACCTACGTAACGTAATGATATTCCAACATAAGCTAACATAGGAGTATTAGTATTCGTCGCCCTTGAACTCGCGCTGGTTAGTTATCAACGATGATGACGACATGCCAACGGATTACTGATACGGGCCATAAATTCACTTAAAATAGACAATTTAAACTTGTAAAATTAAGGATATGCTATCACTGGGGCTAAATGAATAAAGAACATTTGAAGACTTTCTCGGTCCAATGTAAGCGCAAAGAATGGCTGGTTTAGTGTTCAATTATCGTATAACCATTACATACATATTATTATACCATAAAATGCGTATCCTTGTAGTAAAAGGAAGATAATCTTATTATCCAGAAGTAGACAGATAACGGGGACAGTGTCACATGGCGCATAAATACATACATTACGATACTCAGACCGCATAATATGTACGACTACTTAATTCAATTGTTCTTCACAATAGATATCCCTATTCTGCT
The DNA here is from genome assembly GCA_947037095.2 of Nycteola revayana. Taxonomy (NCBI): domain Eukaryota; kingdom Metazoa; phylum Arthropoda; class Insecta; order Lepidoptera; family Nolidae; genus Nycteola; species Nycteola revayana. Next base: position 17,707,365 of record OX344858.2, on the reverse strand, counting down.
GTATAATTCTCAATCATATAATACTGTGTATTTCCGACGACATCGCTCACGTGGAATGGTTGTTAAAACTTCCATACACACTGTCAACCTTCCAAGACTTTTTTCACATGGTAAAAAGTAACCCATGTGTTATTCCCAAGGTCTAATCTTATATTTGTAGCAAATTTAAAAAAAAAATGGTTCAGCGAAACGTATATGACAAACAAGAATTACTTTTGTATTTTGTTTTTGACTAATTAATTAGTAGCCATATAGTGAAAGAATGGAAGTAAATTGAAACTATTAAATAAGTCTTCTGTATAGATCTATTGTTACCAATCTCTTTTTACCTGTCCGTCTACATCACGACATTTTCTATGTTATAACAATACTAGTGCATTCAGATTAAGCTTTAAAATTTAGACAAATATCAACTTATTCCTACTTCAACCTATGTATAATTTATTCTTCGCTTTTGGTCGGAATTCCAAGTAATTAGATTAAAGTGGGTTATGATGATTAGCGTCTACTTACGCTAATTACCATAGACGCGTGGCTCTAATACTTGTCCGTTCTTTGTTATAATGAGGAAAGATTTGATAGTAGTATACTCATAAAATAATTCACCGCTTTCAAAATGTGTCTTATCCAAAGAATAAAATATTTTTTGAGACGAATATGTGTAGTTAGCCATGAGTCTTTTGCTACTTCATTGGGCACAAAATAAAAGTAGGGTTACAGTTTTATAAAGTGGTTTTAAAGCTAAGTAACCTGCTCAAGAGGGCGCCGCGTCCCTTGTGGCTCTCGGCTCAAAGCAGTTGCAGGTGAATTAAGAAATTATGACTTAGGAGTTTTGTCCAAGAGACACAAGGCCAAACAAAACTCTCTCTAAGAAGAGGTTACCACAGAAAACCAAGCTGGACAAAAAGGCTAATGGTAAGCCATGTATGAAAATAGTATTAATCACCTAATAATATCTACAACATGATTCGTTAATTCAAAATATGTCTGTTACGTTGTCAAACCAGTCTCGAAGGAAAATACCAGTGTAGGTATTATTATTAAGGTTGATAATAAAAAACATTTTAGTAACGAATTGTTTTAAATGTATAATTCATTCATCCACTTGTACTACGATGCGAAAATATTCAAGTCTTTTGTATCTTTATACGGTACAGTAGTTTAAACAAAAATAAATTGTGTTAAAATTGGCAAAGTTCATTACTTTTGATTCAATGCCTCTCTTGATAAGAAATTATTATGAATAGCATTTAATTGTATTATTTATCGGCTTAGAATAGACCACCCCATGTCCTGCCATGGGTGTCGTAAAAGGCGACTAAGGGACATATAGCTGATGGATGGGCAGCAGCATCTATTAGCTCAAGGTTTAAATCTTACTGCGATCACCAATCCGTCTGCCAAGCGTGGTGATTATGGCAATATCCCTCAACGATCCTGGCTTGCCAAGGTCTGTTAAGAGGAGGCCCATGTTCAGCAGTGGACGTAAACGGGCTGTTGATGATGATGATGATGATTTATCAGTGTATAGTTTAACCAAAAATAAATTGCTGCTAAATCACATGTCATTAGTCCTATCTCAGAGCCTCTCTAGATAGCCAATTATTATTAATAAAAAAATACCTACTTAACATTATTTCAAACAATCAATTTAAATATTTCAATACAGCATAGTAAAATGTAATTTTTGTATCAAGTAACCTTCACTTGTGTGATATCTGTTCGTATCGTTGTATAACTTCAATCTGATATTAATCTATCAAATAGATAAATTTATTGTCTAGTGTGTATCGAATCAAACAATCTCAGTCAGATAAGTACTTGGTAAATCGTAATAACTAAATATTTGGTACAAATTAGGGACGTTCGATGCTACGACTCCGATAGGTCGGAATTTCAAATTGACTTCGGAGTATTCCTCTTTTAGCACGAACGGTTTGAATGCTAAGAGACCAAAACTATTATTGTTTAAATATAACTTAGATGCTCAAACCATTGTTGCTGAAAGTGGTACTCTAATTTTTCACATCCGAAAGTACCGATGCACATTTTTAATTGAAAGTGTACCTATATCAAAACGAAAGTTGAGTAGCAGCACAACGGTGATTTGTGTGTAGTAAAATTTAAGTAAGGAGATATTTTATTTAAGGATTTACGATAGCTTTTTAATTGTTATTTGCATTAATTTGCAATTACTAAAACGATGCTTAATCTAGAATGACATAAACTGAACACTGTTATTTTATAAAAACCTTCATCTGCCTCTGACTCCGATTGCATAAGCTCAGTTTTTAACGAATTTCCTAGTACAATTTATACCTACATTATCATTACCTTGTCAACTGCGCAATTGCGTCGATATAATTTCGGAACATTGTGTATTGAATCGATGGCCGCAAAGCTAGCATATCTGCTAATGCCTAACTTACTGAATGACATCACCGCATTACGTGTTACAGAATAAATATGTCGAGTTGGGCGTCATCGCAGGCTACATAGGTCTAATTTATACATGTATGTTATAAGTTAGTCAGGTCAGTATAGTTGCCATGACACAATATGAAAACGAAACTGTTTATTTAAACTTGGTTTATATACCATAATATAAAGGTGGGGAGGGTAAGTAAATAATTTTGTTTTTATTTATACGTAATTTTTATACGTTTCCCGGATTTGTCCTTGTTTAGAGGGCATCAGGGGAATGTTTGGGCGGAGTTTCATTTGAAGTCCGGGTTAAAAAAAAAACTCGGGCCGCCCGCCACACACGCACTGTGCCCGGGCCCCTGTGTTTAAAAAAACCTCTTGGCTTTATAATCCGGGGGTTTTCACGCGGGTTGCCAAATTTGCGAGATGGCATCCCTATTTATACGATAAATGCAACAATGAAGTTATTAAAGTTATGGTTTTCACTGTAAGTTATTACATTTCAGTTTTAAGATAAGTTCCTAAGGCATTTAATAATAATCACTAATTAACGTTGTGACTATCAAACTCTCTACCCTAAAACTGGGTTTTCAATTTGTATGAGGGATGATGGTCTTTATCGACGAACTATTTTGCTACAGTAAATGATATAATTGAAAGATAAGATAAATATGATCATTTTAAGATATCATCATTATCTATGTACCTTATCATTCCAGCTCAATGGTACTTACGTTTACGATAAAACTTTTCAGCAACCGTTGATTATATTTTTTCATTGTAATAACGGGTACTTTTTTGCTATTGTTTGTCACATGTTGCGTGGAAAATATGTCAAAACGAAGCAACTCGTGTAGTAGAAGACGAAGCATGTAATTATATACCAGTCAAGGGTTATGAACCCTAACCCTAGTTACGCCAAACTCCATTTAAATTCGTTGAATCGTATTTATTGTGTTGAAACAAAGACATATCTTAAAGATTATGAGTAGACTACAATGTAGCATAACCGTTGTCCACGTGGGTTAGTTGTCCACTCTTGAGTTGCACTTGCAAGATTCACATCCTAGGTCAGGGATGACGAACTTTAATGCATCAACATGATATTTTTCAATGAAGCCATAGTTGTGCGATTCAATAATGTTGACTTTCTAATGATTAGGACAATAATAAAAAGGTAGGATCACTATTTATCTCAAACTTAATAGTGGCGTGCCCAAAATATGTCGCTTGTCAATGTTTCGCCATCCCTGTCCTAGGTAAAGGGCGTGGTCCGTACAATCGATCCTGACGTGGTGCATGTTAGATCTGATGGTGTTTGCATATAAAATACTTACTGAGAAGTTAAGCGCGAGGCCGAGGCGTATGGGGTGGGTGGGGGGCAGTTCCGTCATGGCGATGTCGGAGGCGGCCTTGTACGCGACCAGCGAGTTTTCAGCCGCCTCCTTGCGGTCGTTGCCCGTCGCGAACTCCGCCAGGTATCGGTGGTAGTCGCCCTACAACACACAAAAGAACACCATTACATCCTGAAACTGGCTAAAAACTTAAACACATGCGCTTACAGAACGTATTCAAAAAATGTTTTTTTTTTAAATCATCCCTTGCTTTATGAAAATAAATCCTTCTGTCAAAGGAAATTTCATACAAATCCACGATTTAAGGACACAATGCTTACCTGACTTAAACAATATTTGCCTAAGCGAGAATTATTAAAAAAAAAAAATGTTGGATAAGCAAATCCATAATTTACGGACACAGACTCCATCAATCAGTGATTCACAGAAGAAGTGGTCCCATTATTTCTATAAAAGTGTTAAGATTAGCGATAATAAAGTATATCCTATCTACTGAACCATTTAACCTCCGTCATACGAACAGTAAACATCTGATTCAAGGTGACAAAATTAAGCATAGAGTAAATGTTCTGGTAAAACCTACAAGAGACATTACACAAAAAGTAATCATTGTTATCTCGCTAAAACCTTGGAAACTAGAACTGAAGTCTCGTAGGTAAATTAGCTGGTCACTGAGATACATCCTTATATTCGTAATTTCCGTACGAACAAACAGTATGTGCGTCATATTGCACAAACACAGCTTTTCTACGAAATATTAGTGCGTTGTACGGATATAATGCGATATGTCGTTATCTACTAATTCGTTTAATTAAAAGAATCGTGTGGACTGTATTACGACTTGCTTGCACTTTTATTTGTTGATTGTGTTACCACTATATGCGTTATAACAATTACTTGCTACCTTGTTTTATGCATGTTCTATCTGTTTGTCCGCGATTACATCCTCGTAGATTTCGATTACTCCATTGCCACCCCTTATTATCCTCTTAGAGGTCACATTTTTTAAAACCTTTTCTTATCGGATGCCTAGGTCGTATAGAGAATACATCCTCCAAGTTTAAAGTCTCTACGAGGTTTAGACTTTGCCTTGATCCGTCAGTCAGTCAGTCAGTCAGTTATTCAAGACAAAACGCCATATTAATATAGATTAAAATTTTATTTTTCCAGATCCTTATAAAGTATTAAACAAACGGTATCAATGCGACAAATAAAATTGCATACCTATCGTATCAGTTGTGTAGCAACAAGTACGGTGAGTCACACAAGAGGTATGTGTTGTGTGTCACTACTTACACCACGCACGTAACCGTCACGGGCGCAACGCCGTGGGTTAGGCAGAGGTAGGTGTTGCGTAAGATGGTCAGGCTCTTTAAAAGGATCTATAACTATCGCTTTTAAAAAAATCGATGTTTTAATTTCCATTTCTCTTCAATTATTTGACCTCTTGACATGTAATGTTATTTACCTTCTTCACTTGACAGTTTAGTTCTTCCTCTAGTGGAGTCTTCGTGATTCAGATTAAGTCTTTAGGATTATAAGGGTGTCTTATTCCGACACAAAGGTTTTTCTGACCAGCTGAAGTAAATTCCGTGTCGAAAAGTTCCTAACTCTCTTCCCTTCTATGATGGGTTTTTTGACATTGTCATACCGTGTCAAGAGTCTTATCCATCCATTTCTTTATTCCCTGATTGTAGATGAATCTTCTTTTCGTAACAACCATTTAATTTAAATTCCAAACCACCGGTTTGGAATTTAAACAGGGCAGGTTACAACAATTATGTGGTAGGAGCGTTTAGGTATTAATGCTTGTACTTATCCATTTTCTCTCACTTTTCATTGGATGACAATACTGATAGTCATCCACTTAACATAGATGAATTGCTTATAGTATAAATGTAGAATTACTAAATGTAATGCTATCATAGTTTTCCTCAAGTGATCTCTACGTGTAGGTATTTGATACTACTTTCTCCAGGAAGCTAGTACAGTCGGTAAAATTTAAACTTAAGACCTTCATTTCGTCGTCACACTCGTGAGCACCAGACTCATCATTTGTCTTCCGTGCCTACTGTACGATTTCCAAGGCTAACACCTTTTGTTAGAATAACTTTAGTTTCATCAAGTGACAGTAAAGTTTACTACAATAAAATGTTCTAGCGAAATCGCTAAACAGTTGATATACATCAACCATTACGTGAGATGATAAAATCAAAAGAATTTAATATCTTCCTTCATTTTCAGTATGTTCTACACAGTTACCGCTCTAGATTATATGTTGTTTACTTGATTCAAGTCAGAAAACCTTACTGTTCTTTCAGTCTTGCAGTGACCAGATACTTAAAATGACCCTAGTGAACCCACAACAAAACGCAAACGTAAGGTGGCCGAGGAAAGGGAAACTAGTATCATTGATGTATAATTTACATTGACATAATTGTTTTGTACAATGGTTAAGTGTGTTGACATCGATAATTTAATAAAACTTAATAATAAGCGGTGGTTATAATTTATTTTATGGACTTACCTTCATTTTGTAATAGAAAACTTTGGACTCGCCGGTCTGTGAGCTGGGGATAAGGTGTTTGTCAAGAACGTTGAGGATGTCTGAGCAGATGTCGCGGAGCTCCTTCTCCACCTGGCTGCGGTACGCCCTGATCATGTTCAGTTTGTCTTCCGCGCCCTACAACAAACAAAAAAACAACACTTAGTTCACAGTTAAAATGTACGGAGATTGTGTTAAACAGTCGACTTCCCAGTCCACATTTCGTATAATTGACTGCATAATAATCTGGTAGTTTCTTATATATGTCTAAAGAAGAAATATTTTGATTCATGTATGAGCAGTTCTCTTATTTGTTTTCGCCTCAAAAAATACTAAAAAGTCATGCTTCCAGTCCAGTATCGTAGTTATAGATCAGTAACACTTATGATGGGTGATTAAAGATATAATCCCTTCCTTAAGAACAAGACTTAATGTGATACTCCTGTTGATCCTGTCTTACATTAGTTACAGTTGAAGTGTGGTACGGATTTGTTCCAATGTGGCCTATGATACTTTAAATTAGATATTTTTATGTTGTTGCTGAAAAACCTGGATGGACCTATTCAGAAACGTATATTTCAAAGAAAATTAGTTTTCAAAATTATTATTGAGATTAATAAATTTAAGACTTCCGGCATGACTCGAACCTGATGATAAGTTTCAATCGGTAGGGTTCCACAGTGCCGAATTGGTTAAGTCATTATAAGGGGATAAACCTAAGATTCAGGTTCGAGTCGTGCCGGTGGCCTAAATTTATTAATCTCAATTTTGAAATTTATTAAACGGAAAACTTTTCAATAAAGTATTCAAAAATATAATTTTAGGAATCATATCCAGTCGTTAGAAATAGATCGATAGCACCGGAACCTAATCTGGTGGAGTACAAATGATGAAGGATAAAGCTTAGTGACGTCATGTATCGAGCCGTTTGATAATGCACCATGCATTTTTAACGACATGCCTACGTCGTACGTGATACGGAAGTATGAATTATGTGTATCCTGTATAACCTAATAGGTGTCAACTTTGATAGTAGCGAGCCTCATAAAAAGTGTACTTTCAGATGTTTGTAGAAATTCCTTTAAATTGTGCAAATCCTACTGTTCCGTGTTTGTACCTTTGTTTGTACCTGTTCCGTGTGGTTTCCGGCTTAGAATAGACCAACCCATGTCTTCCCATGGGTGTCGTAAAAGGCGACTAAGGGACATAAGGCCGATGGATCGGCAGCAGCATCTATTGGCTCAAGGTTTTCATCTTACTGCGATCACCAATCCGCCTGCCAAGCGTGGTGATTATGGCAATATCCCTCTACGATCCTGGCTTGCCAAGATCTGTTAAGAGGAGGCCCATGTTCGGCAGTGGACGTAAACGGGCTGTTGATGATGATGATGATGTGCAAATCCTAAATCACAGTTATCACTTCACTAGTTTCCCGCGCGGATTGTTCTGCGTATTTTACGTTGCCATAGGAACTTTATATTCCAATATAGCTTTCCTCGATAAATGAGCTTTCTAAAACTGAAGGATTTTTTTACATCGGCCCAATAGTTCTTGAGATTAGCGTGTTCAAGCAAATAAACTCTTTACCTTTTTATATTAGTTTAGATAATTATGTGCGCTGGTAAATACAAGGCTGGCAAGTTCGTAGGTAGGTGGCTTCTCAGGTCAGATCTCGTGATCGAAATGGAGACATCCATTGATAGATTGAAACTTCGGAAGTGGAGTAAATTTATTGTCATGGTACCATGACTATGCCAATATAATTATATTGATTCATCAACAGCCCGTTTACGCCCACTGCTGAACATGGGCCTCCTCTTAATAGACCTTGGCAAGCCAGGATCGTTGAGGGATATTGCCATAATCACCACGCTTGGCAGACGGATTGGTGATCGCAGTAAGATGTAAACCTTGAGCTAATAGATGCTGCTGCCCATCCATCAGCCATGTGTCCCTTAGTCGCATTTTACGACACCCATGGGAGGACGTGGGGTGGTCTATTCTAAGCCGGAAACCACACGGCAACTACATAACCTTTAAAAATACCTTTAAAAAAGCAAAAGCCTCGTGGCTAACAGTCTTAAATAAAAATCACACGCCAATATTGAACTCTAGGCAATAGTTTTAAAAAGAAATGTATGTAAATATGTTATGTACTGTATTATTAGCGGATCACGAATGCGTCAAGATTTATATTACTAGACAGGTAATCGTTTCGTATGAAGTATGAAAGTCATAGAAAGTTATAAAAACTAACTGCTATATAACACGTGCTAATATAAATAATAATTCATCTGTGATTAGTAGGTAGTCACTTTTCTTATTGTGTGCTGCGCCGAGCTAAAGGAATTTTATTTTTTTACTCTTTTCTATTATAAATAAGACTGCAAACCTATTTTAGTGTTACAAAGTATTGAAATTATTTACTTTCAAATCAGTTTTAATGTTGACTGTATTAATAAAACAAATAAAAATAATGTTTTATTAACATTAAAATATATAATTTAAAAAGACAAAATATCTAGTGTTAATTCCGCTAAAAATGTGTCTATATGCTGTAATGCTATTTTTGCACCGCCTGCAAAAATTATGCGGAATGAACACTAGATATTTTGTCTTTTTAAATTAGATTAATATGGATTTCCGCAAAGTAACGCCTGATTCTATTAATTATATTAAAATATATGTCTAATGAAATTACCACAGCCCAGACACCCTAGGTAGAGTTAGCGTCATAAATTTACAAAGCATAGTCAACAATAACATGAAAAACGCATACCACTATATTTCGATTCAAGAATAAGGTTAAACTGACCTTGAAATGTAAAATCAGATGTAATATCGACTCACGTTATTTTCACTACATTCGTTTCAGAATTTAAGAAGTATTACAAAAAAATGCCACATCAATGTAGTCTTTTGAGCCCTAGACAACAAATGATCTGTGTGGGTAACGCCACGCCCGGCACACTTGTTACACAATACCTCCCTTTATCTGCGGCTCTACCTACACGCACAAATTAAAACAAAGACACCACCAGTTAACTTGCTTTACGCTCACTTTCATTCCAAAACAAAGAACATCAACATTAGAAGACTGCCATAAACAATGTAACGCATTCAACTGTGTTCTAAAAAGCGTGATATGCGGTGGGCGCAGGAAAAAAACCTCCTGAGCGCCGTTTCTTAAAAAAAAAAACATAACTAAACAAGCTCTTAAAGGCTGAAAATCAGAAGGCGTAGGTATTTATTTCACCAAAAATATCCCAGTTTGGTAAAAATAGAATCATGTCACAGAAGGTTCATTATAAATGAAAAGATTAATTTGTAGAAACACGAATTACGATTGCTGGCTTATTTATTAGGAAGGATTAAAATAATATTTTGGAAAGAAATTGTATTGTTTAACGTTGTTTATTTTTTCCGTGGTACATTTATATAGACACGAGGTTTATTCTTATTTATCGGGCTAAAGGCGAGCAGGGCTCCAACCCTATTAAATGGCTAGCTAAGCGCGGCGCAAGGGCGCCCCTAGTGAGACTTGAACCTTGGCTCAGGGCGGTCGCTGGGATTGAAGAATTATGAACGATTATTGATTTATTTAGGTTAATTAAATGGTTACAAAAACTACAAACTAAGCAACCAAGAGCGGCTTGGGCCTTGGAATTGCCGAAAGATAACTTTAACATTTTAAGATGGGGTTAGTGCACCTGGAGTTATTTTCGCGGGATTGTCTGATTTTGGGTCTATGAGGACATCGTAATGTCGTGAGTAGAGTGTACAGTTAAGTGATTCTCGTCTTTAGATGGTTGGTGTATCGTTAACGACTTTCCATCATATTTCTATTATTTTGAACGTTTCAACAAAAATAGTGATTGCGGTTATTATTTATGAGCATTCTATCATCGTAATAAACCACAAAGTTTATTGAACTATCACAAATATGTCTAGTACATGACTAGAGCTTGAAACACTATTAACACTTAGCTACAAAACCTACGGTCACATTAACGGTTGTATTACTGTAAAAGCTCGAAGTGGCAGACGCCGTTGCATCCAAAGTAAAACCGGAAAAAATGAATGCATGAAATACAGTTACTTTTACTCCACTTTATAACCATTTCCTGAAAAACGTAATTGAATATTATGTTTTTTAGTTATATTTTATTTACTTTTATTTTGTGTCATGTAGTTCATTTTGACTACTTATATGTCTTTAACATGTTGAACGCCAGACTAAAAATCAATTTTAGCCCAGTCTGCCGCGGCGGACACCGTGTACACGACAACCCGTTCAAACGATCGATCATTTAAGATAAGATGGCTCTAGGCAGCTGAAGGAATTGAAACTTTTTACCATGGCAAGGCGTCACAGTACTATCTGACCATTAGGCACAAAAAAAAATCGAAAGGATTTAGAAATTATGGGCATCTCAACAAATTGCGACCGACATTTTGAACAACCCAGCCATTTTTGGACGATTTTTTATTTATTGTTTTGGAACCAGGGGATACTTTCGGTTCGTCATGCCGTTAAACGTAATATGTACGGAAAAATAAGAAGGAATCATTAACGCGTATGTTTTGTGGCATTTTGAACTTTTGCAATTAACAGTCATAATAACAACATGTAAAACATTCGTTTGTTTTATTACGTGATTTAGTTTCGTGGTAAGAGGATAATTTTCGTGACCATAGTATGTACGGCTGTAAGTTCGAAGTGACCATACTTACGTAGGTACTCACTTTAATAATTGAATTTACTACGCTTTTAATTGACAGAAAGCTTCAGGGTAGGTAGGTATTTCGAAAGATTCAATTGGCTAAAATCAAGAATACCGAAGATATGACAGAACTTATGAAAAACAAAAGGAAATATAATTAAAATCCTTCACCGAAGTAAGGCTTTGCTAAAATCAATACACAATGAATGAACACGAACAACCTTTGTCTGACCTCCTTCACTTGTTACCCTAAATTATGAGTACAAATTTAATCAAGAGAGAATGCTCTGCAGTTTTATGCTGCAGTTATGCCTTACCTAGGGCTGCCAGGTATTTTTTAGAGATTGATAGAGTTCAACGTCCTTTAAGACTTAAACGAAAAACCATGTGGGAACATATTTAATATATTTTTTGAGTTATGTACAGTTTTTGAGTTATGGCTAAACATTGGCCTATTTCTAAAAGGGATTTTGCCATGGTTGTAAATGAAAAATAGGTAAACGCTACCCGTTTCACGAGGTACGATTGTCAACCACTTGATGTTATGATAATCGAAACCAACGACTTTTCTGAGGCACGGACTCTCTATCAACCATCCGATCCGGAATGAAATATATGATAGACACAAAAATTATGAGTACCTATGGCGCCGAAATCGAAACCACCACATGCGAGACTTAAAACGAACTTATACCGCCAAGATTGATATTGTTGTGTAGTGGTTCCTAATAGATTCCTAATGAAATTAGCTTTATCGGAGGATAAGATCGACAACCCTACACTGACCTCACCTCAGTAACGGACACGTTATATTGTAACAGTAAGCTTGCCAGTTATTATTATATGTTTAGTGTACATTATTACGAGTATATAGAATAGCGGTACAATTTTACCTGAAATTCACAAGTTCTTGTCAATATAACTGAAAATTTATATAAATTAATACTTCAATTATTCTTTTGACTATTTGCAATTGTCTGTACATAGGTTTACGTTAGTAAAATGACTTTAAATTGATAACAATATTATCACTTGACCTAACAATGTCTAAAATCTTAGCAATTATAATTAAAAACTTGACCATCTGAATAAACAATTCAAAAACACATGACTAAAGTCCCTATAATAATGTAGTTTAATGAAGAGTAGCACAATTCAAATACTCTAATAGTATTTGTATGATTATGTTGGAGTTGTCACCATCGCTGATTAAGTCAATTACAAAGTTAATAAATTTATAAATTACAAAATTAATCTAATAAAAAGGCAAGTAGTATTTTCTTTGATTAAATATTAAAAAAAAAAATATAGTGTAACGTTTTGGCCCAAAACTAAATTGTAAAATTTTTAATATATTTTATAAATAATTAATTTTAAATGCAAGTCAAAAAGTATTTCATGAGGCAAGAGTCTGAAACAGACCCAACTCTAGTTTGCCAATTACGTACGAAGCGGATTTAAAAGTCGGTCTTTTCTGCAATCATTGCAAAGACGACATATAAAATATTGGAAATAAATCGTAATTGATTTATTTAAGTTGGATGATATCCAATAATAGGATACTCCAATTGGTTTCAATTTTTTTCATGATCTAGTATCATCAACACTTAAGTTCATGAAAAGTTTCTGTTATAAAAAAATAAACTGTATTTTTGCGTCCACGAACAAAAAATCTGCGAATTAACAATTACGTGAGACTACGTACTTGGTAATGAATAATTATCTACAAGATAGCTTATTGCTCTATAGATGTCGTCATTCATATTGAGACCGTTTTTGTGTAAATCCTTGAAGCCACGATTTGAATGGAAAAAACATTAAACCGAATGAATCCACTATCAATCCGTGATAATCAGGATAGCCCGCGACAACCTACCGTAGGACTAATGGCGTCTGGAAATAACAGTATCTTTTAAATTAGTTAAAAGCCTGTAGCATTTACCTACTAACACATTTACTGGCTTAAGCTTAGCTTTTAAGACTGAAAACGAATTTGTGCGAACCATCGAGCAGCGCATAATACAAGTTATCAAGATAGCGAAGACATTACTTCGATTACCACGACCAGTATTTGCAAAAAGGTTACATTAAAATTCTTTTTTCCCATTATTAAGCTTTTTAAAGATATCGCTATCTCATCTCTCGAGTTTTTGCACAGAGGTACAGAGAAATGTAGACAACTTGAGTGACATCTCGGTTTCCGGAGACTTCAACGACTTTAGAAAAGCATCTTTTACATCCTTTTTAAACCAGCCATGAATTTCTGTGGCAAATAGCCAGTAGCTTGTCACAAGAAATTATTTAAAATGCTTCTCAGTTGAGAGCTATCCTGCTACCCCGGTATGACGGACGATAGGATTGGTCAATTTGGCAGAGTCCCAACAAGGTTACTATCAAAGTTATCATGGTCGTTGAACCTTAAATTGCATGATGAGTCAGCCAGTGTGTTACGTCACCGCGCGCAAGTCAAATCGCGCCACTAACGTTTTTTTTTTTAATATACAAAGGGACATAGGCAAATTGAAAATGCTATTCATTAAAAAAAATCGATACCATTCAATTACTGTGTGGACGTTAGAAGCAAAAGTTTTAAGTCATTAAAATAATGTACATGTGTTTACGATCCAGAACTGCTATTTCGATACATAGAATTGGCATACTTTTCCCGCTATGTCATACGTTTCATTTTGGCAATGGCGCCACGAACATTCAATATATTTATGAAACACTGCAGAGATAAAATGAACCAGTACTTATTACCTATCTGATTTAATAGAATAGCAATACTAACGATAAAAGTTAGTATTCAATAATACGAAGCAGTATCGAGGAAGGCCGACCGTATTGTACTAGTACCGATCGCAGCACACATTGTTGCATATGACAAGGGGCAGAGTTATGACACATGACGTAACATGTGGATGAATCGTTTTCGTGCAAAAGTAGACGAAATAAAAATTCACCCCGAGTCTCATGAAACGAAATAACCATAATTTAAGGTAAGGTTATTTCAATAAGTCGTAAATCAGTAATATCTTGCCAACGTACTGCTATATTATATGCTAGATACCTTATTTTTATTTACACAATAAAAATCAATTTCTTTTCTATGTAGTTGGTCATCAATCACGGCAGCGCCTGCGAGAAAAAATCGCAAATGCTACGAGTATAATCGATTGGATGCTACCTACGACTTTTATGTGTAAAATAAGTGTCTGATCAATATATTTTCTTTGGCTCATATCTCTTTGCTTTGTGATTAACTCTACGGCTAGATTTAACACCGACCGGATTAAGATCATATCGTTTATTGAAGGCTTTAGACAATAGCACAAGATTCAGTATTGTGTATGAAGCTGTCGTTAAACCGATGGCTGTCTATTAAGTAGTCTATATAGGTACCTTGACCTTATCTTAGTACATAGCTTAATAGTAGCCACGCCCAAAGTTAAAACCAGCCAGACACACACCTAAGTAAAATTGATAACTTAACAAAAATATATTTTGGTGTAGACCTAACACAAATTTACAATACACATCTAGATTAGGTACCCATTAGACTCTTCATAGCTGTACCGTACCTGTCACTTATGCCAGTCAGTAAACTAATAATAAAATTTACCGTTCCCTTCCCAAATAAATGGGAGTGAAAACGCGATAAATTGAATAAGGTATACGAAAGCTTTATAAAAGGTCTTATTTGGGATGCCTTTGCCAAAAATTTCCATTTTTCCAACATTCTCAATTTGGCGACTTTATGGTGTAAATAAATTCAATAAACATTTAATTTATTTTAATTTCGACAGCACACGGCGCTTTCATTAGGTTTGATATAAGGCAGTTGTATCAATAAAGTAGTACCATTTATGTAAAAAATGGTCATGTAGGCCGAAAAAATATGGTAGTCTTTATAACTGTAAGTAACATGGTCAGCTCTGTAAGTAAATACAATATACTAGTTCTATTAATACCTACATACATTCACGCCTCTTTCTTTCACTTGCTACGATCTTGACATACCACTTTGGCCTCTTCTACATTCATTAATCTCATTGGTTTAGAGTACTTTTAACCTGGTCTTTCTTAAGAACGTCTTCGATTTGAACGTGGAACGTCCGCGTTAGTCTTCCCCTTCCGACACATCCGTTCACATTCGCCCTATACATTTTACTTGTTAGTATATCAATACTTACTTTAGTTTCTTCCTTTTGTTCGATGGAGGATATAATCCTCCACGAGGCACGGCGGGCGCCTATCACGTTTTTGTAGGCGACCGACAGGAGGTTCCTTTCCTCCACTGTGAGTTCATTGTCGGAGATGTTACGTGAGGCGACGTTTTTCATGGCCTCCACCATTTCTGTAAAATAAACCGTCACATGAAGAACAAACTACGCTTATGTAACATTAATAAGTAAGGAAGTAGGGCCACACTAACAGAGTGACATTCAATATGTAATGGACAAACTTTCGTTCGGAAACTGAAAAACTCGGACAGAAAGCAAAATAAATAACTACCTATCACTTGATAAGTCCCGTTCAAACCTTATACTACAAATATACCAATATTATAAAATATAGTAAATGAGTACCATAACGCGGTCGGTTATTGATTCACTCCATTCTCGTAAGTTCTGGAACCCAAGAGCTTTGTAACGACAAAGCCTCGCCTAACCTACATGGCTTAGTGCGAATCTCAAATAGATATTCAAGGATTTTATACAAAAAAAAAATGGACTGGAATAATCGATTCTGGGAAATTGTGATGTTCGAGGCACGCATACAATATATTTTTTGTTGATAAAACGGTAGGATGGTAGGTATCTATTATACTTTAAAGTCGGTTAACGAAACCGGTTTTTGTTAAGTATATTGTAGGTAGGTATATAATGTATATTTTATTTATATCCAAAACGTTATTGCAATAAATAAAATGAAATGAAATAGGAAAAAACTTATACAACTACGCACAAACTCAGACTTGGTAAGGTCAAATCATAACTTCGAAGTTGGAATATCAATTTGAAGAACAAATTGCAAAAGTTGACAAAAGGTTACTGGATCAATAAAGTAGCAACAGCTCGTCTCCGAGCTCATTTATAGTTACTGAGGGAAAACCTTGTGACATTAAAGACAAGACAGTGGCCCTAAATAAGTGTCTATACGAAAAAAGTTTTACACTATCTCGAATCGTAAGAGTAGTTAGATAAAATTGTTCTTTTATCGACGGGAACTTAGTCTGCGTTTAGGTAGAGGGTAGCGGACAGGGGGAGGGGGGCAGGCGTCGCACAGACGGAGCTCTAGCCAAAGTAGTGCTCTATCAGTGTTCTCTCCTTTTGACTTTATAACGATGGTCGTTCCGCAAAGTAGCTATGGCGTCGACGCATACCGGAAATGAGCATTGAGCAGTCTGATATTCTAAATAAGGACACTAATGACAACCACAATCCCGTTTTGTTTTCAGTGGTTCTGTGTAGTTCCATCATTTGAAACCGCATGAGGTCTGAAGTAACAGGTGCCTATCGCCCTAGCGATTTAAACTTCCTTAACAGGCCAATTTGCTACTTCAGTGGAACATTAACACGTAAATAAAAGCTCGTGAAGTATTTCATTGGGTTTAAAACTAAGCCACGTGTAAACTGAAAAATCTTTTATTAAGAATAATTATTACAAAAATCTAGAACATAACATGTCAAAAGAGAGCTTTTAAAAAAGATACCTATTTGATTTAGGTGCGTCTTCATGACAGGTAGATACCATATTAATAATTAATCTGCAGCGATATACGCCCGTTAGACGTCTCAGAGCATTTTGATTTAAATTAAATGCCCTCACACTTTTATTTTTTAATTTAATTCGTAGGTAACTGACTTTCACACAAAAAATACACAATTAATAGTAATTGCGTTCGCCCAAAGTGTTGTCGGTGTACAAAATGGGCGGTGGGGTTTACTGAACAGGTACAAATTTGCATTTTGTTGACACGGGATCTGATGAAAAAGGACGAGTGAACCTCCAACACACTCATACTATACAGGTAGTTATACGTTAGCTGATTAAATTTCCTTCCTATTTTTTATTATTAAAAATTCATTTTTAAATAGACTTCACATGGTTTTTTTTTATGTGTGACAAGTTGTTATTTAAATATTTGCTTGTGATGTAAAATAGTCACACTGTTCTATATTTTATGATGATTGATTGATCCCAATGACCAACCTATTCTGAATTTTCTGCAATACTGCTTTATACCAAACCCACTTCCTTTTTGATGCTTTGTCATTGAATTAGAGCAGAAAATATATTTTAACTATTTATAATAAAAAATCCACTTAATGTACCCAAAAAGTAAAGAATAGGATAAGGGATGAATAGTGTAACACTTTGGGGCTTAAGTTATTTAGACACCCAAATTCAAATTTTATAGACACTAGCAAAAGGTGACCCGTCTGACATTCAATCAATTTGTGGTTTTGCACTTGTGTTTAGCACATGGGAAATTCTGTTATGATGTTAAGGGGCCGTTCAAGTATTACGTAAGCACTATGGGGGGGCGGGGGGGTCTTTGTTTTGCTTATTTTGGATGACATGGGGGGTAGGGGAGTCTAGATGATGATTACGTCATCGGTAGTTATTTACTTTATTACACGAATGGCAACCCTCACATTGTCTTTGCTTGAAAACGAAACGCATTTTCGGGGATTCCCGCAAATAATGCATACGTTTAGGCACTCGCTTTAGAACCGAGTAGGGGAATTACCGCGCGTTATTCACTTGTCTAAATTTCCTCTGTCAGTGTATTTTTTCGTTTGGATACTATAGCGAGTAGACGTATTGTAAGCATAGCAAAGCAAGTTAACATTTGTGTTACCGTTGATTCCATTAGCCAAAGTTTAATGTTTAAATAAGATGTCGTTTCAAATAGACAAATCCAAGTTATACCAAAAACTGTTTGAAAGTTTTAAAAAATCTCATACAAGTACGAAAGTACAAAATGTACAAAAGTTAGTTAATTGAAAAATGTTTACGTAAGCATGGGGGAGGGGGTAAGAGCTTTGCTTACTTTTGCTGACAAGGGGGATGGGGGGGTAAATAATTGTAATAAATCTGCTTACGTAATACTTGAACGGCCCCTAACAGCATTGTACATAAAGATATGAAATATTAGCCAAAGCAGATCAATACATAGTAAAGTAAAATAATAGTGATATTCACCAATAATTGGCTTTCACTTGGTAACTAGGTATTCCCTAGCAAAAATCATGTTTCCCCAACATTGACATCGTCTCTATTGCTATGGCCATAGAAATCATCCAAATGACCCTTGACATTCTAAAAAGTAACCGTATAGTACCTACTAAGAGGTGTCTTTGAATATGAGAGTAAGAAATTGCAAATTCAGTTCATTAAGTAGATCATGAGATTACCCCCTACAACTTTACAAACTTTCATCATCATCAGCCCAACGCCCACTGCTGAATATGGGCCCCCTCCCGAGGGAGGGTCTTTGCCTTAGTCACCACGCTTGGCAGGCGGTTTGGTGACCACAAATGTTACCTCTTTATAATATTAGTATAGATACCTACATAAGTGTTGTTTAACATTGGTGTCACTAATTAGGCTCAATTTTTTATTTTTTTATATTTCCATAACATTTTCAAAGTTATATAAGTAGTAAAGAAATCACCTAAATGCTGAGCAATGTATGTGAAGCAACCACTGCCATAGAAAATAATGGAGTAATGTATTCTAACATAATTAATAGAAAGTTGTAATTAAACCAAGTCGAGAGCTTCATAAAAACATATTGTGGAAGGCTAAAGGCTCTTTTGTTTTCTAAATATAATAAATTAACTGTTCTCAGTGAATAAAATTCATGTTTTAATTAGGTTCTAACAGTTTTCATTTCAAATTGTTATTGAAAATAATATTTTATTAAGTGTTGTTTAATTTCAAATTGTATGAATATTTTTTCTACAAATTGTATGTCAATATGTGTCTCAAATTCTTGATAAATAATTGAAAACAGCTTAGTCAAATAGTTGTGGGCAGTTTATCTGGATATTTCAAAACCTAGATGATGCCCTTAGTAGTTTTCTTTTATTTGAAACATGAACCAGTTTCAGTTCTAATGTCTCATGTATACCACTGCATTGCTCTACTTTATTGCAATGATGCAGTAGTGAAAACCTATCAAGAAAAGGTCAGTAAGGCCGAGGTAGGAAGCATCAATTCTTCTACTATAATGGAACTTATACCACATGGGTATGTGTGTGTATATGTTTAGGTAAGCCTTTCAACATTTTTAAATTGTAACATGACTATTTTCATAGTATTATATTACTTAACAAATAAGTCTTCATTTCATATGCTCTTAGTGCTACAGGCAATATGCAATTGTTTAAAATTAGGTTTCCCTTTCATCTGAGTGATAGTCCTTAATAATTGGATTCTCAGTTGAATGACTTTCTTTTCATATTAAACATTTGCTGAATTGAATGAAGCTGGCCTAACATACCTTCCATACAGAAAAATACCATGTGCAAAGTGATTATATATATTATATGTATATTTTGTAAATGAAATAGTTTCAATATGACTATGTATTTATCGTAGCCTAATTGGTTAAGGCAATCGGGGCTTTACCCAAAGATGCAGGTTCAATCCTGCCGGTGGTCAAATTTTATTAATCTCAATTTTGAAATATGACTATGTAATTCATTAAATGTCTTAAAATATCTAGCATCTTGGCTTTTAAGTAAATTATTCAGTACTTTAGCAGTAACCCAATTTATAAAAGCTAGCTTGAGTGAGCTTAGTAAGGGCATGTCAAATTAATCTAAGTTTAGATCATAATTGTAGTAGATAGTATGAATAAGATGAGTAAGCAGTCCTTAAGAGACTTCCATACAATGTATTAGTAATAGTGTGTTAAATTAGTCAACCAAGTTAAATTAGTTTACACATTAAGCTGTATTAATCATTGGTTACACTGATTCTCCAGTAATTCTGTCACTAATCAATTATTATAATTGATTTTAATATTTTATAGGGTGTGGTCTTCACTTGACATGATTTTACAGGTTATTAAAAGCAAGGGGTGGCTGTTAATGTTGCAGGTGTGAATACTGTCATGACTATGACAATTGACTCATGACAGTTCAACCATGCCCCAATGACCAAGTTAGGCCTCATTGAAAATCACTGTTGAACTGTAAATGAAAAATAGGTCAAATGTCCTTTAAAAACCAAAATCTTAAATGATAAGATAATATTATAAATTATTTAATGATAAAACTAATACAGGTCATTGAACTTCAGGCCTCAAAGTGATCAAATGGAGTAGGAAACGCGATCTAATAATACCAGTGAAAACTTGTACAATGAAAGTCTCCTCAAAAAGATGCAGGCGTAAAGTAAAAAGTGTCAGATTAGTTCCCGTGCAACTAAATCATGAACAATGGGAGAAATCGAAGCGACATTAAATTACGCAGACTCGGAAACCTAGAACATTCTACTAGGTCTAATCAAGTGCTCTGCCCAAGGTATGATATGCATGACCGATTTCAATGACATCGATCGCATTTTACTTCCATTGGGATGGGAAAATTGGCTCAGTTTTTTTTTTCTCACATATCATCTGCCAGTATCGATTGTTGCACCCAATGACATCAGTTTGTTCGACTGAAAATTGAGATATCATCGTACGCAGAATGTTCCTAAGGTTACGACGTAGTTTTCACATAGTTTCATAAACGTAAAAACCGTAAGGACATCCCACCGGCGGATGACGCATCGATCGTTGACCAAGCCTAACGAATGCCATTGATTTGTTAGTACGCCGATATAGGGATAAATTGTATGTATAATGCCACTTTCTCTTTGAAATATAAAAGGGGAAGGCTTATCAGGTACAATGATCTAGAAATTTTCCCAACTATCACCAATCGTCTTTCAACTGTCGGCGAAATTACGATAGAATTTTTACCCTAACACAGGAGATAGAACAAAAATATGTACTCACCATCATAGCGCTCAGCCTGCTCGGCTAACTTTGCTTTATACACATTATCTTCCCTTTCCGACATTTTGGATGACAAATGATTTTTCACTAACTAAATCCGAATCGCCAGGTCACTAATTCACCAAGATGGCCGCGCCCGCCAACCGAATCCGAATTCGATCTTCAACTAAACTCCGCCCATGACGTCACGGCAATAGCAACTTCCGCTGTGTAGGTGTTGCTATACTCAATCGGTTATTTTCTGCTGTTCCGTTCTTCATGACTATACATTTATCAAGATAAATTACGTTGAGAAGCATCATAAATAGTTATCCTATTCAGAACAAAAACCACCTTTTCATGTATTTCATATTTATTTCCATGTTACGAAAATGAATTAGGTACTGTGGTGCGTCCCCATTTAATTTGCGCGCACACAAACATTACACATAAAACTAAGTCATTAGAAAAGTATTGAGATATTTACATTTCATTAATAAGAGTAGTTACAAAAATCAAATTACGGACTAAGTTCTATACGTCTATAAATTCTGTAATCATTTTTAACAACGGCCTTAAAAAAACTATGTTTTGTACTGAGGTAGATATTTTTCATACAGGTGGCAAGTTAAATGTTGACATTGCTTGAAAGGTTCGAAATTTTGGCAAGTGACGGTTTTAATCGTTTTAATGGTTTTCATGTTTATGATTTCCCTAAGAATGTGGTTATGAGAATTATGGTGATTTATTAGAAATAATCTTAAATGTATGCATATACGATTTTCTTATCGATTGTCAAAAATAAATCTTATTATTTCAGACAAAAAAAGAATTCTAAAATAGAACATTAAAATTGTATGCCATCACACCACAACAGAATTTTATTCAGTACCAGTTTAAAGCATAAAGTACATAAGCTCACGGATAGATTGTTTTATCTGTCAGTGGAGAAGTAAATAGACTATTTTTTTAATTTTATTACGTATATTTTTTAATCAATTAATTCAATCAATTGAAGTAAAAAGTGAATATACGAGTTTGACTTATATTTCATTTAAATCTATTTAAAATAATAAAAGTCCTGTAATTTAAAACTAGTTACATTAGATCCACAAACGAATAATAATAAGCTATTTACCACTTTATTTACACAACGAATTAAATAAAAATATTGTAGTGTACCATGTTTAATTAAATAAATTATATTATTTCATATCTTGTGTTTTAATCAAAAGATTAAAAAAATATAATGTAGTGTGACATTTTTTAACCGTTACTTTCCAAAATATAAATCTAAATAATTGCACCCCTAATGTCATTTGTCAAAATACACGCTTTGGTCGCGTTCAAACCATTTATCTACACAATCTTTACCCTAAATTATTTTTTATCTTGGTCGTACCTTATGCAATATTTATATCTGTGTCTTTGTCTTACCGTTTTCGACGCTATAGATATTAAGATTTTGTGCTGGAGTTTATTAAGCAGCCATTTTCATTAAGTTTTCGGTGTTATATTCCGATAAATTATATTTCTCGTTAAATTAATTCCTCTTACATTTAACAGTAATAAAAGTAGTTACATTTCAATCACCAGTTATAGTTTTAGTGAAAATTATGACCTAAACCCTTTTTCAAATAAGTTAAACAGGAAAACCAACTTGATTTCAGTGAACTTTTTTTTCTTCTGAATATTTTGTCTCTTCAGCGTTTTTAACTAACAATCGAAGAAATTGTGAGCTGTTACAATGTCTAACGTTGGGTATGACCTCGACACTTCGGGCGGGTTGATGCCGGTTGGTTGATTATGTTTGTTTTAATAAAGTTTGTATGCTACTGATGTTAGTACATGGCGCCATTTTAGCTTAGTTCGTTGAAATCAAAGGAACCTTGAGTAATTTATACTCTTAATGTTTTTGGGATGTATTTTAGCTCATTCGCGCTTTGATAAAGCCGCCGGACGAGGATTTGAACACTACAAAGCCTAAGAAACCCTCTCATCCTTACTACAAGAGGCCTGGCAAAGGTCACAATCGTGACTCCTGTGATGCGTGTGGCGAGGGCGGCGATCTCATCTGCTGCGATCGCTGCCCCGCTAGCTTCCACCTTGGGTGCTAGTAAGTTGATACTGAAGCAATGTTAATACTATAAAAGTATTTTAATTAGGTTTAAATGATCCAGTTCAAAATTAAAGTAAGTATATCTTATCAATGCACAAAGCATGTAGGTGTGGTATCAAGAAAGATATAGAACTTTGTACTAAAATGAAAAGTTAATAAAATAATGATAATTGTATTTACCGTATGCGCTGGATTAATTGTTCTGATATTTATATATCAAAAGTATTATATAACACATAAAATAACTGAAAAACATGCATGCTAAAAATGGGCAGTACATTTCTTGGTGTTCTTTCCAATTTAAAACTAAAATTAAGCCTTTGAACATCCCTTTTTATTGGATTCAAATTATATAGTGTAGGGTTCATATTTGCTAGTAAATATATTTAGTTGGATCAATCAAGGATCAGCTTCGATAAAAATTACCTAAGACAATAGACAGCCTTGTAGACTCAACATGCTACGAATACCAAAACATTATGAACATGTACATATACATAAATAATAATAATAAGATTATATTTCATTTTTACCAAAAATATGGTGTTTGGTCATAGATTATACAAAAAGTCCAGCATATTTACGCATATAACAGATTACCGAGACATGCTTAACTTACTAGAGTTAGTTGAAATACTATGACTATACCTAATAGTCACAAAGGCCAGTCAGCAGGCTAAGTGCAGGAATTATTTTGCCTAACTAACTAACTACCTTATAGACATAGTATTTCAACTAACTCTAGTAAGTTAAGCATGTCTCGGTAATCTGTCATAAAAAAAAACCATATAATTGTAGGCATTATTTTCATTTGTATGGTTTTTTTTTATAATTGTTATCTTCACTACTTAGATACTAGCTGTACCACACAGTTTCAGCAGCCTAGATCCTTGAAAACTAACTTAAAATAAAGCCTATGACACTTACAAATGACATGGTATTCTATTGCCCCCTACAACATCACAAACTCACAAACACACAAACTCACTTTACCTCTTTATACTATTAGTATAGATTACAACATTAGATTTATTTTACAAAGTTTAAATTTAAGACAGACATACATAATTACTGCATCATCATCATCATCGGCCCGTATAACGTCCACTGCTGAACATGGGCCTCCTCCCGAGGGAGGTTATTTGCCATAGTCACCACGCTTGGCAGGCGGATTGGTGACCGCAGTATTATGTTGTACCACACAAGGAAATGCTGCTGCCCGTTCCTTGATATACGATTATTATAGATGATGTTATAACAATCGGGACCAACGGCTTAACAAGCTTTCCGAGGCATGGAGGGTAGTCCCTCAACCAACCAGTCCCGGAAAGAAATCTTAAAATGTACAACGATTTTCAAGTCCGGTGTGGGGATCGAACCCACAAACTCCAAGATTCAAGGCGAGCCAAATATCGCTACGCTATGGAGGTTACTGCATAAAAACCATATAATTTCGAAAAAGTTCATTTGAAAAGTTTATTTGATGGAAAAGCTAAGACAGAAAAACACAGCTATATGTCCATACATACATTCTTTCCCATAAGGGTAGGCAGATACCACTTGCTATAATCTTGACACACAAACTAAAGGTGTATTATACAGCTTCAGTTTGTGTCTCCATAATATTTGCATGATATCTTAGTATAGCTTTATGTTTTATGCATATATATATATATATATATATATATATATATAACATAGCATAGCTCAACAAATCATTTGTAACACTAAATTGTTTTTTTTAAGATCCAAATGAAATGTTAAAGGCTTGAGTAGACCGGATGCTTATGCGCTTACGTCTACGAATACACATCTGGTCTGTTTGAACCTAAAAATAGTACAAGCAAGCAAACTCTTTGTCTTTATAAAATAACACTAACTGAATTTAATGTACATAGCTTACTATCGTCACACCACAATTTCTTGAATCACTATCTATTAAAAAAATTGCATCAAAATCCGTTGTGTTCTTTTAAAGATCTAAGTATACATAGGGACAGACAGACAGCGGGAAGCCACTTTGTTTTATACTATGTAGTATACATACTACGTCATTATCATACATGATAATGTGCTATTATGATAAGCTTCTTAGTTTCAAAGAATATCTTTTGAGGTGTTGGTGTATGATGATGATTTTGATCTGTCAAGCTGATCGAATTATGTATATCCCAGTGATCCTCCCCTGGACGAAAATGACATCCCCGCAGGCCTGTGGCTTTGCAAGGAGTGTCGGGCTGCTGATGAGAACAAGCCGGCCAGTTCCCGCAGCAGTCGCGCTCAGTCTCCAGCAGACAGCAAGTCTGACACTGAGAAGAAGACTAGGTAACTGTAAAAGACCAATGATAAAAAAGAATGGTATATTTTAATGTTGTGATAAAATCAGCTGTGGTGTAGAATAAGTATAATTTTTATGATTTTTAAAAAGACAACTCCCGCACTAAGGAAATTCATCCCATGCGTCACAGGGGACTTTATAAACATTCAATTCACAGACACAAAGTACAACCAGACTCAGTGCTCAAAAACTATTTGTGGTTCACACAAATAATTGCCCCAGGTGGGCATCAAACCCAGAACACCAGTTCTCAGAAGGAAATACCGTAACCACTGAGCCACTGCATAATAATAATCTATTAATTATAGTTTTTTAACATTGTGATTCAGACAAGTACAACAAGTTTTTTTTTCCATTAATCTTGAGATCAGTCTTTAAGACCATGAGCAGATGGTCAACCCATCTGCTCATGGTCTTAAAGACTGGTCCAGGTCCTGGATTCTTCATCTTCGATCCAGGTCCTGGATTCTTCGTCTTTTCAGCCTTGGGACACTCTGTTTATATTTTCAGCTGGACAGCGAGGTCATTTGAGTGTTTGACCAAGCTATGCGAACGGTCAACACTGAGTACAAATAACTTAAGAATAATATAATAACAAAAGTTTTATTGAAATATTATGATTATGAACATTATTTTATTTTTGTACCTGAATTGCATTTTTTTTATTTTTAGAAGTCTCCGAAATAGCCGTGTTAATTCCACCAAGAAGAAGAGTGAAGACGAAGATGAGAAGAAAGAGCCGGAGAAAGAACTGTCTCCCATGGAGATCCTTGTGAAGGCAGCTAAGATCATGAACCCAAAACAGTTTGAGCTCCCCAGAGAAATGAGAGTACCTTGTCTCTTTCCTGGCACGGAAAAGGGTAGGTTCAAATTTCCAAATGATTATGAGATTTAAAAAAAATTGCAATGTGTATTTGACTATGAAGATCAGACTAGGTGACACTTACGAAATAGGTCCTAAAATGAATTGTTGTATTTTTTTTTGTGGTCTAAAACATAATATTTTTAAAAAAAATTATGCGATGCAGTAAGTTTTAAGTTTTTTTTAATGGAAAAGAGAATAGAAAGAGTTAAATCTATTTGAGAATTGCAATAATTGCAATGACAACCTTGTCTTCTCGTCCAAAGGTGTGAGTTAACACAAATAAATGTTTGAAATTGATTTTATATAGCCGTCTTAAGCCAAGCTGTCAGAGTTTAAGTAGCAAATCGACGCAGAACCACAAAGGGCTAATTGAAAGTATTTTTGTATAACCCAGAGCCAGGCAAGAACGGCAACAGTTCACTAGTGACGGTGGACGCGTGGGGCTGCGTGCCGCTCCCCGCGCGCGCGTGCTTCGTGTGCCAGGCCACGTGCAAGCACGCGCCGCTGCTGCAGTGCGACTACTGCCCGCTGCTGTTCCACCAGGTAGGGTTCTGTGAAGTAGCAAGAACGGCAACAGCTTCGTGTGCCAGGCCACGTGCAAGCACGCGCCGCTGCTGCAGTGCGACTACTGCCCGCTGCTGTTCCACCAGGTAGGGTTCTGTGAAGTAGCAAGAACGGCAACAGCTTCGTGTGCCAGGCCACGTGCAAGCACGCGCCGCTGCTGCAGTGCGACTACTGCCCGCTGCTGTTCCACCAGGTAGGGTTCTGTGAAGTAGCAAGAACGGCAACAGCTTCGTGTGCCAGGCCACGTGCAAGCACGCGCCGCTGCTGCAGTGCGACTACTGCCCGCTGCTGTTCCACCAGGTAGGGTTCTGTGAAGTAGCAAGAACGGCAACAGCTTCGTGTGCCAGGCCACGTGCAAGCACGCGCCGCTGCTGCAGTGCGACTACTGCCCGCTGCTGTTCCACCAGGTAGGGTTCTGTGAAGTAGCAAGAACGGCAACAGCTTCGTGTGCCAGGCCACGTGCAAGCACGCGCCGCTGCTGCAGTGCGACTACTGCCCGCTGCTGTTCCACCAGGTAGGGTTCTGTGAAGTAGCAAGAACGGCAACAGCTTCGTGTGCCAGGCCACGTGCAAGCACGCGCCGCTGCTGCAGTGCGACTACTGCCCGCTGCTGTTCCACCAGGTAGGGTTCTGTGAAGTAGCAAGAACGGCAACAGCTTCGTGTGCCAGGCCACGTGCAAGCACGCGCCGCTGCTGCAGTGCGACTACTGCCCGCTGCTGTTCCACCAGGTAGGGTTCTGTGAAGTAGCAAGAACGGCAACAGCTTCGTGTGCCAGGCCACGTGCAAGCACGCGCCGCTGCTGCAGTGCGACTACTGCCCGCTGCTGTTCCACCAGGTAGGGTTCTGTGAAGTAGCAAGAACGGCAACAGCTTCGTGTGCCAGGCCACGTGCAAGCACGCGCCGCTGCTGCAGTGCGACTACTGCCCGCTGCTGTTCCACCAGGTAGGGTTCTGTGAAGTAGCAAGAACGGCAACAGCTTCGTGTGCCAGGCCACGTGCAAGCACGCGCCGCTGCTGCAGTGCGACTACTGCCCGCTGCTGTTCCACCAGGTAGGGTTCTGTGAAGTAGCAAGAACGGCCACAGTTCGCTGGTGACGGTGGACGCGTGCTTCGTGTGCCAGGCCACGTGCAAGCACGTCAAGTCAACCAAGGAGATAGGTTTACACCGTTAGTATCAAATAATGTCAATAAATATATTTAAGTCACTACAACAGCCGGTAATTCTATAGGTTGAAGGTTGACGTTTGCTGCTAGCTGTGTTCAAATGCACATAATAGTAAACTCTTCCAATAAATGTGTACATATAAAGGACTATGGGCGGAATCGTCCCCACCCATCAACAAAAACGAAATGTAGCTCAATTGATAGATCTTGGCAAGATTATATTTTTTTACTATGGCGACATTGCCCAAATGCATGCATGCAATGCATCTCATGGTATCTTACGTTTAAACTAATATCTCGTTGACGTATTATTGATGTATGGGCTCCGTCCCCACCTACCAATAAACATGGAACTAATAACAATGTGTTCCTAAAGTGCTCCCTGTTTGATTAAAATCCTTTGTAATTATTAAATTAACGTTTTTATGTTACATTTGTAAGTTATTTTAACACTATGGTTATATTATGTACAAAATATGATGGAGTAATTATACAAAATGTATTTCAACTGGTAGTTATCCATTATAAGTTTAGTTTATATAAATAATGGATATAAATGATTTATATTCTTACAATACTCATAGTTGGCAAATAAAAATAGTGAAGGCATGTTTTACAATCGCTGAGTAAGTAAATAGCTTATTTAGAAAGTTCTAAATAAGCTACTTAGAACTTATGTCATATTATATCCATTATATTATGGTATATTTAATTTTCATATTTTTCAATCATTATTCCTAATGAATAGATAAATAAGTAGGAATTATTCATCAATAATAATACGTCAAGGAGATATTTGTTTAAACGTAAGATACCATGAGAACCCCATGCATTTGGGCAATGTCGCCATAATAAAAAAATATCATCTTGTCAAGACCTGTCAATTGAGCTACATTTCATTTTTGTTGATGGGTGGGGACGGAGCCCATACATTTTTGCCCATCCCCCTTTAAAATTCGTTTCACAATGTGTAAACTTATCTCTTTTGTTGAATGTACAACCAACAAAGACATACAATTTTGTTTTACACCTGTTTATTTGTTTCAGGATTGTCTGGACCCGCCCCTGACTGCTCTACCAACTGGTAGATGGATGTGTCCCAATCATGTTGAACAATACATTGTAAGGGCTAACTTCAGTTTTGTAGTCATCTTGTATGGCCTCCTCTTAACAGATCTTTGCAAGCCATGGTCATTAAGGAATATTGTTATGAACACCACGCTTGGAACACGGATTTTTGATCGCAGTGTGATGGGAGTATCTTTAAGCTGAAAGATGCTGCTGCAAATCCATCAGCCGTATGTCGCTGAGTCACCTCTTATTACACCCATAGGAGGACATTGGGTGGTTTATTTTAAGTCGAAAATCACACGGCATTTTATGTCTTGTATATCAACCTCCGTAGGGTAGCGGTATTTCGCTTGCTTTAAATTTCGGAGGTCGTGGGTTCGATTCCCACGCTGGACAGGAAATCTTTGTGTAAATACTAAGATTTATTTCCGGGTCTGGTTGGTTGTCGGACTATCCTCCGTGCCTCCGATGATATATTAGGATAAGATTGCCAAAATTAAAAGTAATTGCATCTTGTCTAAAACATCTTGTTACCCCAGGACTGGAAGCTAGTGAACTCATGTTCAGCCACGGAGCGAGTGGCTCTGTGGGACAAGTTCGCGGGCCCCGTGGACCAGCACGCCATCAAGATGGACTTCATACGCCGAGCCAGGAAGTACAAGCCTTCCTTCCGGTGAGTGTTTGTAACGGTCAGATTCTGATGAAGGTAGTGAATTGTGGGACATGTTCGAGGGTTTTCGAGGACAAAATGTGATTTGTCCAAAAAGGGGTGAATTAAATGGGGTCAATTTTAATCATTCCTTATTAAAACGCAAC
This sequence comes from Nycteola revayana, assembly GCA_947037095.2. Lineage (NCBI taxonomy): Eukaryota > Metazoa > Arthropoda > Insecta > Lepidoptera > Nolidae > Nycteola > Nycteola revayana. The sequence goes on along the minus strand of OX344858.2, from coordinate 17,677,381 downwards.
CCTCGTAGCATAAAAGCTTAAAAGCTCGCTTTGAATCTGGAAGGTCGTGGGTTCGATCCCCGCACTGCACAAAAAGTTTTTGTATAAATTCTCAGATTACTTTCCGGGTTGAGGTTGCCCTTCGTGCTTCGAAAAGCACGTAAAGCTGTTGCTCCCGATTGTTTAAAACTTCATCTGTAAGAATCGTAGTCCAAGGAATGGGCAGAAGCGTTTTCCAGTGTGTAAAACGTAATTACAATTACTAGCAATAGCTCCTCCAGGGGAAGCCCATGTTCAGTTTTTGACGTGATATTACGACGCATAAATTTCTAGAAAAAACAAAATATCTCTTAGGTTTACCACAGTTCTTGTAATAACTGGTTGCACATTTAACGACGTTTTAGTTTCTAGTTTCCTAACTAGAAACGCAAGTCTTATAATATTGCGATAGAATTTGAAAGAATGGCTGAAAATACTCGTCTGTAGGTTTTTTGTTAGTTCGCGACAAGTTGTAAGATAGCCCTAGAGGGAATTTCGGGACTTACTAAAGCACGGCAGATTAATATATAGGGGGACCTTGTAAGCGGTGAAGTATTTTCACCAAATATGAGCCGCATTTAATATATGGCAGCCAGTCATAAGGGATAAGATCAGTAAAAAAAAATTGTTCATCTGAGATTCTCGAGCGCGTCAGATTAAGGTAGGGTGAGTTAGTTACATGCCAACACGTGTATATTCCTCTAATCTGAAAATATTGTAAACCCTTACAGTATTAGAAAAACAAGAAATTCGTCTCAATCTTACAACAAATGAGTACTTTAATGAGCCTCATAACTACACTCATAACCAAACTACAAGGTTACCCTTGTAGTTTGGCCTTGGGCTAATACTGGCGACTTGGGACATATATGGGCTGTCACCTAATAAAGATGAGCTCGAGATACTCATGAGCACAAACTAGACATAGTCTTAATATCCGAAGCACACTGCACGGCCAAAACCAATGTTAGAATCAGAGGGTACCTACTGCTGTGTCGGCCATTGTATATAGTAGTAGTTTAAAGTATTTAGTTATAAAGAACAACACAAATCATCAATACACTACAAATCACCCAGATGGTACTGGTCATGCAGGATCAGATATAATCATTCGGGACTAAATAAAGCACCATCGACTGCCTGAATTAGAAACCGACCAAATACGTTGATATTTTAATGTTTCGTCTGTCCACCGAAACATCGAATAGACTCTGACTTGACTTTCAAATGGACCCCCTAGACCTATATCGACCACGAAGTCATAAAAACAATTAAACGGCTGGACAGCAAAAAGGCACCAGGTTATGACCTAATAACTAAAGAAGTACTGCTGCAACTGCCAAAACAGGCTATTGTCTTCATCTTCTTCAATATATAATTGAAGATGATGATCTTCAATGATATATTACGAATAGGGCACTTTCCGAGTGCGTGGAAAGTTTCTGAAATCATCACGACGTATTAGGCTGGTAAATTAATGACCGAAAAGACATCTTATCGACCAATCAGTCTACTGCCTACTCTGTCCAAGGTGTTAGAGAACATAATACTTCGCAGAATTATCCCATGCCTCTTGGAACGCAAAGTGATACCATATCATCAATTTGGATTAAAAGAACGCCATGGCACAATGGAACTAGCCCACAAAGTATGTGGCGCCATAAGAAAATCCCTAGAGCAAAGGGAATACTACTCGTCAGCGTTTCTGGACATCCAACAGGCGTTTGACAAGGTCTGGCATAAAAGGCCAATACTATGTATGTAAGATCAAACAGAATATTTCTCACTCATATTTACCTGTACTCCAATCTTACCTCGAGGATCGCATATTTTACGTGAAAGAAGCTGACGCCACTTCTGAGTTCAAAGAGTTTAACGCCGGGGTGCTGCAGGGATCCGTTCTTGGTCCTATGCTCTACACGCTGTACACTGCTGACCTACCGCTAACGACAGGAGTAACGACAGCTACGTTTGCAGATGACACCGCTATATTAGCATGTAATAAAGATCCAAGACTAGTATCAGAGAACTTGCAGAAGGGCCTTGTGACATTCACTCTTAAAAAAGGAGCCTGCCCACCTGTAAAGTTAGGCCAATCCACCCTACCCCACACTGACTATGCTAGATAACTCGGCCTACATATTGTTTGAAGAATAACTTGGAGGCACCACATCAAGTGTAAAAAACAGGAAATTCAGCTGAAGCTCAATAGCCTATACTGGATGCTAGGAAGGAACTCGAGACTCTCATTGGACAACAAATTGCTCATTTATACAATCAGATAAACATAAGTACATTTTAAAAGATACGTAGGACATGTATGCTATCAATATCTAACGCGCTCGAGTATGTCCATGCAATCTATTTTTTTATTTTTTATCATTTAAGCTTCGCAACACAATAGGTCTCTATGACTCTCGAGAAAATACCGATTTAGCATCGCGGGCTCCCAGCTACATTTAAAAGTCCTTCCCTAGTCCAAAGATTCGTTCTTAGTTCCTTACAAGCGAAAAAAAAGGTAATAAAAATACTCATCATGACTCATGTGTATCTACAATAACGTGCAACTGTCCCCCCCAGCATAAAGCTGGGCGTGACCCCCCGCGGGCGCGTGGCCGTGCCCGCCATGGTGCGCCAGCACTACCGTGCACCCGTCCCGCTGCTGCCCTCGCGCCGGGAACACGTGCGCTGCGCCAACGGTACGTATTGCTTCACGTACATGCTACTGTTACATACCCACGCATTTTTTTTTAACTTACTCAAAAAAAAGTGCGGGCTTCATATCTGCTCTGTGTATTTTTATTTATAGAACGAGTCTGCAAAAATACATACATATAAATAGGAATTGACAGGCTCAAAGACTGGAAGCCAGAGCCTATTACCGTGCTTTTAATACAAGATCTTTGTCGTCATAAATGTTAGCTAGCTGTAAGACGTTAGACAAAAAAAAAAAAAAAAAATTTAATGTATACATCTAAGTTAAGTTTCAGTGAATGGGCAACACCTAGTATTTACAAAAGTCGTAATAAATTGTATGAATAATATAAGAAATAATAATAAGTTGCCTTACCTAGCATACATATTTAATAGTTGTGTTGATTGTGGTGTATTTCCTGACTTGATGAAGCAAGGTCATACCATTATTTAAATCCGGTGATAGTACTGATCCCTCGAATTTCCGACCTGTTTCTATATTGCCCACTCTGAGTAAAATTTTTGAAAAATTAATTCTTAGTCAGTTGCTCAGACACTTTAATAAATTTATCCTTTTACACAAAAAATATTTTGGGTTCACGAGGGGTTGCTCAACCATAGATGCGGGGACTGAATTGTTAAAATCTATATTCGCGGCCTGGGAAGATTCGCAGGAATCCTTAGGTATTTTCTGTGATCTATCTAAGGCGTTTGATTGCGTGCAACATGACACTCTTGTCAGGAAATTACACCGGTATGGCATTAGGAACCAGGCTCTCAATCTTCTGATTTCTTACATGGGCAATAGAATTCAGAAGGTTGATATTAACGGCAAAATATCACCAGGCTCTGTTGTTTCCATGGGCGTCCCGCAAGGCTCAATCCTGGGGCCGTTTTTGTTTTTGGTGTATATAAACGACTTACCTTACTATGTAGGAAATAATCATGAGATAGTATTGTTTGCTGACGATACCTCCTTAACATTTAAAATAAGTAGACGGCTACGCAGCTTTGACGAAGTAAACAATGCAATCTCGAAGGTAGTCCATTGGTTTAATGTTAATAATCTACTTTTAAATGAAAATAAAACCAAAGTCATTAAATTTTCTACACCTAATGTGAAACAAATTGATACAAATGTGCAAATAAACGGTATTCGGTTGGAGCCAGTAGAGTCAACTGTCTTTTTGGGAATAACTATTGACTCCAAATTGCAATGGGGCCCACATATTGCGAAGCTATCAGGAAAACTTAGCTCTGCGGCCTATGCTGTTAAAACTATGAGACGACTCACTGATTTGGAGACTGCTAGAATGGTTTACTTTAGTTATTTTCATAGCGTAATGTCTTATGGGATTCTTCTCTGGGGAAACTGTGCGGACATTGACACCATTTTTGTACTACAGAAACGAGCTGTAAGGTCCATATATAAACTTGGTCCGCGAGTTTCCCTACGGGAAAAATTCAAAGAGACTAATAAACTTACAGTCGCATCACAATCTATGAAAACCTTTTATATGTTCATAAGAATATTTTTAGTTTTAAGAAAAAAAAGCGACACTAATAATGTTAATACTAGATCTAAGCATAATCTTGTTTTACATGCAACACGTCTCCACAAAATTATCAATTCTTTTATGGGGCAATGTATACGCTTCTATAACAAACTTCCTAATAATGTAAGAGATCTTTCAACAAACAAGTTTAAATTATATGTCAAAGATAAATTATGTAAAAAGGCTTATTATAAAATTTCTGATTATGTTAATGACAAAATTGCTTGGGAGTGATTTGCTCTGAAACAATACTGCTTTATTAATAATTGTAAAATAAAATTTATTAAAAAAAAGGATTCCTCTGAGTTCCTTGCCAGTTCTTCTCAGACTTGCCACGTCCAGAACTGGTGGTAGTAAAAGAATGGGACGCATCATAAGAACATGATTTAAAATATTTTAAATGTGTCTATATGAATAAAGAATTTTTGACTTTGACTTTGACTATGCATCTATTTATTGATTCATTATTGTACACATGAACAAGAACACTGTACACAACACTTTGATAAAATAATAATAATTAGTAGAGTAGATAGAGAGCTATGTTCAAGTTTTAAGAACTGAAATTAGATTTAGGTTTATGTTTTGTTTATATTAAACTGGTTCAATCCCCAACCACTGCACTACCGACGTTAACCCACTCGTAACACAAGCATTTTAGCTTAGCCTGGGAGGTTAACAAGTATACTAGTAGACTGTAAAACTCTGCTAATATAAGAAGCAGAGTTTTACAGTCTCTAATGTCTCCCGTGAGATCTACACGTATAAATTCCGTACGTAAAATTTATTAGATTATTTCAATAAACTTTTGTTAAAGACATTCTACATTTAATCGTTCGCTTACCCACCCTTGCAGTGCTGAAAAACCTTAAAGCAAGTGGTACATACACAGAAGAAGACGATCCCAAAACCCCCAAACACCAGATCTGCATGAACCTGGAGTGTCCACAGTATTCTGGGGGAACCTGTCCTAAAGCAGAAGGGCAGGGGGAACAAGAGAAACAAAGTGGAGCGGGGTTGAAGGGTGCTAGTGAGGAAGACGCTGCACAGGACTTGGATGCTATTGCTGAAGAACCTTGTCATAAGGTAAGAGTATAACATAATTATTTAGGTATATCATACTAGAGACCCACGACTTCGTGCCAGGGGTAAAATTGATTAGTAGCAACCATTAACAGAATAACAGTAAGATAATATGGATCTTGTGGCGTCCAAACCGAATTTCCATGCTTTTAGACGCTTTTGCCACACCTACTACTGGAATAAAAGATAACAGCTGCACATGTAGGCCCCGTAATATAATTACCCGTCCGTGGGGCTTTACAACTGGCTGCTCTAGTTGTAAATTACCCCTGAAGACTATATGTCTTATTTTTTCTGTCTCCACTTTGTAATGAGAATTAGAAGCGGTCGTAGCCCAATGGCTAGGGCGTCGGACTTGTGATCTTGAGGTCGCCGATTTGAACCCCACCCATTGCACTACCGACGTGAATCCACTCGGAACACAAGTATTTAAGCTTAGCACGAGGGGTTAACAAGAATACTAGGAGACCGCAAAATTCTGCTAGTAATCTTTTTTTTTGTTTTTTTTTAATTGGAAATAATTGAAAACGTAAATCTTTCTTACTCCTAATCTCTCTTTGATTAAACTCGTTGCGGGTCTCAATTCAGTTTAAGTTTTACCGGGACTTGGTGAGCCTCGGTGCTTATTGCCATTTCAGTGTGTGCCACTGTTGATCCTGGCTTACAGGAGTTGCAGTGGTAGGAGTGGGGGTGGGATTAGTCTCAAACTAACCGTCACTATTGGTTAATGATTTATTGATTTGCAAAGTACATATTCTCATATTTTTGTGGAACATTTTGTGTTAAGAATAACTTGAAAAAAATGTAACAGTGAAGTAAAAAAATTGGAAATCTCTTTTTACAAAAATAGTTTCCCTCAAGGTGACGTCAATGGTAAATTTACATGCCTAAATGAGAGTCATTTTAATCTGCAATTTTGAATTCCATCAAACATCTATACATAGATCGATTGTACTCACCATCAGACCGTATAACGTCCACTGCTGAACATGAGCCTCCTCCCGAGGGAGGGTATTTGCCATAGTCACCACGCTTGGCAGGCGGGTTGGTAACCGCAGATTATGTTGTACGACATAAGTCAATCAATTGTTCTACCAAAAATAAATCCTTACCCTGATTATTAGCTCAACTTAAACATCACGGTGTATATTTCCAGTCGGATAGACGCACAGATTCTTCAAGTGAGCTGTCCGACTCCGACTTCGAGTACCTCACAGCCACGGTGAAGAAGCGCAGAGTCTCCACCTCCGAGGACAAGAGCACCAGCAAGAGAGGGAAGAATGAAAGGTGCCGAGTTTTGTTTTGATTGATATGTATCATCATTAGCCCGTATAACGTCCACAGTTGAACGTGTTTTGTCATAGTCAATACGCGTGGCAAGTGGGTTGTCCGCAGTATTATGATGTAAATCAAGGAAACGCCGCTGTCCGTTCCTTGATATACGATAGTTATAGATGATGTTATAACAATCGGGATCAACAGCCTAATGAAATAAGTTATTAAAAAGGATAAATGTTTTAACATTACCGGTTTGTAAAGTAGCTACGTTAAAAATATTTGATATCTATACTCTATAATAATATTATAAAGAGGAAAGATTTGTATGTAAGTATGTTTGTAACGAATTGGCTCAAAAAGTCCAGGACCGATTTAAAAAATTATTTTACCATTTGTATGCTACATTATCACTGATTAATATAGGCTATATTTAATTATGAAGTTCCCACGGGAACTGGAGTAACGTGGGTAAAACCGCGCGCGGGAAGCTATAAACAGTAAAGTTTAAAATAATGCTGTTTTAACTTCACTTACTGTGGAGTCAATTAATTAATCCGGCTCGAAGGACCATATTATCGCGTGGAAATTTGTTTCTGCGGAACGACTTTCTCTCTAGAATTTTCGTAATGATAAAGCCTTGATGGTTATAAAATATTTATTACTTGATCGACTTATAACGTACTAGCTGTCCCGTGCGGTTTTACCCGCGTGGATCTCGTCCCCGTGGAAACCTTGACTTTAAATATAGCTTATGACACTAACAAATAATGTGCCTTTCTATTGGTAAAGGAATTTGAAAAATCGGTTCACAGATCCAGAGATTACCCCTACAAACTGACAAACAATTTACAAACTTTATTTCTTTATAATTAAATCCCTGAGGGGATGCAAAGAGGGCGCAAAGTTTGTATGGGACAACGTGATTCCTTGGTCTCATCTTCTTGAAATTTTTGCATAAACATTCTTTAACAGAATTGAAGGAAGAAATGTTTCGTATTTTATTGAAATTCATCCCCTAAAGATAATACTTTTAAATAATGTTTGTATTGTATAGAAATATATCTGTCTATGCGGATATAGAAATCAACGCGGATTAAGTCGCGGGCAACAGCTAGTAGTAGTATAGATATCACCATCACTTTATCTAAATTCAAACATTTATGAAAGACACATTTGTTGTAAATGCGTCTTCATTTATCGACTAAGCAGCCGTAGCCTAATGGCTGGGGGCGTCGGACTTGTGATCTTGTGGTTCGATCCTCACTCATTGCACTACCGACGTGAAACCCACTCGTAACACAAGCATTTTAGCTTAGCACGAGAGGTTAACAAGAATACTAGTAGACTGTAAAACTCTGCTAATCTGTATAAAAACATATACTATATATGTTTGATAGGTTGGAGTTGAGACCCGAAGGCAATGTGGAGGAGTTGTTGGCTGTTGTTGATGAGCAACTGAAGAAGTTGGACGAGAGACTGGTCAAGTTGCTGGCGTGGCAACGGTTGCAGCAGGTTTGTTATATTTATTTAATAACAACGACAAATTTAATTCCAAGAAAATTAAACACTCCTTTTTTAAATACTCATTGATTATATTTTTTCTGGTCACTATAGAAAAATTGGATTGATATTTGTATCTCTGAAGTGTTTGAAATGTATAATAAAACAAGTAATAACACAGGTCGACGAAGCTTTGTACAATATATATGTTACGGCTAAAAGTAGGTGTAAACATAAACTTAAGATTAGCCGGCTAAACTTAGGTTTATCTTCGAGAAGCAGCTAAAGTTCGATAACATGTTAGTTTGCGTCGTGATATTCTAGGTTTTAATTAAATTAAACAATACCTATGCACGGCACAACCTAAACCTAAACCAATGGAGTTGAACAGGGACTTATTCAGGTTGATCTAAGTTTAACCGCATGTGGTCGGTTAGTCCTAGGTTTAGCCGGCTAATCTTAAGTTTATGTTCACACCTACCTTTAGCCGTAACATATACAAGTAAAATTATAATTTATCTAGCTAGCATTAACAATACCTACTTTTTAATTTTTGAGTGTTGAATTAACATTAAAGTGTCATAAACAAGAACTCCATACAAAATGAATATATTGAAATGTATGAGAAAAATATAGTTCAACTTAACCTTTAATAACAACATAGCAAATTGTTCTTTTATTTTATTATGGAATATATTTACGATTCTCATGTGGACAATTTTATTTGTGTGCGTGCTGGTAAAAATAAGTGATTATTATTAAAAAAGTGGTGTTGTGTAAATTGTATTATTGTTGTGTAAAGTGCAAATCGAACTGACCTTTTGAGTGAATTTTCTCAAGGGATATTTATTAGTACGAATCATTGGTAGTTGTTTTGAGTGTCGATTTGTTTTGCGGCTAGAAATGATTTAGATTTTTAATTTTTGGAGTCACTTGTATACTTTGTTAAGTTATCTGATGTCAGTCTTGAATTTTTATTACATGCTGTTATAACATTAGTTGTTATCCGTGTTGTTAGCGGTTGATCAATAGTGTACAGCGTGTTGAGCGTGGGACCAAGAACCAATATTTTTGGCGGCGGAGAGGAAATAATGAAATAATGAATTTTATTCAGTATTTAGGTATTTACATACACTTGTACTTGTCAGAATTACAATGTAAGAAGATAAAATAATAAATAATAAAAAATTATAACTAACAAATAATTCTTACTCTATAAGATATCCGACTAAGTTATTAACAGTAGTAGCAAATCATACAAATCTACAGACTGCAAAGTCCGTCCGTCTGTCCTGTGATATTTATTGCAATTAACCAATTATTATTATTATAAGAAGAAATTAAAACCGCATCCAAATTGCAAGTGGTCACATTATATCTAAGTGGCACACACCTGAGGGCAACCTTATGGGGTTTAGGACCACGACCCAGGGTGCCACTGAAGTAAAAACCAGTACCGTCTACAGGCGCTCAATCACAGGGCAGGGGTAGGGGCGCAACGCGGTCCTCGCCGGCGAGAATCCTACCCTAGCTAACCTGCAACCTTTCACTAGCTACCTAAGTGGACGACGGAGTTTTGTGTTCAGGGAAATATGAGTGGGATATATTCTGCTCGATCTTACATAGTAGTAGGCCTTTGTGCCAGACCTAGTCGAACGCCTGTTGGATGTCCAAAAACGCTGACGAGCAGCATTCCCTTGCTCTACATTTCGACTTAATTATGTGGGCTACTATTGCCTCTAGGTCATATATTCTGTGGGCTTGCTCGACTGTGCCATGGTGTTGTCTCTTTACCTTAGCGTAAACGTTTAGATTTTTTGTCCGGCGACGGGATCCTTTGGGATTTCTGAGACCTCTTGCCCCCACAGTTTTTCGTGGTATTGGGATCGATTGCGTGTCGCTGCGTTCATTGACGTAGGGCGTCGAGTGAGTGTGGTATCGTTCTGTGACCGAGTGGGTGCGCAGGTGGTGGCGGGCGAGCAGGCGGGCGGCGCGTGGCGCGGCTGCGCGGTGTCGGCGGCGGCGCGGCGCGCGGTGCGCGTGTCGCTGGGCGGCGCGCGGCTGCAGCGGCTGGGCGTGCGGCGCGCGCGCCCGTCGGACCTGCTGACGCGCGCCGACCGCGCGCGCATCGCCTGCGCCGTGTGGGGCGCGCCCCCGCCCGCGCGCCCCCACTCGCCCCCGCCCGCGCCCTGCGCCAGCGACGCCACGGTGCGGGCCACGCTCTGCGCGCTCACGCCCGACGACAGGTGAGATTCTACTTACATACTTTTCATTCAATTCTTTCCACGTTTGTATTCAAAATTTAATTACTAATAGAGAATTAGGAGTCCCTATCGTTAAACATTAGTGCAATCCGTGTTTCCTTCCAATTCTCCGCACCCTTCCTTCTTATGTTAACGTAATCTTTCCTCGCTTATGCACAAAAATGTCGAAGATTCTGTAAAAGCATTAACAATCTATAATAGGCAAAGTAAATTAATTATATTGGAATGGCCGCTCGACTGTCACGCGACCGAGACCAGCTCGCGCGTTGCGGTTGCGTATTTCACCACTAAAAACGCGTTCATGTTTAAACCAGTTCTACTTATATAAGGTGGAAAAATTACATACTCAACATCCTTTTTTAGTTTTAACCATTACTACACAAACTACACAACTATTACACATACATTTTTTTTCCACTTACTTGCTTTTTTCCTCAACTTCATTTTAATACAAGTGGATTAAAAAAACACCAACGCGTACTTATCAGTCAAATGCAACGTGAGACAGGTTTAACCTCCTGACAGTTGAGTGGACAAAAAACATAATAGCTTTAAGGCGGAAACATATTATTAAAACGCCACGCCACCCGACGACACGCCACGCGTGTTAAGTCGATTCAAATGTATTGTTTTCTATAAACCAGAAACACACTATGAACACCCGACACGACGCCACGCGCGTACTGATTTACACATGTTGACACGTGGCGTGGCGTGCGTGGCGTTTTAATAATGTGTTTTCGCCTTAATTTTTACTTAATTTATATTATATCTTACTAATTTCTTCGATAAAATAAGTAGAGGTATTCAACTGGGAACTTACCATACAGGGTAATACACTATCACATATTGATTAATGTTGCTTATGAGTAAGGTCGTCAAAACTCACAGAGGGTAGACATTATGTATGTTCATCAGGCATAAAGGCAGAGCTCCAGCCTAAAAGATTGTTTAAAAACTACAAACTAAGCAACCTGCGCAAGAGGGCGTACCCTGTGGGTCTTGGACCTCGGCTCAGGGCGGTACTGGCGGGGAGATTGAGGGATTAAATCGTTTAATTTTTTTGGGGAGTTTTGTGCTGCTTTCGCTTTACATAACGGTTCGCGGGCCTTTCGGACTTTGGGATCTGCGAGGGCTTTGGAAGGTTTTTTGCAAACGAAGGGTCGGGAAGGCGAGGGGTTTCGAACCACTCTCCCAGATAACATCAAGGGTATAGGGATCACTTGTTTGGTCAAACCTAAAATTAATGTTAATCACTCATAAATTAGTTAATGTTTATTTTGAAAGGAATGGCTTGGGTGATGGTCTGGGCCAGCCCATCCCCATGCGGCTGTCATCCCTCACCATCGGTACTGACAGCGGGTGTGACGTGCGCCTGTCGCACACGTGTCGACACGTCAGCAGGCAGCACGCCGTCATATTCATGGACGAGGTGAGTGTGTTGTGTGTCCACTGCTAGACTCGGTATTATGTTAAGATACATTATGTCGTAGTTATCAAGGGAAATAATAGAAGGCTTGTATTTTATGATGGTGTACAAATTATATTCTTTCCTATGATAATTGACACGTAAAATGTTTTCGTGTGTATTTGTTACTTATAGACGTTTGCATATAGACGCACGCACAGGAGTGACCGCTAATGGTAAAAACGTAAAATTTGGACATTCGTCGTTTTCATTCAAAATGCGCTTTCATGCACATCGAGAAGCTCAAAAATAATCTTTAAGGGATGAAATAGGGGAAAACTTGTGTGTATAAATAAGATTTTAATAAAAAATATCATTCAATACGTGTTTAATTCTTTATTGGAATTCAGCCCCTAGGGTGCAAAAAGGGATTGAAAATTTATATGAAAAATAATTAAAATGTGCTCCAATTTTTATGAAATTTATTATCCGAGCTCTTAAATATAAATCATAGAAATGTTTTCCAGTTCTTTGAAAAACAACTTTAGTAGTTAAATAGGGGTTAATATGAATAATATTTAAAAAAAATGTGTTTGCATTGAATAGGCACCGGAAATACAGGAACGATTTCAAAAATTATACCACTATAACAAACCGTTTTTTTTTTGTTTTCCGGGGTAAAATTTACGCCTCCCCTCGCTGGCGCAAGGTTCCTTATTGCGTGATCCCTGCGCTAGCGAAGGGTATGTGGGACTCTTCCTCTATCAAACGCGGTGCGCTACACGCACCGCAAAGAGGACATACACACTAAGAAACCTACGGGTGTTCCTCCTGTCGTTTGGTGTGGGGGACTCGAGCACCGGTCTAGGCCTTAGGTATCCCCCCGGCAGAGTTCTACTTAAACTCACCAACCGATAAAAGGGTGAGAGTTTTCCCATCGCGGCTGCTAAGCACCCCCGATGGGTCCCGTCCTACTCCTTCACCATAAGAAACCTACGTGATCCCGGAGTAACATTGGGCTATATTTAATTATGAAGTTTACACGGAAATGGGATTCCGCGTATGTCGCGGAAAGTTAGTATTGGTATATAATGTATGTAACGTGTGCAGGTGAGTCGTCACTTCGAGCTGCTCAACTACTCGGAGTTCGGGTCGTCGGTGAACGGCGTCTTGTACACGTGTGACGCGGAGCACGCGCCCGCGCACGACCAGCCGCCCGCAGACCTGCTGCGAGACGTCGTGCGACACCGACAGACCCAGCCGCTCAGGTACTCACCTACACTTGTACTCACTAGTTCAACTTATTTACTCTCCACCGTACCGCAGACCTGCTGCGAGACGTCGTGCGACGCCGACAGACCCAGCCGCTCAGGTACTCACCTACACTTGTACTCACTAGTTCAACTTATTTACTCTCCACCGTACCGCAGACCTGCTGCGAGACGTCGTGCGACACCGACAGACCCAGCCGCTCAGGTACTCACCTACACTTGTACTCACTAGTTCAACTTACTTACTCTCCACTGCTGTCTGTGTGAAAAAAAAAACTTCCCTCAGTGTTATTTGATCTTAATATATAAGTTACGGTTAATTTGATTAAGTTGTCTGAAGTTCATAAATTTATAACAGATAAGGATAGCTATGACAAAGAAACATCAATACATCTAACTGGAATTGCTGGACAGGAACTTCATACTGAGGGACTCCTGAAAACTAAGATTATAATTGATGATTACTATGCTGATATAGAATTCCACGTGGTACAAGACTATGCTATACCGGTAAATGTTATACTTGGAAATCCTATCCTTAAAGATTTTGAAATCAATTTTACAGCTGATGGTATTTATCTCGAAAAGATTACTCACCTGACACTAATTGCAGAAGAGAAAAATACTATTTGTGATGAATATTACCTTGAAAACAAAGACATTGTAAAGAAGATTACAAAGCTGGTTGAAAAATATAAACCTGATGATCAAAAAAAGGAAAGTAATATTGAGATGAAAATAGTACTTACCGATTAAGATCCGATCCATCAAAGTCCGCGTCGCTTGTCACCCCTGGAAATGAAAGTTGTTGATGAACAGATAAAAGAATGGCTGGAACAAAAGATAATACGACCTAGTAAATCAGATTATGCAAGCCCTACAGTGCTAGCGAAAAAGAAAAATGGTTCATATAGACTATGCATAGATTACAGAAAGCTAAACAAGAAAATTGTGAATGACCGATTTCCACTACATCTGATAGAAGACCAGATTGACAGACTGAAAGGTGCAAAAGTTTCACAACCTTGGACTTAAAAAACGGATTAATGCACGTAAAAGTACACGAAGAAAGCAGAAGGTATACGTCCTTTGTAACGCCACGGGGACAATACGAATTTATGCGAATGCCGTTTGGTCTTTGTACGGCGCCACTCGTATTCCAAAGATATGTCAATCACATTTTCCAAGACCTTATTTCTGACGGTACTGTCTTGGCCTACTTAGATGATCTGATTTTGCCAGCTGAATCAGAAGAAGAAGGATTGAAGAAATTGATAAAGGTATTTCAAAGATCTAGGGAGTATGGGCTCATATTTAACTGGGAAAAATGTCACTTTATGAAGAGATAAATAGAATATTTGGGCTATATAATCAAAAATAATGAACTGCGCCCATCAAAAGAAAAGATAAATTTAAAACACCTCATAACATCAAGACTTTACAATCATTTTTAGGACTCACTGGATACTTTCGAAAATTCATTAAGAATTATTCTATTATTGCAAGACCACTAACCAATTTACTTAAGAAAGATGCCAAAATCAATTTTGTCGAAGAATGCGAAATGGCTTTTAATAAATTAAAAGAAATATTGTGTAGCTTACCTGTGTTACGAATTTATGATCCGGAGCTAGCAACAGAAGTGCACACAGACACCAGTGCAGAAGGCTATGGAGCTGTGCTGCTACAGAAAAATCCTGCAGATAACCAGTTACATCCAATTTATTACATGAGCAAAAAGACGACACCCGCTGAGAATAAATATCATAGCTATTACTTGGAAATATTAGCGATTGCTGAAGCTGTCAAGAAATTCCGTGTCAAGAAATTGTAACAGATTGCTCTGCTCTTACTAAAACCCTACAAAAGAAAGACTTACCTCCACGTGTCGCTCGCTGGGCGCTGCGTCTGGAAGAGTATAATTATGAAATAGAACACAGAGCAGGATCAAGACTTAAACACGCTGACGCATTAAGCCGAAATCCCATCTGCATGATACTTACCGAGGCTGCCGCTCGCCTGAAGAAAGCACAAGATGAAGACTCCCATATCAGCCTGTTAAAAAAAATATTAGAAAAAGAACCCTATCAAGAATACATCATGGAAAGAGAGATATTGTGTTAAGATAAAGATGGTACGAGACTTATAGTAGTTCCAAAGAAAATGCAAAACGAAGTTATAAGGAAAAAAGCACTGTTACGGACATTTTGGAATAAGAAAGGCTGAAGAACTAGTCAGTAGAGAATACTACATTGACAATTTAAAAGAAAAGATTTAAAAAGTCATAGAAAATTGCGTAGAATGTATTCTGATTTCACAAAAGAGAGGGAAAAAAGAAGGATACTTTACATCCGCTAGATAAAGATAAAATAAACTACAACAACGTAAAAGGTACAACGTAAAACGTCCTGTTATTCATCTGACTCAGATGAACTTCTATCTATATCTAAGCCTGCCCACGGCTTCATCAAATCAGCTGAGGTTGTGGTATTAACTGGCCCTTCACACTCACCAACTTTCTTAACAGCATATCTTTCGTGATGCTTTTTGGCTGTGACCGCATAAGGTCCTAGATACTTAGGATATAATTTACTCCCTTGAGTAAATTGCGTTCGTTTAATGGCGACTAAGTCTCCAACTTTATATTCGATAGCCTTTTGCCTCTTTCGGTTATAATTCTTAAGATTCTCTTCTTGAACCTTTTGTATTGACTCTTTTGCTTTAATTCTCAATTCATTTCTATGCTCATTATAATTCTCGATTTCTTCTTCTTCAATCATTTTCATAATTTCTTCATTTTCGTCTTTCATCTTTATTCCTAAAAGTAGCTCAAATGGAGTCATTCCAATACTTCTTTGCCATGTACTATTGAGACAACGTTGCACTCTGGAAACGTGTTTATACCATTTCGTCGGATCATCAGCGCTTAATTTACTTAAGACATTTATTATAATCTGATGGATTCTCTCAACTTGCCCGTTACCACGCGGCTGTCCCGTAGTAATCGGGTAATGGGTTATGCCTTCACTTTCACAATAGTCTGAAAAGTCTTTAGACGTAAATGCAGCGTTACGATCGGAGATAATTCTTTGAGGGGAACCAAAGGTTTGTTGTTGTGCCTTCAATTTATCTAATGTTTCATTTGTAGACAACGATTTGGTATGATAGATCCAAGTAAACTTAGTGAACCCATCAACTATCGTAAAAATGTACTTATAGTTCTTATTAGTAGAAGTCAATGGACCAAGATGGTCAATATGATACGTTGACAACGGGGTATTACCTTTATCTAGCGGATGTAAGTATCCTTCTTTTTTCCCTCTCTTTTGTGAAATCAGAATATATTCGCAATTTTCTATGACTTTTTTAATCTTTTCTTTTAAATTGTCAATGTAGTATTCTCTACTGACTAGTTCTTCAGTCTTTCTTATTCCAAAATGTCCGTAACAGTGCTTTTTCCTTATAACTTCATAAAGTGACATTTTTCCCAGTTAAATATGAGCCCATACTCCCTAGATCTTTGAAATACCTGAATTTACGGTTGGACCACGGCCGGTCATAGAAATTTATTGATCTCTTTGTAACACATCCCTAAGGGGGACGTTAGTGCCATCTATCGGTAATGATCCGCATTACTTCGACAAATATCTCCAAAGTTACATTTGGTATTTAATATTAAATCATGACATTGCCCGTTTTTCACATTTTTTTTAATGTTTTGAACACTTTATGTTATATAGTATGAGGTAAACCTTTTCCATAAAGTATTCAAAACATATACATACCTCGTTTCCAGAATAAACGGCACGCTGACGCTGCCGTTCGGTCCGGCAGCCCCGTGCGCGTGCCCCGCGGCCCCGCGGCCCGCGCCCGGCGCGTGGGAGGGCTCCGCGCTGGTGCCCCACGGGGCCCTGCTGCAGTTCGGCTGCCACACCTACGTGTTCAGCATCACCGACTCGCCCAGCTTCCCGCACCACGAGCCCGACACCGACAGCGCCTAGTGTATGCTCGTTGTTTCACACTAGCTTTACTGTAGCGATGTAGATTCCAGTCTCTAATAGTATCGTGATGATCTGGCCGTTATTTTATAGTTGCATCGAGCACCGGACCCGTGACGATCCTTCCTAATATCATAAATACGAAAGTAACATTGTATGTCTGTCGTTCTTTCACGTCAAAAATAAATTTGGTACGCAGACAGTGTAGAACCTGACAAAGAATATGGGCTACTTTTTATAATGAAAAAAGCGTTGTAGGGGGTTGAAAGGGGGGGGGGTGTAAAGATTGTCAAAGACACTTTTCCACCAGGCAAAATCGCGAGCATGGCCACATACCTACCTACCTAGTAGTTTAATACAAAAAACATGTTAGTGCAAATATCATAGCATAAACATTAATTTTAAAACAATATTTAATAATGCCGACCAATATATTTTTGATGACATGACCTGCGCAACTACGGATGTAAAAAAGTAATATGTTATTAGACTCCCTTACCTATCATCCATTACTACAACACTGTTGGAGAAACATCCATTTTTAGCTATCAACGTTATACGAGCAGAAAATGATTACTTATAATGATTACTGGTTACTCCAAGAAGTCTCAGTAAACAAATCAAATATTGCTTTCCAGATGTAGTGATATACTCCGTATATCGAAAAGCTTGTCCGTGGTATAAACGGCTACTAATATTCAACAGTATTAAAGTGATGTTACAATTGCCATACGTCATAACTATGACAAAATCCTCCTCAACATTGGTCTGTAGAGGAACGGTGGTTAGTAGTGATCCTCCACAAAAAATGAAGATCTTTGTCGGGCAATATGGTATGTCCGGCGACCGACGGCCATTTGTTACTGTTCGGAACTTGTATATGTTCGAATTGGCTTGCGAACTTGTATTACGCGATACAGGTTAGTTGGGATGTTAGATGGTAGATGGCGCTGCTCGTCTTCTTGTAGTGTGTGCGGCTATTGTAGATGTCGCTACAGGTCTTTTTCGAATTGAATGTTAAATATGATGATAATAAAATGTGTCTGTAATTTCAATATCTATTAAAGGCATGAATCTACATCGTAATGCTAATTATTATATAAGTTCTAGTACCCATTGAACTCGTTTCTAATGCTTTCGACCAGTTATATCTCTTATAAGTTAAAGCAAATATTCTATTCTCAGGTAAAAAATAACAGAAACATCGATTTTAAAATTAACATATTTTGTATGGACATTTTGTCATAATTATTTACACTGATATTTTTTATCTGAGAATTGATAAAATTGTCTTTGATTTTGTACAGATTGAGCTAAGTAGTTTTATTTGTACAAATGTATACTTGTCTGTTTAAACAGTTGCATAGGAAATGTTAAATTAAAATTTCCCGGTATAACTTGACGCGTATGTACTATTGTTATTAAGAGAGAAAAATAGGTTGTTTTGCAACGAATAAACTCAAAAACTAGTGGACCGATGTCATTCATTCTTTCAGCATTAGATAGCCAGGTTCTCAAGAAGTAACACAGACTTCTATGCAGTGCCGGCGTTAGGGGGACTGTCACCCCGAGCAAGAATATTATGGCGCCCACTTAAGGAAATCAAAATCGATCGCTCAAAAACATTTTGAACGGTCGTAGACAGTTTTCTCGTTGCTTGATCGAGAGACGCTTGAGACGAAAGACCAAGTACACAAATCGGCGACCTCGCGCCACGCTCGAAGGTTTAGTTATCCCACCAATCCCACCAATCGCCCCCTCAAATTTAGCGCCCTGGGCCGTCGCCCCATCGCGCCCCCCCTTAACGCCGGCACTGCTTCTATGTTGGCTGTAATGTATTAAATAAATTCGATTTTGACTAAACCAATTGTTAACTTTCTTATAATATATTACACTAGCTTCCTGCGCGCAGTTCCCGTGGGAACTTCATAATTAAGTATAGCCTATGTCACTCAGGGTGAATGTAGCTTTCCAATGGTGAAAGAATTTTTGAAATCGGCACAGTATTTTTTGAGTTTATTCATTACAAACATATACACACACACAAAAATACAGATCTTTCCTCTTTATAATATTAGTATAGATGAGTTTTTAATTGGTCGAAGGTATCGGAACTTTATATTTTCTTGTTAGACTTGTAGGCAATACGCATGTGGACTAAAACAATCTATTTAGTCCGTCAGTTAGATTACCAAAAAATATTGGACACGTATTTTTTTTTCGTTTCGCAAACAAAAAATGACGAAGATACAGCGCGTTGAAATTTTGTGTGACGTCACTATTAGGTACAATTTTACCTAGTAGTGACGTCATAAGCCCCCCTCCTGAACTTTATAGTTTGTTTTCGCTCTGTATCTTTGTCAATTCTTATTGATTTGATAAATAAAAAAATACGTGTCCATTATTTTTTAGTAATCTAACTGACGGACGAAATAGATTTTTTTAGTCCTCATGCCCATTATAGTAGATGTAGTATGTAAGTAGGATCGCTTGTTTGTTTGTGGGTAAAAGTGAATGTGTGAGAGTATTAAATAAAATATTCTTTTGTAGAATATTGAAAGTTACATATTTTCTAATATAACATCTTTAGTTTTCAATCAGAATGTAAGCAAATTTAATAATGTTTGTCAATTATGTTAATAATATTAAAATGTAAGATTCCACTCTCAGATTTCAATCTTGTCGACGAAGATATGTTTAGATAAACAATTTAAAACAACGAATTAAAAACATACACTTATCGACAATATCTTTTTTTTTTTTTACTTATGCCCCATAGATTAATTGCTGATGTTATATAGGTATAGACTACACGTCATATAGAAGCGTTCCATAGAGTTGTTGTGTTGTTAATGTACAGTCAACAAAAGAGATAGATATACACATTGTTTACTATTATGTGTATATGTACACAGCTAGCAGCGAGCTCTTCACCCATAAAGAATCCGGCTGTCGTAGTGATATAAACATATTTATTTACAGTCTTTGATAGTGATGGTGTAAACCTATCTCTTTTGTCGACTGTACACGATAAAATTCATAATTTTGGTCTGTTTTTTTACTGTAAATAGTACTATGATAATACTATGATTGTATGGATTAGACAAATTTACTGTACTCTGTATTAAATACTATGTTAACGTAATAATCTAATTAAATATGCAAAATATTGTAATTGAATTTGCAAATACAGCATATAAGTTAAAACATATCTAGACACATAAGGACGGATGAACTATTATCTTCAGAATCATTTGGTCGTAAGTGCCAGAACACCCGCACTATATTATATAGTATCGTAATATATTTCAGTCAAATGTATAATTTTTGTTAAATTCACCCCATTTTAAAAAAATTTGACCGCACCCTCAGTGCGGCATATAAAAACAATGACAAATGCTACGACACAATAGATGGAGGCATAAGAAAAAAACACTCCGTTGTGCGTCTCTATTAAGAGGGGCCGCCGGACAGAATCTTAATCTGGCACTGTATGGATGATACACGTGGAAAAATGAATGTGTATTATTTTTTTCCTGAACGAACTTTTTTTTCTCAATAGTAAGCAATTTTCGGTAAAAAGTACTATATAAAAAAAAAAAAAGGTGGCAACCCTTCATACGACCAATGTTTCTGACGTATAATATCACATACGACCTTATGCTTCTGTGCTCTCGATATACTAATTTGTACCCCTTTTTCTATACTAATATTGTAAACAGGAAAGATTTGATAGGCTCCAGAACTAATGGACCGATTTTAAAAATTCTTTCACCATTAGGAAGCTACTTTATCCAGGAGTAACATATGCTATATTTCATTATGAAGTTCCCACGATAACAGGAGTTACGCGGGTGGAACCACGCGCGGGAATCATGTCTCCATTATATCGTAAAACTTTACTTAGCAAAATAATGTGTGGAATGTCGATTTCATCATCAACAGCCCGTTTACGTCCACTGCTGAACATTGGCCTCCTCTTAACAGACCTTGGCAAGCCAGGATCGTTGACGGATATTGCCATAATCACCACGCTTAGCTGACGGATTGGTGATCGCAGTAAGATGTAAACCTTGAGCTAATAGATACTGCTGCCCATCCATCAGCCAAATGTCCCTTAGTCGCCTTTTACGACACCCATGGGAGGACATGGGGTGGTCTATTCTAAGCCGGAAACCACACGGCAATAATACATTTATGTAGTAAATTCTGTTTCAGAGCGGTTTCGCACTATGTCCGATCCGAACCCGTGAAAATATTTGTCTAGAAATATGGAAAGAAATCGGATGACGGACATGGGATCTAGTGCGTAAATTACCATAGAAATAGTTCTACGGCTGCTACGGACTATATTTTCACGGGTTCTGGGCCCCGAGTCTACTATCGTAATGGCGTGTGCATGAACTGTCAATTACAGTTCAATGGTCGGTTTTTTTCCCATTTGGTAATCTACTAATCCAAATGACGTCATAATGGTGTCACTATGACGCCACGATGACATTAGCGTAGTTGAATATAATAACAAATGATACATTTATAAGTTTTGAAATCGCCTAAATAAACATTACAATCTCCCTAACCATCTCCCCTACTACTTCTGTTGACGGCCTTTTTCTGCGATAGCACCACCGACCCATGCCATTCCAGCGCCGACACCATAGAGAGATTAGTAGATTACCGTTTTTGGCAAAATGATATCATGACGGCACTACGGTGGCACAATACTTAAAAAAATAGCAGACTCGGCCCCCGGATCGGACGTAGTGCGAAACCGCTCTTAGCTTCAAATGTACACTGGTTAGTATTAATGCCTTATTATTTGTTAGTTATTTCTAGAACTCAGAAGCATAAGGGGCTGTCCATTAATCACGTGACCTTTTTTTAAGCATTTTTTAACCCTTATTCAAATATAGGGAAATTATTACCCACCATATTTTGTACTTTATGAACTTGTAATAAAGATCAAAACCAATGAATTCTAAACATACCCTCTGTCCGTTTAAGGGTTAACCCCCCCTCCCCCTTGGTGATACATGGTGAGGTTTAAGACTACAAATATATCACGTGTATTTTTTGTATCTAAAAAAAATCTTAATTTTTTTAGAATATTATCTTAAATATCAATTTCCCGTGGCTTAGTTATGAAATGAGAAGTTTGATCATATGGCCAATAAAGAATAGTGTGGCTGGACTTATAATATCCCAAAAATAAATACACGTGATATCTTCATACACCCCCCTCCCCCCTTGTGACATTCCGTGATTTATGTCCAACCCCTCCCCCCCCTCCTTCAAGCCTCACGTGATTAATGGACGGCCCCTAAGGATGAATGTCTATTATACTTCAGAAGCATTTGGTCGTAAGTGTCAGTTTACATAAAGGCACATACGGCGAATGTGTCTGACGTATAATGCCACATCCGACGTTATGCTTCTGAGCTCCAGATTTGTATTCAATGATCTTAGCTTAGATTCAATAGTTGAGTACAGGGAAATTGAACTGTATTGTAAAGTTATTAAGAAATTTATTTCAAGAACACGTAACTGTATATACCAAACCAAACCGAGTGGTATTGAAAATGTCCTTTCAGGGATGGGCTCTGTCCAACATTATTATGCCCTTACACATGCTTTTTTTCATTCCTGGGTAGGTAAATGTTCCCTTTTCTTAAAAGTGTGTTCTATAGTGTAATGTGACTTCTGTATTGAGATTACATACTAGTATCCGTTAGAAGGTGTACGGCTCGTGACGTCACGCGCTCGTTGCCAGGCCACGCCCCTTGTATGTTTACGTACGTGAAAAGTACGCATTACTTTATTCATACTGATTTTTTTTAATAACAGTTCCGTGTTAAACTCACAATACGAACTCAATATCTGAAGCCTTTAAAAATATCAAGGGGCTAATAGTCTTTGCGAGGATTTAAGGTGTATTAAATGAAAATCAGGATGATATATGTACAAAGGCCCATTGAAGAGGTTCACTCCTGTAGCAAGAACATCAGTTGAGACTGAGTTAACTTGTGAATGTGTCACTTTGATGATTTCTATTATCATAGCAATAGAGACCATGACAGTGAGGCACTACTTACTCAAGTTTATACATACAATGGCTAGGGGTGTCGGACTTGTGATCTTGTGGACGCCGGTTCGATCTCTACCCTTTGCACTACCGACGTGAACCCACTCGTAACGCAAGCATTTTAGCTTAGCACGAGGGATTACTATTCGAATGCCTAATTATGCTAGTAATCTTTTAACAAAAATACAGCATACCACTATAAGTTCGAAAATCGTAGTATTCTTGCATATTACTTAAATTAAGAATTTCCCATCTCACTAACTCCCCAAATGCCGTATATCATTTATTTATTTATAACACACTCTCAAGCATAAAGTGTGATAATATCAGATTGAATCATATATCATTAAACAATTATCAATAGACCAATGACTGCCAACTACAACGATATCCCGGAAGCCCCGGATTGTAATACATAAATGTGATTCATAACCTGTTTAATTAATAATCCCTATATATTATTATTATGTAGTATATAAGGGTATGAGTGGTTTGTAAAAGTTGAATAGAAAGTATAATGTGTGATAAAATATTGTAAGCCTGTTTATAGTTTTACTGTAACCGCGGTAGCACGCTTTTAATATGCGATAGATGTACAAACTCCTATAAAAATCTCAAAGGTATATTCCTTCATACCCTGCTAGCGACCGCCCTAAGTTGAGGTCTAAGTCCCGCAGAGCGGTCCTCTTACGCAGTTTGTTGTTTCTAAACCATTAGGCTGAAGCACTTTATGCTCAATGAAAAAGCAAAAGCCTCGAGGAGGGGAGACTCATATCGGCCGCCCCTTTCAACGCTCATTATACTATTATTACTCGTTTTGCTCGCGACAATTTTTCATTTTATTTTATTTATAAATATCTATATATATTTTATTGATCTTTAAAATAAGATTATAATAGTATAACATTAGTGACCATATAAAAATATTGTTCTTAATTAAGTATCAAAAAATGTACTTTAATGTGTATGCTTTGTAAATGACGTATAACAAGCGCGAATTATTCGTCTACGTTACTAATAAACTATTTCATTTCATTTCATTTCACGGATCTCACTGATCGTTTTTACCTTTCCCCCTGGACCCCACCTCGCCGCTATTTCCTAAGGCGCAGTACAGGTTTCGGTCTAACTTTCTAACATACACTTATGCAGGCTAAAATTTTGCTGATTTTGCACGCAGTGACATCATATTCTTTTGGTATATTAAAAAAATCAAGAAATGGCGGTCATACATTGCGAATAACGCATTTGTTAACTACATAATTAAGCTTATTTTGCTCTGAATATTAATTATTCCTCTCCACTTTGTGTGTTTTCATGTAATAGCTATTTAATTTAGGTATAGAAATTCCTTCGGATAGAGCATAAATTGAATTGAAATTTGACAGCGAAGTTAATTTAGGTAGGCCTTTATATGAAATGATTGTTACATTGATGTTTGAGAAATAGGGTGCTTATGAATATCACTTACTCTATTATATTTAAATGCCTTTGAAATGTATCATATGAATGAATTTTGTTAGAACGCAGTTAGAAGAAAAAGTAGTGTAACATAATATTTTAATTACAGTGAATATTTTTGGCTTACTATGAATATAAATCTTATTGCATAATTAGAATTGTATTTAATTTCGGTTTAAAGATTAATTTTTCTTTTATTTGGTTCCTAATTATTTTAGTTTTAAACTTAAATTTAATTAGTTTTGATTTTAAAATTAAGGGCAAATGATGTATTGCTAAATAAAAAGTGTTATTTATGTTAATTTCTCTTTCACGATCTGAATTTATAAAACAAAAAAAAACTTTGTCGGGTTTGAGTTTGACTAATTAAGATAAGTTGTGATTAGGTTAATATTAGGTAATTGTGTGCTATTGGGCTCGGTTTCTATTAATAAAATTGTTGAAATAAAACTATTTTACGGATTTATTGATTTTTATTTACGAACACCTTTAAACCTTACTTTATGCGTGAAGTGCACCTGATGTCAAGCAAATGCAGTTCCCGGTGCTCCCATTACTGGCTTCGGAAAAAAAAGTTGATTAAGGGTATGATTGTCGAAAAAATCGTGATGGAGAGGAATGTCCTACTAGTATAGGAGACGTGGAAGATCAACCTTCACCCATCTGACAACCAGATGAGACATATTTTTTATTAAATATTATTCATTAACAAACATGCCTTTAATAACTTGGTTAAACTGATGGTCTCATCTGGTTATCAGATGCGTGGAGATCGATCTTCCTCGGCCCTTCTCTTAGACTGTACATACTTCGCCGCTGTGGACGGCGGTGGAGATAGCTAATGCATTTCACCCTGAGATACATCCCATATTATTCAATAAGACTCAGAGGACATCAAACAATCCACCAACCAATCAAGCAACAAATACGTTTTTTGCACATAAAGTTCCGTGATGCAAACACTGAACATAAAAATAATGATTCAATAAAACATCAACTCCAAAAACAACAACATTTTAATCACAGCCATTATCCTCATCTGGATCCTCTTCATCAAAGTCCTTGATCTTCACATCTGCATCTTCTCCGTACTGTATAATATTATCTATCGTCAGCATGATGTTTTCTACTGATTCCTCGTCTTTTATATTGAGCGGGTAGAATCGGACTAAGCTGAAGTTTTCAATCACTTCGCCGATAGCCTCGGTGAGCTTGGCGTACTTCTCGTGCCACTTGGACTTGGCGTTCCTCATGTCTGCCAGTAACACGTGCGGGTCGGGGTCTAGATAGCTGAAAAATAAATAGCATTTCATATATTTAATTAAAAAAAGGATTAAATTACTGACGAAAAAATTGAGTCGGGACGCTACACTATGACATTCTGATCGAGCCGTCGCGACGCTACACTAACTGCGTCTACAATCTGATCGAGGCGTCGAGACGCTACACTATGACATTCAGATCCAAGCGTCGCGACGCTACATTAACAGCGTCGACATTTTATAATATACTTACTCATCGATCTGTCGTCTCGCGCTTTTGCTCAGCAGATCCATTTTGGTGAGGATGTTGACATGGGGCAGTTCTAGGTTCACCATCACACTGAGAGCCGTCATTGTGCCTGGAAATAAAACAATGGATGATGGATATGAATTTCAACTTGAAATTTAAATTGCCTTACTTAACACAATATAATATTAATAGGTAGATGAGTTAGTGAAAAAGTGTTTCGACCGCCTGCACGATGGACCGACGACCTCATAAAGGTCGCGGGGAGTCGGTGGATGAGGGTGCTAGCGATCGTTCCTGCTGGAAATCGATGGAGGAGGCTTATGTTCAGCTGTGGACTACAACAGGCTGATGATGAGATGAGTTAGTTATCTAGACAGCTATGAAACAATATCCAAGGCCTAGCTGTATAAGTTTTATTGATCTTGGGATTTTGCGTCAAAAATTCTTGTCACAAAAATTCTAAGAGTGTGTAAATTTTAAGATTTTTATATGAATCTGGTTAGTTGACTAGCCGACCCACCGGAGAAGAGTGCGCCCGCAAAAGCGACGGCTCGAGCTCTGCTCGCCTTTATACCCAGTAAAATAGCTAAACCATAGTGGCTAAATAATTATGACCGTCCAAAATAAAAAAAACTGGCTGGTTGAGTTAGCAAGCCATTGATCCCATTGTTCTAAGTGATATTGGAAGATGTATAATCTCTGTATTGCAACAATGATCATCATCATCATCAGTCAGAATGTCTGGCCACTTTCTTTTCATGTTTTTTCACTATTCATAGAGGTACTAGATAATTTAATTAAGATATCAAATAGTATCAAAAAGGTATTATAATTAGATAGTTTCCAAACATAAAATATCACACTTGGTTCAGAGGTTCTGACGATTATGGTCTATTCTAAGTCAGAAACCTCATGGCAGGCAGGAATATATTGTCAAAAATATTAATAATACCTGACAAAAACTTAGCCCCATCTATCATGAACTGTGAGTCCACCATGAATACTACACATATTCTGAAATTCCACTTCTGCAGCAGGTCCACAAGCTTCCTCATGACGGGCAAGTGTGTGTACAGCTCTATCTGGCCCGGACAGTCGAACAGGAGGTAATCATCATCAGTATCACCTAGTTGTTCTTCCAGCCAATCACAGTTTTCTAGTAAAGTTCTGGAAAAAGAAAAAGTGTTAAATATGTGGTTGTTCTTGTCATAGTTATGGTACAACTGTATTGGCCGCTCCAGCAGTAATTTAAAAGAAGATTTTTTTAAAAACAAGCTACAAATAAAATAACTATGGAATTTTGTATGCTATTGAGCTCTAGGGATCCGCTTGTCACTCCAATATAGAAATATTGCAGCACTTCCAGAATAACATTCTAAAGCTGATATGCTGTACACCTTGGTTCATTAAAAACACGGAGGTTCATGAGTACCTAGAGGTTCCCACAGTGAAGGAACAAATAAAAAAAGTCATGGACTATAAAAACAGACTTCAAGAACATAAAAACCAACTAGCCAGGGCACTATTGGACACCACCGAGTGCATGTTCAGACTAAAGAGGTCTCGACTAGCCACAATATAATATAAAAATAATAATAATAATTGAATTTTTTTACACCTTATAAAATTACCTATCTACTAGTGAAAGTCAAGAAAGAGATTAGCCAGATTAGATTAGAAAATATTGTGTATACAATTGTGTAAAATGGTGCAAATGTCTACACGCAACTTTATTTTATCTAAACTCAGACATTGGTTCTGGTAATGCAGTAATTATGGTTGAAAAATTGTTTCTTCTTCATAACAATGTAAAATTACGATTCTCCCAGTTCATTGTTCAGTATTCTTTGACAGGCTGTTTTTGACCACAAACAATTAGTTTACAATTATTGATATACTAATAAAAAAGCAAAAAATTATTACTCTATACAAAACACAAGTCCGCCATTAGGTCCGAACTGTAGTTCCTCATCTTCCATGGCATCATCCAGATGGATCAGCTCCCGGATGTCCACTAGTGGCTCATAGTCAAAGTGTTCAGCTGCAGGATCTAAGTTTACCACTTCTATTATTCTTTTACTGTCACTTGCATGTTTCAATATTGTAGAACAGTATGTAGACTGGAAAAACAATAAAATTTTATAAAATAATTATTATTAAATATAGGGTGTCAGACTTGTGATCTTGTGGTCCCCAGTTTGATCCCTACCCATTGCACTACTGACATGAACTCACTTGTAACACAAGCATTTTAGCTTAGCATAAGGGGGAAAACTTGTAGACTGCAAAAATCTGCTACTAAACTTTAATAAAATAACTACTGTATCATTTCAAGTTTTAAAAACAGACTCGACTAACATCTCACAAATAAAAAGACACAAGTGTAGTGATATACACGCATCAGCTCTATGAGCTGCTAGTGTATAAACAAATAATAATAATAATTTTTAACTGATGGAAAAACCTATGAAAAGCAGAGCTTATGTATCACCAATGGCCACATTTGGAAAGTAAGATTACCCACTGACCAGTACTTGGTAGTTTTTATTTTATTTTATAAAATATTATGATTAAGCATTCTAGACTATGCACATCGTTTTAAAGTTTTAAAAAACCCACGCTATATGTATATAACAAAAGACTTTGGTGTTTACTGTGATAACTAGCCATTTGAATTTCATAGTCCTCAAATATTTTTTTTTACCAAATGGACTATGAATTTCAAATGTATAATAATAATCAGCAGGCATAGCATGTAGGACAAATTGTTTCATAAATTACAAAGCAAACTTTTGCTGAGCTATAAACCTTTTTCAACTGACCCATTGTACAACCAGGGTACAGTCATTATTGCACTTTTATTTAATAGCTATCATTTCAGTTTTTTGAATACCATTGATAACATTACATGTGTATTGAAGTTATTTTATATTTTTATATTATTATACTTACTTTTCCACTTCCCGCAGGACCCACGACTAACTGTGCATAACGCATTTTACTCGAAACTTTAAATGATTATAAAATGAAATGTTATTTTCTGTAGGTTAGATGTCAAGGTTGCAATATTACCATAAAAACACGACAAATAGTTATAAAGAATATGGTTTGGTATTCAACATTTCAAATATTACTGTTTTACTAAAACTAAGCGTTTTAAAAACGCTTAAAAACTTCGTTTAAACAAGATTCTAACCAAACTTTTGTTTTGTGTTTTGCCAATTGCGATTTGCGACTTTAATATTTTTAATAATTGTGACAGACAAATGATTATCATACCGTGACTGTTTGTATCTTTTGAGCGTTTTATTTTATATTGTATTGGCAATATTATCACTGCGAAGAAATAGATATAAAAAGAAATAAGATATACCTAAAGCTGATTTTCGTAATATATCCATATTTATATTATACATTTTCTCATGACAATTTATTATTATCTTTGCATAGTTAGATTACCGAGCAGTGAAAAATTTGCTGTTAAAATGTCAGTTCCAAACTTTTACTTATAGTTAAGTATGGAAATTATTAGTCCAAAATCGAGTTTGTCTTTTGTCTCGGAGAAAGCATATCCTGCCGTATCCTGTCCGATTTTCACCTGATTTCTTACCGCATATTTGCGTACACACTATTTTATATTAAGGCGCGGTGAATAGACGACTTTTACGTATTAGTTTTGTCACTGTTGCTCCGCGTAGAAATGAAAGAGAAGCCGCGATGGCGCAACGTTCCGTTCGACTCGTTCGAGTTATTAAATTTGTACCTACTATATAAATTAATCCTTGCAAATATCTTATTCCAATCGATAAATAAAAACAACAGTTCCCTTTATTATTATATATTACATCACTGTTATTAATATTATCGAGATTTGTTTATAAATAATACAGTTACAATTGCTACAATTTCAATTTAAATGGTTATTTTATGGTTTTTTTTTATCGAAAAAATTTACCGAAAACGTGTTTTGAACACAATGGCCCCATAAATATGATCAAGATTAACATATATTTTTTTAGCTGCTCTAAAATGTAAACATTTGGCTAAAAATCTGTTTTGTGAAGCCTATTTTGACTAAGTACAGCGCCTTAATATGTTCTGAGCCGATGTCTAATCTATTATGTGACCTTAGCTGGTGTTCATAATTGATAAGTAGAATGTATGGAACCGTTTTAGGCAAATTAAGGTCAAAATTTTCCTAAGAATCTTTGAAGCTGGAGGGTGCAGCTTCTCTGATTCAATTTCCTACTCAATATTTTTTTAATTAAATTAGCTGCTTTAAGTTAAATGCCTACCTATTGTATATGTATTTTATTAAATTAAGTAAAATGTTGTGAGTAAATAAATGTTCTACTTAGGTTGTCTCAAGAAATTGAATCTTTTTTTGTTCCTAATACTAAAAAGAACAACTATGTATTCATTATTCAAACAAACCAACTTCGGTGGCAGCATTGGGACCATAGCTGTTAATCAACACATGGGGCATAATTATGTAATATACTAGTTGACTCGTTTTTAAAATTGTTTTTAAATGTTAATCATATAAAAACAATTTAAAAAACGAATTGTTTTACTAGACCAAACTGTAAACTGTTAAAATAAATTTTAGAAATAAGGCCATCGGGATCACATGCCATCGGGTCTGTGAAATCTCACTACTATATTGAGTTCCCGCATTTGCGGGTTCTAAGCAAGCGCGGTATCTTGTTGAGCGTACGAGAGTAATAATTAATCTAAGCTTTCAGGATTAAACATTAAGGTAACGATAATTTTATATGGGTCAACATGCCTATTGCATACATAAATCCATCCATCCAAAGCCCTCAGACGGGCACAAATCTTTGCCTCGTGCAAAGTTTTCACATAGAAGAAGCACAACTTGCTGGGTAGCGTTGTTACCTAGCAGACCTTCTTTACGTGTTGTCCTATTTATGAACTTTCACTACGCTAAATTTTGATCGTACCTATGTGTGTTCTTCATACGTATATTCTCAACGTTAGTATGTATTTGTAGCTATTTTGTAGTAGATCAGCTTCATAGAAAATCTTCTATATATTCTGCTTGGCATGCGAACTTCAGTTGCGCGATTTAGGTATTTGTTTGTAGGGAGTTGTAGATGGCGCTGTTAGTCTGTTTGTAGTGTTTGTGTGACTACTATAGGTGGCGTTACAATTTGTTGGCTTCCAACAAATTATTAATTCGTTTTCTGTTTCAATTCCGTGTTAAGGCCGACGCTGGCTGACTGCATGTCATGGCATGGCACTGTAAGGCATGGGATTTTATTTCTGATCAAGTTATTTTTAACTTTATTTCAATTAAATTAGGATTCATATTATACTTAACACAATTAAAATAACTTATCAGAAGAAATGACGTCTTTTTTCGTTGTCTATGGTTGAAAAACGCGGTAAACAGATTTTTATTAAATATAAATAAAATTGTAAAAACGAGTAAAGTGCACAGTAAATGTGTGTTATAGTGTTTAAATTTCGTTCGCAGAAGTGATCGAACGAACGGTTTACTGTGACATTAAAACTAAAATGATTATTAGTGATGGATGACATTACCCAGTTTTCGGGAACGGCGGAAGAAGTTTATGAGGACCATACGCACTTTGAGGAATCAATACATATAGATAATCAGACCATGGACGTGGAGGAGGAAAGCAGGAAAAGAGGAATACAAGAGGAATGGATAACTACAAAGCGTAAAAAAAAAGGAAGTATCGGAAATACACAGGAAATAATTGAATCATTAGAGGATAAAATACAAGTTGTTGTGACGAGTAAGACAATCTTACCTAAACAGTTCGAGTTGGGTAGACTATTTAAACAAAATAATATATGTAATACAACTTGCGTTAAATACGTTAATCCTTATAAAATTATACTTACTTTTTTGAGCGATGAAGATTCTGAAAAGTTTATCAATAATACCTATTTTAAAAGTTTGGAGTGGAGGATGCAGAGAACTTCAGATGTTGGATTCACATATGGGCTCATTAAAAATGTAGAAATAAACGTATCAGAAGAAGATTTGATAAATAATATTGATAGTAACATTGAATTAGTATCAGTTAAACGATTAAACCGGAGGGATATAGATTCGGAAGATATTCAAAATAAATGGACAGCTAGTGAAACTATACGCCTATGTTTCAAGGGATCCACACGTCCACCTCATGTAATTATGCATTCAATCAGAGTAAAAGTAGATCCTTATGTATTTCCAGTTACCCAGTGTGCTAAGTGCTGGAAGTTTGGCCATAGTGTACGAATGTGTCCGACTAAAAATAAGGTTTGTCCCAAGTGTGGTGAGAAACATGATAATTGTTTGACGGAATCTTTTACGTGCGTAAATTGTAAGGGAAAACATATGGCTTTAGATAAAAGTTGTCCTAAATATGTTAAAGAAAAAAAGATTCGAGAACTTATGTCCGAGTTTAATTGTACATATAGAAAAGCTTTGATGCTGTATGTTCCACCGTCTCCAAACGTTAATGACTTAAAATCTTTTCCCACGCTTAATTCAAGGTACAAATCAACACATACACAGCCCCTAATGACACCACCGAATAGTTTTAGTATGCTAGAATTTACGTACATGGATGCGTTGCAACCGAGAAATAATATGCAGGATGTGAGTCAAAAAACAAATGGAGACGTCAAACCATCGCAGATACCACTAAAGTCGAAACGGTCCAAACATCGAGTCAATACCGCCGCCGTCGCCGTTGCTCCCACCAATATACCGGTCGCCCATTCATCTACCGCGCCAACGCCGGTCATATCTACCTCAGAGCAAAACATCGGGGACTACGACGACGAGAATGATTGTAGCAGTAAGTCACAGTGTTCAGACATGAGTTATATACAAGAGGAAGAAAGTACTAAAACAAAACAAAATAGAAACCGTAAAGATATAACTTTTATGCAATTACTTACAAAAATCAAAACAATTATTTTTAATGGTCAACCTATTGTTCTTAAAATTAAACGTATAGTTGGTTTACTCATGAAATGGATAATATCGTTGTTGTTTAGAAATATAACGGATTGGTCTTTTATTAATAGGTTCAATTTGTTTAATGGCTGATTATTCTAGTAAATTAAGTAGTTTAAATATTATACAATGGAATTGTCAAAGCTTACGCCCGAAACTATCTTTATTTCAATCACTTATCATACAAGAAAACATTCATATAATTGTGTTAAGTGAGACGTGGCTCGAGCCCGATAGTCAATTAAAACTGAGCGGCTATAACGTGTTCCGTTCAGATAGACAGGACGGCTATGGTGGGGTGGCTGTTATAACACATCGGTCAATTAAGGCGCAGCTATGCCCGATCAACAGTATTAATTCTGGTATCGAAGTAGTACATATTAAAATTTTTAATTGTCAGCATATTGAGAACATTATTTCGGTTTATTGTCCTTCGTCTGTATCAACACAACAAAGCGATTGGGATTTCATATTTTCACTGTCTAATGTTAAAACTTTATTATTGGGTGATTTTAATGGGCACAACAATGTATGGTCCTATAAAACAGATCAAAGAGGTATTCAGTTATTTGACACAATGTTGGAACATGATTTTATAGTATTAAATGATGGAAGTCCGACGCGAATAAGATTAGCTGATAATGTACTACAACAATCATCGCCTGATATTTCTTTTATTTCATCGGACTTGGCTTTAACATTTACCTGGAAAGTTATGAATGAATCACTTGGTAGTGATCACTTAGTAATAAAATTAGGTTGCAGTATAATTAAAACAAATAAAATAATTAAAAAGAGGATTTTTAAAAATAGCGACTGGACTTCTTATTCTTCATTTATTGAAAATATATTTAATAATTACACTATGTCTACGAATAACCAAGAATTGTATGACTTTTTCTTAGATACTATTCAAAAGGCGGCAGATTTATTTATTCCATGTACAAAAATTCCACAAAATTTAGACCCCAAATTTATTCCCAAACCATACTGGAATGCAAATATATCTAAATCTGTTGCGGAACGGAGACTGGCTCTGGCAAATTTTCGTCGAAATCCCAGTCCCACAAATTATGATATGCTAAAGAAAAAGATTGCTGATTCGCAAAGATTAATTCGTGCTGAAAAAAATAAAAATTGGCAAAGTTTCTGTTCTTCTATTAGTTACACAACAAATTGCAGTGAAATGTGGCATAAAATGAGATGGGTAAAAGCCCAACGTATTATTGCATCACAGTACGTTGATAAGGAATCCGCGGAGAATTTACTTAAAAAAATTGCTCCCGATTTTGTATGTCCCCCTACGCCCTTTTTTCAGTCAGTAAATTTAAAATTACAATCCCCAATTACTGAGGAAGAATTAAAAAATAGCATTAAAAAGAAAGATACAGCTCCGGGATGTGATCAAATATCTTTCAGTATGATTAATTATCTTCCTTATAACGCAAAGCTGTGTCTATTAGAAATTTATAACAGGTGTCTTACTGACGGATTTGTACCTCACCAATGGCGTGAAATACGTATATTTCCAATACCTAAACCAGGAAGAGACTTACAATTAAATGGTTTACGGCCTATTTCTTTACTATCTTGCGTTTGTAAAATTTATCACTCTATATTAAATAAAAGACTCGAATGGTATTTAGAAAAAAATAATACATTTTCCGAAGACATGACTGGTTTTAGGAAGTCCCGGTCATGCTTAGATAACTTATCCCGATTAGTTACTAAAATTCAATTAGGTTTTTCTTGTAATCAATTCACTCTTGGTTGTTTTGTAGATATCGATAACGCTTATAATAAATAATATTGACATTGTTAGTTTAGTAAATATTTTAGATCAATTAAAAGTTGGCTCCAAAATTTGTAACTATTTATGGAATTATCTTAAAGAAAGATTACTCATAATTAATTTTGAAAATGAGGATGTGAATAGGTATACTGGTAGAGGAATTCCTCAGGGTGATCCTCTTTCTCCATTATTATTTAATGTTGCGACATTCACAATCTGTCAAAGTATTCGAGATGTCGACGTTTCTCAATATGCTGATGACTTTGTATTATACAAATCTTGCGATAGTATTTCAGTTGGAGTGCAGGCGGTGCAATCAGCATTAAATGAATTTAGCTTGTTAATGAATCAATTAGGGCTCGATATTTCTCCATCCAAAAGCAAAATCTGTATTTTTAGAAAAAGGGGATTTAGGAGTAATGATTTGAGTGTAAGTCTTACCATAAACGAATCTTCACTTGAAGTTGTAAGTTGTATAAAATATTTAGGTTTATGGTTAGACCAGTCATTGAGATGGGGCAGGCACATAAACGAAACAGTACAAAAAGTTCTGAAAATGATAAACATTTTTAAAATTTTAGCTGGGTCGAGCTGGGGTGTCCATCAAGTATATTTAAGAAGGCTATATATCGCGCTTTTGCGTAGTCGAATGGATTATGCAAGTTTTTTGATTGACGACAGCTGTAAATCAAACTTATTTAAACTTGATAAGCTTCAGAACCAAGCATTACGTGTAATAGGAGGTTATATTCGAAGTACTCCTATCCATGTAATGGAGACCGATTTGTGTTTGCCTCCTCTTGATATTCGTAGAAGGTATTTGGCTAGTAAGTTTTGGTTAAAATCAAAATCTTTGTATAATAATAAAACGATTCAGCTTATACAAGAATTATCTAATAGATTGCAAAATGTTAGATGGCGATATAGGAAAATCCCTTTATTGATTAATATACATAACTGTTATAATAATGAAATAAATGTTCATTCCAGTGAACAATTAGAAATGTTCTCATTGAACACATGGGTCAGTGGTATCAAAGTGGCTAGTGTTTTGATTGATAGTATACCATCTATAACTAAATCCAAAAGTCAATATGACATCGAACATTTAAAAAACTTGTGCTATCAACATATTAATGACTGCTATCAAGGTTATTATCGTATATTTACAGATGCATCAAAAGACCGATTAGGAAGTGGTGCAGCGTTTCTAGATTTCGAATCTGGAAATTCAGTCCAATTTAAAATTGATAGTGATTTGTCAATAATGACATTAGAACTTACTGCGATTGCTGAGGCTTTATCTTACCTTAAGACAGTAGATCACGATAAATTGGTAATTTTTTCAGATTCGAAAAGTGCTATTCAACATTTGGCTCGATGTACCACGTCCGTGCGAGGCGTCCCGATCGCCTATTCCATAATTAGGTTAATCCTTGAGCTGCAGTCAATGTCAAAAAATGTGGTAATACAATGGATACCATCTCACATTCAAATTGAAGGAAATGAGAGAGTGGACTTGCTGGCCAAACAGGCCTGTATCGATGGTATAAGTTTCGCCGTGGTGCCCGCTTACTCAGAGTGTATTAAATTTGTAAAAAAAAAATGTGCCGAGATCTGGAATGAATATTTTGATGAGCGTTCTAAGGAGAAAGGCATTTGGTTTAAAACAATACAACCTCAACCCTTACATTATCCTTGGATTGATTTTTGTAAATTTTCAAGACGGGAATTGGTAGTTGCTTTGAGATCGCGTTCTGGACACATTCCATCAAAACATTTTGCATGGTTAATGAAAAAATCTGCGAGCCCGAACTGTGTTGATTGTGGTGTTATTGAAGATCTGCAACATGTTTTGATGGAGTGTGTCCGAAACAGGAGAAGTCGTAATGAAGTCTTGGATGGTCATAATATTGGTATGTGTAACACGACATTGGCATCTCCTTTAAGTAATAAAGCGAGGATATTGTATAAGCTAGTTTTAGAAGGTTTAAGTGGTTAAAATTTGTAAATGTAAATAATATGTATTTTGTTACTTAATAGGGTGACATTATCGCTGTGCGATAAAACCCTTAAAAATAAAGAAAAAAAAAAAAAAAAAAACTTATCAGAAATAAAATGCTATGCCATGTCTTCAGGTGTAGGTACATAAGTGTAATAATGTTGGTGTATGTGTTAAAGAATAAAAATACAGATTAGCAATTTCTTTATTTTTAATTTTAATAACTTTAGAAATTGTTCAGAAAGAAGACAATGGTTTTCAGCATCATTAGTAATTAATATTATGATATGAACAATAATAATTATCGCTATAATTTTAATACTATTCATTATTATAATGGATATAACGCATAATAATAATCTATTTACTACCGGTTTATATACACTAACTGCCGACACTCAACGTAACAATATAAAATACAAGATGGCAATATCTTAAGGTGCTGCTAATATTTTATAGAAGATAGGCAGAAGTCGTAACATAAGCGCACTGGCCGTGGTGAATTCAACTCTATTAAAACGTGATAGAATTGTTTTTACCATGCCAAGTCTGATTCTGTTACGGCCATTTTATGTCAACACGACAGAAGAGAAAAGTATGTGATAATTATTATCAGAACACAACAATTTTGGCAAAATATGTTGAAATAATTTAGTTATATTTTTTCATGAATAAGATCATGGTCAGTGTCTCTGAATATGATCTTATTCATGAGAAAATAGGTGTTGTTCAAAAATAGTTTAGGATGCAGATACTCTACAAAATCGAAGTTCTATAACTCTCCTTATTTTGTCATACCACGTTGGATTTCAATAATTTGAAGATTTTTAAAGGTACAAGTTGGAAGCGGGCGACATAAAGCTGCAACAAACGACGCGTCGCAGCGACACTACTGGTTTCTATGTATTTTTATGAAATTCCCTTCGCAGTTAGCGATATGAAGCTAGCGACGCGTTTCATAGAAATACATAAAAAACCAGTAGTGTCGCTTCATGTCGTCCGCTTCCAACTTGTACCTTAAGGCTCTTTTATTCACAAATAAATATAAGGAGATTATTTCATTACTCATGTCATCTTGACACTTGACACACTTGTCATCTTGACATGAGTAATGAAATAATAGTTTTACTATACAAAAACTCCTTATCGCGATTTATCGAACTGATCTCTACACTGCCCTTATAAAATTCAGTGTTCATAAAAACATTTTAAGTAGTCTGTAATTTTAATAAAAGCATCTTTTCCATGATTATGGCTCCTTAATAATAACAACGATATTGCCAATGTTAAAAATTAAACGGCGTTGAAGCATCGCGGTATGTAGCTGTCATCTATAAAATATTAGCAGCACCCACCAATTAACAATATTAATAATAATATTTATGTAATCTTTTAAAGCAAAAGCTATGAAATGATTCTAGAAATCAATATTTATTACGTTTAAAAAATTTCGTTCACTTCTTATAACGGAGTTGGATAGATAAAAGAACTGTTCTCTTCAACTGTTAAACAGCCTAAGTATTTCTTTAATATTGACTATTACACACTATCTTAACTAACTTATTGTGTATATATAACATCGATATGTATGTTGGTATTTCTAAAAATGGATGCAATTTTTAGAAAGAGATCAAATTCTCCTTGTAAAATTGAAAAGTGTCCAATCTGACAGTTTATTTTGAATTCTGGATGCCTAAATCTATTTTGACATAATTTCGTTACAATTTTCGATACACTTTAGAATGACAATAATTTCGATTATTCATGATTTTTACCCTTTTACGAAGTTAATTGTTTTGGGTTTAACTATTTTCCTACTTAACTATTTTACTCTAACGTGGCATTTCGTTAGTTATTTACATTAAATCAATATAAAGTATGTACAACGTGATGCAAGGAGTATGGTTCCTTTTAAATTTACATTTCTTCTTATATAATAAATAGGTATCCTACAGAAAGAATAAGGAAAAAAATAAGGGGTAAAATAAAATAAATGAAATAATATTAAAAGCAAATTTATTGCTAAAATAAAATAAAACTATAATCCATAAGCAATACAATATTTGCTTAATCGTATTATTTTGTGTTTTGATTTGTACATTTTCTAAAAAATATATAAAAATGAAAAGAAACCAACAATAAAATGATCTATTGCTCGGAATAGAATCAAGAGTTAAGACAATTAACGTTCTAAAAAGTTCGCTAAAATCACAAAGTTGAGCGGTCCCGCGTCGGTACATAAAATAATACAATAGAAAAACATACAATAGTATAAAATAAACATTAATAATTTAAATGTTAAACTTATATAACCCGATTATAATATTTTAAACCTCGCCGGTTCTAATAAACATAATAATACTTTTCAACTGGGGTTCGTTAAACCATAGCTTAAATTTACATCTGATTGCACTTTATAATTTTTCATTAACAATTAAATGAACCTTCCCTATCCCTAAAGTCGTCGGCGACTGAGTTATCTTACACGATTACAACTAAACTACTTATATACAGGGTCCGGTTCGGGCAATATTCGACACATATTTGGTATATTTATTTACAATCGAATTCGAAAGCCGTAACTTAAAAATACTCAGATATTTGTACCTAATCAGGGTACGCGTTTATATTAAAAATTAAAGCAAAAATGCATCTTTTTGTATCTCAAGTTATGTCGCCCCGGTCGGGGACGCCTGGCGTATCACGAGAAACTACGAGGGTACTATTTACAAAGTCTTTGGCCTTACGTCGAATTACAACAACACTAGCTACGTCCGAGGCGCCGGACCGACGCTCACTCGGCCGGTCCGGGCCGGCGCGCGGGCGCTCAGTACTCCCAGCCGTCGTCGGTCTCGGCCTTGATCTTGTCCTCGGGGATGACGTCGGGCGCGGGCGACGCGGGGGGAGAGGCGCGGCGCGCGGGGGGCGAGACGCGCTCGGCCGCGGGCGAGGGCTCCACGCGGACCGTCTCCTCGGCCTCGCGCCGGAAGTCGTCGCTCCGCATCACGCACACGCCGTTGATGATGACCTCGTCGGGGTTGCGCGGCTTGTCTTCCTGCCAGTCGGGGTTCACCCACTGCGGCGCGGCCGGCTTCCTCCGACTCGATCGGCCGGCCGGCGTCGACGCCGCCTTCGGCTCAGTCTTGGATTCCTCGTCCAGCGAGTCCTCGGAGCCGAGGTTGCTCTCGACGTCGTCGTCCTCGAAATCGTCGCCGTCGGGCTCGCGCTTCAGCGGCATCGACAGGTCGAGCCCGCTTGAATTGTCCTTAGTGCGCTCTTCGGGCGGCATCAGGCCGCGCCCGATCAGCGCCGCCAGATTCGAGTTCGCCGCGAAGTACGGCGGGTAGGGCAGAGGCACGCCGGCGAGACCCATGCGCTCCTTCTGCAGCTCCAGCAGCCTCTGGTTGAGGAGGAGACGGAACTGGACGGGGTCGAAGGGCGCCGAGGACTGGTCCCTCGCGGGGGGCTCGGCGGGCAGGCCGTGCGGCGCCTGCTGTTTTAGGCGCATTCGGTGATTGTGGAACCAGTTGGTTATGGTTCTCGATGATAGTCCCAATTCTGCGGCGAGGAATTCTATCGTCGGCATATTGGGGTAGGGGTCGAGCGCGAACGCCAACCTGAGCGCTTCTTTTTGCTCTTCTGAGAAGAGCACCCTTTGCTTCTTGGCGCAGGGCGCTCCGGTAGTGGGGCCCGGTGAGCTGGAGTGGTAGAATTCTGACGTATCGTTCGATGAGGTATCGGACGAGTTGTCTTGTCCGGGGCCGCTGGAACGTCGTCGTTTGCTCGCTTCCCGTCTCTCGTTTTTCAACGCTTGGAGGCGGTCGATATTATGAGCATCGCTCAACCACAGCTGCATGCGAATGAATGGTTCTCTGCCTTTAATGCTCAGCATGTGCCAAGGCTTGGGTTTCGAGAGCAATTCGCTCACAGACCCTTGCGATAGGCCCAGGACCGCTTCTCCAAAAATTTTCTGACCAATATTGTTGGCTAATAGCGCCTCTTTGATTTTGGTGGTGATGGTCTGTGTATCTAGGTCTTGGGTGAGAGCGGCCATTTCATAGACGCTCGGTGATATATGTTGGTGAAGGCTACGCATGTGAGGTGGCTGATGGTGGGGCTGGGGCGGCGGTGGAGGCTTCCTCTCCTTGTTGTTGTTGTCGTGGTGCTGCGGCGGCAACGTGACTGCGTGGTGCGGGGGGAAGCCGGGGGGAGTCAGCAGTAACGGTGTGGGCTGACCCAAGTGACCGAGGTGCCCAGAACTGAGCAGTTGCTCTTGTTGCATCTTGCTGAGAAGCGATGTCGCGTCCGAAATCATCTTTTGCGTCGGTGGCATTGGTTTGTTCATATTGGGCGGACAAGCTGGAAGGTAAAAAAACTATGGTTAGAACTTTCGCAATTTTAAAATAGAAACAGTCATTAATTAAGATTAACATTTTGTCATGCATGTCTGTTTATAGAAAAAAATACTTACGAGGTGCTCCGCTGTAATTTCCAGTTCTCATCAATTTTTCTGGCGCGATTTTGTACTGTGACGCGACTAGTTTATGGACAGCGTTATCATCCTCCAGAAACATTTTCATGCGGATGAATGGCTCTCTGCCCTTCTGTGTGAGCATGTGCCAGGGCTTCGGCCTCGCCAGCAAGTCGCTCACTGATCCTTGCGATAGACCAAGAACGGATTCACCGAACAGTCTTTGGCTAATTGAGTATTGGCTTAGAGCCTCTTTTACTCTTCTCACTATGTCTTCGGTATTTAAATTATTAAAGAGATCAAATTGTTGCTGTGTGATTGGCGGCAGGACTGCCTTCATCGACCTTTGTGGAGGAGGGTGGTGTGGAGGATTAGAGGGCTGTGAGATGAGACTATTCGTAATCGATGCCATCCTCTGTAGCGGGCTCGCGGCCGCTGAACTACTAAAATCATCATTAGGGGTGATCGCCGGCGGTAATATTGCGTTGCCGAGAGGACTGGATGCTGACGATCCCGTCGATTGCTGTCCAGGTTCAAGTTTGGGTCTCACTAATGAAAACGCGCTACCCGCATGTCTTATAGCTTCTTCGGCGTCCATTGGCCTATCCTTATCACTATCAGTCATTCCGTTAATTTTGGCGTTCTTATCTTTAGGTAGCGAGAGGTCTTGGACCGCTCCGGAGCCGTTCATTTGTTGGTTTTGCGCTTGCTGCATGGCTTGTTGCTGCAGCGCAAGCAAGTTGGGGAAGGGTGGCATTCCTGGCAAGTTGTGGAGATTCGGAATGTTTCCAGCTGGCTGAATCTTGGCAAGTTCTCTGTGGTAAGCTTCCAGGGCCATGCGGATGTCTTCTGGTGGTCGCTCCATGTGTGGTGGCATACCGCCGCTGAAAAATGGAGGAAACATGCTATATGTTAGTTTTAGATGTGCTGTTCTCGTTTAAATTACTATTATTTTTAAATATTGGATATAAATTATAGATTTGAGATATTAAGTTGGAGGCTTACCCAGGAAATCCATCGCGCCGCATGTCTTCTACTCTTCTGGTCATAATTTTGGTAAGTTCTTCCTGATATATGCGCGCCACTTTTTCCTGAGGTATATCATCATTCTCGTACTTCTTGAGTCTTCTATTTTGACTTGAGTCCTGAAAGCAAAAAAAAATATATGTTTATAATTTCAAATTAAATAACATGATAAAAAACTAAAACAAAAATCATTTTGTAGTTTTGCTAGTAAATTATTTAATAAGTACCTTATTTGAGAACGGTGAAACGCATTGTGTCCTCGGGGAGCTGGAGTCCTCATTGCTCCTGGAATCATCATTGTGGGGTCCCGTGGGGGTCTTCATGAGGTGCGACGCCTCGTTGAGGAGCGCGTGAGTGAGTCTGTCGTCCCCCTCACCCTCCGGCCGACCGTACAAAGAGCCAGTGCCATCTTTCGTGCCAACTAGAAAACATAAAAATATTGTTGTAAAAACTATAGAATTAACGAAAACAACGTTAGTTATTAATCTATTTCATAGTTATTACCTGA
Organism: Nycteola revayana; assembly: GCA_947037095.2. Taxonomy (NCBI): domain Eukaryota; kingdom Metazoa; phylum Arthropoda; class Insecta; order Lepidoptera; family Nolidae; genus Nycteola; species Nycteola revayana. Next base: position 17,634,454 of record OX344858.2, on the reverse strand, counting down.
AAATGTTTTGTAAGCAATTACGATTATTTACGAAGTAATGTTACGATGGCTCATTTATTAACTAACAACCGCCAGCCGGCCAAATAGTGGCGCCGAATTATAAAGCGATTCGTACATATAAGGAACAAAAGTTGTGGATATGCCCGTGTTAATTATACACTGTAAACAGCTATATTTCTACATAATATATTACTATCGTTTTGCATTTGAATCCGCACACGAACAATTTTAATTGCCGCTAAATTGTTCCTCACGCACACCAGTACGCCATAGTACATCCGTGTTAGTAGCTTTAACTGCTGCCAAGTAATAAATACGCGAGTTATATTTGGTACAATTGAAATTAGGCGCTTCATTTAAACTCTACAGCGATGCATAGAGCTTTAAAGATAATCATTGAATGGGAGCGTGCACTCATCGCCTAAGCCCAGTAATCCTAAAACTGCGCCCGCGCACTCATAAACAAGTGAAGTTACGCGTGAAAACCTCCGGCCATACTGTGGTCATTCATCCTGTCAACATATTGTCTCCGCTCTCACAATGAAACGACACTATTTAGATGGTGATGTACGCTCAGAATTAGTTTAATTAAGTCGCGTAATTAGTTTTAGACGTTTGCCGAGATGATTATAGAATTTAAGTGCGAGTATAATGTTCGGATGCTGGGATCTTTTGCGGGTAATTCTGTTACAGTATATTTCGAGTTCAAAGAATTTTTGGTATTAAATCCGAGCGGTATTAACGCGGCGCCCTCATTTATTTTATCTTATGAACATGATAATAATTGGACGCTATCTTTTTAGATAAACTGTATTAATGTAATGTAGATAGGGGGGTGGATATTGTGACGATGTTTGTACATTACAATTCGTCCACATCCGTCAAGTGTTTAAAGAAAAATAATAATGTTATTTGCTTTGCGGTATTTTAACGACTCCGAAAACGGATCGTTTGTGAGTTGACGTATTAATTTTCAAGGATCACAAAGACTTAATTGCATCCTTAAATTTTATTTTAAAACCGACAATACATACGCTAATTTCCTCACAAATATTCGGACTCGTTTATTTTAGATTTGTTCGTTGACGCGCCGAGTTCATCCCTAATTATTTAACACTAAAAAGCATAATGCGATGACATGCTATTGTTTTCGGAAACTCAGTGCAGTTTTATTGGTACGTAAAGTTTGTTTTATTTATTGAGACTTGAAAATGAATTAAGATAATGTTTTAGTAGCGTTGATTAATATACTATATCGAGTCAATGTGCGTTTCCGAATGTATGTAGATATATTTATTTCAGACAGATTCATACCACATTGCAACGAAGGTTTGAAAAGTTGCCAGTGTTCATTTTTCAAAATTGTTTTTTTTAATGATATATTAATATATTTAATTAAGGAAAAGCGAGATATTTTCTTTTTAATTTGACATCGTATGTAACGTACGTGTATGTGCTATCCATATATTCTTCAATCTCTGGTTTCATTCATATCTACCTATTCTTATTTCTCTGTCATTTTCACTTTCACAAATTTTATTGTGAATGTTGTCACATTTGTCTATTCTCACGTTCTCAATAGTGTTGCTGTCCGTATTTATTTTTATAGACAATATTTCTTTTTTTGATGTTGTAAAATCTACCATAACCACGGACTACGATGACGAAGGAAACGTGATTTAAATTGTAAAATTATCATATACCAGATAGTGGTCTTGTTTGCTTACATTGTTAGAAACCATAACTCCATACAAATATAAAAATCTACGTGATTTGGTTTTTAAATGTTTTAAAACATTTCTAATGTGTGCGTAAATTGTTAGTTCACTTTTTACGACCGAAAAGTCGAAAGCTTTAGTTATACAAACCTATCTGCATATAGTTTTACGTAGGCTTTCTATTGCATTGTAAGTATTGAGTCTATTTTAATTATTTGAGAAAATGAGCGTTGACCATTTAATAAGCAGTGACTGAACAATTCTAAATGTTAGATTTTAGTATAAATAAATTTTTATATCAATATAAGTTGTTCAAAACATAATCAGAATGTGACGGGTGTCCTCTGATCGACAGCGACTAGCCGATCGCTAATTATATTTGCAGGGCGCGATTCCGCGCGCGGCGGTCCAATCGGTACTTCTTTTATGATTTTTAAATCAGTTGACAATTGACAGATCGTGCCCCATTAATATGCAGAGCACGCGGTTGTCTTCGAACTCCCTAAACATTCAGGTAAGCAGAGACTAAACTATAAAACACACTATAAATAAATTGGCAAATTTATTAGATAATCTACAATCTGAGACGAAATAGACGACGCGATTTTTATGTATATATTCATCCTTCGACACAAAGCCGTCGATAAATTTCAACACACGTCTATTAATGCCTTTGATCTTGTTGCAGACATTTTGTTATTCTGTAAACGGCACGCGGGCAATTACTGCGACGTGCTCCGAAATATTGTCAAAAAACGCAGGTTATTTCCACGAGAGCGTGACGCAACGCTGGCCGCGCCATCTTGTGCACACATGTCAAAGTTGTCAACATGGCCGGCGAGACGCTTCGGCTCTTTGTTACACGTTACCTTTACTTTTACTGATCTCACTCTCACTGATACTTATTATTAATTTATTATATAAAGTACATAAAACGATATCATTTCTTATCGTAGGCCATTAAGATGTGCATTTTTGATAGATATTTTTTTAAAACGAGCCGCTCAATTAACGTCAGGTAGTCACGGAAGTTTAAAATTTATCGGAGGCATTTGATCGCCTCTGACCGATGTCGGGAAAGGGGCCGTGTAAATTCGAGTGGCAATAACATAATTCAAGGATAACAATAAAAACGAAGAAATTATTTGTTTATGCGACATTATATCGCGTGCGTGCACGCGAAAACTATTTTCTTTGTGGCCGTTATTGATTGCTATAGTAGTATGAATATTCAAAGGCTTCGGAAAGCAAAGGGGCGGTGCCCTAAATTATAGTGTCACTATGACATAGTGAAAAAAGTAACGTTAGTAATTTAAGCGTAGGTATAGGTCGGATTCGAACGGGGACCTCGTATCCGGGATTGTAAATCAAGTTGGCGGGTAGTCGCAAGAAAGGGGTGAGAAGTGCGCGCTCTATACGTCACGCCGTCGATCGATGCTGATTTGCATTCGAGTCGTCGACGGCAGCGGACGTCAGGGCCGCTCGAAAGTGTTGCAGAGCACGGAAAAAAAATACCGCATTTGAATTGTTGATTATATGCAAAAGAAATAGTTGCATAAACGGGCATCTGAGTTAAAATTAGGTGCTAAGTGCCGCAGCAATGAAATGGCTCGCATGTGTCGGGAATGTTCGAAGACATATTTCCCCTAAAACGACGAATGCGATTTCAATAAAGACACAGAATGGATGGTGTTTCGTTAAACACATTTATGTCGAAAATGAAGAGGTAAAGTCTGGTATGATATAATTTGTCGATCGGTAAGTTTCTTTTGTTCGTCGCGTGCGTAGGGTCTGGTGATCGGGATTGCGTGCTAGATGGCAATCAGCGCCGACGGGGGCACCGACCACAATTGATTCCACACGAGAGAGAAACAGAATGGTCCTGCATGTGACGAGAACACACAAACTACCTACGTGTACGGAAGAAGCGAGCTCATGAAATTAAGATAAGGACGAGCAAGACAATTCTAGGAATGATTTGTTTGTGCTCCGTACACCGGAGGAATCTAATAGTATATATTTAAGTGGTTCTGTTAGTACTTAGCCGAATGTATGTTATATAAACACGCGATTCGGTTGTAACATCGGTAGGTATTTTGTTATTGTAGGTACTTTACGTTCGTTTATTGAGAGGAACATTGACGAATTCGGTTGCGTGTGTTTGATTGGTTCGAATAAAAACTGTTATGATTGCCGCCGCGGCATTAATGACACATAAAATTTTTCCCTTTTGTATTCTACGAACTTTTGGTTGTAAACAAAGAAAACGCATAAAAATACCTACGTCACGTATCATGAACAAATACATATTATTTACCTAAAATTGATTTACGTGTTGATAATTAAGTTGAACAGAAAATTATGTGACGCTTAAATTACTGATTTTAAAAAATTTTCATTGATTATTTAAATTATAATACTTTATTTCATCAACATTTTATGCGATACGGTTATCGTGTTTTGTTTCATAATACAATTGAGTGAGAACTTAATAATGACGCATAAAATGTAGAAAAACGTAGGTAGTATTAGTTTGTGACTAGATTTCTAAAATCAATTCTGTTTACTTCGCGAAGGTTCCGTGAGTGGATGGACTTTTAACCTGGGACAAATACATGCGATTTGATAGCACTGCATAGACAAATAGATTTGTTGTGTCTATGTAGTTAAGGCTTCTACATATCTATGAATATATAAAAAAAAGATCTCCTTTTTAACAAGAGCCGACGCAATCAAATAATTAGACAGCAGTATTTATAATGTACGTCTGCCATATTTATAGTGCGATGACAACACAAAAAGTGCAGTCTAGCACCCGCCGTCTCCCCAGAGCTTATCTGTAACTTTTAACGATAGCGAAGCGAAGTTTTTTAACGAAATAACCGAATTTCCGTTAACTAAGAGTAACGTGGTTAGTCCCGATCGCAGTGTCGCTTCATGTGCAATTTTTAATTGATTTTAAGGTTTGCCGACTTTGTTTACTAGTTTGTTGTACAAAATAAAATATATACTTAGTTGCTTTTATTTTTTTTACTTTGCAACACAGTTATTGTCTATGATTTGGCTGTCAAAAACTTGATTCAGTTTTTCGTAGGTACAAAGATAATTAAAAAAAAAAACAAACTTAGTAGCGTGACAATGTAACGATGTTTTCAGTGTACCGTATTAATAGCAGGTATTAATGCATTGATTTCGCACAGTTGCTTTATTGATTGTGGCAACGATTGATTGTACCGCGACACGCGAACACGCGCTACAAGAGGGCTATTGTTGGGTGAAAATTGAAAAAAATTAGATCGATAGCTGGTATATATCCCGTAAACGTAGCAATATAGATCAACAAGACAATCGAGCCGACAACTACACTACGTTACTTCACTTTCTACTCGTATATCTGTTGGACACAGAAATAATTGGCGATAAAACAACACATTTGTGTCAAAACCGTTGTCATACATTCCACAGATCAAAGAATAAAACACAAATGAATGCTTCATTGATCTCGCGCTGAAAGAATAACGCGGCAAAAAATTGGGATGTATCAATATTTGACATAAACGACCTCACGCATAAAAGTTACAAGAATAGCAGTTCTAGGAAAAATATAGTTTTTAACGTAGTTTTGGCATCGCGGCCACGGAAACAAGGGACATTAAAATAGGCAGGAGACAAAAGGTCAAAATGTTCTCCTGGCATCGTTCTAAACATTTTTCGCAAGTTCAATTTAGCCTTGACGTCATTTTAAATCACTGCAATGATTATTTCACAAGAATTTGCACTCATAAATTATATGCGTTTTATATTATTTAGATAATTCCGGCGACTAGATTTAATCTGCGAGTGTGGTGGATTAAAACTATTTCGCGCACAATGACGAGTCATTCATAGCTGCACATTAATCCTTACTAATTATGCAAGACGGGTAGCAAAGATGTAAAATGGTCGGTCACAAATTGCGTCCGAACTGACAGCTTAAACAACCCATCTTGTGAGACAGATCCCTGATATATAACTCAGGGTTTGCTAAGGAAACGTGGTAATTAATTACGACGAATAATACGTCAGGATGCACTTAATTTCCTATTAAACTGTTGTGAAAACGGCGTACAAAATGGCGCCCGCGATCTGCAGGCGACCATTCTGATCTTTCCCTGAAATATTTGTAGGTGTTATTTCTAAGTAATTTTGACGGAATCTGTTTGTGTTGGGGCAATATATCGCGTTTATGATGACTTACATGTAATACAGAGAAAGGATTAGAATATTAGATTTAATAAAACGTTGGATAGCGGAAAGGGTAAATCTAGGTGTCAACCGCCAGCGGTCATTAGTTAAACGGTTGAGCGGTAGGTGCTAAAAATGGATGCGAAAACGTCTTAAGAGTGTAGCATCGTCACGACAACAATTAATACGTCGCCAATTGCACAACGACAAAGACCTAATTATTCGCATTTCAATCATCGATACACTCGAAGCACATCGTTATTTCGCGCTAACAATTTGGATGCATTCCCGATCACATTTGTGCGAAAATCGAAACGTTTGACTGTGAGCGGTGGGCGGTGACGTAGCGACGGTTCCCGACGTGTTTACGACCGCCAGTGTGACCGCGGCTTTATTAAAATAATTGCCCGCTTCGGTCGCGAGCTTGACGAACGAGAATGCCCTTCTTTTTTAATGTATTGTTTGATAAATTAAGACCTTTTACGGTTCATCTGCATGTTCGATTTTTAAATAAAGATTCAATATTTTCCTCCACACTGTAACGTCTCTTTCATTTAATACAGTAATATTTTGTTGAACGCGTTAATTACAAATAAAACCGTTAAGACTGCAATGAACCAATTATATTTACAAAGATATAGTTTAACTAATCTATTTGTCGCTACCACAACAAAATTATTGCAGCTGAAACATTACAAGATCTCTTGATTCCCTCCAGATCGCAATAATTTACCGCCATCTTATTTTAGTTCAGCTATTAAAAGATAATTGTGTTAAGGACTATGAGTAGTCGTTTTAAACGTGAATTGTGTTTAATATACCTACTTAAATGTCAACGCATCGGGGAAGGCGAATTATTTTGCCACCCAATGAGCTATTAAAGTAGTAGCTGTTAAGAAAATAGGTAAGACTGGTAGATTTTATTATTTTTATGTTGGCAACCCTGTTGTCTAGTTGTAAAATTGTGTGCTATAGTGTTGGTAGTAATGAATTTTGGCGGTTTTTGTTTTTTTAAAGATTCTCACAATAAATTGGTCTATGATTAATTGGCCAAATGAGGTAGGTAAACTGAGCATAGTCGACCTATTTTATAGCTAACAATGAAGCATCTTGAGTATTAAGTTGTAATTGCTTAATTAATTAAATAAAAAATATTTATATCTAGGTAATTAACTGCGAATTATATAAACAAGATTAAGCTTCCTAACTTGAAATAGTTATAAGGTAATCACGGAGCTAGGGGCGATTTTCAAGATATAGTTAGAAATAGATACATCACACGTCATTTCTGCCATCAAGTAGTTTACGCGTTCAGCCGTAACAATTACTTAGGCATTATTACCTCGGACAGTCGTTTAGGTATAAAATCATAAAGTATATAATGAGACATGGTATTATAATCATAAATATGCCCGTAAAGAGGCCTGATTGCTTCGTCGGAAACCATCAAAGCGGCCGCGAGACGACGGACATTCCTTACTGAATAATTTCTTGACCTCTACGATAGCTTTACTCCTACTCAACGACAGATGGCGTTACCGACACATTGTTCAGACATACCACACTTTTTCATAACCATTTTTTCCGAGTTATTTCTGCTTAACCACTCTTAAACGAGCATTTAGTTTTTCATAGGCTTTCTAAGTGGTCGTTGTGCAAGTTTTTACTGGAAATGTCCTTTGTAATACTTACTGCTTTAGTAATAATAATTGCATCGTAAATTGTGTTTGTGTCTGTATAGTAATTTCGTAACCTTGGTAAGAAGAAGATAGATATTATAGTTAAATAGTTGTGTGTAAGAGTGACTCGAATATTTTGTTGCAAACAATTATTTAGTTTCGCCGCTCGATACAAGATGGCGCTATGTATGCGAGCGTTCCTTTCTTAAACTTTTCTTTGTTCCTGTTGAATATGAATGTTCGTCCAAAAACTTAAATGTAAAACCCAAAACATGAATGTTTCTAAACATTATCGCCAATTTTATGCTCGTTACGAGTTGTCGATCCCTTTCGATTCCCGACGGTTATTGGTTAATTATTATGTGATTATCAACACGAGTTTTCGTGTTTCAAAGTTTTTGATTTATGTGTTATGGGTTAAAGGCAGTTTTCAACTAACCTTTATGGTTGTTATAGGGCAAATCGATTCGGGCTTGTTTGTTATTTTGTTGGGTAAAACCAGTCATCATTATAAATATTATGCGGCAGTATTTAGTTAGAACTCAATACAATTAAAATAAAAGAAAAAAAAAAGATATTATCTGCTAGATCAAGTGATCATATATCCATTTGTCTAATAATTGCCATTGGACATATTAATATCAGTTTCATAGCATTTCCAGTCACATTAATTTTATTGATTACATTCTTTTTGCCAACAGGAAAATACTTATTATTTTGACATTTTGACTAATGTCGTTTTTATTTATATTATACGAATTGCCAACGTATCAAATCGATGTTTAAATATATTCTGAATTCACAAAAAGTTGGCAATTGACCAAATACTTTTATTTTACCGCATTTAAATACATTAAAAATATAATTGGTTACATTTGGTTGTAAATCCAATTGTTTGTTTTTAATACATGATGCAATCACTTGTGCGTTATTTGTTTATATATGTCACCGGCAAATTAAATCGTAAGTTGATCAAATTTCGTGCCACTCATATTTAGTTGGCAGTACCTGCAGTAAACGCGCATAATTATTATATTATTTACTTAATTATTATGACACTTGACCTAACCTAACCAAACGAGACTATGCTTCTGTTGCAACAAAACAAAAAACTTCGACTTCAATAAGTCCTGTTGAACTTAATAACCACCCGAAACCTCGTAAGTTTATCTAACTACCTAGAAAGTTGATTAACTAACGATTTTTATTATTTTCAATTTTCGAACGCATTTGAAAATAGAACAATTGAAAGCATTCAAAATCTGTTTCATATTCTAAAGACGGCCATCCTGTTCGATGCGCTGTCCTCATGCATTAGCTTTCCACTAATACACTTGTCGAGTTTCCAACTCCGTTCAGTTTTAAACGCCTTTGACAGTCCCCTGTGTGGGACGTGACCACGCCATCGATACATTACCGATGTGTTGTGAAAGGAAAGTTTACATTCCTAGTTTAATGGCCATTTTGTTAAAGAGTTCTGAGATCACAGTCTATAAAATTTAGATTTATCTGAAAACGTTTAGTTATGGACCACAGTGTATAAATACTTATAGTAGCCGAGTCAAATATTGAAATCGCACTAGTTTCTGTACTCAACCGTACCCACTTAGCAAAACATACTCATATACCAAAACAAACACTTCAAACTACACAGATAGTGTAAAACAAATCCCGAACATGCAAAAGCACAATTGAATATTAAAATTTGCTTAGCGTTAAACTAAGAGCTGTTCAAGGGGAGTTTACAGTATAGGAGCATTGAGGACGCTTAACTTTGGGCATAAAGCCTTTGGCGGGTGTCCTGTGTCGGCCGATAGTGCCCATTGAAAATAGATTTTCACGCTACGCTTGAAATGGCTTGGAGAGGCGAACTTCGTCCAAATATCGGACGTTCTAGAGGTTCGGGCCATTTCTGCGTGGACCCGAACGTAAAAGGCGTTCGGTATTCAAGAGCTCTTTGAAATTATAGTGGCTTCGTTAAAAGTTAGCCTCGTGAATTATATAATTTAAAAGCGGGTTCCATATTTGATTTAACGTATCTAACGATTACATGGCATAAGAAAAAAAAAGATATATTTACATAAATTAAACTATACCTATACAATTTATGACCTTAATTTTGAAGCTTAATGTTCTCGATATATTATAAGAATGCTCCTGAATACAAAAAGTTAACAGCTCGCGTCGACTTAATTAGAAATATCTTATAAATTAATGACCTGAAACGCAGTACGCGAGAGATTTACGACGCCAATTGAGAGATATCATACTAATCTCGACCAATAAGATATAAATCGATTTTATACTCGAAAAGAATAGAAGATAATATACGAATTAGCATTATTCGTTCACTCAGCCGTAGAAGTAACAAGATAGATAATTATAGTGCCTATAATAATAATCAAACTTAATTAGAAAAATGTTTTTGTGAATAAATAACACGTAACTAACATAATATCGAAGTTTAGTGGCCGTGAAAAATAAAATATTGTTATAGTGTCGTGTATATCCGATCTACGATCATAGTTTACCGATTTATTGACTTCGTTCGCGTTCGAAAATTGAATCCAGTCACGATAATCGGTTGAAACCGTAAAATTTTGCACATCACTATTTATTTGTAATTAGGTGTAATACACAGTACGTGTATTCGTGCACTTAGGAAAACAGAAAAAAAGTTTATGGTCGCTACAGCTTTTTGAAAAAATAAATAAACTGGCGTTAATAATATTGTTCATATTTTTTCAAGAAGATCTTGTGTTTTTCTTATTGAGTAAGATATGTGTAGCACATTAGATTAAAAAAAACGGTAAATTCATTGAGCATAGACTATTTACTGAATGGAGTTACGGTTTTTGCCGCTGACAGTTCGGAGGGCGGGAAACTAGTTATAATTGATCCGCCATTGTGCACGCGTGCGGCGTTTATCCAATTAATTTTATATTGTGTTCTTTTGTGTTTTACTTACGTTTATTTGTAAAATGAGACAGTTTTAAATCTGGCTAATATTTATTACTACATGTTCGAAATTTAAGATCTTACTTAATGATAATATTCTTGGTTCAATTTAAGTTGAGATTTGGCAAGTCTTTGTCAATGTGTCGCGGCAACGTCGTTATAAACGCTTAAGAGATACTTTCGAACATTAAATGTGATAATTTAAGAAAAGTAAAGTTAACCTAAAGCAACCTTTACGCATAAACGTATTTATCAAATCGTCACGTTAGTTTTCGCAACAACATGTCGTGAGACCGCCGAACAATAGTTTCGCAACGAACGGACGGACGGACATTACCCACGTAATCCATGTGTATCGTGGGAACTGGGAAACTGTCGAGACCCATAGCGTTACCGTAATGATACACCCGCTATTACCTAACGTATTGATGTATACGCTTTCTATTCTGACAACCTCTTTGACGGTTATTTAGTTAAGTGCCAGGAATTGTATAAACCATGGAGAATGTCTCATTATTTACTGTCCGACGAGAAGTAGGCGATTCGCAATTATTATAGTACTTATGGGAAAACACAAAAGATGATGTACCTACTTAATCCGAGCGCAGTACAAGTACAAGTTTATTGTTATTTTGTAAACATTTATTTACATCAACACGTAGACGTCATTTCGAAAATCACCAATTCACCCCAAGTTATTATATTGCTGAGGAAAACCTTTTTATTAGTAATTCCGAACGCGTTTTTCTTTAAGGAGTGTCCTTTAAGCGTTTAAGTTATGGCTTAGCTTTAAAAAGAATTTACGTTATTTGCGAAGGTTTGCATAATTTGAATAATAACCTTAGTCGATCGATTGTAATCTCGCTCAATCGAGATTTTTCCCACGACTACTGTCGTTGAACTGTATGTAGCGTGACTGACGACTGCCTAGCTGTCATAGCTGTCATTACAGCTTATTATTTGTCACGGATGTGACGTTCAGGGTTTCATACAAACATCGATTGAATTTATCAGGTCTCCTTCGTCTGACGTTCTGTCTAAAACTCTGATATTGGCAAAATTGTGGAAGTCTCCACAAAGTCCATAACGAAAGAAGTGAACTGAATTTATCTGGCTATAACAGTTAAATATCAACTATTTTGTCTTCGATAATCTATGAAAATCGTAAATAAAGTATGATAACTTGCAGTCGAAAAAGGAAAAGAACAAAAACCAAGTTGAGTTTTGATAGGAGGTATTAATATTTCCGCAAACAGTGGACGATAAAACCGAAAATGCATTCTAAATCTTCCCCGCATAATAACACACCGATGTGACCAAAGCACAAATCAGCAATAACCGAAATAGAAAAACGTAAAAACCGCATAACATTGCAACTGAAATAAGAAAAACCGTAACCCTTTCGGGAATTATCTGAAATTCAATCTATTTGAGCTCATCCCTATCGATGGGGACAAAGGCTAATACACAAGAGTCCATTGTATCCGCAGATTTATACTTTGTCGTGCATTGTAGTTAATGTGTACACAGCCTTACAATGAGTACGTTCTTTTTCATTCTTCCGAATTTTCACAATTACTGTCTGTATCACGTATTATGGCGGTAGAAAGAGACCCATAGGAATTGCATAGACATTGTATTACGTGTTGACATGGAAGCTAGAGTTAATTCAATATTTTTGGTTTGATTGCATTATGTACATTTCTGGAGTTAAGAGAAATAGATTATTGAAAAGCGAATATTTTTTTAAGTTAGTTTTGTAGTTGCCATGCTACCTACTTTAAAAAGCATAAAAGATAGTTGTAATACGTATAGAAAGGCGCTTAGTGCGGCGAGTTCGTTGTTTGGCGCTCAGTGCGTGTCCGCTCCCCTTTTCCAGTTTTCTTTATGTGTTAACGGACTTCTAAATTAATAACGAACAACTTCGTTTAATAATTATGTGCAAATCAATTATAATAGCCGCTCGCGTGGCCCCTTCATTACGTTGAATTAAAAAATATATAGGTAAATTACCTTTAAGTCATACCACGAAATTACAAAATCGGTAGAAGATATACAAAAATAATAACCTAGCATTCCAAGAGCATGTTGAAAATAATGATTTATAACTCAAAACCGAGGGTTCTCTTGACCCTCATTTCCCTTCGAAGGACGGTCCCTGATTTCCGCACGCGACAGGACAAAAGGCCAAAGGACAAGGATTAAGGATAGGTCTACAAGGAACAAAACAAAAATAAAAACAAAACTGTTAAAATAATATAAAAGTGCGGAGCTAAATGAAAGCGCGAGTGCGTTTTAATATTTAACTATCAATGCAATTGATCAAACATTACGAAAAGGTTGATCAATATTCACAAGTTTATATTGAAGAGTTTAATGTAGATCTGTATCACTTGGTACATGAAGTTCAGAGTCATTAAAACTTAAGTAACATAGCAGTAGAGCAATTCACATGATTCGTGTTCAGGGAACTAGTGGACACACCAAATGTGATAAGATAATTAACTTGTGACCAATAAGGTACATTTTCAATAATACTGTTATCACTTTTGGTGCGTCATGATGCAAATACTCAACATCTAAGACACAAATAATATCAATGATATTTGCATCACGCCTAATTGAACCATCGAAACATTACATTCAAAATCCAGAATTCAAAATCATGGAATCTTATTTAAAAAAATAGACGTGAATGTATTGCAAGAAAAATACCTTTCTTTGGGATCAGTGACTTGAGCAACATGATGGCGGCCTCGTCACACGCCCACGCGTGCATCTTCCTGTATGAGTCCCGCCCTTTCTCCGTCAGCTTGTCCCACGGCTTGGGCTTCGACAGCAGCTCGGACACCGTGCCTTGCGACAACCCCAGCACATACTTCGCGAACAATCTCTGTCCGATGTTGTGCACGGATAGCAACTCTCTGACTCTTCGACTGATGTGAAGCGTGTCGAGATTCGTGTTGGCGTATTTGTCGATGTTGTACCGAAGCATCTCTTGTAAGCGCGCCTCCATCGGGTCGCCTTTGGGGATGAGAGAGTCTCCGAGGCGGCCCACGAGCGCGCCAGGCGGGAGGGGACCCATGTCCTCCGCGAAGCGATACGTTCTGTGCTCTTCGAAGCGGAAAGGGCTCGGTGGAGGCAAGGGCAGCGGCGTCGGGCCGTTGTTGTTGTGGTGCGTCGTGTTGTTGTTGAGCGGCGGCGGCGTGCTCGGCCACTCCTCCACACCTGCGATGACAGCACGGTTACGCGGGAACACGAGGAGAGGAGCGGGGCGGGGGAGCGGGGGAGGGGTCACTCGCACGCACGCTCGCAAGCGTCGCAATCATTCGACAACGGGGTACGAATGTGTAATGCGCGCGCGGCTTCTCTCATGTTAGCAGTTGGCATGCCCCGAATTCTAAAGCCTAAGTTTGTAACGATTACGCGCGTCCGTGAGCGGCATGGCTGAGGTAGTGGGAACTGGATATTCCTCGTACTCCGCGCGTTTTTTTGCGAATTGTATGTGGATTTTATTTGAACAGAAAAGTGAAGCGAACACGAACTAGCTGCGAACGTTCACAAGTAAAAGTAGAAGGACCCTGCAGCAGGGGTTACTAATAGTTCTGAAAGAGCTACTGACAACAGTGTGGTGCACGCTGTTGGAGAAGGAAGTGCTGAGGAGAGCACGGGCACTTTCCTAGGAAAGTCCTGGGCTCTCCGTCAGGCACTTTGGTAGGCCAGCGGGGGTTAGTGGGTGCTATCCTACAGAGCCGGGTTGGCATCTCTAAATTGTACCTCGTACAAAAAGTTTGAGGTCTAAACAACGAATGCTGCCGCGATTGATCTAACCTGAGTTAGTGATATTGTATTAAAAAATCTTATATTAGAAGTACTCAGGTTAAATATATCTCTAATAGGTACGTTAATATTATTATTTCGATGTATTTGTTTAGTGACGTACCTGTGTCTCTTCGCTCGACAGAACGGTCGCGTTCGACGGAGCTACTCCGGAGCGACGGCGCAGCACTAGGGGAGCGAAGTTCGGGTTTCCGCTCCAAAGATCGCTCTAGAGACCGGTCTAGGGATCGCTCTCCACCACCCAAGTCAAGCGTTCGAAGCATACTGTAACAATGAAAAAGAAATATATACCATTATCATAGAATTAACAACGAAACGGAATCGTACCAACGATCTTTGACGCAAGCTGCCTGTCCAGGAGCCTTCCGACCTAATCATAATCCCTTAATAACGTCATCGTAATTAAAAGATAATGTCATAGATAATCCCGATTGTAATATAAGGGTTTAATTACAAAGGTAAGTCGGTTCGATATACCCCAATAAATTCGGTCACTAGTAGTACGACCAGGTGTCCTGAATCACACAGGATATCTCGACATTGTGAACAATGTCCTTATTAAAGGCGTTATATACAGTGTTTTATTTTTGGTATTACAATCGATCTATATAGGCACTTATTTAATAGCAACAAATATTACAGATTAAAATGACATTCATTCTGTGTTAGGGCCTTCGTATAAACTAGATTATCTTATATTGTATTATTAGAAGCTTTTGATCAAATGTGTCATTTTACGATAAAGACACTTACGACGAATGATTCTGACGCGCTATTTTGCTTTTTATAATTAGCAATAAATTTATTTCCAACTCAGTTTTTGCAAATAAACATTTCCATTACATACGTGAATATTCATAATTTTTTTTTTTTTTTTTTTTTTTTTTTATAAGACAACTCCCGCACTAGGGAATTAAATCCCTGTGTCGCGGGGGACTTAACAAACATTCATTTCACGGACACAAAGAACACCCAGACTCAGAACAACTATTTGTGGTTCACACAAATAATTGCCCCGGGTGGGAATCGAACCCAGAACACCAGGTCTCAGAAGCAACTTCCGTAACCACTGAGCCACCGGTGCAGTTAAGTACAATAAATAAGTGAAGCTAATAAAACAATTAATAGATCGCATGTATAGAAATGGCGTAAGAACACGTACATCGATGTTTCCTTCGTTTTTTATTGCCGTCCCATTTTATATGTTATAGATGGCTACACTATCCGCCAGTGAATTGATTAAAACCATTTTCAGGTGAATTAATTAAGTATTTTCATTAATAGGATATGCTGGGTCCCTATTGGCAATATTCCTTTAATAAATTTATTGAGATTGGGTATCTTAGGAAGGTAAGGTAAGGTCTTCAATTAGAGCCATCACTTTATGTTTATTTTTGAGTTAACTCCTTTGTAAGACGGTTGAGTTATTTGAAAATCGTTTATCGGTATTTTGACGAGTTTTAAAGGTGAAGATTACAGAATATGAAATAAGCACTACAGTCATTACAGTGAGAAGTGAATTACTACTTTAAGATTACTTAAATTATCTTATAGTACCTACTATAAAATGAAAATTAGAACACGTCCGAAAATAGTTTGACATCTAAATTTGTTCACGTTTTTGTTTTACAAGTTTCAGTCTATAATTTCTATTTTTTTATTAATAATAATAATTTATGGTTTTGTATTTAATACACCCATTATTAATGTGCAAAACTAGAGAAACTCAATTTATCGTGCAATAACTAAAATACCTAAAGAGTGCGAACGACTTCTAAATCTTACCAATAACAGAAACTTGGAATAAAATAAAATAATATAACAATCCAACCAGGGTCATTATCTCAGATAACAATAAATGTTTTAATTTATAACTTCTCGTTTTATTTTACACACTATAATTCTTTATAGTACATTAATTTTTACACGTGCCTATGTCATCCATTTTGTGTAAATATCAATAAAAATATTTTATATTTCTGTGTTGTTGTTACAATATTTGAGTTTTAGTCATTCTATTCTCTGTGAATCCTTTCCGATACAATGACGCAATATACATATTTATAATATAATTATTATAATTGACGAAAAACTGTGCATTTAAATTAAGTTAGATAATATTTGTATAATTAGCAAGTGCTGGCTCGGAGGAAGTGGGTGTTAAATTTATTTCCACGTGGAGATGAAAAAAAAGGCGTCAGTTACAATTTTATTCCCATATTTAATATAAAAGTTTAGAATAAGTAAATAAGCCTAACGTGAATACTTAAGTTATTATTATTTTTTTAGTTACGTGTTAGCATATTTTAGTATTTACTTTAAGTTTTAAAGAAAATCTGCTGTATTTTCCATTTGAATATACCAGCACCTGTTCTTAGATACCTGAATTTATAGTCCTACAATATATTTGACGTGTTCTGAAAGGGACCAAAGCAGTAAAACTATCAACAACATAGTGTTACCAACTTACGATATTATATCGAACTACCAATCTCAGATCTTACCTTCTGAATATACCAAATCTCCGACCAGTTGCCCGATTCGTTTTAATTTTCAAGTCAAATACTTTCAAAATTTAGTCTGTAGCTTCACTAGTCGGCAGATTTGTGTGTAGATTAAGCCCCGGTTGTACAATAGGGTTGCACCTTAATTACAATTTAATATATCGCCAATTAAATCGCTGATCGGTAGCGGGTACGAGTCTCGGGAGGTGAGAACTTAATTTCGGGTAGCAGCTACCTATTAGTGATGTGTGGAGGTAGCACTAATTGAGTTGTACGAGTTTTTGTCGTACTTTTGTGTTGTTAGTTAGTGATGGGAAAAGTTTTGTGCCCCTGTATCTACATAGTTGATTATGTAATTGGATTGTTCTGTTTGGCGAATTAAATGATTTCGTTCTTTTTTTAAGATTTAAATGGAGGTTCGAATCATTCGAACTTTTTTTTTACATGATGAGGCAACTTGTTTATGTTGTTATTCAAAAATCGAATGACGTTTCTAAACTTATCTGTCAGAATACAAATATGGCTGATTCTGATGTGTCAACACAGTATTCGAACATTCGTTTCTTAAAAATATAAGTTAAGTACCCTATTTGAAAGTTCCCCTACTTTCTGTTACTATATAACACTAAGTAGGTCCCCGTTTTAGGGAAGTGTTACAAACTGAAAGCTTCATAGACGCTCGCTAATGTTTTATGGCTGTTTTAAAACTGATACATTATAAACAGGTGACATTACTTTAGCCAGGTGGAACAAAACCATAGAGCGGCTTCTACTAAAAGTTTTTGAAGTAACTTAGAGTTTCCTACTAAGTTACTGTCGTAATATTTTAGTTCTTTAGTCTTTGATACATAAACGAATTAGTTAAAAAATATTGTATTCGTATTTAAATGATTTTGTTCAGTTTACTTACGTATTAAATCTTTGATATTGCTTTAATTACACTCTAATATTAATTAAACAGCCTATGATAGACTTCTAGTAGCGTTATTTGTATAGATTACGGCTACAATTGACCCCAAAAATATTCTTTAAATTTTGCAAATAAACAGCGACTCCATCTCATTTCCTGTGCTACTCTAAAAGCATCTTTGTCTTAGCCTGTAGCATGTGTTCCATACATATTTGATGTCCTGTAACCGATGGTAGGTCTCACACAAACTCACAAACTTCCAATTAATTCACAAGTTTTTAAAAGGTATTCGGTTTGTGGATCTGATTTTGTGGTGAGGGGAGCTTTGTGGGTTTAAAAGTTGTTTGTACGATCTTAACTATTTATGTTATCTTTAAAGAAATGGAGATCGTTTAATGTGTAGGTAATCTCTAATTTCAGGGTTGGCCGGTATATGACAGATCTTTTGTTTGTTTTGATTTGATGACTTGTTCCAAATTTGAAATGATAAGCTTTTTTGTAACTTAAAAAAAAAGAGTTTGGTTATGGAACTATTTTGAGAATAGAATGAATAGAATGTTTTTATAGCTGGAGTATTTGA
Source organism: Nycteola revayana (assembly GCA_947037095.2). Taxonomy (NCBI): domain Eukaryota; kingdom Metazoa; phylum Arthropoda; class Insecta; order Lepidoptera; family Nolidae; genus Nycteola; species Nycteola revayana. The sequence continues at coordinate 17,616,041 of OX344858.2, read as the reverse complement.
ATATAATAAATAGAAATCGAATCATTTTCTATAGGAAATTAATCTTTAAAAGCAATAAAAAGGCTTTTCTATATCATTAACTCCTAAAAGAACATTTAACCGGTTCGCCAATTTTACCGATCGGCAAATAACCCGAAAATGACTATCATATTTTAGAATCTTACAAAATGTTGATTGATAGCGCAGAGGGAAGCATCAAAGACATATTTCCAAAGGGGTTGGCAGTGTTGCCATCTTACAATATTGATTAGCAAATTACGAATTCCTGTTGAGTTCTTAACCGTTCTGTTGTTTTATTGAACTATTTGGGGTTGCTAGCTTCAAGTTTTTGATTAACAGAGCGCTTTATTTAACGGCATTCAGAAGTTTGAAGTATTTGTCATGTGATGTTCGAAATTTATAAAAAAAATGATTGAGTTTTTTTTGTCTATGACTTCGAAATTAATTTTTAAAATTAGTCCTTCGTTGTTTTTATAATAGCTGATCAAATTAAAAAAAAAAACAAAATTACAAAGTAACTAGACATCTATTGTTACATGTAGGTATGTGAATAAAAGAAATAATAAATAAATCAGGTTTATGATTATTTATATTATTCATATTCATGGTACATACATACGTACATATTTACCTCATTAAATTTTCGTTAGATACTTCGCATCTATTTTAGAATTACCTCTAAGAAATAGGTATAAGACATTGAAATTAACGACATGATCACGTGTAAACACAATAACAGTAATATATAATGTGAGCACACAACTGTACACCGTACAGCAGCCATTCAATTGTATTCAAATGATATTAGATTATCTAAACTACAATCAGATATTGTATAATGTCGGTCGATGACGTCACTATCGGCGATTGGCCCCGCCCCCTGCCCGCTGACCAATCAACGAACTATCGAACGTCACACAACTGCAACTACTTAAAAATCTCAAACAACGTTCATTGGTAAATCCTCAAATAGTCTATATTTAACTTCTACGTATATGTGTCTACTACATCACAAACTTTGTTATGTCAACAATATAAAAAGTTAAAAAGCTTAGTCGAATTCTTTATGGCATCGCAGCAACGTAAATTAGATGATAATTTGTGTGCGACAGTGTTAGACTAAACTTTCGTTAAATGTAAGACAAACAAACCTAAGTAAATGAAGACAGGTGTCCGATAGTCTCTCATATTGATATATAGGGAGGCAAACACTGGCACACATAATATAAACGACTTTCGTCGAAATTATGTAAATTGTGTGTGCTCAGATGATAATTAAACATAGAACACTAGATAACCGACAATCTCTATTTGTCTTTTTAAAAATTTCATTTCTGACATGTCAACATCACATCGTGTATTTGGTTTTTTCTCCACTTACTATAGTTTTTTAATCAAAGCGTTAGAATGTTGACATTGCTCGAGGATTTACTTTTTATTTAAAAATTAGTTTCTAAACTATCGCATAGTTTCCAAACATTTATCGGTGTGGAATTTATTAATTCAACATCTAGTCTATTTATATTTAAAAGAGATTAACATAAAACAATAAATTCACAGATTAAATAGAATCCTCAAGATCCCATAGACAATTTATAAATCGAACGGCTCGGAACGTAATCAGTACACAAACAGGCGGCTTAGATTTGGCGGGAACCGCGTGCAGAAATCAATCCATTCCGCCCTCCATTAAGCTTTAATCTTTGGGGGCTGGCTATAACTTAAGCCTTACTTGAGAAAGGAATAAATAAGCAATAAACCAGTGCAGGTGCTTTTCTATCAGAAATTATACATCTTATAGGATTAGAACTTATCTTTTGTTAGAAGGACGGTCATGGGAAACGTACCAAATGTGTTTCGCGTGTTTGAGGCAATAATTGAAACGGTTCATCGTATATTTTTCTATCAAAGTGTGTCGTGTAAACAGATAATATAATAATATGTCTGTTGTGTGGGTGATTGTCGTGTTTAAGGGATTTTCGAACGCTGAATTACTATTATTGCTGTAATAAATAAAATCCTATTTTCTCGCTGAGTTCTTGTGTATGATAACCGCCATTTTATGTGACAAGCAAGGTTAATTTTGCTAAAGTTTAACACGCAAAAGTTTTTTATCAAAATAGAAAATGATCAGCTGACTGCATAAAATTTCTATATTAATCTGCGTCCCAATTTCCGATTTCCCGTCGTAAAGTATAATCGATGAACATAATAATTTTTAAAAACTTTGTTTATAGTGTTTGCACAAGCTGATTTTATGTCGTGAGAGCGGCGTGTATGATGTTGTTGGGATCAAAAGACGCCATATTGGTTAAAATAACACATTAAATGACTGCCCATCGGTTTTGGAACGTTTCATGTCGACATAAATAGATAGGTTTGTCTGTTTGACGTTTTGTCTTGTTGTGTCACAACTTTATATCGAAATAATATAGTAATTATAAGTTAAACATAGCCTTATACAGCGAAATACAAACATGTATAGTAAAATTAAGCTATCGATCTCCATACAGGAAGGAAGTCATTTTTATAAGTAGTTGGATATCGTTAGCACCTTAAGCTCGAACTTTGTTAAGAAGATTATCAGGTGAGATATGTGGAGGAAGTTGACTGATCACCCTGATTACTTTATTAGTGCACGTGGGAACTTTGAGTGTATAATCGATGATATTAAAGTACCGATAAAGTTGAGTAACTCAACTCAAGTTCGCGTTTGGGAAAATTAATTTACTCGGAACTGAGATTTAACTACTTAGATTTTTCATGTATAACGTCAACTTAGGATAAGATATAAAGAAAAACTTAACCGTATGATTAGTTATGAAAATTATATTTACTTTGATAAGGATTAAATCAAATAATACCGATATTATAGATTATCGCATGAACTCAAAGGTATTACATACTCGTAGTAACACATTAAAGGCACTAAACTTTTTCATTCATCACACAATGATGACCAAATTCGGTTTCACTCCATTCATTCAATTTTCTATGTACGTACCATCGACGAAGGAGGTCTCAAAAGTTTGTTTTTTTCTAACCTACAATCGGAAACCTCTTGTGACAATCCCATAGAGTTGGCATCTACACGCTAAACGGTTCGAGATATGGAATTTAGCAGCCTCCCCCGAGTTTACTCAAAGGTTTACACAATATATTGATATAGAAATCGCTCCCTGAGAACCTTAAAAGGTTGCTTTTTTATTTTTCCTGTCCCATGAGTGGGAAATATAAATAGAATTATCGGATGTTAATATTTCAATGCGATGCGATAGCAATGTATGGGAAGATTTGATTTTAACAGCTATTTGATAATTAACGATGATTTTGAGTGAGAAACTAAATGTGTTGATTTTATTTTAACTACAGCCATATACCAAATAAATGCTTTTTTATGACCCTTCACCACCTGACATATACTTAATCAGTACGTCTCAGTAAAACACACAAATACACGGAACCGCCATTTTTATCCAAACAAGTGTCGTTACACAATCTTCAAAGGAACATCTCAATTCCATGTTTGAAAAACAACGTTAATACGCGGAACTCCATAAAAGATCCTTTAGGATGTGGCGGAGTAATTAAAGAGGTGGATAGCCAAGCTGTCCAAACAGGAGGACAGCGGTTCTGACAGCGGTTTGAAATTCGAACATCAATGGGAAGAGAATGTCAGTTCAAAATATATGACTACGTTAAAAAAAAAACAAATAGCCAATTATTACAACAAATATAAAAAATTGATATTCAATTCCGAATACAAATACTCAAAAATTATAAAGTAATTCTAAAGTGCTGTTTTAATCAAATAAAACACTGAATAAGAATTCAGTTGTAGACATTTTTCAGACACGAAACCGTGAAACAAGTAGAGTGTACAATATTATCATAATATCCTAACGAAATTACAAAACAAAAGCTGTGCAGGCGCCGCTTATCAGTCAAAGGTAGGGTCAGCAAACACCGAATGTACACAATGATACATTAATGTACATAATGTATGTACATTAGTGGTGTTTCTATGTTTCTTATTTGACATGTGGTGAAAGAAGTAATCCTTGAATAACAAACTTTCTGAGCTTTGTTAGTTGACTCATAAAAACGTTATTTTATGTATATGTACTTTAGAAGAGAGAGTAACTTTGAGAGATGGTTAGAATATATATAACCATAGACTAGATTTTTTTATCAGTACGTTTTTTTATCAGTAATTATTAATTATTATTTATCAGGGTTCAATTTATGGGTAACATTGAACCGGTTGTAAAATTATAGTAAGTAAATTAGAAACAAAAAATTGATCGTTATCTGGAATTTAATTTTATATGCCCATTACATTAATCGTTGCTTTTTTATATGGATCAAAATAATTACGATATAAATATGTAGGACCATAGTCAAGTTTCCGTAGACAAGACCGTTTCCTTAAGTTCCACGAGCACATTCAAGGCTCAACAAACACAGATATAATCTGTGCGCGGGTGAACGAACTGATAGGCTGTATCAAGTTTATTAACGTCTATGCTCTATTGTTTAAAAAATGCAGCTAGTGATGTTGATAGAGTGTAGTGTTTAGTCGAAAAGTTTAAGGAATCGATTGTTGATAATTAAATTGATACTTACATATAACGCATTGCATAATATTGGACGATTTAGATTTTTGCAGTTAATTTAATATTTAATTGGAATTAAGTATTTAATCTGATATATTTTCCTTTAGGACGGTTATTTATTTAATTAGTATATTAATGGATAAAGATACAGCGTATACAAACCTGATTTCTCTTTTGATATCGTCATAATCCCGTTGCGTGTCGAGCCTGGCCTCTAGCCTGGCTATGTGTTGTTTCTTTTCATCTAATCGTTCTTCTAAGCGTTGCAGTTGTTGCGCATGCGCCTCCTGTAACGCAGCCAGTGACGCTTGTAAGCGACGCACGTCTTCCACAAGTTGAGCGATCTGCAAAGAAAGAAATAAAATTTAAATAGTGAAGATGATAAATATAAATTATCTACGTAAAAATAATATAATTCCGGTTTTACGAGGATCAAACACTTGTTTATTAGCGTATGATTACTTTGTACAATAAAATAATAATTAAGTAATTATGTAGATCAATCTTTAGTGATATGAACATGATGACGATATCATACAATTTTAATAATAAGATACATATTTGTAACTGTTTCATCAAGGTATCGTGGTTTGAATAAATTGTCCTTGATATTTATCATGTAGATTCAATAAAAAACTAAGGTGTTGATATTGTGTGTCATTTTGTTACTTAAATTGTTTTAAACTATGTAGGTAACGTTGATATTTGTTATCTTAAGTAGGATATAAACATATTTACATTTTCATATGTAAAATAATCAAAAATATAATTATACCTACTTAAATGAATATATTATCAAGTTTACAACACTGTAAGTCAGGTTTTCCTTTAATTTTAGTTTTAAATTAAACAAAGTAACAATGACACGTAAATCAAAGTCATTAGTCGTTACTTCATTTGTAGAAATCATTGTACAGAAACCAAAGAACTAAAAACTAATTTTAGTTCGCGTTTCCGTTCGACAATTGACGATCTATTCATAAAATCAGCACTCGGTTATACAACTTTAAGTTTGCAAGTCAGCCCTAATAGTTATTGCATTTTGAGCGTTATGTCTGTACTATAAGTGTTCAAAACTTTGTTCTACTCGTTAAACAAAGTTGGTCGGATAACTCCCAGCATGTTATTACTCGACCTTCGGAAGATATCAATTGTTGGAGTCAGGTGGAGTGTCGCCGGCGCTCAGCCGTGAAGATAGGTATCGTTTGAGATAGATGCGACGGAAATCGTTGTACACGTGACCTAAGTACTTACGTCTTCAAGCTTTGTTAGTTGCACTACTTGAGTTTAGTTTTGTTACAAATCGGTTAGTCGAGTTTTAGGCGAGCTGTATTGCGCATCACTATACCGCTGATTTTTTTTAAATTATTTCTATTACTTTTTAAATGTTCCAATTTTAAACTGTGCATAAATTTACTTTATTGTTTAGTTTAATGTTACAGTATTTAAATGAGTTTAATTTATAAAGTACCTTGACATCGATATTAAATTAATAATAAAATCAAATAATACGAGAGTAAATATTGTCAGTTCTGAGCCTTGATGAGATGTCATAAAATCTTTAGTGTCAGTCATTTAGATGTAACACGAAAATATTTATCAACCTTCAAATATTAGGTTGGTAGCATTGGAGACAATACATGTATAATACCTGTCAGTTAGACAACTTTACAGGTATTTGTAATCAGTTTTAAATTTAGTAAAGAACCACGGACTAAGTTTCAATAATGTATTTAAGTCATATTTATTTTATTTTAACAATAAAGATCATTCCATTCATAAACTTCATGTAAACATAAGTCCTGCCATTCGGAATAGTACAGTCACCATAAAAAGTATTAGCCGCAACGAAAATTTGGCGGGACGGGACCGCGAGTAATTATTGTCTTAATTCAGAGCACCGTTGACCGCCATTAACTTGGACATCGGGTATAAGCGACAGCGGTATATGCGGTGGAAGGGTTAAATTACAAAGTTGAGAAGAAATGTTTAGATTTCCTTAAAAGATATTACAACTATAGCAGTTTTAATAAACGCTCAAAGAATATATTTTTATTTATTTTTACTATTTACTTCAAAAACTTTAGCGTTCAATAAAAACCAAATTGTTTGGTGTTTTTTTTCATAGGGTAAATGTTGCCATGTCGCTTTCGCTCATCCCACACACAGCATCCAAGGGTTGTTCCTCGAAAGGTGAAGGGCAACCCTCGAACAATTACCTACAATCATTACTATGGACAATTATGTTTCGACCGTCACAGTTTGAGCTTTTTATTGAAGCCAACCACATTTTTAGTATAATTACACACGGCTAGGGTCCAGATCACCGAGCGTGACGGCGATTACCTCGGATACCTCTGCGGATCGTTTAAAAAAGTATTTGGGACCTTCCAGACGATTTGATGAGATTTACACATGTTAGCAACTTTGTTTTAGCTCTTGGATGCAGATGGGATTTTTTGGGAGTCCATTTGATCCGAGCTTATTCGAGTTCTTTTTTAATGGGGAGGGCTTTGATGAGCATGTTATTTTGGTAAATATATACATTTGTATAGTAGATAGGTAACTGTATTAACACAAATGGCACTATCGTATTTCATCGCACCTTGAACGGTCGTGTGTGACCGCATCAGTTTTGCAAATGAGTGACAAATATAGCGTCACCAGCATAAAGGAAGTTCTGCCTATCTGACATTAGTACCAGTAGGTACTGCGTGCGTTGCACCACATTCTTATGTTCCTTCCGATGCAAATGGATGGTCGTCGCCATAAATCTACGCTCCACCGGCCCCTTATCAGACTTGATTGTATAACACCTAGTTTTGTAACTATCATACTTGTGTACACATGGATTTTTATAGTTGACTGTACCAAGTACGTTAAAAAGCATAGACAAGACGATAAAATTAAAAAAATGTGAAATGATTGTACTTGAAAATGATAAGGGAAAATTGACAACACAGCGATTTGAAAATAGAATTTCGAAAAAGAAAACATTCTACTCATTCTCATTGTACGACAATTGGCACATTTCATGCTAGTCTACACCGAATAATTTGACTGTCACAAAAGACCCTATCAATTCTTTTTTAATCGGTTTCTCGAAATCATAACCTCTTTCATCGAAGACCGATGGAAAAACAACAAAGATGGAGATCAACGATTGTCTAAAACTCGAATAAAGCAACAAAACTTTCAATTTGGAACACAATGCGTCAATGCAGCTCAATCACAAAGGAAGTGACGAGAGACAACTGACTAAAAAAACATAATACGCCATTTTGACAACGGAAAGAGTTCATGTTGGCGATCTGTCAAAGTGGTCAAACAGTTAGAGAATACAAACCTCGGAATTTTTCCGGATAACGTCCGGAAAAATTATGAGCGGAACGTGAGGAATGTAGCACTTAGAATGAAGACTAGGAGAAGTAAGAATACTTCTCGGGTATTCATGCAATTGTTAATGTTTTAATGATTTTTTATAGTAAAAATATTGAAGGAGAATATATTTTTTATATGTACAAATAGTATTTTGTCCTCTAAAACAGTTTTGACTACATTATGCATTTATGCTACGTCCGCTAAAATTGAATATTGAATCAATGTAAAATTTAGAACACTCCGTGTCTCACTTTTTGGCAGTTGATGGAGACTCTACCAAAATTCGCGAATCGTCGGAAAACATTTATTAGGCCGACGTTTAAGCGGGAAAATTCAAAATTCGAATTCGAACCCGAGCAATACCAACTGAACGAACAAAAAGACGTTTCGAAAGCTTCTACGGCGGGACGGCTGTTTTACTTTTTACGTCATCTATAGTCTGTCTAGTTTGTGACGAGTTTCGTTTCGTGCAGAAAAAAATGATAAACGACGCGAATGATTGAACAGTTGGAGGCGAGTTTCAAAAAGATTCCTACTATCCGTTTATTACGTGCTCTTCAACTGTCACTGCATCTATCGGAATTAAAGTCCGTCACAAAATTATTATTTTAACATACGCGACAAACATTTGTGTTTCATAAATATTCACATTTCGGCAAATGCTTTTACAGTAACTGTTTGATTGACAATGGACGTCGCTATCATCAATCATACGTCATATCGAAGCGCGGCGTGAAAATGGTAAAAATTAATAAGCGGAAACAAAGTGGAATGAAATAATTCGTATTATGTTGTAGGCAATAGAGTCGATAATGGTTTGCGATATGTTTGTTGAGGATATATTACATCGGATTGAAGCGCTGCACTTTTGACACGACACGTCGCTGGCGTTCGGATAAACAAGGATGAATCGTGATCATTTCGATTATTACTTTTTAATCTGTCAGTTCATGTTTGGGAAGTTTGTCGAGATTCTGTCAGTGGTTAATAGAGTATAGTTTTAATGAAGCATGGAACTGACGGTGTTAGCGTAAAGTGAGAAGCATTCGCGGACGAGTTAAGACTTTGTGTGACGATGATAATATAATCAGAAGATATGACGACAATGTTTTTTAGGCACCTGATGAATTGAGAAGTTCTGACGCCTTTTGTCTTTTAAGAATACTTTTCGGCAGAGAGAGAACAATCATTTTCAATCATACATAATGACGTTTTAAATGGTTTCTACAGAAAAATGTTGTTCATATTACACTTTTTTATTGACAAATCCAATTATGTTTGGCCGACACGACGAAGGTAACTGCATAGTTACCGACGAAATGAAGCAATTATAAGTTAAAGCTCATTGCCTGTCTATCGTTCGTTATAAAACGAATAGAAAACTAAGTTTTGCCTTCAGTTTTGCTTGTTGCGGTGACTCCGTGTTATTGGGGTGTCTCTGTTTTGATTTCGCAGAGACGGATCGCGATATGATAAGGATGCAAAGAAAAATAGCAACTCTACCTTAACCAAAACATATTGTAAGATACTACATCAGATTAAAATAGAAATAAGTGGCTGTTATTGAAACAGTCTTCATTATTATTATCAAAATTGAATTGAACTGAACTAGCGGATACATTACTGCTTTTTTGTATACAAATTGTATGTTCTGGTTATGAGTTTTGCCTCTATTTTCTTAAGCTACTCAACTGGCTCAAGTGTTGTCTAAGCCCGGCCCTGTGCTCCAACGATAAGTATGGTGCCTCCGTCAGTGATTGAACATGAATTGTTGTGGGATTGAACATTTGTGAGCTTTCGTGTGTTCAACTTTACTGATTGACTTCCAGTTATTAGATTCTATTTGTAGTTAGCGCCGTATTAGTAGTTAGGTTTTAAGGGCATACACGGTTTTCATACTATACAACACCTCCTCGACTAGGAAAATGTATGTAATCTGGGATCTTGAAAACCACAGCCTAATAAATGATTGATCTACTTGATTGCTGTGATTTAAATGGATTTCAATCATATCAATATAGCTTATAAGTTTTCTTAAAATAACGCCTTCCATCTAACATCAACAAAATAGTTTTATCCATATTCAGCTAAATTCGAAATTTAAACCACCAATATTGCATGTTACCTTGTTACCAACCTAACGTGACGTGAAAATAGCGCGCCAATTATATACCAACGTCATTCGGGATTAAAAGAAAAATATCAGACGTAACGTGTTTCTTTAGGAAAGCAGTAGATCACAGGGTGGAGATATCTAGCCTAGATTATTTTGAATAACGGCCGGCGGTACGAAAAAATGCACACCATGGATAATATATTATTTTCAGCTGCAATTAAAATTGTTTATTGCAAATGCAGGGCATCAGTTGTTCGTAGGTTGAAATTCAAAACTGGTGCTGGTTTTTTTTTTTTGAATTTAGAATCGCAAACTGTTGCCGGTGTGACAGGTTTCTTTTTTTTTTACTTTATGGCGAAGGCGCGGCATTAAATATCTAAAATTCTTTCACACAATTGCGACGCCAATTAAAAATTACTTTGCAGTTCTTAAGACTAAAGAACAAATCTTTTTTAAGTGATGGTGCTAAAATAAAATGTAGGTAATTTCAAGTTAATAAATCACTATAATCAGTATGGAACAATTTAGTGCAGTTGGGGCGCTACAATGCGGATTTCACAGCTGATCGTGCGGCCTTGCATTCTACCGAAAACACGATAATTACTTATTTTAATTTATTGTTACCTATCGCGCTATCAAGTTTATTTTTCATGAATTTCGCCTTTTTCGTGCGATAAGGGGTTGGAATCACCTTGTTGTTCCAATTTTTTTTAGGTTAGTTGAATATATAAAATGTTACATACTTCTATGCTGATGTGAATCCATTATTATCATATCAATCTTTATAATTAAGCTCAACACAATAGTGTCCTGCAATACTTCTCGCGTATATTTAGTTGTGTATAAGCATATTTTTATGTTTTCTAAGTTATTTTCATGGCAATCAAGATTTCTAAAAGTGATCCGAGCTGAACCGATTCCATGTCTCCCTCACAGCCGTATCAATTGAACCGTATTCTAATATCTTCCTAAACCGAAGCGATTCAACTTCTGGAACACGTCCGAACTAATCCGAACACGTTCCGATGCCGGAACAAGCCGGAGATTGACGGAATTGGGCCTGTCATGATGCCTTCATCTCATTCAATATGTCAATCTTACAGACAACGGCGAAATGAAGGTATTTGACAAATATTAGTTGAACAAACTTATACTAGATAATTATAATAATAGAAATATTATCATGTTCATCATGATAACATTTCTATCATTTTTATTATCCACGTCAAAAGAAATTGTAAACTAATTTCCCTACAAATTTCCGAATATTTTTGCGAAAACGCCAAACTGGCATCGAGTGTCTAAAGAACATAATTTGATAATACGAAGACATAGAAAAACAAAAAGCGCCAAAATTCGATATTAGCCATTAGTAGATACGGAGTTTTCTAATTAGACTAAGCACACAAACGAAATAAAGCATTAAGGAGTTGTACAAATAGAATGGAAGAAGGGGGAGCGAGTCAGGATGTAATGCTACTGGATACGTTTATTACATACGTCTTTTGAAAGGATAGCAGCAATGTATGGTATTGGTATTCAGTATTATAGTTATACTGGACGAAAAACCCGTGTACAAAGAATTTCTACTTGCTTGCTTATTTTCCTAACGTTCTTTTTTTTTTGTATTATTTTACTTTTTGGCATTTACAGAACTCATATCTATTTATAAATTTACATTTTAGTACAGTCTACATTAAGCGTAGTTAGTGTAGGGAACTTTAAGAAAGTTGAAATTTGTGCTCATCTAGTTCTTCAATACCTATGGTTGCCCGTATGCAAGCTTCGTAAGCAAATAATATGACAAGATAAAGAGAATGGAAAACGATATTTTGTTCTCAACTCTACAAATATCGCTAATTCCCCAGACTATTACGGATATACATATTTATACTCCGCCATATTAAATTAATTACTAGGTCAAATAAAGTCGCATCGAACAATAATTAGCGACTACATTTTGAATTCGATTTAAAAAAAAAAAGAGTGGTTTTCCCGCCGATATCTATTGTTTTTTTTTTATAAAGATTTTAGTTTATGATTATATTCTGTTTTAATCTATGGTCGATTATATGTGAGATAGATGAATAGTTAGCTTTATGTACGAGACGTTATTATCTTCAAGAAAATTGCCATCGGCCTATTTGTTCGTAAGACTGTCAGCTACGCCGCCATTGTGAGGACAGTATGATGCGCCATTGTGGCTAATATGTTTAATTGTAACGTCGTATTGTTATCATGTAGGATGATGGACGGAGGATGGAATTACTTGTGTTATAATTCAAGGTCATATAGAATATAATAATCGATGTAAGTGGAATAATATAATAATTGGAGTTTTGGCTAGGATATATATAGGGTGACTGGTAATTAGTGACCGATTCCTAAACACATGATTGTGCTCATGATAACAAACAACTTTTACTATGGCACCAACCATTAAATCGCGAAAAAAAATCAGATGTTCCATACATTCATGTTCACATAACTCGTCAACATGGTAGGGAGCAGCTGATTTTTTTTTCGCGATTTCAAGTTTGGTGCCATAGTAAAAGTTGTTTGTTATCATGAGCACAATCATGTGTTTAGGAATCGGTCACTAATTACCAGTCACCCTATATAATTGGCAAAGGTTTATTCATTATTAAATCTTCTGCGATAATGATCTGATGTTATGAATCAGATAAAACCTGTGGATTGCTCTGATATTTGGCACGCAGATAGTTATTATGACGTAGGCGTTTGCTTAGAAAAGACGTAGGATTTTTGAAGATTCATACTTTAATGGAGTGAAACAGGGATCCAAAGATTATATGAAAAAATAGAAACAACACAGACAAAATTGCGGGTAGACGCTAGTTTATACAATACTTAAGTTAATAAGAAGTGTATTACTTTATGGTTCAAGGCAAATGTTATTAGTGAGTCCCATAGCATACATATATGTAATAAATACAGAGAAAAATGTCGTTACATCATACATAGTTTAAAATAAACGTTTAGTTAAAGTCTAATACTGCAACAAGAATTTACATTATCACATACTTTGAAAAATCCTTTTTAAACTCAATCTGCCATCTGGCGGCCGCCCGCGTAATTATAAATAAAATTGACATTAATTGCAAACGACCATGTTTTTTTTGTCAAAGTAGGTTAGTAATTTCTAGAAAATTATTCCTTTTAATATGAGAAAAGGTAATGCGTGTAATGAAACGTAGTTATTAAATGTTGATGCAATTATTATAATTTAACAAGATAGAGATTAATGTCACAGAGCAATGTAGGGAGTTTTTAGACCGCTCGGCTGGAGTTGTTACCCGCATTGCGAACTTAAGTGCCTAAATTCTGTGTTTTTGTGTATTGTTATTAGTGGGCAGTTAAAACTATTTCTTATGAAAAAATAGGCAATCCTTGCCTATTTTTTATTAATGCTGATAAAAAACTAATTGCAGATTTCTAAAAATACTTGTTTGTTATGAGTTACGACTACAAAACATATGACGGAGCGACATTCGCAATTTGAATTTTTCACAGTTTTTTAGGAGTTTTTTTAACTCTGGATTTCTATCTACTCTATGGTTACAGGAATTATAGACAAGTAGTTTTCTGGTTCTATTTTGTGCTGTAATTATTCTGTGGAGTAATTTTACGAACTATACGTTTTCTTTAATGTTTGTTTATTGAGTTTGTTATAGTTTTCGTTCGAATTGAACTGTTCAAGGTGTTCATTTTAATTATGATACTAATTTTTAATTTTATTAATAAAACTCATGTGTTATAAATGCTGATTTGTATAGAGTTTATTAGTTAACTATTTAAACCACACACAGTGAATAGTTCACATTAATTTAGACTTCTAAGTAAATTGTAACTATTTATATCTTAACCGTTACAAATAAGTACCGATGTTAGTCGCCACTATCCCTAAATTAATATTCCAAAACACAAAACAGACAACACACCCCATCCCACACAGAGACACATTAAAAAATCAATATCAAAACTGCACGCTCACAATTAAGAAGTCCTGCGAGTCGAAACATCCCTCAAACGTCATCACACCCTTAGAAGCTCCGCCGTCAACAAACAAACACACACACCCTTATCCTAAACTAATAAGGTCGGATATCCAATGATGTATTGTATAAAAACGGTAAACTGAAGAGTTATCCGGCCAGCAAAAATGTACGCTTAGCAAGGCGGGGAGGTAGGGGCAATTTGGGCAATATGCAAAAGTTGGGTGGTGGGGCCGGGGTGTCGTGATTAGGCCGTGTGTGCCGATGCGCATCTTATGCCCGCATTACCCTTTCGTTTTCCTTCCGATAGCAGCCTTTGTGAGGCCTTTTAGTATCTGCAGATCATACGATACCAATTTTCTTTTGACGTTTTTTTTTCAAGAGCCATCGATTAAGAGCGGGGTTTCTATTGCGATCGGAAATATCATCCTTAATGGATGGATTCAGTGATTGAGATGAGTGCACGATGTCTGACTTGCTTTGATGATAATATTTAGAGTCAACATCAAAGTTATTCGTTTTGTTTTCAATATTGTTGTAGATGATATAGGTAGATAAATGCTACTTATTTGCTTCACAATTTTTGAAGAAATAGACAATGCGTAATTCGTTCTGTGGTTAACCTATATGATATAGGTTAACCACAGAACGAATTACGCACTAGCGTTGCCAGGCGTCCGGTTAAAGCCGGACATAGTTAGGCTTTTTGGTAGGTTGTCCGGCCAAAATAATCGTTGTCCGGCTTTTGTTAGGCTTTTTACAAAGCCTTTTGCTAAGCTTTTGCTTTTGCATTTTTTTTATCGTACCCATTAATAATGAGACTAAAAATCTTCAATAAGGTGTCCGGCCTTTTACCTAAATGTCCGACCAAAATGGCTATTCTGTCCGGCTTTTAGGACGGGGGACCTGGCAACCCTACCTATATCTATGTATTGACAAAGATGTATCAGTATATCATCATGGTACCAAATCAAAGCCATTAGTGCAGCGAGCCGTCACACATACTTCAAATGACATCAAAAGTTAGTTGGAAACTGACAAATCGCTAAAATGTAATATCCATTAGGAAAATCGACTACACTCACTAAGGGCGAACTCGTTAACACACTTTCCAAGTTTCCCATCGAAAACTACCCCCGTTTATACTACCAAATACGTTGAGGACAAACTAATAAACGTGAATG
This sequence comes from Nycteola revayana, assembly GCA_947037095.2. Taxonomy (NCBI): domain Eukaryota; kingdom Metazoa; phylum Arthropoda; class Insecta; order Lepidoptera; family Nolidae; genus Nycteola; species Nycteola revayana. Next base: position 17,600,728 of record OX344858.2, on the reverse strand, counting down.
TTTAATATTCCGAATCTTCTTACCCCCACCCGATTTCAATACGAGTTTAAGTAATATCGAATTCTGGAATCGCGTTTTCACGTACAACGCAGTTAAAGGGGGGGGGGGGAGCATCAAGTAACGTTTCTTCGGATACGCCAGACCAGACGTTATGGACTGTTTCAAAGAGTGATTTCCCTTGGAACCAATGTAGCATATAAATACCATTATTCTGAAACAATTCACGCTTCGTCCCGTTGCGTTGTTTTGAATTGAACGGGGTATTGAATAAGATGTTCGAGTATAACTTTTGAGATTTCATCATTCTCAATTTGTACTCAAAGTAGGTTGTGAGGGCAATGTAGGGGATTTACAATTGATTTTGAGTTTACGTCATTTGGATACATAACGAGTTCTGAATAGACCCTTGACATACATTATTTTAGACACAAAATACCTTTTTTAGAAACTAATATATCAAGTCAATGCTAAAATCAGGTCTAAATCAAGTGTAACACGTGATGCGTATATTTTCCTCATTAATTAAAAAAGTTGTAGTTAGTAAGTAGTTACCAACGAAATCACGAGGCGATCATAACACTCCCATAGGTACAGACGTTACCAAACATTCGCAACCAACCGAGCGTAGTTTCAAAACCAATATTGCCAAAAATTTGCAACCGTAAAACTTTCAAGAGCATTCATCACCGATACTTATAGGGGGGTTATCCCCCCTACCGAAACGTCTAATGAAATCAGACATGCCAACGAAATTGTAGATTCAATTAGTACAGAACAGTTACCATTCTTATCGGGACGAGACGATTTTACGAACGAATTAATCCGAAAACATACGATTCCTATCTTCCCCTACCTCCCTAGTAGGTACCTATATCTATTGTATATCGATGTGACGTCATTGTATTTGCCAAGAGTAATTAAGTTCGTATATTGAGACATTCGAACACGGATGATGGAGTTAAAATGTCTCAAGTTTGGCCTAAGACTGTATTTATTGAACATTTTCAAGTTTGGATTCCAAAGAGTTGTGATGTAAAGGAGTGGTTTGGGGATTAGTGATCATTTTGTCGCTAAAGAGTCGAGTTTACATGTTAGGTATAAGTTTGAAGTTTCTTGGAAGGTTTGGTTAAGAAACACTGCACACGTTTAATTTGTGTTAATTAATTATAGTGGAAATCGTATTATATTTTCATATGACAATATTTGTTTTCATCAATAAACAAATAAATCACACTTATAAATTGAAATATTAAGCCGTAACCATAGACAATTATAGTAATCGAATTATTCAATCGGAATAAATTATAAGTGAATCGAAATAAATCTAATTTGAAGAATTAAAATGCGATACTCAATAATTCAATAGACAACCTAGAGGGTTCAATCAAAACAGACGATACGAATCATCGATAATATAGTAATAGAAGGGACGCTAAAATAGGGTATTTTTTTATTATAGCTTATTGATAACTCACGCCTCAGTATTGAAGTTATTGATAGATTGATACTAATGCGCGGTTCCGTGGGGTGAGCAATTTTATTACAAATGTCGTTGACGGAACCACAATTGGATATTGTGTGTAATTCTTTCGCACACAATGGATTTTATTTTTTCATCGCTTTACGTTTGATTATTGGCGCTTTTATTTACATGTTTGTGTTTTTTTATTGATTGTTTGTTTATGAATGTTTGTAACGAGTGCTTATTGTGTTTGCACGGATTGCGGTGATTGATATAATTGGGTCAAAATGTGTTTGTCTCCGAAACAACTGTGCATTTCTCCCTCGCGTCGTGCTGTCAATTCCATTTGATATTCAAACTCTTTTACAACGCGGCGTCCATTTTTAAATCGTTATCAAGACGTTCCATTTCCCCGGTGCCGCAGGATCCAATTTACCAGATCAGAGACGAGCAAGTTCATAGACAATATAGATTCAAACAATGGCGTTCCATATTCGTGCTCACACTTCAATATGCGAAATTGACACCGCAATATTACAAACAGAAATAAGATTGCCGGGGGCACCCCCTCCTGGGGGTGTACTTTATTATACGAAATGTCTTCACGATTGAAACCAATTGTTAATTGAGCTATATCTATGAAAATTGCGTCTGTGCGTCGCCGATTCTTATCGGAATTTGTCGTTAAATTTATTATACAACGGCTTTTCGGTTTCCGATGTGAAATGGAACGTTTATTGAGGCTTCGGATTTAAGTATTAATAATTTAGACGTCGATTTTACAGCCGAGAAATTAATTACAAGTGGTGTTTTGAGGAATAAGAAGTAATTGAATTGAATAAAGAATCAATATTGTCTTTATCTGTACCAGTCATTTGTAACCGCGACTCTTACTACATCTTCCACATTAAAAAAAAACAAGAACAAACTATAAATCGTCTATGGTCACTCTAACGGTCACATACAAAACCCAAATTTAGAACATCGATTCGAAACATTAGGGGCTGGGGATACAATTATTTTAATATACAAAATAGAGGGCCGACAATAGTTAGACAAATGAATAAATCCAAATGGAAATTTCCCTATTCGTGAACAATAGTTAGATTTTAGAGGCTGTATCTCGTACAGACAGATTGATTGGGCCATTCTACAGACGGAGGTGAGGATACAGACCCTCCTTAATTGATTATTATTGATATATTACATTAAATTGTGTTATTTATCTTAAAAGTTGTATTATCTTTTTTATTTCTTACAAGGAAATGATGTGATTACTTAGCAAATGTCATGTTTCCTCGAATATACATCGCCGAATCGTGATAATATCCATATAAAGCGACACCTCGTATATCATTGAAATCTCGCCGTCAGCCTATGCAGGCGGGTTGCCGACAATATCTCTAGCAAAATCTCAAGTTTCGACATAAATAATCACATTGCGTTCACATAAATTTCGGATCTCTCTCCATATTTTGTTACCTGCGCCGTTTGTTACGATTTTATTATGAAAATGAATGGCAGGAGCGGCCGCCCGTCGAGGGTGGTAGACGATCAAAAGGGTTCCTAATTTCGTACATTTCGTACGTTTTCTACACTACACAAACTATGAGTTTTATGGGCCAAATCTTTTATGGGATAATCAAATTTTGTATTATTAATGCTTTTAATTCGCAGATGTGAATTGATTCTCGTATTTTGGTTGCCGCTCTGCGGTCTGCTTCTATATGAGTCTGGAAGTCTGGAATCACTAATTATTTTTTTGTTTTGATACTTTTAACCGTAGTGGCTTTCATATTTTTATATCTATCATGTAAAGTGCTGAATTGTTTATGAATTCATTATTTAAGCAACATTTAGAATCTCGTTTTCTTTCATTAGATATGTATGAATGTGGCCATTTTATTTAAGAGAACAAGAATGATATGTAATTAAAATACGCAGGTACAAAGTAGGTGTTGCTCTATCATTCCGTTACCCTCAAAATAAGCAAACCAACATACAAACCGACATCATTATTTGTGAAACAAACACACATCCTATCATTATTTTAATTGAAACCGTTTGACGTTAACTTATTTTTGACATTCGCCTTCTTCAGAATTAATTTGCATGTTCTATGGTCCTCCGTGTCGGTACGGTTAAACATTTGTTTTCATTATTTTGTGTTGGTAAGAATTAATTGGAATTTACATTGTATAAAACACATGTGTAATTAGAAAACATGTTGAATTTGAAGTTGTCAAACAAAATACTGCGTGTAACGGAACACGTCAATGTTTCTCAAGTGCGGTTTCCCGCGGAAATAATTATTGAAAAACAAACTAGAATCTTTATGGAATTCATCTATCATTTTGACAATCAACATTTGGTTCGAAACTCCGAGGCAAAGGTAACTAAAGTATTCAGCCAGTGATCTAACGCTCTACATGAACTCAAACTGGAAAGTATCCTTAACGCTCACGGTTCCGCATACATATCTAACATTAAATGTAATCGTGGAAACCTGTGAAAATATGTAAATTGATCCTTGGAGATGCCGGACCGACGGACTGAGTGAAATTTGAATATAAACTTTCCACCAGCACCGTATAAGCGCCATTTATTTTGGCCGCCCATAAAATATAATGATTTTTGACGTAGCTCCTGGCTATATTAATTTTGTGGGTTTATAGGGGGTGGGTCTGATATATCGACAGGTATTTCTGTGGGTGCGCGCCTTAATTACGTCATTGACCTCTTCATTACAATGTAAGTTCTATGCTCATCGCGTTTTCGTTGTGTTTTCATAGGAAGAGGAAATCATTAGAGTTCACATTTGGCAACAGTTGCGTGCGTTTGTCATAGCCCAGTTATCAAAATGTTCCCTATTTCCATATACCTGCATCAATCAACAAACTCATAATAATATAAAAGTATTAAAATAATAACCCGCGCTACGATACGGGCGCCTGCATGCGCCTGAGAAAACGAATAATGGAACGAATTAGAATTTTCCAAATAAGTTATGTCAATATGCAAACTCGAAACCCATTATTAAAATATTCCAACGTCTAAATATCTGAAAAGGGAAAAAATCCCCAAAATGGACGCCACTCGTCTGAATAAGAGATCCGGAATATTTACATAAAAAACAAATAATACACACCGAGACGGGATGCGCGCATAAAATTAAAATCGATGAGGAATTCTACCCTACGAATTAAATATCATTGCCTTGTCTCACACACACAGTCGCGTTAAGATCTAGATTAATGTTGAAGGGGCATCATGTGACAACAACCATAGCCCGACTCGAATCATTCCAATAGATTCAATCAAAATTTAAAAAGAATTTAATTTCTAAACGTGCGGCTTCAATACTATTTATGATTCGAATTTCAAACGTTAAAAACAAAAACATTCTTCCGTACCATAAAGAACAGATATTTTAAAAAAATCGCGCATTCTCAATGGGGTGTAGGTTAAAATATCGGTCCGCGCTTATTTGCATACTAACTAAAATAATTTATTATTTTTTCTCGGAGGGTCGCGGTCTACGTGGGGTGAGATTGTATACAATGAGAATAACTAGAAACCGAGTGTTATTGGCCCGATCACGCGTCAGAACATTTTAAATAATGTTCTTCGGAATAGCGTTTGAAGTTTCGAATTTCAAATATAGATGATATACGGTCGGTGTAGTTCCAAACAAATATCAAATTACGATAAAAAAAAAAAAAAAAAAAAAAAAAAAAAAAAAAAAAAAAAAAAAAAAAAAAAAAACTTGTCATGCAAGCCTGTCATTTAAAGCTCTGTTTTTCAAATAATTAATTAAAAATTATTGGTGCACTCGTTTTTAATTTAGAGGGCGTTGAAGTTGCTCTCTTAAAGTGCTTAAGCTGTGAAATTATTTTGAAAAGACGGGAATCACGCTTTCAACTACAACAGCTGTTTTTTATTTTGATTTTATAGAATATTTGTTGTGAATTTTGACATCTATGATGCTGAACTGGTTGCCGTAGCAACCGTGGCGCCGAGCAGCGGAGCGCATGCGGTGCTGCTCGCCATTGGACGCGCATCTGTTGCGCATGATACCTGTCGTGGTGGTGCCGTCATGTGCTGTTTTGACGTGTTGTAAATTAAATTGTAAATATTTTGGTGGATAATTTGTGTTTTCTGGTGAAATTGTTTAAGTAATTGGACTTCCTTTGTATGTTTATTTTGATTTTATCCATTTTTGCTTTTTGTTTTTATATTTTATATAAAAAACAACCCCGACAAATCGACAACAATCTGATGGCTACTCGGAATGCAGACGTGGCTGTATCTTTGGATAATACTTTCATATGTAACAGTTGCTCCCAACCTCGTTCCTTCCAAACTTCTAGAGGCTTAAAAATCCACATAGGCAAAATTCATAAAAATACAGAATTACAACTGCAAACTTTAACTCATGGCCTTACAAACTCACAAAATTCTAGCATTTTACAGGACTTACCCCTTTGGAAACTATTATCTAAATTAAAAGCCGATGTATCAGTCATTCGACGTATTCCTCGAGGCGCTCGCATTTCTGTGGCGCAAGTTCTAACTCAAAATATTAGAAATGTTATAACAGATAATTCAGAACGGGCTTGGGAACAATTGTTAACATTTCCGTATAGAATATTACATGTTTCTCATTTAACTTCAGACCGTTCATCTTTGACTTCAAAAATCAAACGTAATTGCACTAATAATCCAAACATATTTAGTGAAACCATTCAGCCACAATCAACAGCTCAATCTCTTTCTTCAACCAAAAACAAATTTCCATTACATCTGATAGAGAATAAATTAAGTGACGGTGACATCAGAGGTGCAGCTCGTATATTATTTTCCAATGATACAGTCGCACCTTATAACTCAGATACTCTCACAGCTCTGCGTTTAAAGCATCCACCTGCATCGAACACACCTCTTCCGCCTCCACCAGAAGCCGACGAAATAAGTTGTCCTGTAGTGACGACGGAGGAAATACTCAGCGCTATAGGCTGCTTCCCCAGTGGATCTGCCGGAGGGCTTGATGCTCTCACGCCTCAGCACCTTAAGGATTTAATTAGTGGTGCTTGTGGCAGTGCGGGTGAGGCTTTAGCTATAGCGCTGACTGATTTAATTAACTTCCTGTTAGCAGGTCGTGTTAATGGTAATATTACAGATATTTTATATGGAGCAAACCTATGTGCCTTGAACAAAAAAGATGGAGGTATACGGCCTATTGCCATTGGCACGACCTACCGTCGCCTAGCTGCAAAAGTATGTTGCAAGCTAAACGTTAATCAACTGGCCGAATATTTCCAACCGACGCAGCTAGGATTCGGCTCTCGTGGAGGTTGTGAAGCTGCTGTACATGCCCTTAGGACTTTCCTTTTAAATGACGGAGGTGATATTTTGTTGAAGGTGGATGTTAAAAATGCCTTCAATTCCGTTGACAAATCCTCCTTGTTGACAGAGATCAAAACAATTATTCCAGATCTGTATCCTTTTCTATATCAATGTTATGGCCAAAATTCAAAATTAGTTTACCGCAATGATCTCATTTTATCTGAAGTCGGTTGTCAGCAAGGAGACCCCCTTGGGCCAGCTATTTTTAGTCTTGCAATTCACCCTATCATTACACGTTTAGAATCTAAATTTAATGTGTGGTATTTAGATGACGGAACTATTGGAGGCGATGTTGATACTGTTTTGAAAGATTTAAATACCTTGATTACTGAATTTCGAAAGATCGGCCTGGAATTAAATTTTGCAAAATGTGAATTATTCATTTCTGACCACTGTGTATCAAAAAATGATATTATTGCTAATTTCAATTCTCTTGCACCTAACATCAAAATCATCGATAATTCTTCTCTTCGCCTCCTTGGTTCACCAGTCCTTAATGAGTCTATACCTGATTTTATTTCAGAAAAAATTCAAAATTTCAATTCGGTTTCAGATAGACTTTGTAAAATTAATACGCATATGGCTTACGTTTTAATCAGATATTGTTTGTTTGTTCCAAATTTTACGTATTTCTTACGTTGTTGCCCTTTTTGGAATCATCCTGAGCTATTACAAAAATTGGACAGCATCGTTAAGAATACACTCACAACCATTTTCAATACAATTTTTAACGACCGTAGCTTTTCTCAGGCTTCACTGCCCATTCGGTATGGGGGCCTTGGGATTAGAAAAATTTCTAGTGTGTCTTTGCCAGCTTTCCTGTCTTCAGTCTCAAGCACTCAAAATTTATCTCTATCAATTTTATCACCCAGTTTAGGCAATGTACAAATTTCTTTTTTGGCTGAAGCTACAAATGCATGGAAAGTAGTTTGCCCAAACACGGCTTTGCCCAAAGACCAGTCCTCACAGAAGCAGTGGGACGGGCCGCTCTGCGAGTTGGAACGGAATAAACTTTTACAAACGTCTACAACTCCGTCAGAGCGAGCGCGGCTCCTAGCTGTGTCACGTTGGGAATCTGGTCTTTGGCTGCAGGCATTGCCAAATTTTCAGTTAGGAAACGTTTTAGACAACAATACATTCCGGGTCGCCTTATCATTACGTATCGGTGCACCCTGCGTCGTCCCCCACCGTTGTGTATGTGGCGATGCAGTCGACAGCCTAGGTCACCACGGGCTGTCTTGTGTTAAAAGTGCAGGTCGTATGGCTCGACACTGCGCTTTAAATGACGTCATTCGTCGGGCCTTCGTTAGTGCCAATGTTACAGCAGTTCTAGAGCCAAATGGTTTAATGCGCGACGATGGTAAGAGGCCCGACGGCATGACTTTAATTCCCTGGAAGATGGGACGGCCTTTAGTTTGGGATGCTACATGTGTAGACACCCTTGCACCGTCTCATCTTTCAGAGACTGTTAATTTGGCAGGTGGTGCTGCTTCAGCTGCGGAATCCCTCAAACGGCGTAAATATTCTAGCCTTGATAAAGGCTATCTATTTGTGCCGTTTGGGGTGGAAACTTTCGGCCCTTGGGGACCTGGTGCACTCGAAATTTTTAAAGATTTGTCGGGGAGGTTAAGAGAATGCACGCATGACCAGAAGGCTGGCCTGAACTTTGGGCAAAAGGTGAGCATTACTATCCAGCGAGGCAATGCGGCCAGCATTTTGGGCACGTTACCATACATTATAGATGAAATGTAAACTAAATTATTAGTCAGTATTAATTATATTTTTTCAATTTATAGTCATCAAAGTACTTAAGTAGTAATGCTGCATGCTGGTAACAAATAAAACTAGAATATTGTAAAAAAAAAAAAAAAAAAAAAAAATATCAAATTAAACATACACGGAAATGCAATATTCTACGTCAAAACACGGGATGCTTAAAAGTTTGAATCAAAGCGGTTCGGAAATCAAAGTACTGTTGGCAAAAGGATGAGTGGAGATCGCGGTTCGCATCGCATCCTTACAACGTAGCGTATGATTGCGCGAAACAAAGGCTCAGCGCAACTTTCAGAACGAACTCGTTGCGTCGGGAAAAAGTTTGACGACTACCGTGTGTCACGTGCCGCCATTACCAATGGATTCCATTTTAGTATATTTCATGGAGTTCTAATGAATTCCAAATATGAATCGGATTTTTTTAATTATTCATTATTCGAAATCGTTGTAAGTTTGAAGTTGTTTTAAAAATGGAACCTTTTCACGATTCTTTATTGCGTTAAAATAACATTTGTAAGGTTTGCTCGCAGAATAAACTGAAACCGACACAATAAATAATTAATTTCTAAGTAAAAACCTAGAATCCAATATTCCAAAGTTTGCCATACTAAAAATAAACCATCGATTCCTCGAATAAGCCCGAACAAGTATTGCTCGTACAGTTTCAAAACTGACCAAAACAGTGTAGCAATGTTTCTGTTGACGCTGCTAACTCTAGCCAACAAAATTATCATTCATATCAAAGGGAATAATTTTAAATATCTACACACCAGTCCAGACGGCCACCCCGAAAGATTTATACATTTTATACACCCCGCGCCAAATTCTACGAACCACTGAAGCATTATATGTTTCCATTTTTTTCCGTCTGCTATCGCCTTTGTTTTGGACTGGTGTTATTAATTGTATATACGTAATTGGAGTTTGAAATTCGAATATCTTATTGGGATTTTCGAGTGTTTTCTTGCGTGAAGCGGCCATTTTATCTTGTTTTATTTGTGTCCGAATGCATATTATTTGCAATGCTTAGCAAAAATATGGGGTGCTCGTATACCTAATGCGTTCATAGTAATTGCGATTGATATAAAAGCTGAACAACCAATTTATTTATTTTTTTGTAGACATGTTTTTTTTACTATGTGCACTATTTGTCTTACTCTTTTAAGCCATGTTTGGAAGTGGGGAACACAACTCGATAGGTTATCGCAGTTTTTTACTCGAGTTACAAAAGTTTTCATTCATATGTAAATACGACGTCTTTAATAGAAGTAGTAACATTAAATCGACAGGAGTCCTTACAAATATTAATGATAGGGAACTTTTAACGGTGGTATTTAACTATTGTGCCAAGAATTATATGACTCACGTGCAAAAGGGTAAGGAACTCAACTCAAAAAAGAGTTGAGTTCAAAAAGAGGTTTGATAGTTTTAGCAATAGTTTTTTGCATAACACATAACATTCAGAATTGTCATCATACACACAAGTTATTGACGCACCAAAACAAAACTTAACAAGGGGAGATGCACAGAGCAAAGATATCGGACAGGAAAAGGGGTTGATTTTGATTGAATATCTGTTATTAAGACCCTCCCTACCCACACAGGCGCAGATATAAAATAATATACACATTAAGTTTATAAATATGCATGAGTTTCGTTAATACTTGTATGTGTGCGTCGAATTTATAATTATAAGTGTGTGTGTGTATTGATTGTAATAAATTGTGCTCATTGTACGAATGCAAAGCTAGCGAAGCTTTTAACGGAACACATTGTATTTGAAAATAGAACTTACAAAATTTGTCTATACATAGAAGTGTTCTAAATTTAAATGCAATGTTGGCGGTTTTGTTTGCTGCCAGTGTTTGCTTGTCACGTAACTAATTTTAATTACTTATGGTACATATCGATTCTCGAGATGAAACGGCAGTTATTCTCGACAATCTCGAAGATTGATCATCCTTATTCGTATCATATATTAGATTTATATAAGTGGGAGTTTATATTAAACTCTGATATTCGTCGTCAGACGATGACACAATAATTAATTGAGGTCGAATTGTGCGGTTTCCTGCGAAGTCTTATTGTTTTGCAGTTTTTTGTTCCACTTCCAGAATTAATTTACTTTCAGTTCTGCCAACGATCGCACGCAGATATTTAATGATGTACGTTTTGTTTTGATTACTAAGAGTTTTTACGGTTTTTCAGAATTCGTGATATTTTAAAATTAATAGGTACAGTCCATATGGTACTTACTTGTATAGAGTTAGTAAACAAAGACAATATAGAGGATAAAAAAAGACACAAGTCATTTAGAACACCGATAGAATTTGAAAATATTTGTAAATTTGTTACTCTGCGTAAAGATTATTTTCTAAGAAAGTCTTGGAATATAAACTTATTTTAATTTATAAGGAATCGCATTTCGACATTTCAGTCCCCTAAACAGTGATGTGAAGATAATTAAACATATTTAAATACAGCAGTTGACATCGAGACGTGTTCAAGAACTACGTAGAAGCAAATTGGCAAGAGGGCCGAGAGAGGGCACCACCTGTCAGACGTCATTAACGAGCTGTCAATGTCAAGTGTCACTTGTCAGTTGTACCGAAGATGCTGCTACCATCGGACGGCTGAGAACGAGAATTATATTAATTGTTGGTGATGCATCGACTTGGGGTGGATTATTTTTAGTTCCGGGAAAAGATGATGCATCGAGATTTCGGCGTAATGTCAATAAACTTTCACTAATAAACATCGACAATAATAATTCAATCTACTAAACAAAATAAACAAATCAATTGATATATATATATATAAATATATTACAATTTATAATACTTTAATTATTTTGAATAGCTAAACAACAACAACAACAATTAAAATATCACTTTGATCTTAATTTTAATAATTCGGGCGGCATTTTGGACGCGTTCCAGATTATTTCTATACGAACGAACCTTTTTTTTGGTGTTCGATATGAATATTCGTTTGCATGCGTGTCGCCCTCGTCACGAAATGTGTAAGTTATAAACTGAAGCGGATACAATGTAATCAAATGTATACTACGAATATAAATTAGATTAGATAGAATATAACATTGTAATAGGTATGTACATACATACATAGAAATCAACATTATTTGTTGTATACAAGTTTTCCACGGGTAGTGGATCTACGTTAGTAAACCGCGGAGGATAGTTAGCTTAATAATAATTATAATAAAGTTTATTTCAAGTAACAAATTACTAATGACTCATATTTGTAAGTATAACTTAACCTATCTTAGTATGATAGAAATGAAAGGATTTATAAACAACACAAAAAAAAAATAGTGGAAATATTAACATTGGATAAAAAGTATTTGCGATTACACAAAATACATTTTATAATATTTTAATTGGCACTTTTTCAGTGTTATTTCTTTTTTTTTTGTGTTATTGTAGGGTCTAAGGTAACCAAAATTAGCAATTGGTTAGGTCGCGTCGTGTATTGTAAAGTTGTGACCAAAACTCGCGTATCGCTTATACTTTAGTGCTGGGGTAAGACAGTCCTGTTTTTAACTGGGTTGTTCACCTTCTATAGAAAGGGTTAATTCTGCGAGGGTTCTGCGTGTCCGTCTGAGGTGTACTATATGTTTTTTATTGTTTTTTGAGGGTTGAGGGATGATCCTGACGTTCGTTTTGTTTTTATTTGTGTTAATATTGAAATTATTTGGGGAAAGTTGATCGTTTGTGTGTTTTTGCTAAGGATGGATATCGATTTTGAATTTGGAATGCTAAATATGAAGGAGGAGTGTGATTCTTTTTTTGAAATATATTAATTTTCACTCGTCTTTTTAGACGAAGGGAACATTGTGGTCGGTTGTGAGGCGATATTAAAATCGTTTTTAGACGTTGCATTTCGTTCTAAAACGTTAAGGGTGTGTTTTGAATTTAGAATGTTGTATTCTAGATCGTTATTGGAATGAAACTGGTTAAAATCGTTTTTTATGTTTATAGCGTCATCTTAGATACCAATATTGGAGTGTCTGTTGGTAATGCATAGGAACGTATATACGGTACATACACCAAAATAACATTCTTTTTTCATTTATGTTTGTCCGTCTTTTTGTTTCGGATAATCTCTGGAACGGCCGGACCGATTTTGTCGGGACTTTCACTGGTAGATAGCTGATGTAAAAAAATCCTAAGCTCTGTAGGAAGTGCTCACAGCTGGTTTTAAATAAAGTTTTTTGTTATATTCCCATCGACAAACCCCGATAGTAAACATCTTTTGCATACTGCAAATGACTATTAGAGATCTACCCTTAAACTAATGCCCAAGGGCGCCGTATTAATTCGTATATACGTAACTATAATGTACATTTCTTGTATATAGTGGATACAAAAAGGGTGGGCCCTCTAGGGACTCAAATTTGAGATAGGGGCTCAAAAATCAGAGATTGAACCCTATCGAAGCTGTCTCAGTGTGTGTGAGGGTGACAGGGGGGTGATTTTTTGGACATCGAGAGTTGAGGGTTTGATTGGTATTTATCGATACTAGATATATGTATGGGTAATATTTACTTTAAAATATTAACATCCGGCTACTACAAGAATAATTAACAACGAACTTAATTAATCAGCTGCTCAAATTCTTTGTTAAGTGACGAAAGCATGATTAGCTAATTTCCTACGCTCATCGAGCTACTCGTACTAAAGCATCTTCACCTTACAGAATATCACGGCTGGACAACATTTTTGATTCATATTGTATTCCAGTGTGAGTAAGGTCTCCGGAACTCAGGAGAGTAAAGCGTAAAGGGTACTCATCTTCAGTAGTGGCCCTAGCAATATCTCTATTAAGACTTCTATACGACTTAACATCATGTGGATGATAGTGGTGTTATAAATTTGCCTTGTCAAGTAGAGCCAATTACTCTGGAACTAACATTTTCGTTCAGAAACGATAAACGTCAAAGCTAAAAGTTTTTTTAATTCACGTTTCGAAATTTGAATTTGATTTTACGGCGACAGTTAAGTTAACTATTAGTTGGATGCTTTTTTTTTTTTTTTTTTTTAATATGTGCTTACATTTGACCATAATCTCGCTTGATGGAAGTCTAAGATAAGGCCTAAGATGATACACGTTTGCTTAGAAAGTACTGCTTTGGCATTTGAGTAAGCGGTGGTAAATGTTATATTTTAGTAGTGAGAAACAAAAAACAAATCCATTTTGAAGGTTTCTGAATCTTAAAATAAAAAAAGGTGCTTTATGCTTGAAAGACAACAATAAATTTCCATAAGTGATTGTTTTTATAATAATTTAAGGAGGAAACACATGAAATGTACGGAACAATAATTTCATATGTTTGACCTCTTTCTGTAATAGCGTGACGATACGCATGTTGCTATAGTAAATAAACATTCGAATATTATTAAAATTGGTTCAGCAATTTCCGTGATTGCTATGTAACAAATTTGTTTTGTTGTTTTTTTATTAAGATGGCGCATCTAAGTGTTTAACTACATAACGCATTTTAGATAAAAGATATCAATGTATGCAGTATGTTTGTGACTCAATCCCACTAAATCTACAAAACAGATTAAGATGAAATTTGGCACACATATAGAATATGATACCAGATTTGTTTTTTTTTACTTCTTTACTTCAACAACAAAAATAACGCAGTAAAATTCGCGGGGCGTTATTAGTACACATTATTATATAATTTTATATATATATAACCACCCCGAATATACTATTTACAGTTGCCATAAATATTTATACAATTTTATATTATCGGTAACTAATAAGGGTGGTCAGACCCAATCGATTGATCACGAAGGGTTGAATCAAAGGGGTAGTTTAAAATATTGCAAGGGTAAAACGATACTATCTAATATATATATGTACCGTCTGTTTGTACGTCGTATTTGAGTACGGATTTAGAATGAATGTAAATATGAATGTCTAAATTCGTATTTATTTTTTTACTTTACAATATGCACCGTGATATTTTAATGGGGAATTGTAATTATCAGTAACATTAAAATCCATACTTATAAATAAAATTGGATAGTTTGTTTGTTTACTTGAACGCGTTAATCTCAGGGACTACATGACCAATTTGAAAAATTACAAACTTAGCAACCTGCGCAAGATGGCGTCTTTAGGACTTGGACCTCGGCTCAGGGCGATCGCTGGCGGGGGTATTGTGGGATCATTTCTCTTTTTTTTTTAGGAAATTTTGGGAGACTGTCGCTCTACATTACAGTTCGTGGGCCTCTCGGACTTAGGTTGCATGAGGGCATCGAAAGTTCTTAGTCTAATAGTTTACAAGTCTAAGAATTTAGTCTTTGACCAATCAGCGATGGACAGGCAGTGCGGGAGTGTCTTTTAAAAAAATAGATATTTTTTTATTAAATTTTTCTAAATCGCTATTTTACCTACTAATATAGTAGACGGAAAGTTTATTTATAAATATCTACTCATAATTAGCTTGTTAATTAGTTAATTTTAACATTGCAAACCATTTAGTCGGTATTTGTACAAAAGTTTTATACTCAATGCAATTTTATTATAGTATGACATGCGATAGGATTCGGGAACTATGATAACAATTCGGGGTTTTGAATGCACTGGAGTGTAATACGATCGCACTGTGCACTGTAGTGTTGGCCCCAAGTGTAACGGCACAGTTCATTGTCGATCGATTTGTGACTCAACTAGTCGAGTTTTAAAATGTGTACATACCAATTCTATTTTTTTAAATTAATTTAAAAATAGAACTATTTTTTTAAAATAATTCTCATTTATTATTTATAAATGTAGACCTCAGAAGCACAAGGACTTATGTAGTATTATACTTCAGAAGCATTTAGTTGTAAGTGCCAGTTTACGATAAATCACGAATGTTTCTAACGTATAATGGCACATCCGACCCTATGCTTCTGAGCACTAGAAGTTTGTAAATGTATTTTCAATTCTATTTCAAAAATAGAATTAAACTTTTTTAAATAATGACTGAAGTTTAGTGTTGTAGTGTTGTGGTGTAGAAGAGATTAGTTATGCCACTTTCAAGCGAAGTAAATGGCCCAGTATGTCAACTAGCTATGCTTAAAGGCATACAACTGACTTTCAGGACTTTCGACCTAATTCTGGGGATTTGCAGCTTCCACCACTTCACAGCTGGGTTCAGTGTTGTACCGATTTATATGATTAGTGTGTATATTAGGCAGTTTGAACACTGTGTTGTCATGTTGGAAAACTGTGCCTCATCGTCGCGTGACCGGCGCGGCGCGTTTTGACACGGAATCGTCTGTAGTTTCACACTCAAATTTTCGCGTTTAAAGTCTTGCTTTTTGGTGTGCAATTAGTGATTGTTATCTTCTTTCGTATTGTTACTTTTGTAACTAGACGGAGCTTTTTTTAAAGTGGCAATTTTTCAAATATATTCCGTACGTAATTGCGGGTAGGTGTAAATAAGTAGATAATGGCGGTTACGCTGTCAGATTCAAGTGCTTTGATTTCTAGTGAAACAATTTAAGTTGTTATTTAGAAATTTCGAATACTTTTTTTTAAATCAACGCAAAGACCATAAATATGGCAGTGGAGCGCTCGGTTACATATAAAAAACTAAATAAACTAACAATGCATAATTTGATTGCGTTTTATAACACGACACTTTAATTTTACAAGGACAAATATAAATAGCTTGAATACAAGGTTTTTATTCTCAAACCATACAATTTCTTTGTGCTGACGTAAACGTTATGTTCTATAATTAGTAACAAAAACCGTTTAAAATATTTTATCGCAACCGAATCAATCAAAATGGCGAAATCGCAGCGCCCAGCAATCAATCCTCCACATAACTTATGTATGCGAAATAAATATTAATGGCACAACCCTTTCTTACAACCCCTACCAGTTTCACTAATAAATGTGTATAATTAATCATATAAATATGGCTTGTAGAAATTCTTTGATATGGTAACTATTTGTGTTTGGCTGTGTGTTAATTTTTGTTATTAAAAATGGAATTAGGTTACACCCCTAATGGCATAAATTATTAAGAACCACTACTAAAATAAATATAGCAAAAAAATAATAAAAGTTATTAGAATTTAGTCGACTTAGTACTAGCGTCGCATCACTAAACTTTATGTTACGAAAAAAAACTAGGTATTTAATTAGAACAATGTTCTAATTAACATACAAGCGTTATTTATGAGCTATAACTTACGACCACTTCGGTTTTATATATAATCTAGTAATAAAATTACTATATATACATCTTAATTATCAATAGTTTTTCACACATGACATCCCGCCATTTTTTCAGTCGCCATGTTTTCCTTCCACCGCTTAACCCGTTCTCCACTCCTTAATTCGCTCATAATTGTAAGTCGAGAATATCGATTATCCATTATTATGCGATGTCATTAATAATTTTAATTAATTACGGAACGTGTGGGGTGTGTTTATAGATTCTGTGTATTGTCGTAGCTCCGTACGAAATGATTAATGCTCATCTTTTGCTGTTCATGAGGCGGCTCATTGATTTTTGATGACTTTGTATATTTATAGGATAAGAGGAAGGGTTTTGCTATTATTCGGTTTTGTGTGTTATCTTATACTAATATATTAGTATCTATTTCGTGCTACATACTAAGTTACATGTACTTAATACCTATATGGATAAAAATTGTTTTAACTTAAGATTCTTGATCTTAAGAATCACGATCTTTATAAAATACTTGGCATGTAAATAAGTAGACTGGATAATGTTTTAAGAGCCATAAAATTTGTTTGTCTACCATTAAAGGAGTGATTAAATTATTATTCATTTTTTCAGAATTTAACTCATTCAAGAAGTGACGCTGGTGTCCAAAATGGCGGCCGCGTGCGTCGTTAACGTCCGAGCATCGGATCATATCTTAGCCATTTTCAGTTTCCGAATCATAAAGTGTCAATAAAAATTATCGTTAAAGCCCCATTTGAATATTTACGCCGTTAAAAGTATTTAATATGAAAGAAAGAAGGAAAATTAATAACCCGTTCACTGATATTTTTAATTTGTTCCGTTGTTCCACTTGAGAATATCGATTTGGCTTTAAGTTACAATATAAGTCGAGCTTACAGTAGTTTTATTATGCAATTATGTTAAAAAGGGCAAAGGTATATTCTATTTACTATTTTCCTGGATCGTAAATTATTGGTAAGTACATGAACGTTACTTTCTAAGTGTTAGGTTCTTTAGTAAGTTTGTAATTGAAAATATACTGACATTTAAGTAGGCTTAGTGCTTTAATAGATGATAATAAAGTGAAAGCAATAAATAACGCACATTTTATTTTACAATTTTAAATAAAATAGGGCATATATTTTGACCTTTGATCGTGTTTTTTTCAATATAATGCTACCGTTAATTTTAATTTGAAACTAATTGAATATAGATAATAATATGTATTTGAAATATTGACACTTGAAACAGTTTTTTTTTCGGACGACGATATTTATGAAGATAATTGGCGACAAGGCTTTTGCTACTTCATCGGGCATAGACACTTGTCAATAATGTAAAAATATTTTCTTCCATGTATTCTCCAGGAAGGAGACATTTATATTTTTAATTAAATTAGTTGATCTCAATTAAATAAGCTCTGTAGTTGCGTGTCCTGATTACAGCACTAAGTCTCTCGGCTGCAGTGTAAAAAGCTCTTTACAACGGCTACACTTCAAATGTTATCGCGACACTGACAGTCGATAAGTCGTTTAAAAATGGTACCTTTTTATAGTCACGCGATTCGTTTTAATCGTTTGACGTCTGAGATTAACGCTATTAATGGCCGGTTAACCGTTGGAATATTGACAAATTTCAAATTTAGAATGGAGATAATTGTTTTTGTTTTGTTCTTTTGTTTGGTTTTCGTGTGACGTTTGACAGTTGTCAAATGATGGACGACGGATGACGTAATATATGTTTTTTATTGTTTTTGATTTGTTTGGCTCAATGTAGGTGAGTCTTTGTTGCGAATATAAAAAGCTTACAACTTTGTGAAGTGAAGACTTCCAGATGACATCCTTTGTTGCTTACCTGTAACAAAAAGTAACGATCGAGAATTGAAATAATGGAGTATTGAAAATATGGTTTCAATAAATAACAAGTACCAAACAAATTATGAAAGTTAACATTTGTTCACGAATTCTATAGACATTTCAATTAATATCGGTTACAAAGATTCCGATTGAACAATAATCAGAATTGCAAAACGAAGCCAAATAATATCTACATTATTCGATTTCTGTATCTGACATTAGACCGCCATATTTAAATGTAACAAGGAGTCGCGCCGGCCAAATCGGCAAACCATCCGGAAAGGGGAGAGCGGGGAGAATCGCGCAATTGCTTACTAAACTATCGATGCTAGTTTGTATTGTTCTCATTAAGAACGTAGATGTTTAGAGTACAAAAATATTGATAGAAATTAAAGACAAAATATTTAAGATTAATTTGAATGATTAGCATGTTTAATACAATATTATATGTTCGCTTATCAGACAGAGCCAGTAACTAACAAGATAGATAACTCTCATTGGTGTAAGGTCAAGTCACAGGTCACTTTTTACAACATTTAATTAAATGACCAATTTCAAAAAGAGCGTAACTCCAATAAACATTCCATATAAGATGCGCCCTTTTCGAAATTGTAATTCTCTGTCATAAGTATTTTAAAGAACCACTTCAATCACAAAACAAATAATTAATTAACGAAACAAATTTCCTCGATAAATATTATATACCTACGTACATATATTTCCAATTCTAAAATAAATTAACGAATCGAATGACACAACCCCTTGAAGGGGGTAAATCACACATGAAGAAAAGATAAGAGCTCAACACAAATGTATCGCGGTATTAAATATGTTTTTGTGTGGGGATAACAAAAGATGCGCGCTTCGGGGAAGCAATTACTGCGGAGTCTCCGGTGTCTGAGGGAGCACACGACACATCGAGCCGTTGAGGAGACTACACATCACGTGACATGAGATTGACATAACTTAGTACTGCTAATTAGATCCATGGTCTCCCCTACCTAAGAAAATAAATTATGTTACAGTAAAACTTGAGTATTTATTATTCATTAAATCGTATTTATTATTATATTATTACTCATTGTATTTGTCTGTAAAAATACGATAAATAAATTTTAATTACTTGTATAATTTTATATGAAAATATAATATGAACTTACCTATTTTTATAAAAAAAGTTGAATAGCCATTTAAATAGTAGCTAGTTACGTAAAAATTCGTGAATGAAGTTCAACAAAACTGGCTTAAAAAGTCTATTTTTGTAGTAGTACATCTCGTACAAACTTTGGACAGAAATAACATGCCAAGTTTTAGTTCAACTTAGTTTAGTACGATCACACTTAATTTTAGAAATGAATAGCTTAATATTCTCTCTCAGACTATTTATTTTTGAATATATGTATACTAATACAAACACAAAAGACTTGATTTTTTGTTTGTTTTACTTTAAATAAGCTCCGTAACTACTGAACCGATTTCGAAAATTCTGTCACCATTAGAAAGCTACCTTATCAAGGAATAACATAGGCTATATGTAATAATAAAGTTCGCATCGGAACCGGGTAAGTGTAAAATAAAATAAAAAACTATACACACTCAATTTAGGCAATAACTATACGGCTCTCGTGGTTGTTTCGTGTCTAATTTTATAGATTCCCTTTTGTGTATGTTAGTATATATATCCTACTATCCTATCCTACTAATATTATAAACGCGAAAGTTTGTAAGTATGGATGGATGGATATATTTTTGTTATTCTTTCACACCGAAACTACTGAACAGAATAGGCTGAAATTTTGCACCGGGATAGATTATACGCTGGATTAACATATAAGCTACAAAAAATCACGCTCCGACCCACTGGGGCAGAGTAACGCGGGTAAAACCGCGGGGCGCAGCTAGTAAGCTATATGTTTCGAATAAAAGTCCACCCGTACATAAATAAATACAGAAAATTAAATAAATAAAACATATAACCTTTTTAATTGTCAAAAAAACACAACAAGTTACGATTTCTAATGATTCGCTAAAACAATGGTGTTGTTTCAATATAAGTTATCGTGTAAAGGGTCCCCAATAACGGTTGTACGTAAGAAATTTATAAGTAGGCCTCGGCATAAGGGAATTAATTGTATTATTGTAGGGCTCCGATGAGGGATCGCGCAAGAATTATCAATTAGAGAAAGAAGATGCCGAATTTGGGCCTATAGGGCTGTGTGATTGGGAAATTTTGACAAATATATATGTATAGTGTATACAAATAAATAAAATAGAGGTATTTGTTTGTAATGGAAAAATGACTGGTTTTTATTAGATGCTTATGAACACAAAAAATCTGTCTGTGTGTCTGTTTGTTACGGCTAATCTCAGTAACGACAGTCCCATCAAGGGACTTCCAGATACAAAATCCTTTTTTACGCGGATAAAGTCGCAGCCAGCAGTTAGTAAATAATATTATATATTACGCAAAATGAATTATTTACAATTAAATGTTTAAATAACCTTCAAATAAATTTTGATTTTACAGTGTAGGTCATAGAATTCATTATGACGTCAATGAACACATCTTAAATCATTTGATTGTCTCAACTATTTTTACTATTTACATATCATAATTTAAAAACGCTACTATTATTTCTTTAGAGAATTAAAAAGCGACGTTATTCAAAGTTACATAAAATTAAAAAAAAGAATAATATCATTTAAAAAAACAATACCCCTATCTTGTGTAGATATCGTAAATCAGGCGTCCCTACGGAGGGGAGACCGGGGAGGATAGGACGCCGATTTTACGCAACATTCGTCTTAGCATTAGTACTTACAAGTATTCTTGTTTTCCTCTTTAATTGTGTATCGGTTTGGCCCGACCGCCTCTTTGTAAATTCTATGTATATGCTTGGCTGTTTGTGTCGTATTGAGAAGGGTTATTTTGTATGCAAATGTTAAAATACAAATATGTATATTAATAATTTAAATAAAAGGATTATTCAACCTTTGTGGCGTAGTGGTATAAGTCTAGCTTTAAGTCTCGCAGGTAGTAAGTTCAGGCCCGACTGTAGTTGATTGATGGACTACTTTCCGTGCTTTGCACTTTCACGCTGTTCGTCCCAATTGTTATAACATAATCTATAGCAATCGTATAGAAGGGAAAGGACAGCGCGTTTCCCTGTTTGATACAATATAATACTGCGGTCACCAATCCAACTGGCAAGCGTGGTGACTTTGGCAAAAACACTCGTTTGGAAGGAAGCCCATGGTCAGCAGTGGACGATTTATTTTGTTTTTATACTTTTACTAAGTACTTAATGTAACTTATAATTAACCATGACCGAATCTGAATCATAAAACAACGTAAAACAGGGCTTAATTCTGATAACATAACCAGTATCTCGAATATCAACGTTAAAACAAAGGCTAAAGATTCAAATTCGAATGGCAGCAAAAAAGGAAATTCAAAATAATTAGCAAGATTTTTTCTTGCGACCTCAGGTGGCGACAGACTTAAATAAATAATCGAAGTTGTTAAAGCCCCTCTCAATTATCGAGGGACACCCTATTGGAGGATGCTATTGTTTTTGGACACAAATATCCTTTTAGTTGGTAAATAAACTGTTGGATAGCATCAAAGTATAAATGGTGTCAGTGTAGAAGCGATCGCGACGTCTAATCTAAGTATAATATATTATTACTAGCGGCCCGCCCCGGCTTCGCACGGGTGGACTTTTATACCCTACCCCTGCCCTACCCTACCCCTATCCTAACCCTACCCTACCCCTACCATACCCCTACCCTACCCTACCCTACCCCTACCCTACCCTACCCTACCCTACCCTACCCTTCCCTACCCTACCCCTACCCAAAAGTATCCTATGTCCTTCTCGCAGTTCTTAGCTACCTCCCTACCAATTTTCAGCCAAATCGGTTCAGCCGTTCTTGAGTTATAAATAGTGTAACTAACACGACTTTCTTTTGTTTTTAAAATGTATTCAGGGCGTAGACAAATCCAACGAAACAAAAACCATGAAAATTGATCCAGCCGATCTCGAGTTATAAGTGTTGTAACAAACCCGTCTTTGTTTTATATATATAAGATTAATACGCGAAAATTGCGCGGATGGAAGAATACGAAATTTCGCAACCTTAACTGACGTTTATTTGATAAAAAAAACTCATAAAATGTCATCCTACTAGTATTAAAAATGCCAAAGTTTTGTATGTGTGGATGTATCTATGTTTGTTACTCTTTCACGCAAAAACTACTGGATGGATTTGGCTGAAACTTTGCACGGATATAGTTAATAAGCTCGATTAACATATAGGCTACAAAAAATCACGGTCCGACCCACTGGAGCAGAGTAACGCGGGTAAAACCGCGGGCGCAGTTAGTATGAAATAAGAACAAAGCTGAATTAAAATACTTAAGCGACAAATCTACCAATGTCGTTACCTTAATACCTATAGATGTCTTAACAATATCCAAACAAACAGAACAATAGTTAGAAACAAAACGATTCCACCATCCGTTTAAAACACATTAAGCGATTTACTTAACGTCTCAATTCTAATACCAAACAAAAACCAACTTAATACACCAATCAATAAGATAGAACTTCGATTGGAGACGACCGTCCTTGAACACAAACTACATCTAAACAAAACACGCGACTCCAAAGTACTATAGACCCTAACTTGATATACTTAAGTCGAGAATTCAATAAATTGTTAATCAAACTTAAGACGTTACAAAAGTGGATTGTTACCGATCTATCGGAATAGTTCTCTTAAGATGAAGTGTAATGCATTGTCGTTAAATTAATGCTACGATTTATGACAATCGAAATTAGCCCCAAACGAGGGCCGATGGATCGCTGCTTAGTTTTATTGATGAATGTATTTGAATACAAATAAGTGTGACATTATCCCAACGATGGGTGGACAAGGGATTTTAGTGGTTATGCACTCGAGAATTAAGTTCGTATTAGGTTGAGCGAGCTTCATACATGGCGTACTTAGTTAGTGGATACATTGACTTGCAAATAGTTTTGTAAGTTTAGAGTAGACTAAAATTATAACTGTTAATTAAAATATTATCTAGGTATAGGTACATATAAATGTAAACACTCCATATACATAATTATTATTATGCATTTAGTAAAACCCTTTTACCAACCTAATAACAAAGAAATGGTTAAAAATATATCTGTCTGTCTCTTTGCGTCTAATCTCAGTACAAACTAGACCGATTTTTATTGGCATTTTCATTGGCTAATTTTATTTTTTTGTCTGTCTTTTTGCATGTCCGTGTTTAAGACATTAAGACAAGACTTAAATTGTTGGATAGCTTAAAGTCGAAGGCAGTAAGACTAACAGTGTGTTTTATAAATAGCTCAATTCCATAAGATGCGTTCCCACGTTCGTCATGTCATGTCAATCCATCATCAACTAATATAAAAATGTCAACCATCGGACAATTTGCAATAATTTCAGTACATGCTTGAGTAAATCCACCATGCAGTTGCAGCTACCGTAGATAATGAGGTTCGATTCCGCGGGAAGCAATTTTCTTGTATAATACGTCGATTTTTATTTTATTTCGTTTTGGAACAATGAGTTGCATACTGATTGTCCTATTATGGTTGGAAATGAAAGTTGGAAATGTCGCAGTATTTATGGAATCGAATCGAAACCAGCGCTAGGTGTTTGGCTAGCCAATGCTGAGGTCTCTGAATCGCATATTCTACCGAAAAAGTAGAACGTAGAACCACTTTTTCGATAGAACATGCGAGATTACTTATTTTTGTATTTTCTAATAAGCAATATGAAATTAGCGAAATAAAAGACATTTATTCAGCACTTAGGTATTTACATACACTTGTACATGTCAAGATAATTCATAATGCATATAAAATTAATTATAAATAGGTAACGTTTATTATTAATTTATTTAAGGTGTGCTAGAAGTCTGTCTATATATGATTTTGCCTAGTGACCACCAGGCATTAGCCTATGACATGGGGGGGTGGCCCTACTTAAGATAAAAGTTCGAATCCTGAAAATTGAAAAGAAAGTAATACTAGTCTTGAAATTGCTTTTTGAATTTAATAATTAGAAGTCTAAAATTGCAAAACATGTGACGTCACTAGGGAGGGGGAATCACAAACGTGATTAGCAGTTACTATGGGGGGTCAACATCAGAAATCATGAAATTTGTGTGACAATGTCAACGGTTAAGATATCTAAATTAGACGAAACAAACTATACCTATTTTATATAAAGTCCGGTTTGACTCACGTTTGTAGAATTTTGGGGGTTTCTCGACCGCGGTTTCGGCTCGAACCGAGAGCCTTCTTCAAGGAGCGAGCTGTTTGCGCCTCGGTGACCCGCGCTCTCGGTTGGAGCCGAAACCGTGTTCGAGAAATCGCCAAAAAATCTACTAACGAGAGTCAAACCGGACTTCATATAAAATATGAACAATACTCACGAAAGTTATTATACAAAAATTTTATTTAGGTGAAACATCATAAATGAAAGACAAACCTCAATCTAAACACTGATTAGTATTATATATCTGTCACAAAAGCACTATCACGTGAAATGAAACGAGGAACATTACACTCCTCAGTAACAACCACATTAAACTACGACTTGACTCAGATTGGATAATATTTTGTACAAATCATTATCGCATCGAGTTATGTTTTGTAAATGTATGTATATCGATTATTAGAACGAGATGTTCAAACTTCTGCAAGTTGCTTTAAACACATTGTTTTAAAATTCTAGTAATTTATAATTTAATTTATAGAATCACGTTACCTACTTTGCTGAAATCTATATTAATCCAAATTAAAAAGACTAAATATCTTAATTTAAAAAATGAATAGCTTTAATAACAATAAATATTATGTCCTATTAATAATTATATAAAGCCATTGGTATTTGGACTACCGATTTAGTATAGAAAGATTAGAGAAAACCGACGTCGATTTCATAAAATTTTATCGTGATTAAAAGTCAATTTCATTCAAACCAAAATACATATAAGCTGTATCAGTTTCACATGTGGCTGAAACATTTTGATATGACTTCCATACAATATCTGTCAAAATTAAATAATTCAATTGATATTTTTTTCTGGCGACGAAAAAACGGCCCAAAAATGCTAATAAATAATCTTGATTAATTAACTCATAGCCGATGTTTGAAAACCGCTGTTTCCGCGGATGCGAGATAAAACAAAGTTCGCTCAACTAAAAACTACAAAATAATAAATATTGACCCGCCGATAAGCAGTCATTGACTTAACCGAATCGATATTACTTACGATCGGTTTCGCCTTACACGTGTGGTGAGAGATGTTGCGTCAAATTTTATCTCCAGCAACTGTTTTTTAATATCGATAAACTAAAAACAAAACCAGATATAAAATCCTATGGACCACCAAACTCTTCTAAAGTTAAGTCCATTATATTTACAAATACAGAAACCCTTTCGTATGCCAACTCGAGTTGCGCCAAAATTGAAATAAAAGAATTTGTTAATACGACAAAGTTAAATCTATCCAAAGGGAAAGTCGAAAGTATCGGGAACCATTAAAATAACAAAGGCTGTATCACGAATATTAAAGCTTCCGCAGTTTCCGTGTCAAAAAATTAATATTAACGATATCTCCACAATGAAGTGTCGAGAAAAAAAACGAGAAAAATAATTTATGCCAAATATTCCTTTTGACGCCTTTGTTTCGATGGCTCTGCAGAAAACGTTCAATTAAAGGGAACTGAAAAGATGGGGAGCTAATTATTTTACTTGTTGTGTTAACATAAAAACTTTATGATTAACAAAACCTTTATCATAAATTTATACGTATCTAGTTACTAGATAAGAAAAAGTGGGAGGAAAGCCGTTTCTTTAGATCAGATTCAAAAAAAATCTAATACATGAATTTAGATTTAAATTAATATTATTAGAATATAGAACTTAAATGACTTTGTTCAAGTTTACAGAACAATGGCCGTAAACTCGGATTAAATTTCTCCTACCTAATAATAATTATAAGTTTGTTTTTTTATAGAAAAAAGTCGTCACGCAATCCTATTCAAAAATCAGCCATTAATATAACAATAAAATCGTATCAATAGATCTCGTTCGATAAATGACCAGATGGACATCTGCGTAGATTTAAATCGGGCCCATGAATGGATATGATTGCGTACCAATAACTTTAGTAGCTTCACATATATACAAACTAATCTAGCCTTTATTGTGATGGAAGAAAGTTGGTTATACTGTGCATTTTAAATGTCCAGTTTCTTTACTTTTGTCGCCGATTGTATGAAATTCGATTGAATGTGTTTTATTAGGAACCGGTTATAAACCAGTTTCGTTTCCGACACGTGGTCATACTGTTTTGTCATTCACAGTATTAAAATTATCGTTTGTTTTGTGCCCCATTGCGTTTTGTACAATTATTTGATTTATAGCCAAATCATTTTCATTATTATAATATGTATCACCTGGTACTGTCCAATTTTTGATATCAAAAATATAAATTTAAGATTTATTTTATTTTTTATCAGCCTTTGTAATATGGACACCTCGCGAACTTATATAAAATTAAATTCCAATTTGCACCAAAACCGAAATGTATCAAAGGAGGCCAATATCATTCGGAATCAGCCACCCTGCGCCCAACATCGGGGGTGAGAACACCCTATGAATCCTTAATGAGTAAATTAACAACACCTATTGTTTAGGAACCGTGTTTTTTTACAAGAGAATATTAATAACCATTTTCTATTGTTTGGGACCCTCGTGAAAAATTTGAGGAGTAGCTGGGGAGGACGAAGAAACTTGGGAATTGATTGATTTTCAGAATTAATTTTAATAAAAACAATAGTAGAATGTTTTCGACGTGGTCTAATTGCATTTGGAGTTTGGAAAGTTGCAGGTGGAGGGGGAGATTCGGAGAAAAAGTTTCATAAATTTTGATAACAAAAACGTTGGTAAATTTATTCAAGGAAAATAGGATTACA
The DNA here is from genome assembly GCA_947037095.2 of Nycteola revayana. Classification (NCBI taxonomy): domain Eukaryota; kingdom Metazoa; phylum Arthropoda; class Insecta; order Lepidoptera; family Nolidae; genus Nycteola; species Nycteola revayana. Next base: position 17,572,969 of record OX344858.2, on the reverse strand, counting down.
ATGAGACGGTTGACGTTAACATTGTAATGAACGATAAAAATAATATAAAGATTCATTCAAATCATCACATTTAACAAATTAACTAACCATCTCGAACCCGATACGTAACTAGAATCGATAATAACGAACAATAAACAGACAGAAACTAATTAAACACATAATGACTGTCACACACCGCCGAATTTCGTCAATTACTCAGAATTCGGCGGTATCTACACACGAAACAATAAGTCCTTAATGGATGCATGTACTAACAGATACCGCATTATTCTATAATATGTCACAAATCATCTTCTATACGACACAAAGTTTATAATGAATTGACATATTCCACACACGTGTTCCGTTTGAAACTAACACGTCCCTACATATGGTGAAGACGCATTATCGAACTAATTTGAATCCTACAGGGTACCATTCTAGGTTCAATATAAGTTCTACCGACATTTCACGAAGATATCAGTAGAACAAATTGGTTCTTATTGAATCCCAATAAGGTCTGTATTGAGGTTATACTGCGGTAGCTTCGATAAACGTAATACTCCTTGATCGTTATTTGCGACGATAATTGCTTATATATTAGTATTGGAGCCATTTTCATGTATAATTAATGTTTTTATATTAAATGCAATTGAGTTAAGATTATTGGTTTTTTAGTCTTTGTTCGTATTAATCTTTATGATTGCTTTGGTAGTGGAATGGTTAATTTTTTCAATGCTATTACATGATGTGCGTCAGTTGGAGTTATTAGTATCAGTCCCTTAACAATTGATGTACTGCTCTATTACTGTCTGTCCGGCATCAAACATTACTTACAAGTCCAGTAGACCGTGGCCCACTACCGTCTGTGTGTTCAATCAAATAATAAATAAGAAATATTGGCAAACACATACAACGTACAACATAGGAACAAAAAAGTTAATCTACCAGAAGGTACATTTTGAAAAACCAACGATTACTGATTACTTATTAATCCATTGGATAATGTGAATAATTAGAAAGAGCATGAATAAACAAAAGTGATTAAAGTTTAATCATATCGTGGAGTGAACGGAATGAACCTAATCATGTACGGAGGCGCTATATTGTAATTACAAATTAATATTGATGATTTAAAGGCAACCATGAGTTCTATGCGAACAGTTTGATTTAAAACAGGAGGCATTAACCAGATTACTTTTTAATTTACAGATATTTCTAATTGGAAACAACTATTATTATATCATATCATAAATATTAGTATCGCTTTTTAGAACCAATAAGCAAAACAAACATTTAATGATCACTATAAATATAAACAAACTAGTCTCCCGAGCGCTGTTTTATCCGCATAACTCACGTTCCCGTAGTGACTTATTATAAAACATAGACATTGCCTTCTTTGATAAATGAAGAAAGTAAAATCTAACAGTCATATCGGATCAGTAGTAAAATATGGAGAAATATTAATAATTATATACCTAGTAACATGTCGCAGGACGCTTATTCAACCCAAATGTTTATCGAAATGTCATGGTTATATCCCTACAGATCGAACTGATTATGAATCCATACATAATACATAAGTTGATCAAACGAATCATGATTTGATGTGTGATGGCGAATTAACTCGGATTTCTTGATAACCTGCTTTGGTATTAAGATGTAGTACTTATGGTATAATCAGGATATAGTAAAATAACCTATGTTATAAACGTCTGCGAAACCTAAATGTAGTTAAAATGCAAAATGGTTAGCAAAAATAAAAACTAATTATGTAGACGTTAGAGAAAAAGAGAAGAATGGAATTAAGATTAATGGACTGCAGATAAAATAGGATGACAGCTTTATGATTAAGGATTGATACAATATATAGGTCAGTTAGGCTCCAGTGATTATCAAAAAGATAATATTTATAACACAATTCGATGATCATTGGTGTGCGAGTATACGACAATACCAAGTATATCAAAATTGCATCTTGAAAAATACTATGTTATTGTGAAAAGACTAATACTTTACTCATAGTCGCTAACTACCGTTTTCGTGAGAACTTCATAAACGGGCTATCTAAGACTGCAATAATTGTTCAAATCGGACCAGTAGTTCCTGAGAGTAGCGCGTTCAAGCAAACAAACAAACGCTTTAGCTTTATATATGTATAAGATAATTTCAATTCACACTTAATTAAAAATAAAATATGTTGTCGAACCGAGGACAAGATGACATTCTTGCACGTTATGAATAAGCTGTTAAAAATATTGATTTCCCTCCCGTTGATTTACTCATCTGGCACTGTTCCGATGAGCCATCGAACGTTCACTCCAACACACTTCAAAGGTGTAAAACTTTCAACTTACTACCATCCTTATTCCAAAAGGCATAAGGGGCAGTTTCCAGCAGGAAATTATATGTAACCAAATACCCTCACCATTACATGACGTTCGGAGATGTCCCCGAAATATAGTTGGAGCAGATGTATCTTATTAAACTGCGGCCATTTAATACAAAGAGCTTTTACATAAAAAACATCTACTGAGATCTAAATGGGCTACAGATTCCATCTTGCTGAATTTAAAACATGATTCATAAGATAAAACGACAGATAATGTTCAATTTTCTTATCGTTATTAAAATGGTTCCCAGGAATATCCAAACAAAAAATAATTATTGATCTGTAATTCAATTGGCAGTAAAAGATTTTTACGAGCGAATACATTATGCCAATCGTGATGATTGTAAACGGGCTATTTCATGAACTATCCCATAAAATCTGATCGTAATGAGCATACACTCATCAAATATTTTAATTGGAAATCAGCGCTAAAAGTGTGTCATTGTTTTAAAGACACACATGAATCTTCTGATTCATATAGCTATTGTTAAGTGATGTTTGCACAGGTTTCATACTATCTGTGTTCGTGTGTACCGTCACGCACATCCGTCTAATTCGGTACCTAATTATGATCACTCATATCAGCTATCTTTGAATTTACGACCAGTTCTGATACATCAAATTGTATGATAAAAGAATATTAAAGTTTACTCAATAATTGTACTGACGTGTGCCGTAAAGTCAGGAATTACCGCGTTCAAGAAACAAAAGTTTCAAAATAAGCAAGTCTTTGATGATAAATAATTTATCGCTCCACTAAAACCTGCATAAGAAAGAAATGTTGATAAACATCGAACATTAAATATGTAACTGTTGACGATCGTAAAAGATGGAAGCCAGACGTAGTACATACATAAATATCACTTGGTACGAGGTAAAAGTTTTATTAGTTCAACGCAGGAGTTACACTTATACTTGGAGTCTTTTTAAAACGTTACGTTACGCACGATTAGCGCAAAGAGACGTCGGGCGTTCGAGCATCAGTGTTGCAGCAACGGCCGCGGCGGCTCTATAGACGTTGGCCGCACCAGCGGCGCCGACACCTATTTTCCTCGATCCCGTGTGATGACACGAGGCGAGTCCAGAGCACCGGGTGTTCGATAGTATCAGGCGCGCGGCGCACTCGGTAACAGATTCAACAGGTGTACCGCGGGGTGGTCCGATCGGCCCGCTACACTTTTTTATTTACGTTTTCACGAATTTATTGCACATAGTCGACGTCTCGAGGCGCACGTTTGATTCATATGCTTACGTTGTCGCTTTTTAATACTGATTTACAATAAAAACAGAAATGTTTCACCGGCGATTGATGTGAGTTATGATTAATGTTCGGTCTTTGATGTTGCCTGCTATGAATCTATCGAGTTGGCTTCTGAATATCGACGCGGGTTCGTGTATAAATAAACCGGGACGAATTCGACGAGCCGTCTTCGTTTTAGTTAATTACGAGGTTATTAAAGTAGCATCGGTCTGACAAAGTTCTGTGAGATAAGGCGCACCGGAGACTTTCCGGTCATTATTGCGCTGGGAGTCACGCCAGCCGTTGTCACGGTACACACAAATTACATATTTGTGTTTTTCTGTTGGGTAAAATTAGACTAATCAGCATCGAGTACAAAGAAACAGATCGCTTTCATCATCGACACGATGATGTTTACATCGGGTTCCGAGAACCGGCGCACCATTCAATACTTGGAAATAAATATGTGAGTTTGACATTTGCTTTCAAGTTGCGTTTGCGTGTTTGGAGCGTAATTACGAGTCGGAGAGACGAGCCCACGCGTATAGGTACAATTTATTTTTGTCCTTTTTTCTAATATAACTCTAGGCTTTTTTTTGTGATTAAATTATCGTGCGTGCCGATTTCTGACAAGATGATAGGTTAGGTTTGACGGGGTATCTGATTGCTCCTCTTGTGCTTTCTCTTTGAGTCGTTTGTAAATCAGAACGCCAAAGGTCACCGCTCGTGTTACTCGCTTATATCTATAATCAAACATGGATTATTTACATTGGCAAAAAGATCATTACGTATTTTGTTTGGTCTTGTTAGAGTCAATTCACAATTCAGTGAGTATTGAATGTCAAACAGTGAAATGTTTATGTCGATGATGTGTATGTTCGTTTGTATGTAGATTGCGTTGTAATTTCTATATTAGATGTTGCTAACAGTGACTCATGTTTATTGATGCTCGTATATCTATCGATAGAGTCCTATCGGCTCGTATATCGTTATTCTTGACGGTGTCAGACCGTGCATTTGGCATCGTGTTAGGACATAAATTATTGGAGAATAGACCACGGAAAATTAATGCCGTATATCGGTCCAGTTGTAAACGAAATTTATCATTAGGTCTTATAGCGTCGAATAACAATAAATTATTAGTCTACGTGTACTGAGCAACTATAGAAATATGCACTATTTAGAGATGCGGGTGTCTTGTGTCTTATTTGAATGACTATAGTTTATTAAGAACACGGTAGATTCCATGATGTTTACATACAGATTTTATCAAAATTAAATTCCTAAATCATAAATATTCTAGCAAACAATCAAAGTGACGGTCATACGATAGATGATAAGAACACTCAAATAATTTACATAAATCAGATGTAGCAGACGTTGTGGGATATCCGGCGACTCATCGATAAATGTCAATAAAGACTGAATTAGAACATCTTCGACATCATTAGTCAAGTCGAGCGAGAAATAATTCAGTGTCGAACTACATATTTTACGGCGGCCAGCACATTATAAGAGAAACGCGCGGACGCCCCCGAAAATAACAAAATTAAAATAAATCGAACTACAGACAAACGTCATAAACTAATTTCGAGTGTTTTCGTTTTGGTGTGTACAAAAATAGCATCGTCACTCTTTCATGTCCCGCGTTGGAGTGACATTAAACTATAATTTACAGTTGAATTTTAGTACAACGCCATCTATGCGCCCCAAGATGAAAGTAACGTTTTTACTGCCTAAAAAGAAAGGTGTTTATGATTTATGAACACTATTATTGCTTTTTCAAATTAAATAGTAGCAAGTTGGTATTAAACGTATTGTGATGTTTACCCATTTTTGATGTCAGGTGTCGGCTGTATGATTTTATAACAGGTGCATGTGTTATATTTAAAAACAAAACTAAACAAAAAACTACGCGTTCTAAAATTGAATTTCGTTTTAATTATGTCGGCGCTATCTACAGACGATTTAATTGATAGTGAATGTTTGTTTATAAGACAATAACGGTATATTTATAATAATAATATAAAAGTCGTGAGCTTTGTGAGTTGGTTGAGGAATCAAAAGAAATATTGTGACGTTGAGCTCTTTATCTGTTGCCGCAATATGTAAGTAAACACTCGAGTGACTCACGCACTCATTGTAGTTGACATTATTAATGGAAATATATTAAGAAAATCTGTTCAACAATACTAAAGAAAATGCAGTATAAGTTAATATAATGTATATTATTATTTTTGAATAATTCTAAATGAATTTTAACTAATTAAATGAAGAGGAAAGATTTGATTGTTTGCATTGCATAGTCTCCGGAACTGCTGGACTAATTGAAAACATTTTTTTACGATTAGATAGCCACTTTATCCAGAAATAACATAGGCTTTATTTAATTATGAAGTTCCCATGGAACCTGGAACTACACGGACGAAATTGGGCGCAGGAAGTTAGTCAGTAATAAAACATCAATTTATAAGAAAAACCAAATATCATGTATGATCCATTTGTATCAATGATTGGATGACAAACGTTAAATTTAATTCCGTTAATACCATATTGTATGAGGGAGATCGATGCTACGTAACGATATTATGAGTCTTCATAATTAAACGTGACTTCGTGAATCCAACTTACTTCATCTTCCGATTTTTGTAACCTCTTTATCCATCATTATAAACAAGTTCTATTGTCGCTCAAAACCATTATTTGGCAATGGAAAATTCCGCCAAAAATAATAAAACGAAGCCAAAAATGTTTGGGAAAAATTCTAAACAACTGTCAAAGGGTTTATAAGTCAAGAAATCGTGACAAAAGACCTCCGGCATGTATTCTTTGATTGTTCAACAAATTTTAAAAGAAAAGGAAAATTTTTCACAGTCTATAGCACCGGTTAGAAAGTTATTAACCTTATTGAAGGGACGCAATGTTTTCCTTCAGATTTTTTGCAAAGATTTTAATTGAGTTGGCGAAAGGGTGACGTCGCGTTATACTTTTTTGATGACATTTCGATAATAAGTCTTCGGTTCTCATGATAACTTTGTCCGACTTTGTTTGAGTTCTGTTTGATCTGCACGCCATATTTAAAAAAGTAGATTAGTTCAAAAGAAACCTTAGAAACCAATACTTTCCCTTATTCCGAAGAACGGAATAAATATTCGTAGTAATCCGGATTCTTGGCATGCAACTTAAAACGAACTTAAAATAGTTTGCCTTTTAATAAACGTTAACTTCACCAAGGAAACCTGAAAACTGAACAATCGAAAGAAAGAAGCATCCAAAAGACAGCAAAGCTTGTAGCACTAAACATCGATAGTCTACGAATTTGCATAAAAACCACCGTACGAACAAAAGTTGGCCGTTCGGAACCTTTATCGGATTGTTTATGGGTAGTTTGTTCGTGAAACTATCGCCGTGGATTGTTTGCATTGCCGCTTCGCCATACTTTCTAGCTATACCACTTGCGAACATTTGCAGCCTTGTAACAATCCGTCTTTAAGATAGTGCCTTAAAGGAATTCCTCGGGACAAAGGCGTTCGTTAGGGCAAATAACAGCTTTTATATCGCAAACTCATTGAGTTTCGACACTGTGGAAGTATTCAGGTTCACTATTGGTATTTTCGTGTTCTGCATTTTTGTTGTCGGTTTTGAGTGCTGTAATTACTTTTAGATTGAATACGTCATTTATGTCTTTCATTTAAATTGCAATTTGAATTTCATTTCTAGTTCTTGCAGATTGTACATTGCAGTATTTATAATTGAGTAAGTATTTGGTAATACTGCACTCTTATAATTATTTCACTAGAACTTAATCCGAATTGCTCTGAAATTCAACATTCTTTAATTACTAGGCCGTATGCTAAATAAAGCCCGAAACGAGGAGAACTTTTGGTCAATCGACTCCATACTTGTAATCACATAAAAGCTATTGAATCAACAAAAAACTGAAAATTCGTTTCAAATGAAAATCCGCTTTAAATTTGGCGATTGAATAGACTAATGACTCTGAAGCCTGAATGGATGCATTCAAAACAGCCTTGCAACTAGAATTCTTTGAAAATACGTTGCATTGGGAATAAGCACCACTCGAAAGGATGGAGCCTGTTTTTGACGGGATTGTTCGCTAGTTTCTTTCATGTAGTGGTCAAATGTTGTTTTATTGTATTCATTTTACATTTAATCATTGAAAAATGTAGCTTATTCGAAAGCAGTAACTCGCATTTTCCAATGTAGACCGAAATATTTTCCGTGACTAACCGATATGTGTGCGTCAGTGGAAAAGTTGAATTGGTTTATGTTTTAGTCTATTGAGGAGTACCTTATCAAGTGGCAGAAATATAATATTGTAGGATAAATTCAATTGACATTTTTTTACTGGCTGCTATTAAATAGTTTTATTCAAATAGTTACCTTTTTCGTATAATTATAGAGTTTCCGCTATTGGATCTTTGTTTGTTACAAAAAAAACATTGCGTATGCGATTGACAGACAGAACTTATCTAAAATAGTAAGTAATATATAGTCTTCTATCTTTACAATTGATTTACTTTATAATATAACTGGTCTTGTAACCTTTCTGATCTCCAATATTTCACATTTAAATCCCATTACCCTTTCAATAGCTTCCCTCAAACTATGTAGGAGCTATTACTCTGAGCCCCACATGACTTATAAGATGGAGGTCATTCGGTCAACTGGTTAGAAATGGTAAAGGATGCAGGATCATCTCATATCGAATGTAACGCACGATCAATAAATCAATTATGTGCGCGGGGGCAATGCTGAATTGGGTTTGACAGTTGGTTAGCTTTAGAGATGGGTTAGATCTAGTCGAATAAGCATAATATCGATATACAACTATTCAACATACAAGTAAATAATATTATCAATGGAAAAATGAAAATACTTCTAAAATGCCAGCAGTTGTAAGGATTTTACTCAGAATTATAACTCTTTAAACAATATGCACTTATGACGACAAGTAGGTAAACTATAAAATATAATGACTGCATTTATGTATCTGATACAATAAAGGTCAAGATAGTTTATATAATAGAAGGAAATGAAACGACAAACTGAATATATCAAAATACACAGTAATGATTTAGACAACAACTCCATCGCAATAAGTACAATCGTAAAACGGTATTTAAATATATACGAAACGAAATATATATCATACTGTGATATATAAATAATAAATAATTTATTAGTGAAACTCAATGATATCGATATCAATAGCTGTAAAGTATCGATACAGTTAAACTCTGGCGAGAGGAAACAGGATACGTTCAATGGAATGATTGATCGGCACCGACCGAACGTAATCCTTGCACTAAATAAATATCTGCGTTTATGAGACACGAGTGCGAAGCAAGAGTTATTTATAGGAATTTCTTTGATAAGTTATTTTGTGTTTTTACTACAGTAAAGAGGGGAAAAATACAAATTTTGGGGCAAATTAAATCAAAAGTTATGGTGAAATTTGATAATAATGTACATTTAAAAAGACATGAAATTGAAACTATTAATAATTGGTGTCCAATTTTGAATATATGTATGTCAATTATTTGTAAGCAATGTTTCGTCCCGTCCGTATATTTTGTGTGATGTCATCCTATAGAGGGTCTAAATTGGCATTGGGTGACAGTGACATTGGCGGTTTTAGTTCGCCTCCTGATCCATATTCATTGCCGACAACCACAGCTCATTTCCTAGAACATATTCGATATAATCTTACATTTCTAATGAAACTAATTAACCCAGTTGTTAAACACCTGACCGGATCTTCAAAAAATATTTATTTAACTGAAAAATATTAGAGATTTCTTATAGAATATTATCTTGTCTTTTTTAATTGACATTGGCAAGCGATCAGAGGTTGCTAATTTCAATTAGTGTTGTGCCAACAGTAATGTCGTCGACATGATAAGTTTTTTCCGCGACTCGTGACTGCTCAGTGTATTTTCATGTTAAAACGTGAATGTTTTTGGTAAGTTTTGAAGAAATGCGACGATTTTATGTTGTTTTTAACGTGTCCTAGTTTCGTTTGCCCATTGTTTGGAGGAGACGAAAAACAGTTTAAATTTCGCATTGAAAGTCTGTTACGAAACTATTCTTATATTGATGTAAACTTTTTCAAAGTATTTGAAAAGAGGTCAAAAGGTGATTTCTACTTAAGTATCGATTATTTATTATTTTTATTGAATCAACGAGCAATTCCCAAGCCATCATAATCATTTAAACCAAATCAACGACGCCCACCAATCGATCAATCAATATTATCGATATAGTCAATTAACGCAACGCGGCTGAGCGCAACTCTAATTGAGAGCAATAGAGCGGTGATGGTGCACTTGAGTCAACCGCGAGAGGAACGCCTACACTCGCACTGATATATGAAAATTATATGTTGGTACTAAGATTATTGATGCCAGTCCTCATAAGACTATGATAGTCGGAATAGATTAGAGCTAGTTAGATGACATTACTAGTTTATAACAGTTCCCAAAATAGATGTATTTACTTTAATAAGTGCTAATTTTAAAGTTCAATTTTGAGTTTTGGCAGAATTTCCATACGAAAACGGTCAAATAAAAAAATGCTCGTCGTCAGATAATTTTCATCTGCCGATTGAAAAATCAGGTCCAAATCAATATTCTTTATGTGTATTAAAAATTGATCGGATTTTGATTTTATCCTTAGAAGTTTTATCACTTACCTCCTTTTCTTTAGCAGCGAGTTCGCCCTCGAGGTTCCCTGATTGCACGACAGGACTACTCCGTGAGGAGTTGCTGTTACTCCTCGCAGTGGCAGCCATCTCCATTTTATCTACGTCGTCATCCACCTTCTCCTCCTTGAAAGATAAAAACAGAAATTTGCTATTATACAGCGAAGGATCAGCATCAAGAGTTGAGTTAACTGGATTATGAGTTACTTCGTTAAAAAATTATGCATTGAAGTGCGGAATAATGAAATCAATCATAACCTTGATGTCAGGGCTGAACCTGTCGATCCTGGTCTCAGTGGCCTGGTCTCGGGATACGTCTATGTGGGAGCCATTAGTTTTGGGGACGGTGGCTTGCAGGGGGGTCGGGCTGGTGGTAGCTAGCTGTTCTTTCAGAGTTGTCACTTCTTTTTCAGCCAGTGTGGCTCTCTGCAACAAGAGAAATATTAGGTCAGCTATGATATCACACTTTAAATCAAGGGGAAAACTAAGTATGTAATGCTGTAATGCTACATACTTTTCACAAGCGTGCGCGCAAATGAATTAATGTAATCTAATGTTCCCATAGTGACGTATTTCCGGCCTATTCATGGGTTATCAGAGATCACCGGATGTAGACTGATCGGCGATGGTAGCTGATGAATTAATTAAAAGGTGTTGTTTACAGTATTGTTAATAGGACAATGTTTAATTACACGTACCTATTATCAAATAGGTTTAATGTTTCCGCATAACCGAATGAAAACCAAATCCAAATTGAATGGTTTTAGAACAAATTTCAAATTTTTAAAAGTAACGTACCTACTCACGGTTGAATAAAATTGGCGTTCTTAAATTAAAGATAAATTCAAAAAGTTCCATTTTTAAAAATAATGAGTCATTAAAGAAAGCCGTCGTCCAAGGTGCGCACACGCGTGACTGCACGCCCCCTGCACAGATGCTATCGTGAAGATATAGCTTCAGGCGGCAACACACTGGTACGCTGCCATTTTCAATTCAAATCCAATGGATCATGCTTTGCAGTCACAATTTTTGACATTAAAAAAAAGAAATTCTATTAAAAATAAAATAGATATTTTACGCCTACCCTTAAAAATGAAAACTTTTAAAAAAAGAATTTGCATACACAACTAATGAATGCAGAAATTAATATATTACAATTATATTCCATATCACAACAGCTAGAAGCTAAGAGGGGTTACTAATATAAATATTGTAGCACACTACTACAAAGCAACTGTCAGCATGTTCATGGCACATTTTTAATTGACTGTGAGTAGCGATAAGAATAATCCATCCGATAATATGTTCATATAACATATAAGATTACTATCTCGCAGACAGTAACGGGTGTTTTCCACATTAAATTAACTTTTTCATTCAATTTACCATCAACATGTAACTTGTAATTTTTCATTTATCGCACGTTTTTCTATATAGTCTGTAAGTGGTCTTACCGTATCTGCGCTTACGCATTGCGCACAAACAATTCTGATAGAAAATGGAGATCATCGGATTAGCCTTCATACTTGTCTAATAATGGCTAATTATATGTATTTCATCGACTTTCGGACATTTATTTAGCAACGTTTGGAATTCCTTCTGGATATCTTATTATTTTCATCGAGTCTGGCATCTAGATCTTAGACTCTAGGTTACGGATGTTGAAGAAGAACAGCCATACTCGGAAAGTTTTGCGCCCGTGAGTTATGAATTTTTAAATTCCATCACGAAACATGAATTTAATAAATTGTTGAATTAACATCCTTTAAAGATTCCTGTATGTAGGTCTAGTTATCTAATCTTAGTAGATCGTAGTACCTTTTCAATAGACCTTTCGATGACGACATCCCAAGGGCGTTCGTTCTTACAGTAGTCTGAGTCACCCAATGAGCCACCAATCAATCTTGATCAATTTAGTCTATGCTTACGTAATCAGAACACCGTCGCTTTGAGACTGGCTGATAACAATTATCGAGAGAACGAAAAATATTGATGTAATTTGAAATTGGAATGTAATTAATCATATTATTAATCTGTCGTTTTAAATGCCACCGTTAGTGACAATATTCTAATTTTAAATACAGTTTTTAATTGATAGTTACCTATTTGCGGAAAGTTCTATTTTCGAACTATAATCCGTCAAATAGGATAAAATAATTTATCAGTTTGTAACGACATATCGGTAGATTTTCCCGGAATCCTATACGATTAGTCGACGATGTCCGTTCTCGTTACTCAAACATTAATCTCACTATTTACGATACTCAGGTCTGTTCTAGATTTATATCTAACTTATTGCTATTCCATAACATAAATTATCATCATCATAAATAAATAAGTTTTAATAAGCGGCAGATCTTTTTTCAAATTTATTCAATTGTTTTCGTTTTTTAAATTTAATTCAACTTTTTTAAATTTTGTTGTTGTTGTTTTTTTACGTTAGCTGATTGTTTAGGTCAATCCATAATGGGGTAATTTCACAAAGTGTTGTAAGTTAGAATTACAATACCATTATCGTGAGTAATTCATATGAAACGGACTTAACCGAATATTATAATGTTTACAACTAGAAAGTTTAGGAAAGTAAGAAAGCAGCCATTAATGTGTACGTAAGTGTTACATTCAATTAAAAACTGTAACGAAAAATTATCAGCATTAGTACAGAAACGTTCAGTCACGAAGTTTATCATTTTATCATAAAGTTTGTTTATAGAGTAGATACTGGTAAGGCGCTCTATTGCGCAGGTTGCTTAGCTTGTAGATTTTAGACTATTTAATAAGGTTGGTTGATTAGAAGTGTCTCAGAGAGCAAGTAAGGCTATTGGTCCCTTGTATATTATTGTTATAACATCATCTATAGCAATAAACACCATTGAACGGGCATCAGCGTTTCTCTGCGTGGATGTATAACTATGACATATTTTATAACCTTCTTCAGGAGGAGGCTCAAGTTCAGCTGTGGACGTTATACGGGCTGATGATGATGGTAAATCTACTTAAGTTTGAAGCATTGTTCACATACATAAGATACTCAATATGGACAGTAATTTCTCATTAAAATTGGTGGACCGCTCGAGTGATACGAATTATAACATACAGTAAAACGTAGGTTTAAAGGAATAATTAAAGAGTTTTAAAATGTTTAGAAGCATTCAGTGTCTTATAAATCTCTTTATAATAGCTGAAAGACTTTAACTATTGTTATAATGTGGGAAACTTATATTATTATGTGTATTCAGGGTTTGATGAATTATACTAGACGATGAGAACTTTTACTAAAACTGGGCTAAATCAGCGACAATGTGTAAATGTCATTGTTTTTTTTTAATATTTGGTGTGAATGTTATATCGTTTCATTATTTTAACAAGATGACCGTTTCGACTAATTTTGTGATTATAAAAAAAAAAACAAATCATGTGTTTATGACTTTCAAGGAGTACGAACAATAAAGCTAAAGACATATTTTTTTAGTAGACTATAATCGATGATCGTACCGTAAACCATAGACATATATTATTTGTTTTTATGTACGGAATCTATTGCATAATTTATCCTTTGAGATGATAATTAAAATATTTTAATTAAGTTTACCATTACTTAGATCATATCAATACATTCTGTTACTCGCAAGTAATATTCTAACTAACAATTAAGCCATCAAGCTAATCTATTCAAGTCATCAGCACCAAAATCTATGTTGGCAATATTTTGCTTAACTACCATTAACTGTTGTATACCTGATAAAGTAGCAAAAACTTCGTCAAAAGGCTAAAGACATTCATACTCAGATGTAAACAACAAAAAAACAAAGTTTGTACAAAGAATTGTCGTAAAGTTGATATTATCAATACATGGAAATGTTTTTTTTTTATAAAATTATTAAATATATTTTGTGTTCTTAAGTAAAATATAATACATAGGGTACATAAGTGAATACATGAGTATAGTGTTAAGCAGTTTGCTACAATTTACTTTTTTAGTTAAAATCTCACGGCGGTAATTATAACGGTCAATGGTGATTCAATGAATTATTGTTCATTCATTTCGTTCATTCTTTTCTGTCTTTAAGTCAATCTGATTCACAATCAGAAATAGTTACATGTTAGTGTATTTATTTTGTATTGTTTTGTCTACATTTTAAATTCAAAACGGTTAAATTTTGTATTTGGAATTGATTAGAATGAAGATAACGAAATTAATTGGTTTGGCTTACCATAGATTATAGAATGACTAGCATGGGTGAGGTTTTGATAACGTGTGCGCAAATGATTAAATTCAGAACTTTTTTGACGGAAATCTTTGATATTAAATATTTTTAACTTCAGATTATAATTCTATTTGAGTGTATTTCAGAAACAAATATCTTATATTTACAATACAATGAAATTAATCAAAGTTATTCAATTTCGACGATCGATGGCTCGAAGGACCAGTAATCAGTCTGTTATTGAATCCTATTGTCTCACAGATCTATTGTTTTTAACTAATCGAATGAGATTTGTTTACGGCTCGCTTTGATTTCTTAATGTTTCGATTTAATGACAGTAAAGATTTAGTAGAATTAAGATATTAAGAGAACTTGCTGAATATATACTGTATTTAGCGTATTATTCTGTACGAAAAAAATAAAAAAATGAATCCAGTTTTAGATCGTCAATCATAAATAAATATTAACCCTGACATCTAAAAAATATTTGAGAGCAAATTTAAAAGTGTCAAAGTGAAGAAAATAACTCTATACCTACTCCAAATTGACGTGTGACGTGTCTTGTCAACGCATACTCCCGAAATACTCGGATGACACTTCGAAAATTTTTAATATTTTATGTTTGACTGTAATCTAAGCGTTGTACGTATAGAATGTTGTATTAATGGATAAAAAATCTTAAAAGTCAATTACATTAAGTACCTAGATTCTATTCAGAATCTTACTAAAATTTTCAATCGATCTCAATTGACCTAAGTAATCATTTAATTTGTAATTTAAAACATATGAATTTAGTCTATGATTATGACAGATCGATTTGGCGCGTAAATGAGTCAATCTAAATAAATATCTAAGGCTAACACGTAACAGCCGCGGCATTTTGTATACTTTTATGACTACAAAAGAAAATGACTAAAAGTCAATGTGTTATTGTGTAAACAAAGAAATACTTACTCGAACTTTGTGTTACACGCATATTAAAATTATATTTATATAAGACAAGGCAATCTCGTTGACAACATTAGGTGTCAACTATGTGGATATAATTAGATCGAAATGTAACATTAATAATAATTATTATTTATTACGCGACATTGTCTCAAACTTATCCAACATAGATCATTAGCTAATAGCTAACACGTGTAACATCTACACACAATAACCAGTACCTAGGTACTAACTGTAAAAAATCTCAAAATGGCCGCCAAAAAATTAAGATTTAATTATAATTAACATGAAACGACCAATTAATATGATACATGGTACGTTAGATCTGATAACAAAGAGGTGAATCGCAATGAGTAACGCATCCGTAGAATATAATAAAACTCTAAAGATAATGAACGAAAACATATACGTTTCGGTGAGAGCGCGTCGGTCGAGTGGCCACATTAAAATGCTTATGAATTTTTATGTTATGAAAGTACGGGGATTGGGCTTGTCACCCCGTGAGTTACATATACGTGTGTTCACAACATGTTTAGCATTTAATGATAATTAATTAAAGACGGTTTCTAAAGAATATGAAGTTCATTTTCGTATCTCAACAGATGAATTACAATTAAATGTAATTAGTTGTGTTCTTGAAAGAGAGAGGTGACATTGAAAACGATGAGAAAATGTTTTTATGTTAAAAGTCGGAAAAATCATAATATGGAACATTGATTATTTTCTCTTTCATGACTTATACCACAAGCTAACCCTGCGGCGGCCGCCAAGAAAAATTAACGCATACTCGGGGCCCGCCAGACCCCGCATTATACGGGGAGCGGTCACTAATTAATGGAAAAGGATTAAATTCGTACCGAATTGAAATAAAATAAATATGATAAAGGTCCCTCCTTGGTGGAAGGGCTTCGGTTCTGTTTTTTCGTTCCCAGAAGCGGGATTAAACTGTCAATATGATGTTTGTTATGACTAGCTTCCGTTAATAATTTAAAAGAAAATGTCATTTTAAATATTTTTATAACAAATAATATTCTATTCAAATGTTTACATTAAATTCTTACAAGATTTAAACAATTTGTCTTTGAAAGATCGCCCTCGACCTTTTTCATATTTGAAGGCGTAAATTTACTGATATTGATTAAAAAAATTGTTAATATATTAAATAAATGATATAGTCGATGGGTTGGTGCTTAAATATAGAATAGAAGTCTAGAAGTCTTCGAAATAATTTACGATCAAAGAGGTTTAAGTACCTACTTCTCTCCTAAGACCCAATAAGAGTCATCCCAATTAGAGTAAACATGTCACATTCACAAATAAACCTATGTATACGCACTTTGTACGGGTTTTTCGTGAACTTTATTTATCCGTATTCACCCCAACCCTCTCGTCTTGTCGGTCCGTCTGACCATTGTCTGATAATTTGCCTATTAATTTGTACATGTCATCCAGACTGGACGTTGGTGGGTTAAGATATTTATTTTAAAACGTAATATTGGGACGTTTTATGACACAAATGCCGCTGTCTAGTCTAGAGTGTTAGTAAAGTGTGTTTATGAAACTTTGCTATTTTCAAATTCAAAATGAAATCTAAGCTCAGATTTCAGTGTTTTCTACTATCACACATTATTATCGGGCTTGTGGGAACATAATTTCGAAGGTTTTCTGGCTTATAAGAAACAGGTTATTCCTAGTTTAGATATCAGGGTCTTTTTGCTCTGACCCACTTAACTATATTGTGACGTTTATGTATTTTGTTTATGAAAAATAAAGGTTTAAAGGAAGAAAGATTTAGGATTATATCATCAACTCACAACTTTATTTAAAAATATGCTACACATCCACACCTGTGAACTATACAAATAACCTTCGATTTTTCATTTCAACACGATATCATATTATATCTATTTTCCACGTAGGCTGTCGAAACACATTTCCTTGTCTTGCTCCAAAATAAAACTGCTGCGAGTAACGTGAAGCTCACAAATTAATGCTGACATTGAGATATTAAGTGCTCCTGTTCAATAATATAACGAAATAAAAAACGCCGTTTTTAATAACGTCTTCGTTGTAATTTGATTATTTAAGATTCCAATTTTGTTTTGCTAATTTTTTTTCTGGGGACTCAAGTGCCCGTTTATTCTAATTAGCTGTAATACGCGAGCATTGGAGGGTTGATTCCATAAACTATGATGATTCTTTTTTCAGAACATCAAAGAGTTTAAAATACTGATTTGGAATTTTCTCGAACCTGTCGTTTTAACAAAACGGTAGCACAAAACAAAACCCGCGGAGCATGAACACCTCCTACACAAACATAAAACCCAAACAGACGAATCGAAAACTAAATAATTCAATTGAGAACAAAGTCGGATTGACAAATTCAAATAGACACGACGTTAGAAAGGCGAGCCTCGTTCGAATATCCCTCTATCGGCTATAGGCAGGTACGAGTTGATCATTATTAGATATTGAATTTTCCTAACTTTGGACTCATCCGCTTTCTAATTTACTAATGAATCCGTGGTACTGCCATTAGATACACCCTTCCCCCCCTCCCCTCGTACCCCGGTAGGGAGTCGGGCAAAGGGGTAAGACCGGGAATTTTCGTCTTTTATACATGTAGAACGATAATCCGATTGGTGATTCCGGCGTTCCACATTTGAATTTTCGTGTGTTCCCGTTAATTCTGGAACGCGATTAGAATTTGCGTCCTATCTTGTTGTTTTGGTAATCAGTTCTTTATTTGAAAATTCGAGTTATTATCATATTCATAATTCAAAATTCGAATTGTACTTGGAATTCAGATTACTACAACTCTATTTCACATAAAAATAGAGACGAATAATAAAAATTTCTCTTCACAATCTCAATTAAATTATTTTAACAAAAAGTCATAAAATATCTAAAATATAGAAGGCGGACAGGTAATCATGTTATTCAAGTAATCATACAAATAAAACCAAAGTGACATCTTGGCATTATTGCCAAATTTATGAAATACGAACGTGAAATAATCATGAACTAAACTATTTTCTGTTGAACTATCATGATATTTGATTTTTCATGCCATGTGACATACTTCGCAATTTAAAAGTAAAAAACTTTTTTTTTTAATTTGACGTCACTTTCAAACATAATATAATTAGTATTCTTTTTTCAAATTTTCCTTTTTTTATAGGGAATGAATCTACGAACGTAAGTTCTACTCAAACAATTTCTGATCAAAACGTTCTGATTGAGTGTAGGGACATAGGTACGTAATCAGTTTTTGATTCGGTTGTTTGCGAACTAAATCAAAAACTTGTGCTCCGTCGAGTTAGTGACGGCGCGAACCCAATAAAACCGTGTATTGCAGTTACATTGGATATGGAAATTAATGTTTGGATCCTAGTTTTCTGCCTATGGTGGTAGTCATCTGAGAGATAAATGTTGGCGAATATTTTAATATACTTGAGCTTATATTTTTTGGTAGCTATTGATTGCCCTTAATCACATAAGAATATACCACAAGAATTGCGATTATTAAAGTTTTGACGCTTTTCCAATTTAAATTTTCTGGCTGTTTTAAGTTAAAAAAAAAACAATGATTTCTAAAGTGCCGTTTTACATAGACGATGTTTTGAATTAAAAATGAATTACTAAAACTATTACTGTCTGTTGTTTTTTAGTCTTTGTCCAATGTTCGAACTTTGAAATCATGTATAGGTACATTGGGGCGCGGAACTTGTGTTATTGCGGGACATTTATTCGCTTGTTGCCAACTTTACGTAGACGCGCTTGTACGCTATACTGTTTGTTTGAATTTAGAATTTTATACACAAACAATCGTCGTTTGAATTGAGAATACTTTTATGTTTCTTTTCTGTATTAAAAAAAATAACTGGTCATAGTGAAGTTTATATTTCGAATATAGAATTTATCGTCGAAACCTGTCACGCTTTCATTCCCACTATTCAAGGAAGTGCTATCCGCCTCGTATCTATGATCGTCTAGTACCCAACAGAGCCTATGATTAAACCAAAAGGCTGCATTTAAACAATATTTAAACGAACTCATTTAGATATTATCGCCATTGTTCGTACGCGTTCGGAACGATTCGCGAGATCTGATACATTGTCTGTTTGGGCAGGTCGAATGAGAACAGGTTCATGATTAACTGAACTCAGTTAAGTGGAAACTTGAGTTTTAAACATATTAATTGTAAAACGTATGTATAAGTAATTGTGTAAAAATCGTTCAAATAACCTTTGAATATCAATATGCGTGCCGATGGTACCGAAGTCTAATAAAATTATCCAATTAATTATCTCACGTGCACCCCTGGTACATTAAAAACTGGCATGGGTTATTAAATTCGCGACGTTCGACTACGTTCGGTAATTTCCGCCGCCTCTTAATTCTGGCTCAATAAAGCCTTTATTGGGACGTTATTAGCTGGGCTTTTATCTTCAATCGTGTTCGCAATGAGGTATACTGTGTTAGCATGTGTTAACTTAATATTGCAGATACGACATTATTAATTTGGGCATTTAAGACTTCTGGTTTTTATATAACGTAATTCATCTGGTAATATATTTCTTCATAGACGCATGATTTGCAGAAAACGAATTGCAAAATGACTTTTTTTATACGATGTTTGCAATATCAATTTTTATATAAAAAAGCCCAATCAAACAATGTTTAAGAGAAACAAATCAATGACTAGCTTAATAAATAAATATTAAATGCTGTAAAAAAGTTATAATAAGAACCTAATCATTAGTCATAAACCTTCTTACACAAACTTAGTCTTTGTCCCACACGTGAGGGTGGCGTTTATTGGCGTATTACCGATGTTCGAAATTCAACATGATTGTACTACACTTGTATTGTCAAATCTTTTGAAAAGTTCGCCAACTTATTGCGGAAGGGAAGAGTTCCAAGTTTGAATGTGTGGAAAATATTATTTGCCAATTGTCGTTGTTCGAATTTTGAATTTGTAGATATTCTAATCAGATAGTTGATTTAAAATCCGAATTCTCGGAAATGGACTTGCAAACTTTAAAATTGAAGACATATTTTTCACTCTATTGTTCTTTAGATGGACTTTACTATATTTACAAATAAGTTAATGCATTTCTACCTATTAAGTTAGAAACAGAATACTTATGTACCATTTCAAAGTATTGGTAAACAAAACGGCTCGTCTTTTGAATACTGACTCGAGCTATATCTCTAAATGTACACAACCAATTAACAGTAATTATAAATTAACGCAACGAGCATAAAAGTAGCATCGCAAATATTACTTTGCAGACGGGTCGAAGTTCGAATTCGCTTCCAACGAAACTTTGAAACTCTCAAACTTCGAACTCGATGATCTACAAATAGGCATCGGAATTAAGTTTCTGTCGGTTTTCTCTTCGCCTTTTAATTATTTCTCGTACCCCAGGTGGGGCTTTGATCGGCCCCTTAGAGTTCCACTTTTGATTTTGCCGAATTGACTGATAGACACTTATAAATTGTAATTACGTTTAACTCTTCCCTAGTTTGTTTTAAAAATTATTTAAAAAAGGAACCGTTTGAAAAAGGATTTGCGGGTTTTTAAAAGTAATTGAGACGCAGGCGATGACTTTTTAATTCCTTTTTTAAAGGGCGTTTGGCGAAATGATTGCTTTTTTGATAGATAACTTTTTATTTGTTTCAGTAGGCACATTAAAATGAAAATAGCATACTAAATGTTCATAAATATAATTGCATCAAAGTTAAGACAATTTATATGTATAGGTAATCATATGGCATGGATCCAAGGAATGCTAAAGGCCAATCGATAGATCTCCCCCGATCATGTCTTCAGCAATTAAACATCATTCAGAGGCCATTTGCATCGCTCTTACTTAGAATTACGGTATAAATCAGATTGTTTTGTTTCACTATTAATAATTAGTTGTAATTGAGGAAGTAATAAATAACAAAATAAAATTACGTTGAATTGATTCTTGATTCTGAGTGTAAAATAATATGGTCTATATATTATATCAAAACAAAGCTATCCAAATTGAATAAAAAAAACTACGCAACCTTTATGTGCAAAAAAAACGTTGTAAAATTAGAAAATTCCAGTTCGAAATTCAAATCGTAGGTATAACATAAGTCTCTATGACGTTGAATGCAGTCGACACGAGTTCAATCTGTCTTCGAATCAATTCAAATAAGACGGGTTGTCGATCATTCAATGACAACAATGTAGTGACGCGACATTTGCGCGTCAAAGAGAATCGATTCCAATCGGAACGTATTCGATGAGCCATGAGAGTCGACGTATTTATTTCAATCGACTTGATCAATCAGTTTGACGACTGTATTACAGAGCGATTTTATATATTTTATTTGTTTTAGTCTTACTTTTATTGCATAACAATGTTTAATAGTCTGTTCAATAATTTAAAATATATTCGTTAATTCGGTCATCTCAAACAAGGGAACGTAACATTCTGTATTGAGTAATTAATTGATTAAAAAGGGTTCGGGGCATTCGTTAGAAGTTTTTCTAAGCCCTCCCTCTCACACGACGATTTTAAAACGGGCCCTAATTGATTTAACTTGAAGGGATGTACTGCGATGTGTAACTTTCTATATTTGAATATTCGAATGAAATTTTGGTTGAACATTTTTTTTGTCCGACAAGTATTGGTAAATATGTTCCGATGAAAATTGTTTGTGGTAAAAATTTAATGAGATTTGTCAAACAGAAGTGGGTAAATTTAACCCTTGAAATAATATTTGCCCGAAAATCTAAAACCACTTACGATAGGTATCACAAATGTTTCAGGAGAAAATTACAATTAAAAGCCAATCTTATAAATGGTATTTCAATTATCTTTAGCCGTATAGTGTTTATTTGAAAATATTACAATCTTATATCTACCTACAAGTATAATAACTCTGTGTCAAAATTTAAGTCTGAGATTAAATCGGCTATCTCGAAAACCCTCTATTATAGAAAATAATTGTTTCAAACCCAATCCAGCTAACAAGATCAATACATTATAACTGAATTATTATTTTGTTTACACCCTCGGAGGGATCTATAGGATTAAAAGTGAAGTTTTAGAATAGAATTAATTGTTGAATGGATTTCAGGAGGACGTGGTGCTGACGTCTGTCGATGCGAAACTTTGTTAAATTATTAAGAAGTTTAAAACTATAAAAGGATGGGTCTTTTTAAAAATCTGCAACCATAGAGTCTTTAAATGTCAGAATACCAAATATGAAATTCTTATTCCAATTTTAAATTTATAAAACTTGACATCCACTTGAGACTTTTCCAAATGCGACATCAGTTGGTAATCAAATTCTAATACGAAACAACTCCTCTCATATTTTCTTATTTACTTTATAAAAGCTGAATATTCTGTTCAAATTCTAAGCATTATCAGACACAAGCATCTAATCTAACATCCAAAAATCACTTTTTAAAAAGTTAATTAATATTGCCAGCCTTTGACGGTAATTTTTAAACTGTATCGCCAGACACGGAGCTTTTTGCACACCGTACAAAGCGAAGGTTTCGTACATAAAAAACCCTTTAACTTATGATGAATTAGCGATCTCCTACGCTTATGTCCCGTTATCTACCCCCTAGCTCCCCCCACACCCTCTTGGGCGTCAATATTAAGGAATTAGTATGAGTGGAAAAATTATAAGGCTTGGACGGCGGGTAATTTGGGATTATTTTAGTGATGATGGGGACATTTTGGGATAAAGGGTCTGAATGAGTGCGTCATGTTTAGATTTTTGGGTCGAGATATCGGAAAATGAGAGGGAAGAAACGATTTGATGTTTAGCGGTCAGATATTTACAATATTTATGTTTATCTTTTATATGTGTCGAATAGTTATATTTTGTGAATTAATGAAAAATATAATT
Organism: Nycteola revayana; assembly: GCA_947037095.2. NCBI lineage: Eukaryota > Metazoa > Arthropoda > Insecta > Lepidoptera > Nolidae > Nycteola > Nycteola revayana. The sequence goes on along the minus strand of OX344858.2, from coordinate 17,549,564 downwards.
TTATCATGTTTCTAGATGATTGACTAAGTAATCTATCAATATACGATTATACCGTTTGTTTTTCAATATTTTATAAACACCGTATTGTTATGATATTCCTGAAATACATGGAAATTAATCATTTTAATTTTAAGACATTGCGGCAATATATCCCTAATCACCTCGATCCGTCAAGTCATTCTCCCGAAATTATCGAACGGCAACATTAAAACATCCACGTCATGTATTACCTAATCCTTTTACCTAAAAACTTGGACCCTTGGTCAGGCTGATAAGGGAGATGTTTTGATAACCCCCCATCATTCACTTCTTCCTATACTTATACCCCTTCTATAGAAAAACATTGACGTAAAAAGTGGGTTGAAAGGGGGGTAGGGTAAGACCGCTGTCGAATGACCGCTGAGTCGGGTCGTATTATGTGGATAACGTCGTTATGTGTTGATCAATTTTAATGCGTGTAGCGTCAGAAATTTAGGGAATATGAGTAAGATCAGGGGATATTTTTAACCTTTCTATATAAATGGTGGCTATTTTTGGTTCTACGCATGAGGGTTGAAACCCAATTTTATTAACCCATCTTGTATTCAAGTAAAATCGATTAAAATAACAACCGGATGTATTAGTAGGTACATCACTAAATGGCGATAAAAAAAAGAATAATTATTTTAAAACTGTGATACATTTAAAAAAATGAACCATTTGAAATTAGAATCCTGCAAATGAGTGGAACAAACGTAAGGCGGAGTACACACGCGGTCTGCAACCTCAGGGTACGTAGGCTGGCCACATACGGGCTGATAAAAGAAAAACAGTCGTCTTTCTCGTGTCGCTAATTTGCGCCTCTTAATTACCAAAGAGTTGTGGGGACGGACATAGTGTACGGAGTTTTTGATGCGGTATTTTTAGTGAAGGGAAACCTTTTTTCGAATTTCGAATAAATGTTTTCTTTATTTACATTTAACCTTTTTGTTTATATGTATATTGTCAACTGTTTTATTTTATTCAAAAAAAGAATACAACATTATTGTTATTGTGAAACAAATTTTATCTTCAAGTAGAGTCTCGTAGAAGATAATTGATAATTATCTATATCAATTGTCAGTTTGAACATCGCGACATCATAATGTAGTTATGATCTAGAATCCTTACACGATGACATCATCTAGAAAACAACGCATGATAAGTTGATCGGCGGAAGTTGGCGTCATGTTAATGAAACAACCAAATATATTGTCTATTAACTAATTGAATAAAGACGACATAAAAAGTCTAACAACATATTTATCAATGAAGATAATGAACGATGTTGATTGAAAATAGGTAAGAACGTAGGTAATCACTAATCATTTTACTAACTATTGTTAGTTTTGTAAAAGCAAATTTTATCACAAAAAGTGTCTACAGTAAAGTCATTAATCAAATCAAATAATAGTCGAGACAATATTCGTCAAAAAATATTATTTTAGAAAATATAAATTGTTGAATGGATAATTAATTTTAAAGACGTATTTGCCATATCCTTTGTAAATTTAGCACTTTCACGTAGGTATGAGGTTGATTCCGTCCATTATAGATTCTCTTTTCATTAACACTGGTTTTAACTTGGAATCAGGTTTTGATTTAAATGTTTTAATCTATCGTATTGTTATACCTCGACTACATTTAATAATTAAAAAAAAAACAATGAGAAATTTCAAATGGTTGGTAAATAAAAAAAAAAAAAAATGTTTGACACCAAAACAAATATATATTTAAAACCTCACCTCCAAATAATAATTCCGTATTTTCATAATTTCAATAAATACTATCTTCAGTTTTTCACAATTGATGTCATTCATTCGCACTGCTTGTATTGCTCCGTTTAAAAAAAGTTCGTTTTAATGTTTTCATTTGCACTTATATATTCTAAATAACTTAAATCTAACAAATCCTATCAAAAAAACGTTGATATTTAAAACAATTCATTGTGACTAATTAAACTCGTAGTTATTGTTCGAAAATTAAAATTGTATTCCAATAAAATTTCAATAAACATTGAAATTAGAATGCAAATTCAAATTAAATAACATTCGAAATTAAGTGAAATGATTTGTATAAAATAAATAACAATCGAAATTAGAATACAATCTTCAGATCGAACAATAATTACAAGTTTGAATTTCAAACATCGAACGTTTCCGTTTTTACACTCGGATCTGTAACAGGCGGTGGTCTCGCGTGACGTTTACAGATCAGAAGCGCGCGAGCAACTAACTGACTAACTTAGATAAACGCACCCATCTCGACGCGTTATCGTCTCATTTGCATATTCACCCGAACATCGCTAGTTCCCATACTATCGGCTCCTTGTAAAAATCGTATCAAATCATTTGCATATACAAAGAAGATGTATGCAAATCGAACTAAAATATGCATCTTAAGCTATTGTTGTACTACATTTTATATCGGAATCGGGCTATCAATCGGTAAAACAGGTTTAAATATATGTGATAGGCCTTTGTTCCCTCACAGATAGGATTAGGGTTAAGACTTTTTAACCCTTCGGTCCAGATGTCAGTGTCGCATTCGAAGTATTGATATTTAATACATTGTTCGGCGCAAGAAATTCGGAAATGGGTTTTTTATAATGCGTTCGGGTCGCTTGCGTGCATTAATGCTTCAGTATTCACTATTGATGATTTATATCGTTGACAATAATCAGTATTGAGAAAAATGATGTTTAGAATACAAACTTTCTTTTCTATTTGCGAGTCGTGAGATAACTGATACGTTTGCTAAGAGGAAGACGATTTTTTACAATCGATTATTTTGTGATTCTATTTGCTAGACGAGATTTGCATATAATATGCGCTTTTATATTAATAATATTTAGTACTTAGACCAAGTTAAGGTTAGGATAGAATTCCAGTGAATAAAAGGTTATGACCCGGTGTTATTAATATATTAAAAAACAGGTTTTGATACAAATAAAACGGTCACCCCGATCGAACACTACACATCCGATCAATCAACCCCTTCGTGAGAAAGTGCCTCAAGAAAAATAAGGAAACACTAATTGTTATTCGCATATTAAATAACTTCGACGTCTGTTATAATTATTCCTCATTACCATATATGCAGATCGATCGGTATAAATCATAGAACAATTCTGGGGTCCCGAACTTTCGATCCGATAAACCGGTTATTTTAATTTTTTTGTTATTATTTTTTATTTAATTTATTGACCTACATGTGTCTGGTTAAGGGTAGGAGCGATCTATCGGTTAATTATTTGCATATTAAGATACCCTCAATGTCTTCGACTGGTTTTTTTGTGAGAATCTTTACCCGTGTGCCATGGGACTCGATCTTGATTTATTATTTTTATGGATGATCGAATTTCTTCGTGTAATTTTTAATTTTTGATTTGAGTTGCAGTTGAGATTTTATTTTGCAATGTTTATCGGTATTATTATTATTTGAAAATGATGACGAAATTGATTTATAAAAAGTTTTTATTTTATTTGTGTTCCTTTTGTTTTTAAGCAGCGAATATACCTAATCATTGACTACACATATTAATAGAAAGCAGGTGTTTAATCAAAAACAGATTAACTATTATAATTCAAAAAAAAAAAACGAAACACATCTTTTACAGATAAAATGACATGGAAGATAAGTCGATTTATGATGAGAATTTTCATATTTTACAATTCCACAGGAACAGGAAGAGCACATTTAGCTATTTCCGTTGCTAAAAAGTCAAATAAAAAACAAATTAACCGATGATTCAGTCTTAATTGTAATAAATTTTGACACGTTTCAATGGAGGACATTGCAATTAAGCGTTTGCTCTATTTAACAAGACTTATTATTGGTAATATAAACGCTATTTATGTTAGTAATATACAAGTATAAATACACTTAGAAATTTAAGTTTCGAAATGATTCGATTAAATGATTTGATTAAAGAATACATTATGACGTATTGAGTTCATATCTAGAGCTCAGAAGCATAACGTCGGATGTGACTTTATCGTAAACGAGCACTTACGCCCAAATGCTTCTGATGAATAATAGTTCATCCGTCGTTATGCTTCTGATGTCGAGATATAAATTCATATTTCATAAGTAATTCTATTCTTTTTTTGAAATGTGTTCTAAAGTTTTTATGTTTGCATAAAACCGAAACGTTAAATAAACTTTCAACATTTAAAAAAGTTACATATTCGAAATTTAAGTATCTATAACGGTCATCAATAAAAAAGTAATTGTAAAAGTATATCGTGGTAACGGTCTCAAATATAACAAAAATTAAACAATAGCAGAAGCTCTCACGTCCAACGATTCGTTGACTCCGAAAGAATTTGGAAATGTTTTACTAGATATATAATCTTTTTTAATTAATTATCACTATTAAAACCATATCGCGTTGAACAAAAATCACTTTTATTACAATCTGTGTAAGGTTGATAAGATTTTAAGTGGCGGTCTACATTGTATGAGAAAATATTATTGTTTTGTCCAATGAATGAGCAGTGGATTAGTGCAATTTGAATTTTAGTGACTGTGAGCCGTAAACAATAATTCATATTAATTCGTTCGAATTATTATTTTCGGGTACCGCAATTGACCTCTTTGCTTGGCAACTTTGTTATGTTTACCGGTTTAGGTAAAATTTAAATGAACCGACTTCAATTATAAAAATATATTAACGAGATGATTAAGTTTTAATTTTTACTTTGTGGATATAGATTATCGTCATATTTAGAATGAAATTGTTTTTTTCATTTATTTTTTATAATTGTTATTATGAAGCACATTAAAAGTTTATTTTGAAAATGGAACGCTGTTATAAACATTGCTCATAATGAAGTGATTATGAATATTTTATGTTAAAAAAAAGTAGAATTGGTTTAGGCTTGGGCTCGCACAGTCCATCAAGTAGTCAGTCAGTCGATTCGATATCGGACGAAAACGTGCGTCGACCCCGCCACGGTACACTTAACACCATGTTTAATTAATATAAATAAAAATTATGAATAAAGAGTTTTTATAACCACACGCTCATTATCAGATTTGGAAACGTAACGGTCACATGTACTTGGTGAATTTTTTAATTTATCTACCGTGTCGTATTTGAACACATAAATGTTATACTACGCTCCGTTTGGCGTACGTTAACATTCGAATTTCGAATGCGAATGTTTTTGGTTACCTTTTATCAATTAATCGGATTCTATTTTTTAATTTCGTAGATACCTAGAGTTAATTGCTTCGGTCGTTATACTAGGAGGTGGGTGTTTATGACGCTCATTTTGTTAGTTCTTTTATTTTTAATTTTAGCGTCAAACATCAGATAATTTTGGATGCTCCGTTATCCAGTCTGCCATGTGTGAATTCGATATTTAAAATAAGCGCGCAATTTTCGCTTTTCTTTTTAAACCACAATTTGATCGGGGTTCCGCGTGATCACCCGCGAGTTACTTACGAAGGGAAAGCGGCCGATGCGCCCCCTAACGACTCAATCTACGCACATTTAAATTGCCCTTTCCGAACGAAACCTCATTACTTCCCGAAATATAACCTCTATGGAGCCCATAAATAACCTAACGGGGCACATATTTCAAAACAAGAAAAAAAATAACACATAAAAATTTCTTTGCCCCACGCGTCTAATGTTTGTGCGCGTTTCCAGTGACATCCGATAATGACGTGATGTCGATATCAAACAAATCATAGATATTGACAGCCAACGAATACCAATACAACTCCATTTGGACAGTTCAGCTATTTGCATTATTTGAAATTTATATATCCCACAGAGTTCAATTACTATTTAGAAATATAGGTAGTTATCTATATAAGTTATACTATATTATGCTGAAGAGTTTGTTTACTCGAACGCGCTAACCTAAGGATACCTATACTAGTCGGATTCCTTTCATCATTAGAAAATTACATTATTAAAGAGTGACATAGGCCATATTTAATTATGAAGTTCCCACGGGAACGGGAGGATGCGGGTGAAACCGCGCGCAGTATGCTAATTATAAATAAAACTAACTAAATCTAGTTTTATCTAACTCTAATATTTGACAATCTGAATTACCATAAGTGTGATACAATTCATATAATTCTTATTAGAACAATTATAATTCTAACAAGTCCATCGATAAAAACTGGTGGGACTCTGCTTTGGACTATCTTGGAACAGATAACACGTCATCCGAATAGTAACATGTTCAACGAAAACGCACCCCAAGTGCGTTCCGCGCATAGATTTTTGCATTATTTTAGTATGCAAATGTTCGAAGCGATAGCGAGTCACTGTAAGAGCAATTTAAATTATTTTTTATGGCGCCCGAGTGTATTGAGACTTCGAGACTTCGAATTTCGAGCATCGAGGAATTGCCTTCGAGATAAACTTCGGAAATTTTATATGAACCACATTTGATATTGGAATGAACCCAACGTATTTGAATATTCTATATTTGAAATTATCTCAACTCGTGGGTGACGGTTACAAAATTGCATATGTGATAGATTTGTCTTCTTTGGTTGTAAAAAAGTAATGTTTTAAAAGGAAATGATTCACCACGATTCTTAGTGGAATATACAAATGCGTGTGTTCTTATTAGATATTTACATTTTTTGGAGTGGAGTTTGAAATAATAATGATTTGTTTGTCAGTGTCATAGATAACGGATAAATAAATATTTAAGCACCATGCGATTATGAGTAGGTACCTACTCGAACAGAAATAAAATATTGCAACACAACTACTAAATTATCTCCGTCTACTTACGTACCCTATTTAATCCCCAAAACATTTTACGAAATGTACGGAGCAAGGAAAAATCTGATTAGCTTCGATGATATATCGCTGAGAATGCCTCGCCTTAGTGCCTCCAATTTGAATATTAGACGCGTTATTGAAAAGAAAAGTTTCTGAACGGCCCTCCGCAAGCTTTTAATGGTTATTGCTTCTTCCCTTGCTATCTGTTACCAAACGGAAAATATTCAAAACGGCTCAGGTGCTTCGAAAAAAATTAAATTCCTCAATCTTTCTCAATTCAAACAATTGCATTCTCAATTTGAATTATATCGACAGTTATCATTTATTTAGAACGACGTTCTTAATTCGAACGCGCGTACAAATATCGAACGGAAGCGGAAACGGTACTGATTCTAATTTCAAACGAAATATCGCAATGTTACTATTGATAAAATTTTGTAGCGCGACACAACGCATGTTATTATATTGAACGGAAATTTACGATAATGACTTATAATAGGCCGTTCTATGCAAATGCGGTAGGTGTATGTAGCGTAGGTACTCCACACTGATTCCAGTTAAAGAGCAACATATTATTTGCGTCGGTACGCCGATAATTTGAACGTTTATTGCGATGAATGTCAATAATAAGTACGTGAACGTAATATTACGCAATTTTAACTTTTTACAAGTATACGTGTCAACCGATGGGGGCGGCATATTGTACGTCTATTTCGTCGGGGGAAACTCATAAAACATGATTACCGGTAATGTCGCGCGGATTCGTTCATTTTTGACGTTATTCCTTTTCATATTTGGGGGTTCCGTTACGTTCCCGCCAAATGCCATTCGAAGGCGCCCAATAAACGCCAATGTTCATTCAGCGCAGAGTAATTTGTTGGCAGAAAAACTTTGTTTATGCTCGCTTCCATATTCAAATGTTGATTTACAGCCAGTTTGTTAGTCTGCTGAGACTGTAGGCGAGACGTGTTCCTTGAGTGACGTGACATCTCAAAACTATAATCGAGAATCATTGCCCGCATTCATAATCGATCGATTATACCGCGAGACGAGGTGACGCGTCGCAGGGAGGTCCGACGGAAGGATTACAAGACACATTAGCATACGTAATTTGTGAGCACATCTGTCCCGCGGTACACGTGGGCGACTCTCGCTTTCTTATTGTTCAAATATATCATTTCGCTTCTTTGTATACGGTCGAATCGCGTTTTGATTTCAGATAACGCACGGGTAATACGGAAGTTGTAACTGTCAATTTGACATTTCAGATTTTTTATTTAGATAATATTTTGTCGTTGAAATAGAAATAATGAGTATCATTATAGCCACAATGCGTGCCTTTGATTGTATATATTTTTTTATTATAAATGTATTTTATAAGAGGTGTCTTATTTTAGAGAGATGCTCTATACATTTTGTTATTCGAGCACGAGTCACAAATCAATTACGTTCGATTCGAAAATCAAAAATTCAAATCGTTCGAGACAAAGCGACACATTGCCTAATGAGCCAATAACTTGCGAGACAATGGCCGGGTGTGGGCGTTCCGAATTCGAAATTATCACAAAAGAATATTAATGTAACACTTATTCAAATATACCGCGATACATATTCAAAAATTATCTTGTCGTTTAATTTGAATGGTGACGGCGACACACTTTTTTCAAACTTAATAACATACGCATTGTGATTGATTTTTTTTTCGTAACTATGAAAGGCTCCCCCAGCCTCCGTCTGTCGCATTCACATATTATGGATGCTTTATTTAAATTATTTATTCTTGTTTATGATTTTTATGCGGTGTGCGCGTTTTATTACTATATCCTGTCTGTCAGCTAATGAATGCGGTGCCGGTGACGTAGGCCGCAGATAACCGTCACTAGAACATTATCAAACAATCACACTAAAACATCAAATATTACGAATGATGGTATTAAAATTCTTTGATGGCATTTAATAACACAAAAAAGGGGAACAGCAATCACGACTGAAATTCGTCTCGATCGAGAAACTCAAATTAGACGAATGGCGGGCGGTAGATTTCTTTGTCTTCGGCCTAATGAGTTTTTAAGTCGATTATAGCAATTTTTCATAGAAAAACGCGTTTAGTGATGTATCGGTTGTATCAATCACTGTTGGGGCTAAATCGTAGTTAGTGGAGCGGCCTATCGGATCGTAGGCGAGGCGGACAAATGGCCCGATAGCGGGCACCGGCCACCTTTGATTACCGCTTTTTGTTTCCTTCGAACAGATGTCAGTTCTCGACAAATAGCGGTTGAGTTTAGAACAATACGTATTACATAATACGTTTTTGATAACAATACAATGATCCTCTTTTTGTCATTAAAATTGATCGCCTTTTATTGGAATAGATAACTAAACGGAAATCCATTCCAATTTCAACGTTCAACAGATAAATAATTTTGAAATTATTTAGATATAGGTATGTTTATTTTTACCTGAGTCAACTGTCAGGAGTCAACGAATACTAAACAATATTGGAATCGAATTTAGATGGTAAAGAATTAACGAGAATGCAGCGGTATCACTTAAAATGTCATATTGATAGACATTTTACCGGCGATCCGTGTCAATCAATCGCAAAAAATAATGAAATCCTTGACACAGGTAGCGAAATTGAACGCACCCGAAATAAACAGTTAAAAGGAACGCGGCCGTGCTGTGGAACTGTCCATCACGTTCCATATTCAAACGGGCCATTTTGAATGGCGCATTGTTTTAAAAATCCTAACGCATAATGAATGCGTTCTTTTTTCAAAATCGTTAATCGTTCTTTCACTTCATTTGTTTCGATCGCTCTTTAATCGCATTGTGACTCGGTCGGATCGCGTTCGGCCTTATTCGATTTGTTCTCCTATAGGAGTTCTAATTGTTGTTTAAATTGGAATTGTTCCACAACACTATAGTGTAGGTAATTCAATACGAATTAACGGCGCGATCTGTGACGTCGTGAATAGAGTTTTCCATATTCAAAATAGCATTGTTCATTCTTTTGTTTTAATTTTTAATTTTCGAATCTGTCAAACGTTTGACTTACTGACCTATAAGACTTTTTTGCGATATGTTCTTATTAGAGTTTAAATATTTGTAGCATGGTTGAATGATGGCTGTATTCCTTATTGATAATTATGTAGGTTATCTATATTTACCTGATAGAGACACAGCATCGTAACGTACCTGTAAAAAATCAAAACACAATAAGATAAAGAAATCATTATCAGTACAACGAAATAAAATAATATAAGTACAATCTTATCTTATACGATCGAGGGAAATAAAAAAGTCACTCCTCATTTTTCCATATAAGACATGGGCGTGTCTCGTAAGGGAACGCCTCGAGTTCTGAAACCTTCACACTTACTTTATAGAGGTGTTTTTCCAATAACATTTTATCGGTTCGATCGGTTCCGAACGCCCTCACTATCTTACAAGATATCGAGTACGCCTTCTAAGAAAACCGCCAAAATCCAAAACTCGACCGTATCCGAACACCCTAAAATACACAATCCCTTGTAGAATGACTCAGTAAAACATATTGATGTCGTATCGGTTTTCCATTAACATGAGCGAGCGATACTGAACTTTATGTGCGATAGATAGAGACCGTTTTCGTATGTGGGTGCTGTAAGGAATGTATTGACGTGTTATCGGTGGTATCGCTGTCTCGTTCTGTCGCCAGTTTTTTCCATATGTGCGTCCCTCTCGCCGGCGCAGGTCGTCCTGAGATGAGGACCGGCTCTTTGTCTGCGCATTCTTTCTTATCAAGCAAGCAATAATGGACAAATAAAATGTATTAAAATTCAGCTCATTTATGATAGCCTGGTACTTTGTTTAATTGAAATTTACATAATTATATGCAATTTACTTAATATTAAATGATTTTATATGTTAATAATATAGTTTAGTTTAAGATAAGGTGTAGATAAAAATGTTAATAGTGGTTGTGCAGTATTAACGTGATTAGTATGAGATAACAGGCGAGTTTAAGATTTCTATGTTACTCAATAATGTAACACATTTTTTCTATATTATTGAATACGTTATAGCAACTATATTAAGTACATTACCTAGTATTATTAAGTATATTGTCCGCTTCAAGCCAAAGCTTGGAATATCTTCGGCCATCGTAGTTTCCCAGTAAGTTAAATAGATGGCAGGGTAGGGGCACTAACTCCGTACTACCTAGTTAAAATGTACTTGCGACCTAGATTGATTTAACTTAGATTTTATGTTGTCTTTACGAGTGAAGAGAATGGATATAGTAATGTATAGGTACTGCGTCGAAATAATTGTCATTAGATTTGGTTGTTTATCGTTTTTAAATTAATATAGATTAAAAATCAGCCGTGTGGTTTTCCCACGAATATCGAAAGAGGTGACTGAAGGATATACAGTTGATGGATGGGCAGCAGCATTCATCAGGTCATGGTGACTTAACATATTATTGCGATCACCAATCCGTTTGCCAAGCGTGGTGATTGTAATATACCTCAACGACCCTGGCCTGCTAAGCAGTGGACGCAAATGATGATAAAATCTACAAAATAATATTAAATTTTTCTTTTTTCAAAGTGTCTAAAAATCATAACTCCAATTTTAAATTGTAACCTAAAAACGTGTTGATACGTTGACTACAAAAACAGCATAAGTCAAAAACCTAAGAAATCATAAAACGAAAACAATGTCATAATTTTATAAACGTCCCATGGGAATGGGGCTGATACTCCAAAGTTTTTCTTCTTAGTTCGGATCAACATAAATATATCAAACGTCAAATGTTTGGAATAATTTTTATTATGTTATCTTAGTTTGGAATGGATATTTGTATAAGCCCGTTAACATTATTTAGAGACTAGAAATAACTTCAAAACATAAATATGATACATGTGGCGTCTCAATCGACTTCTTTCTGTTTGATTTTTATAGAGATTTATTTATGTTATGATTATATACGTATAATCCCGGTGTGTTTGGTCGGTAATTAGTCAGAACTTTATTAATAGCGTTTTGTTTATTTAAATAAAGTAATTTAGTTTTGGTATCGTTCACAATATTGTTTTTGTCATATTTTATGACTAGTATCATTTAAAATATAGATTTTTCGTATGAACCTGGCTTGTTGCTTTAAACGTGAGATGATGCTATGCCATAATTTTTATGTAATATGTATAATTATACAGCCTAAGTTACTAAACGGATAACGTTAAAATTTGGAACGCCGATAGTTATTATGGCAGTAAGTATATAAGATTTCAAAATTTACCTAGTAAGGGAATTAAATGGGGTTCCAAGGTCTCTATAGAGAGTTCTGGATCTATCCAGATGAAGCGGAAGACCAACGCTAATTTTGTCATATTTTCTAATAAAGCAATGGTAAACGACATTGGTACGTACGATCACAACAAAAGTATTGTACTTTCGCAACCGTACCTCAGTAGATTCAATCATCTTCATTGCCGATAGTCTGATTCAGTCATAACATTAATAAGCAATATCCGCTAACCTTAGTAAACAGATTCAATGAGTTTAACTATGGACAGAGAATCTCGACTTAGTATCTGTAGCGTTAAAGTCTATTTTATAATGTCAAGATATGTGAAATTGGGCTGTTTTAAACATGTGTGTTTTTTGTATTTCATTCGATCAATAGATGGAGATCAATTGTAGGAATTCGTCACAGGGATTAATGTTTTTATGCGTTTTTGTTATGTATGTTACTGAGCAGGTGACGTCAAGGTGATCTTTATAATGATATAATCTATTTTATTAGCTTACGCACAAAGAACTTGAATTTTGTAAGAAAACCGTTTTGAATTTAATAAATTATAATAACGTCCTATATTAACTAATATAAATAATAGTTAGTAGTTAAGTATTCAAATATTTTGCATATTTAAAAAAGTTTTTGAGGAAATCATAAAGTTATACCCTTGACCATAAAGCACCACAATCAATGTCCCCTTTAACTCAATAAACAGTTCGATAACAAATAAACCAATACGCCAGTTAGTTTAACCGCCAGTTTACACTAAACTCCAAACTATTGACCCTAATTAAGGCGATGGACCGTTTAGGGATACAATAGTAATCCGGGATTATCCCAATAAAACACCTCTTGACCGTCCACTAAACATCTTTGCCGATATCCAATATAAGTTGACCCGAGGAGTTATGGATTAAGATACATAATTCAATATCAAGTCATTATAAACTAAAAATCATGACAGTACTGTAGCACCTATTAAGTTTAGGTTTATTAATTCAATAACATAATCCAAAACTAAAGAATTATAATGAATAAGAAACGTGTAAGACTATATCAATCAGAGTTCAAGTTACGCTGGTTGTGAACTGGATCAAACTGCTTCCCGTTAGCTTGAGCCGGACTTTTCTCGCGACCCCTTTCACTTCTAATATTTAAGGGACCTTTGGCCTTCACTGAATTATGTGATATTACATGGTAATATTTTAACTTTGCCTTTCCAAAGTTAATTTAAATTAATTTTGCTATAATCTTTTGTTTAATCGTAACCAGTTAGGAATTTCATCTAACATTTGACTCTTTGTATTGTCAATACTACCTATGCCTTTATCTATATCATTTAAGTGCGTACTAACTCATCTGTACAGCCTCACAACAAAAATTCTTAGAACAAAAAAACAGATTTACCAAAAAACTTAGTTATTCAAAAAATATAGGTACTTTTAATATAAATAATATAATCATCGACAAATAACGAAAATATTGGCTATTAACTTCCAATTACCGCCAACCGCACTAAAATACCACTCGGGGCTGAAATAACTAAAATATATTCAAGGCATACCCTCCGCCCTCGAGGGCAAAAGATCGAAAGCCGGATGTCCGGTCAAGTCCCTCAAACCGATACTATGAAGTATTTATTGAGTTGCGGCGCACCAAAAGTATTTTATTGTTGAGTTATATCCCTTTTGCCTAGCACCCTTGGTAGCTATGTTTTACTGTCACATGAAATTCAACCTTATTCTTACATAGTTAACATATGTTTTAGAACTTCTCTAAAAGGGTCGTGGTGCTCGCAAGGTGTTATATTTGTATTAATTAGACTTTGAAATGTATTGTTTGTTAGTTTGTGCGTTTATTCGTATTGTTGTTTAAGGATCGATGTTTTCTTATGAAGTGTTAAGATAATTGACAGGTTATTAGTTTGTTCACCTATATGTTCATTTATACAAATATACCTAACGTATTTCAAAAAAATCTTTTTTCTTTCTATATATTTATGAAATAAATCTGTTAAACATAGATTTCTTTAATCTCAAGTATGATGAGTAATAAAAAAATCTAATTATGAATCTTAGAAATATGACGTAGCTATACGAGACACGATACCATTTCCACAAGCAAAGTACATTTTCCAAGTAGGTAATAAAATTATTTATATCTCCGTATGTTTCTGTCACCAAAAACCGTGATATACGAGTACTTATGTTAAAAATAAACTTTTAAATTCTAAAAAGTAGTGTAGTGTATATTTAGTCTCTATTAAAATCCTGATAGTTCAGCAGATGGCAGTCGTAACTGTCAGCGGGTTTGATTCCAGGCACCTGTTGTTTTGAAACTCTTCGATTTCGGCCATTAGTGCGGCTCGCCCGATATTTAATACTGAATACTTTATGAGCTGATGACAGCAAATTGATTGAAACAACAACACCTTATTACTACTGGAATAAGATTTGATTTATACTGATAATGTTACTACTGATCTGCACAGTTTAGCACTCAACATTTTAGAATTAGAATCAGTTGCGGAAAGTCATTGACGTAAGTGATTTTGTTTTTGAATTAATAGAACTACTATATTCATTTGTATTGGAATAACTTGGACGACGATCAACACATTTCAATAATCGAAAATTCTTCAGACGTACTAAAGACATACATTAACTACATTCATAGTGTCTGTCAATTAGCCAATACCTCCTAAATTAACTGTCGAGTGTTTCACCATCAGACACGAATCTCTTTAAAACGAGGTCAACAAATTCACTCTAAATCAAACAAAAGTTACCTCAGAAACATATGACAAATAAATATTAGTTTAACCCAAAGTACTAAATATAGCTCATGACCTAAAATTTTAATTTTAATTTTCCTCAAAATACGAAATGACGACTTAAATTCATCTTCCTTTAAGTCTGTAACCGAAAGTACTAATTATATTTGTTGTAGGTAAATCTCCGTTAAACAAGCAAGCCATTTAACTAAAGACCCCGTAAGTAACCAACGGATAAATCTAAATTAATCAAACAAAAAATACCTTAGATCCGTAAAATATGTCTTATAAATGCTTCATCTATTATTTAGTTTGTAACCTAAAGTACTAAAAAAAAACCTTAAAAACACGAAAAGACAACTTAAGTCCTTCTTTCCTTAAGTCTGTAACCGAAAGTACTAACTATATTGGTTGTAGGTTAACCAAAAGTCGGGTTTCTCCGTTAAACAACCGAGCCATTTAACTGAAGAACCCGCAATTAACCAACGGCTCCAATCGGTCGATCGGCTATAAAGTCGAACGGTTGGGAACACATGCCGATGGTATCGTCGACCGCAAACCGATTGTCAGTCGCATCGATTCAGAGGTAATAGAATGTTATGGCGACCTTTGATATCTGACATCTCGGGTAAGTGGTATATCATATATTAATTTTAAGCTTGTCTAGTTTGGTTTATTTGAATATAGAACTAAATAAACTAATATTTTGAGATGTCTTTGTTCAATATTTAGCAATGCCCTGAGCCGTGGTCTTAGCCCATTAAGGGTCGTGTGTTCTATAGACCTAAATTATATTACTATACCTATGACGTGATACTAGTCTGACAGACAGATATTAGCAAATCTGCAATAGATTTTAGTTGCCATATTTTGTATTTAATTATATTAATTTTATTTCATTGTGTATAATTTAAAAGTACAAGTGTATATTAATACTTAAATATCGTTTATTAATAAAAAAAAATATTTGGTTTAAAAAAAAACCATGACTATTTGTGATTGTCATACAGTTTAAAAACGTTAATATGTTCAGATATTCGAAATTTCAAGAAAAAATTCGGAATTTACTTATAAATATAAGTAAGCACAATTCCCTACGCTTGTTTCGAAATTTTCACAATAGAATCATTGAAAGTCAATAAAAATATGAAATAGAAAATATGGCCACTTTACAAGGAATCAATGGGGCGAGGGTTCGGAATAGACGTATCTTTGTCGGTGGAACTCATCCGATTTCCGAACGAGCACCGATAACGGAAGCGGCGCCCCCTACCGGATGTGCGTTGAGCGGGAAAATAGGCGGAAGTTTCGCACCGGGGAGAAAAAATTCGGAAAAGAATCCCTCAGACAAATTTGCATACGAAAAGGGCACTTTTGTGTATTTTGTTCGACGATCGGTTGTAAATTTGTCAGATTGACAATTCACAACAAACACCATTGCCACACTTTTGTTATGTTAATCATTGTTTTCTTACACCGATTCTATTTTTCTATTGGGGTTACGCCATTTTGGTTTATCGCATCAAGAATCCGATTTGAAAATCGAACGGATTTGATAAAAAGAAAAATATAAAATGAACCATCGAGATTCCAAATTTAATCTTTGTGGCGCGTAATTAGACAGGTGATTCGCTAATTCGTAAAAAGAATTCGTCTTACTTCCACCGCGGGGCCTATTCTGGAGTTCGTTGGGAGCTGTGGGAATATCACGTCGAACGATTGGTATCCGCACAAAAAGCGCCCACTGGATGTTTTAAGATCAACCTTTTTATAATTGCTGCCGTCTCAATTGATTGACAGTTAAATTTGAGCTTTCTTACCTCGATACAAGTGTCACATTTCATTTAAAATCAAATTTAATAATAGTGTATTTTTAATCACAGGTTGTTGAATGCTGTTTTTCTGTAATCGAATGTACTGAAGGATCAGCAAACGGTTAATTATTTTGTTGTTGCGTTAATTTGAGATTCATATTCTTTGTTGAAAAATAATACAAACAAGAAAGTATATGCAAATGTAACGCAAAAATCAACCATTTGACTAGCAATAAAGTTTTTTGCTCGTATGCGTCGATGACGTGACGCGAGGTCAGGGCCGTGCGTGTGCGCATCAAGTGAGATACGGTATGAATCTACCTACGTATGTTCGTATCTAGTCGGTGAGTGTATGTACTGTGATTTTAGTTGAGTTGTCTGTAATTCAAGTGCTTATATTTAAGCTAGTATAGAATATTTGCTGTGACTCTCATATTTACTTTTATGGTCTTAATAGATATGTATAACTATTTTGGTTTATACCTATTATATCATGAAAAAAATATTGTAAATAAAAACTAAAGGATAAGGAATGACAGGCCAAACGAAAACACCGAAATACACTACATATTATTCAGCAGAATTTGGGGATTGGTAGTAAACATAACGTCAACAAATCCAGCCTCATTAAAATCAGTTGTCCACGGAATCTGCAAGCCCAGCCACTGCTGTCGGCGACATCAAAAGCGGCGCAAGCGCAATTTTGACAATTAAAACGCTGTGCATTTCATCGTCAGCTCAGCGGCACGGCGCTCGTGTCCTTGCGAAGAATCTTAAGAGCAAAACCCCTTTTTTCCTCCCTAGAGGACCGGTCTTGTTTGTACGAGAATTTTGAACCATTTATTCGCATTTACTTCGTAGTAATGCAGTCATAACATCAAGTTTAACATGCATGAATATATGTACATACTTTTGAATTATTGCATCTTTCTCGGTTTTTGTTGTAGTGAGAATCGAATCTTCGGCTATTAAGTATATAATCAACTATTTAAGGATTGTTTTTTTTTATAAAGACACAACTCCGAAACTAAATTCATGCACACCCAGTTTCTGATCAACTATCTATACTTACTGATAACTGTCCCAGGTGGGACGAAACCAAGTCAAAAAGTGTCAGAATCTGTTGAAGAACTACTATTGCTTTTGCGACTTGTTGTAGTGGTTACAACCACTAAACTACCGGTAGTTGGAACTAGAGTAGTAAATGTAGAACTATATATAACAAAATGTCATCAAAGATCATCTGATGCTGATGCTGACTTACAAACCACAATCAAAGGTTTGTAATGACTTAAATTTTTTACGACTGTGTTTTCATCAAATCATATATAAGTATAATGCGTAATAAAAATCATCAATTTGTCGAGTATCTATATATTTATATGGAAAAAAAGCCTATCGTTTAGTTTTAAACCATCGTAAATTACAAGTTTCGGTCGTAATATCGAATTTTTAATGTGTAGAATGTTTAGTAGAGTTACGTGGCGAGTGCCGAGACAGAATAAGTCAAGTTTTTATAGGCCATAAAAATTTAGGACCTTCGTAGGTGACTCTATTCTCCAGATCGATTTTAAGTATCGAACTCTCGGCTATTATGAGAGAAAAAAAATGTATATCTAATTAAAAGATTTTAATCTTCTCAAATCGTAAATTGTATGACCGACACAATAAATGTTTGTCAAAAAACTAATTTTGAGTTCGTAATAAATATATGATTAGTTGGACTGGCCGTTTTAATAGCTGCTTACGTGTAAGAAAATATGATATAACATTATTTACGCTTTCCGTATTAATATAAAGCAGTATAATAAAATTAATATCTTGTCATCTTACGAGGTGAGAAAATCTTTATGAGGCAGTGGTTAGAGTGACTACAACAATGCGTCCAGTTTTGTAACCATGTAAGATCACGTAATAGCTAATCTCCATTCAAATGGGAACCATTAGGAGAAATATCAAATTTTTACGACATTATTTTAATACTGAGATGTGGTTGCTCTGATTTTATTCTTACTTTTATCGACATATTCGACAACTAGTTGTGCCTTGCGGTTTTTTCTGCTACTCTGTTCAAGTGTGTTGTAGCGTAATATTTACTAGCCTATATGTTAATCTAGTTTATAAACTTTACCCTTGTAAAATTTCAGTAAAATCTGTTCTGTAGATTTTTTTGCGAAAGAGTGGCATCCAACCATCCATCCATACCAACTTTCGCGGTTATAATATTAATTAGTAGTAACAGTAATATAAAACTGTTCTTTTTTAATGTTCTATTACTGCTCAAATAATTCTTCATTGTTTCTACTTGTGCTATTTTATGGCTAAGATCAACTGCAATATTTACAAAATCACTAAAGAAACTATTCTTACCAATATTTCTGTCGTTTAAATCAGCGTGTGGTCTTCACAACAAGTCTAACTATTATATTGACGTCGCAACGTCTTGTACCAAATCGAGTTCAATTGGCTAACGATTGATTATTCAATCAAAACAGATTGATCGGCATTATCCGATAATAGGCGAACAATTGTCGACCGAGTGCACAGTCAGATCACGAGCTACCAGCGTGCGTGTTCAATCTGTATTCAACTTTAAAATTCAAGAATCACATTATTATTGCAATGACTTATTCAATGAATTGAAAAAAATATATTTCATAAAATTATATCACCAGGATTTGATATATTTTATTAATGCTGAGCTGAGAATAGACCCCAATAAAAGAATGACATATTTTAAAATTTCGAATACAAATTATCATTCTTAAAAAATCAACAAACATTTGAATTCCGAACGCAAAGAACAAGAATCAATAAGCCACGTTCGATTTAGATGCACGTCCAAATCGTTTTAAGAGGGGCGGGAAACAAAGATGTCTCACTTAAGGACATCGAACGTGATCTGTTTGCGAAAAAATACCTTTAAGCACCTCTTTACCTGTGTTCGAGACCCTTCGAGGGGAACCCGAGTTTTCTTTTGAACTTGTAAACATTGGAGAAAGATGTCGGGAAATCTTTGCGGTTAAACTTCGATTGCCTTTATTTGTTTCACTTTGTTACTTTTGCTGTTCCAAATTTAAAAAATCGAACGTGAGCCATGTTTTTGTTTTAACTTTAACTTTGGAAATTGACGATTACTTTGTTTATTGTTTGTAAACAAGTTACATACAAGTTATAAAGCGAAATAAGAATGTATGCAAGAAACAACATGCTTAAGCGTATGTGTATAACAAATTTATATCTGTTTTTTCGTTACAAGTAATGGCGGTTGAGAGATGACATGACTTGTGTTTACTGAACAACATAAATTCATGAAAGTGGCTCGTCATTTATATATATAATGCGTTAATTTCATAATACTTGGACTGGCAAGATCATTGTCTCCAGTTTTTGCGGATCGTTTTCAAAATTATATTCTACTACAATATTTCATATTAAAACCGTATTTTTATGCTCACAAGGTCGCTTTTACAATAAACTCGGGAATGCATTCACTGAATTTTGTCATGTACGGCTAAAAGTCACGTTATGTGTAGAATTTATCCACCATTTTGAATTATAAAGCACACAGTCTTACGCGCAAATGTTAAAAATTCGCCTTGTACAGCGCATAAATACATGAAAAACGCGTCATACATTGAATTTATGAGTATAGTAAAATATTTGTGGTGTAAATTATAGGGAAGTTTAACACTTTCTTTGTGTTTTTTTGTTGGTGTTTTACACGCAAATGTCATCTAGTTAATTAGAAAATCTCATTAGTAATTTTATAATTAGTTTTGTGCAGTTAAGAAGGTTTAAGTACTTTTTTTTATTCTTTTTATTAAAAAGATTACTAGCAGAGTTTTGCAGTCTACTAGTATTCTTGGTAACCCCTCGTGCTAAGCTAAAACGCTTGATTTATGAGTGGGTTCACGTCGGTAGTGCAATGGGTGGGGTTCGAACCGGCAACCTCAAGATCAAAAGTCGTAAGCCCGTAGCCTAAGGGCTGGCTTCAAATTTTTAAATTAACTACTTATATGTTTAAAAACATTTCTTCTATACGTATTTTAAGTAGGTATATGTCTTAAAATATTTTGTTGAAAAAAGTTTTTTTTTTAAATAGAAATTTAAAAAAAGTGCTAAAATATTCGGCTGGGGTTCAATTTACGAGGGTTTGTTCATAGGGTAGCTGATGTTAATCAGTTTTATAACTCTATCTGCCCCTTACGTCGCATGCTTGATGGTATATATCTTCAATTTTATTAGTTTACTACACATTTTTTTGTTTTCTTTGTATATTAATTGCATATTTGTGTCACGTAAATAAAATCGATGATATAAAAATTGAAAAATATGGTCGTTGATTTTTAGAAAAAAAAATACTAGGAATGTATTAGCATAGATAAGTTAAGGTTTGTTGGAGAATTTAAATAAAAATGGTTAAGATATTATTATATTAGTAATGTCCTATTTCAATAAAAATATTACCAAATTTAATTAATTTTAATTATCAACATTAACTTTAAGCTTAACAAACCATTTCTAGATATATATTTTTAAGAATATAAAAATATGCTTATCACTGGAATATCAATTTGACATAAACGTACAAGGTTTGTTTGATCTACGTCCGATATGACTGTGTCAAATTGAGTATGATTCGCACTTCACTGTCAATTTTTATCTGTATTCTCAAAGAATATGTGATATCACCCTTTTATTGGGGTGCACTCAAATATAATAGCGTACGTGCTTGTAAGGGCGGGTTTTGTTTTCTTTTGATTATAAAACATGACAGGCTGTATGTGATTTTCCAGTGTCATATTTTGCTGATTTCTTAAAAAAGTTAACTGTAAAAATTTGAAATTGACATTTGATATTTTTTTTTTATCTTTTTATATGAATTATTGTTGGAATGGTTGAATGAGCTTAGTTTCAAACAAAATAATGTTCAAGTACTCACTGTAGGTTTTCATACGGGAAGTTAAATTACCTGTAAAGAGAAATATATTCATTAGTAGGTATTAATCATTAATAACAAAATTAAATTGGTACCTAGTACCTACAAGAATTGCGTTTTAGTTGTGGCATGCTAATTTGAATATTGGTGTTCTAATCTAGAGAAAAAAAACAAATGTCATTACGTCAACATTGAATATTAATTACTACTTTCCCGCGCGCGGTTTCACCCGCGTAACTCATGTGCCCGTAGGAAATTCATAATTAAATATAGCCTAAATTCTTCATCGATATCTAACATTGAAATAATTTTTCAATTCTGAAATTCTGAATTCAAAAATTCTTTCCGTGTTCTAAGATTAAACAATCAAAATCTTCAACTTTATATGTTAGTATAGATTATGAAAGTAAAATCATTTTTTATTCTTTTAGCTTCTATCTTGTCTATAGGAGTTTTAGGACGAAAACTTTATAGACAAGATATGCGGGTTGGGCAAACTGTTGTACGTGTAATTTAGATCACATAATCAAATTAATATCAAAAGGGAGAGTAGGTTTTAATGTGTATTATTTTAAATAAAGGATTATTATCATAGAACATGCGGGCGTCATCGTAAAATGAAAACTAACACATTATTTTCGCTTTACGATTCTTGAATTATTTTTACAGCCGACATAAAACTTAGATTGAATTATTGTAATCAGTTATTAAATTCTTTTGATTTTGATGTTATGTCCGCCATATTTATTTCGGTTCGCCTATAAAATGACCAGAATTATTACATTTATATATTATATTAAAAATAATTAACTCTTAATCTAGTTATTTTTATAACAATAATAAAATAATAATTGCCGTTCCATTTTCTTTAAATAAAAAAATCAAAGTTATAAATCATTTTATTAATATTTCAAAGTGGAAATATGATTAATCGACTTATATATGTGAATACATGAATATTGTTGAGTCATTGATTACCGATAGAGATAGAAAAAAAAATAGGTATACAAGACTACCTACTACATTCTAGAGCTCAGAATCATAAGGTCGGATGGGCCACTATACCTATGTCGTTAGAAACATTCGTCGTATGTGCCTTAATCGTAGACTGGCACTTACGACCAAATGCTTCTGAGGTCCAGATTTGAATTTCGCGAGTTTTTTTTTTTTAATTAAATGGCTCGCAGAAGTCGCAGTCGCAGAAGCCAATATAACTAATAATCTATAGATATGTTAAAACGTTTTCGTTCAAAATATTTTTTTAACGACATCGGCAGGTGAGTTACCGCCTTGAGACCTACCTGCTCGGCACTAAACAAACCTTTATTCGTTCATTATCGACACACGGCCATCCCGCCACAACCGATGACATACATAAAAACATTTTATTTCTCTATAAATAACAATAAAAACAACATAAAATAGTTTACTTGGCCGTGATCAATATTAACCATTTTACTGTCATTTTTACGAGGCATCGGGAAGCCGAAATACTCCTAATTTCACTTCATTAAGTGCTCGAGAAACAATAAAATTATATTTAACAGGTAGAAAATATATCCACCGACGTTATAACATGTAATGAATCGATATATTTACATATAAAGCGCTTATTTTCTGGTGCCGCTGCTTTAAGATATTTGTATTATTTATTCAACTCGATACTGTAGCATCGATTGATATAAATAACCCGATAAATACGTTTCAATTAAATACACCATTTTATTTTTATTGCCGTCTAAAAATCTGTGTTATTTCACACGTAGAGCTGCTAAACTATGGTACGGAGGTATGAAACAAAACGCATCGAAACCCGAGTAATTTATGCGCGTTTTTGAAACGCAAATGTCAGACCTTAAGACAATGGCTTCAAGAAAAAAACAACACGCAACATGTCAATAAGAGCTGGCTGGAAAAAATAACCCCTTTTAAATTTCGAATCGATCCTTTCACACTTGGAACAAGCGGTCCCGACGGTTGATTTCCGTTCTTAATTCAAACAGAAGCTTCTTTTAAATAGGTTTTATTTCTTTTCGTATTGTGAATGAACATAGAGTACGGAACTCAATCAGTAATTTGAATACTGAATGAGATTCGAATTTCGATTATAGATTCATTCGATAAGTGACCTCGTTTTATGAATATTGCTTATTTTATCGATCGGGCTATTCATTAATCTAATCAAAAGGGTTTTTTTCATTTAAATTAAGCTAATGTGGAGCTGGTATTGGAATACATTTTATGTGTTCGTATAAATGGGTATCGCAGATTACCGTTTCTTATCGGTGCATATTTATCTAGGGTGTCTTGACGTGTATTTATTGCAAGATACCGTGTGGTTTTGTACGGTAGCCAATAACATTCAATAATTTTATTATAGCGGAGAAAATATTTTCTGTGAAGTGTTTAACATTAATTTCGCTTTAAAATATGTATAAAAAAATTGTAATTCGTTAAACTCTTCAATAAATAACGTGCGAATAGGTCTCCATCGTAAATTTTGTAACGTTCAGAATGTATCCGATCACGAACCCGGTGTGACTTTCATTGGATTAGAAAAATAAAATCTATAAAAACTCATAAAGTGCTCATAAACACGAAGGAGGTAATAAAAAACAGTCCGATGTCGTCTCTCAGCTGTCGCGCGCTATTTCCGAACGAAACGGCATTCAAAAATCGAACTCCATCGAACCGAGGGGGATATCGTTACGATTTTAAAATTAGAACATTCTTTTATTTCTTTTAACGTTTTCATTTCGTGTTATTACTTATGTCCTGTTCTTATTGAGTGCCAGTGTGACGTCATTCCGTTTGGTTTTAACATTCGGGAAAGCAATAATCTGTGATATGAGTACTGTATGAAGTTTTCTACACGACGCATTTTCGTACAGACATGAAGCATTATTAAACTTAATCTATAATGTATTGCCGAACAAGTTATTTAAGGCAAGGATAATCCGCCATGATTGAAAATAAATTAAATTTCCATTCTTGGATAAAACTTAGGTGGTTTTAGATAAAAAAAGAACGAATATCAAAACGTGGACTATAAAAATAAAGATGTTTCATAATAAAAAAAACTTAAGCAATGTCCATGGAATAAAGTAATCGAGTGTTGCGGTGTGTACTAATTTGTAACCACAAAGAACAATAATATCTATAAGATTTATTAGTAAATATACACATCAACGAAAATATTAAAATTCGAATGTTTTTGTGCGTAAAACCGCCATTATCCCAAATACAAGTGCCAACTGGGTGAGTGTCAATGAAACAATAACACAATATAGTATATATTTAGAAATTTTCTCGTTAAAAATCTTTTGGTGAACAAGTGAAATGAATGTCATTAAAATTATATTTATTTTAGCTATAGTTACAAAATCGGTTACAACACCGCTCCGTTTTACGGAATGTTGGAGATTATTTTTTTATAGCGTTACATGTGTTCACACTATCGCGGAGACATTGTTGTCGCGATCAAAGATGAGTGAAATGAAATGTTCAGTTCGAAATTCTGAGTATTTCTAGATGAATGGCGATGAGTCAACCAACGCGCGGAATTCAAAATCGCTGTTCGGAATTTAAAAATGACAATAATCGTATGTTTTTATCGTGTATTTTTTACTCAGAGAACAGGAAGAGATTTTCGAAAATCGAACTGATTTCGTAATTTTCTTTTTTATTATACTGACAGTTGATTTTTTTTAAAATAATGTTAGTGACTTTAAACATGGCGTCACACCTATTGCTACGAGTAGGTTTTTAAGAACATCATTTGAATAATAATTAATAAAGTCGTTAAATTCGAATTTGTGTGATAGGCAATAAAATTTAGTTTGAATATGAAAAACATATTTTATCGATTTTTATTACTTCATAAATAAAATATTTATGGTATAATTAATTCGGGATTATAATAGCTTATTTTGAGTAAAGCTCTTGTCTATTTTACGATTACAAAATGAATTCATAGTAAGGTCTTTAGAATGGGTCGCATATTTTTAGAACACTGACAAATTTTTTGACATATTTTCGTGTCAAAGTTATGCAGCAGCTGTATAATAATATAAAGCTGAAGAGTTTGTTTGCTTGAACGCGCTTATATCAGAAACTACTGGTCCGACTTGAAAAATCTTTCAGTGTTAGATAGCCCATTTATCGAGGCCGGCTGTATGCTATATTTAATAATGAAGGTCCTACGGGACCTAGTGTTTGAATATGCGACAGTTAAACAAACCGACATTACTATCTTAATTAGAAAATATCCAATAACAGTAACGATCAATTTCTCCCAACTACGAATTCCCTTTCTCAATCTCGGGGCAATCAGTTGACAGATGTCACACAAATCCTTCACGTCCACTTGTCAAACTGGACCGAAGTGACATGTTTCAGGCTTCAGGCCAAGCTTGCTCGTCTCCTTGCTTACCAAATTTACTACTTATTGGAGTATATATAGAACTCAAATTCATATTTAATGTATTACCGTTTGCACGAAGATGACGGTAGATAGACATTGAAATAGTAAGGTTATAATTTCCTTGGGCAGTAGAGTAGTTTAAGAGATTATTAGATGTGATAAATTTGATAATTACGAGGCAAATAATTGGAAGTCTATCTATGGCGTAGTAGGAACTAACTCGGACACTTTTGAATGGTATTAATAAAGAAAATAAATTATTCAGCATTTGGGTTTCTGATCGAATGTATGTATTTTAGTTTACGAAACTGTTATAGTTAAACAAACTAATATAACATTTTTATTTGCCAATATGGCGTAAAGCCGGCGCTAACAATGAAAAATGGGTTTATTACATCTTAAAATTAAAATATAATTAGTTCGTTTTATGTTTCACGTCATGATTTAACTCAAGATTCAATTTTAAATTATCTATAAAATTTACTAAGTCGATCATTAAAACCGTTAGTATTATGACATAACATCTTAGTTACGATAATCGCCCATCACTAGTATTGAGCACAAAAATAATCTCCTCCGCCCACGGCCATAAAAACAAAAAAGAAAAAAATGGTTAAAAGCGCAAATAAATTTAATATTACCAATCTCGAAATGTTTCGTAACGAAAATCATTAAACTGACAAACATCGTAAAGTGGGGACGAAATAGAACGCGTTCGTCGGTTTATATTTAAAATTAAGAATACGACATATTTTTAAAAGTTCGAACGGCGACATTTAAAACTAATCGCTGTTTTCGATTCCCGCGCGTATTTTGAAAGAGTTCGAACACGGGCGGGGTGTTCTAAATTTGAAATGTTTTCGATTTTCGAACGGCTGCCGGGATGTGTCAATGGCGCCGCCATGAAAAATTGTGCGGGAATTATGAAATGCGTTTGTTTTTATTCTCACTTTATTGTTTCCAGCCACAGAAATCCAGTGACATGTTTTTCATATTATCCGTTCCAGATTCGTGTATCAGAATCTGTTACAATGGGGACGTTTCACATGTCTTCATCTTGCGTAAGTTCGATTAAAGCGTTCTATTTTGATTTCAAATCCATGAATGAAACAAATTGCCTTACAACGAATGTGTCACAATTTTCGGGAAATTTTAAAATGTATAAATATTTGTCGAGTCTACGACGTGAATTTTAATTGTTCTATAATATGTATGAGTAAGATAAAGCGGTATTGTAAAATTTTATGTTTTTGGAATTATATTAATCATAGAGCAGGAAAACCTGGTTTTGGGAAAGTCCACTAAAAACTGTGTTTTATTTGTTATGTAGTTAGGTAGGTAATTCAATAGGAATTCTTGTGGCCTGGTTAGTGACGTGGTTTTTTCTATCCATAGACAAATATATGTTTAAGATCATGAGAATACACGACGTTACTCTACTGACGAACTATCAATAAAACTGAGAGAATTTTCGATAATTTCAAAATTAGAAAGAAGAAACAAGTGACGTAAATTATTTTGACATTTGTTTAACATTTTTGAAATTCGAAATGCGCCGTATTTTTTTTTTATAGGCAAATTACTTTAAGTCTTTTCAGTCTTTACAATTTTGAAACCGATACGAAAATACATTGCGTCATAAAATATTGCTTTTCATTCAAATCTTGACAAATAGAAGATATGGCGTTTGTTTTAATAGTTAATACAATACATAGTCATTTAGTAGCGTCGGTATGGAATGTTAAGTGTATGTAATTACTTAGATACTCAAATTTATATAGAAACAATAGATGTCAACTTCAATGTCACGAGAAAAATCGAAAATTATGAATCATGATTATAAAATATATTTTTTTCTACACGAAGTTTTGTAGATTTATTAAGCCTTTTGACTGTAAGAAAATAACTTTATCTTATAATACCGCAGCCAAATTGGAATGATTATTGTTATGTTTTGTTCCCTTTATCTTATTTAGGTCGAAGATTAAGATAATGACTATATTTCGTTATGATAAATCTATATAAAGTAAATGTATTAAAATTATCGCGACACTATATTATCTTCTTCTATATATAAATAGTAATGCATCACTTAAATGTATGTACGCGCATAGCTTGAGAATAACTTGACCGATTAGGCTGATTCGTTTATTATTATGTCGATAATTCTAAAGGTAAGATGATTAAAGAACAAGTTGATAAAATCTGTATGCTATAATATCATCTTAATAGTATTTTATTGAAAGAAGGGACTGGAAAAAGGGAAGGAGATTGAGACATGACATGAACCTGCCATTTAAAATCTAAATATGCACCTACTCATTGTACCTTACGATAAACATACATATTATATGACATATCACATATAAGACATTTCAAGTAATATAAAATAATTTCTTTGTACGTGAATAATTTAACTGCGATGTTATATCGCTTCAACAATGGCTTCTACAAATACAGTCAGCAAATTAATATCGAGACATTATTGACATATGTCATGACAATTTGACATGATTCATCATCAGCTTGTTAAATATCCACTGCTGCACATGGGCCACTCGAAGAAGGTTTATGCCATAGTCACCACGCTTGGTAGGCGGATTGGTGACCTCAGTATTATGCTGTTATACATAGGTAAACGTTATTGCTGCTTCCCTGGTATAGTATAGTTAAAAATAATGTTAAAACAAAGACTTAACGTAACAACGAGATTAGTCCCTCAACCAACGAGACCCGGAACAAGAAAGTTTTAGAAACTCACATTTTTTGTGTTTCTAAAACTTTCTTGTCCGGCGTTGGACACGGTGGGAATCAAAACCACGACCTTAGACTTAAAGTGAGACTTATATATTATATATACATATATATATTTTGACATGATTGATAGATACGTCTGAAAAATTAACATCAATATCATTTATTATTTTGGTATTCCATTTAAGAATTCACGAATTTAAACTTCTTTATGAGAAATATCGTAAACTAATCAATTACATTACTAACTAGATGGTCATAGTATGTATATTTACTAGTATTATGACTGTCTCAGCTTCGCTCGGGTAGAATTTTATAGCCTATGTTACTCAGTGATAATTTAATATTCTAATGGCGAAAGAATTATCGAAATCCGTTCAGTAGTTTTTGAGTTTATTCGAACGAAATATACAAACTTTTCCACTTTATAATATTAGGATAGACTACTAGAATCATAGGTATGCTTCAGTTTCCAGACAACGTACTATATATAAATGAACTAAGTACTATTTTATATTCCGTACATCTATTGGAACCGCAAAACCAGTCTGTTCTAGTCGAATCTATTTATCGGCATATTATTTCGCAATAAACTGTATTACAACCGCATTTCCATATCTTCTGTTTGATCACCATAAACAATAAACCTTTGTTGCAGTCATGCGACTTTTTTGCCGTCGACTGTACTCCGTAACATTTTGCCGTTCGATTGCAATCTGTCAAAATTGAATGACATTTCAGTTGGATATTCAACTTTATTACGTCGTATACGGCAATTTGTGAAGCAACCTTATGTGGTTGGAATAAGGTTCGGAACTGTATGACAATTTGTTTTTAACGTTGTTTAGTAAAGTGGTATATTTTACACAACAGCCAAGTTGTTCTTGCTTAGGTAACTTGGAAGTGCCTATTCGTTAAATGCTAGGATTTCTAATGTACCTATAACTTCGTTTCAAAATCACAAGCATTCGAATTTCGAAAATTTGAAATTCCAATTTCAAATCGAAGTTTTTTTATAGTTGTACAATGCGTAAAACTAGATTTGTAGTGATCGTTTCCTTTAAGTGATATATGTCTTAACGTTAATACGATTTCTAATGAAAACCTTTAAATTATCGTGCATTAGCTTCATATTTATCACCGCTCGATATCTCAGAGCACTCTACATAAAACTTTACGATTGGTTATTTTAGACATAAGGACTACCCAATTAACCTTTTAAGTTTGTGCGACATCGGCGCTTACTATAATGGTACCATAAATCACGAACACAAGCTATTTGTATCTGTTACTCGATGCGTTATCGATATCTAATTAATCGATTATACCATAGATTTAACGTAATCGATTAATTATGAACTCCAACACTCAATGTTTAATATTCTTAATTCAAAGGCGCGCATCAAAATTAATCTTTGATTCGTGTCGTGTTTGTTTTGGATTTGGAATGCAGACGCATTCTATATTCAAATTTTTGTGTTCCACGTTTGAATGTGGTAATGACGTTATTAAAGTTTGTAGCACTGAGGTAGTTAGATATACGTATTAACTGTAGTGTTGTTTTGTGTTTCGGTCACTATAAATGTTAACGGTTATTAAAAAACGGAATTAAGTGTTTTGCATTTCATCGATTTTGTCGTTTTGGAAGCCATCAGAAAATATCTATACTAATATTATAAATAGGAAAGATTTGATTGTTTGTGATTTGAAAAATTCTTTCACCGTTGGAAAGCTACACTATTCCCGAATGACATAGGCGATATTTAATTATAAAGTTCCCACGGGAACGGGAGTTACGCGGGTGAAACCGGACGCGGGAATCTAGTACCTAATAAGAAGCTCATTATGTTTTCTAAATATATTTTTTGATAATATTTATTATTCATCTGGGGGCACGGAAGTGCCCCCCCAAGTCGAGTAAGAAAAAAAAAAAAAAAAAAAAAAAAAAGGTGCACGGCCGTACCTATCTTTTCTCGAAGCAACTCAGCCGATTTTCGACCCCCTATAACTTCGTTGTGGATAAAGATAGGAGCCTGAATTTTCAGTAACTAAACAAGCTTTGTAAAACTACAGTATATTTCAAATTTCATTCAATTTGAACCAGTACTTTACGAATTATAACTAGTCAAAGTTTGGTATTTTCGGTAATTTTGTCACTCGCTCACTGCTGACTGACCGATCATCAAAATGTTTAGGCACTTCTAGCAGACGTAGAAGCTTCAAATTTTGAGTATTAGGTGAGTTTAGTGTAAAACTCATGGGAAAATTCCAACATTTTGCAATTTCGGTCCAGTTGTTCAGTTTCATCAACTGCATTAATAACTTTGTTATTTCTTATAAATGTATAGGATTACAAAGTTACATTTGCAGTCAGTGAATCAGTGTACATGAATATGTTTGATTTAATGGAGGAATAGGTGTAGATAGGGACCTAGATGGAATTATGTTGAAAGGTGGTGTCTAAGTGGTTAGGTTAGTTGTTTCAGAGACCTGGTTTTCTGCGTTCGATTCCCACCCGGGACAATTATTCGTCTGAAATTCAAATAGTTGTACTGAGTCAGGGGGTGCTTTGTTTTCGTGAATCTATTGAGCGGTGAGACCTTCGCGACACAGGGATTAATTTAACAAGTAATAAAAAAAAAAAAAAAAGTCGTATGAAAAAAAAAAAACAATGGATTGTAAAAGTAAGATAGTACATAAGTTGCGCTATGAACGATAGGATACTAACAATCATAACAGCGTCTGATGGAGGTGGCTTGCCCGCTTGAGCCATGTCTCAGCAGGAGACTGCGGTCCCTTGAGAAGTAGGGACCCCGTGTAATCTGGGCGTCCCTGAAACTGGTTATTTGGGCGCAGGAGAGCCCGCAACACCAATTGAGTCGCGGACGCTGCCAGAGGGTATCCCAGATAGGCAACAGTACCTGGGCCCCTCACCAACTTTGGTCGGAGGAGTAACCGGGGGTTTTACTCTCATGTTATGATTAGCATTCCACTGCTATGAAGAGGGCGAGTCCCACATACCCCACTGCCCGTGCCGGAACACCGCAGTGGCGGATGAGATGCGTAACATTCTTGCATTCCCCTGGACAAACTTACACCACGGCTTTCACGCTTCCCGTTCGAAACACAGAAAGACGGTCACTTTCTTCCAAGCAACTAACAAATCTTACTGTGATATCGAAGGTATACACACAAACCACGTTTTATTAATCTGACACAAACTATTTTTATATAATCATTTTATCAAATATTTTTATACACAGTTTGATGTTAACTAGGTAGCTTTAAATTTACTTATGTACATATTAGCTTGTTCCCTAGTGCGGGAGCTGTCTTAAAAAAAGTCCATAATCGGACATGTATTATGTAGTTGTACCAAAATTCCATCAAAAACAGTTCATCAATTTCGTAATTTTAAAAACCTTTGACAGGCCGGAAGCCAGAAGGCCGTGAACGCCATACATAAGTTCATATTAATCCTCTGTTAAGCTTGATGTTGTAGTTTTCGATTAGGTACATTGACAATATTTATAACCAATGAGAGATAACAATTTTACATACGGATTAATTTTAAATGACGTTTGACGAGTGCGACGAATATCAATAAAGCATAAAAAAGTATACGACGCATCTGTTCTTGTTTCATATGGTGAGTGTTGCCATGCCAGCTAGGTACGTGGATATTCATATGTGCGTAAGTTAAGTTATTTTGTAAATAAGGGCACAGAGTTACTAGTCTGGATGGTTTACATCGAATTTAAGTCTACTTTGGAACTATTAAAGCGCAGGAATAATCCATTTGTGAATACAATAGACTAAAACCAGCCAAGTGCGAGTCGGACTCGCGTACTAAGGGTTCCGTACCATTTTCAAGTGCCTACCTGATGCCGTTATAGATATCGAGCAAAAAAGGCCAAAAAATAGTTGTTGTATGGGAGCCCCCCCTTAATACTTATTTTATGTTTAGTTTGTTATTATAGCAACAGAAATACATAATTTGTGAATTTTTCAACTGTTTAGGTATCGCGGTTCTTGAGATAGAGCCTGGTGATAGACAGACAGACAGCTAAGTCTTAGTAATAGGGTCCCGTTTTTACCCTTTGGGTACGGAACCCAAGCATTTAATGTCTAGACATGCTTAATATTGTTGCATCAAAGATATCGAGAAAAACCCATAGAGAAATGGAGTGGGCTTTGAGAAAAACTGTAGCTGAAGTTCAAGAAGTAGTACCGGTAAAGAAAAAGAGGAACACAACCTACAAAAATTGGAAAGCTCATCATCAAGTGACAGAGTGGTAAAATCCATAGTTGGTATTTTAAAAAATAATGTAAATTGTAAAGCAAAGCAAAAAAGTACAACTATCTACAAAAAGAAATGAGATGCCATCAAAAACATACTTGTAAAAAAACCCAAGTCTCGTAACGCAGTTCTTTTACCGTAAAACGTTGTGAGATCTATGTAATACCAAGTCGGTTAATTTATTCAGTCCCTACTTAAGGGACCTTCTATCTTAAGCTATTACGTAATTATCTCACCTTACAGAATCTTATTTTGACCTTATCAAAGTTCAAAACTTTTATGTTATGAATATTAGATTGACTTGGCCATCGCAATAAACACTTGTGAGATACATTCTAATTATATCCGATGGCCAAGTTAATCTATTATTTAAAACTTTAAAGTTTCGAATTTTGATAAGGTCAAAATAAGATTCTGTAAGGTGAGATAATTACGTAATAGCTTAAGATAGAAGGTCCCTTAAGTAGGGACTGAATAAATTAACCGACTTGGTATTACATAGATCTCACAACGTTTTACGGTAAAAGAACTGCGTTACGAGACTTGGGTTTTTTTACAAGTATGTTTTTGATGGCATATATATTTTCCGCATCTCTACTTCCGAATCACAAATGAATTCTTTTGACTGCCAAAATAAAAGTACTCTCATAATATCAACCATATGTAATTGAAATAAGGTTCACAGTATTTGGATTCTATCGATTCGAAACGTAAAGTTGCAAAATCTAAATTCAAAATAGGAATTAGTTTACTCCTTTAATAATGATGTTCCATCAGTTATCGATACATTTATTCACAACATATTATGACCGGTAAGTGACGTGTAGTGATGTATCGATATATTCATTCATGCGTATGTTTACAAACACTAACGCATTACAGCCGAGCACGCGGCGCGGGAAATTAGAAGTGAGTTGAAAGCGGTTGAGATTATGTTAATGGGCAACTCCTACCGCCCCGCGGGACGCTACCCGTCTTCCAACCAAAACATTTACTCCATTACTCGATTTTAAATTCATCGATTATAACCAATTTAAATACTTACTTAGTGTATTTGCGACCACCATAAAATACTGTCGCGGTCGTAAAAGTATTTTCGAATGCAAAGTATTACACTATAAAAATGTCAGACTCACTTTTTGATATTAGCCTGAATAATTGAGCGGAATTTATTGCGAACTGTTAAAAACAAATTATGTACTCAATGATGATAATGCTCCAATTTATGATGTCAAAAAACTAGTCGTGATGCATTAAACTGATGATTTTATTCGAATGTCATCTTAACTAAAAGAAAGAATAAGACAAATAGTAATAGTTACGGAATCGCATGCTATACGTTTTCTATTTTGTGTGACATCTTTGATTCTTATAAGTTTTGTATGACGCATCACGTCGTGCCTTTTGAGACGCTGTGTTCCCACCGCATCGTATACACACTGCCACATGGAAATACACGTAATAACATATTTATTACGAGGGATTTCATCCTTTTGTGTAATGACTATAAAGATGATATTAGCGTACATAACATCTATAATAGTGATAACTATGTCGAAGACTTAACATTCATGTCTTGAGGCACTCGCCTATACCTAATAACCATCAATGATCGAGCCGATTGTGAAAAATATCATTAAAAAACCATCAGCGCTTGATGATTTGAATGTTCCACAGATGATTCGTGCGGCCGGCCATCAACCACAATCGATTCTTTATTTTTTTTATTTCTTAGTATTTTTATTAAATTATTGAGACACGCCATCGTCGTGAGCCTTGTTCCTTTATGGCTCGCGGTTTTTTTACTTCTGATTTAGACGCTTCGCAAATACAGGTAGTGCTTACATGAACTATAAAAAGCAGCTTTTTTAAATATAAAAGTACAAGTTCAAACTACCGTTGGATCGAAATGAGTACACGACTAATGATCGAGCTAGAGAATCGATAGGTTACGCCCACTTATAGATGCAGTAGGAGGAGCACAAATCGAATTAGTGAACTCGATGCATCGATTAGCCTCAAACGATCGGCAAAAAACGCGATTAGCCCCAAAAATCATTGACAGTTGAAAAAAGGTAACAACCGACGGTTAATGGCGGTTTTTGTTCAAAAGTCGAAGATTTGAATTCGTAATTTCAACCGCAAGGCGTTCGAATCATTTGTCAGTGACAATTTTTTGGTTGCAATCGATTTTTAAATACAGGTTACGGTTTTTGCCCGGGTCGCAATCGCGCCGCAAAATTCCTCGTTTTTGGAGACTGAAGTTTTCGGTTTTTGTACGATAATAAGATAATTGGATTAAAAAACTTTCTAAAATAAAACTTTAGATACTTAGTTCTCATTTGCTTAGAGTTTGGGATGGCCGAGTTTTGTTTTATTGTTGAAGCGTCCTTGGTGTCGTCACTATTCGCCCCGCTGACGTAGGCATGGGAAAGCTCGCGATTTTTTGCTCTAAACGGGACACGGGACACATTCTTTGGAACATCAAGGCTGTGGGAACTGATTGCATTCCGTTTGCGACTCGTAGGGAAATGCTCTTTTTACGATCCGAACCGATACGATCGGCGATGAATCGAGTCGATTAATTACGGCGTCGAAATTCGAATGTTTGTGGTAACGTTCCTCGGTCAGCACTAATTAACGTTTGGGATGCGTTCGAAACTTAATTCAAAGTTATTCTAGAAAATGCAGTGTTGTCTGCTACCGTGAATATTGTTAGTATTTTTTGCTCATTTCTTAATGAATTGCTAGGAATTTATTAGCATTGATGATTACAAAAAATATTAAGCACCAGACAAAGAATTACTTACCTACCTCAATTATTTTATATATAAAATTAAATTTTGTAATATTAAAAGTTGCCTGTCTAAATCTAATATCTACATTATTAATGTTATTAAATAACGTCAAAAATGCATCTTTTTTTACAATACTTGGTGAAGACAACACAAACGTTTTATCCAGTCGCCATCGTATCTCAAGACGTTAAACGATATAAAAACGATTGAATCGAAGCGCGCTCGGTCTTATTCAATTATAGTGACAATAAAGTGATGTGGAGAAGCATTTTATAGATGTTAATTGTTAGTTTTAACAGCCTTCTTTGAATACTACCTTAGCGTAGTTTGAAAATAAGGTTTTTGCGAGTAGCGAGAGCGGTTAGATCAGCGCTAATTGTGGTTTAATCTCCGGTTAGAGGGAGCTTTTCAGGGTGGGTCTGCTTGTTAAAGTGGTCTGCGCACTATCGCTCCTTACTTATATCTTAAGTCATTTATTTCTTCCACAATATGGGTGGCTAATCGTCCATTTATAGCTATTGGTTTTGATCTTGATTGTACAGCTTTATTACCTGCAAATGACGATGCACATGATTAGGTAGTAGCTACTCCGATGCCATAGAAAACCGTAATTGAAAATTAAAGTGGCTTCAGAATTTATTACGCCAAGTATCAGAGCGGGGTGGAAAGGAGATTGAAGTTAAAATTATAATAAACACTAGTTTCAACTGCATCTCGGAAATATCAAACAAATGATTGGATTAAATTAGAGTGGAGGGTTATAAGTGGTGTCCATAAAAAATCGACTAAATACGAGATGGAAATTATCAATTGCATTCACATCACTAAAATTTATTATTATATACTTTTTCATTAAAGAAACGAACATTAAAATGAGATTCATTATCCGATGATGATATTAATTACTGATTTTAATTACAAATGTGTACGCTTTATTCGTTTACCATTAGTTTGACATAATGTTACTGGGAATCGTTAATACGATATTTATATTATAATGGCGGAAAGAACTGTCGTTATGTCTTTTATTATTTGTTTCACTTAATTTATTGGTTTTATTGGACAGATTGTAAATAGATGCTTGATCGTTGTTTAATTTTACGGTTCAATTTTAATTAGGTGTATAAATTTTGTGATTTTATAGTTTCTTTAAAACAAAGAGGTCCATCTGAACATTTTTTGAATCGATACTATATTATATGTATCGATTTTTGTTCATAAATCTGTGAGGGTCAGCTACGAGTTGTCTGGCACGAGTCCAAATCGAGACGGCGAAGA
This sequence comes from Nycteola revayana, assembly GCA_947037095.2. Taxonomy (NCBI): domain Eukaryota; kingdom Metazoa; phylum Arthropoda; class Insecta; order Lepidoptera; family Nolidae; genus Nycteola; species Nycteola revayana. The sequence continues at coordinate 17,512,420 of OX344858.2, read as the reverse complement.
CACGACGCCTTTTGAAATCGAATTGCGATTGACATTGACAAGAACGCGGGGTCAGGCGATGGGGAATAAACTTATACACTTACTTGACTTTTCTATTTTTATATTCAACTACATAATTATGTACGATAGTTAATGCAGTTAAAAACATTAATATTTTTTTTTGTCTTATACTAGAAATCCATATTACAATACCGCATTGAAGGTTTAATTCTATACTTCAGTGACACACTTATCTACAACAACACGCGAGCTCCTATAAAACCACATATTTAAATGCAAACTAGTAAGAAACATACTAAAATTAACTATGAAATTAAAACAAAACGTCCTTGCGAACTTCTAATCGATAAGTGCAATTCGCAGCACGGACTATGCTAATTTTGTATGTAAATATGCTTTTTAATCAATGTTAAGGCTTAGTGGTGCCTGTATTACTAACAATAGTATCGGAGTTCAGCATTCAAATGTGTTGTGTATCAGTAGGACGAATCGGTGAACCACCATTCTCTGAACGAAATGAATATTTATTTCGCATAGCAGTTTCAGATACACTATTGTTCGTAATTTGTCGGTAAACGTTTTCGTATCAAAATCTGCAAATGTCCCATCCTTAGTTGCTTTTTTTTTAATTTGCCGCATTTAAATTTGGAACGATATTCTTCTCGTCGTGGTTTAACTTCGCTGTATGATTGTTATTTTAAATTTGAATTTATTTAAATTTGAAAGTTAAAATTCTAAACTTGTCATTCTATACGTTTTTTATTATTTATAAGGTCTCGTATTTATATCCTTTTAAGCCTGCCTATATATGCGATAGTATTGCTAAAAGACAGATGCAAAATATGCAAAATAAGAAAGTTATTTGCTAGACAGTACACATACAAAGTGACTCATACAACTATCGGCCACAATGTTGTTGAACCCACAATAATCATAAAGCTGGAATCAATACGAATAACAATTTACAATATCCATCTTTTATATTTCAAAGAGGCCATTTGACTTCATATCCGCCATATTAGATGTTAATTCCTACGTGTAATACATTCGGATCGATGTTATTATTCATTATTAGTCACATAATCACACATTAGACGATAATGGACGTGTAATAATTGAATGGTGTTTGACTGCACTGTCGTGTCAGACAGATCACAGATCAGACGCTTATTATTCGTAATATCTGTTCATAGAGTATCTTTTATATTTCGAATATAGCGTCTTATTCTTTTTAATTTTGTCATCGATGACAGGAGTTCTTAATTTAAATGTAATTTGTTTTTTTTTATTAGTCTATTATGGTCTCGACTTCGCAAGTTGCAGACTGTTTATTCCATAGAGGTTAATAATAGAGGATAATACTTTTTGATTGATCAACTTACGATTCGTATTATTTTCCAGTCACATATACTTTTATCGTGATTATCTGCGACTCTACATTGGACTCTTCAGTATTCACTTTAAGGAAATAAAATTACGAATTGAATTTTAAAAGAATAAAAATGCATTTGATAATGTAATTTTATTACGCTAACTGATTAAGTGTTCATACAACGAGTAGTCTAGGTCACAGTCAAATGTAATTATAAATATTAACGTAACAAAAATAATAACATTAATGATATGTTCTTAAAATCATAAATAATTAACATTTGCGTCATAGTAATTATGTTTGTTTCCAACGGCCATTAATTTTTCAATTCATTAATAGTTATTTATAAAGTTATTTCGATTTCTTTAAACAATCTTTAGGTTTTCAATTCTGCTAACATAAAATAAACTGGTCATGTGCGAGTCGGACTCGCGCAAGAAGGGTTCCGTACCGTTTTCAAGCGTCTACCTGTTGCCGTTATTAATATCAAGCAAAAAAAAAGTGTTTTGTATGGGTATTTACTTTATTTTTTATAGCGGCAACAGAAATACATCATAATTATGTGAAAATGTCAACTGTCTATCTATCGTGGTTCTTGAGATACAGCCTGGTGACAGACATACAGACAAACAGACAGCAAAGTCTTAGTAATAGAGCCCCTTTTTTACTCTTTGGGTAAATATATATAATATATCATAGTTATTGGTTATATTTAAGTATTTTTAGGAGTACTTACTATATATGTCACACGGCAGTCACAATTAGTCGCTACACTGACAATTTTTCTAACATTAGCAGAATTAAGCCTTATAACGTAGTTATAACCATTTCCGGTAACGCAACATCCTTAGACCTTGGTATTGATACGGATCTCGGATCGCAATAGATCAGATCATTATGGACTATTGTTGGTGCAAATAGTTCCTTTGATTCATTAACAAGCCTTTAATAATATGGTAAAATAATAGAGGGGTTTTCAATACGTAGATGTACATACAAGGTTACTGATCGCAGCCATAGATAAACGTTTAGCAATGGCCATTTTTATTGTGCTTATCATTTTGAAGCCATTTTATAATCGACTTATTGGATTGTTTACAATTGTTATTCTTTACATTTGTCTCCGTTCTTCATTCAAATATTTCCAATATTTGAATTTAGAACAGAGACCAAATATTAATGGTTCGATAATAAAAAAATGAGGCGTGTACCACTATTCCAAAATTGATTTTTGCTACTTCACGTTACGATTTTATAGTGAACCTTATTTGCATGTAGTTAGGGTTAAAAATATTTGGTTACTATCGAATCGTAATGTAAAGTTGCAAAACTCAATTTCAGAATAGTAATACAGGCGTCACTTTTCTTTACGAAATCAAATCAGGAATGAGAAGATTCGTAGAAGAACGCGGGTTACCAACATAGCCCAACGGATTAGTTTTTTGAAGTGGCAATGGGCGGGCCATATAGCACGGAAAACAGATGACCGTTGGGGCCGAAATGTTCTTGAATGGAGGCCGCGGATCGGCAAGCGTAGCGTAGGACGTCCACCCATTAGATGGACAGATGATCTGGTAAAAAACGCAAAGGCCGCGTCCAACCGTAATAACTGGAGTTCTAGGAGGGAGGTCTATGTCCAGCAGTGGACGTCCTACGGCTGAAATGATGATGATGATGAATCGTAACGTAAAGTTGCTAAAATAGATCTCAGAATTAGTATATTTTTGATATTCCAGTACACACTGGAATATCAAAAATGTTCCAATTTTAAATTGTTCTTCAGTGTTACCAATGATCACATTATAAAGAACGATTTTTAAATCGGCAAAGGTTTAATCCTATTCAGCCAGTCCCTACAGAATAGTGCTGTACCACGAATATAGAATCTCCGCAACGGTTATTGCAATTAACTATTATGCATACAATGGCGTACGATTATAACCTCTCGATAGAGGCTAATTGTATCTAATGTCGAACTATTAATCGATTTAGTTTTCTCAATGGCGTGCAGCTCTAATTAGAGGTCGTGGGTTTCAAAGGTGGTTTGAGTATGTTGTGTGTTTTGTTGGCACTTTGTTTTCAATTGGTCCTATATTTGCAGGATTAACTACATATATGATTATTATTAGCATTATTTAATATTTTTTGTTACAATTAGGAATTTTTCCAAATCTTGTACTAAAGGAGACCATCGGATACACATTCGTTAAGTAATTTAGAAGCAATAGTTGAGAGCAAGTGTTTGCTCGAGTGACCTATTAACTGACTACATATGAATTGTACTGATCTTTGCTTTGCACAAATGACAGGTGGAATTGGGTTAGAAATGACCAATCCTTACCTGTTGCCAAAACTGTGCGAGTAGATATATTCTCTCTTTCTTGAAGAGCCAGTCCATCGAGTGCATAGCTTGCACCTCCGCCTCAGGTGCGGCGGGCAGGCTGGCCGCGCCCGTGGGGTGCATCCGTCCGAGTCTCACGCCCGGTTCATACTGACCACGTATCTATTGGACCCTGGGTATATACCATTCGGTCTCCACCGCACATTCTAAATTCGAACTTCAAGAAAACATGAAGTTAGAAACTTCCTATTCCCTGCCAATCGATTGTTCCTTCTTTAAGTTTGCGTGACGTTTTTTTTTCTTTTCTGTTTTTCGGTGTTCAAGCCTGAAACAGAAAAAGTCGATAGTGAGGGGAAGGTTCTGCATCGATTCTTTTGTCCTTAGACAATCGGCTCGGTTTTCGTGTCGAAACTAATTTGGTTGCGAGTTTGATCAAAGCGATAGCTTACGAAAAAGAAAATTGACAGGTTCGTGAATCGAAAAGAACAATTGGGACGACGATTGTGAAACACAAAAGATTTGTGGAAAAGAATGAAATATGGGCTCGGTTTGTTGAAGAACGGTGGTCGTTGGTTTACATAGTCGCGAATTAGAAGACCAGGAGAAATGATTATTCCTTTATGATTCATTATTTTGATCCTAATACGAGTGTTATAATTAAAAATATGGCCAACAAAGTAAAATTGAGATCGAATTCTGATAATATAATAACCATAACAATGTTCAATACACAAACAAAACATATCTGATGTGTAAACAACCATAGTTTTGTGGGAAAACACATAGTTTGCTTACACAAATTTATTTGGTTTGTTTCTTTTATTAACTTCATAGTAAGTAGTACAATAAAACATGTAAAAAACTTATCGCCACCCAAACAAAGACCTATAAACTGCTACCTGAGAATTTGGAGAACCGTTGTAAGACACGAACTGTGGCGGCAAATACCCTTAGTAAAATATCCCTAAAGATGCTCAAAATACATTTGAAAGGTTTGACATTTATGGAATTAAAAATATTAATTAATTTTTTTTAGAATGCGTTTCAATCTTATTAAAAAAAAAATTGTCACAAAACTGAATAAAAGTGAAAAAAAAAGGTTGTACTACACGATTTTATGGTTCGATTTTTAAAACAAAAACGGTTTTGTTTATTGAAGATTTCCGTCGCGTTTTTTTTCACCGCTATCTCTTAACAAATAGCACTATCCCGGTACCCAAGTTGGACGGTGGGGTTGGTACCTTGAATTACTGCCGTGTCAATCAATAAACATGATAAGTGCGGGAGTTTCGTGCTGGCCGATATGCAAACAGGATTACACGCCGCACGAACACGCCTTGAATCGATTACTTGATTGTACGAATCGAATGGTGATGGTAATTAGTTGAAACTAAGTGCGGTACAGCACTATTCAGATAGGCTGTATGGAAATTTGCCTTGGTCAAAGTTTTTGAAATTTAGTCGATGACCGACCACTTTTGCTGAACATAGACCGCTCTTGATCTTCAGCGAGAAAGATTGATATAAATCAATATTGTTTCTGTATTTCCTATTGATTTTTACTGATATACCTAGCCCAGACATCAGTAACTGATATACAAACAAATAATTAAACGTAAATTGAAAATAAACTTGGCTATGTACACATTTATATAGAGATTTCCTTTACACTTTAAAATGAGTCATCGGGCGAAAACGAACGACCACTTTATACAGTTGATATTAGTTAATATTCATTAGCGGGGGAGGTCAGATGCTATAGATAAGCCATACTAGTTGCTAGTTGCCACTACATATTCTCTTTATTATTAATTTACTACTTAAAAATAATAACCACCCTATTTTGTTTCATAAAAAAGTATGTCCATTATAACAGCCTGTCAAATGAGTTTGACGTTAGATGACAATTACTTTTATTTTTAATTGGCAACATAAGAAAAACCTTCTTCAGGTCAGTTTTGTTTTTAATAAAAAAGAATATCGGAAGCATTAATTTACAGTTTTTATAAATAGAACCAAATAAAAAGCTACCTTATTAACTGAACTAATGAAGTAAACAGAAATATTGAAACATCAATTTAAAAATCGAACGTCAAAAAGCGGGCGATTTCTTGTGTTCGATATTTCAAAATTTTGTTGTCTAACTTAAAGTGAGGGGTATAAGAAATGTTTTCGTGAAATATTCGATTATTGAATCGATATTATAAAGTTTGTCATCGATAGAGATCTCGGGTCGCGTGCCCGTCGCCCGTTCTCGCTCCCCAATAGAACGGCTCTAACAACTTTATTTTTCGACAAAATCCTAAAATATGTCTACGTTCGGATATAATATAAATTAACTGTGAATTAGAATTGTAAATTTGTCGTGTCGCTAAGTGGTTTGTGTCGTGTACTTGTACCGAAATTGGCGGGTAATTGAAAAATGGTTTGGACGACTTGTTAAATTTGTGATGGTCCACTTATGCCATCATATTTTTATTTAGTCTCCAAAATTAATAAATGATGAAAAAAAATGCTGATAATTTAAATTGCTATTATTATTTATCATTATGTAGATGTTCGTTTATATGAAAGTAAGTAATAAAATATTTTTCAGGTCTATGCATTTTGGAATAATTTAAAATTAAGAGTTTTTATCGATTGTACATTGAATTTTTATGGAGCAATAATAATAATTAAGTACCATTTCAGTAACTTTATTTTATTATTATCTGCGTGATAAAATAAACTAATGTCGTGTCATTTAATATCTATTAACAGAATCACTTCCCAAATATTTTCTACCCGGTACCTCACCTTTAACGTATTCCTATATCATTATAATGATTTAGTCAACCATTAAAACTATTTTACGACTAACCAAAGACTACATCGACTGTATTTTAGAAGGGAAACACAGCCGCAAACATTTTTATCACTGTTGTAAATAAAAAATACCCTAAAATTCAAAATATACGTCGAAGAAATTGGTTTACAAATAGATTTCGTATAAAAAAAACGGTTCGATGGTCCTTAATGGGTTGGTATAAGCTTTATTTTCGTTTGTCGATTGAGTTTAGTGATTTGTTTCGAAGTTTTGCGGGGTAACAAAACCGATAGTGAACAGCAGTAAAAATCTATCGTGCATTGGAACGTAAAGCTCGTGACAGCGAACTTTTTTCGTTCCCATTCAATCGATGCCTTTTAGTTCATTTGCTTTTTCACTTTTTTCTCTAACTTTCTAACCTAATTATTTATTCACATGCAACGGATAACAGATTAGTTGTACATTTCATTTTATACTATTTGTCGCGTGTTTTAAGTCACTGATTTAAAAGTAACAATGCTAATTTTGAATAGAAGTCGCTTAATAAAAACTGTCTCGGAATGCTATCTGTTTGAAAGGGTTATAAATCCAGTCAAATTTATATTTTCATCGTAAATGAATCCATGATGATGTCAAAAGGATTCAATAAACGGGCGGGAAATAAAAATCTTAAAACAATATTAGGCATTCCAATTCAGTTGTCAGCATATCTGTAAAAACAATGCAACAGCGAAATGACTTCGAAATTTGAAAAAGGAATCAATTCCCGCAACGACCGTTCGAAGCGTTCCATTTCTAAATACCTTCCCCCTTTCGTCTTCGTTTTGTGCCAGTTATCGACACTGAACTTTGTGCCAGATATTAGTCATGTACGGCCATTTTTACTTTTTTATTTTCTATATTTTTTCTTGTTTTAAATCTGTTGCGGTTCTTCGTTTGTGCTTTGAACTACGCTCGACGTTCTGCAATTTGATTATTTCATTTCTGTTCTTTGATTGATGGGTTTGTTTTTACATTTTTTCGCAGCGGAGCGGTTTCGAACGTGTGCTAAGTGCCCTTTTGTCGTATTGGTTTAAAACGAGTGTCCTTTTATTGAATGGAGTTCAATTTGTGTACGTTATCCGATCGGTTTTATGGAGAGTGGATAGTTTATACAAAGTTACACATTTGTGTGTGCACTAGCTCCGACCGACTCTATGCTTTTTATCGTGTGTATGTTAAAATAAAGTCAACTTTTACAAAGTTGTCCTACAATTGCATACATAAATACATACTATACAGAAATAAATTGAAGTAATAGAATTCAATTTAGTACAATAATTTGTCATTACATTTTAAATACGAATAATTTCCTGACTTAATTGAAGTACAAACTAAACAATTTTATTTATAGAAATGTATGATCAATACTCTAATAGACATTAATTTAAATACAATACTTTTAAGTGTCAACCGAATGGAAAAAAACGAAAAAAAAAACAATAACGACGTTTTCAAACTCCGAACCAATTACCTGACTGAAAGAATAACGGTTATCAAACCAATAAACATCAATTCGACTAAATGATCAATTTCAATTTCACCAGCGATAAGGAACATCACTTTTTACGTTAGTCGAACATTTTAGTGACGTGCCATTCGATTATTAAACTGCCGATTAGGCGATTTTCAATATACGAGTAACTATGGATGACGGTCGCGTGTGTCAAAAGCAGGTGCGATGAAGAAAAAAAGAAAGTTCTTTTTTTTGTGGCTATTACGTTATTGTCAAAGGTATATTAAATGGTGTATAAATGTGAGCAAAGGTCTTGTGAGCGTTTTGTTTTAATCAAGTCGTGTATACCTTACATCTGTCAAGGTGTAAGTTGACATTGACAGCTGTTTGAATGAACTGAGTTTGGATTTTTTTTTAAATATAAAGTCTGCATTCTTGATTACCCATTATTAGGTTAAAAATCCTGAAGATTTTGATAGATTGCCATTATAATAATAAAAAAAGATTTTATAATAAGTAATAACAATAACTCCTACGTTTAGTACTTACGTTAAACAACGAGTTTTAATACAATTTTAATTGAATAGAACATTTAAACGATAATTTACGTGTAATCCATAGAGTAAATTAGTTACGATTAATGGAGTTTGTTGAACGAGCGGAAAAAGCATTGTCATGAATGAGTCAACTTGAAAAAAGGTATCGTGGCGTGTAAAACCCATTAAGTACCTACATGGAAAAAAACCTCTTTTCTCGTGTTTCATAGATTGCTTGGAATACTAAAATTAATTAATATTAAGATTATATTACATTAGTAGGTACACGTTTATTTTATCGATCGGGTTGTATTTTTATATCAAACTTTTTAATTTACCTTTGTATTTTTATAATTAAGAAAACAAAATAGTTTTTTTTTTTGGAAATTGTGATTTACTTATATGTTATGTGGTGACTTACAGAATGTGTTGTTTTTTTATACAATTACAATTTCTGATTGAAAAATGTTAATAATATGGTTTCCACGGGATCTAGAGCTACATCGGATAAACTATGTGAAAAAACAAATATAGACAGAAACACAAAAATCTATGAAGTCACTTATGTCCCTGAGTACACTATCGTTCACACGCTTCATATAGTTCGTTCATTAAGTTCGTTCATTATGATCGATGACTTTAATCTGACATTATGACCTGCTTAGAATTAGGTCTTCTGTTAACTGGACATATTATTATATAATACCTTCTCAGAAGAGGTCGTAGCTACTTTAAATTGCTTCAAAATGGTAAAAATATACAAGTATAATATAAAGAGAATTTATAAATGAATAGTTAATAATTATTCGAGTAAAGCGGATAGGGAAAAGATTTCTAATGTATTTTTTTGTCACCCTAACGGGGTTTATGATGGTAAACAATATATGATACTATTGTAAACCCATGGAAATAGTAATAAATGTATTTATCTTCAAAAAGTAATGAATTTCTTTATCATCACTAGCGTCCCGCGCGCGGTAGGTACCGTCTTAACTACCGTTCCCGTAAGAATTTAGTAATTAAATATAGCCTATAGGCTATATAACCTTCCTCGATAAATGAGCTATCTAACACTAAAATAATGTTTCATATCAGATCAGTAGATCCTAAGATTAGCGCGTCTAAGCAATCGAACTCTTCTTTATGTATTAGTTAATTTATATACTTACTAGTTTCCCGCGCGCGGTTTCATCCGCGTATCTCCCGTACCCGTGGGAACTTCGTAATAAAATATAGCCTATAACCTTCCTCGATAAATGGACTATCCAACACTGAAAGATTTTTTGAAATCGGACCAATAGTTCCTGAGATTAGCGCGTTCAAACAAACAAACTCTGCAGCTTTATAATATTAGTATAGATTAGTATAAATTTTAAGTTAATATCAAGGAATGTATGATAAAAACCGTTCTTAAAAGTAAACAGAAATACTAAATGTTGGTACTAAATACACTCTTGGGACTATTTAATGGTTAATTTCATATGCATTTGTGACTTGTATGGTGTAAGATGAAATAATAGCTTTTTGAGACAACTCTAAATTAAAATCTTAGGGGAGACCGTGTTTTATTGTTTATGGTTACAATATGTTTGTCTATGGCTATGGAGCTTTTTAATTATTACAAAACAGTTAAGTTAAAGTACAGTATTAATAGAGGACATTAAATGTTGTAGTTTTCAAAACAACTAGATCTAAAAAATTGCAACCTTAGAGCATCGTTATATAGGATTATTATGAAGTATATTTATAATGACGTTCCCACGGGGACTAGAGCTACGCGGTTGTGGCCGTGTGGTTAGCAAGTTACAAACAAACAAAGTTAACTTACTCATTCTTTTTTTATCCATTCAATCTTAAAATATTGTAACGAATAAAATTGTTTATAAAAAATAAAGATAAATTAAGTTACACTTTATTATTGGCATGACATTTATTTTTTACAATATCAATTTACTCGGAAGATATAAATTTTCCGATCAGTTCATGTTAATTGATAAAGGAAAGCAATTAAAAGTGTAAGTAAATGTTTTGATAGTAAATAGTTAAAAGGTCAGAAGGGACTACAGTATAAATTATATGTGTCCAGGAAGTGCGAGGTGGACTTGTGAGTTGAAGGTTCTGTATGTTTTCAAAAATACATGTATTAAAATTTCTTCATAAATATTTCTTAATATTTTATTTTCCTTTTTGCTGTCTCCCGCTTTGCTATAGAGGGAAGTGAAAACATAAGTCATTCTTACTCCTCCTTATCTCTTTCTGATTAAATTCGTTGCGGGTCCCGGCAGTTTAACTTTCTCCCGGCACTTGGTGAGCTTCGGTGCTTATTGCCATTACCAGTGTGTGCCACTGTTGATCCTGGCTTGCAGGAGTTGCAGTGGAGGGTATGTGGGTGGGGTTAGAAAAAATATTTAAATTAATAGGCTTAATCGATCGAAGACGTTCTTAAGAAAGGCCAGGTTAAAAGTACCCTAAATGTTAAATGTTTTTTTTACGATGGTTTCTCGATGACTGTAAAAAATATGTTAGTCCAAGATTGTATTTCTCTGTGATATCAAGGTGTCATCTTAATTTACCACCAGCCTCAGTTTAACGTCTACTGGTGAATATGGCGTTCTCTCGAAGGGGGTTATTGCTTTAGTCACCACGCTTGGCAGGTCAGTTGGTGACCGCAGTTTTAATTGTTTTGTTAGTCATAGGGAAACTGTGATTCTTTGGTAGACGATTGTTATAGATGATATTATTATAATCGGGTTCAACGGCGGACAGTCCTTCAGTCTGCGTCTCAAGAGCAACATTACACATTGCAACTTTTTTCTATTGAACCCTATTATGAAACTATTACCTAAATAGACTATCGGAATTAATTGCTTATCTATATATTATAAGATAATACAACACAGTCCTTAATGAATAGGTTCATGTGTACTAAAAACATGTTTAAAAAATTTTACTAACGTATACTTAAAAAAATTCAATGAATGTTCGATTCATCGTTAAATTATTATTAAACTACAAAAAAATAATATAAAATATCTAACGATTTCTTTCACCAGTTAGTTTTCAAATTTCTATTTACAATTATTATCATCACTCTCTCAGAAAAGAAGGAATGATTCATAAAACGACTTTTTTCTGTCGGTCATGTCCGAATAAAATGACTTTTTTCTGACGGGTCTGAAAAAGAAGTTATGTCTTTTTTTTTTCTTTCTACTTCTCATAATAATAATAATAATATTGTAAGTAAAATTTTCATAATGTTATTTTTCAAACATTTTAATATTCAAGTAATAACTCTTTCATTTTCTTTACTAATAGCGCTTTAGTGCCAAATGTGGTTGCTTGTGGTCATTTGACATTACCTGCATCTGAATATCATTAGCATAATTCATACATTTAAATAACATTGATAAATCAAATGGACGACCATTTTACAAGGAAATGTAAATATTTGCTTAAACGGCGTATATTTTCTTAAAGAACTTTGATTTCTAGGAACTGAAGAATTATCATCTATGTATCATTAGGAAAGAAATTTGGTGCCAAGTAGTATTAATATCTGATGATTATCTTAAGAAATATTACTGTGTAAATAAGACGCACTACAGATGTTATGGTCTTATGCATCCTATGCCCTCGTAGACCCGAAGTCCGAGAGGGCAGTGAACTGTAAAGTAGAGCGACAGTTGCCCAAAACTCCCCTAAAATACTAAAAGTCATAATCCCCCAATCTCATCGTCAGCGACCGCCCTGAGCCGAGGTCCAAGCCCCACAGGGGGCGCCCTCTTGCGCAGGTTGCTTAGTTTGTAGTTTTTAAACCATTTAATAAGGCTGGAGCTCTGCTCGCCTTTATGCCCGGTGAAGTAGCAAAAGCCTCGTGGCTACCTAAGTACTTATATCGATTCGGAAAAAAAATAGAAAATGGTCTTAACGGAAGGCATCTATTATAGAAGCACCCTATACCTATATATTTTGGTCACGCCATAACTTGGGAACAACTTTACTAATTTGTCTAGCAGATACTTTATTTTATGTTTTCTTTATTAATAGGAAAAACATGAACTTTCATAAAAACATGTGTTTTTATGAAAGAAAATTTTGGAAAAGTCCCTGATAATAACTCAATAGAGTGACGGACGCCAGGTAATAACGATTATTAGCTTATATTTTCTACGCTAAAATTCTTTCTATATTCACTTTAATTAAGCCAGGAATCGAACCTGAAAACCAAAGCTAAGTGATACATCTCCATCATAATAGAGTTTATATTTTGTCTATCGTTAATATCGACAAAGCATCTTGGCTCAGTCTGTGACAATGACAAACGGCCATCTTGAATGATCGAATGACTAGCAGGTGAGTGAGTGAACTAAAATAGTTATGATTTAAACCTTCATTGATGTGCGATAGAATGAACGAAGTCACATGCACTAATTGAAATATACTTATTTTAATGATAATTCTACATTAACTTAATTTATTTATAATTGAAATATTCTTTATTCATATATACACGATTTAATATTTTTGAATCGTTATTTTACTATGCATCTTTTTCGTTTCCTTCCACTTTTTTCTGATGGCAGTTCCTAACGAAAGAACTGAAAAGAAAGTCAGAGGAATGATTTTTTTTTTAATACATATTTAAGTTGTGATTATTATTAAATAATATTTTTTCATGATTGTTTCAGAGTTATTTACTTCCAAACATTGGATTGCAATAGGTGTCAAAAATTGTGATTGACTTAGAATTAAGGTGGATTGAACAGTTTAGTAATGCCATCTTGTATGAGTGAATGAGATTATTTAAAATAAGAATGTATTATTTTATAGCCGTTCATTATATCTATCTATAGCTGTTTCAGTTTTACATTCACATCTCCTTTTGATTGTTTTAAGTTGTTTAATAATCGACTTTATTAAACGAATTTAAAGTGCATAATAATTTGTAAAAAAAAAAAAGCGATTGTGATACCGCTTCCCAAAACTCCTAATCCATCTTCTCCATCCCAATATCGTCCTATATCTATCCTTCCCATTCTATCTAAAGTCCTTGAAAGTATTGTCCATCAACAACTCTCCCATTATCTGTCCCGTCAAAGTTTACTGAGTCCATTCCAATCAGGGTTTCGTCCAGGCCACAGCACCACTACAGCCCTTATCAACATAACGGATGACATTCGATTGGCCATGGAGCGAAAATTGCTTACTGTTATAGTACTGCTAGATTTCAGCAGTGCCTTTAACTCAGTAGATTTTGATATCCTTCTCAGTACCTTATCCTCCTTGAATGTATCTCGCTCTGTGACTGCTTGGTTCAACTCATATCTTCGAGGGCGCTCGCAGTCGGTGCACTGCGAAGAAGCATCTTCTGAGTGGTGTGACCTTGCTGCAGGAGTCCCTCAAGGTGGCATTCTTTCTCCGCTTCTGTTCTCGGTGTTTATTAATGCTATTACCAAAATCATTTCTTCTAACTACCATCTCTATGCAGATGACTTGCAGCTTTATCGTCATTTCAAGGCAGAGGATATTAGTCTTGCTATTGATGCCATCAATAATGATCTTGAAAATATTAGTGAATGGGCAAAGTCCTTTGGACTCCTAGTAAACCCCACTAAGTCACAAGCTCTTATTATTGGTGGCAAACATGTGGTAAGCCGTTTGTCACTTAACTCGGTTCATCCAATAGTTTTTAATAGCGTGCCGATACCTTACTCTGTCACTGTAAAAAATTTGGGGGTTATAATTGATAGCACCCTATCATGGAGCAGCCACGTTGCAGAGGTAAGCAGGAGGGTGTACTGTTCGTTTCAGTCCCTAAAGCGTCTCCAAAAATTCTTACCCTTACACACCAAAGTCTCTTTAGCCCAAACTCTTCTTCTACCTCTTCTTGATTATGCTGATGTCTGCTTTTTGGATGCAACTGAAGAACTTCTTAATAAACTGGAACGACTGCAAAATTTGTGCATCCGATTTGTTTTTGGCCTCCGTAAATATGACCATGTGTCGGAGTTCCGATCACAATTAAAGTGGTTGCCAATCCGGCGACGTCGCGATTGCCATATTCTGTCCCTTCTCTTTTCGGTTCTACACAACCCAAATGCTCCTTTCTATCTCCGTGAACGCTTTGAGTATTTAATTCCTCGGGACAAAATTGGTCGTACAGCTACTTCTCTTCTTCTTCGAATGCCTTTACACACCTCCTGCCGTTTTGATGGCTCTTTCACCATTCGTGCTGTACGCCTTTGGAACTCTCTTCCACATGCTATTCGTGCAAGTTCATCTATTGACGTATTTAAAAAAAGAATAAAAGAACATTATCTATCACATTAGTAGTTTTTATAATATGTATTAGTTTATTGTTTATAATGTTATATTTTGGATGTATGTATGTATATATTATTATGTATTAGTATGCGTATATGTATTAGTCGGATATATATAATAATCTATTCTACTTATTATTATTGTTTTATCTAAAGTCTGTCGTGTACACTGTTCTTGCCCATTTTACCTTAATTTTACACTCTGAAAATGGTTTGCTGGAAGAAAACTCATTAATGAGTTAAGCTCGCCATTGTACATCATCTTTAAATGTTGTTTTTACTCCAATTTCATGTGTACAATAAAGAATAAATAAATAAAATAAATAAAAAGAACAGAAAGCTATCGCTAATTCCAGGCAGAAAACGAAAAAATTCGGTTTGTCATGCTTTTGTTTTGTATGTAACCATAATTTTCACAATACCATTTCATAAATTAAGATCGGTATATCATATTTATGAATGATTTTATGTTTCTTCGCCTGTTTATACTATCTGCGCTAGAATTTGATTCATAAATGCTATGCAATGAATGGGCTTGCATATAAGTTATGCATGGAACAGTAAACTAAGATTTATGCCTCCATAATAATATATCAATAATAGTCATATGTATAATTTATAACGATGTCTTGACATTAAAGCGTTTGGCAGAATATCAAGTCTATTGAATATTGGCATCACTTGGCATATAGCAGTTATTATATTAGATATTTTTAGCCGTTGTAAATAACAGGTTATTTTCATAGTGGCTACTTTGTTGTTGAAGATAAGAAGTGATATTTGATCGCATGTGTTGTGTCGATCAATATTATAGTTAACTCGAGCTTTGTCGTTTTCGGTATTATAAATTGTAGTTAATATTGAGATACATTGTAGCGTCAACGGTAGATAAAATATATAGATTCAGATATAACTGAAACGAATTTAGTTTTATTAACAATAGATATACTTATTTGCGCCGTGTGTTGCTGTGTGGTTTCCGGCTTAGAATAGACCACCCCATGTCCTCCCATGGGTGTCGTAAAAGGCGACTAAGGGACATATGGCTGATGGATGGGCAGCAGCATCTATTAGATCAAGGATTAGATCTTTCTTACTGCGATCACCAATCCGTCTGCCAAGCGTGGTGTTTATGGCCAAATCCCTCAACGATCCTGGCTTGCCAAGGTCTGTTAAGAGGAGGCCCATGTTCAGCAGTGGACGTAAACGGGCTGTTGATGATACCTATTTATGTTTTACAATAGAAAGAAAACTCATAAACATAAAAAAAAAACTTTTTTTTTAAAGATTACTAGTCGAGTTTTTGCACACCAAAGTATTCTTGTTAACCCCTCGTGCTAAGCTATAATGATTGTATCACGAGTGCGTTCACGTTGTTAGTGCAAAGGATGGTGATCGAACCGGCGACACCATGATCGCAAGCCCGACGCCCTAGCCGTTATAGGCTTCCTTCAAGACTTTAAGCGTCTCGCTTGAATTCTGGACGGGGGTTCGATCCCCAAGAATGTCACCTGTTAAGCGTAGGAGGCCCATGTTCAGCAGTGGACGTTATACCTATGTGTTCATGACGATGATAATGAACCCACTTGAACATAATAATATGAACTCATTTTAAAGATGATCATCGATAATTTATTTGTGTTCAAACCCCAACAATATTATAACCGAACATATGGCTAAATCGGTGCTTACTGAAAAAAAAAAGAAAATGTATCGCCATCCTTGTCGTTTGTACAGCGTTGTCTCGCTCTATCTACACATGTGTACTCCGTCTGTGATCAATGCATATTGTCTTTTTTTAATAGTTTATTAACGGGTTCAAGGAATTTATTGGTGGTATATATATTAACTGTGTTTGTTAAATGTGTTATGAGAAGTTGTTATGGCGCCATTTCGTTACTGTTATTGAAAATATTGTGAAGTTAACTTCTTGAATGGTACAAAACACTGTTTTTATAATACCTAACTTTTCTACCTACCTACTCCAACCTGATGTTTAGTAGCAGAGGGGAGCAGATACCACTAGTGCTTCCAACTGTAGTTGTAAGTCAAGATTCCCCACAGCGACTCTTGCGCAGGTAGCTTAGCATATAGTTTTTAAAACATTTAATAAGGATAGAGCCCTTGCCTTTATGTCCGGTGAAGTATAAAAAGCCTCAGAGCAAAGACAATTATTGTAATACTGTATTTGTACACAAGTCACCAGACCGTATATCAATGAAATTTGATATTTATATATTTTATTAAATTCATTAAATCCAGGCGAGCTTAAGATTTTTTTTTCTTACGGACATATGTAGTTAGCCCTGAGGCTTTTGCTATTTCACCGGGCATAACAAGCTAAAGACACTAGAACACACATTCATGTAAATCACATTTTAATTAGATTAACTTAACAAATGGTCAAAGTGAGTCAGTACTAGGATCTATGCCATCCCCACACGGGCAAACTCGCTTGGATAAACCCAAGAAGAGTCTAGAACATTATTTGTTTATATGATCGAATACGTAGAAAACGCAAAGTGTCCTATTCCGACCTCATTCATTATATAATATTACCGTGAACACGTGACGGAATCGCTGAGCAAACAATAATTAATTTATCTTTAAGTACAATATCAATAACAAATATATTATAAAAAGTAAGAAAATCAATAAGTTTGCATAAAAAAATTATCGTTTTGGCGTCGAATATCGTCTATTATTGGTTTTGTTTGGGATCTTGACATATTTTCTCACGGTGGATTGATGCGATTTTGGATCTTAGGAACAATAGATAGAGTTGTTTATTGACTGGCAGGAGGCAGTGATGAAGGGGGTTTGGTGCAACATGTGAGTGGCAGCGAGAATTTGGAAGTTAATGAATTAAAAATTATTAAGCTTTTTTTTCGGATATACCTAGGTAGCCACGAGGCTTTTGCTACTTCAACGGGCATAAAAGCGAGCAGAGCTCCAGCATTAATAAATGGTTTAAAAAGCCCCCTATGTGACTTGGACCTCGGCTCAGGTGGAGGTCGCTGGCATTGAAATTGAGAGACTTTTAGTATTCTAGGGGAGTTTTTTGCAACTGTAACTCTACTTTACAGTTCGTGGTCCTCTCGGACTAGATTATTGTAATAAGACGTAGTGGATATATTAATATTAATTACAAAATATAATAAAAATAATTAATGTTTCAGTAAAATATCTCATCTGTGAATTGAATGAATTTTCTTGACAAGAACAAGTGTATGTAAATACCTAACCTATCAAAGTATTAGTAGTCTATACTTAATATAACACTGAAGAATTTGTTTGTTTGTTTGAACGCGCTCATCTCTAGAACTACTGGTCCGATGTGAAACATTCTTTAAGTGTTAGCCTATTTATCGAGGAAGACATTTTATTATAAAGTTCCCACGGGAACAGGAGGTACGGAGGTAAAATTGCGCGGATACTACTTTATATATCCTTTCCACTTTATTGAAAAATAGATACTATTTTTATAAATTTTAAATTATTTATGCAATTATAAATTTTGTGTGAGGGAAGTGGAAACTGCATATATAATGTTAGTGTATATTATATAAAATAATCATGATTTTCGATAACCATTAATAAAAATAAATAAATAAAATAAAAATCATTTTTATTTACGTAAACCTATTACAGGCACTTGCAAATAGTCAAAACAATAATTTAGTGTTTATCATAATTATCTATAATTATCATATTTTATAAATTTTCTAATTAAACAATTATTTCAGTTATTATTTTAGTCTTAACGTCTTAGTTTATTATTTAACTATATTGTGTCAAATAGCTTGTTCTGTGTATATTAGGTTAGAATAATTGTCATTATTTAGCTAGACCATAGTGTGGAGTATATAACTCCTAAATTACCTACAATACTTTCAACTTCAGCTTAATAATCCGCTACCCGCTTCCTCCTCTAACTTATCCCACACAGTGTAACATATCAGTTCGACCGGAGTCACGGGGCGAGCGTGTCAATTAATGGTGTATTATTACCATAACCACATAACATCCCATCAATGAACACTAGTAGGTATTGTGCGACGCTTCTCAAGATTCGCCATTATGGATACAATGGTGTTTCTAGTTTGATAGTTTAATTTAGGTTAAGGCTAAGTGGTCGAACACTATGGGGATTGGCCATGTGAAAACGAGTTATTTATATTTATTTTTCGGACATTAGATAGATAGATAATCTCTTAATTGTACACTTTCACAAAGAGAAAAATACAGAAATGGACTTAAAACTAAACTTAAAAGTAGATAGGACATTGTTAGCTTCAACGCTTTTAATACTTCCCCGGGCACAAAGCAGGGCTCCAGGCTAAAATGGTTGTTGCTTAACATGGGCCTCCTTTTAACAGACCATGGCAAGCCAGGGTCATTAAAACTGCCATAATCACCACGCTTGGCAGGCGGATAGGTGAGTATCTAGTCTTGTACTGATAGATGCTGCTACTGAATTTTCTTCTAGGTCTAGCAAGTTGAAGGAGTACTCTTTGTGCCTAATCCTAGAAATATCGAAATTACTATAAGCCTCTTAGAATACCTATATAAAGTATCTTACCATTGCTTATTTTATTTTAATAAAGGTTATTCTTAAGAGGAAAGAAATCTTAAAATTTACACAAAGATTTTCTATCCGGCGTGGGGATCGAACCCACGACCTCCGAGATTTAAAGCGAGCCAAATGCCGCTACGCTACGGAGGTTGTCTTTTTTATTTAATTTACTATATACTTATTTATTATTTACTAGTTGCGCCCCGCGGTTTTACCCGCGTTACTCTGCTCCAATGGGTCGGAGAAAGATGTTTTGATGTGTGCCTATATGGTAATACAGCGTATAACCTATCCCGGTGCAAAATTTCAGCCAATTCCGTTCAGTAGTTTTGGCTTGAAAGAGTAACAAACATCCATCCATCCATACTTACAAACTTTCGCGTTTATAAGTATTAGTTAGTAAGTACAAGTAGGATACAGAGTTATTAAAAATGATTGCGACTTAGATTTTCCGTTTAAAAAAATCTTAGTAACACAGTTTGACTTGACCCGGGAGTTGAACTCCATTGTTCGTGATTCAGTCAATCAAACCACAGATTATAGTTAAAGTATCTATGATTCATACTATCTAGAGATAAAACTATGAACGGTTTGAAGTCTTTATAAAAAACTAGCGACTCGCCCCGGCTTTACACGGGTGCAATGCTGATGTATACATATAAACCTTCATCATGAATCGCTCTATCTATTTAAAAAAACCGCATCAAAATCCGTTGCGTAGTTTTAAAGATCTAAGCATACATAAGGACAGAGAGACAGCGGGAAGCGACTTTGTTTTATACTGTTTAGTGATGTTAATTGTTACTAGTTTAAAAAGTACTTCTCAAGTTCGATCTGTCCGATATCTGACCGTATTTTTAAAGAAAATTCTCCAGCAGCAGATTCTCGAGTGGAGACCACGAACTGGTAAGTGCAGCGTGGGACGACCGCCTGCACGATGGACCGACGACCTCATAAAGGTCACTGGGAGTCAGTAGATGCAGGCCTGTAGCAATCGTTTCCGCTGGAAATCGATGATGGAGGCGTTTGTTCAGCAGTGGACGACCACAGAATGATATGATGATGATTGAAAACATCTCTTGCAGTAGTTGAATACGGGATGTATTTAACTATGTCGGGTATATAAGAATAGATAAGTAAAGGACACAAAGCCAACCCAGTGTCATACCAACTATCTGTGATTCACACAAATAGTTTAGGGATTCGAACCCGCAATACTATACGTCTCAGAGCTGACTACCGTTATCACTGATCCAATGTAATAAAGAGCAGGGAGCGGGCTTCTTCCCGAGGAAGTGGATTTATCGTAGTCACCACTATTGGCAGGTGGGTTGGTGACCGCAGTACGATGTCGTTACATAGAGAGACGATGCTGCTCGTCCCAGTTCCTTGGTCTATACCTACCATTTTGATGGTTATAGATGATGCTATAATATACATATCGCACACCTAGATGAAGACTCCGCTAACTCAAAAATTACGAGTTTTGAGTTAGTAGCTTTGATATATTTCTTATATACTCTAAAAACTGTTTTTCATCATTTCTGAAAAATGAGGTTTTTTTGAGTTGCCGGAGTGTTCATCTAGGGGTGCGATATATTCGTTAACAAAAGTTTATGATATAGGTACCTACCTACATAACATATATGTTAAACTCTTCAATAGTTTACTAATAGTCTGTCTCTCCTAATTAAACCTCTTTACATCCGTAACAAAACACCGAATTACATATAAAAAAATAATCTAAACAATCATTCAAAATTGAGTTTTATACCTATTGCTATAAGATTCAATTTCATTTACTTAACGTTTCTTTACAGTTGGTCATAGAAGTACAAGTGACACAGTTATCTTCCCACCGACATCCTGTGATCTATGGATCCTGTAGTTATCGATCTTTGCGCTCGCGTTACGCCTCGGTTTACCAGAGATAAGCGAGATATAAACAATATTGGACCATGAATTAAATACAGGCTGTTGATAAAATGATTTAAATTAATCCGTAGTCATCATCAGCCCGTATAACGTCCACTGCTGAACGTGGGCCTCCTGCCGAGGGAGGGTATTGCCATAGTCACCACGGTTGGCAGGCGGGTTGGTGACCGCAGTATTATGTTGTAACTCACAAGGAAACGCTGCTGCCAGTTCCTTGATATACGATTATTATAGATGATGTTATAACAAGAGGGACCAATGGCTTAACGTGCTTTCCGAGCCATGGAGGGTAGGTAGTCCCTGAACCGACCAGACCCGGAAAGAAATCTTATAATTTACACAAAGATTTCTTGTCCGGTGTGGGGATCGAACCCATGACCTCCGAGATTTAAAGCGAGCCAATTACCGCTACGCTACGGAGATTGTCAGTCCGTAGCTATTAAGACTAATTCATTGTAAATTACAATAAGACAATTATTATATTATAAATGCGAAAATAACTCTGGTTGTCTGTTTTCTGTCAAGCCTAAACCACTGACTCGATTTTGATGAGATTTGGC
This sequence comes from Nycteola revayana, assembly GCA_947037095.2. NCBI lineage: Eukaryota > Metazoa > Arthropoda > Insecta > Lepidoptera > Nolidae > Nycteola > Nycteola revayana. The sequence continues at coordinate 17,490,476 of OX344858.2, read as the reverse complement.
ATAAATATAGACTAGACGGACATAGAAAGCCTTTTATCCAGCAAGATCATCACCACCATAATCACCACGCTTGGCAGACGGATTGGTGATCGCAGTAAGATGTAAATCTTGAGCTAATAGATGCTGCTGCCCATCCATCAGCCATATGTTCCTAAGTCGCCTTTTACGACACCCATGGGAGGACATGGGGTGGTCTATTCTAAGCCGGAAACCACACGGCATACTTATTATAAATACTTTTACAGTAAATTAGATAATTTAAAAATTACAATTCATTATGTTTTAAGTACCTTATAGATCAAATAAATAAGTTAGACTTAGCAGCGATAGTAAGTTTGTTAAAGTCAAAGTCAAAAATTCTTTATTCATATAGACACATTTAAAATATTTTAAATCATGTTCTTATGATGCGTCCCATTCTCTTACTACCACCAGTTCTGGACGTGGCAACTCTGAGAAGAACTGGCGAGAAACTAAGAGGAATCCTTTTTTTTAAATAAATTTTATTTTACAATTATTAATAAAGCAGTATTGTTTCAGAGCAACTCACTCCCAAGCAGTTTTGTCATTAACATAATCAGAAATTTTATAATAAGCCTTTTTACATAATTTATATTTGACATATCGTTTAAACTTGTTTGTTGAAAGATCTCTTACATTATTAGGAAGTTTGTTGTAGAAGCGTATACATTGCCCCATAAAAGAATTGCTAATTTTGTGGAGACGTGTAGCATGTAAAACGAGATTATGCTTAGATCTAGTATAACATTATGATTGTCGCTTTTTTTCTTAAAACTATCAATATTCTTAAAACTTCAATAGATGGTTCTAGAGGTCACATTTTAAAAATGGAACAAATATATTAGTTAAATCCTTTCCATTTTTTTTTAACTTGTTTTTTGTTTCATAACGCTTTGCAACATGTCCGCCATATTTAACTTAGTTCACTTGTCAAAATACTCAACACAATCAAATCTATAAATTAAGTCTTACTTAACTTGTGCGTTACTAAATTATCATAACATGGCGTGATTTATTTACTCAGATGTATTTAAATTTAACTGCTAAACAGTGATTAAGTTCCGTTCAATATAACCGGTCTATTTTTACTCAGGTTCGAACCCAGATTGGCGGAAAGGCAACACAATTTTATGGTTATTCATTATAAATATTTGTATTAATTTATATTCGGTGTATTGGAATGGGCTGTGATTGCGTATCTTGGTGTTTATTTGAAGAAATTTTGGATTTCCGTTGTCAGTTTGTTTGTAAGTTAACTACTGAATTAGTGATACGATTTTTAAAGATTTCAGATAGAATAATTTATTTTATTCAAATTATTAGTCTTATCTTACTTATTACAAGTAAAAGCCGTGCAATATAAAGCAAATGAAAACCTCACTTACTAATTACTAGTGTAGTTGTGTTAACTACAAATTGTAAGACGGAAATAAACAGTACACCGGCTACAGTCTATTATAAACTTTATATCATTGATTTAAAGTGCAATTTATTTTGATATTTCGGTGGCTTTGATGCCTTCTTTCAATGAATGGTTAACTTATTAACCCAAGTTCCACATCATACTAGAACACACTTGATTTCCACTCACATGCTAATCAAAACTTGTTTATCTTATTTTAGGGCTTACAACAGTAAACTTAAGTTTAATTAGCAATTCTGTTGGTAGCAAAATAAAACTAATTTTAATATTTTCATATTACTAAAAAGAAACTATAATTATAAATATTTTTATATTAGTAACAAGTTTAAATGAAATTTGATGTAACGGCATTTTTTTTACGATATTTTACTTCATCACGTTCACATCCTTACATTTTCTTTAGCTACGAGGCCTTTGAAACTTAGAGATCTTTAGACTTAATATTTATGTAAGTCTTAAATCATCTGCACAAAAACATTATTTAATTACAAAAATCTACTTAATTTAAAAATCTGACTGTACAATAAATATTTAAATTAACCCATTAATAAATTAAAATTAGAACACGATCAATCAATACCAGCCTGTACATGAACACAAATAATGACGTCACAAATCAAACATGGGAGCACCTCGGCCGAGCGCGTCTCACGGCTTATCTTAGTTCACATTCTTAGCGTACCTTAGTTCCACTAAGTACCTACTTAATGATTTTACTAGTTAGCTATTTTATATTAACTACAATTTGGTAGAACGAAATAATAACCATCGAATCGTCAAAATAAAATATACTTTAAGCCAAAGTTTTAAGATACATAACAATTTGACACCTTTGTATCATTTATATTACATTTCTTAGTTCAATCAGTATCCAACTAACCTAATATTTGTATTAAAAATGTCAACGACTCAATTTACTGGAATAATTTGAGCAAATAATTTATCGTAATTAAAAAAGCCGTGCAAATACCTAAATATTTCCTCTACCTATAGTTTTTATTGAAATCGTATCAAATGTCAGGTTTGATATCACTAAGTAGGTATAACTAGGGCACTGTTACTATAATTTGAGACTTATTGATTACTATTTATTACGGAATACTATTTAATACCTATTTAGTGAGTTGCATAATACATATTACATGTAAAACTGATAAGTAGCTAGGTTTCTTATTAAAACAATGTCCCCTTTTATGTCGTGGGATCACTATGAGCCACCCCTGTGTCGGAGTCTTTGTAGAAAAAAGTAAATGAATGATTTCAGTTGGGGTTCAAACAGGCGCAGTATCTATTCACAATATCTGTGGTATCTGTTATTTTAATTTAATATAATATTAAAAACAAAAATAAATTTCAAATTGATTCCCGTTTAATAAAAAAAAAAAACTTAGTTTGTTTACAGTTACTGAGGAGTTGGGTCGAAAATTTTATAATTTAAGCCAGTTTAACAAATAATAATAATAGATTAAATTTTCAAAATTTAGAGACGCATGGCCATTATTTGTTTAATATTCAAATAAATCTTTAAACGAACTTATTCGAAACTATGGTTTTAGTTTAACTTATTGGAGAGTTAAGATAATTCAACTTTAATTGTGTACCAACAGAATATTTGCTAATAAACGTCATAATTATATGAATCCATAAACAGATTTAAGGAAGTGTGATTTTGTCGTAATGAATATCATATTTTAGAGTAGATAAAAAATGCACCATTGTCAGTTATAATTAAAATAATATACTAATTAGAAAATGCGCCGTGTTTACGACTTACCTATCATCTCATGATACTTACAAAATATTTGAAAAATAATATCTCACAACTCAATATTCAAGAGTCGAAGAAAACAGGACAGATGGACGGAAAATTATTCATATTATCTGCTTAGAACTAATATGTACAAAAAAATCAATTCATTAAATTTATCTTTTTACATTGTTTTATACAAGTACTATGTAGGTACGTTAATACCCAAGTGTTGAATAAATTAAATGTATAAATTATTTAATTCATCGTGAATATGTTTTTATTTTAATACAATTAATGAATCCGGAAGCGAAATAATGATCATTACTGACAAAACAATACAACAGAAAACAATAATTAAAACTTACTTAAACGAAAATTTTATGAATTTTCTGATAAAAAATAATAATATTACAATAATAATTAATAAAAACATGTTTCAATTGTTTAATATGTCGTAAATTTTTCATATTATTACAAAGTGTCCAACAATAGAATCGATTAAAGTAAAACGATTTTATCTCACACTAAAATGAGTATTTCTAGAACAATGGAAAAATCACACATGACTGTGTTAAAGAACTTAGTTACTGTTAATCGATAGTTTAGAATCGATTAAAGTTTTTCTCATTAACTATTCTAATTGGAACGAACAGTTTGTAATTGATATCGATAAAAACGGCACTATTTGTCAGCCTTAAAAGGGCTAGAGTTATGCATAATGTTTAAATTTTAATTAAAATACTATTAACAAGACATGGTTAATAATTTATTTATTCATACCCTTATTATTTTAGCATTAACTTTTGTACAGTGATCATTATTTTTAAAGTATAAACATTAATTTTTAAAACGATTATTTTTATTAAATTATTACTGTGAAATATAAGTAAGTTATAATAATACATATTACTAAACTCGGAAACTTTAGGCACTTTAACTCAACAGTTTAATGCGAGGTCAATGACCTTAGGACTCTATCTACTACCACTTTAAATTAATTGTAATAAAAATTTTAATTTTAATTATTCTAAAAATAAATTGAGGTGTAATTAGAACAGGTAAGTAAATAGGTATAATCGTAGGTAAGTTTAATAAAAACCTGCTTTGTTAATTATGAATTTACTTCATTATTTGTATTTCAATAAATAAGTTCACATACCTACCTACAGGTATCCAACAATTTAACGAATTATATTTTTATGTGTTGCACTATTTAAATATGTTATAACTGAATAAAACAAATACTGTATTATTAATTCGTCAGATAGACTTTATTCTGTAATTCGTATCCTTTATAAATTATAACTGACAATTAACAGGTAAATTTATATTATTTGCATAGTTAAGGATATACACGTGAATTCATGTCTATTAATGAATTAAAATATTAAATTCTAGTTCCATTTTTATTAACGTTCGATTTTTGAATAACTACAACAATTAAATTAATTCCTTAACTTTAAATTCTATTCTCATACGTTAACGGATTAATTTAAAAAAATAATGTCACATCCCTATTATAACTGAGCATTGTAAAAAAATCAGACACTTAGGTGAGTGCACCAATAATGGTCTAATCAATCAAAGAATTGTTTTACGTCGGCAAAATACCGACGCAAGATGTTCGAGCTAATTAAACTTTCGATTCAATTGATCAATTGATTTATTGATTATCTCAAAGTAACTGATTATAACTGGCATTTTATTTTTAATGGACATGACATTCTTCAATTACTTACAGTTTTTTAATTGAGTTTTAATAAAAAATAATGTTTAAAGACTGAAGTTTTGGTGCGGTAATGAGGCTCTTGCTCTGTGTACTTTATTATTTTATTAATATCAAGACACTTGAACATATTTTTTTGATGTCTTTTTCCTTTAATGGTGCTTGAATTTATATTTTTGAATTATCTGCCTAAAATATTATCAAAGTTAAGTCGGTGTTATAAAAGTTAATTAAACTTTAAAATCTTATTAGATCTTATTTCTTATTCGCGCTTGGCATAAAAAATTTGTATATTTTTTCATGTATTTCACTAAAAATCACACTTCCCTAACAACACATTAAAAACAGAAAACACTGAATTTGTAACACTTACGTGTGATCTCAGGAGAGACTTGTAAAATCACAATGTTTTTTCAATGTACGTCCACATAGCACTTCTAAGTCAAAATATTTCACAAAACTGTTTTTCTTCGAGATTGTCGCTCAGTACCACACGCACTTGTAACAATACTGTTACTAAATCATAAAAGCGAAACACAGACAGCTACGCCCAAAAATAATCTTTCAAGTCCGAGTGAAAACAAAACAAAAACATGACACAATGTACACAAAACTCAAGTTCACTTGCGATTGCGAGAAAGAAAAAAATGCAAATTAATTAAAAAAATAATGTGTGATTTATTGACAGTTTACAATCACAATCGATTATCGGACGAACGGTTTCGATCCGATTAGTTATTATTACGTAAGGTGATCCTGACGCGGAGCGCGTGGCGGCGAGCGCGCGTCGTTGTCGCGACACACGACTGCAGTGCGATCCTTCGGACGAAGCCCCACCAGCACTACGCGCATCTGAGGCTCACTCCTTGGCGCGGCCCCGCCCAGTGGGACGCCACTCGGTAGCTAAGATGACCGTCTCCCTCCTTATCGCTCTCGCTCTGTATCGCGCTTCGCGTCCCTTTCCCCCGCGGCGACAGTGGGGCGCGCCAATAGGATCGGTTCGGCGGATCGAGTCGAGACGATGAATCGAGATGTGTACTTAGGTATCACTGCACAAGTCCTTTTGTTGTAGTCGATAATAGGATGCGCTTTTTTTGCGGCGCGATCGACTGTCCGTTTCTTGGACTCGCCGGCTGTTTGCGTTGGCATCTATTTGTTTACATTTACTCAAGTGTTTCCCCTCGTGACCACAACAAACACGCCTACCTGATTTTTTCTGTCTGTTTAAAATGTATTGATCACAGCGTCGCAGCGAGGATGCACTAGTTTCATCCTTTACACCACCTACTCATCCCATCTCCCGTCCCCCGTCTTATAGCATTTTTTGTTAGGTTACTAAAAATGTCTCTACAGGTTACACTCTTTTGTTATTACTTTATCGAACTGTCGAATAAATAAATAATAGGAAGGGGCTGCGATTAGACATCACCTTGAAATAATGGAAAGTGCAGTTGGAGGTAAGGGTAAGACGTAGGGCCGTCGGTTGGGGTGGCTGAACTCCGGTAGGGCGCAGATGTAGGTCAGTTTTTGTTTCGCGCCACCGAAATTCGGTTACTAGGTTCGTTCGTGTTTCTGTATTAATTCTTAGAACCAATAATTGGGAACTTTACCTTGTAATAGGGCTGGATCTAGTTGTCGATACAAAATAATTGTTCAGTTTTCAAATGGAATTTTATTGCCTACCTATCTGTAATGAAATTGTATTACAATTATGGATTACATATAATTTATTTGTTAAATATGTTTGTTTAGGATATTTAATGAATTATATGTCGCTACTGTTTAATTTTATATAAGTTTAATTTTATATTACCTACTTGAGCACAATAATCATAGTTGAGTAGGTATGATATTATTTTCTTGGCGTTGAAGGTCATTTTGAAATCAGAGTTGACTATGTATTCTGATACATAGTTAGATCCCGATTTGAAATTAAGATTCGTTTGTTAGATAAAAAACTTTTCCGTATAGGTTTTTAACTAATATATGCTGAAATAAAATTATGTCTATATTATAAAATGTCAAGAAATAATGGTCAAACGACAATTGTATACGATATCCAAGTTCTTAACAGTTATTCCTTCTAAATACATTATTATAAGTGTTTAACTGAAAAAATGGTGACTGAAAAAACTTAATATTGGTAGGGTTTTCTTCATCATCAATGATATAACATAATCAACCTACATGGAATCGAACTCAAAATAATAACAACGTGCAATGTAAAATAATTTATAATTCAAAAAAGTAACTAATAACAAGTCAATTTAATATCAGTAAAAATAATTTAAATTAAAAATAATTTATTAACGATTTAATTTAAAATACTATTCACTGTAAATATATTGCATGCTCTATTTAGTTAAATAACCATACACGAAAGCAATACACAAAATAATTCATACATATTCTATTATGTTGTTCAAAAATAAGTATGAAATCTTGTACGAAACACAATAAAGTAAACAGTCGCCCTCCTCGCGCCACTAGATGGCATTAGGCGGCGCTTTCACTCATTTTCCTAACATTTTCCGAGCAAACAATGTAGGGAGAGGGCTACGGGAGTTGGAATGAGTAGCATGGTTCGTGTTCAAGTGAAAAAGGTTCTAGTTTAAGCAGAAAATGAAGGGTTTTGTATTGGAATATAGTAATTTTGTAATTTTTTTAAAAGATGTTTTGTTTTTGGATTTTGGATAATTATGTATATCGTGATTTTTTTAGTAGTTGCGAATACTTGGCAGGATGATTTGCCGTCAGTATTGCAATCGAGACTTGATTTTAAAATTTTAAAATTGTCATATGATTTTATACAATTTTTTTCTCTAAGACACTGCTTTTCTTTCGGACGGATTATGCAGTTAGCCAGGAGGCTTTTGCTACTTCACCGGACATAATGGAGAGAGCAATCATAGGTATGTTTACGGTAAAATGGGCTTTAATACCTTGCGATACAAGATTATGAAGGTTGTACGATACGGACACTCCAGACATAGGTGCAATATCATTTTATTCTGTAATGTTTAATTCTATTGAAAAAAATGTACTTCCAAATATGAATAATTTTGCTGACTAATAAAAACAACAAAGAAAACACGGTTTATTATTATACGTTCCGGCAAAAGTCTTGCCTTAAAGGCGGAAACATATTATTAAAACGCCACGCCACCCGACGACACTCCACGCGTGTTGAGTCGAATCAAATGTATTGTTTTCGATAGACCAGAAACACACTATGACACGACTCCAAGCGCGTACTGATTTACAGGTGTTGACACGTGGCGTGGCGTGGCGTTTTAATAATGTGTTTTCGCCTTGTCTCAAGAGCTGTGTGTCGATTTCCGCGCTGGACTTAGAATCTTTATGTAAAGTCAAATATATCTTTCCGGGTCTGGTCGGTTGACGGAGTACTCTCCGTGCACGAAAGCACGTTAAGCTATCAGTCTTTATATGTACTAGCTTCCACGTCCAGTTTCACCCGCGGAACTCCCTTTCCCGTAGGTACTATTTAATTAAATATAGCCTCGATAAATGGGCTTTCTAACACTGATTTATGTATTTATTCAAATCGGAACAGTACTAAAAAAAAGTTCACTAAAGAAAAAACCTGGAGTAAAGATTATGAGTGTGAGTTATGGCCCCAGTAAAAGAGACAGAGAGTATGGAGACATTCGAAATTGGTGTTGGCGGAGGATATTGAAAATTGGTTGGATGGAAAGGAAAACCATTGGAGAAGTGTTGGAATCGGTCGAACATAAGACATCGATTTTGTAAACCGTAGAAAATAGATGGAGGAAAAGATGCTGACGGACGGACACTAACCCAATGCGACATGACACCTTCAAAACAGACTCGAAGGCAAAATAGAGGCAAAGGCGGGACAAGGAAGAACAAGAACCTATATGGATCAAATATAGGAAAAATTATAAGTCATGTTATATCAAGAATACATGCTTGTGGTTACCGGGCTAGAATAGATTACCCCCTATCTTCCCATGGCATGGGTGTCGTGAGGCGACTAGTACATTGAGCAAAACAGATTGGTTTTCACCTATAGTATCAAATAATGTTAATAAATATGTTTTTATAATTACGACAGCCGGTAATTATTCAGGTATAGGCGAAGAGTTCGCTGGTACCTGTGTACACATGACAGTAAACTCTTGTCTTAAACGAGGACATATAAATAAGTGCGTTTCACTATGTGTTAACCTATCACTTTTGTTGACAGTACAAGTGTAGGTAAATACCTAAGTGCTGAATAAATTTCATTATTTCATTATTACAGTTGATAGATGGACAGCGTCTATCAACTCAGGGTTTTCCTGCTACGAGTACCTAAATATCGATGTATGGAGATCACTGATCTAGATAGGTACTAAAAATGTTTAAAAAATGCACAAAATGATTCAAAAACTTTAAGAGATGACAAGAATAATGATCTCGGAGTTTCTTATAGTCTTTCTTCTCTGAGTGTCACAACGTAGGTAGATAGAGAAAGACTCGTAGGAAGCTAGGATAGGGTCCGGTCGTCCTCGCAAGGCGAGGCTTGCGACGCGTTCTATGCTTCAGACCCGATCCCAGCCCGCTGGTTGATCTTAATTTTATTTATAATAAGCTACTCTATTTAATAACACTATTGTTGAAATGTAAACTAATTAATAAGTCAAGATTTTTTTGTCATTATCATTGTATTCGACTTATAATAAGTACGATCGAAATGAAAATGAAATCGTTTATTGGTCATGTAGACGACCTTATCAATATCCTAGTTATTTGTGGTGACTATGGCCATGTCCCTCAACAACTATAATAATATAAGAGTATTGTCAATAAATACGTTTAAAACAACTATTAAAGACAGCCTCTGTAGCGTAGCGGTATTTGGCTCGCTTTAAATCTCGGAGGTCGTGGGTTCGATCCCCACGCCGGACAGGAAATCGTTGTGTAAATTCTAAGATTTATTTCCGGGTCTGGTTGGTTGAGGGATTACCCTCCGCGCCTCGGAAAGCACGTTAAGCCGTTGGTCCCGATTATTATTACATAATCTATAATAATCGTATATCAAGGAACGGGCACCAGCGTTTTCTTGTGTGGTACAACATAATTCTGGCAAGCGTGGTGACTATGGCAAATACCCTCCCCCGGGAGGAGGCCCATGTTCAGCAGTGGACGTTATATGGGCTGATGATGCTGATGATTAAAGCCAAATTGTGTAGCAGGGCTTATTATAAAATTTCTGATTATATTAGTGACAAAAATGCTTGGGATTGAGTCGCTCCAATTACAATGTAAGATAGAAAATTATGTAAAAAATTAATAAAATATTATTTAAAAAAAAAGGAGGTTCTACTGAGTTTTTTGGCAGTGTTTCTCAGTAGTCTCCACGTCACGCACTGCACGGTAGGGGAAAATTATGACGATTCCTAATAAATGTAACCATTTTTACGGAATAAATGATTTTTGACTTTGATTTGCCGTGCCTGCCGTGTGGTTTCCGGCTTAGAATAGACCACCCCATGTCCTCCCATGGGTGTCGTAAAAGGCGACTAAGGGACATATGGCTGATGGATGGGCAGCAGCATCTATTAGCTCAAGGTTTACATCTTACTGCGATCACCAATCCGTCTGTCAAGCGTGGTGATTATGGCAATATCCCTCTACGATTCTGGCTTGCCAAGGTCTGTTAAGAGGAGGCCCATGTTCAGCAGTGGACATAAACGGGCTGTTGATGAAAATGACTTTGATTTTGAACCCTGGATTGTCAAGGTTTATGACGAGGAGGCCCATGTTCAGTATTGACGTCAACGGGCTGTTAAAGATTAAGAAATCAAGGATTTTGCGGAGAATTTTGAGGAATGGAGGAAGCTCCACCGACAAGACCTTTCCGCGTTGATGCTCTACCTCTGTTAATCATAGTCATGGACTGCTACGGTGGCTCAGTCGTTAAGGTAGTTGATTCGAGACCTGGTATTCTGGGTTCGATTCTCACCCCCCCCCCCCTGAAAGTCCCCCCCCAATTTCCCTAGTGCGGGAGTGGTCTTTAAATATATATATATATAGATATATACCTCCGTAGCGTAGCGGTAATTGGCTCGCTTTAAATCTCGGATGCACGTCAAGCCGTTTTTCCCGATTGTTATAACATCATCTATAATAAACGAACCAGGGAACGGGCAGCAGCGTTTCCCCTGTGTACTACAACATAACACTGCGGTCACCAATCCGCCTGCCAAGCGTGGTGACTATGGCAATGCCCTCCCTCGGGAGGAGGCCCATGTTCAGCAGTGGACCCTATACGGGCTGATGATGATGATGATGATGATATATAATATATACCTATGGCGTCATTCCATCAAACTTTCTAATGTTTAATGTAGCGTCGACTCTCCTTACGTATAATTGTTCAATACACAATCATCTCTACAAAACTATTCAAAATTACATCGAAAACAAAGAGAGCGAATTAAGATTCATCAAAAATTGTGACAAAATAATTAGGCGGGAGTCGATCGTGCGAAAGTAATTATGTGTGTGCACGCAACCACTGCGCTGTGATGACACGGTAGTGGTCTGAGTGATGAGCGGGAGAGTTGTAGAGCTAAATGAAACATTTTTCTATACTTATCTGTACTAATATGTTTATTTATTTGAATGCGCTAATCTCAGGAACTACTATGGTCCGATTTGAAAAATTCTCTTAGTGTTAGATAGTCCATTTTATCGAGAAACATTTAGTTTTTAAAGAGTTATAAATAATACTTTACTATACTAATATTATAAAGAGGAAAGATTTGAATGTTTGTATTGAATAGGATTCGAAACTACTGGACCGATTTGAAGAATTCTTTCACCGTTGGAAAGTTGCTCTCTTCCCGGATGGCATAGGCTATATTTAATTATGAAGATCCCACGGGAACGGGAGTTACGCGGGTGAAACCGCGCGCGGGAAACTTAAAATAATATAAATAGGTTTAATACTCCCATGTACCTATTATCCTCCTTCCCCGTCGAGAACTCCTGCGCAGGTTGCTTAGTTTGTAATATTTAAACCATTTTATAAGGCTAGAGCTATGCTCGCTTTTATGCTGAGTAGTATCAAAAGCCTTGTGGCTCATAATTTTGGTCAGTCAAAAAAACCCGGAACTCGTATGAATACAGAACTGTGTACTGACTAGATCTCCGATGCCCTCGTAGACCCGAAGTCCGAGAGGCCCGCGAACTGCAAAGTAGAGCGATAGTTGTACAATACACCCCTAAAATACTAAAAGTCATAATCCCTAAATCTCATCGCCAGCGACTGCCCTGAGCCGAGGTCCAAGCCCCACAGGGGACGCCATCTTGCGCAGGTTGCTTAGTTTGTAGTTTTTAAACCATTTATTAAGGCTGGAGCTCTGCTCGCCGTTTTGCCCGGTGAAGTAGCAAAAGCCTCATGGCTACCTACGTACCGAAAAAAAAACTGACTATCTGGCATATGATAAAAGTCGTAGTGTGGTGGCTTGTCCAACAGTGTACCTATAGTTGTATATGATTAAATCGCTACCGCTCATAACTTAGGCCACACCGTCTAATTGCTAGTCGGTTAGCAAATTGTAATATTTGAACGTTATTTTTGTCATTGGGCAAGGTTTGATTAGCGTAGCTCTTAGTTCCAGTTAGTTTGGAAACATCTATTGCTCGAGCCGAGCGACGCGATTTAATGGTAAATTGTTCAGCCGAGGGAATTTTAATAGGATCGTGATTTACTTTTATTTGATATTGTTTCGTTTTTATTATTTAAATGTAATAACAAACGTGGTTTTCTGGGTTCCGTACGAAACGAACGAAACCATTATTGGATCACTTGTGTGTTTGTCTATTTGTCCGTTTGTCACACCGAATTTGCTTCCATTTAATGGACCAAATCTGGTGAGATTTGGTATGGATTTGGTAAAAACCAAAAAAAATAAAACGCAAATCACAGAAACTACTGGTCCGATTTGTAAAAATCTTTAAGTGTTAGATAGGCCATTTATCGAGAAAGGCTATAAGCTATAATTAATTATGAAGTTCTTACGGCAACGGGGAGTCATGCGGGTGAAACAACACGCGAGAAGCTAATAGTTTATATAGAAAAGGAGTGCAGAGTGCTAATATTCTTTTTAATTATGGTCAAATTTCGACCACTTGTTCATCATCATCATCATCATTAGCACGTAGAACGTCCACTGCCTTCTCCCGAGGGAGGGTTTGCCATAGTCACTACGCTTGGTGACCGCAGTGTTATTTTGTAATACACAGGGAAACGCTAACTGCTGCCCGTTTCCTGGTATACGCTTGTTGTAGATGATGTTATAACAATTTATCGGGACCAACGGCTTAACGTGCTTTCCGAGGCACAAAGGGTAGTCCCTCAAGACTTCTCTTCTCAAGACAATTTCTTGTCCGGTGTGGGGATCGAACCCACGACCTCCGAGACTCAAAGCGAGACCGCTATTCCACGGAGGTTGTCCATTAGTTAATTTAATTTAAAAAGTAAAAATATCTAGTGTTAATTTCGCTTACGAGTTCGCGTTCGAGTAGTCAACATCACCCTGATGATGCTCCGTGGAGGAGCCAAACACGTGTCGGGTCTTCGGCTGGTGATTGTATTTTTGCACGTTTTATTTTTCCTTCCTGCATGTGCATAATTTTTGCGGGCGGGAGGGCGGTGCAAAAATAGCATTACAGCATATAGACACATTTTTAGCGGAATTAAAACTAGATATTTTGTATTTTAAATTAGATTAATATGGATTTCCGCAAAGTAACGCCTGATTCTATTAATTACATTAGTTAATTACAATTAACTAGTAAAAAACCTAACCTAAAGACAGGTAAAAGGTATACAGAACCCATTTGAATACAAACAATATAAATAAAAATATTGAAAACAAAATAATATAAATTTGAGAAGCTAAGATGTTCCTACAATGGGAACAACGTAAACATTGGCTATGGGGTGTCTCGATATTAAAAACATCTGGACGATCCCTTACAAGAAGGGTTGAAACGAAATATTGTGGATATTCTACGATTCATTTATTGCGGTTCTACTTTTGTGAGTTCAAAATGTTTTGGCTAATTTTATTGATTGTCTGTATCATTTGGCGTCGGACTTGCGATCATGTGGTCGCCGATTCGATTTCTACCCATTGCACTACCGAGGTGAACCCACTCGTAATACAAGCATTTTAGCTTAGCACGAGGGTTTAACAAGAATACTAGTATTGTGCAAAATCTCTGCTGATAATCTTTAAAAAAAGTCAATTTGAAGTGAAAGTGTCTCCATGTCTGAATTCGATTTAGTTACAGAATCTTAGCTAGTTACTATATATATTTTATATGGTACTATATATGGTGTAAATAATGACCAAAGTTCATAAACATTCTTCTTTTTTTAACTTCTAACTAAACAACTTGATCAAAAGGGCGTGACTTGAGGAGCTTGCATTCCAGGCTTATATCGAAGATCGAGGAATTATGACTTTTCGATTTTAAGAGGAGTTTAGTGCAACTGTTGTTCTACTTTTGCGGGCTTCTTTTATATTTCGCGGGTTTCTCGGACTTTCGGTTCCCTTCTCGTCCTCCTGACCCTTAGTTTGTAAAGACCCATCCGACGCTCTCGTAGACCCGAAGTCCGAGAGGTCCGCGAACTGTAAAGTAGAGCGACAGTTGCACATAACTCCCCTAGAATACTAAAAGTCATAATCCCTCAATCTCGTCGCCAGCGACCGCCCTGAGCCGAGGTCCGAGCCCCACAGGGGGCCCGTTTGGCTGGAGCTCTGATCGCCTTTATGCCCGGTGAAGTAGTAAAAGCCTCGTAGCTAACGACGTAAGTATTTCCGCAAAAAAAAAAGGACTTTGGGTCAACAAGTCCTTTGTTGTTTCGAAATTTTTACTTAAAATCAAATGGCACTAACGGATATTTTATTTAAAAAAGAGTGTATGTAAACAATCTTTCTTCAAATATAAAATTATAAAATCTTATCATCTCTAAGTCTTTCATCGCTAAAATCAGAAAGTAAGGACCAAAAGGCAGAAAAATGTAACAAACAAAAAAAAAGAATCCCTTCTTATGCAAATACGTTTGATTCGAGCCGTCCGGTCGGAGTGTTGCGTTATTAATTATTAATTTACAAATGATTTATTACATTTTTTTCGCGAAACGATTGAGAAAGTCTTGTTTAGTAGGCAACAGACTGTCCAAAAGTATAAGCAAGGATTCTAATGCAATTCTATAAAATAAAAAAATTACAGTTTACAAAATATATGTTCACTAATATGAAAAAGTTTTACATTTATTTTACGTGCCAGAGGTTAAAGCGTTTAGTTGCAACCATTAACCATTTGAAGCGGCCGTGGTCCAATGGTTAGGGCATTGCGCATCGGGCAATCATGTGGTTCGATCCCCAACCATTGCACTGCCGATGTGAACCTACTCGTAACCCAAGCATTTTAGCTTAGACCGAGAGGTTAACAAGAACACTATAGTAGTGTCCAAAATGTAATATTTTGGTTGTGTTCTTAAATGTTCTAATTTTCTGTGCAATTTTCCATTTTTTTTTTCTTTAATAGGACCTTCTCCTGACAATAACGTACATAACAAAAAAGCAATTAGCGAAATTGGTCTAGCCGTTCACGCGTGATGCCGTGACCAAGGGGAATAGGGATTCATTTTGATATCTATAGATACTCAAATAATGCCAATTATACAAGATTCGGTAGGTTACTCTCAACACAATCTATAAGCCATTTTTTTGTATCAAAACAGAAAGGGTTATTTTACGAATATTTCTCGATTTTTTTGTTCAATAGAATTAATTAACGTGAAAGAAAATCGGGTCTTTTTGAAGTGTAAATTGTCCTTTTGTTTTTATATTTTAGTAATCAAAATTCCGGATAGGGTCCCTTTTGAATTGATGAACGGATTTTGGAGTCAGTGATTTTTTGCTTCTTGCTGTTTCAATTTTGGTTGTAGAAATATTTTTATTCAATAACATAATGTTGAATGTATACTTCTATATAATCCTACTGATATTATTAACGCGAATGTTTGTAAGTATGGATGGATGGATGTTTGTTACTCTTTCACGCCAAAACTTCTGGAGAGAATTGGCTGTAATTTTGCACTGGGATAGGTTATACGCTGGATTAACATATGGGTTACAAAACATGACGCTCCGACCCACTGGAGCAGAGTGACGCGGGTAAAAATGCGGGCGCAGATAGTATACTATAATATTATACAGAGGAAAGATTTGACTGTTTGTTTGTTTGCATTAAAATGCTCCAGAACTAATGGACCGATTCAAAAAATTCTTTAACCATTAGAAATCTACGGTATTCAGGAGTAGGTTACATAGGCTAGGCGAGGTCCAAGTCCCGCAGGAGACGAATTTTCTCGTAGTTTGTTAGTTTGAAGTTTTAAGTCATTTAATAAGGCTGCACCCTGCTCGCTGACTACATATGTCTGTCCGAAAAGAATGGAGTGTATACGTTTTGCAATTCTCGCTGGATAAAAAGAAGGCTTATAAGGCCTTCTATTCCCCCCTCGTCCGCCTGACCCTTAGTTTGCAAAGAACCATCCGATGCCCTCGTAGACCCGAAGTCCGAGAGGCCCGCGAACTGTAAAGTAGAGCGACAGTTGCAAAAAACTCCCCTAAAATACTAAAAGTCATAATCCCTCAATCTCATCGCCTGCGACCGCCCTGACCCGAGGTCCAAGCCCCACAGGTGGTGCCCTCTTGCGCAGGTTGCTTAGTTTGTAGTTTTTAAACCATTTATTAAGGCTGGAGCTCTGCTCGCCTTTATGCCCAGTGCAGTAGCAAAAGCCTCGTGGCTACCTACGAAAGTCAAACCGAAAAAAAAGGTGTGGGGATCGAACCCACGACCAAAAAAAACCGTGCGTCTGACCGTCTTCAGATATTTATACGAGAAAGTAGTTTTTATTCGCACTGTGATGGGGCAGCCGGTCAACCGCTCCGGTTTCTGCGGCCCGACTGACGGCCACCGTTTGCAACGGTGACCGCAAGCGCAACCGCGTTCTGCGGTTAGCCGGACGTCTGACCGCATTTCGGCTAACCGCATAGTGCGTAGGGGGCCTAAGATGTCCAACAGTTTAGACATATCCTTTTTTTGTTTTGTCCGGGGGGGAATTCTTTTACGCGTTCCCACCGCCGCCCTCCATAGCGTGGTATGCTAAACTCATACCACGAGGAGAGGATCCTACACCACTAAAACCCCCCGGACATATCCTACAAACATAAATAAAATAAAATAATGTTATGTGTACATAAAGTAAATAAATAAATAAATCTATACCAATAAAGCTGCAGAGTTTGTTTGTTTGTTTGCTTGAACACGCTAATCTCAGGGACTTCTGGTCCGATATGAAAAAATCTTGTATGAAAATGTGTTACATAGCCCATTTATCGAGGAAGGCTATAGGCTATTTTATTATGAAGTTCCCACGGGATCAGCAGTCACGCGGGTAGTTAGTATCCTTATATATTTTCTGATACCATGGGGCAGGGAGGTAGCGACTGGGAGGGGCCGGATTGCTCATGCGTACGCGGCCCCTGCCAACGGCGGATCGAAGGTGTCCGGGGGGTTTTAGTGGTGTAGGGTCCTCTCCTCGTGGTATGAGTTTAGCATACCACGCTATGGAGAGGGCGAGTCCCACATATCCCACCGCAAGCGCGCGAATACGCTGCAGCGGCGGTGGGAATGCGTAAAAGAATTTCCCCACGTACAAAAAAAAAGGTAGCGACTGGGCAATGATGATATATATACAAACAATACTCCTGTTTTTATAACCACTAGCAGTTAACGGGTAACCGGTTACCGCCGTCACCCCTGACAATGGACCACGTGTGTACTTCTACAATAGTCACCCACTACTGGGACTCCATTAGAATATTACGGACCAAGGCATAAGAATATAGATAGTAGGTACCTATACTATCAAATGCTATTTTTGAGGGTTTAAAATTGGTATGTTGTGAAACTGCCAAGGTATTAGAGTACTATATAGGGTGACTGGTAATTAGTGACCGATACCTAAACACATCATTGTGCTCATGATCACAAACAACTTTTACTATGGCACCAACCCTGAAATCGCGAAAAGAAATCAGCTGTTCCATACATTCATGTTCACATAACTCGACAACATGGTAGGGAGCAGCTGATTTTTTTTTCGCGATTTCACGTTTGGTGCCATAGTAAAAGTTGTTTGTGATCATGAGCACAATGATGTGCTTAGGTATCGGTCACTAATTACCAGTCACCCTATATACTTACGACAACCTCCATAGCGTATCGGTATTTGGCTCGCTTTACGTCTCGGAGGTTGTGGGTTCAATCCCCACTCCGGACAGGAAATCTTTGTGTAAATTCAAATTTTTTTCCGGGTCTGGTTGGCACGTTAAGCCGTTGGTCCCGATTGTTATAACATCTATAATGATCGTATATCAAGGAACGGGCAGCAGCTTTTCCTTGTGTGTTTTTAGAATAATGTGATGTTAAATTTAACATCATCATCATCATCATCAGCCCGTATAACGTCCACTGCTGAACATGGGCCTCCTCCCGAAGGAGGGTTTTCGCCATAGTCACCACGCTTGGCAGGCGGATTGGTGACCGCAGTGTTGTGTTGTAATACACAGGCGAAACGTTGCTGCCCGTTCGTTTGTTATAGATGATGTTATAACAATCGGGATAAACGGCTTAACGTGCTTTCCGAGGCACGGAGGGTAGTCCCTCAACCAACCAGACCCGGAAAGAAATCTTAGAATTTTTTGAAAGATTTCTTGTCCAGTGTGGGAATCGAACCCACGACCTCCGAGATTTAAAGCGAGCCAATTACCGCTACGCTACGGAGGTTGTCAAATTTTACATATTGTTGATTAAATAACGTTGGAAGACATTTCTTAACCTTTATTTCGAGTTACAAACATCTGATAACTCGCTGAGTCTTTTGTTTAGGACACCTTCTTCAATCAAAGGCGGCTTCTGTCTCCGAACATATTATAAGTGTCGTACCAGCCTTAATTTGATAGTGGCACAAGAACATGTGTCACTTATTGATAATGAGTTTTAAGGACTTAGTATTATAGATCAATTTGCTTTGTATTTTTTTTTATGCCAGTATCAAATTAAACATGCGATAATATGCTAATGTTACTCATTGTAAGAACTTTTCTACATCCGACCGAATGTTTCACACTCAATCATTTATTCCTTGCTCCAGTGTTTTCCTTCATCATCAGTACCTATTTAAAATGTCCACTGCTGAGCATGGGCCTTCTGGGTGTTGCCATATCCACCATGCATGGCAGTTGGGTTGGTGACCGCAGTATTATATTGTAACACACAAGGAAACGCTGCTGCCCATTCCCTGGAATACGATTGTTATAGATGACGTTATAAAAATCGGGAACAGCTTAACGTACTTTCCTAGGCACAGAGAGTAGTCCCGGTAGAGAGCCTCGAAAATAAATCTAAACCCCTATGAGTTTGTATCGCCGGGTCTTCTCAGTTGGAGCGTATTACTCCGGTGCGCTGGTAGCACGAAACCTTGTTCGTTGATATATTTATGGTCCGCCTAAATAATAACATACTCAAAGGACAGAACTCATAGTTATAGAAATAAAATTAATAAAATATTATTGTATTTTCATGCGTGACAGCTTTTAGGCTAATGCTATAATAATAAGCAACAAAAATCAAATAAACTTAATTAATTTAACATAGTAAATTTAAAAGCCAAAATATGTTTTGACTATTTACTAAAGCCTGTACCTAACTAATAGGTTTAAGTGAATAAAAACTTTTTTAATTTTATTGTTTTATTTCAACTTTGCTAGTAAACTTAAAAAAAATGACATCAATACCAAAATGGCCAATAATAGGCAATTAAAAGTCCCTTAATTAGTCTCTTAAGATTATAAACGTACTCCATACATGTTGAATATCCAAATTCTAAATGTAGCACTTGAAACACACAAGTGTCAAAAGGTCATCGAGTGCAGGCGACGCCGCGGCGCAGAACAGTGGACCCGCATCATCAAATTTTAATTGTTGCTGTGACGCTGTTTGCTGATAGACCTACAAAGTAGTAGAAGAGACACGGTAAAAATAGAATTAAAAATAATTATGGATAAAAATAAAAATACTAAAATTTCAACTTTTACTGTGTACGTTGGATAAAAAACATTTTAGAAATAATTAAAAGTTGTTTCATAAATAAACTGAGTAATAATAATACATAAATCCTACTATTTACAATTGTTACACCATTTTATTCCAGTTGTATAAAGATAAATAAATATGCTTCAATTTACAAGTTTTTGGTACGAACCAGGTGTAGATCTGCCCAAAATCTACATTTTAAAAATATGAAACAGTTAACGAAATGAAAATATAAGACGACAGACTTTATTTGTTTCTAACATAAATATCTCTTCTTGATTATATCGTGTTTTTGGTCACAAAAGTTTTTTCCTTAAAAGCGCGCTTTAAAAAGTATGAACTGGTAACAACGTGGTGACTTGACCAAAAAAAAAAGCTTATAATTTTATAAAAATATTAAATCAGCGACCTATATTTATGTTTTGTGAAATCAAAGAAATAATAATATTTATTTCCTCTATATGAGCACCATACATTACACCTGCTTAAAAACAACAACAGACCGCCGCGATATCCTAACTCTACACTTTAACGTAACCTACTCTAAGTTTTTTCCTATCATGTCTAAACACTCTTCGCTCTACGCCGAACTCATTTTCCATGGACGCAAGTATCGGGGGCAATTCTGAAGAATATAATAATGTTGATTAATTAATGATTGTGGCTGAAACAATGACCCGCCATGAGGGCTTATTGGCTTCCTTGTGTGTTTTAATGATTCTCGTTTCCTTTCTAACACTTAATGAGATGAAGACACGTGAAGGAAGATTTGGATGTATGATACAATACCATACAATATATTAGCAAATATGAGTAGACAAATTTCAGTTTTAACAGGAGTATGGGGTAGTGAGAACAGCTGTAACAATTTGTTTTTTATAAATATCAATAGCTAAGTTTCGCAGTCTACTAGTAGGTATTCTTGTTAACCCCTCGTGCTAAGCTAAAATGCTTGTGTTACGAGTGGATTCACGTTGGTAGTGCAATGGGTGGGGATCGAACCGGCTACTACAAGATCACAAGTCCGACGCCCCAAGCATAGGCTACGACCACTTTCTATCATGCAAATATACAGAGTCAATTGTTTATACATTAGTGATTTTACATTTGTTGCCGTGTGGTTTGCGGCTTAAAATAGACCACCCCATGTCTTCCCATGAGTGTCGTAAAAGGCGACTAAGGGACATATGGCTGATGGATGGGCAGCAGCATCTATTAGCTCAACGTTTAAATCTTACTGCGATCACCAATCCGTCTGCCAAGTGTGGTGATTATGGCAATATCCCTCTACGATCCTGGCTTGCCAAGGTCTGTTAAGAGGAGGCCCATGTTCAGCAGTGGACGTAAATGGGCTGTTGATGATGATGATGATGATGATTTTACATTTATTGTTTCTACTTCTTTTCATACATTAACAGCTTAGGCTAAGCATCCTCTTAGCACACTTGGCAGGTGGATTGGTGATCGAAGTAATATAATAATATCTAGGGACAATAATAATATCTAAGGACAATGTCACACAGATCATTCTAGACCCAAACTAAGCAAAGCTTGTACTATGGGTACCAGGCGACGATATACATACTTATATAGATAGATAAATACTTAAATACATAGAAAACATTCATGACTCAGAAACAAATATTCGTGCTCATCACACAAATATTTGCACTTACCGGGATTCGAACCCAGGACCACCAGCTTCGTAGGCAGGAGCACTACCAACTAGGCTACGGTGACCGTCAAATATGGTAAGTCACCTTGAGCTGATAGACGCTGCAGCCCATCTGTCAGGTGTATGTTTCTATACGACATACATGGGAAGATATGGAGTAGTTTATTCTAAGCCGGAAACCACACGACCACGGGGCTCAGTGACAATCTTTTGCATCATGTTTTTTTATACTATATTTTTCAGATTATTTTTGCACTTAATATCTAGTGGGATACAGACTAATTGTAGCGACTACGCGTAACTCTCATAAGAACTTCATAATATAATATAGCCTACCTTCCTCAATAAATGGGCTTTCTAACACTAAGAGTTTTTTAAATGAAACCAGTAGTACCTGGGGGCCGAGTCTGCTATTTTTTTAAGTAATGTGCGATCGTAGTGCCATCATGATATTATTATTATGCCAAAACGGTAATCTACTAATCTCAATATGGTGTTGGCGCTGGAATGGCAGTCGGAGTTGCTACCGCAGAAAAAGGCCGGTAACAGAAGTAGCAGGAGAGATGGTTAGGGAGATTGTAATGTTTATTAAGGCGATTTCAAAACTTACAAATGTATCATTTGTTTTTATATTCAACTACGCTAATGTCATCGTGGCGTCATAGTGACACCATTATGACGTAATTTGGATTAGTAGATTACCAAATGGGAAAAATACCGAACATTGAACCGTCATTGACAGTTCATTGACACGCCATTACGATAGTAGACTCGGAGCCCTCGCCTCATTTTAAAAACTCTCCAATCGCCTATTCCAATCGGATGGATTCGGTAGAGTTATTGGCCAGGTGGGCGATGGAACAAATGAAAACCATGGGTTAAGTTAATAGTAACTTTTATTTTCTTGGCAACAATTTAATATTAATCCCCCCCCCCCCCAAGTCCCCACCCATTACCTGGGGGGGGGGGGTTAGTAGTAATTAGGGGGGAATTTTCCATTGTACATGAGTTTATTGCTTTCAAGCAACCGAACTCCTCAGCTTTATATTATATTAGTACCTATAGGTAAATAAAATGAAAGAATTGTCATACTCGCCAACCTAACCTATTATATGAATGATTAGAATCCATTGTAGTCTCAAAATCATAAAACACAATGAAGTTTTTAACACCACACGACGATCTTACAAAAAAACTGCTCAAGTGCGAGTAGGACTCGCGCACGAAGGGTTCCGTACCATTTTCAAGCATATACCTGGTGCCGCTTTTGATATCGAGCAAAAAAGGCGAAAAAAAAGTTTGTTGTATGGGATCTCCCCTTAAATATTTATTTTATTTTTAGTATTTGTTGTTATAGAGGCACTAGAAATACATAATCTGTGAAAATTTAAACTGTTTAGATATCGTGGTTTTTGACATACAGCCTGGTGAAAGACAGACAGACAGAAAGCGAAGTCTTAGTAATAGGGTCCCGTTTATACCCTTCGGGTATGGAACCCTAAAGACGGGTTGATCTAAATATAATCACAAAGATTTGAATAGGTCTGTACATCTGGGTGGAAGGAAGTTGGTGTAAAAAATGTGAGGGTAGTTTGATTTATCATAACCTTACTTATGAGTGTCATGTGTAAACATACTCGTAAAGTAACCTTAATATGTATGGGAAATTGAATTGAGATATTATTTTACCTCAATTTTTACGGACAAACGTATATAGTTGGCGAGTTGACGAGGCCTTTTCTACTTCAGGATATAAACATTTTACTATAAGCTTAATATAATTCGGTACCTATGCTCCCTGCTGGGGATTATTAGATGATTATTTAAATAAATCTTGAGATGATTGTTATTAATTTGTGTATTTCAAGCACCTAATAGTCACAGAGCTTTTGTAGAAATTGTAGAAGAAAAATAACAACAGACTATCGTATTTCCCGCCGAAACCGGCAAAGACAATATCAATTCCATAGACGTGCCGATGGCGCGGTGACAATCTGTGCAAGGAGGTTCTAATATGATTGTACGATTTGAACAGGTACGGACACTGATGCGTAATTGGCTATACTAATCGAGCTTTCATTTGGCACACACTTCACCGGGCATAAAGATTTATTAAATTGTTTAAAATTCTATTAACTATGCAACCTGCGCAAGAGGTCGCCTCCTGTAGGACTTAGACGGTCTCTGGCGGGAAGATTGTGGAATTTTGACTTTTCGTTTTTTAGGAGAGTTTTGTGCAACTGTTGCAAATATTACAGTTCGCGGACTATCTATATATCGGGGAGTGCGGGAAGACGCTTCTCCGGCAATTCGGATAGTGTCTTAACATCAAGTAGACTAAAAAAAATACATACATAAGCTAACGCCTGTTTCCCAGCGGGGAAGGCAGAGACAATGGACCTCCACTTGCTACGATCTTTCGCTTCATTCACTCTCATAACATTCTCCATACAAGCACGTCGGTTAAGGGTGGATCTTATTTGACCTTTTGCCAGAATATCTCCGATTTGGTCAGAGAACTTATATGGTTGTTCGTCGAGGTCTTCCCCTTCCGATTGTGCCACTCACACTTGCCATGTATACCTGTTTTGTCAGTCTTTCTTCATCCATAAAATCCAGACTAAAATCTTTAACCAAATTAATAAAACTTAAATATAGAATAACGCAATGTTCTGTAACATATGAAGCATCGCCATAACAAAGTAACTATAACCCAAACACCTTGTTTTCACTGTCACTTTTTACACCCTCATTACTGCCACATTAAAATACACATAGAAGAATGTTCAAAATGCATATTTAACAAATAAAACTTTCGTTTTTACCCTTAGAAAGTGAAGGGAAACAAGCGTACACCTTGAGGACGACAGGATGCATGTGAATAATATGACATTCGATCTATAGCATCGATCAATAAGAGGGTGTAGGGGAGTTGGGTAGAGGAGACACATTGAGTTTTTATAAGGCGACATAAACACCTAAAAAATGACACAATTACGGTTTTTTTCATCTTTATCTTTAAAAAGACAACTCCCGCATTAGGGGATATAAGTCACTGTGTCGCGGGGGACTTTAAAAATATCTATACTTATATGTAAACAGAAGACTTTGTTTGTTTGCTTGAACGCGCTAATCTCAGGAACTACTACTGGTTCCATTTGAAAAATTCTTTCAGTGTCAGATAGTCCATTTAACGAGGAAAGCTATAAGGTAGGCGTGAAGCATTTTATGATATACGGACACTAAGTCCACTCAGACTAGAACACTCCGTATTTCCCACAAATTGTCCCGGTAGGGAATAGAACCTGTAACACTATTCTTCATTGGGTAGTTCGCATGAGAGTTTTGAAAATAACCAGCTAAAAACTAAAAAATACTAAGTAGCCGGTAAAGTGAAAAAAATGATATTGAAGATGTTGATGAATTTAAAAAAACATTGGAATCATTAGAAAGCAACCTACTTAGTTCAATCATCATCATCATCATTTCAGCCGTAGAACGTCCACTGCTGGACATAGGCCTCCCTCATAGATCACCATTTGTTACGGTTAGAAGCGACCTTCATCCACCGTGATCCCGCGGCCTTAACCATATCATCCGTCCATCTAGTAGGTGGATGTCCTACGCTACGCTTACCGATCCGCGGTCTCCATTCGAGAACTTTTCAGCCCCAACAGCCAGCCCCAACGTACTTAGTCCAATAGCACTATCTATAAAAACTCGATTTCATTTCCTCAATTCCTTAATAGCGTCGATACCAAAACCAGATCATGATGGATCATCACCATCATGCAAATAAAACGTATAGCTCTTAACAATAGCGTCTGTCAAATATAATATATTATCTATCAGAAAATAATTGTTCTAATTACTTATGCAACAGTGCGTTATCTCCCCTTTGAGTTTTTTTATTATTCAAATATAGTAATGGCGATAGGTATTGTCGAAGGGCCGGGGCTTGTTTGATAGTTGGTTGAAAAAATAGGAGTCGATTTTTTAAATTGAATGGAGTATTAAAAAGGAAAGTATTGGTGTTTGTTTAGGTTGTGATCTATGGTGGGATGAATCAGCCCATTGGGCATTTTTTCTTTTGGTTTTCGGGATGAAATACATTTACGCATTCAAATCGCCGCTGCAGCGTATTCGCGCGCTGGCGTTGGGATATGTGGGACTCGCCCTCTCCATAGCGTGGTATGCTTAACTCATACCACGAGGAATATACCCTACACCACTAAAACCTCTCGGACACTTCTTCGATCCGCCGTTGGCGGGAGCCGGGCACGCAATCCGACCCAACGGCAACCGCGGCCAATGTGGCACCGCGGGATCTCCTGATCCCATTGGGCCTTCTCTTTACAGACTATGGCAAGCCAGGGTCGTTGCCGTAATTAGTACGCTTGACAGATGGATTGGGGATTGCAGTGACATACACCTCGCCCTCCCGATTCTTAGTTTGCTAAGAACCTTCCGATGCCCTCGTAGACCCGAAGTCCGAGAGGCCCGCGAACTGTAAAGTAGAGCGACAGTTGCACAAAACTTCCCGAAAATACAAAGAGTCAAAATCCCTCAATCTCATCGCCAGCGACCGCCCAGACGAGGTCCAAGTTTGTTTGCTTTAGTTTGTAGTGTTTAAACCATTTATCTAGGCTGGGCTCTACCACCAACCAGACCCGGAAAGAATTTACACAAAGATTTCTTGTTCGGCGTGGTGATCGAACCCACAACGTCCGAGATTTAAAGCGAGCCAAATACCGCTACGCTACGGAGGTTGTCACAAATAACAACTTATATCACAAATCAAATCATCATTCCTCTGACTTGAAAGATTTTTTAAAGGGTGTACTATTATTAAATAACACGCTGTCAGCTTCATTCATTAGCACCTTTTACTATACAGAGGTCAAGTCATTGTCACTGAAAAAAGGTGATACAAATAAAAAAACACATTTGCCCGACACCACAAAGTGAGCGTAAAATGTTTAGTGACAGGCCGATGTCTGCTTCGATTCCTTGTTATATTAAAATGGTCGAAACATATTGTAAGGGTCGTGTTCCGTATACTTGACAAATTATTTGTGCAATATTTGTTCTTTTCGATTTGTATTTTACACTTGGAAGATGTAAATTCATTTGAAAAAACCTTTAAAAAATGTCATGTTTTAAAATTATTAGAGTAAAGTGAAATTTTTAGAGGTTATTTTTGGGAACTTAAAGAAAATTACTTGTACGATCACAAAATACTTAAAGTTTAATAATATATTGTACCTATTCATTTAGCGGATAAGCTAATCATAAAATTACGTTTTAATTTACGTAATTAGTTAAATCATTAAATTACGATTTTCTATTTTTTATATGTGTCTGTCTGTAAGCCTTAAGCTTTCAATATTACCAATTAATGCATCATGACAATAAAATTCGATTATTTTTAATTTATTCCTAGCTTGATTGTCGTCATCCTGTCAAAAGCGATGTTTACATTAGAAAACAACACATAACCAACAAATTAAAAGTAAAACTATCCAATCTATTTTCAAATGTCGAACATTTTAGAAGTTAGACCGTTTTTGAACCACGCCACGGAACCCTAAGGTCCCAAGCCAAACAAACAATACAGGCCAAAAATCCCGTTGATATGCAAAACAGGGTATATTTTTGACATAACCATAAAAGATGGATCACATTATAATAGAGGACTATAGAATGTGAGACAAAGCTGTATCTTTGAATCTAAATAATATTTGTTCGTATAGATATAGGTCGGTTATTAATAAAAAAGAGTGTGTTAATAAAATATCTGCCGGTGTTCATAATAATTGAGGACAGATGTAAACATTATCGTTTTGTTCATCGCCTTATTGCTCCCGACTTTTATGGACTAAAAATCGCGTTACGATATTAAGGTAAATTATTACCTTGTTATTAATCCGATATTTCGACATGGATTACACCAGTCGTGGTCACCGCGACCTAGCCTGGAGCTCTGCTCGCCTTTATGCCCGGTGAAGTAGCAAAAGCCTCGGGGTTAACTACATATGTCCGTCCGAAAAAAAGGTCACCGCGATGAGAACCGTCTTTGCTTAAAAATTATATGTCCTAAAACAAACATTAGGACGTGTTGTGTTAAACCAAAGGATTTCGTAAAAGAGCTTTGCGTGTAGATACATGGTGTTTAGGCACATCTTTTTAAATACGCAATTCTTCATGTTGTCCTCATTATCACACATTCGGTAAGACAATGGCACAATTGTATATCTCGCTGAAAATCATATTAATATCGTTTTTAATTCTTGCTAAAATCATGCCTAAAATAATAATGATAGAAGGATTGTTTCATGGCCCAGAGAAAAGAGCATTGCAAGGCAGAGTAAAACTATTTTGAATACCAAAAAATCTTTAAATAGTTCTCCAAAACTATGACGATAGTTGCAATTGTGCTCTTGTCTTACTGAAGGTGGCGACTTATTGACCCTAACTACTGACCAAAAATATTAACTACTATATCAAAAAACCCAGGAACGCACAGAAACTAACAAGACATACAGAATCACCGCGCAAAATCGAAATTACAACGAACAAGACGCATAAAAAGTGTACAATACAAATCAGTATCGCCTGTTAATGATCTTGATGGTTCGCGATGATTGCAGAGCGAGAGGAAACATGTGTCCCCCATTTGTAAAAACGAGACAGAAGATGGGTTACCACCGGAAACCCGGTAATATATGGCGCATTGTTAGTAATGAGATCAGTTTGTCTGTTTGTCCGTGGGCGTCGGACTTAAATGTGGCGCGTTTATTTTTTGATATGATATGAAATTCTATGGCGAGTATGATTTAAATTTTGTCATTGAATTACTTGGTGATTGAGATGCTGTTTGACATATTCCTTGGAGTTTAATGAAGTTCTGGCATTAATAAGGCTGGCACTGCTTGCAACTATGCCCAAAGCAGCAAAAGCCTCAGTGTCTGATTGAATATTTCGCGGGGAGATATCTTTTACTTTATCAGGTAGTTTACGTCTACTGCTTAACATAGTATTTGCCAGACCTTGGCAGGTAAGGATCGTTGAGGGATAAAGCCGTAATCACCACGATTGGCAGGCGAATTGGTACCTCTTATAACACCCGTAGGAAGATGCAGAGTGATCTATTCAAAGCTGGAAAACCCGCGGATTGCAGTGGTCGTTTAAATCATCATCATCATCAGCCCGTATAACGTCCTCTCCTTCCGAGAAAGGGTAGTTGCCATAGTCACCACGCTTGGTGATCGCAGTAAGACGGAAGTATCTTTGAACTAACAGATGCTGCTGCCTTAGCTACCTCTTATAACATCCGTAGGAAGATGCAGAGTGATTCAAAGCTGGAAAACCCGCGGATTTCTGTGGTCGTTTAAATCATCATCATCATCAGCCCGTATAACAACCTCTCCTTCCGAGAAAGGGTAGTTGCCATAGTCACCACGCTTGGCAGGCGGGTTGGTGACCGCAGTATTATGTTGTACCACACAAGGAACCGCTGCTGCCAGTTCCTTGATATAATATTATTATAGATTATGTTATAACTATCGGGAGCAGCGGCTTAACGTGCTTTCTGAGGCACGGAAGGTAGTCCCTCAACCAACCAGACCCGGAAATAAATCATAAAATTTACACAAAGATTTTCTGCCGGCGCCGTGGGGATCGAACCCACGACCTCCGAGATTTAAAGCGAGCCAAATACCGAGGATGTTTAAATATTACGATAATATCAATAAGTACCTCAAAAAATGAACAACTTAGCACCAATGCGATTGGTATTTTTCAAATGACAATTTACTAAGTGTCTGAATACTCAAAACTACCCATAATATCTCATTGGAGATAAATCCGTTGGCCACGCGTCACCTCATCATTTGTCATTCGCTAATGATTGCTACTTTGTACAACAACCCTTTGGTATGCTGGTGGGTAGATAAGGGGATGTTGAGATTTAGTTGGCTAAACTGTGAATATAGATCTATCAGTGTCTTGCCTCTTAAATAGGAGCTTTTGATAAATGTTCGGTATAGATTTGTAGGTGTCTAGCAAAGGTATGTAATTTAAAGTTTTGATATGAGAAAGTTTGATAGAAATTAGGGTATTTTCGATATAGATCGCTGTATAGTAATTTATTAATGGAGATTTAGGTTTCCTAGTGTATTTAATTTATCTAGGCTGGTGCTCTTCTCGCCTTTTTGCCCGGTGAAGTAGCAAAAGACTCGTGGCTAACTAAATATGTCCGTCCGAAAAAAAAGTATTAAGGAAACCAAGGTATGGTAAAATGTTACTGAATTTCAAATATTCACGATGTTAAGTTACTTAAAACAATAAATAAAAACCATTTTTAAATATATTTTTTTATTTATATGGTAAAATTGTGTACTTAGACTTACTGAATGAGCGATATTATGAAGATAACTTAAAGAATAGGGCTTTCTACTAAATGCACTAAATAAATTCCTTCGAGGCGTAGCGGTAGACGGACAAGAAGTCTTTATATAAATTCTAAGATTTCTTTCCGGGTCTGGTTGGCTGATGGATTACCCTCCGTCCCTCAGAAAGCACATCAAGTCGTTGATCCCGATTGTTTTAATATCATATTTACCAATTGTTTACCAGGGAACGGGCAGCTGTTTCTCCCTATGTGTTATTACGTAATACTGCGTTCACCAATCTGCCTGCGAAGCGTGATGACTATAGCAAAATCTTCTTCAGAAGTGAAACATGTTCAACAGTGGACATTCAACGGGCTGATGATGATGATGATTGCAAAACTGTCTAGCTTTTACAAAACAAAGTCTATAATTCACGGTAGAGTATCGCTCTAATAGCCACTGGGCTAGGTGTCAACCATTACCCAAGGTCTCTATCACCAATAATTAATCGCCATCGTGTAATATACGCCAATTACCTTCGATATACGTATTTAAGTATTATGGGTGGCGCAAAAAGTGCCGCCGTCATGGACACTGGTCAAAGGAGATAATACGTATGCATACTTTATGGTCTGCATGATTCATTTGATGAATGGTGGTTAGAATATTATTGGCTACTAGCTGAACCGACAGACACTGTCCTGTCTTAAGAAAAAACCTGCCAAGTGCGAGTCGGGCTCCGTACCATTTTCAAGTGCCTACACGATGCCGTTACTGATATCTAGAAAAAAAGGGCAAATAAAAAAAAAGATTGTTGTATGGAAACCCCCCTTAAATATTTATTTTATTTTTAGTATTTGTTGTAATGGCGGCAACAAAAATACATAATTTGTCTGTCTAGCTATCGCGGTTCTTGAGATACAGCACTTGAAACTGGTACGGAACCCTTCATGCGCGAGTCCGACTCGCACTTGGCTGATTTTTATTTATATATAGATTGATCGAGTTGTCTAAAGGTCAGTGTGGTTCCACTTTTCTGAGATAAAAAGTATCTTATCTATGCGCTTCACTACATAGTATAAAACAGTCGCTTCACGCTGTCCGTCTGTCTCTATATATGCTTAGATCTTTAAAACTGCGCAACGGATTTTGATGCGGTTGTTTTTAATAGATAGAAGCAGCTTTATAATACGGGATCTACCAATTTCGCACACGAATAGTTTATATAGAGGAAGAGTGCCGAATGCTATTTATTTAAATTGTGCTCGAATTTCGGCTGGTACAAATTTTATTAATTCGTCGACACCTACAAGTACCACTCTATCCGACCCACCGGAGAAGAGTGCTCCCGCGAACGCGACGCGTTCCCCCTGGTCCTTCTGACCCTTAGTTTGCAAAGAACCATCCGATGCCCTCGTAGACCCGAAGTCCGAGAGGCCCGCGAACTGTAAAGTAGAGCGACAGTTGCACAAAACTCCCCCAAAATACTAAAAGTCATAATCCCTCAATCTCATCGCCAGCGACCGACCTGAGCCGAGGTCCAAGCCCCACAGGGGGCGCCCTCTTGCGAAGTTTGTTTAGTTTGTAGTTTTTAAACCATTTATTAAGGCTGGAGCTCTGAGTTTACCAACAAGTGTCCACGGCTGAACATAGGTACGTTTCCTTCAAAGTGTTATTTGCGTCAGTTACTACGCTCACCAGGTGGGTTGGTGGCCGCAGTAGTGTTATACCTACACACGGAAACGCTTCTGCCCATTCCTTGCCCTAGCCTGGAACATAATGATGTTAGATCAATCGGGATCAAAGCCTTGATGTGCTTTCCCAAGTCAGCCTCTCAATCAACATTTTTTTTTAATGAAAAGTAGAATAGCGTTTGACTGATCCTGCCTGATGTTAAGCATCGACATAGCCTAGGATGGAGCACGCTTACCTAGAAGGAACCGGGTTACTCTTCTAGAAGTAAAGGCCAATGAGGCTCGGGCTCGCCTTATCGTAGCCTATATCGTATTCTAGACACTATCATATCACCGAGGCAGAACAGCGTCGATATAATCTAACACCATATTATTCGATAAACATATAATATGTTTATCGAATAATATGGTTAGGAATAACTTTTCAGAAAAAACCGCTGTTAAACAACCATGTTACAGAAGATCATACCTATAATCTATAGATCTTTTAGTATAGTTAGTACTCATTACGTATCGGTAGCGATCAACACATTGATCTGGAAAACTGGCCAGCTGGAAACTGGATTACGATCAGTCTGTCGGTACTTTGTGTTACATTATCTAGTTAATAATATCGTTGTTATATATCTTAGTATATAAACATTAGATGATTTGATTAAGTATCTAATAATACCTATAAATTCTTTTATATTATAAAGACTTGAAGATGTAGCATGTGGCTAACTGACTCAATAGCGGGCCTTTCTTGAGGCATTTTTTTTTAAATGTTTTTCTTGTTCTATGTAAGCTTTTATGTCATATTTTATATTTGTCAATGATATTAGCAATGGAGACCAACAGAGCTTTCCGAGGCACAAAGGCAGTCCCTTAATCAACCGGACCCTGAAAGAAATTTTAGATTTTCATCATCATCATCAGCTGATGATACACTGCTAAACATGGGCCTCCTCCCGAGGAACGGTATTTGCTATAGTCACCACGCTTGGCAGGCGGGTTGGTGATATACGATTATTATAGATGATGTTATAACAATCGGGACCAACGGCTTAACGTGCTTTCGGAGGCACGGAGGGTAGTCCCTCACCCAACCAGACCCGGAAAGAAATCTAAGAATTTACACAAAGATTTCCTGTCTGGCGTGGGGATCAAACCCACGACCTCCGAGATTTAAAGCGAGCCAAATACCGCTACGCTACGGAGGTTGTCTTCTTAGATTTTACTAAAAAGATTTCTTATCCAGCGTGGCGAAGGAACCCACGACCCCCGATACTTATACCGCTATGCACACTCTCAAATCCACACTCTATATTTTATGGGCGTGGTGCTACAGCAGTTGTGCCTATCATTACAAACTTGACAATAAGATTACAGCAAAAATCATATGGTCATATGTTAATAATGACATTGAATTAAGACTTATGTCCGAAATTCCAAAAAAGTTAGTCCTAATGTGAAACTATGAAATCACGATAAGCGAAAAGGAATTAAACCAACAATACATACATAATAACACCTCCATTACAAAATATAATTCGTATAAATAAAAAAAATACTTGTTAACTACTGATAAACTATCTACATCCGGACCCAACGCAACCATAGAGCGTCACCAGAATCCGGAAGCATAGACAATCATCGAGCACATTAAAAAAAAAAACTTAACAAAAGACTTTCATATTCAAATTGAAATTCGAACGAACCGAACCGAAAAAAAAAAACGACCGAAGAGTACCGATCAATTAGAGTAACTCAATACTCTGTCACATTAAAATGACGAGTCACACTAATGGATTTCCAAATTTGAATTTCAAATACGAATGGGATCCGAAGAATCGGTCGGGCGTTCTCGGGTGTTACCAATTGGCTCGGACGGACTATTGGTAATTCATCTTTGACATTTAATTTAATAATTAATTGAAATGAACGGCTTTGGTGGGCCGCTATGCAAAATTGACATTCGCTGAAGTTAATTTAACGGAATAAATGATTTATTCTATTTTAATACCCAGTAGTTATTTGTATTGGAATAAATACCATTGGCTGCAAAACGCAGCGTGGGTCGCTGCATCCACTGACTTCCTACGAACTCATAAAGGTCGTAGGAAGTCAGTGGATGCACGTTGCTAGATATCGTTCCCGCTGGAAATCGATGGGACAGCAGTGCAAACTTCCACCGATAATTGGTTTAAACGAGATTTAGTAGGTAAGTAGTTTTTTAAAGACATCATAAATCGTAAATATAAAAATAAAAATAAACCATTTAATTTCATAATCATACGCTTTTTTATTGGCAATTGGCACTTGGAACTGGTGCGGAACCCTTCGTGCGCGAGTCAGATTCGCACTTGGCCGGTTTTTTATTTGTTATTATGACTATAAGCATAACTTTTAGTAGTACAATCGATCTGTGTGTATACTTTTCTAAAAGCATTAAAAATTAAACATTAATATGGCTTCGAACCTATAATATGGGCGTTCGTTCTTACAATATTAATTATTTTGTATAGCAAGGCACTAGAGCTCATTGCGACACGTACGTTGCCCTTTCCTTGAGAGAAGCATTTTTATATATCACTAGCTGCGCCCTGCGGTATAACCCGCGTTACTCTGCTCCAGTGGGTGGGAGCGTGATGTTTTGTAGCCTTTATGTTAATCCATCATATAACCTATCCCGGTGCTAAATTTTAGCCAATTCCATTTAGTATTTTTGGCATAAAAGAGAGTAACAAACATCCATCCATACTTACAAACTTTCGCGTTTATTATATTAGGGGATAAAATATAATGACCACCAAAAATATATACTTGACACCAGAAAAATAAAGTCTAAAATTATAATAGTACTAGCTATTTTAGTCACAACTGCACTTCAAATTGTATTCGAACACCAAATGTAGTTAATAATCACCAAATCTTAGCGAGCAAATTATTGCGCTATTTCTACCTTAATAAAATCAATGAAAAATGACAATCGGTTAGGTTAGGTTAGAGCTGCGGCCATACAACGCACGAGCCGAGCGAGCGAAGCGAGCGGTGCCGCGGCAGCGGCCGGCGAGTGCCAGAACCGAATAGTAAATTAGTAAAACATTTAGGTACTTTTGGTGATCATTTACTACTTTTGGGTTAACAATGATTTATTTGGAGTCATTTTGCTTAAATACGATAGCGAAATGTTAAAACTTTGGTTACAATTTTACATTAAAATGCGGGTTTAATTTTGATGATCATTTTTACTATATCTGATGGTAAGTTAAACATAAGCCTTATATTAGTAGGATGTCTATGTCTATTTTAAAACTATAATGATACGTTTTGAAAGTATTACTCAAAGAAAATCGTCTTTCCAATTATTAGATATGATAAAAAAAATCACGTTGTATATTAATCAGGCATGTCAACGTTCGTTACATTTGCAGATGTAACCAACATTGAAATGAATGGATTCCAATTCTTCCACTGATCATTCGCACCGTATAATTCATATTGATGATTGTATCGATTCAAAAATATCGATTTGCTTGTCAACTTAATGTGCTCTGCAATCATTAATCTAAATTTCGCGCAACCCGTTCTTATTCTGACGTTTGGAGCCGTAATTGATGAAGAAATAATCGATGTTTTACGATTCGATTCTGTTTTTGACGATTGTGCTCCGATTTTTTGGTTCATGTTATAGGGTTGCGTTTTAAGAAATACTTTTTTTGTTGTAATTTGTTTTGAATGCATTTGATGTGTGCACACGTTCATATTTACCATATCTTGTTTATAGTTATAAGACTGTAGACTTTATAAAGAACAGTATACTATACATATATTTCTTAATATTAAAATTCAAAATACTAGGTGGTTTTGTTCCTGCGGTCGGGGGGCCGGGTTGCTTATGCGTACCCGGCCCCCGCCAACGGCGGATCGAAGGAGTGTCCGGGAGGTTTTAGTGGTGTAGGGTCCTCTCCTCGTAGTATGAGTTTAGCATACCACGCTATGGAGAGGGCAAGTCCCACATATCGCACCGCCAGCGCGCGAATACGCTGCAGCGGCGGTGGGAATGCTTAAATGCATTTACCCCCGGACAACAAAAAAAAAGGTAGGTTTGTTCATCATGCCGGATAAAATCTATACTAATATATAAAGCTGAAGAGTTGGTTCGTTTGCTTTAACGTGCTAATGTCAAGAATTGCAGTTTACAGTTTCAGTGTTAGATAGCCCATTTATCGAAAAAGGCTATATTTTATTATGAAATTCCCATGGGAACGAGAGCAGGTGACATTTTTTTTTTATTGGCCGGTGGTAAATTCGTTTACTCATTCCCGCCGCCGCTATAGCGTATTCGCACGCTGGCGGTGGGATATGTGGGGCTCGCCCTCTCCATAGCGTGGTATGCTAAACTCATACCACGAGGAGAGGACTCTACACCACTAAAACCCCCCGGACACTCCTTCGATCCGCCGTTGGCGGGGGCCGGGTACGAAATCCGGCCCCCCGAGGGCACCCGCGGCCAGTATGGCATCGCGGGATCTCCGGGGCCACACTTACAGTGGACCATTTGCCCAATTATACGGACGCCTGGAGTGTAGAAGCGTCCCTACTTCTCATGGGTCAGCTTCGAAGGGAGCGGGCCCATGTGCCCCACTCCCCGAAACCGAGCCTAGGGCGGTAGGCGGCGGGGAGAGCAGGTGACCATGCGGGTGAAACCGCGCGCTGTAAGCTAGTCTTTGTATAAACTCTAAGATTTGTTAGCGTAGTGAATTTAGCACAACCCTCAAAGGGGGAACTGCTTCATCGGTCTGATGACGATGATTACCAATGTAGCAAAAAAGCGAAGTAATTATTTAAATAAATAATAATTAATTTCCGTATATTTATAGCACATTAAGTTTTCAAGGGGATATTAATAAGTATAATACAACAAAGGATTACCGACTTACCTGCTCTATAAACACGCTCTTTAACAACTGCTGATAGCTACTAAACTATCATCTTTTTTTCTCATCATAAACAGTGCTACTGATCTATATTTCGTCCACAGCCACCATAAACTAGACATTCTATCCATAAACTAGAGTTTTTCTATCAATTAGGAGTGTTAGTCGGTGGAGTCTTTCAAGTGGTGCTGTGGTGCGTGCGATGCGATCAGCCGTGGACACACCTGCTATATGTTATTACTACTGTGGAATTGGCTTGCGTTTTAATAATTTGTGAACTGTCATTTTTGACAGTTGATGTTCAAGAAATTGTGTAGCATCTTGTAAAGATCTTGATGGCGATTTAATTAAGTAAATTGTTGAAAAAAAATAAACATTATGATAGGAATAAATGACAATTATGACAGATTTTAAATGAAAGTTCTGCCAAGATTTAAAAAAAAATCCCTCACATTTTAAGTCACGATTGTTTATTCTGCTTTTAAGTTATAAGCACTATTTGGATTAAATAAAGTGAAGACTAAAATATTAGCAAAAGTATTAATTTTGACAGATTCTCCATACAAAAAATTACAAATTATAAACCTCCGTTAATGTATATATGATGCTATTGAAAAATTGCCTGCACTACTGGTATACTTATAGATGTACATTTAGATAACATTAAGATAACTAGCACTTATGACACTAATATTGTTTATAATATGTATTATATATATCTATAATAATCCAATAAGAGACCTTCTTTTAAACTTCATTTATAATCAACTTTGGCAATAGAACAAAATATTTACTTCCAAATGATTTAATTTTATTATAATTTTTTTGATTTTTCGTACGGACTTTTTGTAGTCAACCACCGGGTGTCAAAAATATTGCAAGGCAAACAAAAGCCGTCTCCACACCATCACCCCACTAAACGAAGAAAGTAAAACGTCGGTTAATAATTACTATGTAACAAGTCGATCATTCGGTATCGATACTATTATCGATCGTATGTACTAACCGCAACTTTTTGCATTCGACGGAATCGAACGGAGAACTTTGAAGTAACAATTTGTATTTGTTAAATAGACCGTGCTATTATTTTATAGGAATGTGTGGTTAGTTTTAGAATTTTGTTGGATTAGCGATATTGGAATCACTGTGTGGTGTCCGGCTTAGAATAGAAAACCCCATGCCTTCCCATGGGTGTCTTGAGATACGACTATGGGACATACAGCTGATAGATGGGCAGCAAAATCTATCAGCTCAAGGATATCATCATCATCATCAGCCCGTATAACGTCCACTGCTGAACATAGCCCTCCTCCATAGTAGTCCATAGGGAGTGTTTTTGTCATAGTCACCACGCTTAGCAGGCGGATTGACCGCAGTATTATGTTGTAATACACAGGGAAACGCTGCCGCCTGTTCCACTGTGTATTACACACACTAGGATAGTCACTATGCCCGGTGAATAAGCAAAAACCTCGTGGCTAACTACATATGTCCGTCCGAAAAAAAACAAGAATAGTCACAATCTTAATCCGCCTGCCAAGAGTGGTGATTATAACAATATAATAAAGGTCTGTTAAAAGGGGGCCCATGTTCAGCAGTGGACGTTAATTTTTTAGCTTGTTTACGTCCACTGCTGAACTTGGGTCCCCTTTTACGGTACAGTACAGTGATATTGGGGAATAAATGTATGCAATTATGGCCTAATGATATGTTATTGTTAATAGTTAAGTTTTATATTTACTAGCTTTACTGCCAGTGACTTCGTCCGCGTAAAATAAGAATTTTATAAGCTATCTAACAATGAAAATCCTGTCTCAATAAGTATTGTCGTTTCAACAAACAGATAGACAGTTATTTTTATTTAATAGTGTTTTTCTTAAATTTGCTTATTAGTGGGGGATTGTCGAATTAGGACTTTTAGTTTTTAAGGTGAGATTTGTTCTACTGTTGCTCTTGTTTATAGTTTGCGAACCTCTCGGACTTCTGATCTACAAGGGCATCGGAAGGTTCTTTGCAAACTAAGGGTCGGGATGGTGTAAACAGTCTAGTTTACTTTACTTTCGAGTAATAGAAAAAGTTTCTCATGCATACATAAATGCATGGGAATCGATGCGGTTGACATGTCAACCTCTTAAGCTAGCGTGAAAGTGCGCTATTACATTCAAATAACACACAAACATCACCATTTAAAATCACAATTTCACATTCGTTGCGCTCATCGAAAATAGAGTAACGCGATACTATGTTTGCGTGGCTCGCATCTGTCATCGCCATATTGACTCAACCCTACGATGCTCCTTGCACACGCATCCGATTGACAATGCGAAAATTTGCATACGCCATTTAAGGGTTAGACAAAATTATCATATGATTACTTTTGAGTTTTATAGTTTTATTCAAATTTAAACTTTATTTGCTACGAAATAGAATTCGAATTTAGAATTTGCCTCGTGTAAAAGATACGGATGTTCTTTTCAAAGATGTGTCTTGTTCTATTCATTTGATTATAGACTTTATGTAGTGGAGATAAAGTTGAGATTTGTCTGTTATCTGCTGTCCTGGGAACAGTTAACCCTCAAATGGCTTATGATAATTTTTCCTTGAATTATTTTTGCTATCATTTTTCAATAGCTCATTAGAGTGTAACTATCGAGCCGTGAGTGGCGTTGCGTTTTGAAATCCGCGGATCTTCGTGTATTGTGCCAAGACCGATTTTATGGGCGTCATTTGAATTTT
This sequence comes from Nycteola revayana, assembly GCA_947037095.2. NCBI lineage: Eukaryota > Metazoa > Arthropoda > Insecta > Lepidoptera > Nolidae > Nycteola > Nycteola revayana. Next base: position 17,450,926 of record OX344858.2, on the reverse strand, counting down.
TGAAGGTTAAATTTGCATGATTGTGATTTACTGTTTATTTTTGTATGGAATATGAGTGGATTTATGGTTTACGCATAAATGCACTTAATCTATGAATGAGTGAAGTTGGTATAATGTGGTGAGATTTTTAAATGATCGGATATTGGTAATGGGCAATTGTATGGGTGTTTTGTGATGTGAAGTTTGTTTCATATTGTTGCAGCGCATAAATATAGTTTGTTATTTGGTTTAATAAAAATATAACGTAAACCATTTCCAGGCACTTGTAAATTGATTGGAAAAAATATTAATCATAATTTTTTTTTTTTTTTTTTTTTTTTTTTTTACTGCATATAAGCTTACGTTTGACCTTAATCTCGCTTGATGGAAGGCGAAGAAAAGGCCTAAGATGATACACGCTTGCCTAGAAAGTGTCTGTTCACTTTAGCCTTAAAGATGTCCAGATTATAGCGTTCCGGAAAAACTGACGCCGGCAGAGTATTCCACTCCTTAGCCGTCCGCATTATGAAAGAAGAAGCAAATCGCTTCGTGCGTATTGAAGGAATGTCTACAACAAAAGGGTGAAACCGCTCGCCGCGCCTAGTCGTCCGGTGATGGAAGGGTGAATATTGAATTCTATTTTGTTATTGGCTTGTTTTTTTTATACTTTATAATTTTTATTTTTATTCAAAATTTCTTGCACGAAGTAGTACAGTGACGGACTTAATGCCAAAGGCATTTTCTACCAGTCAACCATTGGGTGATGCTGATAAAAACATGGTAGGTGCACTTTCTGTGGAGAATAGTAGTTTGATATTCAATATTATTAAGTTATTTATAATACATAATAATAAAATATATAATACGAAGGTATATATAAGATATAATAAGATTCTTATCTTAACCTATATTATAAAATTAATTTCATTGTACCTAAATAAAAAAATATTTACAATGAAATTAATTATTTCGTTCGATACATGTAATCGTACCATAAACTATACAGTAAACAATCTATATGAGTTAGTTACTTAAGACTAAGGTGGTATGCCTTAGTATAGTTTTATTTTGTCAATGAACGAAATCAGTTCTAGCCGTAGCTCACCTTACTTAATCATTGATTCATGATATCTTATTTGTTATTTTTTAATACAAGAACTACTATCGAGGCTTATCCTCAAATTATTTTCTTTGAAATGTAATTAAATTTGTTTTGAGTCATGGGACCCATGTTCCAATATTGGGAGAGTAAATAATATCCCTGCTTGTGTTCATGCAACTTTATTTTTTACGAAAGCCTCGTGGCTAACCACATATTTAGTTAACGTAGCTTTTGCTACTTCACGGGGCATAAATCCTTACGCATCGTAAAGAAGAGAAGCTAAGACAATCCCATACATTGTTCCGTTCTTATATGAAACCTATAAAACATCGTTCAAAACCATTTACCCATGTTCTAAGTCTAATATTTCTACGGGTAATTACGTAAATACATGATAAATCTCAATTATAAGCGATAGTTTTATACCAACTATATATTTCAAAAGCTTCTGGATAGAAAAACGCGTTCTAAGAACCCATCAATTTACAGTTCTAATCAATTCAAATAGACACAAAAACGTTGTGATCAGAAACAATACGATTACGACCTGCGCACACGCACGTACAGTCGAAAACACAAAAGCTAAATAAATCGACCGGGATACCATTTATCAAAATGCCGCCTGCATTTTTAATTAGTAAAAAACATATTCGGGCAGTGCGCAGTGGTGCGTTTCAATCTGCTTCCGATCTCGGTCAATTGAACTCGCCACTCGCACTTTAGGGTTAGGTATGCATCTGTCCTTGTCGCACACGCTTTAGTAATTAGTTTCTCATGTACAAAGCTTTTGTTTAGAATGACATGTGGTGTCTGTTGGTAACAGTTAATTATGTTTTTTTATCGATAATATCGATCGGTATCGATGTATGGCGATGGTAATGAGTAGGTACATCCCTATGTCTCCGTTAATTTGGTTTGTGGTTAGTGTTGTTGAATGAGGGGAAGGCTGTATTTTTATTTTTTTATTTTATGTATTCATTACTTAACGGTTTTACTGTACTATTAATGAAGAATAAGTAGGTTAGTAAGGTACATGTTTTATAGTAGCTAATCCGTTGTTTAACCCTTATTTAGAGTAATGTCAAATATCACATTTTTGTTTGTTAGCAGCATCAATTCATATAACGTCCACTGCTGAACATCAGCCTATCATCCGATGCCCTCGTAGACCCGAAGTCCGAGAGTCCCGCGAACTGTAAAGCAGAGCGACAGTTGCACAAAACTTTCCTAAAATACTTAAAGTCATGTTCGTAGTCCTCTTGCGCAGGTTGCTTAGTTTGTTGTTTTTAAACCATTTATTAAGGCTGGAGATCTGCTCGCATTTATGTCCGGTGAAGTAGCAAAAGCCTCGTGGCTACATAAGTATGACTATCCGAAAAAAAAGAACAATCCTTGAAGGGAGTGTTGCCATTGTTACCACGCCTGGGAGATTGGTGATTGCAGTAAGATAGTGAATATCCTTGAGTTGCATCTTACGACACCCATGCGAAGATATGGAGTGGTCTATTCTAAGCCGACCACCACACAGATAGGACACTTGCAATAAATTGAAGTAACATACTAATTAAGTACTGGCTGTTTTACCCACGTCACTCTGCTCCAGTGGTTCGGAGCGTGATATTTTGTAGCCTATATGTTAATGCAGCTAATAAACTACCCGCGTACAAACTTTCAGCCAAATCTATCCATTCAGTAGTTTTTGCGTGAAAGAGTAACAAATATACATACGTCCACACATACAAACTTTCACAATTTTATTATTAGTAGGATAGGTGTATTGCGTCGTAAATTATGAAGTGATTGCTCGAAGTCTGGGTTCGTGTCCCGTAAATGGCAATGTCGCTATTACATTGACTGTTAACTCAGCGCGAAACCTGATACATGACTACATGTTCTGGGAAAAAGCTTCAAGAGTTCATGTTCATTTGAATACTAGGTTATATGAAATTTTAAGAAAACAGATATTTTTTTATTTCGATATATTAGATTTTGAATTGCAAGAAAGAAATAAGGAAATTTATTGAACACACAATAAAAATAATAAAATAAATAAATATAAGTAAGTACAAAAATAAAAATAGAATAATACGAATGGATAATTAGGAAAATGCGCCGTGTGGTTTCCGGCTTAGAATAGACCACCCCATGTCCTCCCATGGGTGTCGTAAAAGGCGACTAAGGGGCATATGGCTGATGGATGGGCAGCAGCATCTATTAGCTCAAGATTTACATATTACTGCGATCACCAATCCGTCTGCCAAGCGTGGTGATCATGGCAATATCCCTCAACAATCCTGGCTTGCCAAGGTCTGTTAAGAGGAGGCCCATGTTCAGCAGTGGACGTAAACGGGCTGTTGATGATGATGATGATGAATTAAGAAAATGTGATTTCCCTTTACGTATGACGCTCCTAATCGTCTTTCAAACTAACCGATTATCACGCATTTGGTACCAAAAATGGTGTTATAATATTCTAATCTAATATATCATTAGAAATTGCACTAATGCCAATGTAAATTATAGAAGCACATCTATTGTCAATATCCTTAAAAAAAAAATATCCTTTAAAGGAAAAAGCTAACATTCAACCATATTATATTACCATTATGTTTCATAGCAGCGACAGATTATAGTAAATTTATTTTTAACACGCAATTCACGGGTACCTGTAGTTAGTTCTTTATTCTTATTAGAAAGTGGTTATTTATACTTAGTGACGTTTTTATGGGCCCCATAGCCGTTACCACTTCATATTCATACTCTTTACATAATTGTGTGTAGTAAAAACATTGAAAAAACATTGATAGATGGATTGAAAGAAAGGTTTTCTTTCATATTTTTTTTTTGCGTTTGTGATGTATTTTTATTTCCTGATATTTCACTTTTTGAAGTTCGATAGAATGTTACTAACATGTTTAGTAGGTGGAGTGGAACATATTAATGTTTTTAATATAGGCTTACTGATAATCCACCGTTGGAAATATGTCTTGGCGCAAATTTTATTATCGAAGTGCGTGCGTAGCTCGGATCACTGGCTTGACTGTCTGCTGTGTCTAAACAAGCTTTGTTAACGATTATGTTAGACAGTATTTTGATTTAGCATCACACCGTTGACTGCGTAAGTCAAGTGGTAATCTATTCAGCTGTTAGTAGATAACGAGGTGGCCTTTCACTGCTCGGGTCAAAGATCCGGTAGATCAGCTTTTATAGGTATATCTTCGTGTTATAGCTGTGGCTAGTTTGATCTTCACAATCTTCATTTGTCAGTCGTGATCGCCTTTATACCTGACGAAGTAGCAAACACATGATGGCTTACTATACAGGGTGTCCCAAAAGGTTAAGTAGCTGGGAAAGGGGGTGACAGGGGTGGACACAATGGCCACTAGAAAAATAAAAAAAAAATCCGCTCCGGGTATTTAAAAAAAAAAATGGCATTTTTTTAAAAACTTAAAATTTTACACCTTGTTATTTTTGGTGTTGATGTTGATGACCTTGTTGTTATTGAAGATTACATAACAGCATTTTTTTTAAATACAGCCATATTTGTAGGTACAGTTAGCACAAGGTGTAAAATTTTTAGTCTTTTAAAAAATGCCATTTATTTTTTTAAACACCCAGAGGGAATTTTTTATGTTTTTCTGGTGACCCTTGTGACCATCCCTATCACCCCCCTTCCCAGCTACGTAATCTTTTGGGACACCCTGTATATTGAAATTTAAGTTTTAATACCACTTAAGTAATTTTTGGTAGTTACGACATTTTCATGCAGTTTGAGCCAATTAGAAACACACACCGTCCAATAGAAATCTGGTTTTTGTAATGGTATGTAATATTATATAGCTTTTTCACTCTCTTTAAAACATGGTGTTAAAACGTAACGCGAAGGTGCCGTTCGGTGATTCACAAATCGTGTTGACTTTGGGTCTACTTTTGCATATGAGTTACTTGAGCAAAAAAAAAATTTTACCTTTTTTTTTATATTATGGCTGTTGGTGCCGTAATGTTTTCGAATGGAGACCGCAAATCGACAAGTGTTGCGTAGGACATCCACCAACTACTTGGACGGATGATCTGGTTAAGGACGCGGGATCACGGTGGATGCAGGCCGCTTCCAATCGCAATAACTGGAGATCAATAAGGGAAGCCATAGGCTTGCTCCAGCAGTGGCAGTCCTAAATGAGTGCTCAGATCAAGTAGTGTAACCATTTTAAAACAAGTACCTTATCATAAATATTATGTTTCTTGAATAAGATTCTATGCTTAATAAGCCGTTTAACGATCCTATTGTAGTCAATCCATTCAAACATAAGTTTGGAACACGCTTATTATCTAAACCTACCAACCAAAGAATCCCGTACGAAAACGTAACCATCAAGCCAATTAAACATTCGTTACAGCACCTATTAACAAAACTCGTAAAATTATGGTTCACCTCGTTCTGCACCAATGCGTTATCAGTTGCATCTATCATCAAACTCAAATTACCATCGACCACCTTTTGACTTTTACCAATAAAAAACCATTCGACCATCGGTCAGTAATTAAGAATGATGCCGAATTCGACCATGCTATTGACCTTACTGAAGCTACCAGTTTTATTGTTACCGAAATCATTTCGTTTAAATATAAGCTCTATTACTTTCTCAATACGAATCATGCATCGATCTTCAATCGTATTAGTATCCTTGGAATGTTGGCGATTGAATTCGAGTTCTTTATCTTCGTTGTTAAGGTTGGGTTTGCTTTGTGTTTCCGCTTGACTGATGTCCGTTACGGCTGGGTGTACACCTGCAAGACGGTCACCAATATGAATGTAATTAGGGGCACCACACATGTAAGACTGTGGTTTCTTTAAGGAAGTCCCTTTGTAACGATGCGGAACCTTGGACTTAGAATGGGTAAAAATAACTGATAGTTGTATTGTTTGGTGTTCAATAGAATTATTGTGTGTCAGTGTTGTCTTTGTATGGTGAGCACTAAATGTGTTTTATAAATTCACTTTGCCAATTTTTATGCCATTTCAATTGTTTTGTGCTTATATGGAAATGCACGTTATCATCAGAACGTGTAACGTCAACTGCTTCACATGGACCTGCTCCCAAAGGAAGGTTTTGCTTTAGTTATCACTCTTGGCAGGCGGGTAGATGACCGCGGTATTTTGTGGTTACACACAAGGAAATGTTGCTGACGGGGGTATACGGCTTAACGTGTTTTCGAGTATGGTTCAAATTGGAATTTACACAAAGATTTGTTTTACTTGTCAAGCGTGGAGATCAGATCCGCGACATTTGACACTTATACCAAGAGGCTACAGAGGTTTATTACTGGAGACCGGAATATATGCAACATAAAAAGCTTGTTATATGCATGCAAATATGCACGAAAAATGCTTGAAATATGCACGAAAATTGGCAGAATATGCAAAATTAAATGATAAGTTTCAAATGCAATCAATCAATTCAATCCTTAAAAAAAAAGAAAAGTTAGTTTTAATTTTATTTTCTTTCAAAATCAGCAAACAATTAGTAAATTATCCTTGAATAGGCGACCATAGGTGTCACTACACATTACAGTCTATTACGAAACATTTTTTTTTTAAGTTGTTATTTATGTATATATTTATGTTCAGACTATAATTTGGTTAAATTCGCGATATTATCACTTTTATCGAATATCGGAACACAGGATGACTGCACTGCACTGGTAAAATATTGTAAATATACCGATAATATGCATTATAACTCTATATTAGGTAAAATATGCAAGTACCGTTGAGAATGGCTTAAATATGCCAATGCATATGCAAATATGCAAATGCATATAATCAGGTCCCTATTTATTACATTTATATACATTAAGACTAGACTGATAGAAGGGCACCAGAATCTAACGGCTCAAAGTTTCTTTATTACGATTACTATCTGACAAATGTAGGTACTTAGTTACACACACAGCACTAGAACTACAAGTAGAACTCCTATAGTTGTCATTCAATGCTTTTCCATGGTATTGATAAAAATTTATACAAAAAATATTCAAAGTAGATAGGGTTTATTACATGAATAAAATCACATATACAACTAAAAGTAGCTTAATTAAATTAAAACTAACTTATAAAATACTACTCATCTTCATCATCAACAGCCCGTTTACGTCCACTGCTGAACATGGGCCTCCTCTTAACAGACCTTGGCAAGTCAGGACCGTTGAGGGATATTGCCATAATCACCACGCTTGGCAGACGGATTAGTGATCGTAGTAAGATGTAAACCTTGAGCTAATAGATGCTGCTGCCCATCCATCAGACATATGTCCCTTAGTCGCCTTTTACGACACCCATGGGAAGACATGGAGTGGTATATTCTAAGCCGGAGACCACACGGGAAAATACTACTATTCTTAATCTATTCTACTTGGCAAGGTTCCCAGAATGCTGGCAGCATTACCCCGTTGAATGGCAATGCTTACCTGCTGTGCAAAGATAAAGATTAGATTAGCCCTTATATTTCACCTGCATATTCATTATTCAATGGTTTTTTTATGAAAATAGTCAATAGGGAACGCCTGAATTTTAAAATGACTTCAAGATTGTGGGAACTCATATTCAGTGAAAGACAGATGAAGTAATCAAGGACATAAATAACTCTGTTAATTGATTCAACACTGATCGCGCAATCGCGCTAGTGAAGCGGAGTAGTACAATCCTATAATGAAGATGATGTGTGGTTAAATGATACCCCTCGTCATCCTGACCCTTAGTTTGCAAAGAACCATCCAATGCCCTCGTAGACCCGAAGTCCGAGAGGCCCGCAAACTGTAAAGTAGAGCGATAGTTGCACAAAACTCCCCTAAAATACAAAAAAGTCATAATCCCTCAATCTCATCGCCAGCGACCGCCCTGAGCCGAGGTCCAAGCCCCACAGGGGGTGCCCTCTTGCGCAGGTTGCTTAGTTTGTAGTTTTTCAACCATTTATTAAGGCTGGAGCTCTGCTCGCCTTTATGCCCGGCGAAGTAGCAAAAGCCTCGTGGCTAACTACATATTATTATGTCCGACCGATCTCTTTTTAAAACGTCTATAAGGGGAAGTGTATAAAATATTAATATTAGTAAGTTATTGTTTAAAACTAGTATTAACTAAAGTTTTAAGTAACTAAGATTTTAATCATTTGTAGTGTTTTATTTCTTTAAAGATAGTTCTGATTTCCTTTGTCGCGTTATTTTTCCAAGATGAGAATCAAACCTAGGACTCCATGTATCAAAAGTAACTAGTCTATTAATACCATAACATCATCAACTCAAATAGAAGTATTAAAAAAAGCCTTCCCTATTACTATCGAAAACGACCCTTTTACACTCATTTAACTACCACAGTGGTATTGGTGAGGGTGTACAATCGGCCCGTATCGGTCAACCGATCGCGGTTCGATTCCCGGGAGCTGTAATTAGATTGTTAGTCGCATGCGATACCAATGTGTTATGTTGTTGACTAAACAATCTTGGTATTTGAAAATAATATTTACACTTTTTTTTAATGTTTCTGAATACTTTACGGAAAATTTTACCATAATTATACTATGTTTCAGAATTGTGATTAATAAAATTCGATCACCGGCGAGATTCGAACCCGCATCTTAGGTTAAGCCCCTAATGAGTTTAATCTCAATTTTGAAACATAATATTCACACTATTTGAATAATTTATATTTTGACTGATTTTTATTTATCATTAAGAAAAGGATGGTAATAGAATAATTTGCTCGTCTGTTGCACAAAATCCCCAATAAATCGATGAATCGGGGTCGAATCCCCACAAATGGCGCCTCCTTGCGCAGTTTGTAGTGTTGCCATTTAATAATTCAATACATACTTCTAATGCTCAGTGAAATACCAAAAATATTGTATCTGACTATGTAAACCTTTATATTAAAAAGTACATAGTATAACTTATACCCGGTGAAGTAGCCTTACCATTGAACAACAGAAACTTCCTAATTATAATATTTACAATATTTCAATTTTATGATTATTTTATTACCTACATTTGATTTTTATATTTGCATTAAATTACAATAAATTAAACTTAATTATTATTATTATTTATCAACGCTTTATTTATTTTGTTTTTACTACGACTTTATCGTACAATAAACAATAATTTATTTTCATTGTCTCTGAGCGGTGACGATAGTCGAGAAACAGTGAAATATCTTGCTAATCCTATACGTGCGCTGGTTGCAACAGTGGTCATGATGTCAGGTTATATTAAATTGTGTATATAAATGTTTTGAGTACTTAAGTTAATAGTATTTTATCTTTGTAAAAAATGAATACGTATTATAAAAAAATCTTAATTGTTATTTCTCTAGATAAGCTTAACTGTGCTTATATTTACCTATCTGTGACTCACTTTGGCAGGCAGCTGAAAATCAGCGTTACGTTCGCCTCGCGACTGTAACAATATGCTGAGCTGCTAGCCATATGAACACACTACATGTTCACATCGCCGTCTGTAATTATGTTCGTTACAAATAAGTTATAAATACATGTATATTTTTGATCGAACCTCGGACGCCCGCCACGCCGCTGTTGCGACTTCACCGCGTTGCACCCATCCCTCGAGCCTTAAAGGGTAAATACTGTTATAAGAAACCTAGCTTCCATGCAAGGGATGGCTACCCATTACAAACTTGGTTTGGCTCCCTTAAGAGGACTTGTGAGTCAATCGCAGTCGGCGGTATGGCGTAACCAGAGGTTGTGCGGCCTCCTACCGCTGGAACTGCTCGTTCGACAAGTTACAGTTAGTACAGTGTGATCTGTAGAAACTCCGCACTGCAACAATTAATTGTGATAACATTACGCTGCATTTTACCTACCTTCATATTATTTTCACCTTACAACTTACGGTACATTAACTAGGTACATACCATCTTGACCACACTTGACACCATAACATCTTGCCGTAACAACATCTACGCACGAAACCTATTATAGCTGATATTAGGTTTTCTAACTAGGTAATCTGTTGTTAGGACTTGACGGGTAGATCGCGCATTCTTTTTCTCGTCGCTGAAGGTAGGTAAATAGCACGTCTGGCGAACCTACGGCGCGCGAGCGGTCTGCGTTCTGATGCGATATTGTAGTCATCAGCGTTTGTTATAATAAGTCTCGTTCGCGCCCCGCCCCGCACCTCGCTGCCTACTGTTGTTTTTGTTTATTGTGTATGTATTATTGTATTTTTTTTTATTATTTTTTTTTCTCCCTTATTCCATGTTTTTGTGTTTTATTTGTACGGCGTCCGAGCGTCACCTATGAACTTCTTTTTATTTTTATTTTAATGACTGTAATTACTATTTCATATTCGTTTTGTGTGTTCATTAAATGTTTTTCTTTCTTTCTTTCTTTCTTTCTTTAAAAGCCTCTTGGCTAACTAAATACTGCTCTAATCTATACTAATATTATAAAGAGGAAAGATTCGTATTTTTGTGTGTGTGTATGTTTGTAATGAATAAACTCAAACACTAATCTCAAACTCAAAAAAATCTTTCACCATTGGAAAGCTACATTCACCTTGAGTGACATAGGCTATATTTAATTATGAATTTCCTACGGGAACAGGAGTTACGTGGGTGAAACCGTGCGCGGGAAGCTAGTTACATGTAATTTAGCAGTGGCTTCTGAGACTTGGTGTTCCAGATTCGATTCCTACCCGGAACAATTATTGTGTGGGTGAAAGAATTTTTCAAATCGGTCCTGTAATTTCGGAGCCCATTCAATACAAACAAACAATCAAATATTTCCTCTATATAATATTAGTAAAGATATTTTAAAACTATTAGCTAAAGCAGGGGTCTTCAAACTTTACAACCTTAGGGCCATAATGATATTTTCAGTATGCTTCAAGGGCCAAAACAGATTAAATTTTTCTGCCCTTATCTATAGTCGTATTTCTAGAAATAGTAACAACAATAAGAGATTGGTTGTCGCGGGCCAGTTTGATGACACTGGCGGGCCGAATTTGGCCCACGGGCCGTAGTTTGAGACCTCTGAGCTAAAGTATCAAGGCCAGCCGGTCCAACTAACCGATACATTTTGATGTCGATAAGAAAGTCGGTTCAGAATTTAATATACATAATTTCTTTTAACGTATAGTTAACTTTAGTATATAGTCGTATAGTATAGTTTTTGTTTCGGTCTGTGCATAATTTTGTAGCTTCGATCGGTTCGTTCCTTTCCGGGAGTGGTTGGTTGTACTACCCTCCGTGCCTCGGAAAGCACGTTAAGCCGTTGGTCCCGATTGTTATAACATCATCTATAAAGGAACATGGCCTGCTGAACATGGGCGTCCTCGCGGAGGGTATTTGCCATAGTCACCACGCTTAGCCGGCGGGTTGGTGACCGCAGTATCATATTGCTAAACAAGTAAACGCTGCTACCCATTTTCTGGTATATGATCGTCATAGATGATATACCAGATAACGATAATCGAGACGGTCTAACGTGTTTTCCGGACGTGAAACGGAATGAGACCCGAAGAAAATTTATAAAATTAGATTTTTTACAAAACACGACCCGCTTTGGCTTCACTCGGGTGCAATGCTGATGTATTATACATATAAACCTTCCTTTTGAATAACTCCATGTATTAAAAATAAACCGCATGGATATCTGCCCAGCCTATTGTACTTGCAGTAATCGACATTTTAACTTTTTGACAATTTTGCACAAAAAAGGCAAGTACGGCGTTTCTCGTTAAATAAATAAATATATGATTTGAATTTTTTTATGTATAGATTATGGTCCTGAAATGTTATTTTCGCAAAAAAATTGAAAATCCCAAAAAGTCTATTACTGCAAGTACAATAAGCAGGGCAGATATCCGTTGCGTTGTTTTAAAGAACTAAGCATACATAGGGACAGACAGATAGCGGGAAGCGACTTTGTTTTATACTATGTAGCGATTTGATTCTTTTCGTATGGTCATTATGTATTTAGCCAGGAGGCTTTTGCTAGTTCATCGGGCAAATATGTAGAGAGAGTGATAAAATTAACTTTCTCTGTGCTGGAATAGAACCCACTACCATCGAGACTTAAAATGACTGTTGTCTTTCATGAAATACTACACGTAACATTAAATAATTATCCGTACAAAGCGAACAAAAGGCTAGTATCGTGTAACCCGACTTCGCCCGAAGGGGTGAGACATCGGGACTGCATTGTAGGATTTACAGCTTTTACGCTATTTTCAATTAAAACCCTAATGGCTCATGGACCACCGATGCGCCGATTGTCTAATTGTGAAACTGATGAGAGGGGGTTCGGTGTGACTTGGGTATTTTTTGGTGTGACAGTATAATGAAGTAATACAACTACTTAAAAATAAATCTAAATGTATTTATTTATTTAAAACTTAAGTACATTTCATTGTAAATGTCTTACGCACTATCTAACAGTAGACGTTTAGAGTGATGATAAAAAATAAATATGGTAGTTTATGGAAGGCATTTCGGTCTGGGGCAATAGCTATCGATGTCTGTTTTTTTCGTGTGGCAAAAATACAGATATCGCCGGAAACCACATCGCTAGCTTTCCGGGTTTCCGCCTTCAAATAAAGCACCCCAAGTATTTCTATGGGTATCATCAGAAACTATTAAGGGACATTCAGATGATGGACGGGCAGCATCTATCAGCTCGAAGGTACTCACCATCTGACTGCCGATTTCCAATCCGCCTGCCAAGCGTCACGGTTGTTATAGCAATATTCCGTAACGATCCTAGCTTGCCAAGGCCTGTTAAGATGGGGCCCATGTTCAGTTGTAGACGTAAACATGTCTTCCATTCCAATGGGTGTCGTAAGAACGATCGCAAATCCACCTGCAACGCGTCATGGTGATTAAAGTAATATCGCTCAACCTAATTTAAAAAGACAAAATATCTAGTAGTCCATATGCTGTAATGCTACATTACAGCATTTAGACCGCATATAGACAGCATTGCAGCATATAGACACATTTTTAGCGGAATTAATACTAGATATTTTGTCTTTTTAAATACGATTAATATGGATTTCCGCAAAGTCTGATTCTATTCATTCTTCATATCCCTCAACAACTATGGTTTGTCGAGGCCCATGTACAGCGGTGCAAACCGACTGATATACTAAGTATTTTTTGTTTGACTGAGTAACAGCCATGGACACAAATTGAGGGTACCAACAACTCTATACAAACCCCCCTCCGTTCCTCAAGCCACTCCCTTTTGTAAAAACTTTGCTTTTAATCGTTCGTTACGAGGTCGTAATGTGCCAAGTTTTGTTCCGGGAGGCTCTCAATATTGGGATCGCACTCAGCCGTATGTATTGTTTCTAATTGATATTAGATAGGTATTACAACTTAAGGCGTTGCAGTTTATGGGGTGAAAGGTGAAAGAGCAGCGTTGTCGATATATTTTAGCCGCGAGGCTTTTACAAGTTTACATGACATGCAAGGCTCCAGCCTTATTAAATGGTTAAAAACAATAAAATTAAGCAACCTGCGCAAGAAGGTGCTCCCTGAAGAGCTTCGACTTCAACTCAGGCCGGTAAGGATTAAAAGATGATGATTTTTAGGAGAATTATGTCCAAAACTATCGCTCTACTTTAACGCCAAAGTGAATTTTATACTTGGGTACGTCAGTTAAAAAAATTTGAAGAAGACTAATAAGTCCACTGCTTTACATTGACCTTACTCGATAGGGGTTTCACCACGCTTCGCAGGCAAATTTGTGACCACAGTATTTTTGCACAATATGTGCTATGCTATGTGCTTTTTTTCGAGATTTCAACCTTTTGACGTCTGCGTATAGAACTCTGATCTATCTACCGTATATAAAAACTGCTATGTGTCTATGAGCAAGAGGTGACAATCTACAACCTCCTTTAAAAATACTAGTAACGCTATATAAAAAATAAAATAAACCTTTATTCCTGTCTACACCACTCCTGTAAATAACTGTATGTGAAATGTATACTGCTGTAATCTGAACCTAACTTTTCCAAATATCTTTCTTCACTTCAACAATCCGATTACTTCCACTGCTGAACGTGGGCCTCCTTTAAGAGTCTTTAAAAAGCCAGGAAAATTACCATTACCATTACGCTTGGCAGGCAGATTGGTGATCGCAGTAGGATCATAAGTAAACGGGCCCTTATACCTTAAATGATACTATTAGTCCCTATAGTTATAAACTTAGTATGAGTAAAGATAGGTATCTATGACAAACAGAAGGACGGAATACATTGTCTGTATATTGTAAAATTTGCTGCTACCTACTGCTGTTTACTACTGCTGCTGTTACTGCTGTTACTTAGTGATATTCGTAGTTTAAGAAGAATAATTACGGTCGTAGAACAATGGCTTGGGTGTCGGATTTGTGATCTTATGGTCGCCGGTTCGATCCCCACCCATTGCACTACCGACGAATGCATTCGTAACACAAGCATTTTAGCTTAGCACGAGGGGTTAACGAGAATACTAGTAGACTGCATAAATAAGATAGTAATCTTTAAAAAAAACATATATTTTTTATTGTGATTCTGACAAGTTCAAGTGTATCTAAATACCAGTGCTGATCAAAGTTTATTATTATCTCATTGATCTAATAAAATATGATCAACATATTAAACAATCTGCTACAATAAGAGTACAGAAGGCCAAATATTAAAAACATCGCCAAAAAAGAAAATCTACGTCCGGTGAAGTAGCAAAAGCTACAGTTAAAATAAAAATCCCTTCACTTGTAAGTTCTTTAAAAAGGTTGACTTTTTGAGTTATTTTACCACACTTGCCATTGCCAAAATCACTGCTGATTACGGAGCAGACCATTCACTTCAAAACCAAATAAAAGTTAACTCTATTCTCTAATAATAACGTCTAAATTCCAACATGAAACTAAAACAAATCCTATCTAAAACAATAGACATCGTAACCTGTGTTTCTATCGCCGTGAACAAAACACAGCCTAACAACTAACTCGCAGGGACGCGAGCTAACAAAACCTCCCGGTTTTGTCCTATCTGCTCAAAGCTGCAAAAGTGGAGCCCTCTTTATCTAAGAGGCGAGGAGGGGGGGAGACAAGTGCATCTCAAAGAAATGCAGATTTTACACGTCGCTACTCTTCGGGTGTGGCGGATGTATCGTGGGAGTACAGTTGGCAGAAAAATGTGCATGTTTCTTGTCATTTATTTTGTTCTCGCAAAATCTTGCATTAAAGTCTTGAAAGATCTTCTTGTACCGCGTGGGTATAAAAAAAAGTACGATCGTGGAAGTCAATGCGTATCAGGTAAAAAAAAAAATGTCCGGGTCTGGTTGGTACCCGGCCCCCGCCAATGGCGGATCGAAGGAGTGTCCGGGGGGTTTTAGTGGTGTAGGGTCCTCTCTTCGTGGTAAGAGTTTAGCATACCACGCTATGGAGAGGGCGAGTCTCACATATCCCGCCAGCGCGCAAATACGCTGCAGCGGCGGTGGGAATGCGTAAAGGCAATTACCCTGGACAAAAAAAAGGGTCTGGTTGGTTGAGGAACTAGGTAGGTACCTTCCATGTTTCAGAAAGCATCTAAATGTTTATGTTAATGTCCCTGCTTTGAGTCTCGAAAGATCTTTTTTTCCGGCATAGAGATCTAAGAAGAAGAAGAAGATAAAATAAGTCATCGTGTAACATTTTAAATTATTTTTTTGGGTTTGCTTGGTTGATGATACCCACCGTGTTCCGGAAAGCATGTTAAGCCGTTGGCCCCGATTGTTATAAGATCATCTATAGCAATTAGATACTAGAAAACGGGCAGAAGTGTTTATCTATGAATGTTATTATAATACTGCGGACAATTATCCGCTTGTCAACCGAGGTGTCTATGGCAAAAGCCCTGTCAGGGAAGAGTCCCATTTTTAGCAAGTTGACGTCAGACGTTATACTGGCTGATTATGTTGTGTTAAATGTTATGTGTTCTGGGCATATAGACCTTGGTATGCGATTGTCATAGATGAATTTATGGCAGCCAGAAAAGAAAACCTCTCAAGCTACGATAGTCGTAAATACATGTTTGTTGTTCAGCAAATATTTTACCGGTATGAGATGATACTCATGATACTCCGAGATACTTAGATCTTATATCACAAAGAGTATCATATCTTAAATCACAAAAAAGAACCTGTTTTTAGTCTTCTTGTCTTCATTTGTTTTGTTTATCTGTTTTGCTACCAGTACAACGAATATGACACTCATTATAGCGCTACGGTAGGATTTCTCTAAAATATGTCAAACGTAAGTAGGCAAGGAGATGCCGCCTCGATCTCTACAGCTCTTTGTCTAATTGTCAGAATATATTATAACGTAAGCAATTTTAAAAGGAATACGTTAAGATTTGCTTTATAATAACAAATTTAATTTATTAATTGTTCCGGATGGGAATCGAACCCAGAGCACCAGGTCTCAGGCAACTACCGTTACCAGTGAGGTACCGGTGCAGTCTAAAATGGTAAAAACTATTATAATTTAGTGCACGCTAGGTTAGATTAGGTTGCGTTATCCTAAGATTTACTAAGTGAATGGTGGTAAAAGTACGAATCGCAAAACTTTATTAATCAAAGACTTTAAAAGATGACAAACAGAATGATATCGGAGTTTCTTATAGTTTTTCTTCTCCGGGTGTCACACAGTGAGGAGTAGGGACGCCTCTACACTCCAGGCGTCCCTATAATTGGGCAAATGGGCCACTGTAAGTGTGGCCCAGGAGATCCCGCGGTACCATACTGGCCGCGGGTGCCGTCGGGGGGCCGGATTGCTTATGCGTACCCGGCCCCCGCCAACGGCGGATCGAAGGAGTTCCTCCTCGTGATATGAGTTTAGCATACCACGCTATGGAGAGGGCGAGTCCCACATACCTCACCGCCAGCGCGCGAATACGCTGCAGTGGCGGTGGGAATGCGTAAGTGCATATCCCCGGACAACAAAAAAAAAGGGTGTCACACCGTAGGTAGATAGAGAAAGATTCTAAGGAAGCTAGAATAGGATCCGGTCGTCCTCGCAAGGCGAGGCTCGTGACGCGTTCTATGCTTCAAACCCGATCCCAGCCCGCGCTGGTTGATCTTAATTATATTTTATAATAAGCGATTATCACATGCCATACATTATTATTGAAATGTAAACTAATTTATTAGTCAAGATTGTTTTTTCCTTTTTGTTTTTATTATCATTGTATTTGACTTATAATAAGTACGAACGATTCGTCTTCATTATCAGTCAACGTTTTCATTTCATTTTCATATCATTAAATGTTGGTAAATCTTATGTTTTTCTAGAAAACCTCAAGATTTACCGTAGTATGAACTTTTGAAGTACGTACAAATCGATTCAACTACCAAATAATAATCACTTTTCTGAGCATTAGACATTAGACAGACTAAAGAATCGCAGTGTCTAAGAATGTTTATTACGTAAATGCGACATACATATGTAATGACTGGTTGTGTGTCACAATGGCCGACACATAACAATAGAAATAATAATTGTGTAATGTTTTATATACAGACACGTTATGCTTAAACATTTCGTGACGGATGAAAGTATTAAGAAAGAAATTACAGAATAAATCATTCTAAAACACAAAACATACTGTTACTGTTAGCCTGAATCATCCCACTGCTGGGCAAAGGCCTCTCCCCATGACTTCCAGCTCCTTCAGGACTAAAGCAGGCCACTGGCCGCTAACTTGAAGTGGGAATGGGCTGGCCACGTCTGCCGTATGCCCAATAAGCTGTGAGCCAATATTACCACTGCATGGAGCCCTGACACAGTTAGAAGGCGCCGCGGCAGACCCCGTAGAAGATGGCGGGACGAGCTGGACAAAACAAACAAACAACAGACCAAATTACCATACCATGATGAAGCGGTAGGAGCGTTGGACTTGTGATTTTCTAGTCGCTGCTTCGCTCCCCACCCATTGCACTACCGACATGAACCCACTCGTAAACACAACCTTTTTTTTCGGACGGACATAATTATGTAGATAGCCCAAGGATTTTGCTGTTTCACGACAAGCATTTTAGCTTAGCATGAGGGGTTAACAAGAAAACTAGTAGACTGCAAAACTCTGCTACTAATCTTTTATAAAATCACTAAAAAATCGTTGTCGCAACGTAGGATGTTTTAAAAGGTGCAGAAAAGTTCAGGTAAGCCGGCCATATACTCCTTTCTTCGTCCAGCATATTATGTTATTTTATTCGATAGCATGCCTATCGACATGAAAACTATTTTTTGAAAGCTGCCCGTGTTTCTTCCGCTTTAAAGATCGCTTCAACACTCGCGTACTGTTGTGTTACTCCTGAATAACAAACCTTTTAGCGGTGACGTCCAGTAGTTCAAGAGCCCTTTTTTTTTCTTTTTCGTAGTGGATATCTTTTATAGACTTTCCACCGTCTTGGGGAAAGACGTTGGGGGCGTGTGGGACTCCTTCACTTGCTCCCGGCTCTATGTAGTAGTTACGGAGCCTATTCAATGTTAACAAACAATTAAATTATTCCTCTTTATAATGTTAGTGTCTAATATGTATTGGTAATCAAATAAAACAGTCAAAGTTCAATAGCACAATATTTTATATTCTACAATCAACATATGCTATTCTATTAGTGTTTCGTACCCGAATGGTAAAAACGGGACCCTATTACTAAGACTTCGCTGTCTGTCAGTCTGTCTTTTTATCCGTCTGTCAGTCTGTCACCAGGCTATATCTCAAGAACCGCGTAATTTTCACAGATTATGTATTTATGTTGTCGCTATAACAACAAATACTAAAATAAATATTTAAGGGGACTTTTCTTGATATCTCGACCTTGATACCTCCATAGAATAAGCAACTCTTTTATGGGGCAATGTATTCGCTTCTATAACAAACTCCCAAATAATATTAGAGAATTATCTGTTAATAAATTTAAAGCCACTGTCAAAGTTAAACTATGTAAAAAGGCATATTATAAAATATTAGATTATGTAAATTACAGAATGGCTTGGGAGTAACTTGCTCTGGAATGACACTGCTGCTTAACAATATTGTAAAATAAATGATGATTTGATTATTTAAAAAAGGATTCCTCTGAGTTTCTTGCCAGTTCTTCTCAGAGTTGCCACGTCTTTGAACTGGTGGTAGGAAAAGAAATGGACGCATCATAAGAACATGATTTAATTATTTTTGAATTGTGTCTATATGAATAAAGATATTATTGACTTTGACTTATTGTCTATCAAAAATAGGTAGGCTCTTGAAACTGGTACCTTCATGTGCGAGTCCGACTCGCAATTGGCCGGTTATTTTTTATAAAAAGCATGTACTATGGTTTACAAGCGGCCAGTAACATACATACCAGTAACGATAGATATGAAATGCAAAATTTTAAAATATGTATTTGCTGTTGTCTTTCACTATATATTATTATGTTACATGATATATAGAAAATATTTGTGATGTAGTACTTTTTGCGATGACACTTCTCTTATTTTTAAGGTGAATCGAAATAGGAATGACTTTCCCGAAATAAATAATGCTCTCGCTATGTTGACCAAATGGTTTACGGTTAATCATTTGGTGCTTAACACTAAGAAAACAAAGTGTGTAATATAACATTTTTGTATTTAATTATATTAAACATATTTAATTGTGTATAACTGACAAGTGCAAATGTATGTAAATACCTAAGTGCTGAATAAATATCGTTTAATTCGTTTAATAGGATGAAACTGTTTGTATGCATGTCCATTGAACTCCTCGATAGACGTGGAAACGTGGCGTAAGACGTGGTGCCAGGTGGCTGAAGGACCATCGAGCTGACGGCGGCGCCTCTCGACTGTAGCTGTGTTCACACTACCTGCTACCTGCAAGACTATGTATGTGAATATATCTAAAACTCAGAAGCAGAAGGTCGGATGTGTCATTATAAGTCAGGAACATTCGTGGTATGTACCTTTTCTGGCACTTATGACCAATTGCTTCTGAAGTAAATAATGCATTCGAACTGACGCTTTTGAGGTCAAGATATACTGAAAGATGGCAAGTTTTGTCTAATAGAATAAGCAAGATTTTGTTAAATATTGATTTCTCGATACTCATATAAAGCTGAAAAGTTTGCCCTCCCGACCCTTAGTTTGCTAAGAACCTTCCGATCCGAGACCCGAAGTCCGAGAGGTCCGCGAACTGTAAAGTAGAGCGACAGTTGCACAAAACTCCTCAATCTCCCCGTCAGCGATCGCCCTGAGCCGAGGTCCAAATCCCACAGGGGACGCCCTCTTGCGCAGGTTGCTTAGATTGTAGTGTTTAAACCATTTATCTAGGCTGGAGCTCTGCTCGCCTTTATGTCCGGTGAAGTAGCAAATACTTGAGGGCTAATTGCAAATGTCCGTCCAAAAAAAACCCCAGCTGAATAATTTGTTTGTTTGCTTGAACGCGCTGGTCTCAGGAATATCTAAGACTGAAATAATTTTTAAATTGTTTCAGTGTAATCCAAAGCCTATTTATGGAGGAAGGCTCTAGGTTATATTTTATTCTCCTCTTCCATTTTTCTCTATTAGACGTCTCTTCCATACTCACACCTTTTTTACACATTTCATCTTTCACACAGTTCATCCATCTATTTTTGGCCTTTCTCTTCCAACATATCCCTCCATCTTCATATTCAGCATTCTTTTCGTCACGTGCATATCATCTACTACGCAAAACGTGCCCATACCATCCCAAGTGACTGCACCGGTGGCTCAGTGGTTACGATAGTTGCCTCTGAGACCTGGTGTTCTGGGTTCGATTCCCACCCGGGACAATTATTTGTGTGAACCATAAATAGTTGTTCTGAGTCTGGGTGTTCTTTGTGTCCGTGAAATGAATGTTTGTAAAGTCCCCCGCGACACAGGGATTTATTTCCCTAGTGCGGGAGTTGTCTTTTTTTAAATAAGAAATAAATAAGAAGCGATTTCCTCTCAATTTCTCTATCACATTTAACAAACACATTTACATTTCGATACCTATAATCATCATCAGCCCGTATAACGTCCAATGCTGAAAATGGGCCTCCTCCCGAGGGAGGGATTTGCCATAGTCCCAACGCTTGGCAGGCGGGTTGATGATGATTGTTGGTACCACACAACGAAACGCTGCTGCCCGTTCCTTGATATACGATTATTATAGATGATGTTATAACAATCGGGACCAACGGTTTAACGTGCTTTCCGAGGCACGGAGGGTAGTCCCTAAACCAACCAGACACGGAAAGAAATCTTAGAATTCACACAAAGATTTCCGGATCGAACCCTCGACTTCCGAGATTGTAAATCGAGGCAAATACCACTACGCTACGGAGGTTGTCCTATAAGAAGCAGTAAAATGCAAGGTATTATTTTAACAGGGAAATATTGTTATTGTAATAATATGTAATTTATTTACTTTCGTTTAAAGAATCAATAAAAAATGATAAATGAAGCAAAATTCATTGCATGTTTTACTATAATAAACTACTATTTATTAAAAGGTAATTATCGCCCACTGAATGTTTTTCCCATAACTTGAATATGTATTACTAATAACTTCTGATAGAACATCAATAAAGACATAACTCTTAAAGATCCACTACAGTCTTTATTCAATTTATACCAGCAATAAGAAGCAACGATGAATGGGGCAGAAAATTATTCATACACTCATTCTGTACTGATGACATATATTTACATACAAATTACCAGTTTTTATTTACACAAATCAAAGGAAAATCAACCTTATGCTCAATAGAATACGTCTTAAAATAATTGCAAGAGACGGTTGTAAGAAATTGCTAGGAAAAACGTTTTAAAAATGACACCCCCAGTTTTATTGAAGAGCGTAATACAAAGTACTAATTAGTATAAAAAAACTATAGATATGATTATTAGACCGAACAAAAAATATATTTACATAAATGTATGTGGCAACACTAATACATTCGTTGCATACAATGTGTTCAATTGATTATGTATTTTCTAACTGGCAATACTGTGCATAAATTATGGTTAAGCATTGTTTTTAAGTCGTATTTTTTCTGGACTTAATTATTAATCAATATTCTAATAGGCAATTAAATGTTTTGTACCGTTTTTATTAATGAGATATGATTGAACACTGTGTCGATAGTGCTAAGTTACATTAACACAACGAACTTTACAATAAAATAATGAATTTTAATTTTATTTAGCACTTGGGTATTTTCATACACTTGTACTTTTATTTCAGACTAAAACTAACAAAGCATCACTTAAGTAGCTAATGTATAAATTACATTCATCATCAGCCCGTATAACGTCCACTGCTGAACATGGGCCTCCTCCCGGTGGAGAGTATCTGCCATAGTCACCACGCTTGGCAGGCGGGTTGGTGACGGTGACGAGTATTATGTTGTACCACACAAGGAAACACTGTTGCCCGTCCCTTGATATATGATTATTATAGATGATCTTATAATAATTGGGACCAACAGCTTAACGTGCTTTCCGAGGCACGGAAGGTAGTCCCTCAACCAACCAGACCCGGAAAGAAATGTAAGAATTTACAAAAGATTTTCTGTCCGGATTTTCTGTTCGATCCCCACGGATCGAACCCACTACCTTCGAGATTTAAAGCGAGCCAAATATCGGTTATCTACGGAGGTTGTGAGGATAAATCGATTGAACTACAAAACATTTTTTTTTTTTTTTTTTTTTAAGATTACTAGCAGAATTTTTATGTCTACTTGTATTCTTGTTAACCCCTCGTGCTAAGCTGAAATGCTTGTGATACGAGTGGGTTCACGTCGGTAGTGCAATGGGTGGGGTTCGAACCGGCGACCTCAAGATCACAAGTCCGACGCCCTAGCCATTGGGCTAAGGCCGCCTGCAAAAAGTATGCAAAAACTCTGCTAGTAAACTTAAAAAAAAACCGAGTCAAAATGGCTTAGCGTGTTTTCTGCTAAAAGGGTAGGTAACTAGATCTGAAGGTCCTTTAAAGTTATTTTAACTAATATTATTTTTGTCCGGAATGGGAATCGAATCGCAATCAAATCTACTATGTAGGTTTACCATTCCTTGTTATATTCTTCCTCCAACTATTCCCAACTAAAATGTAAAGACCGTATGAATATCTCAATTATCACGACTCAGAACAAAGTGCTGCGAATCGAGACGTATGACGTGACCCCCCCTCTTGGCGCTGGGTGGGGGTTGCGGGGGGTCTTGGGAGGATCCGCGACCCATTTATCCTCGTAATATAGTAATGGCGGACGGGCATTTATTAAATTGTAAAAATCTTATTGATTTCACTGTGGGTGTATTATTAGTCGTGTTGTACCTATGTTTGTGTGTGCTACACATATATACATCCATATATTTATATGTGTGTGTGTGTGTGTGTGTGTATTGGTAGTAATTTTTATATGTAAAATAGATGTGTGTGTAAATAATTTTGGGATTCGAACGGGTAGGTATTGATTTTATATACAAAGATATGTAAGATGATGGATGGCCTAGTTTTTGTTGCGTGTGTTTTATATCTTAGGTATATGCCTTTTCTTTAGCAACTGATAGTATCATGTATAGTGATTACGTTAGTGAAAAAAAAACTTCAGATTCAAGATGAGACAAAAATATTATATTCTTTATTATAGACCAATAGAAAAACCATATACAAAAAAAAAAAATACAAGATAAATAATATACAATGGGCGGTCTACAACCTCCGTAGCGTAGCGGTAACTGGCTCGCTTTTAATCTCGGAGGTCATGGGTTTGACCCCCACGCCGGACAAGAAATCTGTGTGATTTCCGATGCTGGTTGGCTGAGGGCCTACCCTCCGTGCCTCGGAAAGTACGTTAAGCCTTTGGTCCAGATTGTTATAACATCATCTATAAAAATTGTATACCAAGGAACGGGCAGCAGCGTTTCCTTGTGTCCACCAACCCGCCTGCCAAGCTTGGTGACTATGGCAAAAGCCCCCCCGAGGGAGGAGACCCATTTTCCGCAGTGGACGTTGTATGGGCTGATGATGATGATGACGATGGGCGGTCTTATCGTAAGCGTATGTTTACTCACAGACAACTTTAGGATGGACAAGAACAATAAGAAACTTTCATATCATCTTATCAAAACATAGCCATAACGTAGCCTAGAAAAATAAGCTAAACAATAAAAGAATATCATATTTAACTACAGATGTATTTCAATCTTACAATCATTTTAGCTTAACACGGGGTTAACAAGTAGGGTTAACAAGTCTTTGTACAATTTATTACAGTTATATCTATAACATTAATTTGTTAGCAAAATAATTTAATAAAATGCGTAAGGTACAAAATTAACTTGATAGACCGGCCGAAGTGTATACCTATATAAATATAATATATGTACATTTATGTTATAAGTAACATGCACCTAAGGGCACCCTTAAGGGATTAGGAACACGGCTCCAGTGACACCTGTCACTGGAGGTAACGTTAGTGCTAGTATGGCTATTGGCTACCTCTGTATATCAACTCCAATACACAATTAAACGCGATATCCTTGAATACAATCCCTCTAAACTATATTTCTCACAAAGGTTTTTGAAACACGAGAATTGACCACTTTACCTACATACAGGACTTCCAACATATACAACAGCGACATTACACAATAACCACCTAAAATTCTAAAAGTCATAATTCCTCAATCCCCCCGCCAGTGACCGCCCTGAGCTTCAAGTCCCACAGCCCCCTGTGTGACTTGAACTTTGCCCTTCTTATGCAAGTTGCTTAGGTTTGTTCTTCTGGTCTTTATGCCCGGTGAATTAACAAAAGCCTCGTGGCTAACAACATATGTCCGTCCGAAAAAACAACTTTCAAAGAATTCTGTGTAAAATGGTTACTCTCCAATCTAAGCTTATATGCCATTCTATATACCTGTATGTGTATTCGTATTAGCTATGCAAATTTCACTTGGGTGAGCGTGGATCGCTTTTTTGGCCGGCTGCACTTATTTTTTAGGAGGTCGTCCATTTTTGTTCTTTAAAATAGTATGCTTGGGATCCTACCTTTGTGGAATAAATTGTGTACCTATAATGGATATGTATACGGTTACCGTATTTACAATCGTGATAAATGTTTCTGCATTTAGAAAATTGTATGTGTTTTACAAATCGTCTTCAATTTAGGCTAATTCTGTTCCTACTTGGAAGGTTAAATTTATTCAGCGTTATATTTAAATTATATTTGAGTACCCAAAATTTACAACAAAATCGAATGAAAGTATCAGTCAAGGAGCCAATAACAATTTAATTCATTTTTGAACTTTTTTTATACTATCCGACCTTCTGTACTGCGATACATGACAGGTATTCCTTTAAAATGATTATATTAACCAATGTTCTTGAATCTAAAGTTGTTACAATCAACTAAATCTGAAGGGATGACTTATATTTTAGGAAAACATATTTCTTAACGCGCGAATCGTATTCACGATCTCCCAAGCGTCGAAGCCTAACATGGCGCGACGACCTATACTAATATTATTACTGAGTTCAGATGATACAGATCTTCAGATGTTATATAAAAAAAGAAAATCTTCAATAGAAAGCCACTTATATCGCAGCAGATATAGAAAACTTGTTCTTGTTAGTTATATATGTATTTCTCCAAGAAAGTCTTCAGTTCAGAAAATGAAGCAAAATGCAACCTATGGGTACAAGTATTACATAGCAACACCTAGTGCATCTGTAGATTCCAATCCTCTCTTCAACTTGAACAGACTAAGAACCAGAGACCGAACACAAAATACCATCCTCACAAAACCTCTGAATATTCTCCAGCACCCAAACAGTTTCATCTGAAACGAATTAATTACACCCATTCAGTATTCTGCGAACATCGAAAGCGACCGCAAATAATTCACACACACACATACAACACACCTCCACACTTATATACAAAAACATCTAAATCGCGCACATAAAATTTCATGTATAAAAATGTCAATAAAACACGCACACTGACGCAACAACGTCGTCAACACACACATAGAAAAGTGCAGGAATATGTATCGCGAATACAGAGAAACAATCTTTCATTGACGCACACAGGCGCAACAAATTCTGTGTATACGGGTTTTTTCTCGTGTCATTGTGTGTGTTTTTGCTTGAGCGAGGCTGTGGGGGGATTGGGGGGGGAGTAGCATACATTTTCAGGAAGGCTTCGGCGTCACAGGCGTCTTTCAGCGTCCCGAAGCCGCACACATCGGGGTATCGGCGAGACGAAGAAGCAAAGAGTGACTGTAGGTTAGCTTGCGATACAGAGAAATTTACCGTTAAAAGATTTCAAAATAAGAAAGACTGGGAACTAGATGATTTATGAAATAAGTGCTTCTTGAAGTTTGTCAACCCATGATCGTTGTACAGCCGAAGTCTTAGAGGTAAAGTATAGCGGCATATTCACAATGCACAATACTTCTCTAAAAATCTAAATTCCTCAATACCCTTGCCAGGGACCGCTCTGAGCCGGGGTCCAAGTCCCACAGGAGGCAGTTTTTTAGCCGTTTATTAAAGCTGAATCATTGCTAGCTACTTACATACTAAGTAAATTTATACATTTTGATTTATTAATATTATAAGCTTAAAATCCCAGGTAAAATATTATGGATTTGAGGTGATATAGTATTTTTAATTAGTAAAACAAAAAGCTGATACTCGTGCTTATTGTAACATGATTTTTTACAAATCACAATCACGTATTCAACATGTTTAAATACTGTGTAAGCTTCAATCATATATTTTCACTTTAAATATTTAAAAACGCAGATTTTTACTATAATTACGACTTTTTTAAAACTTAGATGTAAATACTTCGTGTGTCAAATCAACCAAAAGAAATTTCACTCCACATTGCTACTGTAACAGATGAAAAATATAACTTCCAATAAAAAATACCTGCCCACTACCTACTGGAAGTCTCTGTATAAAATCTCCCAGCGCTACTCTTCGCAATCGGGTGCCTAGATCAACGGGTGGGGGGAGGGGGGCCATTCGCGTGTGTTCGGAAAAATGCCTTATGATCCCGCCCGCCCAATGTAAGGCTTTAAGTTTTTTATCCTACAACCCCGCTTGGGACAGATAGATTATCGTTGGTTTTTGCTTCGTATTGTTATTTTTGGGATCGGAATATAGAACGGAATTTATGGTGGGTATGTAACAAAATATTTTACGTGAAATAAAACTTCAATGTGGAGATAAAATTTCGAAGACGACGTATTATGTATTTGACTGGGATTTCATACTATTGCCATCTTTTCCAGCAATCTATTTTTATTTTCATCGTTTTTAGCGTTCCGCAAAAAATGAAAAGATGGACCTCTTGTAGGATCACTCGTGTCTCAGCCTGAGCGTCCTTCCGTATGACACAACCAATTTGCTCCGAATCTAGTGAAGCAAATCAGGTGAAATTAGGTAGGATGGTGTATTTAAATAAGTTTCTACCTAATATAAGTCGATGTTTGTCAGTTGTAGTAAGTAAAAATTATTATGTTTCGATGGTCGCCAGTAGTATTAGTAATTAATGTATTTATAGTGCGAATCTGTTATTTTCCCAATGTATATTATCTGAAATATACATTTCAAAAGTAAACCATGATTTTTACCACAAGGTAGAAGTGTGTATTTAATAAGTTACCTTTAGTTAATAGTTTCTTATTTTTGGCATGAAGACTAAAAAAAAATATTTAGTCCGTCAATTAGATTACTAAAAAATATAGAACACGTATTTATTTATTTATGAAATCAATACAAATTGACGAACATATAAAACAACAGCAAACTATAAAGTTCAGGCAGGGGGGCTTGTGACGTCACTACTAGGTAAAATTGTACCTAGAAGTGACGTTACACGAAATTTCATTCGTTGTCATTTTTTTTGGTTAGTTAACGATAAAAAAATCCCATATTTTTTTGGTAATCTAACTATTATTGCATATTTAAGTGAATGGTCACTTAATGAAATTTTATGACATGGTCATATTATTATCATGTAACAATAATGAATATGATGTGAGATGAAATGCATGTTTTGGAAATAAATTTACATATTTTAGGCAGTTAAACTAAAATGTATTTTTGATGTACAACGCTATACAAAATTCAAGTGGTATAAGCTACTGGGTTAAGACTTACTTCTCCTCATTTGTAAGGGTTGCCAGTTCGATATCCGCTTACGGGTCTTTCTGGATGACTGAATACCTTCCGTACCTTGGAATGTACGTTTAGTCGTTAATTATTCAGCTCGGTAGTTTGAGTTTGTCCATTTAAATAAAGCTATCATATATATATATATATATTTTTTTTTAAAAGACAACTCCCGCACTAGGGAAATAATTCCCTGTGTCGCGGGGGACTTTTACAAACATTCATTTCACGGACACACAGAACACCCAGACTCAGAACAACTATTTGTGGTTCACACAAATAATTGTTCCGGGTGGGAATCGAACCCAGAACACCAGGTCTCAGAGGCAACTATCGTAACCACTGAGCCACCGGTGCAGTCATTTCTAAGCATTTCTAACAATATGAGTAAGAAATTCCTATTAATTGTGGAATATGATGATATTTTACGATATTAACAAAAAGCAAGCCTTCATAACTTATATTTACTTAAACCAATTGTAAATTACCTTATACATAGGTATATATATTATTTATCATGCGGATTTGGTATAAATTATTATAGTTTACCTTTATCAATGTATGCATTGAGAGATTTTGAGACACACGAGTAAGTTCAATAATATATGTTTTACGGTGAATTTAAGCTAAAAAGGGTGTAAGAACCAAACTCGGCTCCTATAGTATCTAGTCTATTTATTATTTAATATTAAATACATGTCTCTCTGACGTTATTATCTGAAACATACAAAATAACTTTAAGTTACTTTATTAAGTGTAGTAGTTAATTGCTACGCCACGTAGCATGTAGAAGACTTAAAAGATTTTTTTTTATTTATAGATTACAGTATGTTTTGTTTGCTCAATTCATTTTTTCAGTCAAATTCTTAAAAGTCGCACACCATAAGTTATTACACATGAAAAATAAGAAAAGTAACGTTGGAATCATACATTGTTGTAACGGACTTTTTCATCATATATTCGCCTGTAATAGTAAAATCGAGCCACCCTCGTCTAGTACATACAAAAAACAAAACATTATCGCACATAACACATACAAAATCATTCCTTTCTCAAACGGTAGCTGTGCTCCATTCAATATAACATAATACATATAAAAAATCGTTTCACACGTACCACCGTAGAGCCACCGCCTCCCTCCCCCTATAGTGGGTAGGGAGGCAACACCCCGGGGGTGACAAGAGCCACGACGGCCAGGTGCAACGTATTGGTGCAATCTGGACCATTGTAGCATTATTAGTTTTACCGTTTTGTACTAGTCTAGGTTAGTTATTAAGTCTAGATATTGTGGGTGGACGAATATTAATGTGCTTTAGTAGTTTATATGTGGACAGGTGGGAAATGTAAGGTAATTCATTCATAGAAAAAAAAAATGAATATTGACTGAGGTTCACTAACAAAGCAAGAACAATACAATAGTATAGAATGTAGGTAAGTATATTTTATTTCATGTACCGATATGGTATTCATTTTCTTCGTTGAACTTTGTTATTTTTGTGCACCTACCACCTTTTCTCTGCATCCTATAGTTGACTGGCAGAAAATGCCAACGGCATTAAGTCCACCATGTGCTATTTAGTGCTACTCACCGGGCATAAAGGCAAGCAGAGCCCCAGCCTTAATAATTGGTTTAAAAACTACAAACTAAGCAACCTGCGCAAGAGGGCGCCCCCTGTGGGACTTGGACCTCGGCTCAGAGCGATCACTGGCTCACCACGGTTTGATAAGTGTTGTGACTATGCCAAAAAAACTCCCTCGGGAGGAGCCGCATTTTTAGCAGCGGACGGCAACGGGTTGATGATGACGTTACGTCAACTAATAAGTCAATTCCAACGTTTGATCAGCTTTACTATTACGTATTATAGATTTAGGAGTAATGTATAAATTACGACGTGGTACTTGTTATTGAAGGTACAAGATACTCCGACTACCATATCCCATATATAAACTTTTAATATCATTAACATTGATCGTGGTCTGCCCGCGACCACGATCAATGTTACTCGATCGAAACGTGGGGTAATATAAAAAGCCTTTTTTTTTAAATCGCGTTAATACCTTTGTTAACTATATAAATTATTATCATATCCCAATCCCGAAAACTAAGTACGTTATGTTCTTTCCTAAAGTCCGCCAAGTCTATGAATATTGAACGATAAAAGGAGTATGAACGTACGAACATATACTATTCTATCATGGTATAAAGTGTAATATATTCTTAGGAGTTCGGTCCGTTGGTTCTGAAGCACAGATGTAGCTCTTAGACTTCGAATGAACAAGAATGTAAGTTCACAATTTGAACGAATCTCGTAGCTTCTAATGTAACTTGAGATATTGGTGACTGCATTTGTTCTCTTTAGTTTTTTTGCAGATTTGGTTAATATTTTTATGAATTTGACATAAACGCGGTATTAACAGAAGATTAATCGTCAGATTGGATATTACCTTGACTTAATTGACGTACATTTCGATAAAGTTACTATTGATCTTATTGATTGTCGTTGTGGGCTGGAACAGTTGTAAATATCATACTCAAAAGTCAGTAAGATTGTATGATACAGAAGAATTGAAGTAAAAAAAAGGAGTGTAGAGTGTAACACTATTTTGATCGTTTCGTAAAAAATTGTAACAGAAAAGCGAAATGTTATAATTAATATCAAATATTTAAGTATGTTACTTCAACGCGGCAAAATAAGCTAGTAATGCAATTAAATCTTAACCTTAAAGGGTTGGCCTTGGTTCCCATTGATTCAATTTTTTATATTGACTTTTAAGTATTTCATCGTGACATACTAGAGACCAATGTAACGGAATACTGGTCAAATCAATTCGTTCTGCAACAATGGAATTGCCAAAAATGCAAAAGTGCAAAATACTTTTTGCATTAGCAAGAACCGATCAACGACCAAGGATATTATCCGCAGTCAAAACATCCAAGAAAATGATAATACACAAGAACTTCCTAAAACCGTATATTTTTCTCTTAAAATCGATTATCACGAAATGGTGGATAACTATTAAAATTGACATCCATCAACCAATTTGAAAAAAGAACCTGAAACTGCTTTTCCAGCCAGTTACAATTCAGAACTAGCCCAGTCAACAATAAGGCTACCGAACATTTAAGTTTCGTGTGTCCGTTATAAATTCCGAGCGGGCGTTCTATATTCAAATTGGCCGTCGCTATTGGCTGCCGCTGGGTGGTATTTTACATCCACGAAACTATGAAATACTGGAGTAGAATCTCATTGTAATACGGAGATGTGTGAATGCTTGGGAAGTGGGCAGGAATCCAAGTAAGTTTTGCTTCAGGTGTGTTTCGGTGATGTGGATGAATGGACCGCTTTGTGGAGATTAGATACCGTTTAGAATTGATTATTATGCATCTGCCTCGTTAGTTTTCTGGTAATATGTTTAACGTAATTGTCGAGGTACCGAGTTCGGATATCGAGTTGGGTATACAAAAAGTTACATAACGTGTCCCAAGTGTGAAAATACGAAGCTGTGCCGGTGGGTTACTGGCGACGGTAGTTGCTTCTGATACCTGGACAGGGGTTGATTCCTACAGCGAAAAATTATTGGTGTGACTCAAAGACACTTGTTCTCAATCTGGTGTTTTTCTCCTCACAACACAGAGATTTATCTCTCTAGTGGGGGTGGTCATAAATAAAAGGAAAAATAAAAAAAAAATCTCTTTAGGCCGTAGTCACCATGCCTGACGTAGGTGATGTTATAACAGTTGGGACTAATGGCATATTGTACTTTACGAGTCACGAAAGATAGTCCATCAACTAAACAAACCCGGAAATAAATGCCTTTACACGCACCATTCTTGTTCGACGCAGGGATCGAGCCCACGACCTTAAAGCGACACTAATTCCTCTATTCCACACAACTTTAAGATTTTAAAGATCTATTAAACTGATTTGCATGTTCTACTGATCTTGATCTCCGAACATAAAAATATAGTTCCCTATATTATATTTTTTCCCATACATTCCTTATCCAACTCTTCGATTCGCAGCAACATCGGATGAAATTTCCCCCGTACAGAAAGCTTCGCGTAATGTCTATGCATAAAGTATTTTAAACTGGTTAAAATGCAACGTATTCGGAACGACCGGGTATCAGGTCGGTGTTACTTGCTTACCTTTGAGCTCTGAAGAGACCTGTCTTAGTTGTTGAGATACCTATCTAGTATGTCTTTTTGTATGTATAAACCATTTTGCGGACGTACATATAAATTCTGATACGTCATCAGGCATAATACCCAGCAAAACCATATGAATGTGAAAAGCAGTGTCTTTTTGAAAAGTCAATTGTGAGTCTATGGTCAAACACTTTGTAAAAACGAAGATAATTTATAAAGAAAAATACCCTAGAATAACTAGCCCTGGTTCAAACCAAGGCTAGTTATTCGAGGGTTTATTTTTCAAGGTGTGCGAAATAGTTGTTTAGAGTGGGTATAAAACCCAACAACAGGTCTCAGAAGCAACTACAGTATACCGAGTCAACATCTCTTGTCCTTATCCCATTTTTTTTTTCATTCTGTCCTATCAGCCGTCACGCTATAACATACTCCTATTTCCTTCATATCACTTTTCACACAATCCATCCATATTTTCTTTGGCCTTAATCTTCCTCTCCATCCATCTACCAGTACCGAAATATATCATTTTGTGCTATTCAATATATAAGAAGATAAAATACATTGAACAATATGTTCCAAGTATTTTCGAATATCTTATTCCTGTTTTATTAAAGTTTTAAAAAATATGATTGATGGTGGATAAAATCAGAAACCGTAGCACATATTTTGGTCCAATGACCGCAAATGTTTGCATTCGATGGACCAAAATTTAGGCCTGGAAAAAATCGTTTTTTAGCAATTAGGCCGCTGATTGCAAAATATATTTGCAGTAGTGCTATTTTCTGCATCTTTTCAAGTTGTTATTTTGCAATATTGTCTACTTTTTATTAAACTGATTTTAAAACTTCAACCAGAGAATATTAATGCGCCATAAAAATGGCTACCTTCCTTAGAGAATAACCGTCCGTAACCAAATTACTGGCAAGAACACGTTATTATTTAACGCAATCTTTAATAAACTCCCATGTAAACTTAAACTAGAACTTATTATAACTTTCCACGGGCAGCGGTTCGAACATAAAATTTCTCTAGCATTTTGAAAAATTTTTCAATATTCCCCCAAGGAGCTAAATGGAAGTTATTTGCACCTTGTTTTTAAATAAAATCAAAGTGTAGGTTGGCTGCAAGTTTCCCGGCCGCTTGTTTATGAACTTCATAAAAATGGCCGTATTTACTGGTAACCACCGGTTAGAGGACGAGCTACTAGGAGAACTCGATTGTGAGTTTGAGAAGACTGGAGTTCTTTTTAAAAGAGAATGTCATCATGTCTCCTTGGAAAAAAGACTTTTGAGTTGCGGAAGAGGTTACAAACACAACCTTCACTCACTTTTTTGACGGTCATAATTATGTTTCGAGGTAAATTGTTGTTTTAAACAACGAAACTAAGTAACTTGCGCAATAAGGGTCCTTATGTGTGGGCTTGGATTTGACCTCAGAGTCGTCTCTGACGGATTGCGGAATTAAGACTTTTATGATTTTGAGGACAGTTGAGGCACAATATTGTCCTCAAAATCGCATATCAATGTCACTATACATTACGGTTCGCCGGCCACTCGGCATCGGAAGGTTAGATTGTGAAGCAAACCCTTAAATGTTGAAGACTGCTTCTCCTCTCTGGGTTGAAGACAGATACATTATTGCCATGTCTCCTAAAGACTAAAGATACATATAATATCAAATTATAGTCCAACTCTAGATAATTATAATATAATTCATATGGAGTTTTAGCGAGTTCAATATTACGTTAGTTTTATTCAATTTATGTAAAATGTAAACTGAGAGTCATCTGCGAAGGATTTTTCGTGGTGCATCACTATTAAATATGAAATATTATATCGGAAGTGCTGCTAGTGATGGGATGATAGTTTTATCGATAAATGTTAGAAAATAAGTAGTTACTATGAGTAGCTAATTTAAACTAAAACTAACAAACAAAATACTGTAAATCTACGCTAAAATACTACTTAGCAATGTTTTCAAGTTGGCAGCTTTGTCCCGTTGAATGACAATGCTTATCTTTTGTGCAGAGCAAATAGCAGCACGCGGTGAAACGTAACGCAATAAACGAAAGCCACTGAGAGATTTTTATATATTAATCATAATTTTGTAAGTAATACGATTAAGATTTTATATTAGATTAAATTAACATTATCATGCCTCTTCTAATGTAGTTTTCCAAATGATTTCTTACAATTGAATATACATTATATTATTTCTGAAAAAAATAAATATCACATATCGATAAACTCCATCCCAACCACAACACTATCTCCAGCAATGTTTCACATGGATCGAGTGGAGCCGACGGGCGGTATATCGAGAATATTCCGCACACCACTATATGGAACCGAGTACGTTCAGCATTCAACTTTAGCACACCGGGATATTGGCGACTGAGACATATAATATATTTTCGAGTGTTAGGTAAAGATAAGAAAAATATGATTTAGGAAATGTTTGTGGTCGGAACTCGTTGGTCATAAGAGTCAGTAGCCACGAAGCCATAATCAAGCATACGAGCCACAGTCAAGTAGCCACGAGGCCACAGTCAAGCACACGATCCACAGTCAAGTAGCCACGAGGCCACAGTCAAGCACACGATCCACAGTCAATTAGCCACGAGGCCACAGTCAAGCACACGATCCACAGTCAAGTGGCTACGAAGCTATTGCTGCTTCACCTGCCCGGTAAAGCAGCAATAGCCTCGTGGCTAACTCCATATAGGCGAGCAGAGCTCCAGCCTTACTAAATGGTGTAAAACTACAAACTAAGCAATCTACGATAGAAGGCGTCCCTGTGGGACTTGGACCTCGGCTCAGGTTCGCTGGTATTGCGGGATTATAACTATTAGTTTTTTTAAGGGAGTTTTATGCAACTGTCGAATAAAAAAATATGTTGTGCTCTCAGTGTGTCTCTACTAGTATATATTTCATTCGCGACGCTACCGGCCGAATGGCGAATATCTAGGAGTGCGATTTCATATTCACGTTAAAGTAATAGGCTATACGAACTATATTTATTTTAATATAGAAAAACTTATGAGCACGACTCGTTTCAAATCATTTCAATTTCGTGTTGCAGTTTATATTATACTAGGTTCTTGCTCGCTGTTTCACCTGGGTAGTTCCCGTTTCCGTGGGAATTTCATCATTCAATATAGCCTTTTTTCCGGGGGAAATGCATTAGGCTTCCCCACCGCTGCAGCAGCAGGGTAATCATAACACGAGGAGATGGTTTAGCCACTAAAACACCCCGGATGCTCCTCCAAACGCCAATACTGGGGAAGTGGGAACTGTTAATACATGATATCCCGCGTCCCCTGGATATAAGTGTCCTCATTCAATATAACCTATTTTACTCCTGGATAAAGTAGGTTTCTATTGGTGAAATAAATTTTAAAATCGGTCCAGTAGTTCAGGAGCTTATTGAAGGCAAACAAGCAATCAAATCGTTCCTCTTTATAATATCAGTATGGATGAGTTTATGCCTTCTTTGTGAATGTTTAAGGGCTTTTGGACTTATATTAATAATTTGGACATGAAAAATGAGAGCACTGAGAAGTATATGTGTAGTGAAATTGATAGATATAGTGAAAAACAGCATGATTAGGGAGATATGTGGGTATAATAATCGTATATATACGATTATATACGGTTATTATAGATGATGTTATAATGATCGAGACCAACGGCTTAACATGCTTTCCGAGGCACGGAGGGTAGTCCCTCAACCAAACAGACCCGGAAAGAAATCTTAGCATTAACACAAATATTTCCTGTCCGGCGTGCGGATTGAACCCACGGCCTCCAAGATAAGCGTGTTGTTGAGATAAGCAATGAATGCCCGTCGTTTTTTCCCGCGTGTCAAATGAAATTACACCTTATTAGCTTCTGTCACTTACACCTTATTGTAGTATTACCGAAGAATTGTGTAAGCGATTTTCTACTAGCAAAAATTCCGTTGTACCTAGTGACATTTTGTCTAGGCTCAGCAGGGTCGTTGTTACAAAACATATGAAAACCACGCAAACAACTAAAAGAATGGCGACCAAATATAACAAAGCTGGATTCCGGTCCCCTTATCTGTACGCATAACCTATAAAGTAAACGCCATCTATCTTTAGCTAGCCGCATTATAAAAAAGAATAACATCAAACATAATGCACTAACGGCTATCTCTAACGGAAGCGACGACGGTACGTAGGAAAAATATTTTTCCATTTTAAATAAGTACACGGAAAAACGTATATAATGTGTAACAAAAGTAGTTGGGATAGGTTTCAGGTTCATTGGCCACACGCAATTAGATTGCGACTGGACATTGCACATATTTTGACGATATACGCAAAAATAAATGATTTGATTTGATTTGATAAAAGGTAGATCATGGCTCAGTGCATTGCTCGACTGGGGTTGTACATCCATTTTTAATTTCGCACGAACATACGTATTTAGCCACGAGGCTTTTGCTACTCCACCGGGCATAGGATGTACATCCAATTTACAGTATTTAATATAGAAAAACACAGTATTATTGGTTATTTGGCTGGTGGTAAGTATTCTACAGTCAAATAACATTAATAACTAATGTTGGTATCCCTGTGCGTGACTAAGGTTGCTACAGTTCACGCAGGTAAAGGAAAAGGGGCGGTAAGCTAAATATTACAAATAATAGTTTAGCTCAAAAGCATAAGCTCGGATGTAATATTGTACGTCAGAAACATTCATCGTATTTTCCTTTATCGTAAACAGGCACTTACGACCAAATGCTTCTGAAGATAATTGTAATTTAACTCTAGTCGGACGTCCAAAACATTGGCCACTAGTTTTGTTACACGTTATATATTCGCTTTATCTAGAGTTCGTTAAATATTAGTAGGTACAGTAGTGAATTGCGCACTTTTTTCCTATTAATAGTGGCTGATGAGGATGTCGAGTTTTATGAGAAAACTTTTTTTTTGTATCCAGAAATGAAGTGGAACATGCTTTTTAATTTGTCGAAACCAACGTTTTTGCGTAAACCCAGATATTTGTGAAGATTTTTTTTGTTATAGTTTTTATTTTGCGGTTTTTAATTAACGGTTGGATTTGTAGGTTTGTTTTTTTTTGGGGTTGACTGAATGATGGTTTAAGTGATGTTTTGAGTTGGATATGAACTTTATGGTTATGTTAACAGTTGTTTAAGCGTTTGAGTTCAATTAACGTAAAAAATTGTGTAATTTTACCTAAACGTAAAACGATAACTTGAGAGATAAGTCCAACAAACTCAAGAGCCCGTTTAAGTCCAGTGCTGAATATGGGCCTCCTTTTAACAGACATTGACACGCGGTCATTGCGGTATATTGCGATAATCACCAGGTTTGGCAGGCGGATTGGTGATCTCAGTAAGATAATACGTAACCTTGAGTAGAAAGGCACGTAAAACTAATAATTTATTCGTTTATATTATGGAAATAATGAGATATTGACTATATTTACATTGAATTTCCAAATTTACC
This sequence comes from Nycteola revayana, assembly GCA_947037095.2. Lineage (NCBI taxonomy): Eukaryota > Metazoa > Arthropoda > Insecta > Lepidoptera > Nolidae > Nycteola > Nycteola revayana. The sequence goes on along the minus strand of OX344858.2, from coordinate 17,412,985 downwards.
TGTTAAAATAAAATTTTAAATGCATCCGGATTCATCAATTGAAACTTTATTCTGTAATCAAATAAAACAAATGAACGTACCCAATCACACGTCACCACGTCACGACCATCGGTCAACGAATGCATACCAAATTCAAATATCACGTTCCAAATATAAATCGACACGGACGCATCGCGATTGACCGACGAGCGAGCAGGCGTCACAAATCAAATCGATACCTACACGTGCATATCACAAATACCTATCGAAGGCGTTACGCACACATCGATACAAACGTCGAACGTGGTAAATACGAGATATCGGTTCGAGTGTGCGCGGTGATACCCAATCGCGCAGAACCGATCAGCCAATAGCAGACCTCCGTTCGTTCTCGATACTTACCGGCTATTTTTGCTTGAACTTCGCTTCTACTGCACCTTCCCCGATGCGGTCGCGTTTTATAGTCTATCCGAGAGGTGGGGGAGGTCAAGTAGTTTTGGTTAGTGATTGCCGAAGGTTCGATGCGCCATTGGCTATCGGTTCTATGTTACGTTACGTAGATTTTCCGAGGTTTTTTCTTTGCTCGTAAATGGGTGTGCACGTTTACGGATATAGGCGCTGAAGCGTCTGGTTGGCTTCCTATGTTCGTATTAGTCAGTTCACGTTTCTCCTTATACTTGTTTCTGTAAGCTGAATTGTATAGGTTGTATGTAAGTGTTCTTTTTTTAAATATATTTGTGTGTTGTTTTGCTGATTTCTTTGTTATTCAAGTGGTCTTGACTTCTTTATAAGGTCTGTTCTTTATAATCTGTTGCTGCTGCAACTCTGGGCTTGAGATAAATTTTATTTTTAATTACTCTTTTGATTCCTACATAATATCTAACTATACGTTAATAACTTTTCGAGCAGATTTTTCAATTTTCTGATAAACTATCAGATACGTTATTGGCCATTAAATGTTATCAATAGAATAAAAATATTCATATTTTCAATGTTATATTGTACCTACTTTAGTATTCTATCTGCAGATCGAGTGCGATAAACCGAAGTATTTTACAACTTTTTTAATATTTTTCAAATTTTCAATGATAATATTTTAAAAGTCAAAATCGTTATTTTCGTGTTTTTCTACAGTTAAGTTTAACTAAGGCATAAGGGAGAAGTTAAATAATTCTACAGATTATTGGCCATTAGTCTATTCAATTGAATTTGACAGAAATTCGCTATGTATTAGATAAAGGTTATCTGACTGTTTATCTGAAGATTAAAAAATCGTCCCTTAAGACATATATACATTTAATTTTAAACAATAATTTGACGGATGTGTGTTTTTATAGTATTTTTTTATAATACAAAAAAAAAACACAATGAATATCATCGTCATTAACATCATCCCGTGAAACTCCCACATGCTGAACATGGGCCTCCTCCCGGGTTTTGCCATAGTCACCACTCTTGGCAGGCGGATTGGTGACCGCAGTATTATATTGTAATACATAGGGAAACGCTGCTGCCCGTTCCCTGGTAAACGGTTGTTATAGATAATGTTATAACAATCGGGACGGCTTAACGTGCTTTCCGAGGCACGGCGGGTAGTCCCTCAACCAACCAGACCCGGAAAGCAAATCTTAGAATTTACACAAGGATTTCCTGTCCGGCGTGGGGATCGAACACACGACCTCCGGGATTTAAAGCGAACCAAATACCGCTACGCTATGGAGGTTGTCTATGTCATGCTGATCTTCAATTCGGTCTATTTTCAAATAAGTGTCAAACTATTACAAAGAACGAATGAATGAGTGAACAAAGATTGTACGGTATTATCGTAAAGAAGTAACGTTGTTTTATACGAGCCGCTGTAGGTAAAGGCAGACTGACACGGTGTTCAGTTGAAACACCCAGCAGACAGGGGGGTGGGCCCCCACCCTCTATAGATTTTTCTTTTCACCCTCTCGCTTCGGATATTCAACACTAGCGTCTGGACCTAATGTCACCTTATTCGATCTTGCTCTAGAAAAAGCGAGTGATGTATTTTAATTAGAATTTATAAGTTTATTTTTTTTAGAGGAACGGCTTACATTATTCTTTTTACTACTAAAAATGATGTTTGGATTAAGGTATGCTATTAATGTATCGGTGACATAGATCTAGCGTCAATATGTTGGAAAGTATTTAGCACAGATCTTGTATTCGAGTCCCAGTTCGCTCAAAAAATCTGGTACAAAACTTTCTTCCCTCGAGAAAATTTTACCTAGTTCTAGTCTGTTACGTAAAACTAAAAACTGCTTATATTCATGACTGTGATCCACTAGTAACGAAATCTGTTCAAAAGGCAAGGAGCTTCTCATTCTTAAAAAAAATCCGCAACACAAGCATTTTCTCACTGTCTTAAAAAAAGAAAAAACTCTCGATCCTACTGAACCCTGAGTCCAACTCGCACTTGGCCGTTTTCCTTTAATTTAATTCCATCTCTCCCTACCCTGGATATCTAGTATCTATACTCTGACGTTAAAAAGCAATCTCTTTAATGGAATTTCAATTTTCACTGCGAAGTAACTAAAAATTCAAGAAGATGCAATATTGCCGTACGACGTCAAGAATTCACTATTATATATATGTATAGCGATATAACACTACCGTTTGTCTGTCTACTGGTAAATTTAGTTCTTTGAATAAGTTACTATATTATATTTTATTTGACAGCTTCTGTGGCGTTGTGGTATAAATCTCGCCTTAAGTATCGGAGGTCGTTGTTTCGATCCCCACGTCGGACAAGAAATCTTTGTGTTGATTCCAAGATTGATTTCCTGGTCTAGTTGCACATTCATCGTATGTGCCTTTATCGTAAACTGGCATTTGCGAACAAATACTTCTGAAGATAATAGTAAGCCAAACAAATAAATAAAATAAAACACATAGTATTTAACACAACGCTTTGTACCGTACGGTACAAAGCGTTTACCCAACCAATCACCAATAAAAGCAATATTATATATTAAAATCTGCTTCTCTGCTTTATCTGTGTAATTTCCAAATAAACAAAAATGTACTAATCAGTTCATATGCCCAAATACCTCGTGTGCAATCTGCAGCTGATGGGCAATATATTCTCACTCCACCCACAGAATTAACACTAAATCTTCAACGTCAATCGAAATGACAAACATCCCGATATCTTATAATAAATCGTTATGTGAAAGTTTGTATGCTTGTGAGTTTGTATGTTTGTTCCTCAATCACGTAAACGCTAATAGTGAATTGCTATTAAATTTAACAAATGGACAAATTTGAGTTTTCCGTTGGGTTTTGATTCGTAAAGTGGCAATTGCGTCTCGCAGTTAGACCCTAAGAAAAAGAAACAACGATCTGGGACTCGAATCTGCATTTTGTAATTGTTTGTTTCACCTGTGTTGACGGTGTCGAGTCATGGTCACTTACAGCTGCGCTGGTCCATAAGTACAAACTAACTTATCGAGTAATGGAGCGAGCTATGTTTACGGTTTCTCTGAAAGATGAACTTTCCAATGAGGTTATTCGAGAGAAAACTAAAGCTGCCGAAGTGCCCGCAGAATAAGCAAGATGAAATGGCAATGAGTTGGCCATGTCTGCAGATGACTTGATTGACAACCGTTGGAGCAGACGCATCCAGGAGTAGGAAAGGAATCTCTTCTGTAAGATGGACCAGTGTCTTGAGGTGGGTAGCCGTAGTAGACTGAATGTGGAAGGCGGACGATTTAGTGCTACAGCGCATATTAGGCGAAGCCTATGTTTAGCTGTGATCTGTGATAGGCTGTTGGATGGATATTATAACAAACTTTACAAATTAAAGACAGCTGATACCAACGCGACGGCATTCAAATTTCATTCGATTATTAGCTTTGATTATTGGCACTTGTTGTTGCAGAAATCACTACTGCTACAGAGTGTAGCAGGAACAGATTGAAAGCGGACCGAACAGAACCGGGCGTTATAGCTCAAACTGGAAAAAACCTATACCCAGCAGTAGACCAAGACATTCTGGTTGGTTAATAGACTGCTCGGGCAACGCCGCGGGCACCAGCTACTCTAATAATAAATCGTTAAAAACCCACCGTTGGTTATATGATGCATCGCATTCAGTTCAGACCTATGATTTGTGCGTCGACAGGTGTGAATGGAAATAGAATTTGGTTTCGCCATCTCAATTGGCATTTTGTTGTGATACTCAAACTTTATTGATGGAGAGCGTATAGTCATGGGTCGTTTTTGATACGGATCAAAGGGCATTGTGATTAATAGGGCATTTTGTATTGGATTCGCCGTGATAGGTTGATATAACTGTCTTGGACTGAAAATAGAGTGATTTGCAATCATGGGTTGCCTTTATTGTTTTTGAGCATTCAAGACTTAACTATTTTGGATACACGCTATAGTTATTTAAGTTTTATTATCATAATAATAAAGGAACTTACTTACTTACTTTGTGAAATGTATGATTATTGAATGGTTAAATAGTTAATGGCCTTACGGCAACGAAATATAAATTCTAATTTTCTCATGTTTGTTGGAAAACTAGCCTAGGTGTTTTTCTGCCTACATTTGCAACGAAATATTAATACTAATTTTCTCATGTCTTGTTGGCCAAAATTTTAACAATATTACATACGTATAACTGAGAGAGAAACGTATAACATTAATTAATTTATTTTGTATTTATATATAAAAATTATTAAATTATTGTAAACAAGAGTAGACTAATTGCTGTATGGTGGATTATGTTCAGACTGAAAATAGCTGATGGATTGGATTAGTATTTTTGTTTTTGGCATTTTTTATTAAAGGTGGATGCAGGCTACTTACAACAATTCAGCGGTGGACGACAACAAGCTGATGTGATGACTTTAAATGAAGCACGATTTTCAGATGAGTAGGTAATAATAGACATCATATAATTCAAAGTAAACAAATTTAACTAAAGTTTGAGCACCGCACTGCAATAAGTTCAGTCCGTCGATAAATCTATGAAAATGAACGCTCTCCTAATGTCACTGGAATGCTTTCATGATCTGACCGGAGCAGAGACGAACTGTAATTGATGCTGCACTAACATTTAACTGTGCGAAATATAACGGAGCGGTGAACTTGTTTACCCTACAAATCTTCACTTCACTTCAATAGATGAACATGGGTCTCTTCTTTACAAATCTGGGCAAGCAGGGGTCATTGAGGGATTTTGCCATAATCACCAGGCTTGTCAAAGCAAATTGGCGATGGCAATGAATCTTGTGCTGAGAGATGCTTCTCCCCATCCATCAGGTGTATGTCCCTAATTGGCCGTGTGGTGTCCGGCCGCAGCATCATCAGTCCGTATAATATCCATTGCTGAATAAGGGCCACCACCGAGTGGCCCTTACTGAGTGGGTTTTGCCATAGTCACAACAATGTTGTGAACGCTGCCGTTTCCGAGGTACGGATAGTTTAATCAACAAGACCCGGATATACATATTTGGTTTAATGTCCGGCGTGGAATTCAAACCCACTATGTCCAACATATAAGATGAGACTTATACCGCTGCGCTGAATGCGTAAATAAATAAATTCATCCTCGTTATAATAATATTTTAGTATAGATATTTGATTTATCTCGCATCTAAATCCGTCCCGCTATTCATAACGTACGGCACGGGCTGTCACATAATATCGAAGTGCGAGCTAAATATACGAGCTGTATCAATGTAAGACAAATTAATCGCAAGTGCGTCTAGCGTCACGGCCGGCAACTCTGTCACTTTATGTACTCTAAGAGGGAATGGAGGAAGTGTCTTCTCAATGGTGGCTTCGTTTTCTTCTGCTTTGAGTTTGAGATCAATTAAAGATCTTTCTGAATCATTTCTCGTCTTTTGAATATTCTTTTTTAGATTTGATTGAAGAATTTGTTTTTGTGTTTTTTATATTTATGCTTATGCCACTAAGAAGCTATTTTAATATATAACTTAAGGTCAAGTAAAGGGAATGAAGTCTGTTTCTTAATGATAGTTTTGATTTTGCTTCATATCACAGTCTGCATTAATTTATGTACTCTAGGAAGGAATGGAGGAAATGTCTTCCCAACGGTGGCTTTAATTTCTATTGCCTTGGGTTTGAGATCAGCTAACCATGTTTCTCGATCATTCCTCTTTGTTTATATTAGCTTTTTTAGTGCTGGTGTCTTCTATATTTATGTTACTGCTACTTAATGTCTAATTTATATCAACATTTTACTTAAGATCGAGAAGAGGAAAGGAATTCTGAATTCTTATTGATAATGACGGTAAAAATGATAGTTTATATATTTCGCTACATCAGTCTGTATCAACGTAAGACAAATTAATTAATTGTTAGTGCGTCCAACGTTACGGCCGGTAACTATCACTTTATGTGCTCTATGAAGGAATGGAGGACCTGCCTCCTTCATCGTATCTTCGTTTTCTTTTTCGGTTTAGACACCAATTTACACTTAATAAATACTAAGTTACGGTAAATCAAAATAAGTTTTCAAATTTGAACCAAATTTTTGAATTCATCTTTAAAATTCTTACCATCTCTTAATATTTTGAGATATAGAGGTAGACTGAGCTAAAAGACGCGCAGCAGAATTTATCTGATTTATTTAAATATTATGCAGTAACGTATTGGCAACTAGCGAGTGCGATCGACTCGTACACTTGGCTAATAAAATAATTCATTTTATGTCATGTCCCCTTTCAGCTGAATGCTCTATATTAAACCTGTCAGTTTATTATACTAACAATAACAATTAACATTAACTACACTTCATATGAACTGCAATTAGCGTTCATAAGAAGAGCAAAAAATAAGATCAGCACATTGATTAATTAATTAATTATTGATCAATATCAAAGTGTTGTTTTTTGGTCTTCAACAAAAATTACAAGTTAGTTACAGCTTTCTGCGCAAAGTTTCACCCGTGTAGTTCTCGTGTCCGTAAGAACTTTATCATTAAAAATAGCCTATTTTACCTTCCAATAATGATGCTTTCTAATGGTAGTAGAATTTTGGAAATTGGCCCAGTAGATCCGGAACCTATTCAATGCAAACAATCAAATATTTCCTCTTTAGATTATTGGATATCTTACAGAATCAAGTAAGTCAGTCACTACAGCTACTGGACTGACTTGTAGCCTTATGAGCCTTCTCTGCGGTAGTATATTTCTGACCCGCCCAAATAATCGTCATCGGCCTGTTTAACGTTTACAGTTGAACATGGTATTCCTTCCGAGGAGGAGTTTTGTAGTATTATGAAGTAACACACATGGAAACGCTGCTATCCGTTTCATGGTATATGATTGTTACACATGATGCAAACAACATAGACCATTAAATATATGACAGAGAAGTAAATAAATTAATATTGTTTTTCTATTCCAGGCAGCTTTTAAATTAATAAACTTAAAATAAAAATCCTAATATTTGGTGACTTTTTATTTTTTTTACTTTTTAGACTTACCTATGTAGCCACTCGGCTTTTGCTACTTCATCGGGCATAAAGGCGAACAGAGCTCCAGCCTTAATAAATGGTTTAAAAACTACAAACTAAGCAACCTGCGCAAGAGGGCGCCCCCTGTGGGGCTTGGAGCTCGGCTCAGGGCGGTCACTGGCGAAGTCATATTTGGTGACTACGAAATAGTATCTTTATGTGACATTTTTATTTATTTAATTAATTATTAGCTGATCGGTTTACGGTTTTCAACGAATTAAAGTTAAGACCACAGTTAAAATCAATACGACTGACGTAAGTAGACGACACATTTCGGGGAGTGTGCGGAGGTTCTACATAACCTGATACCCCCTTCACCCTTCCATCACCGGACGACTAGGCGCGGCTAGCGGTTTCACCTTTTTGTTGTAGACATTCCTTCAATACGCACGAAGCGATTTGCTTCTTCTTTCATAATGCGGACGGCTAAGGAATGGAATTCTCTGCCGGGGTCAGTTTTTCCGGAACTCTATAATCTGGACATCTTTAAGGCTAAAGTGAACAGACACTTTCTAGGCAAGCGTGTATCATCTTAGGCCTTATCTTCGCCTTCCATCAAGCGAGATTATGGTCAAACGTAAGCCTATATTAAAAAAAAAGTCCATATTCACAACCGTTATCAATGCCTTCTTCTGACATCTAAGTTTGTTTTCAACACAGATCTCAATCATTTCGCTTAACATAACACAAGTGCGGCCATTAACGAGGAAAACATGGCGACTATAAACACGAATAAATAATAACTCAACATCGCTGATGAAGAAACTTTGAAGCATATCGTTCCTTAATATAGGAGTTACAGTTGCAAACGGCTTAAGGTACAATTCGAATTAAATATGCCATTTGTTTTTCGGATAGACATAGGTAACATAGACAACCTCCGTAGCGTAGCGATAATTTGCTCGCTTTAAATCTCGGAGGAGTCTGGTTGGTTGAGGGACTACCCTCCGTGCCTCGGAAAGCACATTAAGCCATTGGTCCCGATTGTTATAACATCATCTATAATAATCGTATATCAAGAAACGGGCAGCAGCGTTTTCTTGTGTGTTACAACATAATACTGCGGTCACCAACCCGCCTGCCAAGCGTAGTGACTATGGCAATACCCTCCCTCAGGAGGAGGCCCATGTTCAGCAGTGAACGTTATACGGGCTGATGATGATGATGATGATGATGATAGGTAACTATTTATATCCGTACGGAAATCCTCTGCCTGTGCTATGAAGCTTTTGCTACTTCACCGGGCATGAAGGTGAACAGGGCTCTTGTCTTATTTTTAAATAGTTATATTAAATGGTTTTTGCAAACTAGAACTAGACTTAAAGCGGCAAGAGGATTGTGGATGATTTTATAATTAGTTGGGGAATTTCTTGCAATTGCTGCTCCCAAGCGTGGTCTCTCAGAATTTGGGTCTACGCTGGCATCAAAATATTTATTGCAAACTAAGGTATGGAGAAATATGTAAACAATTACCTACTTGGTTTAATACAAAAAAAGAAATGAAAAAAAGAACATGTTTGAGTTATATTTTAAAGGATGTTTTACAACAGGTTGAATCCGAAATACCGACAAAGCTTTTCAAAGGTATTTTCAAGTTAAAATGTCTTTCTGGTTTCTAGCTGCTTGAAAAAATTGAAGTGAAAACATTACACCTTTTTGTATCCGTGCTCTATTATCAATTCTATATTTGATTTATGATTCTAACCATGTAAGACCGAAATATTCCTCCTCTAAAAAATTTTTTGCCGTGTGGTATCCGGCTTAGAATAGACCACCCCATATCTTCCCATGGGTGTCGTAAAAGGCGACTAAGGCACATATGACTGATGGATGGGCAGCAGCATCTATTAACATTTTCATTTTCCACTAGTGCCTCTTTTTTTGGCATTTTTTTTTATTCAGCTTCATTTTCCGTTATTTCTTCTACTTTTTCCAGGCCTTTAAGAGAATCACACAGTATTTCATTTTATTCAACTTTATTTGCTATTATTTCTTGTCCTTGTTTCGGCCCTTAAGAGGATCACACAGTATTTCATTTTATTCAGCTTCATTTGCCGTTATTTCTTCTCTTTTTCCCAGATTCTTAAGAGGATCACATAGTATTTCATAAAACCCGATATATCACAGACAGATATTGATGGCTATGTACCAGATGTTTTGGCATGAATCATTAATCGCAAGCGCAATTCTGCATTACATAGTTGACGCATCATTGATACTCTATATTTATCGCATTATGAGTTTCGACGTCCGAAGTGTGGAGATATGATAGACGAATAGAGTTCAATTTGAGTCTAGACATATTGTTATAATAGCTGATAATAAAATATTTATTATCAGCGAGTAATATCAAGTCAAAAAGGAAATCAATTCAACCAATTATAAGTGACGTCTAATATATGGCAAATTTATAGTGAATATAATGCTCCTTTAAATTATAATATGCTTATTTCATATTATATGTATAAAGTCTCAGTAATTCTATGATCGTAAATTAGTACCTCCGAACCTCCGTAGCGTAGCGGTAATTGGCTCGCTTTAAATCTCGGAGGTCGTGGGTTCGATCCCCACACCGGACAAGAAATCTTTGTGTCAATTCTAAGATTTCTTTCCGGGTCTGGTTGGTTGAGGGACTACCCTCGTGCATCGGAAAGCACGTTAAGCCGTTGGTCCCGATTGTTATAACATCATCTATATACTTAACAAACGAACCAGGGAACGGGCAGCAGCGTTTCCCCTGTGTATCAACATAACACTGCGGTCAATCCGCTTGCCAAGCGTGGTGACTATGGCAAAGACCCTCCCTCGGGAGGAGGCCCATGTTCAGCAGTGGACGTTTTACGGGCTGATGATGATGAAATTAGTGACATGAACAACGTTATTTTTTTTTGCAATGATTGATAAATTAGAAATCATTTAGCTTCAACTAGGTGACCAATTTGAAAGTTAGCACAAGTACAACATTAACTAGGCCAATTTTAAATATAATAAACTATGCAAAGAATGCATACTTGAAATCACGCTAGTGCTTCTGGAGCCTATTCAAGGCAAACAATCAACTCTTTCGCATACTACATATAATGAGAAATTGAGATCTGCACATGGATGTTCTAGCTTAGTATAAGGTATACAAAATAACTTTCGTATTATATGAAGACCTTCTTTTGGCCGTATTTGGGAGTTGGAAGTTATCTAATTATAGATGTAAATATTTATAGAGCCTTGAGGATAAAACAATTAAACTGCATATAACAATTTGTCAAGTTCCAATTTACACACATCATAAATGTGTGTGCCTTTATTGAGTTCTAGCTAGAGAAGTAACAAAACTTTCGTGGCTAACTACTTATGTCCATCCGAAAAAAAAAATTTACCTTCATTGACATTCAAAATAAAATCTAAATATTCGAAGCTTGAGGCGTGAATTATCGTAACTGTTCCATACATCTAGTAATGTCATTTTAATACGACTGGAGTTACTAACCATGACGTCATTACCACTTCAAAACCACTATAAACTTGCATATTTGTGTAATTGCCTTGAACTCTATCACTTAGAAATTAAGATTCAAAATTCGAAAGAATTAAATTTTAAAAGCGCAGTAGATTATTAAGCAATGTGTAAAGTGTCGACGATATTGTAAGAAAAAATGATTCGTAACTTACTGAAAATAAGTTTTTTATTTCTATAGCAATGTAAAAGACATGTAACATTATCGCAATTGTTACTTAAAAATACTTCCTTGGTCATTATTGCTTTGAAGATACGATTGAAATTTGAATGGCAGGAAATATTTTAAGCGTAAGATATAACTGGGTGGTCACAGAAATCGCTCGATTGTGTCTGAATAGGTGACAATAAGTTTTTTGTTTTTATATCTAAGCGATGTCATTCATTTCGGGTAGCTTATGGTGAAACTAGATTTAATGTTTTTTTAAATGATCTCCGATTTCCCTCTGGTTATGATGCATTCATTTGAATATTAACACGTTCCGATTCTTTTTCTGAAAAGTGAAATTCGCTTTTAAGTCCCATATTAACTAGCCTTTTAAGCTTTCAATTAATTTTTATGTCGTAAATTAGTTTTACTGCCTCTTTGTCTTAATAAGGAAGAAATGAATGACAATTGACAGAAATGGCCCATTATTTTAATTTTATTGACGGCAAGAGGTTATTGACATGGGTATTGTTTTTCTAATTTAACAGAAGTTTTATTAATGACCCTTAATTGTTAGGCTATTGTCAATGACCTTTGCTGCAGTAATTGTTTCTTACAACGCTTAATTAAATCGTATTGAGTATAAATTAACATCAGTTTTCGTATCGATGGTGATACAGCAATACTCGTAACAGTTGCCAATAAGGTGTAATTTCATCTGTCAAGAAATATCATTTTTATCTATATTAATAATATATACCTAACGCTGAAGAGTTGAACTCTTGAACTTGACTGACTGCTTGAACGCGACATTATCAGGACATTATTGGTCTGATTTAAAAAAACCGGCCAAGTGCGAGTCGGACTCTCGCACTAAGGGTTCCGTACCTACTAGTTGCAAGTGCCTACCTATTTTTGATATCAAGAATACAACAAGTAACATAGTATAAACGTTCTTGTAGCTCGTTGTAACTCTGATCGATGTTAATAATAGTTGATTGAATGAAAGGTAAATTGCGGTTTACGGTTTATGACGTATTAAAAAAAAACTACTTACTTGATCTCGTTCAAACCAATTTTCGGTAGAAGTTTTCATGGTTATGTACATCATATATTTTTTTTAGATTTATCATTTTCTTAGACATTAGAAACCTCAACATCATTTTTGAAGACCTATTCATAGATACCCCAAACGAATGGGTTCGATGAAAAAAAATTTTTTGAATTTCAGTTCTATGTATGGGGAACCCCAAAATTTATTGTTTTTTTTCTATTTTTGTGTGAAAATCTTAATGCGGTTCACAAAATACATCTTACTAACCAAGTTTCACCATTATAGTTCTTATAGTTTCGGAAAAAAGTGGCTGTGACATACGGACGGACGGACAGACAGACAGACAGACATGACGAATCTATAAGGGTTCCGTTTTTTGCCATTTGGCTACGGAACCCTAAAAATCATCTTCAAAACTAGATAGCCCATTTACCGAGGAAGGCTGTAAGCTATAGGTAGGTATTTTATTATGTAATGCCCACGGAAATAGGAACTACGCGGATGAAACCACACGTGGGAAGTTAGTATGTTTCAAAGGGCAATAATTCAGTTTGTTACATTTGATTTTCAATTGTATTACTAGCTATATTGTACTTACGCGATATTGTAGGATCAACCAACGATTTATGTTTTAGGTTTAAGTTACGTATTATGAAAATATTTTCATTTTCAACACTAACACATATTTCGCTGCTTCAATGTAATAGTGACACAAAACCAAATGTGTAACTTAACCATAATGAATTTTAGTTGCATGATATTACGGATCAATTTGCGTTGAGTCATAACCTTATTTTGTGTCACTATCACATTAAAGCTGCGATTTATTATCTGCGATATTTACGTTTATTTATTATTTAGGTTATTTGTCTTTTTTATGTAGGTGTGATTTTATTCTTTATGTTTTATTAAAAAATCATTGTCTACGGTCGTTTTTCTCACATATTATATTCTCATTGTGTATAAATGAAACGCTTGCGCATAAAACACGCGCTGTTATCAGTGATCTACAAACAATGTATGTTGTGATAGTGACTCTTTATTCTAGTATGATTGATTTCACTATAATGTGTTGTGAAATTTTATTGAGCCTAAAGTGAAATCATGCATTGAATTTACTCCGTGATTTGATGCAGTATTTAAATATTTTGATTTCTTTTGTACAAATCTATTGTACGAATGTAAAGATTTTGAAATGGAGTCGGAGAAATTCCGCTAAAATATTGAATGTATATTTTTGTTAAGTTCTTTACATATCGTATCTAGGAGTGATGGACTTTGTGAAAGATGACATGTCTAAGAAAGGTGTGAGTATGGAAGAGACGTCTGATAGGGAAAAATGGAACAGGATTACATATTGCGCAAAACACAATAATAATAGGAGCAGTGCAGGAAGATGATTATCATATCTAGGAGTAGAGGTATCCTAGATTGGCTACTTTAATATGAAATCACTTTCTGCGTGACTCAATTTCGACAAATCTGTTTTGTTTAAAGTACTATCGCTCTATGGAAATTAAATCTGTGTCGCGGGTAACTTAACTAACACTTTATTCACAAATACAAAGCACACCACACAAATATCTGTGGTTCAGGCAAATAATGGGTTAGAATCGAACTCAGAACACCAGTTTTCAGCAAATACCGTAAACTCTGACCCTCTGCAGTCACTTTAAAATCTGATATTTAATCATTTACCCGTTTCAAATATTTCCAATCCAGTAGTAAAATACACCGTTGCTGCAGTATAATATTGACATAAACATAGATTATTATGATTCAACACAAATTGAACTGCAATTTCATGTGATCAAAACTCATTATCGTTAAGTTACACATTTGGTTTTGTGTCGCTTTCACATTAAAGTTGCGATACGTCTCACAAAACTCCAAAACAAATTTATAATGTCAATCGAAAATATGCAAACGGCTAATCTTAATACATTTCAATCCGCACACGTGCTTAGCTAAAATAACACCCAGCATAAATCCGTAGTGCCGGTAGTACGTGGCAATATATTTGCTAGTTTAGACACATTTTTGATGTTGCTGTGAATACCTGAATCAGTATGATTTGCGATGCCAAAGAAAATATGGCGCGTCTAAGTGACAGCAGATTTGTAGGTTGAAATGTTTTCGAATTGGTGTTGTGATTTGGCTGCGAATTAAAATGCCAAATATACTAAACGTTTGCACTTTAAGTTTCATTAAAAGATACCTATTTTTAAAAAAGAAATATTTCTCAAAATACACACTTATTGTATTGAAGAAATGTGTACAAATTTTTGAAAAAGGAACGCATTTGTGGCATTGGTTTCGGTATTGTTTACTGGAGAAAAAATACGCAAGAAAACTTTGGAATTCCATGTAAGTAAAGGGTTACCGGCCGTGTGGTTTCCGGCTTAGAATAAACCACCCCATGTCTTCCCATGGGTGTCGTAAAAGGCGACTAAGGGACATATGGCCGATGGATGGGCAGCAGCATCTATTAGCTCAAGGTTTACATCTTACTGCGATCACCAATCCGTCTGCCAAGCGTGATGATTATGGCAATATCCCTCTACGATCCTGGCTTGCCAAGGTTAAGAGGAGGCCCATGTTCAGCAGTGGACGTCAACGGGCTGTTGATGATGATTGATGATGATGAAAGGGTTACACCAGAATATAAAGATTTCAAAAACTTGAGTAACAAATGCAGTTACAAATCTATTCTAGTACCTAATGGAGCTAGCCTATAAAGTCTCTTTTTAAGGCAACTCCCACACTAGGTAAATTAAACCTTGGATCACAGGGTTTTTTTTAACTTTAAAAACATTAAATACTACATTAACACAAAGGACACCTGGTCTCAGAACAACTATCTATGGGTCACAAAAAGAATAATCGTTGATTGGCTGTCCAAAATCCAAAATCCATAGTATATTTAGTAGATACTAGCTTCCTACGCGCGGTTTCACCCGCGTAACTCCCGTTCCGGTGACAACTTCATAATGAAATATAGCCTATGTCACTCAGGGTGAATGTAGCTTTCCAATGGTGAAAGAATTTTTGAAATCGGCACCGTAGTTTTTGAGTTTATTCATTACAAACATACACACAAAAATACCAATCTTTCCTCTTTATAATATTAGTATAGATATAATATTGCAGTTGTTCTGAATCTGGGTGTCTTTTGTGTGCAATAATTGAATCTATTCAAAGTGGTCTATGGGTTAAAAAATTTTTTTTAGGTTATTATAGTGACCCTTTTTTGTCGCACTAATTTATATATAGTAACACCTTTCTGGAGTATGTTCAAGTTGAAGATAATTTGATCACCAGCCAACGTATTATCCATTGTGGTATTGTCAGTAGAATTGGCATATCATTAATATTTGCGAATATAATTAGAATTTGGCTGCACTCTTCGATCATATCGATGTCAAAGGTGACCTTTTCACAGATAGTTCAGACTTGGCTTATGTTGGCACTCTTACTTAAGCTGTCAGTATGACATGTCTTCAATACATGTTCTGATAATACAATGTTTACTCTGATCGGTATCAATACAAATTAACTTCTGGTTGACGTTGTATTACAACAGCCTAATGTGATATTAAACTTCCGATGAAACTTAGAACAAGAAATGTTAATATGTGCTATTACAGTTATAATTTTTAATTTTTTTGACTTTGTTTTTGCTTCTTCGAGTAACTTTGACTAATTGCAAAAATCGAAAAATAGGCATTTTGGCTCGTGGTAACTAAAGCTGACCCCACATCGGGGGGATATATTCCCAACGAGTCACACCAAATCGCTGTGACTCGATTTGGTGTGACTCGTTGGGAATATATTCCCGTTTGTCAAATTTGAAATTGAAAGACAAAAATAATTTTATTTTTTCAGTCGCTTAATTGAAACCACTTAAAAGATTGGCTTTTCCCACAATCTCTTGATAATTTATGTTGCCCTTGGACCTCTTCTCAGAAATAGTTAATTTTTATATAGTTTACTAATTCGATCGAACTAGCATATTCTCGCCCTAAATTATTTTTGTCTTTCAATTTCATATTTGACAAACGGGAATAAAAAGTTTCATCCAGGCACCCTGTTACTCGATGACACATTTTTTTCCCAACCAGTATTAGTGTGATATGATCGGTGTGACTGGTTGGTAATCACAATTTTATATAGTGTCAACCAGTCGCACTGCTACCGGATGGGAAAAAAATTCCCGACCAGTAATACTGTGACTCGATTTGGTGTGACTCGTTGGGAATATATCATCGGGGGTAGGTGTTTGTCGAGTGCGTGAAGGACGCGAGCGTTGGAGAAAAATTAAGCGCCAGTTATTTAGATGATGGCAGACGTGATACAACTATTACTTACAGAACAGTGCTGACTATAGTATTTAGCGTAGGGACTTAATAAAATGTTATTATTTATATTAATTTGACTTATAAAGTGCATACCAGTAAACATATAGTGTAGTTTGCTTTTTATGCGTAACTAGCAAGATCCATAATTACTGTAAGCTAACTATCGGTAAAAGTCATTATGAAGATCGTATAAGTTACCACCTCCGTAGCGTAGTGGTATTTGGCTCGCTTTAAATCTCGGAGGTCGTGGGTTCGATCCCCACGCCGGACAAAAAATCTTCGTGTAAATTCTAAGATTTCTTTCCGGGTCTGGTTGGTTGAGGGACTACCCTCCGTGCCTCGGAAAGCACGTTAAGCCGTTGGACCCGATTGTTATAACACTATCTATAATAATCGTACTTCAAGGAACGGGCAGCAGCGTTTCCGTGTGTGGTACAACATAATACTGCAGTCACCTACAACTAAAAAACACAATCACAGTAGAACTAAAATACATTTCTCTAAAACAATTTCCCGTAATGGCAATAGAAAAATATATGTTTAATGTCGCGTCAGAACTTTACAAATAAATAATTGACAGACACGAAATAACTATTAGCAATTCACACAAGTAATTGTCACTAGGAATCGAATTCAGCAGACCACTCAGACCACTGCCGTGTGGTTTCCGGCTTAGAATAGACCACCCCATGGGTGTCGTAAAAGTCGACTAAGGGACATATGGCTGATGGATGGGCAGCGGCATCTATTAGCTCAACATTTGCATCTTACTGCGATCACCAATCTGTCTGCCAAGCGTGGTGATTATGGCAATATCCCTGGCTTGCCAAGGTCTGTTAAGAGGAGGCCCATGTACAGCAGTGGACGTCAACGGGCTGTTGATGATGATGATGATGAGACCACTCAGAAGCAACTACTGTAGGTAACCATAAAATCACCACCAGTCATCTTACATTCCTCTTCATCTTTATCTCCAAATTTAGGTTTACATATATCCCTGAAGCAGGAAATCACATGTTTTGAGCATCATTTATCTGCGACATCATTCTTCTTAGCTCTTACTAGGAAGATGTTATAACTCCTGAGATTTTTGCACGGTGCTAAATCATTCGCCACTCAGTCTTAATTAGAATCTTATTGCGGGAATGTTGGGTTGTGTATAGTCTTGTTCTAGGATTTACGGGAAGACATTCTAATGGTCATTCGAGATTGGGATTTGGAGATGTATTTTGCATTTCATCTTGAGATTTTTTAATCAATATTGTTTGTATTCGGTTATGGCAGGGTTTTTCAAACTTTCGGCTCCACGAACCCCTGTTAAAATTTCCAGGTGACAGCGAACCACTAAGTAATTAAATCCCCCCCCCCCCCCCCAGAGAAAATAATTAAATTGACTATTGAAGAAAACGCCTGCCAGTTATCAAGCCACCATTACGTAAATCTTGTCGCGAACCCCCAGCCGTCGAATGCTGAACCCCTAGGGGTTCGCGTACCCCACTTTGAGAAACCCTGGGTTATGGGATACGAAATGGAGAGTTGGTTCAAAAACGTATTTTGATCTGACATGCTAATGATATGTGATAGTGTTGAATTTATTTATGTACACATACACACAGAAGAAATAAATACAACAAGACAGACTAACAGCAATGTACAAAGTCAAAGTCCGGTGAAAAACGAATATTAATTTATTATAATACATAAAATGTAGGAGTAATACAGTTTCATGCCAACTGTATTACCCGATTGCAGACAAAAAAGGAGTTACAAATTGGTATTTTTCAAAAAAGGCTTTTTGGTTACCACGTCCTTTGACCTAGTCCAGCAAGATTTTACGTAGTTGTATTAAATTACTAGCCAGCCCGCGCGGTTCACTGGCATAGCTCTATAGTTTTCATTTTCCTTTCGCTAAGCCTTGATATCACTTCAATATTATCCATCAGAAAAATTAAGCACCTACTGCTTTCATCCCATCAACTTAAATATTTTCTTCTAATACAAACTTTCCATTCACCAATGAGCTTCATTACCTAAATCTAATACTTCGGCTCACTTTTTGTTAGCATACTTCTTTAAGTAGGTACTCTCTGAATGGTTTAAAAGTGAAGTGCCTCTAGCTATACATATACATATCATCAAACCTACATAAGGTTTAATTGACGTTGAAACACATAGTCGAACGGCTAACGATAATCATCGACGCCTTGACATAAAAACCAATTACAAAAACCACGGCAATGACAATCAACGCGCAATTAAACGCACGGTACGTGACAAACAAAAGCACAGACGAATTACACATATACATGTTATTAGATAAATCATTGAAGAAACAGATGAAACTGATAACTTTAAGTACAGGATCTCGTAGCAAAAATCTTGACAGAGTTTATGACATCTCATAGTAAAATCAAGATGTATGTTTTATGACAAATTATGTTTGATGTGATGACAAAATAATAACAGTTGTAATTTTATGAGATTTAAATTAGTTTCCACGCAAGTAATAGAAAATTGAATCTTGTATTTTATTTCCTAACGGGTTTTTTACCGACAATATTGTATAAACAATAAGAAATAAAACTAAATCAATCAGCACGACTTATTCATCGTTTTAAAACTGATATAGGTAGAAGCAGAGAACTAGATATTAATACACTCGTATAGAAAGTTTGTTAGCATTCGGTACAGTCCAAAAATTAACAATTGACAACTTTAAATGATATTTTTTTGACTCTACAGTAAAGTTAACGTCGTAAGACATACGTGGTATAGGAACTTAAGCGATCCAATTATTCAGAATAGGAATAATTAATCTCATTTTAATTTTAAAATGATTCTGACTTAATTTAATCCAATTGTTTTAAGTGACGTGTTCCCAGAATGCTGTTATATACTTTGCACAACAAATAGGCATTGCTATTCAACGTGGCAATGCTGCCAGCATTCTGGGAACGCTTCCCAGTGACGACATTTTAGAGTAGTATTTAGTTTTACGTTAGTTTTTTAACTTTTGGTAGTTTTTAATTTTTAGTTAGGTTTAATTATAGGTTATTTTTATTTGTTAAGTTTAGTTTTAGAATTATTCTGTTGTTATTAATATAATTCATTACATTGTTTTAAGTTATAAGAAATATTTACATTTGTAATTATTGATCTCAAACTGTCCTAATTTGGTTTCAAAGTATTTTTCTGCCACAGGATCTCGTACCAACAGAACATAACGTAGTCTTACGCACGAATGAGGATGTCGTTATATGATTACGGTTATTAAATACGGCTAATAATAGTAAGGAAAAAATTGTTGATTGCAGGTCTAGATATGGGTTTATTATATTCTCTTTCCGGTAGATTTTCTTCATGCAATCAATGGTCTTTAGAGATACACACAATTAGATAAATATACATTTATATTGTTTTGATGTGTGCGAGTATCTACTTTAGTTTAATTTATTCTTAATAGGTATTACACCTATTTTTATTATATTTTGCTTTATATTATCTTGTTTCTTATGTAATATAAATATATCGTTGGAATATTTTTATATCAAGATAGCTTTTGTGCCTTATTTTCAAACTATACCTAATTAGAAAATTCAACTTCCTTACTAATGTTATAAACGCGAAAGTTTCTGAGTATGGATGGATGGATGGTTGGATGTTTGTTACTCTTTCACGCAAAAACTACAGAATGGATTCAGCTGAAAGTTTGCACGCGGATAGTTTATTAGCTGGATTAACATAAAGGCTACAAAATATCACGCTCCGACCCACTGGAGCGAAGTGACGTGGGTAATACCGCGGGGCGCAGCTAGTCCTAAAGAATGCTCTCGTTGCATGATTGTTCAGTTCTTCCGTAAACACGATTTTTTTACATTAGTTTCAGTGATAGATAGTTCAGCGAAAAAACATGTAATTAATTAATCCGGGTCAAACTAGGCAATCAAGATGGTATTGCGTTTTTTAAAGATACCCATTGATAACAGACACCAATTTGAATCAGATAAGACCTAGAGCAATTAAACAACAACAGTTCCTAAAGGAAATGAAAACTTTCATGTTCGTACAAATGTTTACGCAGATAAAGAAATCTAAGTTTATCACTACACCATCTCTATTCTGAAGCTGATTAATAGCAAGCTACTTAATCACAACTTTAGCAAAAAGTTCTAACTCCATCGCATCGATTTACGAAATAAGAACTTATTCGTTTGACAATAAGATTAAAATTAGAACTCATTTTGAATGGTATTTATGTCTAAGTAGTAAGATGTAAAGCCAATAAACAAATAGCCAGTCTTTCGTTCACCGGAGCGAAGCTGGTGATGGCGTTTTGGTTGTGCAGTTTATATTAAAAAGAAAATTCATTTATTTAAATATATTGAAAACATTAGAATCGTAATTACGATAATTAACATGGCTTTATTTACAAATTTTTTGAATATTGCGTTTCATCATCATCATCAACAGCCCGTTTACGTCCACTGCTGAACAGGGGCCTCCTCTTAACAGTCCTAGGCGAGCCAGGATTGTTGAGGGATATTGCCATAATCACCACGCTTGGCAGACGGATTAGTGATCGCAGTAAGATGTAAACCTTGAGCTAATAGATGCTGCTGCCCATCCATGGGAGGACATGGGGTGGTCTATTCTAAGCCGAAAACCACACGGTGAAAACCATATTGCGTTTATTAATAATTATTAAGTAAATCGTCAACCTCCGCAGCGTAGCGGTATTTGGCTCGCTTTAAATCTTGGAGGTCGTGGGTTCGA
Organism: Nycteola revayana; assembly: GCA_947037095.2. Classification (NCBI taxonomy): domain Eukaryota; kingdom Metazoa; phylum Arthropoda; class Insecta; order Lepidoptera; family Nolidae; genus Nycteola; species Nycteola revayana. Next base: position 17,391,646 of record OX344858.2, on the reverse strand, counting down.
TCACCACGCCGGACAGAAAATCTTTGTGTAAATTCTAAGATTTATTTCCGGGTCTGGTTGGCTGAGGGATTACCTTCCGTTTCTCGGAAAGCACGTTAAGCCGTTGGTCCCGATTATTATAACATCATCTATAATAATCGTATATCAAGGAACGGGCAGCTCAGCGTTTCCTTGTGTGTTAAAACATAATACTGCGGTCACCAACCCGCCTGCCAAGCGTGGACTATGGCAAATACCCTCCCCCAGGAGGAGGCCCACGTTCAGTAGTGGACGTTATACGTGCTGATGATAAATATTAATAATAATAATAAATTAATTAACGGATTTATATCCACCTCGCGACCACGGCCTATGTAACTGGTAGTCTAAACCTTGGGTGATTTATATAATAAAAGGTATTTAACCTAGCTTATCTGTGCGATAAATATTTAATGAAATAAATTTACTTGATGTGTCAATTAAAACTGTCGGCACGTTTGTGCGCCACCGAGCTCTTAGATCTCTATCAAGTAAATCATCTTACTGAGTGGGAAATCACAGGTTTGATTCCGCTGGTAAATATCCTGGCTTACAATTGTTATTATTCCAGTTGTCTTCTTTGATCTTTTGTGCTGGATTTCGTAACGAACTGTGAACATACGAGTGAATATTAATGAAATAATAATGAATTTATTCAGCACTTAGGTATTTACATACACTTGTACTTGTCAAAATCACAATAACAAAGAAATATAATTAATAGGTTATTATTCTTATTCTATGAATAAAACTACTTAGGTAACTATAACTAGCAAATGCAACCTGTGAGTGCTGCTAATTGTAGGACATTACAGACAATTTACTCCGTCTGTCCGTGTGTCATTAATTCCTCTACTCATAATTAGTTCATATTTACATAAAAAAAATTTGAAAGCATACAATTAAGTGACACACACTTGGGGGCACCCTTATGGGGTAAGGACCACAACACAGAGGTGCCACTGATATTAAAGTCAGATTTGTCGATAAAAGAGGAAGTGATCGCTGGCACGGCCTACAGGCGCTGGATCACAGGGCAGGGGTAGGGGTACAACGCGGTCCTCGCCGGCGAGAATCCTACCCTAGCTAACCTGCAACCTTTCACTAGCTACCTAGGTGGACGACCCGGAGAAGAAAGGGAGAAAGAAATATATAAGTATTTATTGATGTTAACAGCAACAAGGAAATATAGAACAATGAATATAATCGACAATCATTATCACCTTCTTACAATTATTTAGATTACTTCCACCATAACTAGAACACGATACTTTACACCACACATGGTAATTACAAAACGATTATCACCTGCACTTCCTAACTGTACATTGTCTTGGTCCCAAACACTAAATAACTTATCATCCATTGCAGTTTCAATTAAAATTTGAGTTCTATCAGTTTAGGAATAAGGACCGATTTCTAATGGTACTGAATTTGGCATTGAGACATTAAAGAACTGGCATGACACAATGGTAAGCGTGGCTAATCAGGAAGAGACGCTATCTGTCTCAGTTCTCTAGGTGATTGTGTTTACTTAGTTGAGTATGAATAAAATCGATTGTGTGTGATTTGGAACAAATTTTAAACCAGAACACACGATAAGAGATCTGCCCTATTTATATCTATACTAATACTAGCTGACCCCGCAGACTTCGTCGTTCGATACATAAAAGACCTAAACATTTGTATAAAATAAACTGGGCCGTAGAGACTTCGTTTATGCGGTACTCCTACCCCTACACTACCCCTACCCTACACTACCCCTACCCTACACTACCCCTACCCTACACTACCCCTACCCTACACTACCCCTACCCTACACTACCCCTACCCTACACTACCCCTACCCTAAAAAATCTTGGCAAAAAAATTCAAGTTTTTAATTAACAAAATAAAGCTCAAATTGACTCTACATTTTAGTTAGAAAACGTTTGTATGGGAAAAAGAAAAAGGCTGTTTTAAGGGGTTTTCAGGCAATTATTCGATTTTTTCTCGCCGTAAAAACCATCCTTGAACTTCCACGAACATTAAAAAAAAAAGAATTGGCCAAATTGGTCCAGGCGTTGTTGAGTTATGCGCTTACCAACACATTTTGCGATTCATTTTTATATTATAGATTATACAGAGATTTGATTGTTTGTATTGAATAGGCTCCGAAACTACTGGCCCGATATGAAAAAATATTTCACCGTTTAGAAGCTACACTATCCCCGGATGGCATAGGCTATATTTAATTATGAAATATCCACGGGAACAGGAGTAACGCGGGTGAAACCGCGCGTGGGAAGCTAGTGTAAAATAAGTGTAGGCCAATGCGTTCAAAATTTTCAGAGTAAGTGAAAGTGAATCATTTACACAAGCAGCTGCGTGTGCAGACAGATGGCTCAAAAATAATGTCTTGATTATTAATCTAAAGTAAGTCAGGGGGACATCATCATAACATCATTAAATTTAATCAGTATGGCAAAAGTTTTATTACCTGTAGCAATGTGATTAAACTGAATGTGTGTGATTGACTTTTGCGAAAAGTGGCCTACTATCTCTCTTTCTAATATTACTACACATACTTGCCTTTGATAGCAGGTAGAGTGTATGGTTTAATTTCAGTAGCATTACCTACTTCTCACACGAGGTCAGATTGCTAAGAATCTCCTTACCATAATTGTTTGCAGAAGGATTTAAAGGAGATTTGACGTGGATAAAACTACACTACTTATTTTCATTAATTTGTCAACCTGATTATTATAAATAATTTTATGATGCTTTTAATGAACAATATTAGGAGCAATAAAATTAGAAGTAGGTAGATACTCATTGTTATTTATACCTGATAAATTACCTGGCCGATCGTAGATTTTGTCATTCTAATTAGCAGGTAGACTTTGCAAGTTAATTATTACACATAATTTCTCACAATGAGGTGATAAAACATTGGAATTTCATATAAAAGTATTTTCACTAAGACGGTCACACATCGATGCTTTGTATAACAATACCATCGCATACTGAGTACTGATCACCAGCCCTTGTGTAGCCATTTATCAAAATAATATAAATCAAAGCTCGTAATTAAAATTCCTTAACCACAGCATGTTATAAAATTAACCAACTTGCATCTAAGAGATTGGTGGAACATACTTATGTACTTTTACAAAATCACTGAACCAATTTCGATAAGCCCAACATTGTTGGGTTTTACATCCGTTTAATTAGTGAGCAAGTCGTGTGAAGCTAGGTAGATATTCGTAGAGATATGACCACAATACTGCGTGAGACTGCGTAGACTTTCTAATGCACAATTACTTCTATACACGTATATAAGAGTTTGTAATCACGATTTTGTTGGTGAAAATATTTTTATAGCTAGATTTTTATCGGCGGAATCAACAGCCGTAGAGTATGGAACATTAATCTATAGTTTACGTATAGAATGAATGATATATGGACTTTCGTAATTTGAAGAATGTATTAGAATTTTATTAATTAGTGTGGTACAGTTATTGTTGAATGAAAGTTGGTTTAGCGTTTTGTAGAGATACTGATGTGTGATTGAGATTTCTGATTAGGTTAATCTTTATTCAACTTCAGTTCTGATTACTTTAACAGAAACTGATACAACGACGATTGGTGTTAATTATTTTCTGGTCTTGATTAAATCAGTAATCTCAGAAATTACGCAAGCAAAGTGCGTAATAATATATTAGTGTACGTATCTCATAGTATCAATTAACGAAATCGGTCGTTTTAGAATGGAGTTTCAACTGTTTTTCTACGATATTACAATCTGAATGTGTTCATAGACTGCACCGGTGGCTCAGTGGCTACGATAGTTGCTTCTGAGACCTGGTGTTCTGGGTTCGATTCCCACCCGGGACAATTATTTGTGTGAACCACAAATAGTTGTTCTGAGTCTGGGTGTACTTTGTGTACGTGAAATGAATGTTTGTAAAGTCCCCCGCGACACAGGGATTTATTTCCATAGTGCGGGTGACGTCTTTAAAAAAAAAAAAAAAAAATAGTGCATTCTAAATATAGACCAATGTCATAAATTGTATAGAAACTATATTATTATTAAAATCTGCCACGAAAATATTAATTGTAAAAATATGCTGAAATTGTTTTTATTTTAAATTATTTCCTATAAACCATAAATTCGTTCAGATTGAACTACTCCCATGCGCATGACCATCATAGAAATCGATCAAAATTACCATAAAAAACCCAAAGTCACACCACTTTCGTTCCCTCTCATTAAACCCGCCACCTAGCGGTAGAACAATGATGTTAAATTAAGCAAAACCAGTTACGGGTCATTAGGTCTCAACGACGGTGCGCTGATTGATTCAACGCATGTCATTTATGTGAGCAACCAACCGATTGATAGTCATGATAGACAAGTGGGTAAACGGGGGTTAGAATGTTGATTTATAGGACTATTGAAATTGAGGAGTATTGGCACTTATGTACCAAAAGAATTAAACTGTACAGCATCGGGCGATATTTGTAATGACAGACTATCTTCTAAATTTAGTTTTGACTGGGTGCAAACTTTGAAAATAGATCATCATCATCATCATCAGCCCGTATAACGTCTAATGCTGAACATTGGCCTCCTCCCGAGGGAGGGTATTTGCCATAGTCATCACGCTTGGCAGACGTTGTGCCACACAAGGAAACGGTGCTGCCCGTTCCTTGATATGCGATTATTATAGATGATGTTATCATAATCAGGACCAACGGCTTAACGTGCTTTCCAACGCACGGAAGCTAGTCCCCCAACCAACCAGACCCGGAAAGAAATCTTAGAACTTACGACCTCCGAGATTTGAAGCGAGCCAAATGCCGCTACGCTACGGTTGTGTTGAAAGAGATACCCACTAACAAATACGATAACAAGTGTATATCAGGGAACGGGTAGCAAACTTTCTATATATGTTACAACATAATACTGCGGTCACCAACCCGCCTGCCAAGTGTCTATGGCAAAACAAAAACCCCCCTCGGGAGGTGAGGCCATGTTTAGCTGGCCCATATTCAGTTTTGGACATTATATGGGCTGATGTAAATGTTTTTTTTTTTTGTTTTTAATTGTTCGGACGGACATATGTAGTTAGCCCTGAGGCTTTTGCTACTTCACCGGGCATAAAGGCGAGCAGAGCTCCAGCCTAGATAAATGGGATGATAATGATGATGAACACGATAATTATGATAATATTAATTTTCGACTCTATTACATACAGTGATGACCTATGGATCCGAAACGTGGTCCTTCACTATTCGGCCTTATGAACAGGCTCAGAGTCACTCAACGAGCTATGGAGAGGGCTATGCTCGGGGTTTCTCTACGAAATCGAATCAGAAATGAGGAGATACGTAGAAGAACGCGGGTTACCGACATAGCCCAACGGATTAGTTCGTTGAAGTGGCAATGGGCAGGCCATATAGCACGGAGAACAGATGGCCGTTGGGGCCGAAAAGTTCTCGAATGGAGACCGCGGATCGGCAAGCGTAGCGTAGGACGTCCACCTACTAGATGGACGGATGATCTGGTTAAGGCCGCGGGATCACGGTGGATGCAGGCCGCTTCTAACCGCAACAACTGGAGATCTATGAGGGAGGCCTATGTCCAGCAGTGGACGTCCTACGGCTGAAATGATGATGATGATGATAACATATAAATTGTCAACTTTATACTTGATGATAACGATTTCAAAATTTTTGTCTTTTCTTGATAATATTTTTTTTATTTTATTTTTGAATCAATGAATTATGAATGCTAAGTGCTCCATAAATTAAAAGATAAATGATAGCTATATTCAATTATGTTTAAGTACAAGTTTCAATTTCCTTCGAGTTTAGTAATATTGCGTGTGCGCATAATGCTAATGAAGTAATCGGGTCGATTACAATTTTATAGTCGGTGGGAGCTTCAGCATTGTAATGTAATGATAATTACAGGTAAATATCAAATACAGAAGCTAATGGCTACTAGAGACCTGGTAATATTGAAATTAATTGTAATGAAGGTCTAAGCGTATTGCTGATAATTATTATTAATTAAACGTAAGATTGATATTTTGAAGTAGATATGTAAATGAGATAATCATTTTAAAAGCAGCCGTAGCCCAATGGCTTGGGCGTCGGACTTGTGATCTTGAGGTCGCCGGTTCGAACCCCACCCATTGCACTACCGACGTGAACCCACTCGTGATTCAGATATGTTATTTATCAAAACAGATTAATAGAAGATTTTATTTGTTGTAACAATTTTAGTAATCTAGAACAATGTTCATCATCATCAGCCCGTACAACGTCCACTGCTGAACATGGGCCTCCTCCCGAGGGAGGGTTTTTGCCATAGTCAACACGCTTGGCAGGCGGATTGGTGACCGCAGTATTATGTTGTAATACACTGGGAAACGCTGCTGCCCGTTCCCTGGCATACGCTATTATAGATGATGTTGTAACATTCGGGACCAACGGCTTAACGTGCTTTCCGAGGCACGGAGGGTAGTCCCTCAACCAACCAGACCCGGAAAGAAATCTTAGAATTTTCATAAAGATTTCTTGTCCGGTGTGGCGATCGAACCTACGACCTCCGAGACATAAAGCGAGCCAAATACCGCTACGCTACGGAGGTTGTCAGACTATACTAGAACTATGATAACCATTTTTATTTGTTTCTTATGTTTCTAGATTAAACAAACTAAAAAGAAATCTGAAAAAGTATCTATTATTATAGACCCGCCAGTATCTAATTCGTTTTCGAACTCATTTGGGTTCTGGTTTCAAAAGTTTATCATAGTAACTGACAGTCATTATCAATCATCATCATCAACAGCCCGTTTACGTCCACTGCTGAACATGGGCCTCCTCTTAACAGACCTTGGCAAGCCAGGATCGTTGAGGGATATTGCCATAATCACCACGCTTGGCAGACGAATTGGTGATCGCAGTAAGATGTAAGCCTTGAGCTAATAGATGCTGCTGCCCATCCATCAGCCATATGTCCCTTAGTCGCCTTTTACGACACCCATGGAAAGATATGGGGTTGTCTATTCTAAGCCAGAAACCACACGGTAACTGACAGTCAGAAAATTGAAAAATACATCTCTCCCCATAACACTTTAACACCATACCTAACTTACCACATTAAAATCTATAACCCCTAAAAGAATAGCGAACCCATTAAATCTAAGTGCCATCAAAACACCGCTGCATATTTCCGAGATAGGATCGCACAAAGGAGTAGACAGGAAGGAAGAAAGACATTTCATTGGAGTCGCGACGATTGCTATTATATCAACGCATTCGCAAACCAGCCGCGTGTGACGCCCTGTTGTATAAAACAGTTTTTTTTTTGTATAAAATATTATGAATATGTCTGATTTATGGCTTTGTATTGGAGTAGAAGATAAACGTAAATGGGTAACAATTTTTAAGAAAATAAATTTGATAACACTTCATGAGTTCAGTATAAAAAGAGAATAATATTGTGTTTAGATTTTTTTTAATGTTTTGCATGAATAAATATATTTATTTAAAAGCGCAAAATCTCAGGAATCTAAAGTTCTAGGCATACATCTACAATTTTACGCGAACGATGTCGTAGGTAGACAACCTCCGCGTAGCGGTATTTGGGTCGATTTAAATCTCGGAGGTCGGTTCGATCCCCACTTCGGACAAGAAATCTTTGTGTAGATTTTTAGATTTCTTTCCGGGTCTGGTTGGTTGAGGGACCCTCCGCGCCTCGGAAAGCTGCTAAGCCGTCCGCTAAGGTCCTGATTGTTATAAAATCATCTATAACAATTGTTTACCCGGGAACGGGCAGCAGCGTTTCCTTGTATGTTATAACATAAAACTGCAGTCAGCAACCCGCCTGCCAAGCGTGGTGACTATGGCAAATACCCTCCCTCGGGAGGAGGCCCAAGTTCACTTGTGTACTTTATATACGGGCTGATGATGAGGTAAAGGACGTCAGCCTTTACCTCATAATCATAACTGTAGTCACCCTTTCAATGACGCTTGTTTAGCAAAAGAATATATAAGGGCCAATGACTTACAACATTTTGAGGAGAACAATATTTTGAATAGGCTCCGGAATTACTGGAATGTTTCTCTATTAGAAAGCTAGGTTATCCAGCAGTAAGTAAGGCTATACTGAATGATGATGAGTTTCGAAGTTATGAAGAACGCGCGCGGTAAGCTCATTGCAAAAATTGCATTTTTCGGTTCAACTGTATATGTCTATTGTGTATCATGCCATACCTATAACACTAACAACATCCGCTTAACCCATCCAGTGTTGGTCTCCAAGCATATAATTTACCTCCATCCTTGAACTTAAGGGTCGTGATTGATCAGTGTCCGGTGCTCGCCATCATTACTGTGCTCAACCGACTGTAGCTCACGGGGAATGATTGGTACAATTGTTGATGCATCGTGTACCGCGTATGGTGCTTTTATGTGAACTGTCAAATTGAGGTTTCAAATAATTATACCCAGTGACCGAGTTGTACTGTCACTTGTGTGTAGATTTGTCGCAGTTGGGGTATATATGAGTGAACATTTTAATTTGAACGGCGTTGTGTGGGAATTAAATAAAGAAATCAATATTTCTGAAAATAAATCTTAAAGTACATACTTTTCATTTTTTCAAATTCAATATTGACGTCACGGTAAATCGTATTATACTATAATGTATCGTTTACTAATAAAATTATCACGACAAACAGTATTTTCCTAAATTGGATGCTGTCGTAAATAAAAGTTATGACACTCATATTATTATGATTGTTTATTGTATTGCGCCAATCAATTCGGTAACTCCAAAGAAATTTTCTTAAAGAAGATATTAAAATAAATGATCTGAACGTAACTACAAGGAATGTGGTAATGACCGTCGAATTAAGTGTTCAGGAATGTAAACAGCAGCATTTTCTTTCCTATAATGACTGAATAAACGTGTTGATACCATCAGGTACTAAATACGACCATTGTGACAAAATTGCAACACTCCATTTATCGACATTCATTCGCGCGGCGAAACAATCGACTCGTGTCCATGCGAACTTCCCGCCACTATTTGCATATCGCTTTGTAATGTACTAGCAAACTGATGATTACCTTTGTTTTTCAATAGCATCTGATTTGAGACTCACTTGTTGTTGCGTTAGAGTATAATTTTGAACGTCCATTGGTTTCGAATCGCAAAAATAGTTTTGGTTTTAGTATTTTTACAACATTATTTTTGCGGTTTCGTGGGTCTAATTTAGTACTTATTTATTGAAAGTTATGATTTAAATTCCCACGTGTTTTATTAAATATAACTTATCTATGCTTTTGTTGGCGACAAAATAGGGCTTTGCCATTAGATCGGTATTAAGGTAATTTTGATTATTTTTATTAGCATGCCAGCGATTCTATTGAGTGTGGAAAAGAATGGTTTCATTAGAAATTTTTATGTTATCTGGAAAACTATCTGTTTTGCGTACAGCGACAATATCATTCATTTTTATTATAAAATCGTAAACGATGCATAATTTTAACTGGACGTTGTTTATACAGCATCCTTCAAAGTTAAGTTAAAATGTTTCTTAAAGATTTCTATCCAAAAATATCCAAATTGGTTTTAGGGTCATCATCATCATCATCAGGGACCTTCGGGGCCAATAGCTTAACGTGCTTTCTAAGGCACGGGGGGTAATCCCTTAACTAACCAGACCCGGTTACCTACATAAAAAAATCTTGTCCAGCGTCGAATCGAATTGATCCAGGACTCTCGAAGCTTAAAGCGGAACTTATACTGCTAAGCCACGGAGGTTGCCTTTTACATAGTGCACATTCCAATTATTACCAATAGAATCATTTATATGCAATATGATTTTAGTAGCCAATGACCTAGGACATAGTACTCGAAAGTTGTGTTCGTTTGCGATGATCGAGTTCTTGGGTCTTAAAGATTAACTTCTAAATTAAATTATGTATAACGTGAATGTATAAGGTACTATATAAAAACGCAATATCAAGATTATCTGCTTGATTTTCCATAAAAACAATAATAAATATCAAACTTCAAACAAAACAGCGCGGTGATGATCTATTGATTATCTTGGGTCTGCTTTTTACGTTTGACTTTTTGTCTTACGTCCTGACTCAGCAGCTGTACAATTTATTGATAACATCTAGAATTTTCCATGAAGCTTACCACTATCTTCATAAAAAAATCTGATGTGTTTAAGAAATATCATGCGATTACCATAGCTTCAATGCTATTGGCAAAACTACACCATACTAATTCCAATTTTAAGATGAAGAGCTTAAAGTCGAAGTTTACGAGAAACTGTCTTAAAGCCACTTGCTTAAGTTGTTAAAATATCTTCGGCATATTAAGTGTCAACATTTAGCACCTTTTTGATGTCGTTAATATTCATATTCGAGGGCATATTTTGTTCACACGGACATGTTTGTTTTCCAAGTATTGGGTTCTACACGGTCTTATTTCTGCAGATAAAATTAAAAATAATACGATTGATAAGATACATTCAAAGGCATATTGCAGAAAATTGGGTTTATGTGTTATAAAAAATTGGATTAGATAAAGAGAATTATTTTAATGGATAATGACATACGAGAAAATGTACAAGATATTATTTATTTGTGTTCCTATTGAAATACGTATAATAGAAGACGTCAGACGTACAAGTTCTCAACACGAACATTTGAACACCGTTGCTCCTCTCTATCTGTGTAATCTTAAAATGGAGAGGCTTGACGCTTTCGTAGTGGACCTGACTGAGGATGTTCAACCGAGTTCGCATTATTGTGGGACTCCATCTCCACCATCGCATCAACGACCCCCTGACCGAAAGAGACTCCCTAGGGATTACTGTTATCTTCTTGCTTCCATTAATACTCAAACCACCATCAACAGGCTTTTTTATTATCTATGATTCAGAAAAGACTAAGACATAAAAAAAACACAAGTAAGTCTATTCAACAATAGGTCCGGGATAATTTTCATCAGTAGCGTCGACTCATACCATTATGTAAGCCAATACGCGCCGGCGCAAATTGCGTTAATTTACCCATAGTTGCAGCTCAATTTGCAGGTATCACCTTTAATTTGAGTAAGATATGAGATAGAAGTAACGTTGCATATTTTTATTAATATGAAAAATATTCATTTTGGATTGCCTACGATCCAAGTTATGAAAATATGGGATCGACAGTTTCCAAACGAAACGTAACGAAATCAATCTGCTACATTCGAAAATGTGAAAAGTAATATAAATTTGTTGGACAGAAATAGGATCAACATATCCCGTATCGTATAAGATTTTACTGTTCATCTTTAATTAATGTACGTCCTCTAATGAAAAGTGTCCATAGCTGAATATGGAATGCCCTCGAGGGGCTTTTACCATAGCTATATTGCCATAACACGCTTGCAAACGGGTTGGTGGCGCAGTTGCGATTATGTTGTAGCACAAAGAGAAACGCTGATGTCCGTTCTTTGGTATAGATGATGATAAGAATCGAGACTAACGACTTCTCGTGATTTCCGAGGCACGCAGGTTTGTTACTCACCAAGCAGACAAAGATGATCGAACCCACGACCTCCGAAATTTAAAGCGAGCTTTTTACCCCTACGTTATGGAATACTAAGCAATTTTTTTTAATGATATGATTAACAGCCATGCCTTTCTATCATTTGCCACTAAATTTATATAGTTAAATACATTCTTAGTTCAGAAAAAGGATGTTACTTCTATACTTCTTGAAGTCTATCCTTCTTATCTATTTCTTAAACGTTGTGGTCACCGCATTGCACCGTGGGAACGACAGTGCAGATACCATTCTTGAAATAAAATTAACGTTTAACTCAACCTGTCCATCATAGAGTGAATTATTTTGTAAAATTGTTGGTTCCACCAATCATATAGGCATTTGCATGGATTGATAGAACTCATTTCTCTTTAGATTTCATCTAGATGTTGACTCTGATTAGCTGATAATTATCATCAAGTGAATATTTCCTTTTTTTTGTAGATCACCAATATTTTTACTTGTTAAAACATTGAAATGTTTGGTTATGATTTTCATTTAATAGTTAAATACAAAGTAGGTAAGTCTAATAGTCTGAGCAAATTTTCAATTTTTCTATTTTTATCAGTGGTATAATAATTTTGACATAATTTACAAAAAAATTCTCTAACTATTTTTATCTGACGATGTAATTTGCTGTAAGTACTTACATAGGGCTATTTATAATGCAATTAAATTAAATTGATTAATCATATACTTACCTTATGTAAATGATCAATTAATTTAAAATTTTCGACTTGTTTTATAATGCAAAGTACATAAGAACGAATAAAATCTATTCCTATTTGCATTTTATCTTAAAATATCTCAGTAAAAATAATTACGATAAACATGTTAATTTCTCCAAACTAACTAAAGATGTTAACATTAGATAGCTCGAGTATCTTTTCAATTGGTAGCTTCTCGTAGATTACTACGATGACTAACAAACCAGATCTTCATGTAAATTGGGATCATTTCAAAAGGAACTGGCAAGTTAAAGCCGTCGTCTAGGCTCTTCTGAGTCATTTCTTGGACCCAATAATTTAACATCTTCTAAGAATTATGTAACTTCTATTAGCTGGAATATAAAGGTCAAAATCCCTTGCTTGGTTGATGTTTGTCTACAGAATTGTGATTTTAAAGAGGTTCGTGATAAGAATTTCGGTGGACTGACTCAGTCATTTTGTCTGGAGTGTCAATCAGTAACAAGGACATCGCAGATTTTTAACACCTGTTAATAGTCTTGGGAAATTAAACTGGTTCTAACTGGGTAGTAGTGGATATGGAATGTCTCTTAAATTTTGTTACAAAAAATGACATATTGTAAGCTTTGATGACAAAACTATCATCATCTATACTTATAATATTATAAAGAGATATGATCCGAAACTATGATCAATTTCATTATTTCTGATGCACCTAATTTATTTTATCTTGATTAAATCTAAAGAGTAATTATTAGTTCTATCAATCTATGCAATTTCCGATATGGTTGGCGGAACCAAAAATGAATAAAATAGAATAAAAGAATAATGCAAAAGAAAAAATCATTAGGTGAATCATCAACTTTCATATATAATTATAAATGAAAGTTGATTATAATCCTTAAGACCATTTTAGATGTTGGCCATGGCGTAAGAACTCTAAGGAGATTGGTCATCAGCGCTGGACATATTGAAGTGCGTCAACACAGATTCACTCACTATTCCTTTATTCTCTAAATCACCGGATTTTATGGAGACGGGTTTACCAATACGAGAGGTGAGAGATAAGATGTGGAACCGACAGCTTAACGTGCTCTTTGAGAGATGGGTAAAACACCACTAGTTGTCTGACTTAGGGTTTAGACGTAAATTTAGACACTAAAGACTTTTTCGCTCAGCTTTTTTCTGTTAAACATTTCAATATCATCATCATTATCTTCAGCCCGTCCACTGCTGAACATGGGCATCCCCCCGAGACAGGGTTTGGCCATAGAGACGCCACGCTTGGCAGGCGGGTCACTGCAGTATTTTATGTAACACACAAGGAAAACACTTTTGCCCAGTGTACGCTTGTTATAGATGAATGGTTATAACAATTAACGTGCTTTCCGATGCACGAAGGATAGTACCTAAACCAACCAGACCCGGAAAAAATCTCTGAATTTAGACAAAGCTTTATACATATGTTTTCAATATGCCGTAATATGTTTGAATTGATTCGAATTGTTCGTTCGATTATGTTCGATGGCAATTAGCAATGCCCATTCTAGATCAATGGGGCATTTGTACAACAATAACGCTCATCATCTAAACAGGTCTTTATAACAGCAATAATTCTTTTTAATGGAATCAGGCGTAAGTTAGCGGAAATCCATATCAATATAAATTAACAAAACCAAATTTCTAGTGTATTATAAAGAATTTGTCTAAATGCTGGGATGTCTTTTTGCAACGCCCGACAACGCCTGGAAAAATTATGCACGACATGCAGGAAGGAAAATAAAAACATGAAATAATAAACTCACCAGCCGAATACCCTAAGGGTTTAAGGTTTTAATTTGGATAAATTATTCTTCAAGAGCTTTCTATATAATTATGTCACTGCTTCTATTTCCTGAACAAAGTTCAACATTATTCTTTGACCAATAAGAAACATAATTAATGACAGTCAAACAATATCGTTGTCAAAGCATAATGGGTGGTAGAATTATGTCAAACGTCAAATTAAACGTCAGTCGGCTTGTCATTCGGTTTGTTACAATAGGAACGGTAATAAACGAGAACCGAGTGACACCGTAGCGTAACATTTCTTGAAATAATTTCTATTTGTATCATTGCTAATATTTTATTAGAGAACTAGCTTCCCGCACGCGGCTACACCCGCTTAGCTCTTGTTCCCGTGAAAACTTCATAACCAAATATAACCTAAGTTACTCCTGGATAATCTAATCCTGGATAAAAGTAGCTTTCTAATCCTACTAATATTATAAACGCGAAAGTTTGTAAGTATGGATGGATCGATGGATGGATGTTTGTTACTCTTTCACGCCAAACCTACTGAACGGAATTGGCCGAAATTTTGCACCGGGATAGGTTATACGCTCGATTAACATATAGCCTAACCTAACCTAACCTATAGCCAAAAAGAAAAAGCGATTATACGTAAATTACTTAAGTTTTTAATACACGAACCTGAAAACCAAATGCTTTGTTTCTTCTCATCTTTTCATGTTCCACTAACATAGCGTTGAACCGGCCGTAGCCCAATGGCTAGGGCGTCGGATCTTGTGGTCGCCGGTTCGATCCTCACCCATTGCACTACCGACGTGAACCCACTCGTAACACAAGCATTTTAGCTTAGCACGAGGGGTTAACAGGAATACTAGTAGACGGCAAAACTCTGCTAGTAATCTTCAAAATTAAAAAAAAAACTAATTTTCTTTTTGTAGCACTTCGGTGTTACTTTCAGCAATTTAACTAGAAATTTTCATGCGACAAAGGCACAATATTGAATTTTATTGAGAAAAATATGTCACTGGAATGATTATAAGTACAGTCAGCATCAAAAGTTGATGACCACATTTAGATTTCCAAAACCGCTGAACACCGTATTATACCTAAATCGCTTAACATGACAAGCGCCAGAAATGAATGATTATCATAAAAGGCCATAAGTAGGTGACCATCACTTTTCAAAAGTCGCTAAACAAAATTATAGTAAAAATAGCATAACATTCTTCGTCTCTAAAGTCTCTGAACAACTTTTTGACAAAAATAGCATACCATCGTTTATCTCATAAGTCCCTGAACAAAATGAAAAAAAAAATGGGTTTAATATGTGTGTGTATTTTACAAGCTTTTATTTAACTTGCAATGTATGTATGTAATTTGTTCGGGTGGAATCTTGCAAGCATATGTATATTGCGTGACAATGCAATAATATGGTACCTTGAGCTTATCTGATGATGGAGTCGGAATGTAGTCATAGGAACTCACTTCTCACTTCTGTACTGAATAAAATAGTCCAGTTTGGGCTCGTTTGTTTTGTGTTTATGAGTACCTACTTTCCATTGCATATGATGACCGGATGGCATCGACCGTGCGTGACCCGCTGTAAATAGGGTTACAAGCTTAAGTCTAAAAAGTCAAAAATTAAATAAAAATTAAAAAAATATGATTTAAAACAGGCTTTTATTACAAAATAATGTGTACTCATAGTACAATTTCAAATATCAAAATATATAAATTGTAATAGCTTGAGGCACTGAAATATAGTAATGAACGCCTCAAGCTTTAATAATTTATATACACCGTGAAATTTTAATAGTTGTTTTCCCGAAGCAGAACAACTTGCCGTCGGTAGTACTATCGAAACATATTTTTTTTTTTAGACATGTTTTGGATTTAAAATTATTAAAATAAATATTAGACAACTCGAAAGCGTGATAAACAGTAGTAACACTAGACGGAGTGAACGGACCTTGTAGGTACTACTCGAATCGCACGCGCTGCTGACAAAGTAAAGAACGATCCATAAACGTTCAAAGCAAAATAAGAGCTTAATGGTAGTTATACGGCATAAAATAGCCTGCACGCAAGAATCACAAACGAGCCGGCTTCTTTTGTAATTCGCCGCGCGGCGCCGACGCCGGAACGCCCCGCGCTCTCCTTGGACTCCCTCCTTCCTTAGTTGTCCCGTGAACGTCGGAAGCGCAGCACGCGTTATCTTATTACTTTATTAGTATTATGGATCGACATTACAGTTTTAGTAATTTAGAGTACGTCGCTATGGTGCAACTGTACGCTAGGGCTAATTATAATTCCCATACTGCCTGGCGTCTTTACGCCGAGCTGCAACACTTGGCGTCACTCCGTCTTCGCGGAGTTCTGAACCCTCAAGTCATACAGGACCGGACGATCGTAGCGGCGACGGCTACTCGATCATGGGCAGTTCCAAGTGCCAGCACATGCACAGGGCAGAGGTCGATCGGCCGTTCTTTCGCCAGAGCTCGACGAGGAGATCATCGAGTACTTCAAACGCGATCCTCGCCGAAGTACGCGAATGGCGGCAGCTAAGTTTGGCGTAAGCCAATACTACGTCTGGAAACTATTCAACTCAGAAGGACTGCATCCATATCATTTCCGCGGAGTTCATTTAATTTTTCATTTTTGTTAAATACGCCTTAAATACTTTATTAGGTATCTAATTCAGAAAATTATTGTTCTTAGATAATAAACTTGTTTTAAGTTACGTTTTCTATGTTATAGCTAAAAAGGTATTGGATAAAGCTTATTATTATGATTGGGTACTGTGTTACATTACCTAAGGTGTAGGTATCAGCTGATTGACTAACACCCGGGTCAACGAACGCGCGACCGATCGACGCGAGCGCTAGGTATCGCGAGGTATTACTATCGGTTCGATGTCACTTTCGAGTTCGGTTTTTCACGATTGTTAATCGGTCATTTTTGGTTTATAATATTTAGTTTTTGTATAAATTGAATGTTTAACTAAGACCAAACCTTTTCGCTGCGGGAAAACAACCATTTAAATTTCAGCGTGTATATCTTATTTGTAATAATTAGGTAAAATTTGTAATAATGAAAAAAACATGGCGGCTACATTAGACCATAGATAATAAAAGAAAAATATAATGTTAGTGGCCATTTCTAAAAATAGAATAAACACGATCTGCAGTGCAGGCGTGAACATGCCCCCGGGCGTTGAAGGCTATGCGTTCAACAAAATTGTTCTTAGGCAGATCTTCTGGAAAGTCCTCTTAATGACAGCAACAAAAGTACAAATGTTTTCTACTCGAACTATCGCATCCAATCCAAGTAACTTTATGCAGAGGAACAATATAATTCTATTCTTCTTCTGGTGCTCCAAGTCATTCCAATGGGCGTGGCATTTAGTATCATATCAGCGGCATGCTTTTTACGCCATCCCATAGTTGGCTTCATAAAGACTTGTAAAATTATCCAAATCTAAGGTAATCGAAGAAGATGTTCTTGAAGAAGAATCTTGCGATAGTGAGACAGGTGGATGACCAATGAAAACGTATCTCGACGTCAGCAGCATCTTCAGGGTTCGGAGACGGTAGTGTGGGAATTCAAAGTTGCTTCATGACCTTTGAGTTAAAATAGCAAAAAACCCTAACACTAAATAACAATATCCCAACACTCGATGGATCTAAATAGTGGTGTTTGTTAATTTAACACCAGCTTCTCAGAGTCTGCAGACTAGGATTGTACAAGTAATATTAGTAATTTTATTACATTATGTTGGCCAGATTTTTGCCTAAAGAAAGGCCGTACTAAAATACCTATTGAGAACAAATGTACGCGCCAGCAAATGAGGTGCAGATGTCGGAATAAATACGGACAACGGAATCCCTCTTCGCGTAATAAATCTATAGATAGCCAGTAAACAATTACACCTTGTTAAGTCACCTACTAGCTCCAAGTACACCTTGGTTCAGAAATAAATAATGCTATCTAGGTACACCTTTACTAGCTTCAATCCGCGATGTCGGCGTCAATACGTAATAGTTTAATCTAGCGCTCTCAAATGCCAACTTAGACAAATCTATTGTCGTAGTAGGTAAATCACTCATCAAATGAATTATTGCAGCTCAATTGTATTCTACGGTATTATACCTCTTGGTAAAAGAAAGCTCTAGTGATGATGTGATCACCAAATTATCAAATCTTTAAATTAATGATCATGGCTAATTAACAATAACTATGTGCATAAATCAACGTCTAATGCTGATGTTTAAATAATAATTACGTAAATAATATAATGAATCATGTTAAATAATTAGTGGACTGTATATGATATAATTTAATAATAATAATAGTAATTTGTGCAACTTTAACACCTACTTAATTAAAGTTTATAATAGAAACATCCTTCAATTTTCACTATATACCTCTACATATTAACTTTATACTTTGAATGCTCTTTCTGAGAAAGTATTTTTAGTAATATATTAATCAGGAATCAGATCAGGAAATAACATTGTATGTCTATAGACTAATACATAAATTTGTTAATCTCCTTACAATATTAAACTATCGAAAGTTTTCATATTATTATTATGAGGATTTGATTATAAGATAGCTTCTAATTAGTACCTACAAACATTGAGCTAAAATGTACGGAGATAATGACCAGTATTTGATCGCGTCGTATTTTTATTTAAATGATCCTCATAAAGTTTATTTTCAGAATTATACTGACAGCAGTTCACACTTAACTTTTTTCGATGCCTAAACCTTGTAAATGTATTTGATTTATAATTGTGTTTATGATTATTACTGTAAGCTAGTCGTGTAAAATTACATCTTATGTCTTTTGACTCTAACGTTACAATATGGTTAATAGGACCAGCAACAATCCAACCTAATTTAGTCTCACGCAATGATGGCTTACCAGTACCTACATTTATACTTTGCGTTCCCAACAAGCTCCAAAATAGATCTGCACCTATCAACATGTCAATGTCACTGGGCTTGTAAAAAGTAGGATCCGCTAAACAAATATTAGATGGTATATTAAATTCGGAAATATTAATTTCACGACATGGCAAAGTGTTCGTTATAAATGGTAAAACGTAACAATGTAGTTTGCTGGAGAAACTATTGTTTAATGACGTCATTTTAGCATGACATATTTTACCTACGCGCGAAGCTGCATTATTTATGCCATGGATGGACCTATCTATTTGTACTGACTTTAAGTTTAAGCGTTTGCATAACTGTTCAGTTATTAAAGACGATGTACTACCGCTATCGAGTACTGCACGCACTATGTGTGCACGATTTTTGTGATCGTATAATTTTACTAAAGCGGTTGACAACAATACATCTTGATGTTTAAGATCGGCACTAAGAGAGGAAACATTTGCCGTTAATGTAACATTGTTATCAAAAGTATCAGAGGGAGAAGGGGAGGGCGCATCATTGGCAGACGTATTAGTCTTTGAGATCTCGGGACGTATGCTCTGAAGGCTATTACGATCACATACATGAATCAGGGTGTTATGTCTGCGCTTACATATTTTGCATCCTGTCTTTTTGCAACGGTTAGCAAAATGACCCGATTTAAAACAATTGAAACAAATCTTGAAATATGTTAATTTATGTAAACGTTCGTTTATAGTAAGAGCCAAGAATTCTACACAATTACTTAATGTATGGTCACCCTTACAGTTTGGACATGCACTTTCAACTGCTCCAGTACTACTACACTCACTGTAAGCATTTGTAGTTACCATAGACCTCAATTTAGGACGCGGACTAACAGCTACCTGAGACTGACTTCTTGACAATTCTAAAGTTTCTATTAAATCAGCTCGGCTATGCAGAAACTGAATAAACACGTCAAACGATAGTGATTTTTCCTTATCTAACCTACCTTTAAACTCCTCCCACTCTCGGTATGTCTTAAGATCTAATTTACGAGTGATAATATAAATCAAAAGAGTATCCCAATGTTTGATAGGTTCTCCTAAGGACTCTAATGCTCGTAAGTTTTTATTAATTTGGTCTATCAAACCTTTTAAAATTATAGACGATTCTCTAGTGATAAGATCTACATTAAATAGCGCCGAGACATGGTTTTGCACTAGCAATCTTTTATTATCAAAGCGGTCGCATAATAAATTCCACGCTACTGTATAGTTGCTGGCCGAAAACTCCATGGATTTGATTACCACGGCAGCAGATCCCTCAAGACACCCACGTAAATAGTGAAACTTGTTCACTTCCTCAATGTCACTATTATTGTGAATGAGGCTAGCAAAGGTGTCGCGAAACTCTAACCAATTATTATATGAGCCATTAAATTTAGGAAGTTGTATAGTAGGTAACTTAACTGGCTTATGTGTGACACTCTCTACGGATTTAAAATTGCAGACAGATTTTGAATCTTTGTTTAAATCACTTAATAAATTATGTGCCCGTGACACTGATTTATAATACAAAGACTCAAACTCTGCCCGTTCGGCTAACCGTACGTCATCATCTTCGGCGATGCATTCTAAACGCAACTGCACCTCATCATACTGCTCGTACAATGCCTCCATCTTCCCAATACGTAGCTGCAGTTCGGTAACATCGCAACTACTGGTTGTTTTATTATCAGTAAGTTGATTGAGGTAATTGAAAAATGCAGTCAAACGGCCTTTGAAACTGCCTCGTTTTCTAATCAAATCCCTTTCCTCAGACATACTGGCA
Organism: Nycteola revayana; assembly: GCA_947037095.2. Lineage (NCBI taxonomy): Eukaryota > Metazoa > Arthropoda > Insecta > Lepidoptera > Nolidae > Nycteola > Nycteola revayana. The sequence goes on along the minus strand of OX344858.2, from coordinate 17,370,812 downwards.
AACTTGTGTCAACAACCTGAAATTAGTATTTATACAATTTTAAGCCAATTAAATTTACAATATAAACAAACCTACCTAAATATAATTACAACTTACTATAAACAATATAAAACACAGACTCATAAGTTTACAAACATAACACATTAATTTCTTTGAAAGAATTGTATTGAACACCACATATAACTACTCATATAAAATGTTTGTTGCCGCTACACAAACTTAGTGAACTATTATTATATGTTTATATCAATTGAGATTAAATAATGAAGCAATTATTGCTTACTATATTGAACAATCAATATTATGATTTTAACTCAGTGAAACAATATAAATAAATAGACATGAAATTCACAAATTAGTATGTAGGTATGACCTTACGGAACAACTAAATCGGTGATATAACAATTTACTGAACGAAGTAAACACTAAAATAAAGTTATATACAACCTGTACGAGTGTTGGGTGACAATATTAATATAAATAACTGATAGTTTTACACCAAATAACGATGAGTTGAATCACATCCACACTACCGGCACGCAGACTCCGTGCGCAAGTTGACCGGCGAATTGTTTTCTTCGGTAATAATAATGTTCCTTATTATTCCTCGTCATAAATAAGGTAATCTGTACTAAAACAGCATCCGGCTCGAAGGACCAATGTAAACGGGATATATAAAGAAAACTCCAAAAGAAAAACAACTGGATGTGTTTGGCGGTAAAATTTGTAATAATGAAAAAAACATGGCGGCTACATTAGACCATAGATAATAAAAGAAAAATATAATGTTAGTGGCCATTTCTAAAAATAGAATAAACACGATCTGCAGTGCAGGCGTGAACACACATGTATAATAAAACAGTAAAAAACTGTGTCTATACATTGAATATATTAAAAAAATTATAATTGAGGGGGGTTTAGAAAAAGTAAACGAGCACGAATCCAAAAAAAAAACTGTCTGTTTGTCAGTTTGTTTGTACACGCTAATCTTCGGAACTACTCGACGGATTTGAATGATTTTTTTGTTTTATAGGTATTAATTCTGGGTAACATATAGGCTATAATTTATCTTGGAAACTTGAACACCTGATGCAGAACCGCAACTGACCAGCCAAACTATAAGAGATACAAAAATGGTACATAGCAAAAATTGTTCCACGTGATGAGCATTTTCTGCTGAGACAATAAATTTGAAGATCTGGAACACCTGATGTGGAACTCCAAGAGTCCAGCTACACTATAACATATATATGAATGACGTCTTTGCAAGAGTTGTTCAGACTGATGAGCACTCTCTGTTGACGTATTAAAATTGAAGATCTGGAACACTTGCTGTGGAACTCCAAGAGCCCAGCTACACTATAACATATATAGGAATGACGTCTTAGCAAGTTGTTCAGCATTTTTTTTTGTTATACGTTGGAAGTGCATTTATGCATATACATATACACATACACTATAAAACATATAGGAATGACGTCTTAGCAAAAGTTTTTCGGTCTGATGGGCATTTCCTGTCGACTTATGAAAATCGAAGATCAAAAACATCTGATTTGGAAATCAAAGCTATCACTAATTTCACTATATAATTATAAAATAACATAAGCTGGGTGTACGTCCACGCGGTGACAGTTTAGGACTAATTTTCGATGAAAATGAATCAATGAAAACTATACTAGCCAAAACTCCCATTTTTTTTTATCGAATAAATATGCCTTCGGACTTATGTGTTTAATTTCCTTTTCCATTTATCTTGGTGACACGCACATCTTAGTATAGCACTTAAGCTCAGTCAACTACATTGTCTTCTAAATTCACGTAGCAAACTTTCACATGATAACAAGGTTAAGATTTACACCACGTGTGTACGACCGATTACGACGTACGCAAGCACGAGTGGTAAAGTGCCTGCTCCTCATTAGACCCCTCTTATCATGTGCAATAGACAATACTCACTAACACAAAACAAACGATCCTGAACTCGACTATCTTAGCGCTTGCATTAAGGGTGTACCAGTGGTAATGTTCCTGTTCCTCATCAGACCCTCGTCATCATGTGCAATGGAAAGTACTCCTAAACACAAAACAAACGAGCCCAAACTCGACTATCTTAGCGCTTGCATTAAGGGCGTACCAGTGGTGATGTTCCTGCTCCTCATCAAACCCCCGTCATCATGTGCAATGGAAAATACTCACTAACTCAAAACAAACGAGGCCAAACTCGAACATCTTAGCGCTTGCATTAAGGGCGTACCAGTGGTAATGTTCCTGCTCCTCATCAGACCCTCGTCATCATGTGCAATGGAAAGTGCTCATAAACCCAAAACAAACGAGCCCAAACTCGACTATCTTATTCAGTAGGTACAGGAGTTCCTATGGCCACCTTCCGACTCCATCATCAGATCAGTTCCATGGTACTATTGCATTGTCACGCGATATACATATGCTTGCAAAATTTCAGCTCAATCGGTTGAGGGTATGTGCTTCAAAATTTAGTTGCAAGATTTCACCCGAACAAATTACATACAAAGCAAGTTAAATAAAAAAGTTCAGTAACTTTTGTTATTTTATTATGTTAAGTTATTTTTGGACATTGCCGTGATTATACTAGATAACTAAAACAAGCATTTTATATTGTTCAGTGACTTTTGTAAAACTGAATGTTATGATATTTTCGGGCATTATAACGATCAGCGATTTTTGACAAAATGATGTTCAGTGACCTTTGACGAGTAGTGTTCAGTTAATTTTGAACTTTAATGATGTTCATTCAATACTGGCGCCTATTTCGTTTAGAGATTTATGGGTGATATAGTGTTCAGCGGTTTTGGAAATCTAAATGTGGTCATCAACTTTTGATGCTGACTGTACCTATTTTATGTTTGTGCTGTCACCCCCTTATTATATGTTGATAGCTTGATGATATGGGTGACGTGGGTAAGGAAATTTGTATTAAAAGTGGTCAGAAATGTCTTTTTGAAAACCTTTAGGCCGGGTTGCACTGCCACATTTGCCGTCAAAAACGGCCATGCTTCTTTTTATTACATTTTCGTTTAGGTCTTAGCTACCTAAATGCATAACTAGAATCAATATTCTTTGACAAAAAAATAGGGTAAATTCTGTACTGCAAAATGTTTTTTTTAACAACTTATATAAAATCTGAGTTCACCTGTCCAATGAAATTTCTCCCGGAGAAAACAAGGCAGATTTATATGAAAGAAAAAGGAGTTAGTGATAGTGTGACGGGTGACAGGACAGAATGGAAGAAACAAACGTGTTGTGCCGACCCCAAGTAATATGGGATAAGGGCAGGAAGGAGAAAAAGAAGAAAACAAGGCAGATTCTGAAATTTTTATTTTTTACTCTTTGCGGGTCTTTCGGACTTGATACCTGTGAGGACTTCATAAAATTATTTTTTAACTAGGACTTAGTTAATTGTATTCAAGATATTACTACTAAGTCACACCCCTTGCTGATTCGCTCGCACTCAACAGTCTTAGATCCGTGACCAGATATGGCAAAAGTCGAATTAATAATATGATTTAACTTAAAATTTTACCGCCATTGAGAACCTTGTTTACTAGAAATTAAGTCAACGACAGTCACATAGGTGCCAGCTTGTCTCTCATCAGAAGCGAACCGGTGTTTCTCCACAAACTAATTATGTATTCAAATGTAAGTAGTCAAAGTTTACTAAGAAAAAACATTATTATAATCATTGTAACATACTTTCAAGTTAATAGGATTTTTGTGAACCTAATTTAAAAGCAAAAAGATTTATAACAAACTTGGTGCCCTCGTATGCCGTGTGGTTTCCGGCTTAGAATAGACCACCCCATGTCCTCCCATGGGTGTCGTAAAAGGCGACTAAGGGACATATGGCTGATGGATGGGCAGCAGCATCTATTAGCTTAACGTTTACATCTTACTGCGATCACCAATCCGTCTGCCAACGTGGTGATTATGTCAATATCCCTCAACAATCCCGGCTTGCCAAGGTCTGTTAAGAAGAGGCCCACGTTCAGCAGTGGACATAAACGGGCTATTGGTGATGCTGATGATGGTGCCCTCGAATTCGTTTCGCGTCGATTTTATTTCTTCATAGAAACTTTGGTACCCCTTTCACCCCTTAGGGATTTCAAAGGTCCTTTGTTAGTCCGCACCTATGCTACTTAAGTAATATTTGTGCAAAAATTCGCGGTTCTGGATCCACTGCTTTCAACGACCGTTTAAGCGGCCTCAGCCCAATGGCTAGGGGCGTCGGACTTGTGATCTTGTGGTCGCCAGTTAAATCCCCACCTTATGCACTACCCACGTGAACTAAAAGCGTGAAAGCTATGCTTAGCATGAGGGGTTAACAAGCATACTAGTAGATTGCAAAACTCTGCTAGTAATCTTTAAGAAAAAACTGTGTATCGATCATTCATTATCGATATATAAGGTGTTTTCTCGCTTAAAGTCTCGGAGTTTGTGGTTTCGATAGCCACACTGGACAAGAAATCTTTGTGTAAATTATAAGATTTCTTTCCGGGTCTGGTTGGTTGAGGGACTACCCTCCGTGCCTCGGAAAGCACGTTAAGCCGTTGGTCCCGATTGTTATAACATTATCTTTAACAAGCGTATAACAGGGAACGGGCACCAGCGTTTCCCTGTGTATTTGTGTGTGTGGTGACTATGGCAAAACCCTCCCTCGGGAGGAGGCCCATGTTCAGCAGTGGACGTAGTAAGGACTATTAATGAAGGTGTTTTGCCACTTTACCGGGCATAAGTGTGATAATCATTGTATGACATATATTTTCTGTGTCCCAAACGTGTGATGACACAAGTATCGAATGTGTATTGTATGGAATACAAACGATGTGTTCGCATTGACGGAATTTTTTAACAACCTGTGGTCATGGACGAGTGGGTCCGTGGGTTTTTGTGACATACAGACCATTAGAATAGGCAACTAAACAATTATTATCGAAGTGATTTAGGTGCCTTTAAAAGACAGGGTTTCAGAAACTTAGTATAAATATTTTACATTTTGATTTCATCATCATCATCATCAACAGCCCGTTTACGTCCACTGCTGAACATGGGCCTCCTCTTAACCGACCTTAGCAAGGCAGGGTCTTTGAGGGATATTGCCATAATCACCACGCTTGGCAGGCGGATTGGTGATTGCAGTATTATGTTGAAACATACAAGGAAACTCTACTAAGTATTTTAATAACTAAATAAGGTAATCAATGTCTTTACTTATATTCAAATTCAAAATTCATTTATTCCGTAAAAATGGTTACATTTGTTTGGAATCGTCATATTTTTTTCTACCGTGCAGTGCGTGACGTGGCGACTATTGAGAAACACTGCCAAAATACTCAGTAGAACCCGCTTTAAAAAAATAATAATATATCACATTATTTTAATAACCTAATTACAAATAACTTTATTTTATATGTCACAAAGATAATCAGAAATTTTATAATAAGCCCTGCTGCATAATTTGACTTTAATGGTCATTCTGAACGTATTTATAGACAATTCTCTTATACTATTGGGAAGTTTGTTTTAGAACCGTATACATTGCCCCATAAAAGAGTTACATATTTTGCGGAGACGGCTTGGCTGAACCACAAGATTATTATTATCTATAGTATTTATACTATGTGTGTCGCTTTTTTTACAAAATGAGTCAATATTTTTAAGTAGATATACTCGTAACACGTTCTCATAAATATATAGCTGCAGATATTTTTAGTTTATTTGCGTGAATGCACTAATCTCAGGAACTACTGGTCGATTTGTCAAAATATTTAAGTGTTATATCGACACCCAATATGAATAACATTGTAACTTTAATTACACTTTAATACAAATTTGTATCTTCTGCTGAATCCATATGTGATAAATTTGTATTAAAGTGTAATTGAAGTTAAAATGTTATTCATATTTGGGGTCGATATGATAGCTCACTTATCGGCTATATTTAATTATGAAGTTCTTATGGGAATTATTCGGATGAAACTTCGCGTGGAAGCTAGTTAGTGACCTATAAAATTGCATTCACCATCTCCCAGTCTCCATACCTGTGTGTCCCTCATGCATATGTTCTGTCAATCAGTCATACAATTATCGGTCTCCACCGGACCGTGGCTAACCACCGCCTCACTCCTATTGAATTCATATCACTTAGAACAACATGATTCGGTGTATTTTATGTTAGTTCAGCGGTTATAACAATTGGACTTTTGTAAGGAGGTTTGCATGAATGATTTTGGTGAAAGAAAATATTTAAACCTTTGAAGGAAAGAGAGGGAAGCCTGTAATACTTGCCCGTACTTAAAATCAATCATAAGTTTATACTCCCCCCTTGGCCTTCCAACCCTCAATGGCAAAGAAACTTCCGATGCCCTCCTAGACGAGAAGTCCGAGAGGCGCGCAAACTATAAAGTAGAGCGACAGTTGAATTGAATACCCCTAAAAATCAAAGCGAGCCGAGGTCCAAGTACCAAAGGAGACTTTCTTGCGCAGACTTCTTAATTTGTAGTTTTTAAACCATTTATTAAGGCTGGAGCTCCGCTCGCTTTAATTAACGGTGACGTAGGAAAAGCCTAAACGCTAACCAGATATTTTTAACCGAAAAAAAAATACAATTTGTTTTAGCTGCTAACTGGCGACATGATTAATACTGTCGAATTAATACATTTTAATAAACTTCTCAATTCTATAAATGCAGGTTTGCAATGTTTGAACAAATGAAACGGAAATTGTTAGTAACCAACTGATTTTTAATGCGTAATTTTGAAGGATGAACAACAAGTGATGTTATGAATCAAATTACATAACAATAATATTATTATACCGAATTAATTTATTGGTGGAAAAAAATATATAACGGTGGCCAAATACTAAAAGACTACTATTTAAATTATATAGAATGTAAGACTTGTAGGTTTACAGTCAACCAATCAGTCTATCTATGACCACAACTGGACATAAACCTCGTCTTAACAGACCTTACAGAGCCTGGATCGTTGAGAGATATTGCCAGAATCCCCATGCTCGGCAGGCGGCTTGATGATCGCCGTAACATGATGAGTAAGATGTATCCTTGAGCTGACAGCTGCTGTTAATCCATCAGCTGCATATCCCTCGTCTCTTACGGCACCCATGGGAAGACATGGAGTGGTCCCATCACTCAAGTTCGGGATTTATCTTTAAAAGCATTACAGTAAAATTGTACTCAATTCCAACCACGGGACATCTGGTCCACTATACGATTGGCCAGTAGATATATCGATACTGCATTAATCAGAAGCCCCCCATGTATGTAAATTCCCCTGCATTCATTACACCATGGTCTCGGTCACAGTTCAGGGCGTCCATTCACATTGAGGGCCGGTGTGGAATTGATTGATGCGTTCGTATTTATTGAATTGTGTTGTATATCCTCTTAATTGTGGTTGGAGTGAAATTACAGGTGCATTTGTTTTATTGGACAAAGTAAAGGAAATATACCGGTTTTAAATTGTAGGGAAATTAATGGTAAATCCGTTGATGATTGTCGAACGAAGTGCGTGATGAACTAAGTTAGTTTTATTGATAAATATCTTCGCCCCGCGGTTTTACCCGCGTTACTCTGCTCCAGTAGGTCGGAGCGTGATTTTTTGTAGCCTTTATGTTAATCGAGCTTATTAACTATTCCCGTGGAAAGTTTCAGCCAAATCCATTCAGTAGTTTTTGCCTGAAATAGTAATTAACATTCACATATACAATATTATAAAGTTACGATATTCAGGAGTAACAAAGGCTATATTTATCGATCTAGTTCTTACGGCGACGGGAGTTACGCGTGTAAAACCGCGCACGGAAAGCTTATGTATTATAATGATTTAGAAACTTACCAATTCTTTTCGTACTCAAATTACATTCACATGTCTCATAAATTACATCAGCGTTTAAAAATATTCATTCGACTTCAATTATTTCGCAAATGTAAGTAATTTGTAGCTTGCGTTCTGACATTGCAAGCCATTGTCAAATACGTATACAATAAAATTGAACTGTGTCGGTTACAACATAATGCTTCTGTGATCAGGCTTTGTATGTTCTTTGTGTATTTTGTAATCTTATGATTGGTATCAAGTACATGTTAGTTAAGTTGACATTGATTGTCTTGTTATTATTATATGCGTTTCCTAACTTTATTTGCCACATTTGAAGGCAGGGCCTTAATAAATTGTCTTAAAACTACAATAGCCTAATGGCTAAAGCGGACTTGTGATCTTGTAGTCGCCGGTTCGATCCTCAATCATTGCACTATCGACGTGAACTCACTCGTGACACAAGCATTTTAGCTTAGCACGGGGGTTAAAAAGAATACTAGTAGACTGCAAAACTCTGCTAGTAAGCTTTTTAATAAATAAATTAAAAAAACGAATGAACCTGCGCAATAGAGCACTCCTTGTGTGACTTCGACTTCGGCTCAGGGCAGTCCCTGATGGAGGGATTGAGGTATTATCACTTTTAGTTTTTATTCAAGTGTTGTGCAACTGTCGCTTTAAGTGACAGTTCGCGGCCCTTTCGGACTTCGATTCTACGAGGGTATTTGAATAGAAAGAATTTGCTAAAATAAACTATAGATTGTAAGAAAAATAAATAAATTTTATAAAGTTGGCAGATCTATATGCCTACTAGCTACGCTTCTTGCTATTATTGCTTTAAAATACATGTCAATCTAGCAACAATAAAATTATTGCTGTAGCATATTTATTCCCATCTTCTAAATAGCTGTGTGACAGCTTTTCCGTGTGGGGAAGTCACTTTTTTATGGACGGACATATGTATGTAGTTGGTTACAAAGCGTTAACACTACAAATTAAGCACCTTTTTTTCGGTTGGACTTACTTAGTTAGCCACGAGGCTTTTGCTACTTCACCGGGCATAAAGGCGAGCAGAGCTCCAGCCTTAATAAATGGTTTAAAAACTACACACTAAGCAACCTGCGCAAGAGGGCGCCCCCTGTGGGGCTTGGACCTCGGCTCAGGGCGGTCGCTGGCGATGAGATTGAGGGATTATGACTTTTATTATTGTGCAACTGTCGCTCTACTTTACAGTTCGAGGGCCTCTCGGACTTCGGGTTTACGAGGGCATCGGATGTTTCTTTGCAAACAAAAGGTCAGGAGGACGAGGGGAGAAAGCAACTTGTGCTTAAGGATGCCCGCTGTGAGACTTGGACGCTCGGCTCAAGCGCTTGAGGACCGCTTGACTGAGAAGTTATGATTTTGGATGGAGAAATCCCTATTTTCTTAGATGCATACGACACTTTTCTGAGATTAACAATGACAATTATTAAGTTATAGAATAAATAACACTACTATGTGAGTGTATAGAGTTTTCAATCAAGGTGAACTTTACTTTTTTTTGGACAGCGAGTTTTCCACGAGGGTTTTACTACTGATTCACTGGGTGATATCGGAGTACGCCTATATCTCTCCTGTGTTATTTAACTAAGTAACCTGCATAAGAGGGCCTGAACCTCGGATGAAGGGCGTCATTGGCTGCCCTGAAACAAAAAACACTTTATTAAGGCGATTTATACCAATGATGGCTGTATTAAGTCAATTTATTACGGTATATGTGATAAACTGATCTCATTTAAAAAGACAACCTCCGTAGCGTAGCGGTATTTGGCTCGCTTTAAAGCGCGGAGGTCGTGGGCTCGATCCTCACGCCGGAAAGGAAATCTTTGTGTAAATTCTTAGATTTCTTTCCGGGTTTCTAGTTGGTTAAGTGACTACCCTCCGTGCCTCGGGAAGCACGTTAAGCAGTTGGTCCCGATTGTAATTACATCATCTATAATAATCGTATATCAAGGAACGGGCAGCAGCGTTTTCTTGTGTGGTACACACTGCGGTCACCAACCCCCCTGCCAAGCGTGATTATGACAAATACCCTTCCCTACTCGTGAGGCCCATGTTCAGCAGTGGACGTTGTACGAGCTGCTGATTATGATGATGATGATTTAAAAAAGGGTACTTGAAACTAGAGTTTGTTGTAAGTTTACAGTTATTTTTACGTAATACTCTAATACTAATTACGTATGCCGATTAGTGTGAAAAGGATATTAAAAATAATATAAATTTATCTTTAGTATATTCTTATTGTAATTCCTAAAAGCTACTGAAAATAGAACGTGGGTAATTTGATACCTGGTGTTCTGGTTTGATTGCTTCTCGAAAACTATAGAATAGAACTAGGGATAGTTATTCTGAGAGTTTTTTTTAAAGATTATTAACAGAGTTTTGTAGTCTACTAGTATTCTTGTTAACCCGTCGTGCCAAGCTAAACTGCTTGTGTTACCTCTATCCGACCCGCCGGAAACGAGTGCGCCCGCAAACGCGACGTGTCCCCCCTCGTCCTTCTGACCCGAAGTTTGCAAAGAACCAGCCGATGCCCTCGTAGACCCGAAGTCCGAGAGGCCCGCGAACTGTAAAGTAGAGCGACAGTTGCACAATACTCCCCTAAAATACAAAAAGTCAAAATCCCTCAATCTCATCGCCAGCCCTGAGCCGAGGTCCAAGCCCCACAGGGGGGCCCTCTTGCGCAGGTTGCTCAGTTTGTAGTTTTTTAAACCATTCATTAAGGCTGGAGCCCTGCTCGCCTTTATGCCCGGTGAAGTAGCAAAAGCCTTATGGCTACCTACGTAAGTCCAACCGAAAAAAAAAACTTGTGTTACGAGTGCGTTCGCTTCTGTACTGCAATGGGTGGAGATCGAACCGGCGACCGCAAGATCACAAGTCCGACGTCCCTAGCCATTGGGCCACGGCCGCCGAATTATGCAACTGCTATGTTTTAAAGGCTCATTTATATCACAAGTGGGAGTCTATTTAAAGACAAAATCAACGTCAGTTTTAAATCTATCATCACTGACGCGTAACACCAAAGTTTCTCTAAAATAATTAACATGTTCACCTAATCTAAAAATCACTAGCAGCCAACCGTAACCACCGATACGTATAACCGATACACGTCGATAGAGCTCGCAGTTCAGATCTGTATCTACCCTTGGGCATAAATTTAGATGGGTGAACGGTGCGTGAACGGCGCCTGCGCAGGTATGGTGAGGGGCGCCATCTGTTAAGCGATTGGGTGAAGTTGAGACAGTTTCGTTGAAATTGAGGTTATTTTAGGATATTAAACGTCTGTTTTGTCGTTTGCTGATTTTATTAGCATGGTAGTTTGTTTCTGCAATTATGAATTTAATATTAATAATTCTAATTTAATTTGATAATCTCCGCTTTTTCTTATTGCACGAGACTATGTTTGTTTTATGTTATTTAATAATACTACGATTTAAAATAGTTTAAAACGCAACGCTAGAACAAAGAGGCGGTGACGCACTTTTCAGTCTGCAAAAAATATATATTATATTTATATGTTTAATGCATAGTATGGCGCACTATGTTTCAAATTGCATGGTTCTATTGCCACTGATAGTTAGGCTGTCATCTGCGCAGCACCTAAAACCGATATTTCGCGATGAAAGAATAAATAAACAATAAAATGTGTCAGTGGACAACCTCTGCGGCGTAGCGGTAATACACTTGCTTGAAGTCTCATAAGTCGTAGGTACGAGCCCCGTTGAATGGCAATGCTTACCTGCTGTGCAAAGTAGAAAACAGCACTCGGAGAACGTGCCGCACTTAAGAGGGCCGCTGCGAGGTATTTATAAATTAATATTGGTATTTCAATTTTGTAGTAGATTTTGATACAAGTAGTATTTTACTAAGTTATTAACCTAAATATTTAGGCCCGTAACTTTAATTGAATTTCAGTTTTGGCTGGTACACTGTTATTATATATGTATAAATATAAATCTTTTACATTTCTTACGAGTCTGTGTTTGCATTTTATGATTAACTTTATAGTAAATTGTTAATATCACTTTGCGTGTGAATTATGTATTTCTCGCTAAACGTGTAAACGTTGAGTTTTAAATATTCAGTTCAACAAAGTTTCCCATTAGGTACTTCAATACAATTCAATTGATTGCTTTCCACAATGTGAACTAAGGTGGTAGTTTAGGTACAATTTTTAGATCATAGTAGACCCTGCCGGGCACAGCAATTTAGGAGATAGGAAGATATTCATTTATTATATTATTAATTGTTAACATATACTATATTTTTTTTTAGAAAATTATCATTGAAGTTTTCATCTATACTATAGTAGCATTGATGAAGACATTCATATAAAACAGTAAAGTAATTCAGGATTATTTTCCGCCTCACGGTTTTACCCGCGTTACTCTGCTCTAGTGAGTCGGAGCGTGATGTTTTGTAGCCTAGATTTTAATATAATTTATAAACTATCTTCGTGCAAACTTTAAACCAAATCCGTTTAGTAGTTTTTGTGTGAACTCACCAACTTTATGAATATGGGCCTACTCCCGAGGGAGGGTTTTTGCCATAGTCACCACACGTGGCAGGCGGGTTGGTGACCGCAGTATTGTGTTCTAACCCACAAGGAAACGCTGCTGCCCGTTCCCTGGGCATTGTTATATTACTACGGATATTTCCTTGTTCACAAAAGGATCAATTCCTTAACCCAATTCGAGATCTGGCCGGTGTTGTGAAACGGTCTCATTTCAAGCGTCAATAGGGACCGTGGGTACGCCAAGCCACAGCATTTAGTAATCAACCAGTAGCAGCAATCACTGCGATACTATCACGAGTCTGCAGCTATTACGTAAAAATTACGATTACCGTAATGAAATAGTGATCTGTGGCCGTCTGCTGGATGTGGCAAAGATGTATTGAACGACGACATGGAAAGAGTTGTAACATTTAGCATGTATACGATTCTGTCTTGGCCACCCAAAAGACTGTAACTGTTACACTGTTGTAGTTTAATCATTTTTTTTTTGTCCGTGGTGTAATGCATTCACGCCTTCCCACCTCCGCTGCAGCGTATTCGCGCGCTGGCGGCGGGATATGTGGGACTCGCCCTTTCCATAGCGTGGTATGCTAAAGTCATACCACGAGGAGATGACCCTACACCACTAAAACCTCCCGGACACTCCTTCGATCCGCCGTTGGCGGGGGTCGGGTACGCATGAGCAATCCGGCCCCCCGACGGCACCTCCAGGATCTCCAGGGGTTGTAGTTTAACCTGCTTTTGTTTTAGCGTTAGCTCAAGCTGGGTCTTAAAGTAGAAAAATCACTTAAAAAAACGACCTTCCTCTGTACTATTTTGCTGTGCCCGAGAGGTTTCATGTGAACCTTATAAATTGACATTTTTGAAGACCGATTGTACCTACCATGGAAGCAATATAAAATTAAATTGAATATAATCTGTAATGTTTTTTTTTGCCTGCCTAGTGGCTTTTGCTCCTTTACCGGGCATGAAGGCGAGCAGGTCTTCAGCCTAATTAAATGGTTAATCTACAAACTAAATAACCTGTGCAAGAGTGCGCCCATTATAGGACTTGCTGTTTAGTAGCGCTCACTACTTTTCTTTCACCTTAATTGTTGAATTATTGCTTTATATTCAACTAGCTTCCCGCGCGCGGTTTCACCCGCGTAACTCCCGTTCCCGTGGGAAATTGCTAAATAAAATATAGCCTATGTTCTTTCTCAGGCTCTAGACTGTATCTGTACCAAATTTCATTTATATCGCTTCAGTAGTTAAGGTGTGATTGCGTAACAGACAGACAGAGTTACTTTCACATTTATAATATTAGTAAGGATTAGTAAGGATAGAAACAGGCTCAGGAAATCCATACTTAATTAAAAACAAAAAATATATAGTGTCAATTCAGCTTAAAAATATGCCTCTATTATGGGTAACAAAGTGTGCATCGTCTTCCAACCTATGCAAATTATGCTCAGTATCTAGAAAGGAAAAAAAAGCGTGAAAATTCATGCTGAATACAAAATGATAAATATCTCACAAGTCGTTTTCAAAATGTACAGTGTGTTGGTGAGGTGTTGAGAGTGGGTATTGAGGAACTTACTGCTACTTCTTATTATGAAATGAGAGAAGTCATTTATAGCATAATAGAAAGGTTGGTACATCATTAATTTTAGTTTAACATAACACTTATTTCTATGTAAGTAGTTGTGAACATCCTTATATTAAAGCAGCCTAATAGGTCTATCTAATGCGTGATTTGGAATGTCCGAATAATTCAAACTGTAAATTTAATTTAATTATAAATATGCATTTATTGACAAACTAAATCCAAAATCTTATATATACTTTTTTTTTTTTTACTATGTATAGGTTTACGTTTGTCCTTAATCTCGCTTGATGGAAGGCGATGATAAGGCCTAAGATGATACACGCTTACCTAGAAAGTGTCTGTTCACTTTAGTTTTAAAGATGTCCAGATTATAGCGTTCTGGAAAAACTGACCCCGGCAGAGAATTCCACTCCTTAGCGGTCCGCATTATGCAAGAAGAGGCAAATCGCTTCATGCGTATTGAAGGAATGTCTACAACAAAAGGGTGAAATCGCTCGCCGCGCCTAGTCGTCCGGTGATGGAAAGGTGAAGGTTACATGACGATTGCCTGATTGTTTTTTTTAAGAAACATTATTAGTACAGTTTTGTATTCTACGATTATTCTTGTTAACGCCTCGTACTAAGCTAAAACGCTTGTGTTACGAGTGGGTTCATGTCGGTTGTGCGATGGGAATTGTAATCGTTCTATATATAACCAACTACGCTCACAGTTTCAAATATTATAAGCCCCATCTAGAACGTCTACATCAAGATAAGAAGAAGCCGCTTGAAATAATTACGTAGGCTGTAATCAGTACAGGCGACGATTAGACTCTAGATAGCTTCGCTCCCCTGAACATATACTTTAATAAAAATTGTATTAAGTTTGTGCAACATTGATGTCTTGACGAACAATACACTGGCTATTTCCGTTGCGTAAAGGCAATTAGCTGTGTGTTTTGTTATATTTAACGTTGTATCAATGATGTTTTATACAAAGAGGACAACCTCCGTAGCGTAGCCGTATTTGGTTCGCTATATAATAAATACTTGGAGGTCGTGGGTTCGATCCCCACGCCGGACAGAAAATCTTTGTGTAAATTCTAAAATTTCTATCCGGGTCTGGTTGGCTGAGGGACTACCCTCCGTGCCTCGGAAAGCACGTTAAGCCGTTGGACCCGATTATTATATCATCATCTATAATAATCGTATATCAAGGAACGGGCAGCAGCGTTTCCTTGTGTGGTCAAACATAATAATGCGGTCACCAACCCGCCTACCAAGCGTGGTGACTATGGCAAATACCCTCCTTCGGCAGTGGACGTTATACGGGCTGATGATGATGAAAAAGAAGACTAAAACTACCGGTCCGGTTTGAAAAAATTTTTTCACAATTAGATAGCCTTTTTATCGAGGAAGGCTATCTATTATCTAATAGGCTATACTTAATTATAAATTTACTATGAGAACGGGAGTTACGTGGATGAAACCACGTGCAGGAAGCTAGTTATGTATAAATGTAAACAATTGTTGTGCTAACCTTAATAATCCGACTAATATTATAAACGTGTAAGTTTGTACGAATTTATGGACGACTATATGTTACTCTTTTATGCAAAAGCTACTGCACTGATTTGACTGAAAGTTTGCACGCGATTTTACGCTCCGACCAGAGGGTCGCGAGTCACTCTCGGGGTAAGTTAGCTAGGGTAGGGTCCTCGACGGAATGACCGAGGACCGCGTTGCTGCCCCTCCCTCGAACTGTGAGCCTGTGCCAGCGATCACTTGCACTTCGTAAATCTACTATTCACTCCCGTGGCACCCTAAGCATTGGTCCTAACCCCATAAGGGTGTCAGGTGGATGTCGCTTAGACCTTGGCCGGATTCTTATATGTTAAGGTTGTACCTGTTACCTTTAAGTCATCGTACAATAATGTTACCTTTGTTTTAGCTACTTAAATAATTCTTTTGTTAGATTTACTCAGTGTAATTTTGCCAAGAACAAGTGTATGTAAATACCTAAGTGCTGAAAAAATTTCATTATTTCATCTACACTAATATTATAAAGAGGAAAGATTTGTACCTATTTTTGTATGTTTGTATGTTTGTAATGAATAGGCTCAAAAAGTACTGGGCCGATTTAAAAAATTCTTTCACCAATAGAATGCTACATTTTTCCAATTAAACATAGGCTACATTTCATTTTGAAAAAAATTAGGGATCCTTGGTAAAATTTGAACAATGTAACCGAAGGTGTAGAAAAATGAGTCTTAAAATGTCTTTCGTCGAATGCGCTGCCGAAACTATTAGCGATAGAACAAAATAATGTACAACAATATTGAAGAACATCATAATATCTACAAAAAACTCCGCGGTAGCATATGTCCAACTATTGTAGTTATGTCACTACAACAACTTTTTTCATTTTAAACATTAATGAAAATGCTAACCAAATTCAAACCATGCTATTTATGTGTTTATATTAATCCTTATCCAAATAAATTATTTTATGGTCAAGACCATTTAACTACCTATAAAATAGTTTTTAAATTATTTAAATTGGACTTTCCATTCAAAAGATATTACGAATTAAAAAATTCATATCTATACTAATATTATAAAGAGGAAAACTTTGTTTGTTTGTTTGGTTGTAATGAATAGGCTCAAAAAGTACTGGACCGATTTCAAAAATTCTTTCACCATTCGAAAGCTACATTATCCACGAGTAACATAGGCTAAATTTTATTTTGGAAAAAAATCGGGTTCCGTAAGATATTTGGGTTTTTCTGACACAAGGTGTAAAAAATCAACCAGAAAAGTTACTTATTTTGCGTACGCTGCCTAAACTATAAAAGATAGAACCATCAAATGTTCTAATTAATTGTAGATCTTATAAATATCTACAAAAAAGTCCGCGACACACTATACCTATCTATGTCGAGTGAGGCACAACGACCATTTTTTTATTTAGAAATCTTGAATTTTTTTTGGACTACATTTAAACGCGTTTATTTTACTCATGCTATTAATCCTTATCAAAATAAATTATTTCATCACTAAGTACAGTTTATGTAGATAATATTTGGTATTTGAATGATTAAAATTGGACGTTTGGTTTTGAACTTATGGCTAAATTAAAATATTACGATTTCTGCTGCACGGCCCGTTGCGAAGTCATAGTAAATTTCATGCGATTTTTTTTTATTTCGTTCTTAAAACTACACCTACGCAAAAGTTCTTCTCAGAGCTAATCAACAGTTCTTCTCAGTGCTAAACAACAGTTCTTTTCAGAGCTAGAATATTACACGCTATTAATATTTTCTTGAACATTTGAAAATGCCTAAAATGCCTAATCCCTAAATTGCCTATTTAAATATTTTCATCATTAACAACTTTAACATCCACAGAAAGACAATCTGTGCAGCCTGCGGATAATGACTGCGTCGTCGATGTTTATGTCGGTGTCTGTGAATTGACCTGGGAATCATTTTGCTGACCGTGTCTTTCCTGGGTAGGCTTTTTGCAGCGGTAACCGACATCCGCACGGAGCCGCGGGCGACCGCTATCACTACATCACTACATATTATAATCAAAGTCCCCGGCCGCGTCTGTCCGTCTGTCTGTCTGTTCGCGATAAGCTCAAAAACTACTACATGGATTTTCATGCGGTTGTTACTAATCGATAGAACGATTCTTCCGGAAGGTTTACGTATATGATTTGTTTAGTTTATGTGTACATTTGACTAATATATATTGATATTTGTCAGAGGTGTCGGAAAAAAGTAAGCCATTTGGGAACTTTTAACGAAAACGCTACCTAAACCCTATGAGATATAACAAAACAATGTATGGCGGAAATATTCTTCTCTTTTAGATCTACAAAAAAGTCTACGATAGCATAATAATATGTCTATCTTTCAAGGTTAACTTGCTATATCCATTATATCTTTTAGAAAAATGATCATTTCTAATGCGGTAATTGTAAAGCTAATCAGACGGATTCAGTATTTATACTTATCATTTTAAATGAGTTAATATTCTTAAGCATTTCATGCAGATTATTTTACCCCTACACTATATACTTTAAATGAATAACTTAGAAGTTATCGCAAAATAACAGCGCGTGTTTTGGGTAGGCCGAATGCGTTATGCGCGCTCGATCCTTAAGAATTATAGGGCAATTTTTTTGTTTTGTGTTCGTTGTAACTATGATGGATAGTTACAACGAACACAAAACAAATACTTGATACTTGAATACCTATTTATTTAGTGTTTGTTGTATTGTTAGTCCTGAAGAGTATAGGTATTTCATACGATAAAAGTATACCCACCTACTTATTTCACTGAGTTTTAGTAGGTCATCATCATCATCAGCCCGTATATCGTCCACTGCTGAACATGGGCCTCCTCCCGAGGGAGGGTATTGCCATAGTCACCACGCTTGGCTGGCGGGTTGGTGACCGCAGAATTATGTTGTAACACACAAGGAAACGCTGCTGCCCGTTCCTTGATATACGATTATTATAAATGATGTTATAACAATCGAGACCAACGGCTTGACGTGCTTTCCGAGGCACGGATGGTAGTCCCTCAACCAACCTGACCCGGAAAGAAATCTTAGAATTTACACAAAGATTTCTTGGCCGGTGTGGGGATCGAACCGACGACCTCCGAGATTTAAAGCGAGCCAATTACCGCTACGCTACGGATGTAGACCGAATGCGATTATGCGCGCTCGATCCTTAAGAATCATAGGGCAATTTTTTATTTTGTGTTCGTTGTAACTATGATGGATAGATACTTGAACACCTATTTATTTAGTGTTTGTTGTATTGTTAGTGCTGAAGAGTATAGGTATTTCATACGATAAAAGTATACCCACCTACTTATTTCACAGAGTTTTAGTAGGTACTATATTAATTTGTTTCTGATTGTTTTGAACAAATTTCGCCCGTTTGTTAGAGGTTTAAAGACATTCTGTAGTATATTAGTATCAGTATTGTTCCCGTGCGAAGCCGGGGCGGGCCGCTAGTTATTATATATGCTGCATTGGGTCATTACTTTTTACACATCATCATCAGCTAGCACATTCTTCATTGCAGGACTTCTCCAGAAGGTATATTGCCTTAATCACCACCACGATTGGCAGACGGATTGGAACCGCAAAGCATCATGCAGTTGCGTGCGCAATAAATCTTATTTTTAATATGGACATTGGTAAACGCTGCTTCCTCTTTCCTGCTATATAATTATTATTGTCTTAGGACAATCGGTGCCGACTATTTAACGTGGAATGCAATTGAGGTATTTAACAGACAATTTAACCTTATATACCATTGTTAATCCCTTATTTCAGGTTGTGGACACCACAAACTGGCAAGCGCAGCGTGGGACGACCGCCTGCACGATGGACCGACGACCTCATAAAGGTCGCAGGGAGTCAGTGGATGTAGGCCGCTAGCGATCGTTCCTTCTGGAAATCGATGAGGGATGATATGATGATGATGATATCCTTTATTGCACATAATAAGCGAGCTTAATTATCTTCCAGCAAACCTTTTATGAAAGAGAAATTTGATTGAAAGTGAATCATAATAGCTAGTAGACAACGGACGATAATCTAAATGTATTTAGGGTGATTCCGGGGGAGATGGCCGTGCGGGAGAGATGGCCTATCGAAAAAATAAACAGGTAAAAACTAATAGATGGCACTGCTTACAATTTATTTCGGTTCACGTCATCACGGGCGACACGCGACAGTGAATTTTTGATCGAAAAAGTAATGAAAAGTCAAATTACTCACAATTTGACTTTATTTTTGAATGACACATTCGACTTCAGTTAAGGGGTTCACACAAAGTTTTGCAAGTTATGCCTGATTTTGTGTTTTTCTGATGAAGTAAAAACCTCCCCGGTGTGCGAACCTCAAAATTAGTTTTTTAAACTCGCAAAGTTATGTGGCAAACTCACCCGGACAATCGGGAGAGATGGCCAAGGTATTTGCGGGAGATTTCTGGTCGAGGTAGCTGGAGTAAAAAGGATTTGAAAAATGCTATGGAGTAGGTACAAATTCAAAGGATGACGGTTTATAGGGCCTCTTTCATTTACAATATCTCAAGAAAGAGCAAAATAACTGCACAAAAGGACCTATGGGGCCGTCATCAACCTTCGGTGAAGAGTACGACCAAATAATAAGAAAAGGAAGGAGTTAAAAATTGTCAAAGGCAAAAAAAGTACTGACCATCTCACCGTGCCCACTAAGGCCTACACTCCCGGACACCCTGGGAGAGACGGCCAGTCCTAAGTTTCTTTAAATGTGAAATTACGTTTCTTTTTTCATTGTTAAAAGTGGTTTATCGTTACGTTTTTTTGATAAGCGTTTTATTCATCATAATTCCTTCACAGTAGAAGTCTTCAATGTCCAAACTAGATCTATGTTTTACCTGATTAGGTCAAATAGTTAGAAAAAGCCTTGTGAATAACAACCATCTAAATTTGATATTGTTAGCATTTATTTTATTGAAATTCCTTGATTAACAATTAACTGTTATTAATTAATGAGTATGAATTTGTTATTGGCTTAACATTCATTTAATTTATAATCTCCTTGCTGTGCTTGCCAGGCCTCGACCGTACTCGGCGCTTGTATTGACATTACCAAAAATTTTTTTCATACAAACCTCGTATAACAAATAGTAAAAAAAAAAACATATTGGTAAAATCTTTTTCAAGTTTTGCGCGCACATATATTTCGGCGTTACATGTAAAATTCTCCGTATTCTTCGAGGCACGGAAGATAGTTCTCAACCAAATATGGTATAACTAAAGGTGAAAATAATTTAAGTAATATATAAAAAAAAATATATATTTGCTAGCTTCCCGCACGCGGTTTCACCCGCGTTACACCCGTTCCCGTAGGAACTTCATAATAAAATATAGATTAGGACTATCTTACACTGAAAGCACTTTCAAATCGGACCAGTATTTCTTGAGATTAGCGCATAAATTTCACGCAAATATAGTAAAATACATTCAAATTTTTTTTGTTAGTTAACACTGTACATAAAGATGTTACTCCAAGTTTATTGATTTTTGGTAAAGATTTTGTCCTATATTGTGAATCCAACCCACAACCTCTAACACTTACATCAAGACTTTTTTTTTTGTTGTCCGGGGGGAAATTCATTTACGAATTCCCACCGACGCTGCAGCGATTCCGCGCGCTGGCGGCGGCGGGATATGTGGGACTTGCCCTTTCCATATCGGTGGTATGCTTTACTCATACCACGAGGAGAGGACCCTTCACCACTAAAACCCCCCGGACACTCCTTCGATCCGTCGTTGGCGGGGGCCGGGTACACACGAAGCAATCCGGCCCCCCGACGGCACCCGCGGCCAACATGGCGCACTTAAATCAAGACCTACATCGCAAAAGGCGGCCACTATTTCACACAATTACACATAATTTCTAAATATAAAGTGAAATCTCTAAGCAAATACAACCAAGCTATGTTTAAAACGACAGTTTAATTGACTGAACTCCAAGATCGTTATCTGGATGTAATTGGTATAATAATTGTTGTTATAAGGTTATAGCATTATTACAGTGTACGCCATTGTACCGCCATTTTGACGGTAGGCAGGTATTTAGTGTTCGCAGGTAATTGAGATCAAGTTTATTTGAGAAACCAGTTGATTTTCTATGCTTTGATTGCAGTTGTAAGATTTAGCCCAATAGCCCATCATCATCATTATCATTTCAGCCGTAGGACGTCCACTGCTGGACATAGGCCTCTCACATAGATCTTCAGTAGTTACGGTTAGAAGCGGCCTGCATCCACCGTGATCCCGCGACCTTAACCAGATCATCCGTCTATCTAGTGGGTGGACGTCCTACGCTACGCTTGCCCGTCCGCGGTCTCCGTTCGAGAACTTTTCGGCCCCAACGGCCATCTGTTCTCCATGCTATATGGCCTGCCCATTGCCACTTCAACGAACTAATCCGTTGGGCTATGTCGGTAACCCGCGTTCTTTTACGTATCTCCCATTTCTGATTCGATCTCGTAGAGAAACCCCGAGCATAACCCTCTCCATAGCTCGTTGAGCGACTCTGAGCCTGTTCATAAGGCCTATAGTAAAGGACCTGATATATTATACATATAAACCTTCCTCTTGAATCCCTCTATCTAAACCGCATCAAAATCCGTTGCGTAGTTTTAAAGATTTAAGCATACATAGGGATATAGGGACAGAGAAAGCGACTTTGTTTTGTACTATGTAGTGATGCATACTATTTATCATTTTATTATAATTATTATTATAACTCGTTTAAATCGTTTCGTTTAAAAAAAGACAACTCCCGCACTAGGGAAATTAATCCCTGTGTCGCGGGGGACTTTACAAACATTCATTTCATGGACACAAAGTACACCCAGACTCAGAACAATTATTTGTGGTTCACACAAATAATTGTCCCGGGTGGGAATCGAACCCAGAACACCAGGTCCCAGAAGCAACTACCGTAACCACTGAGCCACCGGTGCAGTCAAATAACTAATAATTAGTAAAAAAAAATCCCATTCTACAATAATGTACAGTCTCAAACTCAAGCAGTTCAATTGCTCGTTCAACGGGTTCCAAAATATGAATAGTCTAGCGACTCATAGTGAACACAAAGTATTACCGGTAAACGTTGCGGGTTCAATTTTACAGTAAATGCTATAAAGACATGCGTCTATCTGGACGCGGCATCTGTAAAGCGCACGCGCATACGTGTTGAGGCGACGGGTATACGCGTAGACAAGTGATTTTGTTGTTAGAGCTGTACGTCCTTGTTCTTTTTAAATACTACTTTTTTTTCTTCTTGGTGTCTTTTCGCAAAACTTAATAGTAATGTATCTCGGATGTTGTGGGTTCGATCCCCAGGCATCAGCTGTCCCTCAAAAAGTAAGATAAGATGTTTGTCCCGATTGTTATAACATCACCTTTGATGATTGTATAACAAGAAGCGGGCGTCAGCATTTCTCTTTGTGTTTCAACATAATTCAGCAGGCACCAGCCCGCTTGCTAAGCGTCGTGACTATTACAAACCTCTCCCTCGGGAAGGAGGCCCATGTTCAGCTGTGGACATTATACTGGTTGAAGATGATGATGATTTCAGGTTGTGTTATACCTACGCTTCTTTATTTGTGTCACACCTTGTAAAGATGAGGGAACAAGACATTAGGTAAGGATAAAATAAGGTATATTTTACATTTATTATCATAGAAATAGTTCTATTTCTATGATAAATGTTATGCCGCGGTTATGTTAGAAATAGTTATTCCGTGTGGTTTCCGGCTTAGAATAGACCACTCCGTGTCTACCCATGGGTGTCGTAAAAGGCGACTAAGGGACAGATGGCTGATGGATGGGCAGTAGCGTCTATTAGCCCAAGGTTAACATATTACTGCGATCACCAATCCGTCTGCCAAGCGTGGTGATTATGGCAAAATCCCTCAACGATCCTGGCTTGCCAAGGTCTGTTAAGAGGAGGCCCATGTTCAGTAGTGGACGTAAACGGGCTGTTGATGATGATGATGATGATAGAAATAGTTAAAAGCTGATTTTCAATCCACATATAAAAAAAAGGAATCAATTTTAATTGATGAATCTGTCCTTTGATAAGTTTAACCTCGATTTGAAAACTCGGCCCTAAGTTATATTAAAAAAAAACAAGGCAACACTTATGTCGTCACCTGTACATTCAACTCGTCACATCACAACTCCAGTATTCCAAGAAATAACTATAATTTTAGTATAAATTCTCAACACTTTTATATAAAATATGAAAACCCACTGATTTATACATTGAGCCGGTACACATTAAAGACTACAACTGGCATTTGACAGACGAACTCGTTATATCGATCGTTAAACTTTATCTTTTCCATCTTAATAGTCACAATTAGCGTCGCCAGGCGTCCGGATAAGGCCGGACATAAATAGGCTTTTTGATTGCGTGTCCGGACAAAATAAATAGTGTCCCGATTGTCCGAATTGTGCGAGTAGTTGTAGACCCGAAGTCCGAGAGGCATACAAACTGTAAAGTACAGCGTCAGTTGCACAAAATTTTCCTAAAATACAAAAAGTCATAATCCCTCAATCTCATCGCCAGCGACCGCCCAGTGCTGAGGTTTAAGTCCCACAGGGGACGAATTCTTGCGCAGGTTGCTTAGTTTGTAGTGTTTCAACCATTTATTAAAGCTGGAGCTCTGCTCGCCTTTATGCCCGGTGAAGTAGCAATAGTCTCGTGGCTAAGTAAATACGGCCGTCCGAAAAACAAAAACAAAATCTCGCAGTCGGAAGTCCCACCAAATAAATAACTATAGATATAAAAAAAAATTGTTACGTAAACCAATTACAGCCACTTGTTAATACCCGCGGTACCATATTGGCCGCGGGTGCCGTCGGGGGGTCGGATTGCTTATTGCTTACCCGGCCCCCGCCAACGGCGGATCGAAGGAATGTCTGGGGGGTTTTAGTGGTCCTCTCATCGTGGTATGAGTTAGCATACCACGCTATAGAGAAGGCGAGTCCCACATATCCCACCGCTAGCGCGCGAATACGCTGCAGCGGCGGTGGAAATGCATAAATGCATATCCCCCGGACAAAAAAAAAGGCAGATGTTAACAGTAAAACATTAATTGGAAAATTCATTTATTATAAGTCTTAAATTACATTTGTTATTTATTTTTATTAATCCGCGACTTCTTCCGGTTGGAATAGTGACTTTGAGTAGCAGTTTTAATTCTTTTAATTAAACCCTTTTTACCCTATAAAATATATGCTATTGCTATGTCCTTTCTCAGCTTTTACACTATCTGTGTACCAAATTTTTTTTAATCGGTTCCATACTTTTAGTGTGATAGGCCGACAAACATACAGACAGACAGAGTTACTTTCGCATAGGTATATAATATTAGTAAGGATTGTAATTATTTTTCTCAAATGTCCGGCCAAACTCACTACTCTGTCCGGCTATAAGGTGTGGCCACTCTAGTCACAATTGACATTTGTAATATGAAAAGTAAAGCAACTGTAAAAATATTTAGCCATGTTTAGGGTTCCGTACCGAAGGGTAAAAACGGGACCCTATTACTAAGACTTCGCTGTCTGTCTGTCTGTCACCAGGCTGTTTCTCAAAAACCGCGATAGCTAGATAGTAGAAATTTTCACAGATGATGTATTTCTATTGTCATTATAACAACAAATACTAAAAATAAAATAAAATAAATATTTAAGGGGGGCTTCCATACAGTCAATTTATTTTTACTTTTTTTGGTCGATATCAATAAGGGCAACAGGTAGACCCTTGAAAATGGTACGAAAAACCTTGGTGCGCGAGTCCAACTCGCACTTGACCAGTTTTTATTCTTGATCTTGGCGGCGAAATTCCATTATTATTAAGTGTTCAACTCAATGAGACATAAAATTTAAGCGCGAGTAATTTTTTAAATGTTTTATTGGAAATTCTTGGCGGCCATTTTGTGATTTGTGAATGGAATATGTGTCAGCTGCCTATCATCGCGTAAAACAGGTGTACATTTTTGTGTACAATGTTTATTAACTGCACTATACTATCCTCGACTTCGTCCGCATTATTAAGGTTATAACTAACATTTATTTAAGACTTAAGAACATTTTATATTAATGAATAAAATACATCATCATCATCAACAGCCCGTTGACGTGCTGCTGAACATGGGCCTCCTCTTAACAGACCTTGGCAAGCCAGGATCGTAGAGGGATTTTGCCAAAATCACCACGCTTGGCAGAAGGATTGGTGATCGCAGTAAGATGTAAACCTTGAGCTAATAGATTCTGCTGCCCATCCATCAGCCATATGTCCCTTAGTCGCCTTTTACGACACCCATGGGAGGACATGGGGTGGTCTATTCTAAGCCGGAAACCACACGGCAGAATAAAATACATATACAGGGTGTCCCAAAAGATTACGTAGCTGGGAAGGGGGGTGATAGGGATGGTCACAAGGGTCACCAGAAAAGTATAAAAAATTCCCTCTGGGTGTTTAAAAAAATAAATGGCATTTTTTAAAAGACTAAAAATTTTACACCTTGTGCTAACTGTACCTACAAATATGGCTGTATTTAAAAAAAATGCTGTTATGTAATCTTCAGTAACAACAAGGTCATCAACATCAACATCAAAAATAACAAGGTGTAAAATTTTAAGTTTTTAAAAAAATGCCATTTTTTTTAAATACGAAGAGCGGTTTTTTTTTTTTCTAGTGACCATTGTGTCCACCCCTTTCACCCCCTTTCCCAGCTACTTAACCTTTTGGGACATCCTGTATACAACTAAAATAAAACTATCTTATTAAATACTATTCTATATCTATTCTACTTGTCAAAGTTCCCAGAATGCTGGCAGCATTACCACGTTGAATGGCAATGCTTACCTGCTAATGCTATGCAAAGTATAGGTAAGGTCATTATTAGATTAAGATATCTAATGATGACATTGGAAGTCACGTCTAAATCGGCACTATCTATCGTTTTAGAGTATTACCCAAACAAATATACTCACACACAGACATATTTTTTTTTATTCTGAATGTTGTTCTGTATCTTTGTCAATTCTTATTGATTTGATAAATAAAAAAATACGTGTCCAATATTTTTTAGTAATATAACTGATGGACTTAATAGATTTTTTTAGTATTCATGCTTATTGTCATTATTTGGGTGAGTGAATGATGATAATAATCCATGACCATATAACCAAAAACACGCTTTAATAACTAACACTGGAGCCAATGCGTTCCAACTACGATGGTTCGGCGAAACATACTGAAATGGAAAAATATGCGGGTTTTGGGCCCGTTATTATTCATATTTTTTAAATTTTCCACATAGCATGAATCTTTGAGACATATGGCGTGCGTGTATGACCAGATGTATGAACGTGGACAAGGCAAAGGGAGTGTGTAAGGATCGTAGCAGGTGGCGTTCTGTAGTTTCTGCCTAACCCCATGGGAGAAAGGCGTGATTATATGTATGTATGTATATAATAGTATGAAGGAATCATCATCATCATCAGCCCGTATATCGTCCACTGTTGAACATGGATCCTCCCGAGGGAGTGTTTTTGCCATAGTCACCACGCTTGGCAGGCGGGTTAGTGATCGCAGATTATGTTGTAACACACAAGGAAACGCTGCTGCCCATTCCCTGGTGTACGATTATTACAGATGATCTTATAACAATCGGGACCATCGGTTTAACGTGCTTTCCGAGGCATGGAGGGTAGTCTTCAACTATCCAGACCCGGAGAGAAATCTTAGTTTTTTTTTAAAGATTGCTAGCAGTTTTTAAGTCTACTAGTATTCTTGTTAACCCCTCGTGCTAAGCTAAAATTCTTGTATTACGAGTAGGTTCACGTCGGTAGTGCAATGGGTGGGGTTCGAGCCGGCGACCTCGAGATCACAAGTCCGACGCCCTTAGCCATTGGGCTACCGCCGCTTAAATTTACATAAAGATTTCTTGTCCGGTGTGGGGATCGAACCCACGACCTCCTAGATTAAAAGCGAGCCAACGGTACGCTACGGAGGTTGCCGAAGGAATCAACAAAGATAAATTCAATAAAGTTATTTTAACATTCTATTGGCGCCTACCCAAGTTATTCGGTATTAGTAAACAAAGAACTCATAACAAAACCCTAGCTTGTCGATACCTCATTATCGAGTCATTGCATTTCAATCACGTCTCATCCAAATCAATTACCGAAGCCCTTACCCTTACACCTCATTTTAATATCTTTGTGTATATTCCATACTCTCGAATATCAACGGTTTCTCGGAAAGAGTCGAATGTACGTGCATCGGCTGTTTACCGATTTTTATCGGAACATTATCGGGAGACTGGTATGTTCTTTAGATTTCTCGTTCTTATATCTAAAGTATAGTTGCCCAACTATCGATAGTTTCGCTATCGATAGATGACCTCGAAAAATAGTAACAAGATCGATAGTGCTATCGAGTAGTATTATATTTATTATATCTATCGAGTAGTATTATATATAGTATTGATAGTGTCGATAATATCGATTCTATCGATATCACAAATTAACTAATGCTATTGATTGGAAGCAATAGTATCGATAGTATCGATATTATCGATAGTATCGTTGTATTAAATTATTAAAACTATCAATACTATTGATAGATTGTAAAACTATCGATAGTATCGATACTATCACTCATATCGATACTATCGATAGACTATCGATACTATTGATATGACGTCAACTATCGATAGTATATCGATAGTCGACTATCGATAGGCAACACTAATCTAAAGCTCAGAAGCACAATGTCGGATGTGCTGATATACGTCAGAAACATTCGTCGTATGTGCCTTTATCGTGAACTGGCACTTACGACCAAATGCTATCCTATCCGTCCTTTTGACTCTGAGGTCTAGAAATCGTTGTTTCGACGAGCGATAAAATTTTATGTCTATGTTTAATCGTCATCGGGTGGATGGTTGATGTTTATGGGTATTAATTTTGTTTTTTTTCTAAATTAATGCGGCGATATGTTGAGATCTGTTGTATGTTACGGTTTTATGTTGGATTTGATCTTTTTAATGGCTGCTACTATTCGGTTCGTGTTACTTGGGAATATTGGATGTGTTGAGTGACCACTTTAGTTGTTTATGATGTTTCGTCTATATAAAAATGGCTACCAATAACTACTAATGTTTGTTTATATTAATCTAATACGGTGTTACTTCGATATCTTATAGTAAATAAGTCAAAATATTTCTACATCTTGTAGTTAAAAGTAAGTGTTAATTTTGATACTAGTTAAATTTATCTAGTAATCATTATCATCATTAGCCCGTATAACTTCCACTGCTGAACATTGGCCTTCTCCCGAGGGAAGTGTATTTGCCATAGTCACCGCATTTGGCAGGCGGGTTGGTGATCGCAGTATTATGTTGTACCACACAAGGAAACGCTGCTGCCCGTTCCTTGATGTACTATTATGTGATGTTATAACAATCGGGACCAACGGCCTAACGTGCTTTCCGCCTGTGCTTTACTAACGAAAATTCCGTTACTCCAAACCCCAACCGAGAAATCAAACGCTGAATCATAGAGCGACAATTGCAAAAAACTTCCTTGAGCGTCCTCTTGCGCAGGTTCTTTAGGTTTTAATTAGGCTAGAACCCTGCTCGCCTTTATGCCCAATAACGTAGCAGAAGCGTCGTACCTAACATCAATGTGTTTAGAAAAACCGGCCAAGTGCGAGTCGGACTCTCGCACAAAGGGTTCCGTACTAGTTGCAAGTGCCTACCTATTTTTGATATCAAGAATACAACAAGTAACATAGTATAAACGTTCTTGTAGTTCGTTGTAACTTTGATGGATGTTAATTATAGTTGAATGAATGAAAGGTAAATTGCGGCTTATTATAAAATTTCTGATTATGTTAATGACAAAACTGCTTGGGAGTGAGTTGCTCTGAAACAATACTGCTTTATTAATCATTGTAAAATATAATTTATTTAAAAAAAAGGATTCCTCTGAGTTTCTTGCCAGTTCTTCTCAGAGTTGCCACGTCCAGAACTGGTGGTAGTAAAAGAAAGGGACGCATCATAAGAACATGATTTAAAATATTTTAAATGTGTCTATATGAATAAAGAATTTTTGACTTTGACTTTGACTTTGCGGTTTACGGTTTATGACGTATTAAAAAAAAACTACCTACTTGCTTGATCTCGTTCAAACCAATTTTCAGTGGAAGTTTGCATGGTTATGTACATCATATATTTTTTTTAGTTTTATCATTCTCTAATTTTAGAAGTTACAGGGGGGGGGACACATTTTACCACTTTGGAAGTGTCTTTCGCGCAAATTATTCAGTTTAGAAAAAAATGACATTAGAAACCTCAATATCATTTTTGAAGACCTATCCATAGATACCCCACACGTATGGATTCGATGTTTTTTTTTAGTTTCATTTCTATGTATGGGGAACTCCAAAATTATTTGTTTTTTTTTTTCTATTTTTGTGTGAAAATCTTAATGCGGTTCACAACATACCATACATCTACTTGCCAAGTTTCAACATTATAGTTCTAATAGTTTCGGAAAAAAGTGGCTGTGACATACGGACGGACAGACAGACAGACAGACAGACAGACATGACGAATCTATAAGGGTTCCGTTTTTTGCCATTTGGCTACGGAACCCTAAAAAGTCATCACTAAACAACCGATCTGCTACTCTTTAATACATAAACTTTCAACTCCACCTACATTTAAATTACAAGTCAAAACAACGAACACAACGGCGTAAGGCGCCATTACGCAAAGTACACGGCATTACCATAAAGACTTAGCAGCCCAAAGTTTGCCACAAACACAATAATTTACCATTCCTTGACTGTTAATAGCCGATAGGATTTTCTGTCGGGAACTCATTAGGGGTATAATTTTCAAAGTAATAAACACCCTGCGATAAATATCAACCAAAGGGGTGAGGGGTTTTGGAGATATATGCATAGTGTAAGATGGCAGCATTGCAACAGTATCTTGTGTAGGGACAACTGAATATGCAACTAATTTAAAAATATACCTTCATTTGTACTTACAACAATACAACCTCAGTAGCGTAGCGGTATTTGGCTCGCATTAAATCTCGGAGGTCGTGGGTTCGATCCCCACGCCGGACATGAAATGTTTGTGTAAATTATAAAATTTCTTTCAAGGTCTGGATGGGACTACCCTCCGCGCCTCGGAAAGCATGTTTAGCCGTCCGTCACGATTGTTATAACTTCACCTATAACAATAGTATGCCAGGGAACAGGCAGCAGCGTTTCCTTGTGTGTTACAACATAATACTTCGGTCACCAACCCGCCTGCCAAGCGTGATGACTATGGCAAAAATCCTCCATTGAGAGGAGGCCCATGTTCAGCAATGGACGTTATACAGATGATGATGATGATGATATTATTATGTACTTATTCTAAATAATCGGCCAAGTGCGAGTTGGACCTACGCACCAAGAATCCCGTACCATTTTATCTCTACAACAATATAAAGAACTATTTTGGCGTCCAGCCGTTTGTCGGTTTTAATGTCCAGCAAAAAACCCGCACGAAAGGCCAGTACGGTGTTTCAGAGACTCATATATTTTTTATTTTATAACTAGCTTCTGAAGCGCGGTTTCACCCGCGTAACTCGCGTTCCCGTGGGAACTTATATATAGCCTATGTCATCCGGGAATAGTGTAGCTTTCCAGCGGTGACAGAATTTTGCAAATCAGTCCAGTAGTTTCGGAGCCTATTCAATACAAACAAACAATGAAATCTTACCTCTTTATATTATTAGTATAGATGTTTCAGTATTTGTTGTAATAGCGGCAATAGAAATACATCATTTGGGAACATTTTAACTGTCTAGCTATCACGGTTCATTAGAAACTGCCTGGTGACATACCGACGGCCAGCGGTATTAGTGAAAGGTACCCGTTTTTATACTTCAGGTACGGAATCCTTAAATTCGTATCAAAGAACTAGACCCGGAAAGGATAGATTTCACTTAAAGATTTCTTATCCGTCTTTATGGGGATCGAATCAACGATATTCGAGGCTTTTACCGCTAAGCCACGGAGGTTAACACCTACACCACTACGACTAATATAGTATTAATGTTTATTAAAAAATGTGTTTCAAATACATTGTTACTTATTTGGAAAGAATCCAAAAACACAAAAATAACCTCAATTAATTCATTTATTTATTAGTACTGTATTAATATATGTAATCTAATTATGGCGTCGCCTTATGGGATATCTATAACATCGGATTTTTGTCCCAGCTTCTGAGTAGTTGATAAAATCGAATATGTGTACCAACCATGGGATTACATCTGTGTAGTAGGACAATGCTTAAGCGAAAACCGACCGTTGCACAAACCCATAAATATCTTAAGTCATCAATCCTCAAACCCCACCATTAACCCCCTTGAGCCAAGGTCCAAGATCCACAGGGAGCGCTCTCTTGTGCAGGTTGCTTAATTTGTAGTTATCAAACCGTTTAGGCTAGAGCTCTGCTTGCCTTTATGTCCGATGAAGTAGCAAAAGCCTCCTCGCTAAGTACATAATGTCCGTCCGAAAAGAAAACAAAGACCAATGACGATATATTTTTATAAACAGGTAAATAAATTTTGGAAATAAAGCTTTTGATTTGATTTGATTTAAAATCGATCACTCACCTTACAGTATTTATTTACACGTTTTATGTCAGAATCTCGCTTTTAATCTCGGAAACCGTGGGTAAGATCCCCAATACGGATAAGAAATCTTTGTGTAAATTATAAGATTTCTTTCCGGGTCTGGTTGGTTGAGGGACTTCTCTCCGTGCCTCGGAAAGCACGTTAAGCCGTTGGTCCCGATTATTATAACATCATCTATAATAATCTTATATATAGGAACGAAGCAATATAGGAACGGGCAGCAGCGTTTCCTTGTGTGGCACAACATAATACTGCGGTCACCAACCCGCCTGCCGAGCGTGGTAACTATAGCAAATACCCACCCTCGGGAAGAGGCCCATGTTCAGCAGTGGACGTTATACGGGCTGATGATGATGATGATGATGTCAGAATTCTATTAATATATTTTTTATTTGCACGAATATACTTTCAGCTATTCTATAGCATCCAGTGTGGTTTTCGGCTTAGAATAGACTTCTCCATGTCTTCCCATGGGTGTCGTAGAAGGTTAATAAGGGACATACAGCTAATGCAGCAGCAGAATCTATCAGCTCAAGGATACTCACCATCTTACTACGATCACCAATCCACCTGCTATGCATGATGAATATGGCAATATCCTTCAACAACCCTGGCTTGCTAAGTTCTGTTAAGAGGAGGCCTATGTTTAGCAGTGGACATAATAGGCTGATAAAAACCTACGCTTTTTATAAAGATTTCTAGCAGAATTTTGCAGACTACTAGTATTCTTGTTAACCCCTCGTGCTAAGCTAAAATGCTTGTATTACGAGTGGGTCCACGTTGGTAGTGCAATGGGTGGGGATCGAACCGGCCACCACAAGATCACAAGTCCAACACCCTAGCCTACCGCCGCTTAATGTTATTTCATTAATATCGGCAATTATTTTAGTTTTTATTTATTTATTACAAATGTCGGTGTTATATTTTATAAAATTTTATAAAATTACTTTGAGATATAAATCAATAAAGTACCAATATAGTATTTTTTTCGTTTAATCGTTTAATTTGACATAAACTCATGGTCTGTTTCGGCCGGTTCGACTGAACCACTAATTAGAGATTACCGATGCCGATTATTTTAAGTATTTTTATTGACACTTGGAAAAGGTGGTTGTTGGTTGCATTCGATAAAATTCATGTTTTAATTGATAGAGTTATATCTGCTAGCCATCGGTACACCTACCGCTTCATTTGAATAAGAAACTAAAATGGTTTTTTTTTTACATCACGGTATACTGTCTAAGTTGCATATTACCTATGCAATTTAAGCTATATACATCATCATCATCAACAGCCCGTTTACGTCCACTGCTGGACATGGGCCTCCTCTTAACAGACCTTGGCAAGCCAGGATCGTAGAGGGATATTGCCAGAATTACCACGCTTGGCAGACGGATTGGTGATCGCAGTAAGATGTAAACCTTGAGCTAATAGATGCTGCTGCCCATCCATCAGCCATATGTCCCTTAGTCGCCTTTTACGACACCCATGGGAGGACATGGGGTGGTCTATTCTAAGCCGGAAACCACACGGCGGTTCCACCAAACCAATCTATAAACATTAGTATATAATATATTATATAAAGATAATATAAATCTGAAAAGTTTGTTTGTTTGATTGAACGTGCTAATCTCAAAAACTACAGGTCCGATTTGAAAAAATTTTTCATTGTTATATACCTAGCCCATTTATCGAGGATGCTTCCCTCGTCGTTTCATATGCTTAGCTCCGTGGGAACTTCATAATTAAATGAAGGAGCTTATGCAATTCAAATAAAAAAAACCCATAAAATCTCAAATGTTTAAATATGTTATTTTTAAATAATGCCGTGTAAAATATCATCAAAATCAGTCCACTAGTAGGTAGGTAACAAACTATTTGTCTCAAATTGTTATACCACTTTAAATAACAATCATTACAAGGAACGAGCAACAGCGCTTCCCTGTGTATAACAACATAATACTGCGGTTACCTTCCCGCTTGCCAAGCGTGGTGAATATGACAAAACACCTCCCTCGGAGAGGCCCATGTTCAACATTGGACGTTATATTGGCTGATGATATATAGTAACTTTTAATATAATTTAATTTGTCGAAACGTTGAGGCCGTGGGGACCGGGGGCCAAATTAATTTATAAAAACCACGCAGCGGCCCTCTTTAGTGCAGCACGTTCTCCGAGTTCTGGTTTTTACTTTGCAAAGCAGGTAAGCATTGCCATTCAACGGGGTAATGCTGCCAGCATTCTGGGAAACTTGCCAAGTAGAATAGATTTAGAATAGTAGTATTTTATAAGTTAGTTTTATTTATTCTTTATTGTACTCATAAAAACAAGTTATGAAAGTTCAACAATTAAAGATGATGTATAATGGCGAGCTTAACTCAATTATGAGTTTTCTTCCAGCAAACCCTATTCCGAGTGAGATTTGTGATAAGCGGGCTAGAACAGTGTACACAACAATAGTAACAATTTTGAGTATGTATATTAAACTAATGCTAATACGTAATAATATATAATAAAAATAAACTAATACATATATATAATAAAAAACTATTAATGAGATAAGGGATAATGTTCTTTTGTTCTGTTTCTAAAAACGTCGATAGATGAACTGGCACGAATGAAGTGGGAAGAGAGTTCCAAAGGCGTACTGCACGTACGCTGAAAGAGCCATCATAGCGGCTGGAAGTGTGTAGGCATTCGGAAAGGAAGAGAAGTAGCTATACGGCAAATTTTATCGCGTGGGATTAAATACTCAAAGCGTTCATGAAGATAGCAAGGGGCATTTGGATTATGTAGGACAGAAAAGAGAAGAGAAAGTTGTATATATGTATTTTACTCTCAATACATATTACCAAAGACCCATAGTATATCTGAACGCTGTCCCCTTACATCTCAATATTTATCCCATAAGTCTACCCATTACAGTCTTCATTTTAATTCCACGATGTTTCTGATCGGCCCCGGAATGCCTCGTCGTAATTATATGAACCCTTTCGGCACTAAATTCAACTGTGTCGCAATTTAACTCATTGCTGAATATGTCCATTTTATTGCCTCCGCAGAATTGATAGCGTTAAGGTCAATTATTAAAATAATTAAAAGATTTTTGCCATTACTCGGGTTTGTAGGATGTTTTAGAAAGTTGGATTGAAGAAGGAAATATGCTTTGGTTAGTATGGAGAATGAAGGTTTATCGACAACTTCGCTGGTGTAGCGTCATAAGTATTGTAGGTCGTGGGTTCGATTTGCGCTCCGGATTAAAAATCTTTGTGTCATATCAATAATGGAGGCGAAATTGGTGTGTCAAGATTGTAGCGGTGGGAGGTTGGAAGTTAGTGGTATCTGCCTATCCCTTTGGGAAAAAGGCGTGAATGTATGTACGAAATCAAAGATTTCTCTCCGGGTCTGGTCGGTTGAGGGTTCTAGTCTACGTGCTTTGGTAAGCAAGTAAAGCAATTGGTTGGTATCGCAGGTATACCAGACAACGGGCAGTAGCGTTTACCTGGGTATAAGTTGTACACAATATTGCGGTCTCCAAACCGTCTGCCAAGCGTGGTTACTATGGCAACAACATCTTCAAGCGGAGGCCTTTGATCAGCAGTGGACATTATACGGCCTGATGATGATAATCCTTGTTACATGATATAGATATTTTGTGTTATGTATTTTTATATGTTTTATTTTTAAACTCCATACCTCGGTTTGCGCATTAATCTCCTGATCCTAGTTTGATGATAAGCAACGGCAGCGGACTGTAGAGTTATTCTATACAAAGAATAACTTTGCAGTTGCATGCAAATATGGTGTTGGTGGTTGTACCACCAACATTTGCATGCATGCAAATAGAGTGTTGGCAGTACAACCACCAACATTTGCCTGCATGCAAATAGGGTGGTGGTACTACAACCAACAACACCATATTTGCATGCCAACTGAGGTAACTTCGCCAAAATCCCTCTAAGAAGAATCTGAGGCTGTGGACATGTAGAAAATTACGACCATTATTAAAATTTTAATCGTTTGTATGTTATATTTCTGTTTTTATGACATATTTTATGATAGGTTCAGAGGTTGGGACTTAATTACCAATTCAAGACCTTTATATTGTCACTTTAATCAAAAACCAAAACCAAAACATCCTTTTGCTCATTTTGTCCCATAAATATGTACATTAATTTGCCTTAAATCGATCTTTATTGTCCATTACTTTTAACTTTAATTCGTGAAATATCCAATACTTTATTATAATAGCGTATTAAATTGATGGTTAACATTAAAAGTTCTTTAAACTGTCAAAACTGTCAGGTGTAAGAGTTTTTATTGGCGTACAGGTTGTTTTATTTTTGTTGGGTTATTGTATTTTGATGTTGATATTGTAATGGGTATAACCAAGTTGAAGTGGCGGTGGACCGGTCACATCGCTCGACAAACCGATCTCCGTTGGTTAAAAAAGGTAATCGCGTAGAGACCACGGAATGGAGCTTTCCTCCAGATGGACGGATGATCTGGTCAGAATTGCAGGGAGTTGCTGGACGAGTGTTTTCTAACCAGTCCAGAAATAAACTCTGATCTCCTTCGAGTGAGCGGGGTCAGAGTTCGTATTTGAACAATTTGCGACTGAAATGATGATTGGACTAGCTATGTCTTATAATCGATATATATATATATATTTCTTCTGCTGAACTACTTTATGTTTCAGCCTCATCATAGCCGGTATAACCATCGAAGCAGAAACAATGTAAAGTTGGGGATCATAGTCTATGTATCACTTTTTGTCTTGCCCTCAGTCTGTCCCTTGACAGATTAGATTTAGGACTATTAGAGATACAGGTTAAACCGTTATTTGTAGGGACATATATAAAAGCTGGGCCACCGACACAAAGTAGATAAAAGTCAATGCTGGACAAATGCCTAGAAGGAAAGCGCCATAGTTATCACCAAGCTTAGCCTAAACAGTAAAATGTTGCTACCCTTTAAATTGCATTTTACATTCTAAATATTAACCGAAACATCAAAACCTGTTCCATCGCCACCCCAAGGACCAAACCATACTTCCATGGGGTGTTGCAAGTCATTATTTCCATAATTACCATTACCTAACAATTCTCCATTAACACTTTTACCAGAATCAGAAGTCCCGCACATAAATCGAAGGGGGTGTTCAACCCTTCCACACATAAATTTAGTGTCTCAACCACCCTAATGGCTTCTTTGTACCTAGATGTGGGGTTCTTAATCGAAGAATGCAAATAGTATCGTCCGTCTGTATCTATTCCTATTCTAATTTCTTGTTTGGCCAACTGTACCCTCGAATGCAATTCGACTTTGATTCTTATCTACTGCTGAGTAAGATTTAATTTAATTTATTTTTTGGATGGTTGATACGACATTTTTGTAATGGTGTTCTGTATTGTTTATTGCTATCGCTACAAAGGGATGTGCAGTGTAATTCGAAGGTATAATGTGAGTGTAGTAAAAATATCAGCTTAACAAATTTGGAGGTTATTTTATAAATGAATATATCTCATAAGTGGAATAGAAACCCTCTACATTACTATATACTTTTGTTTCCATCGAAACCAACTCCGTTTTTATGATATAGTCCTTAATAATAGGTATGTAGGTATATGTTTTGTCTATGGTATTTGGTTGATAAGGTTATATTATTTGTCAATAAAACCATTCAAATTTGAACATGACTTGAATAATGATGGGTGTCGTAAGACTTGGGATGGTCTATTCTAATCCGGCAAGTTACCCAAGTGTATATAAAAATACAATAACCTCCGTAGCGTAGCGGTAATTGGCTCGCTTTAAATCTCGGAAGTCGTGGGTTCGATCCCCACACCGAACAAGAAATCTTTGTGTAAATTCTAAGATTTCTTTCCGGGACTGGTTGGTTGAGTGAAAACCCTAAGTGCCTCGGAAGTTAAGCTATTGGTCCTGAATGTTATAACATCATCTATAACAAGCGAACCAGGGAACCGGCAGTAGCGTTTTCATAACCCTGCGGTCTCAAAAACCTTCCCTAGGAAGGAGGCCTATGTTCAGTAGTGGACGTTATACGGGCTGATGATGATGAAGACATAAAAATAAAAGAAAAACGTAAATGATTTCAATTTAATGTAATAATCACCTCTGTTCAAACTTACAATGTACAAACAAAAACATATCACAATGTATGTAGATACGCCATATTAGTTTATTCAAATTTAAAAATTTAAAAATTATTCCACAACACATATCTATTTATGAACACTTCCCCATTTCGATCCACGATAAGCGCCTTCTGCTTATTAAGCTATAAATATATTAGTCACCAATCTAAAAAACGGCTGTCCCCATTTCTATAAGACTCATCGTCAACTGTTCAAAACCTCCGAAACGACCCGACCACATTAACGTTATAAACATAGGTATGTATAAATCCGATTTTACGATCTTTGGGAACGAGAACCGATTTTTTTATCGATAAATATCGATATATTCGTTTGGAAAAGACGTTAGCTTAACTTTATTGTTTATTGAAGCAATTGATGTGGTTTACGGTTATCGGTTGGGTTGGCTATTGTTGGGATGTAGGTTTATTTGAGTTTTTTAAACGATAATTATGTTAAACTAGTTGTTAGTCGCTTCTTGAATGACTTTATTAAGATTTTTGTGAATAATAACTGAGTATCTTAATCGTGATATAACAATTACTTTTTATTTTTTATTTAATTATGTACACATACAGAAGACAACTATACAACAGGACAGACAAACAGCATTGTACAAAGGCTAGTTATTTCTTAAGAAATCTCTTCCAGTAGACCTGCGAGAGGCGAAGTAAGAAGTAGAAAAATTTTAAAGCGTGTAGGTAGATACACATACAATAACTACATGTATACATAAATAGGTACGTACACACAATATAATCATACTAAAAGTATACGACTACATACTTATATTCGTATATATAATGTTACGACGATGATAATAGCATTTAAATTGTTTGATTGTTGATAGTAGAAATTCTAAAATTTGCTAACGTGTTGAGCCCTGCCTGCAAGTGGTAGAGCTCCAGCCTTAATAAATGGGTTAAAAAAACTACAAACTAAGCAACCGGCGGAAGAGGGCGCCCCCTGTGGGGCTTGGAGTCGGCTCAGGGCGGTCGCTGGCGATGAGATTGAGGGATGATGACTTTTATTAGATTAGGGGGTGTTGTGCAACTGTTACTCTACTTTACAGTTCGCGGGCCTCTCGGACTTCGGGTCTACAAGGGCATCGGATGGTTCTTTGCAAACTAAGGGTCGGGAGGACAATTTGTAATTATTGTTTTCTTTTTACTTTTGCATATTATAACATGCAAAAATAATATGCAAGAGAGGTTAGAAACTCAGGGTTTGTTTGCAGGAAACTACATAGAATAAGCAGCTATATAGGTATTACATTTATAAGCATCTTGGTCAACTAAGAAATTCAGTTTAGTTCAAAATACAAGTAAAAGCATGTTTTTTACCAAATCTCAAAAAAATATATTACACATAATCTACCAACCGTATATCGATGACATCGCATCGTTATATTTATCGTTATCGTTATTATGTGTCGTTATATCGTTATTAACGATCCGGACAACAGAAATATATACATTAATCGTGTTTATACTTGCGCCGGAGTTTAAATTAGACTTTGTATTGATATATTGGAAATTGTCTCAATAATTGTGTTGGAGGGAAATTTTATGGGTTGATCTTTTTATGATACTTATTAATAGCATTTATTTTTTAATTTTAGTTTTTCTGGTCCTTGTATTATAGACTAGCTGCGCCTCGCTGTTTTACCCGCGTTACTCTGCTCCAGCGGGTCGAAGCGTGATTTTTTGTAGCCTATATGTTAATCGAGTGAATTAATTATCCCCGTGCAAGCCACCCAAATCCATTCAGTAGTTTTTACGTGAAAGAGTAACAAACATCCATCCATCCATCCATACTTACTAACTTTCGGGTTTATAATATTAGTAGGATGTTAGGAAAACTGCAACCAACGTCTTACGTTGGCCCCACATTGGCCGAGCACGTTCCATAAGTATCATATTGGACTACGGAGGGGGTGGCAGGTGGGTCAAGGCATGCTCACCGCTAATGTACGGGTCAGGCTTTCCGATGCACTGTACACTTATCTGTTGCCAGGAATTTTTTTTAAGATTACTTACTAGCAGAGTTTTCGCCACTACTCGTATTCTTGTTACCCCTCGTGCTAAGTAAAAATACTTGTGTCACGTCGGTAGTGCAATGGGTGGGGATCGAACCGGCGACCACAAGATCACAAGTGCGACGACCTATTGCGCTACGAATATCATAGACTTACACTGTTGGGCTAAATAAGTAGTCAAAGTCTGAAATAATTAATATAGTAGAAGATCCGAACCTACATCGACCTTCACCTAGTTGATAATAGAATGAAACATGTTCTATAATGAATTTAGTATCTTAGAAAATACACTAAAAATCGGTTGGCTAAATAAATCTCGGACAGAGTATTTTTTTATGATTTTTAATTAAATGTTTGCACCAGTTAATTAAAAATCATTTAAAAAAACGATAAGACAATACTTAAGTAAATTTCATTCTGACTTAGAGTATAAAACTTGGATTTGGACGAAGTACAGGGTTACCAGGTACAAAAAGGTGTGTAGATGGCAGTTACTTTCACTTGATTGGATAATAAAATATAATAATACTAAATAATAACAAAATAAGCGCTATTTTTTGCGTTAATTAAATTTAATCTTTCTAACATTTCAATTATTTTTTTTTAATAATAATTAAAAATAGTCTGTCCAGGATTTTTTAGCCAACCCATTTTTAAAATATTTTCTAATATACTTAATTTATAATAAAACATGTTTCATTCTATTATCAGCTCGGTAAAGATCGAGGTAGGCTCGGATCTAAGACTAATAGAAAAAAAAACGAATAACGCCTACCTACAGTAGTTACTTAATGTAGTCACGTATCAACAACATACAAATTTGTTTGTTTACAACTTAGTGAACTCGACCATTACTTATGTTTATCACGTTCGGAACATATCATAATTCATGAACACGAATGTATTCAATCGATTGGATTTTGGTGTTAATCGCTTTACGAAGTTGTCGCATCTTCTTTGTACCATAAAATCAAAAATAAAAATATTTATATTTTATTTATTTATGTAAGTACTTTACTTACTTTACAAGATACAAAAAAAAGGAACAACAAAAAGACAACTATGTAGGTACCTACAAAGGTACTACTTATTTCTAAAAATATCTCTTCCAGTAGACCTGCAATAGGAGAAGTCGAAAGATAGAAGAATTTAGAAGTGTGCAGATATATAGACTCGTTTAAAATATTTTAAATCATGTTCTTATGATGCGTCCCATCTTTTACTATCTCAAGAACTTGTGATAGTAAACGACGACTTTGATGAGAACAGGCATGAAACATTTTTTTTAAACCACTTTTTTTAAATAAATGTTTTTGTTTTTGGCGTAATCAGAAATTTTATGAAAAGCTTTTGGTAAATGTAAAGGCTTAGGCTTGGTTTAAAATATTAAGGTGAAACGTTTGCAAATTATAAAACGAACAATTTGACAAGATTAATACATAATATAACGGCACCGGCGGCTCAGTGGTTACGGTAGTTGCTTCTGAGACCTGGTGTTCTGGGTTCGATTCCCACCCGGAGAAATTATTTGTGTAAACTACAAATAGTTGTTCTGAGTCTGCATGTGCTTTGTGTCCGTGAAATGAATGTTTGTGAAGTCCCCCGCGACACAGGGATTTAAATCCCTAGCGCGGGAGTTGTCTTTTTATAAAATAGAAAAAAAAAATGCAAATATTATTAAAAATTTGTTATCATTAAATCAAAATTTGGAAAAAAATCTCAAGCTTAATAGCTTAAAGCTTTCTTTCTCTACTAGAAGAAGAATACTAACACATAGCACCTTGTTACCAACAATTTTTCCTCGCTCCGTTTAGTAATTGTACTTTAAAGTTTAAACCTTAATAAACATAAACGATTAAAGAAACACCATAATATCTATTTGT
This sequence comes from Nycteola revayana, assembly GCA_947037095.2. Taxonomy (NCBI): domain Eukaryota; kingdom Metazoa; phylum Arthropoda; class Insecta; order Lepidoptera; family Nolidae; genus Nycteola; species Nycteola revayana. Next base: position 17,328,433 of record OX344858.2, on the reverse strand, counting down.
TCTTTCAAAAACACACATGTTTAATGTGTGTTTTAACTACGACAATAAAACATTTAATAACAAAGTAAGAATAACAAACAGATAAATTTAAAAATATTAAAGAAAAGTTTGTAAAAGTATACCATGCGCGAGCGCAACAAAGCAGCAAGAGGAGCGGCAATATGCTTGATTAAACACACATTTGGTGCAGCCGATGCCTTAATTAGAACTGGGGAGGGATGGACTTGAATATCGATGAATGTGTCGATATCGACAAGATTAAAATATCGATAATCGGATGTAAATTGAAATAGTAAACAATAAATGTGAAAAATATTGGCTCTATGGCTATATGTTCAGATCGCAAATGAGTACTTAAAAATCTGTTTTTTGTATATAACTACCGTGCGACTATAAAAATTGAATAACCGTACAAAGTACAAAGAGGCCGTAGCTCAATGGCTGGGGTGTCGCACTTGTGATCTTGAGGTCGCTGGTGCGAACCTCACCCATTGCACTACCGATGTAAACCCACTCGTAACACAAGAATTTTAGCTTAGCACGAGGGGTTAACAAGAATACTAGTAGACTGAAAAACTCTTATAGTAATCTTTTAAAAAAAGCAAACAAAACAAAACAAAACAAATAAGGTATACGAATCCATCAAATTCATATGACATGATAGGCACCCATAAATTATTTTTTATTTATAAATATATTTAGTATCTATCCATATATAAGAGCTCTTCACAGACAGGCTTACAAAAAGAGTTTAGCGGGCAGAGAGAGACAGTGCCGACAGTATTTTCAATTCTGTTACATTCCAATAAAATACAAAACAAATATATTAAAAACATTAAACAATACAATTTTTTTTGTAAAAATAATAATATAAATCAGTAATAAAATATCACTTTAAACATTCAGATATTATCTTCTCTATGTTAATATTTGTCTGTCTTTAACAATACCATAAAATATATAAAGTATTAGTATGTCTAACTAGTAAAAAGTTCGATATGTTCAAGAATAAGAAAAGTTGAGGCTAAGAATTTATCGATACTGAGGAGTCCATCACTAAAGTGTTAATAGCAGTAACGCCAGAGTCATTGAATATGGTCGTAATCGTAATTATTTTTAATTAATAATCAACACGCTTAGAACGGTGCACTAATAAGGATGTTCGTGTCGATGAACGACTGTTTGAACTTGTGTGACATACATACATACATATGTGGCCATCATTTGAAGAATTACATTGATGTTCATTATTATTTTTTTATTTTTATTATTAAATATAGGCTTACTTTTGACCATAATCTCGCTTGAAGGAAGGCGAGGCTAAGGCTAAGATGATACACGCTTGCCCAGAAAGTGTCTGTTCACTTTAGTTTTAAAGATGTCCAGATTATTGAGTTCATATAAAAAAATCTATATAAATAAAAATGAAAGTCCTAAATGTGTGTAAGTATGCGCATTACTTAAAAACCACTTGACCAATTTGGCTGATAATTTTCAAATTATTATTACTCAATTATTAATTTATTAATAATTTTGCATGTATTGTAATATATTCGGTCTGTTATATTTAGTTAGTATGGATCCAGATTTATCTATAGTAAATTTGGTAGTAATAAGAAACGGACGGACGGACGGAATATATTGTCTGTAATATCCTACAATTAGTTGAACTCACATGTAGCACCAGTTAGTTACGTAGTTTAATCCATAGAATAATAATAATAACAACCTAGTTATTTATACATTGTGATTCTGACAAGAACTAAATATAATATAATAAATACCTAAGTGCTGATTAAATTAATTATTTCATTTCATGAATGTGGCAACACTAACACAAATGGGAGTACTATTAACTATCACATCACATCAACAGCCCGCTTACGTCCACTGCTGAACATAGGCCTCCTCTTAACAGACCTTGGCAAGCCAGGATCGTAGAGGGATATTGCCATAATCACCACGCTTGGCAGACGGATTGGTGATCGCAGTAATCAACCTTGAGCTAATAGATGCTGCTGCCCATCCATCAGCCATATGTCCCTTAGTCGCCTTTTACGACACCCGTGGGAGGACATGGGGTGGTCTATTCTAAGCCGGAAACCACACGGTCATTATTAACTAGGCTATTAACTATAATAATTGTTAAAACTAAAAAAATGATATCCATGGTGAAAGTGCAACGAAAGTATGTGATGAAGGTGCAGATCATGGAAATAAGGCAAGCATTTCAAAAACTAAAAAGTGTAAAAGCTCAGGTAAAATGAGGTTAAATGTGGCATTTGTGATGATCTGGTATGATAGGTTACGTGAATAAATACTTTTTATACGAACATTAAGTACTTTGCATAATCAAAGCATGAATAGAGACTAATTATTAAATTAATTGACAATCACCGTCGTGCTGCGTGTGTGTGCAGTGGGTACGATCCCCGTGCGGATTTTGGTGGTTGATAATATTGCGAACAACCCGATCCCTCGGGTGTAGGCCCAAGTTCAACTGTGGACATAACATGGCAAATAAAACAGATTTATAAAATCATATTATTATGTGTATGCATACTAAAATATAAATTAAAATAACTGCAATGGACCTAAACCCCGCGTATTTGTCCATTTGAGTATGTTTCGCCGGACCGTCTCATGTGGGCTGTGTTGAAACCGGCGCTAGAGTAAGTAGCTCACTGAGTTTGCCAGATCTTCTCATTTGGGGCGCATTAGATCCGGTGGTAGCATAAAAACGCGTCCGTCGTATATGCTCATGGTCCTTAAATCTAAAATAATAATCAAAAACAAATATAATTTAGGACTGATAAATAAATTTTCAAAATAATGTTTGACGATTTACAAGTGCCTTTTATTGGTTTACTTAAATAAAAATGATTTTTATTTTATTTTTTTCTTTAAGTCAATTAGTCGTAACCATGGAAATTACTTTCCAACTCCTCCTATAAACTTTCTGATTAAATTCTATGCGGCATCCAAGACATTGACGTGTCCCGGGACCAGCCTGAGCCTAACACCTTAGAGAGAGCCTCTTCCGTGTGTGCCGCTGTTGATCCTGGCTTACAAGAGCTACAGTGGCGATAGTATGGAATGGATTGGTAACAAACGGAATACGGCTGAAGGCACGAATCTTTTATCGCGCTATAGAAGTTTGTAAGCCAATTAAGGCAATATACAAATTCTGAACTGAAACAAATGGCCGAAACCACCTCGGCTAAGGAGATCTTCACTTTCTGTAAAGGAACACCAGCCACAGATTACTCCCATAGTCGCAACCATTTGATGATTCGCCAAAAGCGAAAAATTAAAAAACCCTTATCAAAAACCTGTCACGTCACAATATCGGTCAAAAAAACACACCACACATTAGAAATGCAAAATAAAAAAGTCTTCAAAGCCACAAGTAGAGGAAGCACACAATATCATGCTGTAATAAATCTTAATAGTATCGGACATAATTTAATCGGGACCTCTCGATTTTGGTATCATAAATAACAGATTTATACATTTTATAAAAACGAAAACAAAACATTTAATACACCGTATCGGGTATAAATCACTTGAAAGTGGCGTATTCGTCTTTGGTGGTATGCCATCTTAATTTTCTTTAAGCTATTTTCAACCTTACCACCCAAATTCTAAAGTTTAAAATTACTTAATCGCCTTACGTTTAAACTGCTTATACATAGCCAAGTGAATTTCCACCTTATAATTATGAAGATAAAGTTTAAGTTTGATTGCGTTTGGTGTATGATTTCTCATATAAATCAATGGGTTTCGGTGTCTCCAGATCCCCGATAACCAAGTATTGATACTGTGGTCGAGGTGTTTTGAGATCTCGTCCGTCACGCAGTGTTACAAAATTAGTGGTATGCTCAGAATTCAGTGTAGCGCGCAAATGATGAAGAAATTAAGGAATTTGATAGTCAAGGTGCTTTAAACGTTGGGTCAGAGGTGACTGATTGGCTTAATGTGTAATAAAAATTGTTATGACTGTAATTAATGAGGGATTTCGATGAAAATTGAGCTTATGTTAGGTTTTATGGGCTGGAAAATGATAATATATTATTAACTTAATAATAAAATAATAAAAGATATTTATTTATTATATTTGCTTGTAGAGGTAGTCTAAATTTAACTTGAATGTCATTATTTTTGTGTTATGTTGCTGAGCAGAGGATATCCGAAATTCACTAGTTACGGTTATGGTCTATGCCCACGGTAGATGTTTTTAAAATTTGTTGTCATAGATTCGACATCTGTCTTTGTAAACTGTTTGTGTCTTCATCAAATTACTGACTAGTCAGCCATCGAGTCAGAGGTTACGGTAGTTGCCTGTGAAACCTGGTGTTCTGAGTTCGATTCCTATCCGGAATAACTATTAGTGTATCCACACATAGTTATACAGATTTTCGTGCGTTTGTTTATAAAGTTCCACGCGACATGGATTTAATTTATCTACTGCAGGATTTGGGAAATTTATCATCAACAAACAAAAAGAGATTTATTTTTGTCGCCAAATTCTTCGTTTTTTCCTTCACACATCAACTTTTTAATGGTTTCCTTCAATAACATTGATTTACTTATACTTCCTGAGTACCATAAAGAGTTTGACGAATGTCTTCGAAACCCAAGTTGAGCATAAACAAGCTGTTCTACAAGACGATTATCAGTTTAATTTTTTAAACAGACGTTTCGCTCAAATAAATAATGATAAAGTGAGGATAATGAACTATTTCCTGTGAGCGAACATATAGGTATTCGGAGAGCGGCCAGCCAGAACAAGGTAGTCTGATTATTTGTTTCTATAAATGTAGTATTCTGCCAGGTATCGTAGGAATCTGGACATAAAAAATGCTTAGGTTATTTCTGGTTGACAACCTCCGTAGCGTAGCGGTAATTGGCTCGCTTTAAATCTCGGAGGTAGTGGGTTCGATCCCCTCGCCGGACACGAAATCTTTACCTAAATGCTTAGATTTCTTTCCGGGTCTGGTTGGTTGAGGGACTACCCTCCGTGGCTCGGAAAGCACGTTAAGCCGTTGGTCCCGATTGTTATAACATCATCTATAATAATCGAATATTAAGGAACGGGCAGCAGCATTTCCTTGTGTGGCACAACATAATACTGCGGTCACCAACCCGCCTGCCAAGCGTGGTGACTATGGCAAATAAACTCCCTCGGGAGTAGGCCGATGTTCAGCAGTGGACGTTATACGGGCTGATGATGATGATGATTTCTGGTTGGTGGTTGGGGCCGTATTGCTCATGCGTACCCGGCCCCCGCCAACGGCGGATCGAAGGAGTGTCCGGGAGGTTTTAGTGGTGTAGGGTCCTCTCCTCGTGCTATGAGTTTAGCATACCACGCTATGGAGAGGGCGAGTCCCACATATCCCACCGCAAGCGCGCGAATACGCTGCAGCGGCGGTGGGAATGCGTAAATGCATTTACCTACCTTCGGAAAAAAAAGAGTAGGTACTTCTGGTTACTGTAACTTGCTAATAGATAAACATTTTTTTAATCGGTTCAGGTCCTAAGTTAAGTACTACTGGATACAGTGGTTTTGTAATGGTTAAATATGTTTTTAATCGATTCAGTAATTTCTCAGTAGATTGCAAAAAATCCCTAAAAACGTTCAAATACCTTCTTTTGAATAGATTTTACGTTGTTTATGTGTGCTGTATTTTTGAAAGATATCAGGAAAAAGAGGGATAAGAACTTTATATCAATGAAACTTGCACACGAGACATTTGTAAGTCTTTGTGTCAAATCAGTGAAATGCTACTTTGCCCTCTTCCTCTCTTCTAATGTTGCTGTTCCCGACAGTGTCCATATTGAACTTGACTATAATTTTGTACCATCTATGTTCATAATATGGAATGCAATAAAGTATTGAGTATTGAATTATATACAACGTTATAACTGAATCATCATCAACAGCCCGTTTACGTCCACTGCTGAACGTGGGCCTCCTCTTAAGACCTTGGCAAGCCAGGATCGTTGAGGGATATTGCCATAATCACCACGCTTGGCAGACGGATTGGTGATCGCAGTAAGATGTAAACCTTGAGCTAATAGATGCTGCTGCCCATCCATCAGCTATATGTCCCTTAGTCGCCTTTTACGACACCCATGGGAATGGGAATTCTAAGCCGGAAACCACACGGCAACGGAAACCACACGGCAACTGAATACTCGATAATAAAGCGGAGGCCTTGAGACTGAACTGACCTGAACGAAATTTAAAACAACAATAGAATATGGCTATAAATATAATATACTAATTTCCCGCGCGTGGTTTTTCTCGTATTACTCCCGTCTCCATAGGAACTACATAATCAAATATAGCCTATAGCCTTCCTCGATAAATAGGCTATCTAACACTATAATATTTTTTTTAAATCGGTCCAGTATTTGCTGAGATTAGCGCGTTCAAGCAAACAATCTCTTCAGCTTTATGTATTAGTATACAGGGTTATTTTTAAAACACCAACAACCTTTCAGGCCGTGAAAATACTTATGATTATAAACAACTTTTACTATGGGACCAACCTTGAAATCGCGAAAAAAAAATCAGCTGTTCCATACATTTATGTCAACTTACCTCGTCAAAATGTATGGAATATCTGTTTTTTTTCGCGATTTCATGGTTGGTCCCATAGTAAAAGTTGTTTAAAACCCCCCCCTGAAAGGTTGTTGGTGTTTTAAAAATAACCCTGTATAAGAGTCGTAGCCACAAGGCCAGGTGTCAGGCGTAGGTCATAAAATGACTGCGACAACTAAAGTGACAGCAATCTAACGCGAGACGAACCGCAAGACGTTGTTAGTGATAACTAAAAATAACAAAATAGTCCAATAACGTAGGTAATGCGAATAAATTAATTGAATCGACAGTGGCCGGCGCGGCGTAGGCGCAGCGCAGGATGCTCGGTTTGTTCACAATCAATTTTATAGCCGACTGGTATTCGCTTCTTATCTCTACACTGGCGAGCAGATTAATGGCGATTATTGTCCATATGTGTGCCAGGTTTGAATCGACAAGGTTTGAGAGACATTTTTTTTTTTTTTTTTTTTTATAGAAGAGGGAGGCAAACGAGCAAGTGGGTCACCTGATGGTAAGTGATCACCGCCGCCCATGTACACTCTCAACACCGGAGGAGTCGCAAGTGCGTTGCCGGCCTTTATTAACATCGCAGCGTTAGTACACTGAATGAGCTACTCGACTGAGGAAATCACATAGCCAAATAACATTTTTGTGTTATGTTTCGGTGCGTGGCTAAGTTTGACAGGCATCATACATCACAATAGTCTTCATTACACACCAAAAGCATAAAAACATCAATAATATCTACTTTTTATCCATGTTAACTAAGTTGCTAAGATAGTTTTACACCTAATATACATTTTATGTCAATTTTTTATAGATAAATGTGCACAACAGTAACAAAGTTGTCTTTTAAATGTGAATGTGAAAAAGAATATCAAGTTTTTGTTAGGAAAGAGAGACATTTATGTTTCTAAAATACGTTTTGTTCATTATTTGTTGTGTATACTATTTATTTAATAAACAAACATGAATAAAATACATAACTAAAAGTAACAAATTAAAAATAAAACTAACTGATAAAATACTAATATTCTAAATCTATTCTACTTGGCAAGGTTCCCAGAATGCTGGCAGCATTACCCCTTTGAATGGCAATTGTTATTGCGTTATTTGTTTGTAATGAGTAACTAAAGGTACTCAATAAAAATATTTTGATTGGTAACAAAGTGGTATGATTTTTGTACCTTGGTCGACAAAACCTTTAATATCAGAAACAATGCAAAGTTCACTGCTGGCAGTTAATTGCGATTCTGTAGGTATAATTACGAATAAATACAATTAAACTACTTCATTTATCTTTAATCATAAAAAAAATTGAAATCTGTTTTATCAATTCCAAAAACCTGCACTAAAAAGTAGAATGACCCATAAAATAATTAATTAATTTGTATATGTTTATTGCCCAAATTCTAGAATATATATATATATAGAATCTACTTAGGTACATTTATTCGATAGATTTATAAATGATGAGAAATGTCATCCAATACACTGTTGAGTAAATTTTGCTTCATTCAATAACAAATATCTAACTTTTATAAATATATAACATAGGTAAATAGTAAGTTTATATTAAAATATTGACATTATACTATTGTTATTAACAATGCTAGGCGAAAAATCGAATATTCCAAATAAATTCAACAAATTTTACAGAATAAATTATACCTTTGAATTTGAAAACTTTTAAAATATATTTTGGTTTTATCCAATACTTTTGTCCTACATTGCAGAACGCAGAACACAGAACGATAGTAACCTCCAAAATGAACGGTGCTCATCTGATGATGTGGATTGATAGAGGAAACACGTCTGATCTCAAATTGTATGTCACACCAGCTTGGCATGTCACTGGTACGATGATACCTGATGTCATTGATAACTATAGATGCTATGACATTGTTCCATCATTCGAAGGTTATGAAATAAAAATGTATATAAATAAAAATTAATCGCCAAATTGATAAAGATTTTACCAGTTTGGTTTTTTTTTTAAGGAACAATCATCATCATCGTCATCAGCCCGTATAACGTCCACTGCTGAACATGGGCCTCCTCCCGAGGGAGGGTATTGTCATAGTCACCACGCTTGGCAGGCGGGTTGGTGAGCTATCTTACAAAATCCGTCAACTAATTATATCCGTTAACATTTCACTGTACTCCAAAATTACTCATCCCATTTTGATGAACAAAACTTAAGCTGGAACACGTTCTATTCTATTATTGATATTATTCATCCAACAGAAATCCCACTAACATTTGCGCATAGTTTTGAACCCGAGACCGCCATACACTATGGTACAAGATTAATTGCCAATACAACAGACGAACAAACGGACAAACAAGACTACGAACGTGCGACACGAAGTTTCAATAAAACAGCTATAATTTTAACATTTTGTGTTACACCTACGTCAGAAATGGCCAGGGGGTTATTCTGTAGGACAGTATTGAATATTAAAGTTATAAAGATAAAGAAAATTTAAGAATTTGTTTGGTTAAACATGCTGATCTATGAAAAAGATATATACTTATTTTATTAACTTAAATATATAAATCTAAAGAACTACTACTAAACTATATTAAAGAGTTTGTTTCTTTGCTAGCTTGATACGCTAATCTTGGGAAGTAATAGTCCGATTTGAAAAATTCTTTCAGTGTTAATAGCCTATTTTTTGGGAAAGATAGGCTACATATAATTTTGAAGTTCTTATGAGAACGGATGTTGCGCGGGTGAAATCGCGAACGGGAAGCTTATTCTAATACAAAAACTTAATTAAATATATTTTTCTGGAAAAGCTGCGTTGCGTCCTTGCGTCCAATGCAGGGTATAGTTAGTGACTAAACCACATCTACGGTATATTTCGTTTAGTTTCGAAGGTTTCTCGTATTCTTACAATCTTCGTAGTTTATCGCTATAAATCTCAAAGGTTGTTATCTCGATAGGACAAAATCTGGTTGTTTGAGGGACTATACTTTGTGCCTTGGAAAGTAGGTTTAGTCATTGGTTCTGATTGTTTTTTTTTTTTGTAATTATCAATTCCCACACAAAGTTTCACATAAATCTGATAGGTAACTTGTTTGAAACTATAGCCTAGGAATAATAATAGCAGAAAAAGAAGAACATTTTAAAGATTTTATCATGAACATGACACCAATAAATACATTCTTACAATTCTCAAAAGTATTCATACATTTAGATCAATAGAATTATACCGACGCGACATTAAGAATGTCGACAAACAAGTCCTTTTTTTACCATACATATTAGTTTTAATAAAATTTGCTAATCTATACTAATATATCAAGTTGAAGCTGATTGGCGAAACTTTATCCTACTTATATTATAAACGCGAAAGTTTGTAAGTATGGATGGATGTTTGTTACTCTTTCACGCCAAAACTACTGAACGGGATTGGCTGAAATTTTGCACCGGTATAGGTTTTACGCTGGATTAACATATAGGCTAAATATCACGCTCCGACCCACTGGAGAAGAGGAACGCGGGTGAAACCGCGATGCGCAGCTAGTAAATAATAATAAACTCAAAGGACAGAACTTAGACAGTTAAACCATTTAAAAAAAATATTTTTACACCTGACAGCTTTTAGAATAAAACTAAAACTAATAGGTAATAAACAAAAAGATAAAAATAATAAAAAAACTCATAAATTAATTTAATTTAGTATACTATATTAATAAGCCAGAATATGTTTTGTCTATTAACCAATTTTTTTTTTAAGAACTTATTTGCTTCTACCTTCTGATTTCAGGACTAAGCGCGTTTAAGCAAACAAAAAACTATTTAGCTTTATATATTATTATTATTAATAATTATTATAGAAGAGTATATTCCAAAAAGGTCCTTTAAATAATTTTTATACGAATTCGAAAACCTTTCTTCCTATTTAATGCGATTAGTAATGTCCAAAACTTGTTATTAAAAATTGCAATCAAAATATCGCTCAAACAATCGCATTGCGATCAATCTTAAAGGTCTCATTAAAGGACACCAGAATACTCCCCTGATCATGCGCTGTACATATCGAGTTGAAGGATTGGCTTGCCTCAGCCCTGTAAATCAAGCAGTCGATAAAAAGCCAAATGTTGCCGATTGCGAGGCGAGAACAGCTCTTGCGCATAAATTTATGCCGACTGATAAATTAGGAGATGTGCTACGTGAGTTATTGTGCTTTAGTGGCGTGTTTTTGAGTGCTAGGATGTGGATGTTGTGATGTTAGTTTGTGTAAGTAATAGAGGTTATGTTTTGAGTTAAAGGGGTTATGTTAGTTTTACTTTGGGGTGTTATTTTTGGGTGGTGGGAGAAGATAGGCACTTTTGTTTTGATATTTGGTGTAAGTACATGGAAATAGAAACTCAAGTTTAATGACTTTATTTAATAAACAAACATGAATAAAATACAAACTAAAAGTAACTAATTAAAAATAATACTAACTTATATACTACTATTCTAAATCTATTCTACTTGGCAAGGTTCCCAGAATGCTGGCAACATTACCACGTTGAATGGCGATGCTTACCTGCTGTGCAAAGTAGAACCCAGCACCCGGAGAACGTGCCGCACTTAAATAAAATAAATTTAAGTTTAATGACTTACATTTATTTATTTAATATAGTATACCCATGTATTGCATTTCAACGGACACTTACTACAATAGTATCTATACTAATATTATAAAGAAAAAAAGTTTGTGAGTTTGTGACGTTGTAGGGGCTAATCTCTGGGGCCGGATTGCTCATACGTACCCGGCCCCCGCCAACGGCGGATCGAAGGGGTTTCTGGGGGTTTTAGTGGTGTAGGATCCTCTCCTCGTGGTATGAGTTAAGCATACCACGCTATGGAGAGGGTGAGGTGGGTCCCACATATCCCACCGCCACCGCGCGAATATGCTGCAGCGGCGGTGGGAATGCGTAAATGCATTACCCCCCGGACAACAAAAAAGGGGGTAATCGCTGTATCTTCTGAACCGATTTTGAAAATTCTTTTACCAATAGAAAGCCACGTCATTCGTGAGTGTCATAGGCTATATTTTAAGTTAAAGTTTCCACGGGAACGGGACCTACGCTGATAAAACCGCGCTGGACAGCTAGTCTATACTAATATTATAAAGAGAAAAGATTTGATTGTTTGTATTGAGTAGGCTCCAAAACTACTGGACCGATTTGAAAAATTCTTTCACCGATGGAAAGCTACACTATCCCCGAATGACATAGGCTATATTTAATTATGAAGTTCCCACGGGAACGGGAGTTACGCGGGTGAAACCGCGCGCGGGAAGCTAGTATATTAAATAAAATAGGATTTTTAAAGTAACTTACAAACGATTCATAGGCCGTTTTTACAATATCCTTTATTACATTAATTATGCAACTATAATAATAATAATAGCCATTTATTCCAAAAACTGACAATCTGAATTTTGTTTATAATAATTTATATAGTTATATAATGTCTCTCAGTTCGGTATGTCTTTTGACATAGGCCTCCTCCAACTGCTTCCATTGCACCCTGTCGGTTGCAACTCTGGTCAAATAAGGCCCCAAGGCTAGACGGAAGTCATCTTCCCATCTTCTTGTTGGCGTCACCGTTGTGTGCAAACATCTCTTGGCTACCAGAGAGTTAGGGAGCGTTCAAGTATTACGTAACGCAATCTGGGTCTCGTAAAACGTTACGATGCGTTACAGGGGCGGGAGGGGGTCTTTCTTACAACACGTTACGTAACATGGTTTCTAAAAAATTTGGAAATTAAAACTCACAAACCAAAACCAAAAAAAAATAAAAGCCAAAATTTATAAAAAATAAACAAAATATGCGGGTGTTGCGAATTAAAATTCTCTTGTTTTATTTAGTAGATTAAAACTATACCAAGTGTTAAAACTATTACATAACTTTTTACGACTTTAGGGTAAAAATGATCACTTGAGTGTTACGTAACGTATAGAGAGGGGGAGGGGGGGGGGTCCAGAAAAACGTTACGGTGCGTTACAAGAAGGGGAGGCGGGGTCAAAAATCTTCAAAAATTGCGTTACGTAATACTTGAACGCTGCCTTACCTGCTTGCTCCATTTCTCGGACTTGCAGCGTAACATGGGGCCAGTCCATCGCCATTTCAGCTGGTCAGTTCGAGTAAGTATGTCGGTTTTGGTTTTGTTTCTTATTTCAGTTGAGTTAATTTTATCGGTCAGTTTTATTGCCAACATTATGCAACTAAGTATAATTAAATTATCATTTAATTTATACTATAATGATAGTTAACTCGCTTTTTTGCCCATTAAAGTAGAACACAAATTAAAACAAAAGTTAATGAAATATATAGGTTAAACATACCAAATGGGCTATTATGTCGCAAAAATGTACGGTGTTGCCACATTACGGGGCATATCCGGGAAATGAGGAATTGGCAATACATTTTTTGTGCTCGACAAGTAATTAGAGACACAATTAGGTTGCAGAACCAATGTCGACTACATGTAACTGAAATTGGTTTGGGTTATAAATGTTTAGAAATGGCAGGTATAATTCTTAATTCTACTCAAAAAACAGATTAATGTGAAAGTACGTAGGTATGTTTCACAAAAAAGTGACACTTATAACCGCGGAGGTCATGGGTCGATCTTCTCGTCGAATAAAAAAAAAAGTGCTAAGATTTCTGTCGTAAGTAGTCTGGTTGGTTGAAGGACTCCGTGCCGCAAAAGCATGTTAAGCCGTTGGTCCAGATTGTTATATCATCATCAATAACATTCCAACCAGGGCAGAGTCAACATTCACCAACCAAGCCAAGCGTGGTGACTATGGAAAACATGTTTGGGGGAGACCCATGATCAGCAGTGAACGTTATACGGATTGATTATGATGATTATGATGATGATGATGAATATAGCTTAAGTTACTTCTGGATATAGTAGTATTTAAATCATATAGAATCTCCTTGAACGTATTATCACCGCTCCATCGGTACGTCCATGGTATTATATTCTCTTTACCAGTTTTGGCGGGAAATACGATCGTCTTACATAGGTATTATTATGTTTTTTTCTTCTTAATTATATGAAAAACTCTGTAACTATTAGCTGTTTGACATACATAAATTAATAACAATTATTGCAAGATTTATTAAAATAATCATCTTATAATTAAAATTATATCTAACATTTAGAATTGTTAATGGTGAAAGAATTTTAGAAATTGGTCCAAAAGATGTGTTTTTCTTTTTCGGACGGACATTTTTATTTAGCACCGAGTCTTTTTTTTTTTTTTTTTTCTTATTTTAAAAGACAACTCCCGCACTAGGGAAATAATTCCCTGTGTCGCGGGGGACTTTACAAACATACATTTCACGGACACAAAGAACACCCAGACTCAGAATAACTATTTGTGGTTCACACAAATAACTGTCCCGGGTGGGAATCGAACCCAGAACACCAGGTCTCAGAGGCAACTATCGTAACCACTGAGCCACCGGTGCAGTCCCTTTTGCTACTTCACCGGGCATAAAGGCGAGAAGAGCTCCAGCCTAGATAAATGGTTTAAACACTACAAACTAAGGAACCTGCGCAAGAGGGCGTCCCCTATGGGACTTGGACCTCGGCTCAGGGCGGTCGCTGACGAGGAGATTGAGGGATTATGGCTTTTAGTTTTTAAGTTCCGGAGCATATTCAATGGAAAACAAACAAACATACAATTAAATGTTTCCTATTTATAATATTAGTATAGATTAAAAAGTTACTTCAACTATTTCAATATCTACATAGCGGTGAAAGGTGCGCTTTATATAGAGCTTGTGGGTTTGATCTTCTCGCCACATAAGAAATCTTTGTGCAATGTTGAAGATATATTTCCAGGTGTGGTTGGTTAAAGGACTACCCTCAGTCTCTAAGAAAATGAACTAGAAGTTGGTTGGCCCAATTTTTATAATAAATTTAAATATCAAGTATTTATATTAATCATATAGCTACTGCAGCATTTTCCTGTTACATAATCACAACTGCGTTTACCAACTCCTTCCAAGCATGATGATTAAAGTAAATTCACCTATGGAGAAGACCAATGTTCACCAGTGGACTTTATAAAAAAAGCCATAATCCCTCAATTTCCCCGCCAGCGGCCCTTAGCCGAGTTCCAAGTCCCACGCCCGCTTGCGCAGGTTGCTTAGTACTGGAGGCTCTAGTAGAAGCCGCTCTTCTCGTCTTTATGCCCGGTGAAGAAGCAAATGCCTCGTAGCTAACAAACTACATAAAAAAAGGATTTTGTAGTCAGCAAAGTATCATAAAAAACTTTTATAGTATTATTTTGTTTAGTATAAAAATAACACTAATACATTGTAGATATTGATTAATACGAAAGATTGTGAGTATAAATGGATGTAGATATATTGATTAATTGACAAACAGATATATACTATATTTATTGAAGAATTATTTATCACTTTAGCACAAACAATAGTACTGAGGTGGACTTAATGCCTCAAAAAATAACTAGTATGATGAAAAAGCACAAATATAACCTACTAATATTATAAACGCGAAAGTTTGTAAATATGGACAGATGGATGGATGTTTGTTACTCTTTCACGCAAAAACTATTCAATGGATTTGGCTGAAAGTTTGCACGCGGATAGTTTATAAGCTGGATTAACATATTGGCTACAAAATATCACTGGACCCACTGGAGCAGAGTGACGTGGGTAAAACCGCGAGGCGCATTGTTTAATATATATTAATAGCACGCAGTAGATGATACCATATTATTATATAATATGCGTCTATAACTCACGCATATTTTTCCATCATTATATCTCACTATCGCATAATTAATCACAAAATTACATACTAAAAGTATAAATATCCTTAAACTATGTGACTGATCACGCTTCCATGCATTCAAGGTATTTTTTTGCCGACCGACATTTGTATTTAGCCACTAGGCTTTTATTACTGCACCGGGTATAATTTCACGTGTCATATCTAGACGTTTGAAGGCGTTATCACAACAATTAGCGATTGAATTATATTATGGAGTCGCGTGCTTCAACGGTGACCGGGCGGTGGCATGCGATCACCTGCAACGAGCGCATGAGTCGAGGTTAGCTTAGTGTGGATAATAAACTGTGGAGAGAGAAAAAAAACGCCATTTTTTAAATTTTAGGATTAGGAAAAAGACATGATTTTTTTTCTATCTATTTTAAAGTATATATACAGTAATACCTCGGACTTCGCGATAGGTGGGACCAAGGGATGGCCGTGTAAGACGAATTCGCGTAACCGACTTAGTTGTTTAACTTTGTATATAAATACAAAGTTAAACAACTAAGGCCACTGTGACCACTTGCAATTTGGATGCGGTTTTAATTTCTTCGTATAATAATAATGATTGGATATTTTATAGAGTAAGAATTATCTGTTAGTTATAGGTTTTTTTTATTATTATTAATTTATCTTCTTACATTGTAATTCTGACAAATGCAAGTGTATGTAAATACCTAAGTGCTGAATAAAACTCATTATTTCATAATTTCATTAAATACATATAAAGTTTGTGTAATCGGGACCAGAGACTAATGGAAACAATAGTTTAGAATTAATATGTACGATTACAAAAATAATTTATTTTACTATGAATAAATCAACTTAAACCGATGTTATTTTGATGTCGAAGTCTTCATATATGCGTCTCCTAGCGAGTTTATCTTCTTACGTAATCTTCCTCTATTCATTAATTTATTATTCATTTTTTATAATCGTTCGCACTGTTGATTCCGGTAGACAACATTTCTTTGTTTCTTGTTATGTTCAAATTCGTTTGACGATTACTTTAACTCGATCGATTTGAGCAGCCTTACACTACGTATGAGATATGCAAATCGTTTTTAAAAGCTAATCGGCTATTCTAAATTACATTTCAAAATTCATAAAACTATTGCTGGAATAACGATGCAAAAATTAAGTTCATGATTATACAATAATATAATTCTCGTAATTTCATGTACTTACGAAATCCATAAGGATTTCATTTCATATCTTATATCAATTAATTGTTTTTATACCATATCCACAAGTTTCTTTCCACGAAATAAATGAGCTCGATAGGATATGGCTAAAGTGAAATGGATTGAAATCTGCCATCAGCTCATACCGACGCCGTTACTTCCTTTAGCGTTTAATTGCAAGTCACCTTTGCCTCGTATCTTCAAGACATACCACTTTGGTGCATTCTACAACAAAGTAACTGAAATAAAACGATAAAAAAGGACTAAAACGTTAAATGAGAGCTTTCGGGTATTTTTGGGCCGAAATCATGTTCAATTCAATTTAATGAAATGGAAACATTTGATTCTTGTATAATGCCAATGTATGGCCTTCTAATTGTGCCCTTGAACAAAAAACAAAAATACCTCTATTTTTTTTCTATTATATCTCAATTTTTGTCCTGTGCAGTGTTCAGTGTCAAGTACACTGGACACTGGACTCGACAAAATTTATATATAAATTATCAAGTTATTAGGTATAGGATAGTTATAATATCAAGCACTAGCTTTCCGCGCTGTTTCTCCCGCGTAACTCCCGTTCATAGGAATTTCATAATTAAATATTACTTTATAGCCTTCTACAATAAATGGGCTAATTAACACTGAAGTAATTTTTCTAATCGGTCTAGGCGTTCCTGTAATAGGCACGTACAAGCAAACAAAGAAAAAAACAAACTCTTCAGCTTTATATATTAGTATAGAAATATTATATTAGCCCTAAGTGCAACTACAGTAGTTTAATCGCCATTCGAAGCCATTGGACGAGGTTGATCAGTTTGCCACATATCGTCGCTTATCTTTCTAACAGACTTATCTGTATTTTCGTCAAAAATTAATTATTCATACCATTTAAAACAATTTTGAAGACGAAACGATCATCGGTCTAATAAACGAATCTGTATCTTCAAGCGTTACCCAGAGAACACATTTTGGCAGGTAGACGTAAGTAGCTTTTTATACAAATATGGTTAGCAGAAATCATATTTGTATAAAAAGCGTAATTTTTGACGAAAATACAGATACGTCTGTTAGAAAGATAAGCGACGATATATTCTACCTACTACCGATTGACCATAGATCAGTTGATGATCGATCGGTAAATAAATAAAAAAAGTTTTTAATCACGTAAAGGTATTTGTAAATATTCAAAAGGAACACATTTTGGCTTATCAATAAATTACTGAGTTAAATTAATTTATTTTATTTTATTATTGCTACTTATTATTATAGTTTATTTAGCTTTAGCCTAAAAGCTGTGGTAGAAAGTATCGATCGAGTTTGATTCACCAATTATACCATTATGTAAATCGCTGATAGTCTGGTAACACATTCATATAGATTATAAATGAGCTTCCCGTATGCGGTTCAGTTTCTGTCCGATCTTCATAAAAAAATGTAGAATTTTGGAAATCGGCCCATTAGCTCCGGAGTTTATATACTATGTAGTAGGTATAGTATAGTCTTATGCCATATTAATCTTTTTTCAGTTCTTTGGTATTTCTATAATGTGGTTTTATAAGAAATTTTTGCTATTTTACCGGGCATAGAACGCATTTGGCTCCAACTGTACAAATTTCAATGCATCGATATTTATGCAGGAAACGAACGCCAACCAACTAACCAACCCGCTTGCTCAGCGTGGTGATTACGGCAACCCTCAATGACCTCATGTTCAGCTGTGGAAGTAAACTAGGGTAGCCATTAATGTTTCGGCGCTAAACGCTAACAATAACACGTCACACAGAGCCAAGGGGATTCTCCCATTGCGCACGCAGGACGATAAGACAAACAGGAGCGAGTATTGCGAACAAAGCAGCAGTTCCTATTTTTTTTGGTTTTCACGCCCATCGGGACCATTGCCTTGTTGGCCGGGACACTGGGACATGACGCTCGAAACCGGGACATGTCCCGGCGTACTAGGACGTATGGCAACCCTATGCTTTAAACGGTACATAACGCCATCTTGCCTTACGTCATGTCTTTATAATTTTCTATTTATTACCACCAATCCTTGCTACACTCTTTAGCAATTGACAAAGAGTAATCGACACTTCTACTCGATATCCCATATCGATTAGCCGATAGACATCGAACATGCTCAAACGAGTTCAAAATACCAGTTCTCGATATTAATGCGCAGACGCAACGTGACTAATCACCGTGTCTCTTATAATTAACAATGGTGATTATAAAACATTTATGTGGTGATAACCGCGGTGATTAACTGCGGATCGGCATGGTGATCCTTATGGTATGTTTTGCTTTTGTTTTGTGTTGTTTTAAAAGACAACTAGGGAAATTAATCCTTGTGTCGCGGGACTTTACAAACACTAAATTCAGGGACGTAAAAGCACCCAGACAACTATATGTGGTTCACAAAAATAATTGTCTTGGGTAGGAATCGAACCCGGTCTCAGAAGCAATTACCGTAACCACTGAGTCACTGCAGTCATCATCATCATCATCAGCCCGTATAACGTCCACTGCTGAACATGGGACTATATATATGGGGTATTTGCCATAGTCACCACGCTTGGCAGGCGGATTGGTGACCGCAGTATTATGTTGTACCACACAAGGAAACGCTGCTGCCCGTTCCATGATATACGATTATTATAGATGATGTTATAACAATCGGGACCAACGGCTTAACGTGCTTTCCGAGGCAAGGAGGGTAGTCCCTCAACCAACCAGACCCGGATAGAAATCTTAGAATTTACTGTCCGGCGTGGGGATCGAACCCACGACCTCCGTTTAAAGCGAGCCAAATATCGCTACGCTACGGAGGTTGTCAGTCATTGTTTTGTATTTTAAATACATATATGTGGTACGTATTACGTAAGTGTAATATATTCATGTGTCTTGGAAAGAACGTTAAGCCATTGGTCACAATTGCTGTAACATCAACTGTAACAATCGAATACCAGGTAATGGGCAGCAGCCTTTTTCTGTGCTGCGGTCACAATACGGACACAATACTGCGGTCACCAACCCGCCCTGCGAGGTGACTATAGCAAAACACCCATGGGAGGCCCATGGTTATGGCTCGAGGGATGCCCATGATCATGGCTCGTGGGAGGCCCATGGTCAAGGCTCCAGGAAGGCCCATGGTCATGGCTCGAGGGAGGCCCATGGTCAGCAGTGGACGTTAAATGGGCTCATGATCATAATTATGTATATTTATAGTATTCTGGTTTTAAAGCAACTGTCGTGCTATATCAGGTCTCCTATTTATTACTCATAGAAGTGGAGGTCGAAGCAGAGTCAGTAAGAGGGATACGTATGTAGTAGGGTTAAGTTCTTCATGGAAAGAAGATGAATGTAGTGCCGAAAGATAAAGCTGAAAAAATCATAGTATATACAGGGTGTCCCAAAAGATTACGTAGCTGGGAAGGGGTGTGATAGGGATGGTCACAAGGGTCAACAGAAAAATATAAAAAATTCCCTCTGGGTGTTTAAAAAAATAAATGGCATTTTTTAAAAGACTAAAAATTTTACACCTTGTGCTAACTGTACCTACAAATATGGCTGTATTTAAAAAAAATGCTGTTATGTTATCTTCAATAACAACAAGGTCATCAACATCAACATCAAAAATAACAAGGTGTAAAATTTTAAGTTTTTAAGAAAATGCCATTTTTTTTTAAATACCCATAGCGGATTTATTTTTTATTTTTCTAGTGACCATTGTGTCCACCCCTGTCACCCCCTTTCCCAGCTACTTAACCTTTTGGGACACCCTGTATACCGTCGCAGTTAAAGTGATAGAAAAAGGATTTAGGAATAATAATTTCTAATGGGCTTTATCATATGATAATAATATGCATATACTCGTGGCACTGGCTTGACGGTAGTCGCTTCTGAGACCTGGCATTCAGTGTTCGAATCCCATTCGGTACAACTATTTTGGTGAAAAACGAATAGATGTTCAGAGTCTGGATGCTTTGCTTTATGTCTTTGAATTTTGTCTAAGTAAAGTCTCCTGCTGTATAGGCCAAATTTATTTCTTAAAGACTAATAAGTATATTTGGTTCACACTAATAATTGTCCCGGGTGGGAATCGAACCCATAACACCAGGTCTCACAAGCAACTACCGTAACCATAGAGCCACCGTTACAGTCAATACTTTTTTTTACTAAAAATAATAATTAGCACTTTTAGAAAAATGTAATGTGCGTAAGTTATTGTATTCCTTGTATTCTAGAAATCACTTTTCAATGAAAAACTTCTCAGCTCACCATAATAATATATTTTAGTTCTTTACACAATATTAATTGATACAAAATCACCGGCACACGACGCAGCATTCATAAAGCAAGTACAACGGATGATTTAAGGCGCGCTCACACTGCGCATTGTAAGGGCGCACACCCACAGTAGCGGCCCACGACCGATCGGCTAGATCGGCCCGCCCGCCTCGTTGGGCATCAAAATGTGGAGGCGACTTTTTTATGTGCTTTTTAGTTACATAGGGCTTAGCAGAAAACTCTGGAAATAAATTCAAAATAAAATTAGTACACTGCGGTACTACCTTGGACTCCGAGGTCCAAGTACCATAGCGGGCGTCCTCTTGGTTGCTAAGTTTGTAATTTGTAAATCAAATGGTTTGGACGGGCGGAGGCGTTTGCTACTTCAACTTCCGTGCAAAAAGGCGATCAGGTTTCCAGCTTTATCAAATGGATAT
This sequence comes from Nycteola revayana, assembly GCA_947037095.2. Taxonomy (NCBI): domain Eukaryota; kingdom Metazoa; phylum Arthropoda; class Insecta; order Lepidoptera; family Nolidae; genus Nycteola; species Nycteola revayana. Next base: position 17,307,093 of record OX344858.2, on the reverse strand, counting down.
AAAACTATTAACTACATAATCTGCGGAATAATAGGATTTGGATCTAAGAGCGGATTTGGGAATAATGACTTCTTTTTCAGAAGTTTTGAGCAAATGTCGTAATGCTTTTCAGTTTGCGGGCCGTTTCCAAATATAAGAAAATAAAAGATTAAAGATTCTTAAATGTATGCAAATTAAAGGTCGGGAAGACGAGTGAGAATTGAGGAACATTTTTTTTTTTTGAATTGTTGTGCAACTCTCCCTCTGAAGAGTTTGCGAAAGGCCGAAAAGAAAAGGCCTTTTGATCTCTACTAAACGTCAAGAATATTGGCGTTATTAATTTAAAATTATATGAACATATACAAACTGAGCATAATTAATCAAAATCGACCACTCTAACAACTCAAGTTTAGGCCAAGAAGCTCTGTTTTATTTGGATGAAACATCTTTCCATCCATCAAAATCCTTCTCCATATTTACCACACAAACATTAACATAGAATAACTAAATGCGAGTAACAAATAAGGGAACATCCATTCAGTCATTGTGGGCCACATTTTAAATAATAATTGAATCAATTCTCGGCGATCGGCCATTGATTAATGCGAGTACAAGACAAAAATGTTTTATTGAATTTTAAGTTATGGATGCACCTTTATATCGGATTATTTATTTGTATTTAAGTGGGTGTTTTTGTGTATGATGTATTTGTAATACTGATTGGGATTAAGAATGATGGGAATAGCTTTTGGTTTGTAAAGTATGTTGGGGATAGCGTTGGGGATCTTGGGTATATGAATTGTACTTCCATTTTTAATTCCATTGCAAAACAGTGGTAGGTATGCAAGAACATTTTTACTAACAGCTTTATGCAAGACCAATACTATTTTTAATCAAGCGACCGTAGCCCATTAGCTAAGGCGTCGGACTTTAGATCTGGAGGTCGCCGGTTCGAACCGCATCTATTGTACTACCAGCGTAAACCCACTCGTAACACAAGCATTTAAGCTTAGCACGAGGGGTTAACAAGAATACTAGTAGACTGCTAAATACTGCTAGTAATCTATAAAAAAAAACTTAAACTTGGCTTTAAGTATTCTCCTCCTTCTCTTCTGCTCCTTAAACTATCTCTTCTCGTAAATGTCGGCCAAACCGCCAGGCAAGGAATCTTTGTGAAAAATCTACGATTTCTTTTCGGGTTTGGTTGGGTGAGAAACTAACATCCGTGCTTTGGAAAGCAGCTCCAGCATGAGGGTCCAGATGGCGAGGGAGATGCATCGCAGGCACACTTCTCCGGACGGCGAGACTAATAAATTCGAAACCCATAAAAATAAGTAAACCACCACCACCACGTGGAGCCCTGACACAGCAAGAAAGCGTCGCGGTAGACCCCGTAGAAGATGGCGGGATGAGCTGGACAAAACAAACGATCAGTGGCCTATTTTAGCCCTGGATCGAGGATGAAGAGGCATTTGCCCAGCAGTGGGATGATGCAGGCTAACAGCAACAGAAACCTCATTAAGGAATCTTTTTTTTTTTTTATTTCACCTACCCAGGTTTGTAATATTAATTGGTTAAGTATTAATATTTCTCGACAGTTATAAACTGTAAATATGAATAAGTTGTTTGTATAAATTGATATACACGTACTGTCGATATAAGTTATAAAGGAAGGAAGATATTTATTTGCAGTAGTGATTGATTGTCCTACACATAGTGGTAGACACACATAGAATAATAGTTTGATAGACGTGACAATTGACGTATCTAACGGCCGTAGCCCATTGGCTAGGGGCGTCAGACTTGTGATCTTGTAGTCACCGGTTCGATCCCCACCCATTGTACTATCTGAACATGGGCCTCACTCGCAGGGTGATTGCGAGTCACCACGCTTCACAGGCAGGTAGATGACCGGTATTATGTTAAGTTTGATGGACCAAAAGATTTTTATATTTCAAACTAGCTTCCCGTTCCCGTGGTTACGTTATAATTAAATATAGCCTTGATTAAATAGCCTATAGTCTTACTCAATTAATGAGCTGTTTTAACACTGAAAGAAGTTTTCAAATCAGATCAGTAATTCCTGAGATTAGCGTGTTCTAACAAACAAAAAACTCTTCAGCTTTATATTTTAGTATAGATGGTTATAAAAATAGTAGTCATAATGAAATAAATAAAAATTGTTTATTGATAATGAGGTAAACAAAATGGGAATTCGTTTACTAAAATATCATCAATTTACAATCATTGATTACTGCTGCCATCTGGAGTAGAACATTTATATCAATATCTTACAAGAATTTTGTGAAATCTTTTGAAACCTCCTTCAGAGACCTTGGGTTGTTCCTATTAACTTTATTTTTAAAGTAAAAGTATAAACATAATATATGAAATAATTAATTACATATAACATTAATTAATTTGTTAATATTTATACAAATCAGTCTGTTATTAATTTATTACTCTTTGTCCTAACATATTTATCGGCAGGCGTATCCACTTAATAATTATGCAAATAGAAATTAGCAATCGATTATGTACGCTTACGAGTTGGTAATCGATACCGGTTCTATTAAATCGATTAATTAAACGAATTACGTAATGTTTTTTTTTTTTTTTTTTTTTTTCTTTATTTTTAAGGGTTTTATCGCACAGCGATAATGTCACCCTATTAAGTAACAAAATACATATTATTTACATTTACAAATTTTAACCACTTAAACCTTCTAAAACTAGCTTATACAATATCCTCGCTTTATTACTTAAAGGAGATGCCAATATCGTGTTACACATACCAATATTATGACCATCCAAGACTTTATTACGACTTCTCCTGTTTCGGACACACTCCATCAAAACATGTTGCAGACAATGTTTTTATTTGTTCCGAGAGGAATTAGGATATACATACACATATATTTTGCTACTTCACTGATCATAAAGGCAAGCAGAGATGGAGAGAGATGGTTTAAAGTTAAAAATTATGCCACCAGCGCAGGAGGGCGCCCTTATAGATGGGAGAGCTTCTGGGAGATCTTGAGGCTCGCTGAATTGGGGGTGGCACGCGTCGTGGGCCACATAGAAGGATTGGGCTTGTAGGTGGCTCCCAACAAAACCGAGGCATTGTGGTTCCACAGCCCTCGGGAAGAGCCACCAAACATGCAGCTAAGAATAGATGTCGCCACGGTGCTAATTGGGCCGACTGTTAAATACCTCGGCCTAATCTTGGACAAGTGGGATTTGGATCTGGGGAAAAGGCGATTGCTGGCGGATAGACTGAGGGATTTTGACTTTTAGTTTTTAAGGAAGTTTTGGGCACCTGTTGCTCTACGTTACAGTTAGTGGGCCTCTCGGACTTCAGGTTCTTTGCAAACTGAGGGTCGGGATGGCGAGGGGATTTTGCAACAATATACCTAGTGTAAATTCCATATTTATAAAATCGTATATTGAACCTCGAGGCGGTATCTATAAGTCGCGTTTTATACGGACTTTTTTTCGGGTCTGGTAGGAAGAGGGATTACCATCCGTGCCTTGGAAATCAGATCAGCCTAAGGGTCAAGACGGCGAGAGCTACGCGTCGCGGGCGCACTCTTCTCCGACAAGTCAAACTTTAAGAACATTTTTGAAGCATCTATCAAGGATACTTGCCGTGTGGTTTCCGGCTTAGAATAGACCACCCCATGTCCTCCCATGGGTGTCGTAAAAGGCGACTAAGGGACATATGGCTGATGGTTGGGCTGCAGCGTCTATTAGCTCAAGGTTTACATCTTACTGCGATTACCAATCCGCCTGCCGACTGTGGCGATTATGACAATATCCCTCTGAGGAGGCCGAAACGGGCTCATACAGTACAGTTTAATAATCAGGCTTGTTTCTTGCTCAGATTTTTACACTGTTTGCAGCAATTTTTATTATTTTTTAACGTTATATCGATGACTGTGTGATATCCTGAATATTTAAGAGCAAATATTCTTCACACTTAATGTCACTGTCTGCACTTAAGTTAACTGAGTATCGTACCTGCATTAATTTGCGCCCAAAATGGAGTTACCATTACATATTAGGGTGACTATATCATATTGTTAGTTTTAGACTGTCTCATTGGTTTTGACGATATCCTACTTCCTACTTACATTATAAACGCAAAAGTTTGTAAGTATCGATGGATGTTTGTTACTCTTTTACCTAAAAACTACTGAATGGATTTGGCTGAAACTTTGCACGCGGATAGTTTATAAGCTGAATTAACATTTAGGCTACAAAATATCACACTCAGACCCACTGGAGCAGAGTGACGCGGGTAAAACTGCGGGGCATTTAGTAGCTTACTTCAAGACTACGGAAAGATTTTCAAGAGTCTATCCAACGAGTCGCGCGAGTACTTTTTTTCAAGGATTAAAGTTCATTGGAAGATATCACGATCAGGTCTTCTACGTTATAGTGTGGGACAGTATCTACCAGTTTCCTTCATCATTGTCACCATACATAGCACATATCGCTCAAATCTGCAGGTCAGTCAGCCGCTACCGTTCCAAAGTATTTTATTAAAACCGTATTAAATGTTCCGAATTTCGAGCGAATCGGTATTTTGCGCCTGATTACCATCTATAAAGGTCTGTTTACAATGAAAACGATTATTTTATTAGCTTTATTCGGCTGGAGTTTCTTTCGATCGAGTAAAAATCGTATTGCTAAATTACTAATTAGGTGAATAAATAAGCAAGCTTGTTGCAGACTTGGATAATAAATGGACCATATACTTAAAACAGCCTACTTCGTAGCGTAGCGGTATTCGGCTCGCTTTAAATCTTGGAGGTCGTGGGTTCGATTCCGACGCTGGACAGGAAATATTTGCGTAAATTGTAAGATTTCTTCCGGGCTCTGGTTGGTTGAGGGACTATCCTCCGTGCCTCGGAAAGCACTTTAAGCCGTTAATTGTTGTTACATCATCTATATCAATTGTATACCAAGGGACGGGCAGTAGCGTTATACTTTGTATTACAACATAATACTGCGTCCCTCTAACAACCAGACCCGGAAATAAATTTACACAAAGATTTCTTGTGCGGCGGGGGGATCGAACCCACGACCTACGATATCTTTACCATTTCGCCACGGAGGCTACAAATAACATATTCTTTCTAAAATCGTTTAAGGATGTGAACTCGCCTTAGTGTTATCCTTGTTTTTTGATGTTTTTACATCAATCTATCTCTTTCTCACCGAAATGTAAATGATTTTGAATCGTTCAAATGTCCAGCATTTCTATAGAGATGAAAATTTGTTACGTTCATAGTAACTGTACCTAATGATGTAATACAAGCTCATTCAACACTAGCGGCGCCCCACGGTTTTACCCACGTCACTCTACTCCAGTGGGTCGGAGCGTGATACTTTGTAGCATTTATGTTAATCTAGCTTATAAACTATACGCGTGCAAATTTTCAGCCAAATCCGTTCAGTCGTTTTTGGGTGAAAGAGTAACAAACATACATCCATACATGCTAGTTTAGCGTTCATAATATTAGAAGGATTTAAAAAAAATATAATAACGACAACTAACGTGCCGTAGAGGTATAATTCTCGCTTTAAGTTTCGGAGGTCGTGGGTTCGATCCTTACTCCGGACTTAATCGGCTAATAGCTTTATGTTGAATGAAATATTTCTTTCCGGGTCTACTGGTTCCGGGGACCCTTAGTTTTTAAAGAACTTTTCGATGCCCTCGTAGAGCCGAAGTCTGAGAGGGAACTGTGACGTAGAGTGACAGTTGCACAAAACTCCCCTAAACAACTAAAAGCTATAATCCCTCAATCCCTCCGTCCACAGTTATATAAACCACTGAATAAGGCTAGAGCTCTGCTCGCCTTTATGCCCGGTGAAGTAGCAAAAGCCTCGTGGCCTCTGTCCCTCCGTTAGAAAAAATACGGTAGATATTAAAAAGAAATAAATCAATTCAAATTCGGAAATATTGAAGGGTATTGACCTATGATACTATAGACTACAATAATATTATTGAAATTTAAAAAAAAAACTTAATTAAATTGATTCACTGTTTGACTGGAAGTACAATAAAATGACGGGAAAGGTGCTCTACTTTGTATATTTTTTTATAAAAATGATATGCTGTTAATAATTAAATACCTAGGTTCTTATGTATTTGTTTCAGAAAACAAAGGCCTTTAAAGTTTGTCATATAAAATAATAATACTACTTTAATATACTAATAATGCCGCCGTGTGGTTTCCGGCTTAGAATAGACCACCCCATGTCCTCCCATGGGTGTCGTAAAAGGCGACTAAAGGACATATGGCTGATTGATGGGCAGCAGCATCTATTAGCTCAAGGTTTACATCTTACTGCGATCACCAATCCGTCTGCCAAGCGTGGTGATTCTGGCAATATCCCTCTACGATCCTGGCTTGCCAAGGTCTGTTAAGAGGAGGCCCATGTTCAGCAGTGGACGTAAATGGGCTGTTCATGATGATGATGCTAATAATTATTGTAATAAAATAAGTACACAGTGTAATACAGATTGTGTCAGTCAGTTTTATGTTGATACTAGGCATCTCGGGTAGTTTCATCGACTTTACTGCAGTTCCCGTAGAAATTAATTCATAAATACATTTGGAGATTCACTTCTCATTTTATTAAATATTATACTTACCAAAAATATTACTTTTTAATTCTAATTTTAAAATTCCATAAAAGGTAGGTTTAGTAGAGCCACATTTCCACCGTCTTTCAACACCTGAATGGTCATCGTAATACAGTTGCCACCTACTGTCCAACTTATTGAAATCAATTCCAAAGCTATGATCATCGATTCTTTATTTATTGTCCATCATATCACATCTAACACCACTTCTACTCACAAACCAAAATCCACCTTAACTACAAAACTATAGAGTTGAAGTTCAAATACCAACCGCAAGTATAAGATTCGAAATATAAAATGACAATTTTAAATGTTGCATTCGAAAAAGTGTGATTGTCAACTGATGAATCTTAAAACTATAGATTTAAGGTTTAAATTCGTCTGTAGTTATTTTAAAAGGTGACGGTGACATTGTCAATCCTGCTGATAGTTTTCTATTAAAAGTTACGTCACAAAAACCCAATGATTCGAGGTTTTTCGAAGTGGTTCCCATCGAAGCCTTCAAATAATATAATTGTACTGTACTTTAAGATTTGGATTAAATAGTTTTTGTTGGAGTACGATCATCCGAATTCGATTTATAGAAATTAAGCGATTGTGTCAATTGTTATCTACATGGTAAAAAACGATCGCGCTTTAGATCAAAGAATTGTTATGTTAGAAGCCATTTTTTTGTAGCAGTTTGTATGCTTAGCATGAAGGCTGGCTGTGATTTTCCACATAGGATTTTTCCATAATTATTGGGATATATTGATATGCTGAAGACATGTCTAACTAAATTTTCCCTCAGTCATTTTTAAGGCAGATGTGTCGCTCAACTTTACAATTCGCAGGCCTCTCGGACTTCGGGTGCGACCATTCCACAAAGTCCCCTTAATAGAAATATATACATATTATTATATTATACAAGAGAAAAAGTATTAAGCACTATAGTATTCTACAAGTCTCAAGAATATACCGATAAAGACCCTTGATAAATAGAAATTGACAGGCTTAAAAGGCTATCGAAGGCTATCGAGTTTCTTTTTTAAACTAGACTTATGACGTCACAAAATGGCTGCCAGCGTTTTCGGCGGTAAAAGAAAAATATATATTTATTCAGAGCTTCGTAGTTAAGCTACCCATCTGCTAATTTCCTGATATATGAATGTTATAAATGCTGAATAATAACCTAGGAGAGATCCCTCAACTATCAACACCCGGGAACATATTTTATTTTAGACAATTATTATCCCCGGTCAGGAAATCGAACCCAAGATTTGCGAGACTTAAAGTGAGCTATAATCCGCTGGGATGTTAGATTGAATAATTACTGTTCTTTGCTTAGATTTACGGATACAAAATATATACCGAGATTTTTTTTTGTCGGTACTCTGCGAAATGATTTATTTTTAGCAGTACCTATGTTCAATCAATCTATGTGTATTGAAGCGACCGTAGCCCAATGGCTAGGGCGTCGGACTTGTGATCTTGAGGTCGCCGGTTCGAACCCCACCCATTGCACTACCGACGTGAACCCACTCGTAACACAAGCATTATAGCTTAGCACGAGGGGTTAACAAGAATACTAGTAGACTGCAAAAAACTCTGATAGAAATCTTTTTTTTTTTTTTAAAAGAAAGCAAAAAAAAAATATTGGTATTTTTAATGACTTTTGAAATTACATCCCTAATTCACTACATAGTATAAAACAAAATCGCTTTCTCTGTCCCTATATCCCTATGTCCCTTTGTATGCTTAAATCTTTAAAACTACGCAACGGGTTTTGATGCGGTTTTTTTAATAGATAGAGCGATTCAAGATGAAGGTTTATATGTATAACATCAGCATTGCGCCCGTGCGGAGCCGGGGCGGGTCGCTAGTATATTATAAACTAGCTGGTGCCCGTAACTTCGTCCGCGTGGTGGCAAACTGCGGAATACTGATCAAAAATAATATTAAACGAGTAAAGGATCATTATTTTTGTACGTTTGTCTATGATGCCTAATATATATTTATTTATGTATTAGTATGTAAATGTATATTTTATTCTTCATAGTCAATATTATTTCAGGTTCATCTGTATCTTGGTTTCCTAAACCTACACACTATTCTTGTTTTCTATTTGTTTTTTCCTTTCGCGGTTCTCCTCGAAGAAATTAAAGCAGTAGGTATATTTTTCTTTTTAATGTTAAGTGTGTTGATAAAGCAAATAAATAAAATATAAAAATGAGAATTTTTCCATATTTATAATATTTTTAATCGTTTTAATATTCTGAATATATTTAATACCTGTATATAATTATGGATATAAATATTAAATACACATATTTAGTTGATGATACTATCTAAATTGACTATAATGTTAGTGAGAAAAAGTCAAAGGCGGCATATTATGATTTAGAGATACCTACGTGACAATTATACGCTTTAATTTGTGTGAGAAAGATATACCTACTTAAGGAGATTATCAATTTTTTTTTTTATTATTTATGTAGAACCAAGCTTACAGACGTGAACTTAATGCCAAAGCATGCCAAGATATTTTCTGCGAGTCAATCTTGTTGCAGAGAAAAAGAGAATAGGTGTACATTTAGTCTAGACAAGGATATTATCAGCATCATCAGCCGGTATAGCGTCCATTGATGAACATGAGCCTCCTCCCGAGAGAGGGAATTTGACATAGTCACCACGCGTGGCAGGTGGGTTGGTGACCGCAGTTTTATGTTGTACCAAACAAGGAAACGCTGCTGCCCGTTTCTTGATATACGATTGTTATAGATGATGTTATAACAATCGGGACCAACGGCTTAACGTGCTTTCCGAGGCACGGAGGGTAGTCCCTCAACCAACCAGACCCGGAAAGAAATCTTAGAAATTACACAAAGATTTCATGTCCGGTGTGGGGATCGAACCCACGACCTCCGAGATTCAAGGCAAGCCAAGGAGACAGCAATATTATGTTGGTATATACGATTATTACAAATTATGTTATATTATTATAGCAATAGGCTTAACATGCTTTGCTCCAGGCACGTAGGGTAGTCAAGACTACCCCAACCGGATTATTAAAAACATACCTACATATGAATATAAACTTTATATTAAGACATTTTAATATTTAAATTAGTAGTAAGTTTATGTACAAAGCAATGAGCGCATATCCCGCCATTAAACGTAACAGTTTGGCGGGAAGATGATAGTATTTAAAATACCATTGCATATTTTTGTAAAAAAAAAAAAACTTCGATTTTACACTAAGACTTCTTGTCCGGCGTGCGAATCGAATCCACGACCGATACTTAAGCAACTCTTGTACCGCTTCGTCACGGAGCTTGTATCATATAATTAAAACTATAAAATTAAAATTTAACGACAAAAATAACAAACCGTAACTAATTTGAACCATCGCCGAACGCAGGTGACTACAAAAAGATAATGAAAGAAAACAAAAGGTGAAAGAAAGTTTTTCAAATAATTCAACCCCATAGCACACTCCCCTAACGAAGCCTGGAGGAATTAATTAGGGCCAAAGATCGTGATTTATGCTTTCATTTTTAAGCCCGATGTCGCACTGGTACTTACTATTGGTAAGTCGTAGGGAAGTATATATACTAAAGGGTTGTAACTCAGTTTACGTTTCGTTTTTACTCGACTACGACAAAAGGCAATCTCCGTGACGTATGTGTTTCGCATAGCCCTGAGGCTTTTGCTACTTCACCGGGCATAAAGGCGAGCAGAGCTCCAGCCTAGATAAATGGTTTAAACCCTACAAACTAAGCAAACTGCGCAAGAGGGCGTCCCCTATGAGACTTGGACCTCGGCTCAGGGCGGTCGCTGACGGGGAGATTGAGGGATTATGGCTTTTAGTTTCTTTAGGGGAGTTTTGTGCAACTGTCGCTCTACATTACAGTTCACGGGACTCTCGGACTTCGGGTCTTAAGATTTCTTTCCGGGTACGGTTGGTTAAGGGGCCCTGCGTGCCTCGGAAAGCAGTTTAAACCGTAGAGCGCAATTGTTATAACATCATTTATAATAAGCGTATACCTGGAAATAGGCAGCAGCGTTTCCCAGTGTGTTACAACGTAATACTGCGGTCACCAACACGCTTGTGTGGTGACTATGGCAAAACCCTCCCGAGGGAGGAGGCCCATGTTCAGCAGTGGACCATATACGACTTTATATGAGCAGTGGACATTCCTATAGACTTCAGGTTTATAGGAATTTCCACAGCTGGACAAACTGTAAAGTGGAACAGCAGGTGATGATGATACCATATCGTTACATACATTACGATACATTTTGGCACTATAGTTCATCACTGGAAATTCATCTTATACTAATACTAGCAACCCGCCCCGGCATCATCATCATCATCAACAGCCCGTTTACGTCCACTGCTGAACATGGGCCTCCTCTTAACAGACCTTGGCAAGCCAAGATCGTAGAGGGATATTGCCATAATCACCACGCTTGGCAGGCGGATTGGTGATCGCAGTAAGATGTAAACCTTGAGCTAATAGATGCTGCTGCCCATTCATCAGCCATATGTCCCTTAGTCACCCTTTACGACACCCATGGGAAGACATGGGGTGGTCTATTCTAAGCCGGAAACCACACGGATGGCCCCGGCATCGCACGGGTGCAATGCTGATGTATCATTCATATAAAACTTGCTCTTAAATCACTCTTTCTATTAAAAAAAACCGCATCAACATCTGTTGCATAGTTTTAAAGATCTAAGCATACATAGGGACGGACAGACAGCGGCAAACGACTTTGTTTTATACTATGTAGTGATATAAAGAGTTTCTTTGTTTGCTTGAACGCGCTAATCTCAGGAACAACTGGACGGATTTGAAAAATTCTTTCAGTGTTAGACAACCTTTTTATTGAAGAAGGCTATAGGTTATATTTTATTATGAAGTTTCAACGGGAACGGGAGTTCCGCGGGTAAAACTACGCTACTATAATATATTACTTACAATCAGCAAATTTCTACTGCTCCGGTGAATTTCACAAAATTTCCGTAGAAAATGTGAATGATGAAAGTGTTCGAGTTCTGAAACAAATGGTAACGCGGATGGCCTCTGATTAAAAGTTTCCCTGTAAAACCTTTTTATATTCCAAAGGATAAGTCGTAGAGAATTCGCTTTACTTTATCATTGATGGTCCTCTTTGCCGGCTAGAATTTACAACTCTTTTACAATAGTTTAATTTGTTTTTCTTTGATAGATCGGCCGTGTTTTGGTTTGGAAGAAGAAACCTTTAGTAAATTTACTAGATTTATTTTCAAATTTTAATTTGTTTCGGTAGACTAGCTTCTCGCGTGCTTTTACCCGTTCCCCGGGGTTTCCAACACTGAATTTTTCAAATCTAGTAGGCTAGCAGTTCCTGAGATTATCCCGTTCAATCAAACAAACGAACTCTTCATCTTTAATATTGATATAAAGCCGCCGCTACGATTTGGAGACAGATGTTTTACTTTTTAAGACAACTTCCGTTCTTGCCAAATTAATTCCTGTGTTGCGGCTTTACAAACACTCAATTCACGGACACAACGTACACCCAGACTCAGAAAAACTATATGTGGTTTAGACTCGAATCGAACCCAGAACACCAGGTCTCAGAAGAAACTGTTATAACCACTGAGTCACCGGTGTAGTATTAGTATTATCGATACATACTAATAAATAAAATTGAAGTGTCTGTCTGTTATGTAAAGATAACAGATTTTTACGAAATGGTACAATCTAACATTTTATCGTCTGACTGTTTGTTCCAGCTAATTTCAGTGACGGCTGGACTGATGTTGACCAAATTCCAACGTAGAAAGCATATTTTATAAGGTACTAGCTGCTCCCCGCAGTTTTATCTACGTTACTCTGCTCCAGTGGGTCGGAGCGTGATGTTTTGTAGCCTTTATGTTAATCCAGCGTATAGCCTATCCCGGTGCAAAATTTCAGCCAATTACGTTCAGTCGTTTTGGCGTGAAAGAGTAACAAACATCCATCCATCCATCCATACTTACAAACTTTCGCGTTTATAATATTAGTAGGATAATATACGCTAATTTTTATTTTGTTCGTGTATTCCTTCTTACCTTCAAAACAATAGCTAGTAATAAATATTGTACTTCAAATAAGAATAACAATATTAATAGGCTGGATGTTTCTCACACCGACAGAGGAGCTTCTGAAATTGCGACAAGGCTTACATGTCATCATCATCATCAACAGCCCGTTTACGTCCACTGTTGAACATAGGCCTCCCCTTAAAAGACCTTGGCAAGCCAGGATCGTAGAGGAATATTGCCATAATCACCACGCTTGGCAGACGGATTGGTGATCGCAGTAGGATCTAAACCTTAAGCTAATAGATGCTGCTGCCCATCCATCAGCCACATGTCCCTTAGTCGCCTTTTACGACACCCATGGGAGGACATGGGGTGATCTATTCTAAGCCGGAAACCACACGGCAAACAGCTTACACGTAGTTGCTCTAATATATTTTATGGTGCTCTATGCAACATGATCACAGAATACTCAAAATCAACAATCTCCACACGTACATTCAACATAACAGGCCATAACTCCTCCATTTAAAATATTAAACAAACATCTACATTTGCCATTTTGTACGCGCATTCACCATAGCACTTTCGTCCGTTTGACACTACAAAACTACTTACAAATGCCTCGTCGGCTTCGCTTCATACAGACTTAAAGGGCATTTTTTATCTTCAACATCGTCTATCCATCTCACTTTATCACCAATAATGTTACAAACTAGAATGAGACAAAACATCTCGCCAGTAACCCTTTTGATGTCGCCGCCCGCGGTCATTGCATCGCATAAGTTATTCGCTGACTTTTTTTTTCATATCGAAAACTAAGAAAAAAGTTATAATGATTGTATGTTGGTATTTTGGTTTGGTAGCAATTTTCGGTAATCCAGGACGACTGACGGAGTACATCCTAAAATTATACGTCACAAACTTAAATTTAGAGTGGGTTAAATGAATTTGAACCTTGTTTTCATGCTTCTACAATCTGATTTCGATTTTCAAGTGTTATTATAAACGTGGTTTTGCAAATTACAAAGGGCTAATTGATTTCGGTAGGAGCTTGATCGGTTGAGACTAAAATTGGTCGATTCGTTTCACCAGTGTTTGTTTGTTTCGTTGTTTAATGGATACACAAATGATTGAAATTACGATTGTTGCCTTTCCTCCAATTATTGGCTTCTGGATAAAGAGAATTTGGATGTAATTGAGTTGAGTTTCTGATTGATTTTGAATGAGATTTTGGGCAGTATGCTATTAGGTTGAAAGGAAATATCAGTTTATATTTGTTTATTTCTTTCAATTTTGTTTTATTTATTATAAACATTAATATAACTACGATTGTGATTTAAATTGGGTAAAACATGATTAAGTGTTGTATTTAATATGTTATAGGCTTCGTTATTTTAATTAATAGAAAATATTCTGTCTGTATATTCTTTTATTTGTTTAGTTATTCAAATTCAAAAATATTATTATTTCTTTTTAACTAAATGACGAAGCGAACTAAGATGGAACACGTTTGCCTAGCAAATGTCCCTTCCCCTTCTAACTCCCGCGCGTTTTCAACCACCTAGATCCCGTTCTCAAAGAAATATTAATTTAAAATATCGTCTAAGACAATCACAAATGACGTGGCTTTCTATTGGCGAAAGAAGTTTTTAAAATCGGTTCAGTAGATCCAAAGATTAGCCCCTACAATGTCACAAACTCATAAACTTTTCCTCTTTATAATATTAGTATAGATTAATATACTATAACATTATAAAAAAGAAAGATTGAAATGCTGGCTACGGAACTAAAGGAACAGACATAGTCCCTCAATCTTCCCGCCAGCGACTGTCCTGAGCTGAGGTCCAAGTCCCACAGGAGATTCCCTGTTGCACAGGTTGCTTAGTTTGTAGTTTTTAAACTCGCTGCTGGAGCTCTGGACGCCTTTATTCCCGGTGAAGTATTAAATCTGGCTTAATACATACCGACAATTCTAGGACATAAGTACTTACGGTTGTACTGACCTTTGGAAAAATTTGGTCGTAAGTGTCAGCTTACGATAAAAGCACATACGAGGAATGTTTCTGACGTATATTGGCACATTAGAAATTATGCTTATGAGCTTTAGAATTGTTTGATTCACTTAGTTTTTAAGTCTAGGTAATAGGTATGTTTAACCTACAAGTTTTTACCCATACTTTAAAAACATCTGCGGTTACAGATCTAAACAATGAATCAGAATCAAAATTTATGATGTGTAGTTATCAATATGTAATAGTGTTGCCTATCGATAGTCGACTATCAATATACTATCGATAGTCTATCGATAGTTGACGTCATGTCAATAGTATCGATAGTCTATCGATAGTATCGATATTAGTGATAGTATCGATACTATCGAGGATCAATTTGTGTTAAGGAGCAATACTATCGATAGTATTGCTCCTAAACATGGGCTGGTCTTCGATAGTATCGATAGTTTTACAAACCATCGATAGTATTGATAGTTTTAATCATTTAATGCAACGATACTATCGATAGTATCGATACTATCGATACTATCGATAGTATTATAATGTAATAGTATCGATACTATCGATAGTATCGATACTATCGATAGTATTATAATGTAATAGTATCGATACTATCGATAGCACTATCGATATTGTTACTATTTTTCGAGGTCATCTATCGATAGTGAAACTATCGATAGTTGGGCAACTCTAATATGTAATATAAATATGCCATGTGGTTTTTAGAATAGACCACCCCGTGTCTACCCATGGGTGTCGTAAAAGGATCATCAACCCGTTGACGTCCACTGCTGAACATGGGCCTCCTCTTAACAGACCTTGGCAAGCCAGGATCGTAGAGGGATTTTGCCATAATCACCACGCTTGGCAGACGGATTGGTGATCGCAGTAAGAAGTTAACCTTGAGCTAATAGATGCTGCTGCCCATCCATCAGCCATAATATGTCCCTTAGTCGCCTTTTACGACACCCATGGGAGGACATGAGGGGGTCTATTCTAAGCCGGAAACCACACGGCATATAAATATACTATTAAGATTAAAATAAAATCTTTGTACCTACGAGAAGTTCAATAATTTAATATGCCATAAGCTTATTTAATTGCATATAACCTGAATGATAGATAGTTATCCGTTGCTTTGACTTCTAACTATATATTTGAAAGTGATTGTAATTACTGTTAGCTGTAACTGTAAATAACAACTGTGGCTTTAAACAACCTCTGGGATATTTAACTACATTTGGTATGATATAGCCTTATATTTAAAAGGTCTTAAATATATTTAAGGGTTCCAGGGACGAAAAGCATGTTTTTTTTAAAGATTACTGGCAGAGTTTGGATGTCTACTAGTATTCTTGTTAACCCCTCGTGCTAAGCTAAAATGGTTTTGTTACGAGTGGGTTCACGTCGGTAGTGCAATGGGTGGGGTTTGAACCGTCGACCTGAAGATCACAAGTCCGACGCCCTAGCCATTGAGCTACGGCCGCTTCAAATATTGCCTTGCCTTGTTCAAAGACACCTCCCACACTAGGGAAATTACCCCTGTATTTTGGGGACTTCAATCCATGGACACAACGCACACCCAGACTCAGAACTATTATTTGAGGTTCACACAAATAATTGTACCGCGTGGGAATCGAACCGAGTACACCAGGTTTCAAAAGCCTTGGCGTGGCTAAGGATTGCCACTACGTCGCGTACACCGTATGACTGCCTTGGCCTTAGAATTTTGGCGGTACACCCGAAATCAGGGGGAAAGACTAATAAGAATTCGTCTTAGAAAATATTGAAACACTAGCTGCGCTTCGCGTTACTCTGCTCCAGTGGGTCGGAGCGTGATGTTTTGTAGCCTATATGTTAATTGAGCTTTTTAACTATCCCCGTGCAAACTTTCACCCAAATCCATTGAGTAGTTTTTGCTTGAAACAGTATCAAACATACATACTTACAATGTTTCGCGTTTATAATATTCATTATCATCATCATCATCAGCCCATATAACGTACACTGCTGAACATGGGCCTCCTCCCGGGAGAGGGTATTTACCATAGTCACCACGCTTGGCAGGCGGATTGGTGACCGCAGTATTATGTTGTACCACACAAGGAAACGCTGCTGCCCGCTCCTTGATATACCATTATTACTGATGATGTTATAACAATTGGGACCAACGGCTTAACGTGTTTTCCGAAGCACGGAGGGTAGCCCCTTAACCAACCAGACCCGGAAAGAAATCTTAGAATTTACACAAAGATTTCCTGTTTGGCTCGGGGATCGAACCCACGACCTCCAAGATTAAAAGCGAGCCATAAGACGCTACGCTACGGAGGTTCTTGTGTTTATAATATTAGTATTTACAAATAAAACAAAGCGTCACAAAGGAATCAATCAAAGCTAACAACTCAGAATATCAAACAGTCAACATACTCCACCCTCTTTCCATGCTTAAATAGCCAACCGACATCACCAATCAAGTCAAAACTGAGTCTTATTTTCATACCAATAAGATACAATATTTTTCAACACACTCTACATGATCGACTGGTCTCGAAGTTGTCGTGAATGGAGGACTCTCGAGAACTCTCGAGAACAATCTGTCGGAAAATGACGAGAAAAACAAACCTTTGTCACGATTCGGAATCGAAGGTTTAATTACATATTGGAAAGGATTTTTTTTTATGCTATGGGTGTTTTTCTATGCTATGGGTGTGTAATACTATATGGGAATACGTCCTACTTGTGAATTGATACAGTTTAATAAGATTAGCTAAACAAAATAATGTTAAAAAAATCCAAATAGTCAAGTCATTGAGGACTTGATTCTTCGCTGACAATTAAGACGAGAGTGGATGAAGGTGATATGTCGCATTTTCGAGTTTTTGTGTTTTTTTGCATAGATGAAGGTGATATGTCAATACAATACGACTACAGATCTTAAACCGTCCATTTAAGTCTTTACGAGACAACTACATTCATCTTAGCACCTCATTTTCAATATGTAAACTTGCAGAAAAGTTTACTTTTGTTTATGAAAAAAGGAGTTATGTCAAGATTTTTTTTCAAATTAAATAATTAAAAATATAAATTTGTTTGGTTGCTTTCATACCATTAATATTTCAGGTTATTTACACAACTTGGCATCATAGTTTAATACAAACATTAGTTTTATAGCGACTTATGTCAAAAAATAAAAGTGAAACTTTAACTTCGATTTACTCCAAATTTCAATTATGTGACTTATCACCTTCATCCACTCACGTCTTGTTGGTTCTTATTCATTAGCTCTAGGATACTCACCATCTCACTGCAATCACCAATCCGCCTGCCAAGCGTGGTGATTATGGCAATATCACTCGAGGACCCTAGCTTACTAAGGTCTGTTAAGAGGAAACCCATCTTTAGTAGTAGACTAACTTTAACGAGCTGGAGTACAGTACAGTACAGTTGTATATAATTATATTATTATTGTAGAAACTCTGTCTTTTTCTCTCTCTACTCCCTCCCGATCCTTAGTTTGCTAAGAACCTTCCGATGCCCTCGTAGACCCGAAGTCCGAGAGGCCCGCGAACTGTAAAGTAGAGCGACAGTTGCACAAAACTCTCTTAAAGAAACTAAAAGCCATAATCCCTCAATCTCCCCGTCAGCGACCGCCCTGAGCCGAGGTTCTAGTCCCATAGGGTACGCCCATAGGGTAGTTTGTAGTGTTTAAACCATTTATCTAGGCTGGAGCTCTGCTCGCCTTTATGCCCGGTGAAGTTACAAAAGCCTCAGGGCTAACTACATAGGTCCGTTCGAAAAAACTCTCTATCTGACTCTCTTTCTCTCTCTATTATATATATGTTCTCTCTATCTCTCTCTCTCTATTATATATATCTATATCTATCTCTATTATCTCTCTCTCTCTCTCTACTATATCTATGTCTCGCCCACTACTCTCTCTCTCTCTCTCTCTCTGTCTCTCTTTTTTTCTTTTGCTATTTAGTACGAAAGGAAATAGTAACGGTCGATAGAAATAATATTTCTATCAGCACACGAAACTGAAGCCAAATCGGAAAATTTCTACAAATCAACAGTTTGAAGTTGAGTGGAACTGTAGATTGTTACAACCCGTTCTGTGAGGGCCCTCGGTGACCCTAGACGGTGTCCTGAAGGGCCCCGTTGTCTGGCGTTACGACTTTTAATTAATTATGTTAGTAAGACTTGATATTCGATTTTTTGGGTGATTGATGTCGTTTGATGAATGACTAGAAAAAAAAATATATAATAATTAATTTGATAGGTAATTTGATTGCACCGGTGGCTCAGTGGTTACGGCAGTCTGAGACCTGGCGTTGTGTGTGTTAACAACAATACAAGTAGACTGAAAAAATCTGCTAGTAATCTTTTTTCAAAATATATATTAAACTAGCTTCCCACCCTTCCCACGGGAACGGGAGCAAAGCAAAGATATTTCATAATAAAAAGTGTTATTCAGGAATAGTATAGGCGTATAGCTTCCCAACAGTGAAAGCATTTTTCAAATGGGCCAAGTAGTTACAGAGCCTATTCAATGGAAACAAACACTCAAATCTATTCTCCCTATCTTATTGGTAACCAAAAACAAATACATTTGTTTTCTGTTGTGGCGAAGCTAATAAAAACTGTGAAATCACAAGACAAAATGCAAAGAACCTTTTTTTATTTAGAATGGATTTGTTGAAAAGCTATCAACAGTAAAAATATAATCCTAATGGACTGCTTCTGCTAATACTAATTACCTACGAAATGAAAAAATAACGACGACTTTCTATTGGTTCCGATTTGTGTAACGTCAGCAAAAAAAAACAAAATAGAGTATTCCTCTAACAGCACCTAGTTTTTGAGCACCAGTGGTTTAAGCATAAATTAAAAAAAAAAAAACAGGAATAGTGCTCAAAAATTGGTGCTGAAAGAGGAATACTAAAATAAATAGGAAAGCACTTAAATAATTTAGGATTGTTAACTAAACATAATTCATAATAGAATATAAATGTTTTTTTTTTATTTTGTTTATTTAAAGATTCCTATCAGATTTTTTGCAGTCTACTAGTATTCTTGTTAACCCCTCGTGCTAAGCTAATATTCTTGTGTTACGAGTGGGTTCACGTCGGTAGTGCAATGGGTGGGGTTCGAACCGGCGACCTCTAGATCACAAGTCCGACGCCCTAGCCATTGGGCTACGGCCGCTTTAAAAGGAAATATTTTCAGAATTGTTGTATGATATATGTATGTCCTATGTTGATTTCGTTTATAAGCATCAACTATGAATACAAATATCAATTAGTGGCTGTCTCTCGTATATTTCTTTACCGTGGGATACTCGACTTAAAATAAAGTCTATGAAACTCACAAATAATATGACTTTCTATTCATCATCATCATCATCATCAGCCCGTATAACGTCCACGGCTGAACATGGGCCTCCTCCCGAGAGGGAGGGTATTTGCCATAGTCACCACGCTTGGCAGGCGGGTTGGTGACCGCAGTATATAAGAAAACGCTGCTGCCCGTTCCTTGATATACGATTATTATAGATGATGTTATAACAATCGGGACCAACGGCTTAACGTGCTTTCCGAGGAGGTAGTCCCTCAACCAACCAGACCCGGAAAGAAATCTTAGAATTTACACAAAGATTTTCTGTCCGGTGTGGGGATCGAACCCACGACCTCCGAGATTCAAGGCGAGCCAAATACCGCTACGCTACGGAGATTGTCTATTTGTGAAATAAATTTCAAAATCGGCTTAATAGATCCAGACATAACCACACAAACTTACTTCTTTACTATATTATTCAGTCAACAATTATTTTTGTAATAAAAAGTAATATTATTTACATAACGATAAAGATATAAATAAATCATCATTAGCCTATAGAACGTCCACTGCTAAGCATGGGCCTCCTTCCTGGTTTTTACCAAAGTCGCCACGGTTGGTTTGGTGGCCGCTAATACCCAAGTGCAAAATAAATTTCATTATTCACATTAAAATACTTAATCTATCTAACTAGCCTGTGTTGTCCCACTGCAGGGCACAGGCCTCCTTCTTCCTTTTCCTCACAACTCTGTCTTTTGCGAGTGCCAGCCCAGTCCCTACGGTAGTACCTTCTCCTTCCATCTTCTTTTCGGCCTGCCGCGATGGCGTCAAGCGTTTATTGGGACCCAATCGGTGGTTCTTTTAGCCGAATTGTCATCTGACATGCGGCAGACATGTCCAGCCTAGTTCCACTAAGGTTTAGCGGCTTTCTGGGTAAGTCGTTATCCAGAAAGCCACTAAACAATACATAACACATCATCAATTATTTAGGTACATAAATTTCAAACAATACTAAAAACACAAAAAGATGTTAAAGCTCTCACGTATAAAATTAGCAAACAATTTCTGTTCCGACATCTGACTAACAAAAACAAGCGTTTATTTTGCGAACCTTACTAATTTAGATTACATCCCGCCATTTTGATTTCGCCATATTTTTTTTTTCAAATGCCAAACGTCATCCCCTTGGGTCCTACTCAAAGTAGATCTAAACGGTAATACG
Source organism: Nycteola revayana (assembly GCA_947037095.2). Classification (NCBI taxonomy): domain Eukaryota; kingdom Metazoa; phylum Arthropoda; class Insecta; order Lepidoptera; family Nolidae; genus Nycteola; species Nycteola revayana. Next base: position 17,285,836 of record OX344858.2, on the reverse strand, counting down.
TAGACCAAATGGCTGCTTTCCAAACATTCTTAATTTTTTCACGCATATTTTGTTTTTAATGGAGATATTCCTATTGTTTTTTAATGGCGATGATGTGGGGATTAAAATGGAATGGCGTCTTAATGATGGGTAACCGAGGCGTAAAGATATCTGTTTTCTTCGCGACTAAACTATACATAATAAAGATAGATTAAACTACTCTGAGAATCGTAAGAGGCGACTGAGACAGCTGATGGATAGGCAGCATCTACCAGCTCCAGAATATTTCAATAATCTGCCTGCGAATCCTTCATTTACCGTGTTAAAAAAAAATCAATGAGGAAGGTGTTTTGACATCGTATTTCTTTAATTAATTGTAGCCAGTGAAAAGTATGGTACGTATGTATTAGTGAGTACGTTTATTATTTTACCTATCAGGTGTAAATTTTAGAGGTTTGTTGTTGTGAGGGTTGTACACGGTAATGCCCTATGTTCTCACTTTTTTCTCATACTAGGGTTTGCTGGAAGAAAATTCATGAACAAAGCTTACCTTTATGAAAATAGTGTTTCTTTCTGTGTAATCTAAACTAATTACTGAACCGTTTTTGCTAAAGAGGAAAAGTTTGTATTTTTGTATGTTTGTTTCGAATAAACTCAAAAACTACTGACCGGATTTCGATAATTCTTTCACCATTAGAATGCTGCGTTATCCCTGAGTAACATAGGCTATAAAAATCCACTCGTGCGAAGCCGGGGCGGGCCGTTAGTATTATATTATATAAAGAGGTAAAGTTTGTGAGGCTGTACAATCTCCGGATCTACTGAACCGTTTTAGCTAAATCTTGTACTGATAGAAACCCAAATTATTTGGATATAAGCGGGCGAAACCGCGTGGAACAACTAGTAAAAAACAAAGACCAAATTAATTACCAGTATAATTGTAGATTGCATAATAAACAAAAGAGGATACCAAAAAAAAAACCTTCTCCACACAACTGGGCACCAAATTTCCCCATCGACTCCCAAAAGACAGACACGAAAAAAAAAGATCACCCAGCAAAATTTCCAGTTTTTCAGGCAAGTTAATGATGACGCAGGAAAACAATTTGGTTCGCCACTGAAAAGGCTGAAAAATGAACGGAATCGTTTGCTGGAAGAAAGCCTTTGGAATAATGTGGACGATGAAAAGAATAGCAGAGACAAAAGGGCAATTGAAGTCGAAAATAATGAAGAACAAACAATTAACACACGACGTACCCGCGGCACTGGGCAAAGGTAGGCCGGGAGCCGGGACGACTTTCTAGACGTTTAATTATTTGATTGGTTTTACTAACAAGTTGAAGTTAAAATATCCCACAATATACTTTCACTTTAAGCATTACGTTGCATTGCGAATCTAACTAATATTCTAACAATAATATTGTAGACTAGCTGCTGCCTGCGACTTTGTCCGCGTTAAATAATGATTTTATAAGCTATCTTACAATTCAATTTCCGTGTTAATTGGTTCTATTGTTTTGAAGGTAAGACGGAATACACAGATAAATAGACAGAAAAAACAAAAGTAATGTAAATTATACATTATAAAATTTGTGAAAGTCCAATCAAAATTCGTCCATCCGTTACTTAAATTCGCATACCGAGAGATGGACTGGCAAACAGGCAGACTATTTTTTTTGTTGTGTTTTAGTTATTAGCATGTATCATATATATGTTACGGCTAATAGCCGAAGTGCGGCTACACCTAGGTTTAGCCGGCTACAACTAGGTGCAGCCGACCACATGCGGTTAAACTTAGATGTACCTATCCTACTTATCTTCGGTTAGAACTAGGTTTTAATTAAATAAACAATACCTATGCACGACACAAAAAGATGTTGGGGTGGTTAAAAAAAAAAACCTAAACCTAAACCAATGGAGTTGAACTGGGACTTATTGAGGTTGATCTAAGTTTAACCGCATGTAGCCGGCTAAAACTAGGTGTAGCCGCACTTCGGCTATTAGCCGTAACATATACACTCATATACATTTAATAAAATCTTGTTTTTTTTCCATTACAAACACATAAATTTTATTTTTCTTTATAGTCTTATAACTTCCCAAAAATTGTGGTATTAGTATTATAAGATTTTTTTACGGAACCGACATTTCTTTGCGGACTATAAATTAAGTATTTAGACATAATAGAGGCAAAGAATATATCCTACTTGCACAATTAGTTTACACACTTAGATTAGATTATAACTTTATAAAATGTTTACAATGAAAAAGCAAAAGATCTGATAAGCAAAGTTAATATAACAAAGTCTATCTTAACTTAGTGATTCAGCAACCGAGAATAGCTTTGACCGATAACTATCATAATGTTATCATTAAACAACCAATTATAAGACTGCTTTCCTCATATTTAATCTAACTTTCTTCAAACAAGACGATTTATAATGCTAATGATTAATTTTAATGAAATTGTATGGAACTCGCCGTAATATCATCGATACAGCGTTTGTGTGTACCTAAAGTTGTAGGCTGTTCCATCCATGAAGGCATCCAGTTCCCTAAGGAATTAACATACTTCCCTAGGGAACTGGATGCGAATTATAACCTAGAACCTTGACTGTGGAAATAATACTACATATAGGTATAATAGTTTATTTACAATGACAATATGATACATAATATATATACAACTAAAAGAAGTAAATTTAAATTCAAACTGACGTATACAGTAGTAACTATTCTAAATAAAATATTTATTTATTGCACCTCACCTAAAGAAACTATAAGTTGGCACAAGGATAAAAACAGTACTACACAGCAATTTAGAACAGAGCATGAAGGAATAAATTTATTAGTATGTATATTCAAATCATTTGTTGTTAATCTATTTTTAGTAATAATAATTAATATTTACCTAGTGGTGTAAAAAGATTTCAGATTTTGTTACTCGAATACATATTTCTGCCCCTAGCTCTTGTACTAAATATGATTCTTCGAGAAAAAAAACTCATGTATTGTTTGGGCTTTACTTTTCCCTTTAAAGGGTTGTGAAATCCACCCTAAGAAAAAATTCAACTCAAATGGAAGAAGAATGCGAATATTTTTTGTTGTTTCGGCCATTATATAATATTTTTTTTATTTGTTTGTTTTAAAAATGTTTCTTAATTGTTACCCTTTGATCAGGATGGATGGTCGGCAGGTCAGTCATTCTTTGTTACATTCAGATTTTTGTGATCAAATATTTTTTTCTCTTTGTTGATCAAGTTTTCTATTTCCACTCGCTTTAGGAAAAAATATACTTTTTTATCATCTACTGTTGAAATATTCAGATACTTTTTGTTTTCGGTTTGAAATTAAGGTTATTGCGAACTGTTTACATTTTATTTTTATATTTTATTTTTTAATTTTTGTATTTCGTTCCCGTGGAAACCTCGTCTTAAAATAAAGCTTATACTTACATATAATGCGGCTTACTATTGGTAAGAACATTTTCAAAATCATATATAGACAGATGAAGGAGACAACACTAAGAAAGAAGAGTAAGAAAGTTCTTTCTAAGAATTAAAAAACAAATAGAAGAAAAGTAAGAACACTAAATTGTAACCACGTAATTTCGAAACATTTTAAATACTCAAATATAATCAAATTAAACACATAGTAATGTTGATTAAGAAAAAAGTTAAGCCAATGTGTGCATATTATAAACATATCCAATTACCTCACCACTAAATTCAAAATTAAATAAAAAAGAAATAAAACCGAATCAAAAGCACTTCGCCACAAAATTAAAAAATAAACATCGAATTCAAAATGGCGTGTCAACTTTTAATATCACCTTGTAAACAGTAAAAGACACTGGCCATCGCATTCGTGACTAACAATTTTAGTAAAAACAAATTTAAATTAAACTTAAATGATACAAAACATTACAGGAAAATAAACCTTAAGTTAAACGAGGTAAAGATGAAGAGTATATCAATTTCAGAATTCGAGATTCGAAATAAGTTTGTAAATTATAAAGATAGGATCAACCACGTAAGTATATTGTCTGATGTAAGATAAAAAAAGTATACATAGGGAATTTTTGGAAACACCGCTTCTGTCCCATAATTGGCTTAAAAAGTTTATCTGTTCAAAGAAGTTATGGTCATTTATGTTACAATAACGTCTCAGTAGCCTCATAACGTACGTTTTCGGGTTATTTCCTTTAAATTATGGGTTCGTGACATTCAAAATTACTTATTTGTATTTATATTGCCATGTGAATGTCATAATTAGTGAGTCATAGACGCTCATGTTCAAATTAACTGGAAATTACAGTAGGCGTGTTAATGTCATTAAATAGTAAAAGTAAAGCGTGTAACTATTAAGAAGAAAATAGCTTATGGTCGTCATTTTATCAGCGATATATTTTATAAAAAGAGACAGTTGACAGGGACAATAGAGATCTCGCAAGGCCATAGCAGCTCTAGTAGTTGCGCAAGTAGGTTGATTAGCTGTGGTACTAATGTGGGCTTGGCTGACGAAGGGATCATGATGATTTTTACTTCACAATTATAATAAAAGTATGCGGAACCGTGAAGGTTGCTATACAGGCGAGATATTTCTATCCGATTCGCCAGATAAGAGTGCTTTCACAACAAGATGCGCCCTCTAGGCTCTTCCAATGTCCTCATAGACCCGAGGTCAGGGTGACCCGCGTAAAGCAGAACAGCAATTGCACTGAACAGCCCAAAAAAAACTTATTATGAGCCACCGCCTTGAGCTGAGGCCCAAGTCCCACAAGCGACGTTCTTTTGCGCAGGTTGCTTAGTTTGTAATTTTCAAACCTTTTGATAAGATTTGTAGATTGACCCTGCTCGCCTATATGCCAGTAGAAGTAGCAAATCCATAGTTATTAACTGCATTTGTCCTTTTTTTTTTTTAATAGGAGGCGTATTTATGAATATCCTATCCTAATAGACGACAACGTAATAATAATGATTTGCTTGTCAACATTTAACGCAATCTGTTTAGTGGTGTGCTGTGTGTTAATAGATCAGTTTTTGTTTAATATATACTGTAGACTAAGACATACTTTCATATGTTTAATGTATACCTTCGATAAGACAATGCCACAATTGCAGCCATTTTAAGTGTACAGGAGTAACATTTCTAGTATTTTTTTGGTATCCTCAATGGATTTCGTCTGCATTAAAATGCTCTATTATCTGTTCCATAAAATAAACCTCATAACTATACTAATATTGAGGTAAAATTTGTGAAAATGTTGGGGGTGATCTCAGGGGCCGGTTTGTTCATGCGTACCCGGCCCCCGCCAACGGCGGATCGAAGGAGTGTCCGGGGGGTTTTAGTGGTGTAGGGACCTCTCCTCGTGGTATGAGTTTAGCATACCACGCTATGGAGAGGGCGAGTCCTACATATCCCATACGCTGCAGCGGCGGTGGGAATGCGTAAATGCATTTCACCCGGAAAACATAAAAAAGGGTGGTAATCTCAGGATTTACTGAACCGATTTTGCAATTACCAATAGATAGCCACATTACTTGTGAGAGTTATAGGTAAAATTTTAAGTCAAGTTTTCCACGATAGCGGGATCTACGCAGGAGAAACCACGCGGGGCCTAAAAATGTTGTAAACATGTTGTAAACATTGTTAGGCGTGTTGTTTAAAATGTTTATGTTTTTTATCACTAATGTGATATTCAGCACAATTGTGCCTTTGTCCTACCGAATGTACGTAATCATAAATAATTATTATCAATCAATTTCATACGCTAGACTTCATACACGTCTATTTCTTATTTAAAATACAAACATAATACGCATTATGTTTAAAAACGTGTTAAAAATAACTATTAAATTCGAATATTATTTTTCGTCCACAGATCTCTTAATCCAAACCGATATATCAGTCGGGAATCGAACGCGGCACATAAACAATGGCTTCACGTAACATAATCCGATTCGGGAGCTCGGCCTAAAGTAAGACATAAATAAAGAAGTTATGAGTTTCGTGATATGATACTCTGTTCACACCGAATCGAAATAACGTGTTGGGTAATGTGAGGGAAATTATTTGTTTTGTTGAAAACGCAGGTCTATTACGTAAAAAATGCAACAGCGATCATTTAACTGATGAATTGCAAAACTTAAAAAAATGTATATTTTAAAATACTTTTGTTATAACATTATGGAATTGACAGAACCACCCTCTTAATGGTTAGTTCTGTCATACACACTGGAAATGGCACTGAGCACCAATTAAATAAGCATCGAGGTTAGTATTTATAAGCCGCGCCAATAAAGAAACGAATCTAAAATGGCGTCCCTGAATGTCACTGACAGATGATAGGGTCAGCAAATAAAAAGGAAGATAGAAAGAATTTTTATTTTTATTGTATATGTAGGTAAAATACAATTGTTAGTTTTATGTGTTGAAATGTGTAACGTATACAAAAAGATACATAATCTTTCATAAAAATTAGAACTGTTTATTTGCTTACTTTTCTTTAGCATTTTTTACCTTAACCGCTCGCAAGTAAGTCGTTTTTTTCCGTTAGCTTTCTTTACGGATTTCTTTTTGCATGCAGTACGCGCCGTGTGTGACTAAGATATCAACAGTTTAGAGTGAGAGCGCATGATCGCCGCTGCCATTTTAGATTCGTTTCTTTATTGGCGCAGGTTATAATGCTCAATGATGCTACACCCAAAGTCCGAGAAGCCCGTGATGGAGAGCAAAATAAAAGTATGTTTTAATATCAACCTAATGTCATTTAAATAAGGTTACTATCGCTTCGTAAACTAAAAAAAAATATTTTAGAATAGGCGTACTTTTTTTATAACATTCTGGCATTTAACACAGCAGGTAAGCATTGCCATTCAACGGGGTAATGCTGCCACCATTCTGGAAACCTTGCCAAGTAGAATAGTAGTATTTTATAAGTTAGTTTTATTTTAAATTAGCTACTTTTAGTTGTATATATGTATTTTATTTGTAGTCAATATAAAAAAATTACTCTGTAAGTAAGTTGATAAGCCAAAATATGTTTTGACTATTTACAAATACCTGTAATAGGTTTACGTGAGTAAAAACTTTTTTTATTTTATTTTATTTGGTTAGTTCTATCTATGAACATTGAAATACACCGAAGTAAACTTTTCTATACTTTTAAAATCTACTCTTGTTATATAAAGTCCAATAAACTGCAATAATGTCATTAGAAAATAACTCATATTGTTAAGAAAATAATATTGTATTTAGTACTGGAATGTATTTATTTGTCTTTTGGCGAATTCAGTATGTTGTGTATGAGTAGTTAGAACGATGATATCTAGCAATTTCTTATGCGTACACGCATCTGATGTGTATCAGGAAGATGAAAGGTGACCGGACTTGGTGTGTGCCTTTGAATGCTAAAGCAGTTGCTTTTAAGATGCATCGTAATTTTTTGAGTCTCCCTTCAAAAGAAAGTTAGATTTATAAATTTTATTGTAGACATGGCTGTGCAGGGCGTAGGCAGTTCTGGCAAAATTTTGCTTTAACTATATATTAAATCACATGACTCCTTGCTAGGTAATCGTAAAATAAAGTTTAGATTTTTTTTCAATATGTATTGTTTCATAAACTGTTTTTATAAACCTTTCTTTTGTTAAAGTATTATTAGAGTAGTTGCAGCCTGAAAGCATTACAAATGTTGGGTACCTACACATAAGCAAGCTATAGAGCGGGCCTTACAGAGAATGTTCTAGTGGCACAGGCATACCCGCCGGAGAAGAGTGCGCCCGCGAACGCGACGCGTCCCCCCTCGCCCTCCCGACCCTTAGTTTGCTAAGAACCTTCCGATGCCCTCGTAGACCCTAGGTCCGAGAGGCCCGCGAACTGTAAAGTAGAGCGACAGTTGCACAAAACTCTCCTAAACTAAAAGCCATAATCCCTCAATCTCCCCGTCAGCGACCGCCCTGAGCCGAGGTCCAAGTCCCACAAGGGACGCCCTCTTGCGCAGGTTGCTTAGTTTGTAGTGTTTAAACCATTTATCTAGGTTGGAGCTCTGCTCGCCTTTATGCCCGGTGAAGTAGCAAAAGCCTCAGGGCTAAATACATTATATTGCTATATTAAGTACAGTAGTTATATTAAGACGTCGACGGATATTTTATATGTTTTGTGATAGTTCACGGAACCAATATAGAAGATTTTTTTTTCACTATAAAAGTGCCATACATTACACCTGCTTTCAATCAAAGCAACGGACCGCAGCGATATCCACTCTTTATGATTTTATGTATATTCTAAGAATACAATAGTCACACAAAGGGCTATTTTAAGACTTCTGAATCCCCAATTGCTGCCGACTATTCCTAGAAATTGAATAAGCCATAAATTGCATACAGGTCTATGATATTCGATACTGATAATCTTTGCACTCTCAACAAAACAAAGAAACATAGAATCTAACCTCACTGGCGACCACAAATCCGTCGCGTCGCAATTATCACGCAGCATCTACGCTCATATAGCGAATTATTAAACGTCTGCGCAAGCGCATTTTATTGTTATTTGTTACGGCCACAAATATCAACAGTGAGTATTAATTTTGTAACGATTTGTTGGATGTCATTGGATATGGCGTAAGGATCCCATCAGGTTTGATAGTATTGGTTTTGTTAGATGATGTCGTTATTAAATTTATTGATCGTTGATATATTTTTTTTAGGTCTCCCAAGCCAGACGGTCTCCCAAGACCCATCCGATGCCCTTGTAGACCCGAAGTCCGAGAGGCCCGCGAACTGTAAAGTAGAGCGACAGTTGCATAATACTCCCCTAAAATACTAAAAGTCATAATCCCTAAATCTCATCGCCAGCGACCGCTCTGAGCCGAGGTCCAAGCCACACAGGGGGCGCCCTCTTGCGCAGGTTGCTGAGTTTGTAGTTTTTAAACCGTTTATTAAGGCTGGAGCTCTGCTCGCCTTTATGCCCGGTGAAGTATTTTTGGTCATCAATAAAATATAAATACAGGCTTTCATCCAGCCATATTGTTTCCAAAAATTGTTATGATTATGACAGACAGATTTGAATGATTTGAATTTATTCTACACTAAAAACAAAATCTCCATGACTTTAAATACTTGTAACATCAACTGTTATTCTATACATTTGTCTCTGATCCTTATGAAACCGCCACCATCATACATCGAATTTTAGATTTCGACCCAATTTCTTTCGTCTTACGGTTTAAATTCTTTTGAAAAGATTAAGTCCAACATTAGCATGCAGGAGGCAATCGCAATCCGATATGACACCGCTCCGTGTTACTGGTTTATGATTTTAGATTTTTCTGTTAAACGTCAAACTTGCCGCTGCGTGCGCTCGCGCAGCTGTAGAAGCGATTAGATAATAATAAACAGAATATGACAAGACTGAACAATTAGTTTGTTAAATGATGAAATAAATTATTTTTGTACAACACTCGAAGTTAAAGCATGTTTAATTCACCTAAGATTTTTAACTTTACGTCTCTCTGTAGTCGTTCTCTTATGTCTGAGGATCGTGGTCAGCATCAGGGTTGCATCTGGAGTGAATTATTTGTTTTCGCCGGTTTCTGTCCAGCGTCTCTTACGAACGTCTAACATTTAAAGGTTGACGCGTCTTTAATTGTATCATCTTGTTAGTGAATGTCTGCTTATCATTTTGCTTTCTATGTTCCCAACCACAATCAGTTTTCTAAGCTTTTGTCCTCTTTGTCTTTTTAAAATTACATAAGTAACAGTTTGTATCCCAATATTTTGATTTGCTGAAGTTCTTGTTGGCAAGTCTTAAACTTGCTTAACTCTGTAGCACCACGGTCGCACAATATCGTTGTCAGTGTCTGTATGTTCATTGTTTTTATATTATTTATACTGTTTTGGCTGCATGTACAAATTAAGACATGAGATAGGCAGAGTGCGTGCTGCGAACAGTGCTTTACGATACTCCGGTACATCTTTATGGCGTACGTTCTGTATGGTGTTTAGTTTCGTTATTCGATTTTTTATCGATTGTTGCGTGAAATTCGATATTACTGGCATTTGATTTATTGGGTTTGTGAATTAAGTTGTTGGTTTTAGTCGTTATGTTATCGATCATTTTTTGATATAAATAAAAAAAAATGAATATGGAAATATACAGTGCTTTTTTGTCGTAATATTGAGCGGAATTGACTGCACCGGTGGCTCAGTGGTTACGGAAGTTGCTTCTGAGACCTGGTGTTCTGAGTTCACGTCCCACTCAGGACAATTATTTGTGTGAACCACAAATAGTTGTTCTGAGTCCGGGTGTTCTGTGTGTCGTGAAATGAATGTTTGTAAAGTCCCCCGCGACACAGGGATTTATTTCCCTAGTGCGGGAGTTGTCTTTTTTTAAATGAAAAAAAAAGAAAAAAAAAAGTTTGTTTTTGGTAGCATAATCGATCTATGTAGGAGCATAGTTTATCAATTACATTAAAATTACAAATTTAAGTAACTTTGAACTTGTATGGAGTGCCGATTGTAAAACCTAGATTACCTCTTATTGCAAGGCATTAGAGCTCATTTTGCCATCTCCAAGGGAGAAATTTTATACTAATGGCAAATTGTCCTGCCAATTATTAGCCGTGACTAAAACTTGATATATTAGTCAATATTAACTCCTTATATTAACTCTGCGTGCCCAATTTCAGTGGTAGCATTTTATATATACAAAAAGACTAATGACTTATTAGTAAATGGAAAAATATTATTTAAATATTTCAATTATCATCAGCCCTTACGTCCACTGTTGGACATGGGCCTGCTCGTAGGGGGTGACCGCAGTATTGCGTACAGCATATACCTACGCAGGTATGCTGCTGTCCGTTACGACACGATCGTCATAAATTATGTTATGACAATCGGGACCAACCGGGTTAGCGTGCTTTTCAAAGCAAGGAGGGCTCTCAGTCAGGTCAATTGTGAGGCCTCAAACAATCTGACCCGGAAATAAATATTTTTGAAATTATACAAAGTTTTTGGTCCGGAGTGGAAATCAAACCCTCGAACTATGATATTTAAGGTGCCACTTCTCGTGTACGCCACAGAGGAAATTACAATACTCTCACATAATTAAATAACTCAAGACATCCAACTCCAGCATCATCAAAACTTAACTAACCAAACAATTTATTTTCTCACTTCCAAGAAAAACCAGAATCGCCCTTAGACGAAGGACTAATTAAAATTTTATTCATAAATGTAAATGTTCGAATTAAAAATAAATATGTTGAAAATCATCAAAGCTTGTTAATTGGACGACAAAACACAATTCACCGTATTATAATTAGTTCCTTTATTATTTGGTCTCTTTGGACTGTGTCCAGTGACGTACCACGATTTCTGCTAGTTTAAGAAATGAAATAGCTACTTTATCGAGTTAACATACGTTTTAATACATATTTATTGCGATATTTCTATTTGGGGAACGATTTTGGAGATAATTGGCATTGTTGAAAATTGGCAAGCTTGCGTAAATAGAACGTATGAATAGTTGGCCCAAAAAGGAGATGAGAATTCAAACAGTACTGTGATTAATACATGAATTGCATAATTAATTCGAATGATCTCTTTTTTCAGACGGATTGGTGTTAGCAGCTTTTGCTACTTCACCGAGTATAAAGGCAAGCAGAGCTTCAGCCTTAATAAATAATATGGTTTAAAAACTACAAACTGAGCAACCTGTTAAATTCATATACATGGTATTTTTAAAAACAATTCTTATTCTCTCGACAAGTATTTTAATAGAAGAGTGTATTTAAACTTGACTGAATATAAATTATTTTTCATTAGATATTTTTATTATCAGCCCGTATAACGTCCACTACTGATCAAAGTCTTGCCATGGTTTTGCCATAGTCACCGCGATGGGCAGGCGGTTTGGTGACTGCAATATAATGAACTTATAAATATAATTTTCGAGGCACATAGGGTATTCCCTCAACCAACCAAACCCGTAAAGAAATCTTTGATTTTCCATAAAGGTCTTTTGTCCGGTGTGGATCTGAAAATTTGTGTGAAACCTATCCTTGTCGTCAAACATTTTTTATTGTTGTATTAATTAACCAAACTACAATTACTATCGACAATGGTAATTAAAATAAATTGAAATTGACTCGTCAATAAACTGATGTTGCGTGAAATGTTTACATTCGCAAACCAACAGTAGGGAGCGTTCGATCATTTCTCGTTGTCATATCTGTTGTTATAGTGATAGAGATCATGTTGATCTCACGCGACAGCTTATGTGTCTGTCTGTTCGTTTGATCTGGACATCGCCACCCAGAAGCGTCTTTAATTGCTTGTATTGGTTTTAATTTATCGGTTATTATGATTGTTGTTTTGTGTATTTTGGTCTGTGTCGGTTGGAGCTGTTGTTGCGTCTAGTAATTAAACATTTGAGTTTAGTTCAATATTAATAGCTAATTTCTACTTCGCTGTGTTAACACATGGTATATTATAATTTAATGTTGCTGTCGGTAGTAGGTATATTTCACGTTGTTATAACAATAAATTTTGGTCGTGTCAGTTTTTACGTATTGTATTCAATTATATTAAAATTTTATCTGTCACACCTATTCTATCTTACACCTTTGACAATCTAAAGTATATATGTGTAATAATTTAGTGGTGATTCACCTATAACTCAAAGAGCACTTTAAGCTGTAGGTCCTACGACTGATCTCCCTGCAGTTGCGGCGGAAGAACTGCCGGATTTTGAGGTTAAAGAAATAGCCAGCCTTTAGAGTTTGCAGACGGCAACGATTTACATGGCAAAATAAGCTCCAGTGCCTTCTAAAATAATCTAATTTGAACGAACAGGCTCAAACTTATTTTAATGTGTATTTTCTTAATGCTACATAAAAATTATATACAATTATAAGTAGAACTAATTTGCTACAAAAAAAAAAAATTAGCTGAGTAGCGAGAGATATTCGGTTAGAGAGTAGCATCTACTTAAAAATCAAGATATAGGTATATGTGGAAATTTAAAAGCTCTATATAATCAGATAAAACTCACATTGAAAGCATAAATCAGGTTTATTGATAAGGCCATTGCTCTTTGTATAATCTTGGTTAAATCTTGCATTCTATTATGAACCCTCTTTAACAATTAACGCCGTAGCCTAGTAACTAAACGCTTTACTAATGAAAATAATACAAGTATTTCCGACGATCGTATTAATATGTAGGATAATATAAGATGTCGGTGCAACATTGTGACTCATATCGAAATGACAAGGTTATTGGACGGCGTCCAAGCAGAGATGTTAGGGTTGTTAGTGATTGGAGTGTAATGTATAACGAACCTTATGTTGCGAATGTTTTGTGTACTGGCATTTGTAATATTATAAATGCAAAAATCAGTCTGCCTGTCTGTAACGCTTTTCACGTCACTGAACAGATAACAGACATGAATATATAAATTTGGTACAAAAATATAACTTGAAAAAAGGCATAGCCTAGATCGCGTGGTAGGTCGGCGAGGACGAGGCATAATATAATAAAGAAACCAGACTAGGCAAAACACTGCATACATTTTTATTAATACCTGTCATTTCTCTATTATCAATAAGATTATATTGTATACGGAATAATGGGTAGTATAAATATGGATATATCTTTATTGTTTTTCTGTATTCACCAATCATTACGCTTAATTATATGACTTGAAGATGCTATAATATATTATTTATATCATTGATATTATGTGTCGAATAATTAAAAATCGCAACCCAGCCTATACTGACGAAGTTGCAGATTGCCCGTGACTTTGTCTGCATAGTGTCCGATTTTTCCATACAAACTTTGCCACCGCTCTTAGCTGTGAAATGTTTAAAAATCCTTTCTCATCATGGCCTATGTCACATGCATAGTTTCTCCTCCAAGTTTCATGTATCTCATTAGAGAAAACGTTTTATTACTATATGTAGATATCCAATAGGACCATCCCAATAGTTGGCAATTTGGAAAGGAAAATACTGATACAGTGTATCAACACCTTAAATATATACATTATAAAACGTAGCAAGCTCTTGTCTGTACATCGAATATTTTTGACAGATTCTTTGCGATAAATAAACAGATTACTTCCTAAAAGATTAAAAGAAAAGATTACTTAAATAAATATACTATTTGTTCCGTACGATTTGTAATGATTGAACGAGGACGTAACATTGAAAAGATCAAAAGAAATTGTGTACTTCGAGATGTTTATGACGATGCAATAATTATGAGACGCAGTATTTTTTTTCTGACATTTAAATGTAAGTAGTCAGTCTAGGCTTTTGCTACTTCACGGGGCATAAAGGCGAGGGGAGCTCCCGTTTATTAACTACAAACTAAGCAACCTGCGCAAGAGGATATTCATACTCAGGGCGGTCGCTGACGGAGGGATTAAGGGATTATGACTTGTAGGGAAGTTATTGCAACTGTCGTGCCCATTTTCAGCAGTGTTACACGCGTTATACGGGCTGATGATAATGATGATAAGATGTTTGTAAGGAAAGAAACACTTATAAATTAGTTTATACCACATGGCTACATGTGGTTACCGGCTTAGCCTAGGCCACCCCATGTCTTTTCATGGCTGTGTTAAGTGGCGACTAAGGGATTTACAGGTGATGGGTGGGCAGCAGTATCTATCAGCTGAAGGTTAGTTACCATCTTACTCGACCGCCAATCCGACAGCTAAGCATGGTCAGTAAGGCAATATCCCTCACTGACCTTGGTTTGCCAAAGTCCGTTAATATCAGGCCCATGTTTAGGAGTCGACATCTCTTGACGTCATGTGTTGATGCGTGGAAGGAAATAGTCGAATTTAAGTCATGATTATGTGTGAGTTCGTACTCCAAATCGCGCACACCACAACCTTTTCTGGAAGCTGCATCTGCAGCTGGCAGACATAAATGGGCTGGTGACGAAATGTGTCTGTCGTAACGAAAAAGTATCTTACAATTTAAAAGCTACTTGCAGTAAGAAAAGCCACGCACTATCGCTAGTTACCCCACAATGCACTGCTCGTATTATTATTATTGCAAATAAATTGTTTTCATCTCATTGTAGGTCAGCGAGCGTTTAATTTAATTAGCTTAAGGATTGGTTTAGACTTGCGACTTTTTTTTTTCTAGTCGCGACTCTAACACTTGTAGACACGTATAGACTACGCGGCGAAAGATGGTTATTTTTCGACTCTTCTTTAAGTTGAGTATTGTTAACAGATAGCAATGCAAGCAACGAAATGTATTGCATCACTACATAGTAAAAAACAATGTCACTTCCCGCTGTCTGTTCTTATGTATGCTTAGATCTTTAAAACTACGCAACAGCTTTGATGTGGTTTTTTTAAAAGATAAAATGTATTTAAGAGAAAGGTATATATAATTATTGAATACATCAGCATTAGGTCGGGTCGGATTGGTCGTATTATTGTTTTGTAAGTACGGAATGAAGAACTTAGAGATGAAAAACTTAAGGATAAGAATAAGATGGGAGTGGTAGTTTCGCTTTACTCTTAAATGACATTATAAGAGGCAAGTGTTTTTTTGTGCAGAGACTTAGTATTTAGCTACAAGGCTTTTTCTGCTTTACTAGTCTTTGTTCATTGGCGTGTTATAATAGTATAATGATATAATTAATGTTAACTGATAAAGTTGAACCTAGGCCTAGGTTTATTAAATTATGATTGATTATTATTATTATTAATTAGTATAGGTATATGTTATGTTAGAAATCTCTGATATATTTATATATTTACAAAAAAAATGAATGCCAAGCACAATTTTCTACAATTCAATTTCTACAATTTGACTGCACCGGTGGCTCAGTGGTTACGGTTGTTGCTTCTGAGACCTGGTGTTCTGGGTTCGTTTCCCACCCGGTACTATTATTTGTGTGAACCACAAATTGTTGTTCTGAGTCTGGCTGTACTTTGTGTCCGTGAAATTTATGTTTGTAAAGTCCCCCGCGACACAGGGATTTATTTCCCTAATGGGGGAGTTGTCTTTAAAAAAAAAAAACGCAATTATTTGTTACTTAACCACCGACATTATCTACAAAATTTAGTCGCAACGACTAGTCGTCGGTTTGTTGCCAACCTAACATGTTTACTCGGTTTCAAGCGAATTCTTTATGGATTTATAGTGTGCTAAAACTGATTCCTGTACTATGCGCTAGTTTCAGTTGGTATGCCGCAACTAATTATATGATCACTTGAACGCAATGATGTTATTACTGAAATGAAGTATTTGATAAAAAATAAAGAAATGGTATTTGTATATTATGGTCTTAGTATTTTAGAGATGCAATTTTGTTTAGGAAGATTTCGGAATCATATCTTTTGTGGGGCAATGTATACGCTTCTACAACAAACTTCTTAATAATGTTAGAGATCTGTCTACAAACAAGTTTAAACGATATGTCAAAGATAAATTATGTAAAAAAGCTTATTATAAAATTTCTGATTATCTAACGAAATGCATCTTCCGCCAGACTATAGTAAAAAAAATGAAATTTCTTAAATTATATTTGAGTTCTATTCGTTTTTAGAACATTTTGCCAGACGATTGGGTTCATGTCATACGAGTGGGTTCATATCGGTATTGCAATGGGTGGGTATCGAACCGGCGACCAACAGATGACAAGTCGGACGCACCTAGCCAGCGGCTACGGCAAAATAATTATCTACTATTAAAGACATATTTTGGACGCACCATATTTATTATATATAAATAAACTCCATGGCATTTCGGTATGAGGCTTGCTTTGAATCTCGGAGGTCTGAATTCGATTCCGCACAAGAAATCTTTGACTAAAATCAAAGAATTATATCCGGGTCTGGTTGGTTGAGAGACTTCCCTACGTGCCTCGGAAAGCACGATAGAACGTGGGTCCCGATTGTCATAACATCATATATGATAATCACAGTTTAATTAACGGGCAGCAGCGTTTACCTATGTAGATGCTGTCTATAACACATTGCTCACCAATCCGCCTGCTAAGCGTGGTGACTATAGCAACACCCCCTTCAAGGGATACCCATGTTCAGTAGCGCTCAAGATGTTGATAATAAATAATAGTCAATAATGATAATTATCATCTTCATTGCAACAATATTGATATTTACTACCAACTAATGACAATACCGTAACCCATAACGTTTGACAGTCAACTAAATAATTCACACAAATATAATGCACTCGACTGTACATCTGTGCCGCTCATCAGTTGCGATTCAATGGAACTTATTGGACCATCGACATCGCCCACGAAGTACTAGCAAGCACAGTATTAAAATATTATCGAAATATGTATTTTATTAACATGATACTCCGTGTGTGATAAGTGGGGCGATGACATAATTTAATGTTGGGGAAAAGTGGGTAATGGGAGTCGATGGGCAAGTCACATAAGTGGAATGCACGCGACTGTACATCAGTAGCGATTCAATTGAACTTATTGGACCATCGAAATCTCCTACAAAGTACTAGTAAACACAGTATTAAAATATTATCGAAATATTTATTTTATTAACATATAAGGATAAGGAATGGGAGATATTTTTTAGTGATTCAATGGGGTTGTTGAGCAATATATGACATCAATCATTTACCAGTGTTTTAGGTATTTAGCTTGTTATAAATTGGCTTGTGGTTTATTTTTTCTATGTGACCTAACCTAACCTCGATATTTCTCGCCTTCAAACTTGAAGGTAGTGGGTTCAATAAATGTCAGTAAATAGAAACCGAAAAGAAATGTAGCTTGGTTAAACTAATGGGGCAAATCTAGTATTTACTACAATATACTGAAGAACCAAAATTAAATTCAATTTCTTCAAACTTATAATAACCAAACCTTACTCAAATCATAAAGAATAAAATTAAATAAATGTCTAATGTCAAAACAGCTGTCAATAAAGAAAAAAAAAGACAAAAATACTCAAAAGACTTGAGTTGTTACCGCTACTTGGGTCAATAAATCATAATTAGGGCCGATCTAACTTTTCAACGGGTGCCAATAGCGACGTAATCCTAAAGGGCATTGGTATAGCCTTTGACTTGAAAGCCATATTTTATCTCGCCTGACAATATGGCGATAAAATGGTGCTTTGCTATGAAGTTTATTTGTTAAAATTTTCCTGTAGGTATGACGTGTTTGTGTGTTTTGTAATATATTCTTTAATAATAAATAGTTAGTTAATTTATTTTGATTGAGTGATTAGATTTTAAGTAAAAATTTAATAAAACACAACATCAAAAATCAAAAATTGAATAGTTTAAAACAACAACCTTACGACAATAGATATTGTTCTGGATTCGATTCCCATTCGGAACCACTATTTATATGGCCCACAGAGTGTCTGTCTGCCTCACAGGAATTTATTTCCGTAGTGCGAGGGTTGCTTTAACAAAACATGAAAAAATGCAGTTAGCTTAACTTATAAATAACTAATAATTTATCATATTTATAATTAATTAAAAAATTGAAAAAAGTATGTATTAGGTGGTTTGGTCATGTGGAAAGGATGAATGAAAGGCGAGTAACAAAAGGTATTATTTACAAGGCAGATGCGAGTGGAAACACCGGGAGGAGACGCCCTAGAAGGACATACACTGACCTCATAGGTGATGTTCTTCAGAAAGGTCAGGTGCGTAGTACTCGCAACCGGCGTGCGTGTATGACCAGATGTATGAACGTGGACGAGGCAAAGGGAGTGTGTAAGGATCGTACAGGTGGCGTTCTGTAGTTTCTGTCTACCCCCATGGGAGAAAGGCGTGATAATATGTATATATGTTATAATTAATTATAGTTACACGGGCTAATGATGATGATAATCATTTATTTTAATGTTGATTGAGATTATCGTTTAGGCTATTACAAATTTTCGTAATCGTAAAACGTAAAGCGTCATTTTACCGGCCCACAAGGTCCGTTTTTGTAGCAGTAATGTAGTTTGGCGCGCGTGGGAGGGTTCGCCAACAAATGATAAGTATTCTTTTGAAAACCAAAATACACTGAATTTGATTTAAATAGTTATTAGTTATTTTTTTTCTCAGATCACCGTTTCGACCGCATTCCATAAGAATATGGTGTACATCTTCTATTATATTACATACCGAACAATTTGGTGAATTAACTTTACCCATCAAATATGCAAAACTATTTAACGGGATATGACCTGATCGAAGTCTTAGTGCCATCACAATATTAGTTCTGCTCATATTGGCCTGATCAATCCATGGAAAACGGGAAACGTTGGGCTGAATAGTTCTATACCATATACCTTTTGTTAAAGAACGTTCATCGAAATATTCTGTCCACATTTTTAAACAATGGTTTTTGACTTTAAACAAAAGATCCGAATAATATGGCATACAGGGAAAATTAACTCCATCAATTAAAGCTTGTTTAGCTAAATTATCTACTGTTTCATTATTAATCAAACCAATATGAGCAGGAATCCATTGTAGGATTATTCTTTTATTTTTTTTGATCTGAACTGTTAAACTACGAAGTATAGAATATGCAATTGGTGTACCCCGAAACTTAGGTGTTGTACACCGCGCCAAGTGCTGAAGGGCGCTCCTTGAATCGGTTAAAATTACGTAATCTCCACCTTCCAAGGAATCTACATAAGCTAACGCTTCAGTAATGGCTATAAGTTCTGCATACATAATGTTAATATCGGATTTTATATTTAATTTAATAGACAAGTTTAACTGTGAATCAAAGAACGCCGCACCTGCACAACAGCTACTTTTGGCACCGTCAGTAAATATTTTATAAAAATTTGCATATTTTTGATTGATAAACTGTGTACAAACATTTCTTAGATTTACAGT
Source organism: Nycteola revayana (assembly GCA_947037095.2). NCBI lineage: Eukaryota > Metazoa > Arthropoda > Insecta > Lepidoptera > Nolidae > Nycteola > Nycteola revayana. The sequence goes on along the minus strand of OX344858.2, from coordinate 17,265,978 downwards.
ATTGTAATAGCGTTTCGCTTTGGTTATTGTTGGTATATTTATATTTATTATTGTTGAAACATCAATGTTAGTGACCCATGTATCAAGACTAAACATTTCCATGTTACTACTTATGTAAACGTCATCATTACACAAATGTTCGTGCATGTTAACTAGCAATGGCATTTTTTTACGCTTCCAGAATGGTTTATCACAATATCCGTGCAACTCATTGAGTAAAGGTACTATTGTTTTATTTGTACCTGATTTAGACTTCAGGTAGAATTTACCTGCCAGATAACATCTACGAACATTTAACGGTTGGAGATGCAATTCATTTTCCATTACATGTATGGCTGTACTTTTAACAAATCCACCTATAATTCTCATAAAACAGTTTTGGATCTTATCTAATTTACTAAGGTGTGTTTGACTAGCATTAGCATATAAAAAACAAGCGTAATCAAATCTACTGCGTATCAAAGCTATATACAACCGCCTCAAATGTGATGGATGCACACCCCATTTCGAGCCAACTAGACATTTAAATATATTAGTAAATTTAGATACTTTAGCACATGTTTCATTTATGTGTTTCGACCAGTTTAATGATCTATCAATCCATAGACCTAAATATTTGAGATTGTCCACGACCGGTAGTGATATATTGTTTACTTTTAGATCAATCATTACTCTTGTATAACCCCTTTTGAAAATACATACTTTGCTTTTAGATGGTGATATTTCTAAACCGAGGTTTAGAAGTAATGAAGATAATTTGTTCAGTGCCAGTTGTAACTTTTCCGTGGCTTCCGATACATCATTACTGGTCGTGTACAGTACAAAATCATCCGCGTATTGTGAGATATGCACATCTACAATATGTTCACAAATATATACAGTAGCAATATTAAATAATAAAGGGGATAGTGGGTCACCCTGAGCCAATCCCCGACTTGTACTACGACATAATGAAGGATTATTATTATTACAAGTTAATCTGAGGTTGCGTTCCTTAAGGTAATTCCATATGTAAGTACACATTTTATTCCCTACTCCTAACTTATCCATTATACGCAATAAAGAACTTACATCTATATTATTATATGCATTACTTATATCTATGAATGAACCTATAGTTAAAAGGTTTTCAGAAAATCCTTTTTGAATCCTTAAAACTAAATTAGCTAAATTATCTACTGAGGAACGACATTTTCTAAAGCCTGTTGTTTCATTATTAAATACATTATTTTTTTCCAAGTACCATTCTAATCTATTTAATAATATTGTATGAAAAACTTTACACATACATGACATCATAGAAATTGGTCGAACAGCAGACAAAGTACTGGGATCACGATCAGGTTTTGGTATCGGTACAACAATGACATCCCGCCACTGTGTAGGCACAAAACCAGAAATATAAAAGCTATTGAAAAGTGATAACAAAATATGTTTACCATTCTCTGGTAAGTTTTCAATCATTGAATATGAAATATTATCCAGACCTGGTGACGTATCCGCGTGCTGAATAGCTTTTATTAATTCTTGAGAAGAAATATTTATATCAAGTGTGGGATTATTAGAAGAAAATGTTAAATCCGGCGGGCTGACTTGGTCCGGAGTTAAACTCCGGAGTAACTGATAAGACATGCTTTGGTCAAACATCTTTCCACGTGACCTATTATAACCTTTTAACCATTTCATTTTACTCCATACTTCACTAGGAGAACATTTTTCGTCAAGTGAGCTGCAGAATTTGTGCCATTCAGAACTTTTAGAATTCTGTATATATTTTTTTGCTAAAAGAATCTTTTCATATTTTTAAATTGTTTTTAAATTTTCTGTTTGGCAGGCTGGAATTAAAGGTTTGTGAACGTTTTGTTTTATTTATGCCTACATTAAATGACAACAGCGTTAAAATAAATTCTACATTTATTTATCATGTCATGTATCATATTTGTTTGTTTTTATTGAATAGGCTCTGTAATTACTTATGAGGAGTAGGGACGCCTCTACACTCCGGGCGTCCCTATAATCGGGCAAATGGGCCACTGTAAGTGTGGCCCTGGAGATCCCGCGGTACCATATTGGCTGCGGGTGCCGTCGGGGGGCCGGATTGCTCACGCGTACCCGGCCCCCGCCAACGGCGGATCGAAGGAGTGTCCGGGAGGTTTTAGTGGTTGGTCCTCTCCTCGTGGTATGAGTTTAGCGTACCACGCTATGGAGAGGGCGAGTCCCACATATCCCACCGCCAGCGCGCAAATACGCTGCAGCGGCGGTGGGAATGCGTAAAGGCATTTCCCCCCGGACAACAAAAAAAAAGGCTCTGGAATTACTTGACCAATTTCAATCATTCGTTCACCATTAGAAAGATACGTTATCCTGGAGTAAGAAGTTATATCTAATTATGCAGCTAACCGCATAATCTGGGAAGCTAGTCGTATCGTAGATTAATATTGAGCTATTTATGAATTGTCTGCATCTTACTGACCTTTCCTGAATTCAACCTCGTTTGCTGTAGTAGATAGTCGTGGGTTCCTTCTCCTTGCCGTACGATAAATCCTTGTGTAAGATATCTTACCGGGTAAGACTGATTGTAGGACGTGCTTTCCGAGGCACGGAGGATATTCCGTGCCCATGATAGCGCGTTAAACCAATTGTTATAAAATTATTTATAGGAATTGGATATCCGGGAATAAGTCACAGGGCTTCACTGTATGTGTGATACTGCGGTCACCCATCCACCGAAAGCTTTGTGTAACTGTCCGTGGGTCCAGAGTCACAACAGGCAAATACCCAAGACAGTTACTCAAAGCTCCCCTAAACTGCTAAAAGACACAATCCATCGAGGCTTAAGTCCAAAAGAGTGCGCCCGCGCAGGTTGCTTAGTTAGTAGTTTATGAACCATTTAATAGAGCTCTGCTCGCCTTTATGGCCGATACAGTAAGAAAAGCCTCGTAGCTCAATAAAAATCCATCCAAAAAAATCTATTCTAGGTCAGAAACCACATGGCAACTAGTATACAATAATATGAAAATAGATCACCACCTAACAGATAAAATACCTCTGAACCAAATCAAAATACCTCAACACACACAAAAACAAAACGAAAATCGATAGCGTCCGATTATTTTAGTCATTTAACGTCATTTTGACAGCAGTGACAAATTGAGAGCCGCCATAACGGATGTCGAAGATTCATTGGGTACAGAGCCGGATTCCAGATTTATTGTGTTAATAATATTATTTAGGGGCGATTGGAAACAACCATAAATTAAAGAATAATGGAAATAATTTTAAAGGACGTTAATATGGTTGGGTTTATGTGGATTGGACTAAGGAGCATTTTTGATTGACAATTTGGACTTTAACTGTCGCAAGTGGTTACCGGAGTTTCGAAGACCTTTTTTTTATTAAGTTATACTAACCTATATAGTACTACTTATTTTTCTTATAGGCTTTCTTTTCCGGTTGTCACAATGCAAGTAGATAAAGAAGGGCTCGTAGAAAGTTAGCATAGGGTCCGGTTGTTCTCGCGAGGCGATGCTCGCGACGCATTCTATGCTTCAGACTCGATACAAGACCCTCGATGGTTGATTTTAAATAAAAAAGTTAATTTAATATAGTTCTTTTTTTATTGTTAACTATACAAACACAATGCAATTGAAGCGTATGTTTGTAATAGGAAAATAACAGGTTTTTACTAAATGCATATAATTAAGTACTTATAACAAAATTAAAAAGAAAAAAAGTCCTTTAAAAGAAATACATGCAGACAGATACACATCTGTCTGTGTGCTCATTCCAGCTAATCTTAGTAACGGCTGGACCAATTTGGCACACAGGTGGATAGCAATTTTTTAACGTATACCCTTAAAATAGCCTTCTTTTTATTTTAGCCTTCTTATCATCTTCTATCTCGTTTTCGTTGTCATTTTAGAAATCCTTATTTTACGCGGTCGTAAACATCAGCTGATAAGTATAATAAATAAATATACATAGAAAAGTTCAACACAAAATACACTACCATGAAAATATTGAGTCACAAATCCAATATATTATAAGTACACAAAACGGTGTAAGCTAAGCAGTAATTATAGAGACACGTCGTACATCAATTGATTTAGAGTCAGCCATATTATTTATTGTTGTATGGTTGTAACATATTATTTATGGAACACTGAGAAATCGTATGAGTAGGTTTGGATTAATCCAAGAATTGGATTTGTGACTGGAATTCAGGCATTTTGCTCGAGTATTTATCAGATAAGTAGCTTTTTATAACAGCACCAGCTTATCGCGCGCGATTTCACCCGCGTAACTCCCGTTCCCGTGGGAACTTCAAAATTAAATATAGCCTATTGACATAGGCTGAATGGTGAATGTGGCTTTCCAATGGTGAAAGAATTTTTGAAATTGGCACAGTAGTTTTTGAGTTCATTCATTACAAGGACGAAAGATTTGTATATTTTGTGGTGGTGGTTCCTCTTTATAATATTAGTAAGTATAGATTAGTCAATACTGATATGTATAACCCATGTCTTCCCATGGGTGTCGTAAAAGGCGACTAAGGGACATATGGCTTATGGATGTGCAGCAGCACCTATTAGCTCAAGGTTTACATCTTACTGCGATCACCAATCCGTCTGCCAAGCGTGGTGATTATGGCAATATCCCTCTACGATCCTGGCTTGCCAATGTCTGTTAAGAGGAGGCTATGTTTAGCAGTGAACGTTAACGAGCTGTTGATGATGATGATGATGATGATGATTGGCATAGGCTGAATGGTGAATGTAGCTTTCTAACGGTGAAAGAATTTTTGAAATCGGCACAGTAGTTTTTGAGTTTATTCATTACAAACATACACACACACAAAAACACAAATCTTTCCTCTTTATAATATATGTATAGATTAGTCAATACTAACATGTATAAAGCTGTAGAGTTTTTTTGTTTGCTTGAACTTGCTAATCCCAGGAACTACTGGTCCGAAAAAAATATTTCACAGGCCTCTTGGACTTTGAGTCTGAGAGGGCATCGGAAAGTCTGCGGGCCTCTAGGCCTTAGGGTCTACGAGGGCATCGGAAGGTAATCATCTGCCTTGGGCGCAGCAACATGGTTCTATAACATGAGATAGGAGGCTATATAAATAATTTTAGCTATTACCTCAAATTTTGATGATTGTTAATTGAGAAAATATTTATAGTAATTTAATCATATCATTCTATAAACCTGTAATATTATCACTTAAGTACCTACACAAAATGTTGGTTCCCCTCCCAGCCTTTGGGGGGTTGAAAAATTGTTATCTTCGGTAATGTATAATTTTATTTTTTTAGCTATGACTTTAGGTTGTCCGTTATATTACAGACTGTTAAGGTACAAATAAGCAGTACCTAGCTTTATGTATTAAGATATTCGACACAATATTCCCTTACCGGACATATTTCCAAACTAAAACTGTGGCTTTGTAAAAACTAGAGCTAGTAAAAATTGATACTTATAAAAATATTTTAACGAAAATATACTAGGTATATAATATGATTAATAACTAAAAAACTTAACTCAGAGTTTAAATAGAGACATAATTTGACTTCTTTTGGCAACAAAAAATACAGATTTATATTTTATCACTAATGCCTTTAAAACTAAAATAAAACGTTACCATATTAAGCAGTCATACAATAAAATACCTTACTATAAGGCTATAAGATTTATTTTACAAATATTGTTCTGTAAGTCGAATTCAAAAATTTGATTAATAGTCGAAATGGACAGTAGCAATATATTTTTTTATTCTTTTTTCGAACGTCCGGTGACTGGCCACCTTTGTATTCGATTCATTTATCAAAAGGCAAAGGATCAAATCGATTTGGGATTTTGAATCGATATCATTGTTCGATTCGTAGCGTATGTCGTTGATTTTTATGAATACATATTAGTAAGATGGTAGGAATTTGTTATGAATGGGTAAAGTTTGTTTATGAATGATGATGGGTTGATAGAACCACATACTTTAGCATCGTTTTTGAATAATCTGTATCTGAATTATACACCATGATTTTTTACACACTATTTTTCAATAATATAAAAAAATACAGATTAAAATTACTTCGAAACTGTGTTAGGGGCCGTACATTCTAGACCAGGGATTCCCAAAGTGGTCGATATCGTTCTATTGACCTTAGTCAGAATGAAAAATAACACACTGTAGCAGCTGTTTTAAGTTAGCGGACCATTAAGAATAAGGGGGTTGATCTTAAAAGTAGGTAATTTGGCCATGGGGGGTCTGAGGTAACAGTTCATTTTGGAAAAGGGGTCACTTGTCCAAAATAGTTTGGACTGTTCTAGACTATCCCTGTTCTAGACTATCGTATATTGGAAGGCATCAGGACTCATTTTGCCATGTAGATTTATCGTAGTCTACTTGAGGAAATCGTCCTATTAAAATCTAATCTATTTTAAAACTAGCGGCCCGCCCCGGCTTCGCACGGGTGGACTTTTATACCCTACCCCTGCCCTGCCCTACCTCTACCCTACCCCTACCCTACCCCTACCCTACCCTACCCTACCCTACCCTACCCTACCCTACTCCTACCCAAAAGTATCTTATGTCCTTCTCCCAGTTCTTAGCTACCTTCCTACCAATTTTCAGCCAAATCGGTTCTGCCGTTCTTGAGTTATAAATAGTGTAACTAACACGACTTTCTTTTATATATATAGATTTGAGTGTTCTTACATATTGATCTCAAGTCCATACCTTTCTTAAATCTTTCCATAGGTAATCATTTTTATCTATCACAAAATAAAGTGCATTATATTTAAATCAATGACTCTTATAACACCAAAACCTGCTACCGTCTATTAGCAGTATTTAACCGTCGAAAACCACCTAACTCCACAAGACAGCCGGCCACCGGGGCCGATCCATCAATCCTGTAGTTGTGGCCAGATAAAAATGATTATGCTCTTCTACATCGAGATAAAGTATCGAGGTGATAGGATAGATGCGATTGGTATAACCCGATCGGGTGTTTGCCACTGCGCTTGTATACAGCGTGTTGGCAGTTAGAAAAGATCTCAAATTTATGAAAATTATGAAATTTATTCAGCACGCCCTCAGTTTACGGCTTAGAATAGATCAATCCACGTCTTCCCATGGGTGCCGTAAGCGGCTAAGGCGATATACAGCTGATGAATGGCCAGCAGCATCTATTAGCTCAAGATTATATACCATCTTAATGCGATCACCAATCTGCCTGCCTAGAGTGGTGACAACAACACAGGCTTGTGCAGTGGCCGCTATGCCCGGTGAAGTAGCAAAAGCCTACATTATCCGTCCGAAAAAAAACAAAAACGCAGTGGCCGTAAACGGGCTGTTGATGTGAAGTGAAGTAGATTCAGCACTTGGGTATTAACTTACACATGTACCTACTTATCATAGTCACAATGTTTAAGACTAATACTTACTTAAGTCAATCACTATGTATAAGTTACATATTTTGCGGATTTGTTTAATTTATCCGTCTGTCTGTCTGTCTTTCTAATTTTAGGGAATCCATACTAATTTTGACTTTTTGTATATCCCTTAGTCGCCTTTTCCGACACCCATAGAAAGACATGCGGTGGTCTATTCTTAGCCGGAATTGACGCTGGTTTCCCACGGCCTTTTAAAAGGAGGCTCATATGTTCAGCACCAGCGTAGCTCCTTTTTCCGTAAGATCTGCATAATTAGGAGTACTGTACCGTTCCAATAGTGAAAGAATTATCGAAATGCATCCAGCAGTTTTCGAGTTTATTCGCAACAAACATACATTCAAATCTTTCCTCTTTATAATATAAGTGTAGATATAGATAATAATAGCTTATTTTTATACATCTTCCCTTTTTTATTACATTTAATAGATTACGCAAATATTACTATAGCAAACACCCTCTATAACGTTAGAAGCGATCGAAAGATCTCATTCTACCGATACTGTCTTAGTGATAGATAATCTCTGAAATCGAACATCGTTTGACTGCGGTTAATACCATATTAATTTATTGGGTAACCAGAAGCTTATAGATTTTGTTGAGGAAATCCTGTTTGCTTAAGACACGATACTGTATTTTGAAAATAACCTATTTGGTTTAGGCGTGGGAGGTGGCTTATGCAATGCTAGAAGTTAATACAGATTGAGAGAGGATCTACAGATAGGTTTTTTCGGGCTTCTGCCCAGGGTCTCATGCATATGATGGGCCCCTATTTTCCTTCTTAGAAAAATATAAACCGTACTATAAAATCTGTTTTGCATGCAATTAGGTACTTAAGTTAAGAAGGTAGGAATCCAAATCGTGTTAGACAAGGGCCTCACAAATTCACATTCACAGATGCTGTATATTTGATACATACATGTCTTTGTGGGACAGTTGCACAAAACCCTTCTTAAAATCTAAAAGTTATAATTCCTAAATCCCTCCAGCGACCGTCCTAGGTCCAAGTCGCACAGCGTGCGCCCTTTACCGGATTGCTTAGTTTGTAGTTTTTAAACCATTAAGTAAAGCTAGAAACCTGCTTGCCTGTTTGTCCGTAGGTTAGGTAGCAAAAGCCTCGTGTTTAGGTATGTATAACCGTTGTGTAATATCAACGATAAATTTCAAGGAGGCTGTTCACGTCACGATGTCTATGAGTTCGATAAAAAATTTAAAAAAGGTCTTCATTACTGTAGGGTTCATCATCATCATCCCGTATAACGTCCACTGCTGAACATGGGCCTCCTCCATTTGCCATTGTCACCACGCATGGCATCCAGTATTATGTTGTACCACACAAAGAAACGCTGCTGCCCGTTCCTTGATATACGATTATTATAGACTAGCTTCCCGCGCGCGGTTTCACCCGCGTAACTCCCGTTCCCGTGGGAAATTCATAATAAAATATAGCCTATGTCTTTTCTCAGGCTCTAGGCTATATCTGTACCAAATTTTATTTAAATCGCTTTAGTAGTTAAGGCGTGATTGCGTAACAGACAGACAGATAGACAGAGTTACTTTCACATTTATAATATTAGTAAGGATAGTAAGGATGATATTATAACAATCGGGACACGGAGGGTAGTATCTCAGCCAACAAGACCCGGAAAGGAATCGAACCACCGACCTCCAAGATTTAAAGCGAGCCAAATACCATTACTCTACGGAGGTTGTCACTGTTATTGTTACTGCATTGGGCAAATAGACATATTAAACATATTTTTTCATGAATATTATACGATGAGTAGTGTTATTATATCAGTATGATTTGCCTCCAGATCTGATTGGTTGAGTAAAAGGGTTGGATCCATGTTCAACAAGACAGATAACATTCTACTGTATGTTATGATAGTGTATGTTTTTTCTGCAAGGAGCGAAAGTTTTAAAGTTTTTTTTTTTTTTTTTTAAGACAACTCCCGCACTAGGGAAATAAATCCCTGTGTCGCGGGGGACTTTACAAACATTCATTTCACGGACACAAAGAACACCCAGACTCAGAACAACTATTTGTGGTTCACACAAATAATTGTCCCGGGTGGGAATCGAACCCAGAACACCAGGTCTCAGAAGCAACTTCCGTAACCACTGAGCCACCGGTGCAGTCAGTGATATTGAAAGTAGATAATTTTAAAAGTCTATCATTTATAAGTTAGTTTTCATGATAGGCTGCATCAAATAATGTGTGTATTCTACTTGTAGTAAGTTACTATAGTTATGTGTGTTATATATACTAATAATATACTTAACGACGAAAGATTTATATTTTTGTACTTTTGTGTGCGTGTATGTTTGTAATGAATAATCTCAAAAACTACTGTGCCGATTTCAAACAATCTTACTTGGAAAGCTACATTCACCCTGAGTGACATAGGCTATATTTAATTATGAAGTTCCCACGGGAACGGGAGTTACGCGGGTGAAAACGCGCGCGGGAAGCTAGTCCTCAAAAAAGGTTATATCGATTTAATTATTTTAACTTTTTGACCCAATGAAAAATGGAACACAGGCGAAGTTAAACTGCGTTAAAAGGACTTTGACCATCAACTTGATCTTTCGCTAAAGCATATCTAATTTGAAAGAAGTATACCTTTTATTCATTTAGTCCTTACATTGCCTACTGTCGATACGTAATATTTCAAAGTAAGTTGTATTCTTTGCGGTAGAAGTTACGACTTCATAGCAAACCGCCAAATAAGTTTAAACATCTCAATCAAAACTGAATTTCGACCCAAAATTTCGACACGAACTAATAACTAAACATTAATTTAAGTCAAATATCCAATACAGCAAAATATTACACAAAATTGTATCACTTTTATATTTTCTAAGCGATTTTTACGGTTATTTTTCAATAAGTTTTGAGCCAACAACCGACCCATAAATTTGCCTTCTTCATGACAAAAAACAGTCAAATGTCAACCTTAAGTCTTTGTGATAAGAGTTACTGAATTTTTGGCGGTTGCGTGAAGGTTGTAGAGTCTCAATAAGGTGTGTCGTCCATCACAATCGATTTGTACCGAAGTGTTTGAAACGACAAAAAATTCAAGATAGAAACTCTTCAATCAATATAATGACTTTATTTCACATTGACAATAAAATATCGCGGGTATTGTGTTCGGTATGAGGATGTAGGGTGGATGGTATGGATGTCGGCCTATATCTAACTTTGTATTTGTTAAGTAGATTTCTGGTGCTAGTAAATTTGTGTAATTAATATAGGAAAATATGTCACAGTAAATCAACTGTATTTATAATTTACTAGCATCATGCGGGAGCGTCACTGGCTCCTGACTCCAGATGTTTTTTTTATGATTACTATCAGAGTTTGTGTGTGCTGTGTACTAATATTCTTGCTAACCCCTCGTGCTAAGCTAAAATGCTTGTGTTACGAGTGGGTACAGGTCGGTAGTGCAGTGGGTGGGAATCAAACCGGCGACCACAAGATCACAAGTCCGACACCCTAGCCATTGGGCTACGGCCGCTTTTAAACATAGCCAATGTATTCCTGCAAAACGCAGCATTCTAATAGCGAAAGAATTTTTGAAATGGCTCCAGTAGTTTTGGATCCTCTTCAATGCAAACAAACAAGGATTCAAATCTGTCCTCTTTATAATATGTAGTTGAGAAATATTTATTTTCTATAAGTACTTTTATTACATGAATAAATTACATATCTACGTCTAAAAGTAGGAAATTTAAAATAAATAAAATAAAATAAAAAACATTTTTATTTACGTTAACCTATTACAGGCACTTGCAAATAGTCAAAACAACAATTTATTATTAATCTATGCATAATTTTAACATTTATAAATTAGCATATTAAGCAGGTATTTTAGTTATTGTTTTTAATAATGTTTTAGTCTTTATAACTCAATTATATTGTGTCCAATAGCTTGTTCTGTCTATATTCAATTATATTAACAATTGTCATTTTTTGGGTGGACCTAAAAGAAGACCCCTAAAATACAACTAACTTATTAAATACTACTATTCTAAATCTATTCTACTTGGCTTCCCAGAATGCTGGCAACATAACCCCGTTGAATGCGTAATGCTGCTTTATAATATTAGTATAGATATTACAATAGTTAAGTACAATTTCAAATTTTATTTTGTATATGGCCCTTAATTATTAAGATGTTGTTTTCAAATAAAAGGAAATATAAAATATACATTTAAAGTAGAATATAATTCATTTAACTGCGCATGTGATAAATCTATTGTAATACTTTAGTTTGTATTATTTAGATTCCGTTTATGTATCTATTGTATTTCGTAGTTAACAACTCTAGATGTGTGATTTCAATGTAGTCATGTCGGCTTTAATCAACCCCGACTAAAAAGTATTTTAATTCCAACTTTAAAAAAAACAAAAAGTTTTCGTACTACCGCTAACAGGCACATTCACCTTACCCCAAATCCATTCAAAGCCCAATCCAGCTCGCCTAAGCCGACAATACTGATCGTAACCCATAAACCATCGTATTGAGATATCAGTCTCCTAAACAATGGGTTCGATTCCCGACAGACGAGATTACGTTGATGTACCCATAATTTGATTTATTAGAGATGAATAAAAAACGATGGACGATGAACTTCAAGGTGATTCGGTTTAAGATGAAGGTCTCGACAGTCACGAGGAGACACATACATTGTGTTGACAAATACGTGTCGATACTATTGTTCTCAAATCAGATCTTAATGGTTTTACTGAGTATGTTGATTCCAAAAAAAATCGTGATTTGTATCTGTATAAAATCTGTACTTATGGCTTAGTATAGACCACCCCATGTTTCCCTAGTAAGAGGCGACTAAGGGAAGAAGATGATGGAGAGGCGACAGCATCTCCCTGGAGAGCCCGTGGCGCTAATCTGGCCGCGGGCACTGCTGGAGAGTGTCCCAGAAAGCCATAAGTCCCTTCACCTCTCACCAACGGTGGACTTAAGAGTACCCGGGGGGTTTTAGCGGGTAAGGTTTCTATTAGAATTAAAATGTTAAATAACTATATAAAATGACTGATGTAATGAAAACTGGCCAAGTCAAATCTAACCTACTTTAAGATCTCACTTTTTTAAATAACAGCAATTGTTATAGGTTGGATACCTATAACAATTGCTGTTATTTAAAAAAGTGATTATAAGAGAAGAAGAAGTATTTAATAAAGCAAAGAAATAGAGTTTAATACTTGTTCATAATGTTATGTTGTTCCTATAAATATATATTTCGATTTAGCATAGAACTTGGCACTCATTCAGATCTCTATTCTTTTTGCGGCGAAGCCCACAGCCAAGCATAATTTTTGTATTGAACTTGGCTCTCCTTTTTAACATGTATGTTTTTGGTGGGATTAACTTCACATTAACTTTATAATCGATATTATAATAACGAATCTACTAAGGGCTCTGTTACAATATTAGAAGAGTCAAGAAATTTGACAGGATTGGTATGAACTTATTGTCAAAATTGAAATTTATTTGTATTAAACTTTATACCAAATCTAAAATTCAAAAAAAATAATATATTGATTAAAAATTTTCATTTAAAGCAAAATTTATTAGTAGCAGTTTTATACTATTATCTTGTTGACCTATGTGGACCGACGACCTCATAAAGGTTGCAGGGAGTTAGTGGTTGCAGGCTGCTAGCGATCGTTCCCACTGGTAATCGATGGGGCAGCCTATTTTCAGCAGTGGACTACAACAGGACGATGATGATGATGATGATGATCTTGTTGTATTGCTAAATATGTTTTGGTTGCAGTTGCAATAAATATTTTTTTATACCAAATTTTAATTTGACACTTTGTTCTCCCATTTTAACCAACAATATTTATACTAATAGGTACATAACGAATACAATATAAGCAACCCATAGCAACAGTACACAATAGAAACAATGACGCAAAGGGCTCTGCATCCATTACTCGAAGACAATCGGCAAATGATTCAGGCTAATACTGAATGACGATTAGACATAGATCAAGGAGTAACGTAGATGGGTGAAAAAGTAGAATTATGCTTTACTTGTTTTGTAATAAGAGCATGATGTGACACAGAACAGACGCATCTTCTTCCTCTTACCCTTATCGCAAGTTAATTGGGGTTAGCGCAATATGGTTTTCTCTTCTATTATTGTCCCCTGGCAGGCGTCATCTTCTCACTCACTCCTTTTCCTTATATCTCTTTCTCTATCTTCTCTCTCTTCACACAATACTCTCAAAATTTCTACGGTGGCTCTCTGCCTCTTCATCCGAAAACATTTGTAGTCATTCAGTTATTCTTCTCAAATGCGTTTCTGCCATCCACCTTAGAGCAGGCACATCCCGAAGCAGTGGTGGAAATATAAATGGATGTATCGTTAAAATAAGATTATGCAGAATATTATTTTAATTAATTTTTTAAATGTATCTTGAATACATAGACTACTAGACTTAGACTTCTACTTTTCCTGTAGATATTTTCATTTTTAAGGCTTTATGTAAATATATATGTTGCAGTCAAAACTCTTAACCAGTCAAAAATACTGTAACTAGCAAAATTAGTTAAAAGTAGATTTAAGTTAGATTAGGTTAAGTAAGTTTTGACTGATTTTGCTAGTTAAAAGTAATTTTGACCGGTTAAGAGTTTTGACTGCAACATATATATTCTCAGCATGCTGTCAGAATTCTGGGAACCAAGTCATCATGTAAGTTTTCAAGTAAGATTATATTATTTTTTTTAGTATTATATAAGATTGTTTTACTTTATGTTTAATTTACCTACTTTTTGTTGTATATATCGCCTCTTTGCTTCAATAATGTGATATCTTGAAAAGTGGACTTAAAAAACTTATCACGTTATTGAAGCAAAGAGGCGATATGTAGGTAATATTGTTGCATAAATCCAAGTAAATATCAGATGAACTTACTCTTTGACAAACCACTGCAATTGAAGAGCTACATCCATTAACGTAAGTGACTCTGGGTTCGATGTGCAGACGTTTTTTGTCTGTCGACGTGATTGATAAAGAAGTGGTAGGAATACGACACTTTTTTTCAACCATTTTTACTTTTCCATCTACATTTATGACTTCAGTAATTTTGAACCTTATCACAGTTGGATAAGGTTCATTAAGTACATTCATTTTTAGACTTAAATTTGCTCAAAACCAATCCTCCCTTACAATTTTTCGAACGCCATTTCTGAAGTGCCGTTCGATTTGTGATTGTTATTGTATTTCAACTTTTATCCGGTTGGTTTAAGGTTGTAATTTAGTTGGGCTTAGAAGCAACATTAAGTTTGTTGATGAACAAATCATTGTATGGACTTGTAAGAAAATTGTTTGCAAGTGTTTTGTGTATTAATTTGAGAAATGGACAGGCTATGCTTTGGTTTATGTGAAATGTGACTCTCATTTATATCTGAGACATATTATCGTCATTGCAAGTTCTATAGTTGTTTATTTATTTTTCAGGTTGTGCAAATAACCTTTTTTCAACAACACACCTTAATTTGATAAATAATGTGCTCTAATGGGCCTCGGAAAGCACGCTAAGCCGTTGGTCCCGATTGTTATAACATCATCTATAATAATCGTATATCAAGGAACGGGCAGCAGCGTTTCCTTGTGTGGTACAACATAATATTACGGTCACCAACCAGCCTGCCAAGCGTGGTGACTATAGCAAACCCCCTTCGAGGGAAGCCCATTTTTAGCTGCGGACGTGAGACTGATGTCACTTATCAATATCTAGAACATATTAAACGCGTTTATAAATGTTTAAGGCTAATCCCACATTGGTCGTGCGCGTTCCTCGAGCATGTAAACGACGCGAGCACCGAACGTCACACCCCGTCACCCCGTACCCCGTCGTCAACATAATGATACACACTCGATGAACACGCAGCTCAATATGGGGTCAGCTTAAAACATTTCCCATATGACAACACAGCTTAAGATTATGATCAAAAATCTTAACAAACAAACTCACTGATCCATACTCCACATTACTTGAACTTTTTAATTTCTATAGCGACACAAAACCAAGCGCGCGTAACAATTTTACAGACGAATCGATCCAAATAAAAATATCGGTAAAAATACGCCCCCGAAAAAAATCGTCAATGCATCGATCCCTAAAGTCACAATCGATACCTGTTTACGACTCCCACGTTTTTTTAACTCCCTTCGAGAAACGGGTGGTGAATATCTTAAGAAGTTATTGAATTGTGTAAAGGAATTTCATATACCCACTAACTTGTGCCTGCGACTTTGTCCGCGTGGAATAGTTACTTTGGGCTAAATTCGATTTTGAAACATTATTTATTGATGCCCCGCTCCAAAGCTCGCTTTAGAAGCGGCTGTAGCCAATGACTAAGGCGTCGGACTTGTGATCTTTAGATCGCAGGTTCGAACCCCACCCATTGCACTACCGACGTGAACCCACTCGTAACACAAGCATTTAGCTCAGCACGAGGGGTTAACAAGAATACTAGTAGACTACTCTGCTAGTAATCTTTTAATAAAAAAAAGGTCTTAGCGTGATATTAGACAGCTATCTGTAGATAGCTTTCTCGATAAATGGGCTATCTGACGCTGAATTGTTCAAATTGGACCAGTAGTTTCTGAGATTAGCAAGGCAGAATCATTTTGATAAAAACCGGCCAAGTGCGAGACGGACTCGCACACGAAGGGTCCGTATCAGTCGAGTTGATTGAATGAAAAGTAAATTGCGGTTTACGATTTATGACGTATTAAAAAAAACTACTTACAAGATCTCGTTCAAACCAATTTTCGGTGGAAGCTTGCATGGTAATGTACCTACATCATATATTTTTTTTAGTTTTATCATTCTTTTATTTTAGAAGTTACAGGGGGGGGGACACATTTTACCACTTTGGAAGTGTCTCTTGCGCAAACTATTCAGTTTAGAAAAACATTACATTAGTAACCTCAATATCATTTTTTAAAGACCTATCCATAGATACCCTACACGTATGTTTTTGATGAATAAAAAAAAATTGAGTTTCATTTCGAAGAATGCGTACCCCCAAATTTTTTTGTTTTTTTCCTATTTTTGTGTGAAAATCTTAATGCGGTTCACAAAATACATCTACTTACCAAGTTGCAATATTATAGTTCTTATAGTTTCGGAAAAAAGTGGCTGTGACATACGGACGGACAGACAGACAGACATGACGAATTTATAAGGGTTCCGTTTTTTGCCATTTGGCTACGGAACCCTAAAAACGGTTTTTTTTTTATTACAATAAACAAATTTGCTTCCCACGCGCAGATTCAGCCGCGTAACTCCCGCTCCCGTAGTAACTTCATAAATAAATATAGACTACAGCCTGTCTCGATTGATGGGCAAAAGAATTTTTGACATCAGTTTTTAAAACTCTTCAGCTTTATATATTGGTAGGTATATAGATTGCCAATTACTGATGATACTCATAAAAGATAAGTCAATTACTTATTTTGTTGTATTCTTGATATGTAAGACATTTTATTTGATATTTCTGTTCAGTTAAGCAGTTTGCTTTGTGCACCCTATAACTCTGTTCCTATAGTAATGTCAACCTACTTGTAGGTGGGAAAAAAAAATCTTTTGTTGGCGACTGCTTTGTTTGGCGGATCTTATTCAAAAGAGGATTATAATCGGCATAAGGCTTATTGAAGAATATTCTCGAAAAAATATTTGATACAATATAATAGTACCTAAATATAAAAGTGAGAATGTGGGTATCAGTATAGAAGAATTTAATTTTAATTTTCTTTACAACCAGTTTATGTCCACTGCTGAACATGGTCTTTAAGAGGAGGCCCATGTTCAGCTGTGGACATAAACGGAGACTTTGGCAAGCCAGGGTCCTTCAGGGATATTGCCATAATAACAACACTTGGCAGGTGGATTGGTGATCGCAGTAAGATGATAACTAATCTTGAGCTGATTGATGCTGCTGCCACCCATCAGCTGTATGTCCCTTCGTCGTCTCTTAAGACACCCATGGGAAGCCATGGAGTGGTCGATTGTACACCGGACACCTCACAATGGCTAGGGCGTCGGACTTGTGATCTTGAGGTCGCCGGTTCGAACCCCACCCATTGCACTACCGACGTGAACCCACTCGTAACACAAGCATTTAGCTTAGTACGAGGGGTAAACAATCAGTCAACAGGGGTGATCTTTTTAGAAAAAACAAATCACAATAGAAAAATGTTAAATATAGTAAAAAGTAAATTGTAATTATTATACTATGTCCATGTTACATTTTATAGTTTTTTCACTCTCCTGAAAAGTTACTATTTCTGACATATGTAGCATTAGAACTTACGCATCGATATTAATTATAATCATTATCATCATCATCAGCCCGTATAACGTCCACTGCTGAACATGGGCCTCCTCCCGAGGGAGGGTATTTGCCATAGTCACCACGCTTGGTAGGCGGGTTGGTGACCGCAGTAATATGTTGTATCACACAAGAAAACGCTGCTGCCCTTTCCTTAATATACGATTATTAAAGATGATGTTGTAACAATCGGGACCAACGGCTTAAAGTGCTTTCCGAGGCACCGAGGGTAGTCCCTTAACCAAATAGACCCGGAAAGAAATCTTAGAATTTACACAAAGATTTCCTGTCCGGCTTGGCGATCGAACCCAAGACCTCCGAGATTTAAACGGAGGTTATGGAGGTTGTCGAAGTAAAAAGTAAATTGGAATTATTCTGATGTCTTTAGTTATTTCACTCTCCTGAAAAGTTACTATTTCTGACATATGTAGCATTAGAACGTACGCATCGATATCTTTACTATATAATATTATAAAGAGGAAAGATTTGTATGTAAGTATGTTTGTAACGAATTGGCTCAAAAAGTACTGGACCGATTTCAAAAATTCTTTCACCATTTGAATGCTACATTATCACTGATTAATATAGGCTATATTTAATTATGAAGTTCCTATGGGAACGGGAGTTACGCGAGTGAAACCGCGCGCGGGAAGTTCGTTAATTATAATATAACGTTAAAAATATCAATTCGATTCAAAACCGAACCGATACACCTCACGGTTATAAACAATAATTCAATTAATATCGAACAAGCAACAAACAAACCGACTAAATTAAATTATAGATTAAAGATTAAAGCAATAAAACTTAGTGATGTTGAGCATCCAACTAATTTCATTGACGATCAAAAAACTGAAGTAAAATCAATATGGTATGCAACCGACGGTGATGATGCCTCGGCAGCTATAAAAGTTCAATCTCAGATTTGAGTCCCTATTCTGATGGAATCGTTTATCGATGGTATACTGGCAGGCTGTAGGTTTTTAGCTCCCCACGCAAAAATGTTCGCTTTTTTCGATGGGGGTTATAATGGGGGTCCGTGGTGTTATAAGTTTGACGTGTCTGTATGTGTGTCTGTGAATAAACCGATATGATTTTGTTTTTTTTTATTTGAAAGGTGAATTAGACAGGAGTGAATTAATTAGTCGCGCTCGACATTCTAGCGCTTTTTCAATAAACAATTATTATGCCATCCATCAATTTCCATAATTCAAATATTATAGGTACAGGTGGTATTCGATCGAATTAGGCGACTGAACGATAGTTATTATTTTAGACTTTTTTAATGTACGCTTTTATAGGTAACTAATATTTGAGTTGCGGGTTTTTTATTTTTTTTATTTATACTAGCACGCACAAAATCTACGCAATTATTCCAATTCGAATACGCTAATTGATTGATTCATCATCATTCATCATTTCAGCCGTAGGATGTCAACTGCTGGACATAGGCCTCCCTCATATGAGGGAGGCCATGGTCCAGTACGGTTGGAGGCGGCCTGCATCCACCGTGATCCCGCGTTTACTAGGTTATCCGTCCATCTAGTTGGTGGACGTCGTACGCTTCGCTTGCCGATCTGCAGTCTCCATTCGAGAACCAATTTAATTATCTGTCTACGCTAAAAAACATCGTTCCAATAAGTTGCGGATGGTTATTAATTTTTTTTTTTTAATACTCCTCCCGCACTTTTGAATTAAACGATAAACCCCTTTGTCGTCCGTGAATTATGTAATTTATTACATAATTCACGGACACAAACTACACCCAGACTAAGAATACACACAGATAATTGTCCCGGGTGGGAATCGAACTCAGAGGCCACTACCGGAACTACTGTGCCAACGGTGTAGTCATTAAGTCAAATATTAGTTAGCTATAGGTGAAGTTGACATTTAAAATTGAATTAATATCTCTTAAGAATATTCCTTACATTATAATAGCTAGAATTGGGTTAAGCATAAATGACTGTAAAATAAATAAAGCCTTTTATAAATTATCTAGGTACGCGATTTTTTATAGGCTTCAAAAACATCAAATTTATATTATTATCATTTTAATTATTTACAAATACATTATAGAAATATCATAAAAATAAACGTATACTTGTTCTTTTACTCCGAGCCCGTCAGAATACAGCCACCGCCAGAGCGGCGGCGTGCGTCCGCGCACTCTTTAATTTGTAAATTGAACCGCGTAGCTAGCGCCATCTATTAATGTCATTGACCATAGCTACTGAATCTTTTTGTAATCATGGTCTGTTGTTTTTTTGTTCGTTTGTTTCTTTGATTGCTGGCTAGATGTTAGTATGATTCTGATGAAATGTAGAAGGTGTGTTTATATTGAAGTAGGCACGTACAAGCTTTTTGGTTAGTACCTACATCATAATTCGATGGTGGTGAAAAGTTAATAAATAGCGTGAAGCGTGGTTCGAATCCCATTCAGGACAATTATTTAGTTGACTTTCCCATAGGCTCATTGAATATAGCCAAGGTTACTCCTAACTTTTGGCATAGGTTCAATAGTTAAGGAGCCTTTTTTAATGCAAAGAAATATACAAACAAACAATTAAATATATTCTATTTATAATATTATTATTAGTATAGACAATTCGGGTACCACACATAGTTTCTGAGTTCTGAGTTCTGTTGTTAGCCAGGAGGCTTTTGCTACCTCACCAGGCATAAATACGAGTAGAGCTCCATCTTTAAAATAAATTTGACTAACTCTATTACTAAACATACTTAGGTATAATCAATTATAATAGTAGCATTTATTTTGATCGGAATCGAGCAGAAATTATAATTAAACCCTGTTTCAACATTGCTACTGTACAAACAAGCTTAATTACCTTTTTCTGAAGAATACTAATGAACAGAATGAATCTACTATAAACAATGTCTATTTATCGACCATAGACTAGTTAATCAAGCGGTTGGCTATTTCATTACCAACATAACGATGTATCGATTATCATTCGATTTATATGAAGGATAATTACGATTGTAAATCGAATGGGAAGCGACGCGGCGCGTTTGATGAATCGAATGAATCGAATTATGTTATTTCGAACTCGATCCCTGATTACCACTTATTAGCGATGTAAACTACTTACTTTTTTTTTACTGCTTTTTAATATAATTATGTTGGTATCTGGTTTTAAAGTTTGTTTTAAGGTTGGTCTTATATTATTTTTGTGCCGCGCGCGGTTTCACTCGCTTAACTCCCGTTCCCGTGGGAACGTCATAATTGTATATAGCCATAGCCTATAGCCTTTCTGATAAATGGGCTATCTAACACTGAAAGAACTTTTCAAATCAGTCCAGTAATTCCATTGACATTACTGCGTTCAAACGAACAAACACTTCAGCTTATAACATATTAGTATACGGAGTACAGATTTATTATCATTTCATCATAATCAGCCCGTATGACGTCCACAACGAACGTAGGCGTCCTTCACGGTCCTTCAAGTTTGCTATAGTCACCACGCTTGGAGGGCGGGTTGGTGACCGCAGTTATTTTTCTCCTGACTGGTTCATCTACGCCGAGGCAAAACTACTGAAACTAGAAACGTGAACGTGGTCCGTGGCTTCCTTTTGTGAAGTATAGATCCAAAAAAAATTTTTTTTTGTAAAATTTAACCCCTGAAGGGGAGAAAAAGAGGGCATTTCATTATAAAGTTAGCGCGCGCACGAGAAGCTAGTTTTAAATAATAATATGACAGTCTTCTGAGTATCAAAATTTTAATGGAAAAGGATTTTTCTGACCATTTATAAATAAGCCAATAAAATAGACATTGAATCAATAAAAAATGCATTCTAATCAATAGAAAAATAATAAAAAGGGTAATAGTAGGTACCTACCATAAAACGAATCCGATAATAATATAAATAATCACATAAAAATATAACCCGATCGAAAATAAAGATGAATATCACTTCAAACAATCAAATTGCTTTCCTGTACCATATCATTATCAATGTATTATTGCCTTATAATAATCGACATGCAATCACGACCGATACCCTAAAACAAAAATCCAAAATTAAACCTTAATTAATAAAGCATAAAGTTCAAATTCCAATAAAACACAACACAATTCATAAGAGTTCTTGATTCGAAAAATGAATTTTATAAATCTAAAAGTTAGAAAAGGATATCTATATGTGTTGGTGGTTGGAGTGAAAGTGATGGGAGACCCGCAAGACCGGTAGCAGTCCTTGCAATTACAGTGATCATGGTTTCAAGGCAATTTTCCTGGTTTTCTAATTAGATAGTTTTAGTAATCGAATCCTATGCGGTGGTCTCTCATCATTATTTTGATTATTCTTGCGATTCAATTCGCTAATAGAGAATGGAATTAGCTCCCGTGCGGCAGACAGTGGGAGTTTTTAAACGTCTCGTGTCAAGTTTCACACGTGATTTGAGTAAAAAAATGGCGGCATTAAATAATTTTATTAATTTGTGATTTTGTATAGATATGTACTTGTGTTTCTAGTTCTTATTAATAGTTATTTCTTTTATTGTACTATATTCTCGTGGTTCTTTATTTCATATCATGGAAACGTTTTAAATAAATGCATATGAATGCTAGTTATGGTTATGGAATGAAAACACAAATTACAAAAAAATCATCTGTTTGTTCCGGCTAATCTCAGCAACGGCTGGACCGATTATTATAGTCCTTTCACTATTAGATTACTAATTTTTTAAGGTAGGTATATATTATTAGCAGGAACAAATCGAAATGCAGCCAGAGAGAGAGAGAGAGAGACAGACTTAAAAATCATCATTCTTAATTATTTTTTTATTATTCAAGTTATAATTCCTCAATCCCCCCGCCAGCAACCGCCCTGAGCCGAAATCCAAGTCCCACATGGAGCACTCTCTTACTTACGCAGGTTGCTTAGTTTGTAATTCAAAACAATTTATTGAGGCTGGAAGTCTCCTCGCCTTAATGGCCGGTCAAAAAGCAAAAGTCTCGTGGCTGCATAAAAAAAAAGTTTACTTACTCTATTGCTATCACTATTATTATTACATTCACAAGTCAATGTCCTCTTTATCCTAAACCGCTACATAAAACAATACCCCAAAACTTTATTACACGAATCTCATACAAGATCACGGCCTAGAAATCTTCTCATCTCAAACAATGCTCAAACACGACGAAACGCAGTTAAGATTAAAATGGCCGATTATAGTGTATTTTATTTAAATTTATGTCTTATTTCCAACTTCTGAGAATTTATTAATCGGCTAATATGAATTCTGTTTCTGTTTAACGTTGGTAAGGAATCTGATATTCTCGTTTTTTGTTTTTTTTTTTTTTCGTTTTTATGTTGGTATTGATTTAAGGGGGGCTTTCGTGGTTAGTTGATTTATTTGTTATTGATTATTTTTGTGGTGTACACATTAGTCATTGGGGTTTTGTGTTTTGTGTCGGAGTGCGAAACTGTGTTAAAGGAGTGTTAAGTTTTTATTGTGAAATATTTGTTTGTGTGCAATGTTCATAACGTTACATTAATATTGTTGTGTAGTTGGCACATCAATAATATTGTGTTGGTACGCTTAAGGTATGGTCTGACGAAAATAATCGAATAAACTTTAAAAAAAGCTGTTCGATATTTCATTTTCTTTTTTTCAATTAAGTCTGACGTAAGATTTTAATTTCAATGAAAATAGAAAAAAAATGCTACAAATCAATACTAAAAGATGTATTTTTTAATATGATTGAGAAAATGCAATTTGAATATGAAAATAATGAATTAAAAATCAAAATATAATACAATTTTGACATTTTTGACAAGTAGTTACATTCTTTTTATAAAATGCGTTTTTGAAATGTTTAATAGTTTCTGGAGTATCATCATGCAACCTTTGTTCCTTCACAATCCAACATAAAGGGTTAAGATATTATAAAAAAAATGCATTATTTTATTATTGTATTACACTTACTGACAATAATTACAGCCATCTATCAACGAGATCTATGTCCGCTATTCATCTTATTTACAATTTATCTCAGATAAATAAGCAGCTGATACATTCTATATTTCCACTTCAGCCTTATTTAATTACTTAAAATTTATTTAATTGGTAAATAATTTACGGAACATTAAAATTTTTGCAATACCCTGATAAGATATAAATTAAATGAAACGCAAATTGTGTGACTATTCTCTTTTTGTGAAGCTATTTTTAAATTTAGTTCTTTTTTTAATGATTTAAAGAAATGTGTATGCCATTTAATACTTCAATGTGTATGAGACGAGCCGCCTCCATAAAGGCAGTGTTCACTCATTTGTCAAACTGCGAGGATATTTATTTATCATGGACCCTCCACGCGTAAGAAATACCTGAACCTAAAACCACCTTTACTTCTCAAGAAAACACAGAATATATACCTTAATGACTACTAAATAAGGACCAAATCTATTTGGCAATATCATCAATCGAAAGCAAATTCGAAATTTAAATTGGTTGACTTAACCAAGTGACAAGCATAGATATTCGATTTTTAAATACAATACTGTTTCTTATTCACATTTGAATAAAGAATAAATTCTAACGTTGTCTTCGAAATAGTTATGGAACATTAAAAAGTTTTGTTGACCATAAATATATTTAAAATCTATACAGGGTCGTTGAGACCGGGCCACTGTTTCTGAGTGTTAATAGATTATAGTTTTTTTTTTACTTTATGGCTTTATCCTTCAAGTTTTTTGGTCATTAAGAATTTTTTATTTTTTTTTAACCTGTTGACTAATTTGTTTCGTTTGATGAGATTTTGATAAAATAGCTACTTACGAACCTTTCTTTGGAAACTCATAAATTATATTTATATAATAAATGCGGACTTCGAGTAATTCTAACAACAGATACAGAATTATAGACTGTGTGTTCGTTTGTTTGTTCTATAACTAAATAAATGGACAAGACTTCAAGTTATGTAGGCACCTACTGGGACAGTAGGTAAGTAAGTCAAAGTCAGTCTTCTTACACCACCTAAGTGTTTACCCTAATACTGATAAAGTGATACAGTATAACAATGATTAACAATTTTCACATATGTGGGTTTTCTTCAAAATATGATTAATCATCGACTTCGAGAACCACTGATCCCCACCCTGGTCATGAAATGACCGTGCCTCGGAAAGCAAAAGTGGTGTTGGTACCTACCACCCAACTAGCAAAACAGTCTCAGAACTCGCACTTTTTAAGAGTGGTAGGCTTAAAGCGCTCTTATATTTGTTTTAGAACATACCATCGATCCTATATTACTTTTAGACAAGCTGGTATGGTCTCAAGAACGCTCAGTCTCATAACCAAATCTCATATATGTATATAAGAGCATTTACTAAGACTGGTTGCACTTGAGAAAAACTTGCTCTTATATGGGTATTTTCTAAGCTCGTTTGATTTTATATTAGACTTGTTAAATGCTAATGTAAGATGTCAGACTAATATCAGCATAGCATAAGAGTACTGTGAGTACGTGCATTTCTGATCTTATTTGAAACTAATATAAGATCAATAGCACTGGATAAGTATGATATTAGAGTGATTTTGGACAACATATTTACAATACAAAAGACAAGACCTATTTAAGAGCGTTTGATCTTAGATCGATTTTGGGAATAACTAATTTTAATAGTTTTAAGAGTAATTTTGCAAACGCGCGGGCACTGCTAGACTGGTGCGCAACGCGCACCACTCCTACGTACGCCGCTCCCCGCGCCACCGCCGCCCCGCCACCTAAGTATATAGTATAGCCTTAAGATTAAGTTCTTTTTTTTTCTCTCTGTCGATTTAAGGTTTATGTAAAATTGCGAGGAACCCTAATTTATTCCAATATGGAGTTATCTTTAGTAGTTATACCGAATGCTAAAATTAGAGTAAACAATCTTACATTAGTCTAATAGTGCATTTGTAAAATGCAGCTATACTAATGGCGACACTATCAATACAAATTAACAAATAAAATAATTTAACGAGAACACGAAATACCTTATTTAACAAGGCGCATGAATTTTGAAGCGTAAAACGAGGTCTAATTAACAGTAAATAATAAATTCCAATATGATTACTGACCATAAAACTACTTTAACTCGTACTTTTATACTTTTAATATCGTATAAACATTAACTTCACGCAACTTTAATTTGTTTTATTTTAATTTCCAACACTAACACGAACTTTTAAGTTGGATCTGACGTAAAATTCTCAAAATATTCTAACTTTAGACCAATATAAGCCTGCATAGGCTAGGCAAGATACTTACGTAAAAGCAATATTAGCCTAAGTCGGCTTAAATTAATTTTGGCTACATTTCAGTAAGTGCAAACAGCATTCAATTAGACTGATATTAGATCGATATTAAACTAAATATGCTTATAATTAGTGCCCAAACCCAGGCTTATATTATTATATAGGAGCGATGTAAGAGCAAAAAAACAGTAGTCTTGAGATTGTTGTAAGCCTAGTTTTTGCTAGTTGGGCAGTATACCATAACATCATCTATCATCATCATCATCACCCCGTATAAAGTCCAATACTGAACATGCTATGGCAAATGCTATTACTATGGCAAATACCCAGTATTTGCCATAGTCACGCTTGGCAGTCGGAATGGTGATCGCAGTATTATGTTGTAACACACAAGGAAACCCTGCTGCCCGTTCCTTGATATACGATTATGATTTCTTTGATATATGATTATGATATAGATGATGTTATAACAATCGGGACCAACGGCTTAACGTGCTTTCCAAGGCACGGAAGGTAGTCTCTCAACCAACCAGACCCGGAAAGAAATCTTAGAAAATACACAAAGATTTCCTGTCCGGCGTGGGGGTCAAACCTACGACCTCCAAATATCAAATCAATCAAATCAAATCAATATTTATTTGCATAAAACAGGATACATAATGATGTTGCAAAATTTATAAGTCCGCTGAATTATAACCTCATGGAGGTATGCAAATTTTAAATGTTGTCTTTATATTACATTAATTAATTAACAAAAAAAAAACATTAACGCCATGTTGCATGATCATAAATTTAAAAATGTCATTGTTACGGCAAAGAAAATAACATACAATGTCAAAAATACAATACAATACAATGTCAAAAATACAATACAATGTCAAAAATATAATACCATGTCAAAAATACAGTACAATGTCCAAAAGAAACAGCTAATGTAGTCAAAATTTATCAGAAAGAAAGTCTTGAACAGTGTAATAGCATTTTTCTATGACAAGGTTTCTTAATCTTAATTTGAATGTGTCTATATTTGTTTCCCTTACACGTTTGGGTACTTTATTATATATTTTTGGCCCCATACAAAAGATGCTATGATGCATTAATGTAGTTTTTGCCCTGCACAAACACAATTTACTGTCATCTCTTTGGTGGCGATGTGGATTTTCAGATATCATGTGAAACCGATTAAGATTTGATTTGACAAATACAGCTACTTCATAAATGTAGAGGGAGGGTAGGGTCATGATGCTATATTTTTTAAAATAAGGCATGCAACTATCGGTTGGCTTCAAAGAGAACATGGCCCTGATGCACCGTTTCTGTGCCCTGAAGATCATCAGTTTATTTGTTGAGTTACCCCAGAAGATAATACCATACCTAATAATACCGCTACACTACGGAGATTTTCACATCATCTATGACAAGTATATATGTTGTTAACGATATTAAAGATCATCAAACTGCTTTAGGTACTAAGTTAACATAATCTAACTTATATATATATGTTAGTAAATATATCATAACAACATACAAAGATGAAGACGTATGTTATTTGCGCGACAAGTTATTACTTATGGTCGGCTTTGCCCGCGACTTATTCTGCAAACTGCCCACGCGATCGGATAGAGGGAGTTACATATTAATGTCACCAGAGATAGATCATACTGGATGTGCATTCTACTGTACTTAGTAATTGTGTACTTTGATAAAGAAGATAGTTTTTGTAATATTATATAACTTACATCCACTGTTGAACATGGATCTCCTCTTAACGGATCTCGGCAGATATTTACGAGTATATCAGACTTGGCATACATTGGTAAATCAAATGGTAAAAAAAATTAGAAAAAGAACAAAAGAACATTATCTCTTATCTCATTAGTAGTGTTTATTATATGTATTAGTTTATTTTTATTAAGTATGTATGTATTGTATTCTATATTATATTATTATACGTATTAGCATTAGTTTAATATACTCAAACTGTAACTATTGTTGTGTACACTGTTCTTGCCCGTTTATCACAAATCTCACTCGGAATAGGGTTTCCTGGAAGAAAACTCATAAATGAGTTAAGCTCGCCATTGTACATCATCTTTAATTGTTGAACTTTCATAACTGGTTTTCATGTGTACAATAAAGAATAAATAAATAAAATAAATAAATTCATTACAAATGTAAAATATAAACTAATTTAATTTATCAGTTTAGATTTTTTTCCTTTATTTGACTTAAAATAAGTATGATCGATTCGTCTATATTATCAATAAACGTTTTAAGTTCATATCATATTGCCATAATCATCACGGATGGTAGGTGGATCGGTGAACACAGTACGATGGTGTTCATTCATTAACTAAGTATCCTTAAGTCGTTTTTTGAACAACTATGGGAAGACATGACGTGGGGTTTTCTAGGGCGAAATCAACACGAATTTATTGTATAAGAAACCTTTAACTGAACCAATCAAACCAAAATTAGGTAACATCACCAAAGCCCCCTACCGACCCTTAGTGTGCTAAGAACCTTCCGATGCCCTCGTAGACACGAAGTCCGAGAGGCCCGTTACTGTAAAGTAGAGCAACAGTTGCACAAAATTCCCCAACAAAAAGCCATAATCCCTCAATCTCCCCGTCAGCGACCGCCCTGAGCCGAGCTCCAAGTTCCACAGGGCCGCCCTCTAGCGCAGGTTGCTTAGATTGTAATGTTTAAACCATTTATTAAGGCTGGAGCTCTGCTCGATTTTATGCCCGGTGAAGTAGCAAAAGCCTCAGGGCTTACTACGTATGTCCGAGCCAAAGCTAAAGCGGCCGTAGCCCAATGGCTAGGGTGTCGGACTTGTGATCTTGAGGTCGCCGGTTCGAACCCCACCCATTGCACTATCGACGTGAACCCACTCGTAACACAAGCATTTTAGCTTAGCACGAGGGGTTAACAAGCGTACTAGTAGACTGCAAAACTCTGCTGGTAATAATTAAAAAAAAGCTGTTCCACTCATACTATGTCACTAAAACCTAAAAGTTGAGATATAATGCTTGTTTTAATTAATATTAGTCGCCCAGATATAAAATAAAATAAAATAAAATAAAAATCATTTTTATTTACGTAAACCAATTACAGGCACTTGTAAATAGTCAAACATTAATTAGAAAAATTTAATTAATTATATTTGTTATTTATTTATATCTATAAAATTAATAATTTTTATATTATCATATATTTATATGTTATTATTATAATTTATTTATTTATATTGTACTTAGCGACACAAAATGCTTGTTCTGTCTATATTATGTCAAAACAATTGTCATTATTTGGGTGGACCATGAGCATATAACGACGGACGCGCTTTAATGCTACCACCGGATCCAATGCGCCCCAACTGAGAAGATCCGGCGAAACAAACTCAGTGGGTTACTTTACTACCGGTTTCAACACGGCCCACATGAGACGGTCCGGCGAAACATACTCAAATGGACAAATACGCGGGGTTTTGGTCCAATTATTATCATTTATTTTTAGTAGGCATACACATTTATTGCCCAAACGGTTGTCTTGTTATAATTTATTTTAGTTTTACTCAATAAGATTGAATGATATTGAGACAGAACTAGCGGTATTTATAATTAAAGTACACCATGAAATCAATTACAGACAGTTCACAGAATAAGATACAGTTCTAATTACAACTACTGTATTTGGCTGTATGGTCCTCAGGGAGGTAGGTGCAAGATGGTACCGATAGCCAAACGTCTTTATCTTCAATATAATCCTGAATACTATAGTAACCTTTCGATATGAGAACAGTTTTAACATGTGTTTTAAATCTAGTATCAGGCAAGTCTGTGACATAACTAGGGAGTTTATTATAGAACCTAATACCATTTCCCATAAATGTCTTATTAGTTTTGCTAACTCTAAATCCTGGAACAGCAAGTTTGTGCTTATTTCTTGTGTTAATATTATGAATGTCACTTTTACTATATTTATCAATATTTTTTCTAATAAAAATTATATTTTGGTAAATATATTCAGAGGGCACGGTAAGTATATTTATATTTTTAAAAAGGTTACGTAGGGAGTCACGACTACCTAATCCATATATGGCCCTGACCGCTCGTTTTTGTAATACGAATATAGTATTTACATCGGCGGCTGCAGCAGAATTCCATAAGACATAATGCTATGAAAGTACGCGAAATACACTAGCTTAGCCGTGGCTTCATCGGACAACTGTCTAATTTTCCACACAGCATACGAAGCTGATATATAATTAAGTAATATAATTTTAACAGAATTTGTTTTTACAAAATATATCAAAATTAAAAACCCATTTTTTTCTTAAAGAAAGAGTCATAGATAAAGAGATTATATTAGTCTCTTCTAGTTAAAGCTATGAGCACACACGATACCTCCCAGCCAGTTGGTCGTGTGGTCAAACTACTCCCTTTATCCTAGCCTATGCTTTATGTCCGCTATTACTCCGAACAACTATTGTGCATTGATTAACATTATTCTATTAAATACAATAGAAGAAAGGGATAAAGCACATTTTAATTCAATTAACTTGTAATTATTAGGCGGCCGTAGTCCAATGGCTTGGGCGTCGGAATTGTGGTCTTGTGGTCGCCGGTTCGATCCCCACCCATTGCACTACCGACGTGAACTCACTCGTAACACAGGTAGTTTAGCCTAGCACGAGGGGTTAACAAGAAAACAAGTAGATAGCAAAAACTCGGCTAGTAATCTTTAGTTAAAAAAAAAGTTTACATTTGATACCTATTTTTTTCTAATGGTCTTCTATAGGTACTTCCATTTGTCGTTACGAATCGAAAATCACTTATGCCACAGTTTTGTAAATAATGAGGATTTCTTGTGTCTATTATGATAGTTAGTTCGAATACAAACCTTACAAAATCTCCAATGTGAATATCTCAATATTACAATTTCATCATCATCATCATCAACAGCCCGTTTACGTCCACTGCTGAACATGGGCCTCCTCTTAACCCTTGGCAAGCCAGGATCGTAGAGGGATATTGCCATAATCCCCACGCTTGGCAGACGGATTGGTGATCGCAGTAAGATGTAACCTTGAACTAATAGATGCTGCTGCCCATCCATCAGCCATATGTCCCTTAGTCGCCTTTTACGACACCCATGGGAAGACACGGGGTGGTCTATTCTAAGCCGGAAACCACACGGATGTATTAGCAGTAAATGAATGAAGATATTACAATTTCACAAGCGTAAAATAAAAATATATATAAAAAAAAACAAGTGAAAATATGGGAAATTTAAATTTGAGAATCATCCATCATGGACCTCCTCCCGAAGGAGGGGTTTTGCTATAATCACCACGCTTGGCAGGCGGATTGGTGACCGCAATTATGTTGTAATACACAGGGAAACGCTGCGCCTTCCTTGATATACGATTATTATAGATGATGTTATAACAATCGGGACCAACGGCTTAACGTGCTTTCCGAGGCACGGAGGGTAGTCCCTCAACCAACCAGCCCCGGAAAGAAATCATAGAATTTACACAAAGATTTCCTGTCCGGCGTGGGGATCGAACTCACGACCTCTGAGATTTCAAGCGAGCCAAATATCGCTACGCTACGGAGGTTGTCTAAAATCGGAATAAATAAAACAAAACTTCGTAGGAAACGAAACCCAAGTAAACGTTTATATTTTTAATAGTTAAACGGTTGTCTCACGCGTGATATTTCGGATCCGTCCATCTAATTTCTCGAGGAACAGCCTCCGTGTCAATTTTCCCAAAACTCCGTAACACAATCCACCCCACTTTTTATCAACACTGGTAGCCGTTAACCACTTTTCTCGAAACCCAATGATATATCGATCCACCATCACACAAGAGTCAGTCACGTCCCAACCCTTGCCCAAGCCAAGGATACAAAAAATATTATAATAGCCATAAAATTCACCATTTTCAATGGATTTCCAAGAGGTCAGATGTTGTGAAGAGTGAATGAACTTGCGATAGGAGATCTTGTCATGTCACGTACAGATATAAACCTCACGAAGGAACTACGGACCTCGGTTTAAGCTTATGATTTTACTTGGGTTCTTATAATTGGCTGGACGAGACGATTTGGTGATGATTTTATCAATTGTTTGTTATATTTCTTGTATTGTTGACTTGATTGTTGATATAAGGCCATTTTTATAATATTTATTTTTGTAAATGGCTCATTCTTTTTTTTTTAACGAAACAGGACCCGAAGGTCGAATTAAACGATATTTATTCAGCACTTAGGTATTTACATACACTTGTACTTGTCAATTATACACAATGAAATATAATTAATATAATTAAATACAAAATATCGCAACTAAAATCTATTGCGGATTAGCTAATAGTCTGTCTGCCAGTCTAGTATCACGTCATATGTATAGTAATAACAATAATTAATTATATAATTAAAATCTTAATATAATTTAGCTCTATAGAAAGAGGCACGTCTTTAAACAGTATTTTTACTTATAAACGACACACGCCTGAGGGCACCCTTAATGGGCTAGGACCACGGCTCAGGGCATCGCTAATGCTATGAGAAATATTACTGTGACTCGAACGTCATTATTCGTATCCGTTAAGAATCGAACGACATTTATCGTTCGATTTTGAGTGAAAATATTTAATTTTATCTTAAATAATGACAAACTTCAGTTTATATATGGTGACTGGTAATTAGTGACCGATACCTAAACACATGATTGTGCTCATGATACAAACAACGTTTACTATGGCACCAACCATGAAATCGCGAAAAAAAATCAGCTGCTCCATACATTCATGTTCACATAACTCGTCAACATGGTAGCGAGCAGCTGTTTTTTTTTTTCGCGTTTTCAGGTTTGGTGCCATAGTAAAAGTTGTTTGTTATCATGAGCACAATCATGTGTTTAGGTACCTATCGGTCACTAATTACCAGTCACCCTATTTATATATACCTGAAGATTTTTGTTAAATGGTAAGTAAAGTTAGGTTAACCATTAAGTTATTTAACTATTTTTAAAGCTATTTCTGCGTGCGGTTTCACTCGCATGCCTCACGTCTCGTGGGAACTTTATCATCAAATATAACTTACTGTACGACTTGATAACGCAGCTTACTAATGGTAAAATAGTTTTTTTTTTTTTATTGATCCTATAGTTTTGGTGCGTATTCAATGTAAAGAAACGAACTATCAAACCTTTCCCCTTTATTATAAAATATAATTATAAGAATGAATTAAAAAAGACTATCAACAAAAAAGCCATTTCACTATTTAAAATACTATTATGAATCCATAATCATCATCATTGTAACGAATAGAACCTATTTGGAACATATTGTCTACTAGCTTCCCGCGCGCGGTTACACCCGCGTAACTCCCGTTCCCGTGGGAAATTCATAATAAAATATAGCCTATGTTCTTTCTCAGGCTCTAGACTATATCTGTACCAAATTTCGTTTAAATCGCTTCAGTAGTTAAGCGTGAACAGACAGACAGACAGACAGACAGAGTTACTTTCACATTTATAATAATATTAGTAAGGATTCTAAATTTTAGTATAGGTACTTGTCATATTTAATACTTTTTTGTTTGATTTTCTTTGTCAAAGCAGAAACATAAGTTAACGTAAGCAAGACCAGCGCCTTTTAATTATTTATAGTATATTACAATAATATATTAGTGCGTAACAATCATTATCCGCCCATATAACGACCACTGCTGAACATGGGCCTCCTCCCGGGAGAAGGCTTTTCCATAATCACCACACTGTGCCGTCGGGTTGTCCCAAGGCACAGAGAGTAGTCCCTCAACCAATCAAACCCGGAGAGAAATCTTAGAATTTTCACAAAGATTTCTTGTCCAGGGTGGAGATTGAACCTTTCGGGACTCAAAGCGAGTCTACTCCACGGAGGCTGTCTTATATTCTCCATATATATTAAAGATTTCCATCAATTTAATGTATTTATATGAGTCATCATTAACAACATAAAATGGTTGAGTTATTTGTGAACATATTTTGGATTAGTGATCACGATTGTGTTTCAAATATAACCATATTTACGTGATGTGAATATAAATAGCCCATTACAGTTGATACCAAACTGAAACATTGTTGATCACAAAGACAAATGTTTTTTTTTCTTTTCTTTAATAATAAAGACAAAGCTAACATACCACAAGCAGTCTGAATCTGCTTATTTATTTAATCTATACTAATATATAAAGTTGAAGTGTTTGTATGTTTGCTTGAACACGCTAACCTCAGGAACCACTGGTCCGATTTGAAAAATTATTTCTGTGTTAGATAGCCCACTTATCGTGGAAGGCTACAGGCCTATATAATATATTAGTAAATTATTGAATGTGCCGGCATTACCGCTAACTTTTTTCCATGAAGCTATTGTTGGTAAGGTAAGGTTACCTTAGCCTAATAATATTTGTGACCTATGTACAGATAACCTCCGTAGCGTAGCGGTATTAGGCTCTCTTTAAATTTCGGAGGTCGTAGGTTCGATTCCCACGCCGGACAAGAAAATTCTTTGTGTAGATTCTAAGATATCTTTCCGGGTCCTACTTTCCGTGCCTCGGAAATCACGTTTAACTGTTGGTCCCAATTATTATAACATCATCTATAATAATCATTTATCAAGGGAGGGGCAACAGCGTTTCCTTGTGTGGTACGACATAATACTGCGGTCACCAACCCGCTAGCCAAGCTTGATGACTATGGCAAATACCCTCCCTTGGCAGGAGGTCCATGATCAGCAGTGGACGTCATACGGGCTGATGATGATGATGATGCACAGAAATAGTGACTTTTCAGGAGCGGGCAAATATCATTTTTATTTTATTTTACGATTTTTTATTAGGCGATGTGTTCTGATTGGCTATAACAACGCGTTTTTCGGTTCTCTTGCAAATGGTATAAAAATATCTAAACCAAAGAATGATAGGCGTGGTTAGAACTTAAACAATGAGTTGGAATATCGCTGAAGCATTATTAAAATATGTGTTCAGAATTAATATAAACCAAGAATTCATCCAACCGGGTCTACTGTTATTTATCTGTTAAATAAAACTTTCCTAATTTTGAGGCAAATCCTTAAAAATTGGTAGGTTATTTAAGCTTGGTTAATAATAGTACATTACGATATTAGTGCGTTATGATGGTTATAACATGCGAGGCGTAATTGAGCCGAGCATGTTATAACCAATACGCACGTATATCGTACGACGTTTTTTAACACATTTGCGAGGAAACAGAAAAAACAATCATTTTTCACAATACAAGTACGAAGAAAAGAAAATTTGAGAAAAATGGCGCGAGGATTATTTTCTGCCGTAGCTGCGTGAAAATGTTGGCAAAGACGTTAGAGCATGCAGCCAAGATTTTAAATTACCGAATAAACTGATTTTTTTATTTTAAATAAACTGAATCTGTGAATGCACACTGTTGCTTTCCCGCCATTTTAACAGCGCGCTAGCGCTGCCTACTGACTGAAGCTGAAAATTTGAATAGCAACAGCGCGCGAAATGGCAAATAATACTGGTATGGAATTTGTATGGACTATAACTTAACTATTTGCTTTGGTAACACACGCGTTTTTTATGACCCGCTTTACATATTTAAAACCGGTGGAATTACATCAGCTTTTCGAGCAACGATGTTAAAAAACAACTAACATTCTTCAATGATGCGTATTCAATATAATAATATTTGTTGCAAATAATAAAATATAACAGCATGGCTAATTTCATCGGAATGTTTGTATGAGATTCAATCTTTCCGATCAGTCGAACTCGCTACCGAAGATCGAACACAAAACCTTAAAATTTCCGTAAGCTCATAAATTGCCATTCAATTTTAAACGGTATGTTCTAACACATAAGAACTAAAACATACTTTACGGCGGCAAAAATAAAATTGTGGATAAATATTATTTTTAATTTTTTGCCGGTCGAACGCGCATTGCCCATTCAGCCATGATTCGAACGCGTCAATCGTATTCGAATTATAAATTCGGATATGTCAATTCAACACTTGTTTTTTGACGTTTATATTGTTTTTAATTTGATTCTTTTCACATTCAAAGGGCGCATAAATTATGCCCAACTACAGAGTAATTAAAAAAAGATGATTAAGAGAGCGTATCCGCGACTTACTTTCATAATTATAATTACTAAGTGTTTCTTATAAAGAGACATTAACACTCGTAACACTTAAACAATTTTAAACACTGTTTCTTTTCCATAAAAGAATTATTTATTAACAATCATAACCTTAAAAATCTGCGTGAAACAACCCAATAATTAACCATAATCACCAAAACAGACATTAAACTGAGAAACGATTCTATAAAATCGACTTAAATCGGAAACGCATCTGCCTTTCGTTACAAAAAAAAAACGAATATTTTTTTCCAATACCTCCACAGCGGGTCGGCCATTCATATTGTGACTTGACAACTAAAAATAGGGACACCCAATGCTTTAACTGAAGAAGACATACATTAACTGGGCAATAATTATAATTCAAAGTGGACATTACTGTTTGAGAGCGGATCAAGTTGTAGAAAGTAGCGGGATGGAACTGTGATTCCATATTCGTTATGGTATTGTAAGAAGATTATAAATTGACATAATTGAGGATGAGAAAATAAGATAATCAGACGCCTTTTATAAAAGTCTGTGTCAATTACACAGTCACTTATATTTTTTTTATTTTTTTATTTGGTGCACAAAATTTCCAAAAAAGAAGAGAACTATCCTTCGTATCTTCCTTCCCTTTTTTTTAGAAATATTAAATAAAACATATATTTCTAAGATTTGGTAAAGCAATATTATTTATAATAATGCAGTCACCAAACAACAACCTAATAGAAAATAATTGATGACCCTTTTTTTACCACTATATACTACCACTTAGCTATCTGGAATTTCTATCTTTTTCTTTGTTGTCACTATTAAAAAGACAACTATTAAATAGTATCACTGCTTAAGGCATGGGATTGCACCAGTTGATGCCATATTTTCGCCTTTCGGGGGCTCTTACCTTAAAAGTAAAGAAGAGCCGCATATTTTTTCGGACATAGATACCTTAATCAAATTAGCTACCAGACTTTTGTTTCACCGGGGATGAAGGCGTTGAATACTCGATTATATACATCGCATTTCTTGCATAGTTATACTAAACCTTATTAAATCACAAAGAATTAACATTTTTGGAAGCAGACCCTGCGGTCAGAGATTTCTTTCTGCCCTAGACAATTGCCCAAAGAGATACAGAAGAAGAAAAGAGCCTGGAAGAATGAACACCGTTAATGTCCGCTACTGCCCTTACCTTATACCATTCACCGAAGGTCATTTAGCCTACAAACTGACGATTATTGCCTGAATACGATATTGATGTTGTATTCAGTAATTTGTATTTCGCAATTTATTTTTAAAACTGCTTTAAAATGTAAAGTTATGTCCGTACATAAGTTTTAAGCTTGCGCGACAATTTTCTTATGGGTTTTTGCGATCATAAGGTAGAATGGATCGCGATTTTAATTGATTTTGCGAATTAATTGTTGTAAGTTAATGTTTTTTCTTATTGTTATTGTTGGCAGTTGTTTTTGTTGTGTGCGCATTCTTGTTTCATGTTCGGTATGTTAATGTTTACATTGCATTGGCTAGTAATTATCTATACCTGTATACTATTATATAAAGTTGAAGAGTTTGTTTGTTTGCTTGCGCTAGTCTCAGGAACTCTTGGTCCGATTTGAGAAGTTCTTGGAGCGTTAGTTTTGATGGACACATAGCTACGTAGATAGCCACGAGGCTTTTGCTACTTCACCGGGCATAAAGGCGAGCAGAGCTCCAGTTTTAATAAATGGTTTAAAAACTACAAACTAAGCAACCTGCGCAAACTGCCTGCTGTGGAGCTTGGATCTCGGCTCAGGGCGGTCGCTGGCGATGAGATTGAGGGATTATGACTTTAAGTATATTTGGGGAGTTTTGTGGAACTGCCACTCTACTTTACAGTACGCGGGCCGCTCTCGGACTTCAGGTCTACGATGGCATCGAATGGTTGATGAAACTACTTTTGTTCATAAAGTGCTTATATTATCTTGTAGTCCGTTTATGACGAACGACAATTGCCTTCCTCTGTCAGCGACGGCCCTGAGCTAAGGTCCTAGTCTCACAGGGAGCGCTCGCGCAAGAGGCTGCCCTCTGCTGTACTTCGACCTCGGACTTAGAGGCTGCTTAGTTTGAAGTTTATTAACCTGGCGAAGTGGCCTATGCTGAGGTGGCGACTTTTTCGGCAGAACATGCGAGGCGATTTATTGTTTTGTACATTCAGTTAAATGTTCTATGTAATATCTTGTGTGTTGTGCTGAATTAAATGTATTTTCTTTCTTTCTTTTCTTTGAAAAGGCTCTTACTATAAAAATATCCGCTCGATAAAATAAAACAAACCAAATGAATATTTAATAACAAATTTAATCCAAAATCGTTTTCATCAGGTCACGTGGTTATTAAACCGATCTAACTTTTTAACAATCGTACATAAAATAAAAATGTATTGCTATATAAAAAGGCGATAATACAAAACGATATAACCGAGGGTGGATATGACGTTAGGGGATGAGACATTTAAAAAAGTTTGATTGAGATGGAACCAAACTTTTGATTGTATCTCGAAGATTCGGAATAAAAACAAGTTATAAATAATGAGAGAAAACAAGCGAATACGTTATGTAAGAACAGTGACTGTGGGTGATGTTGTTTGTTTGTCATTTGAATACATACTTGTATATTATTTACAGTAGTAAGCTATCTAGCCTATAATTTTAATGAGTGAAAGACCGACCCGGCCTGATAATTAATCTATACTAATATGTAAAGCTTCTGAGTACTCAAGAACTACTGGACTGATAAGAGAAATTCTTTCAATGTTATATAAGTCATTTATCGAGGAAGGCTATAGGCTATTTTAGCAGTTTCTACGGGAACGGGCGTGTAGGAAGATAGTTAATTATAAAAGTATTGATGGAGTGCTCACCACATGTATGCAAAGCGCGAGAATCATCACAAAGAACATTAGCTTTGATTTTATTAAGGTATTCAAAATTATTACACATAGATATCATCATCATCATCAACAGCCCGTTTACGTCCACTGCTGAACATGGGCCTCCTCTTAACAGACCTTGGCAAGCCAGGATCGTAGATTGATATTGCCATAATCACCACGCTTGGCAGACTTCGATTGGTGATAGCAGTAAGATGTAAACCTTGAGCTAATAGATGCTGCTGCCCATCTATCAGCCATATGTCCCTTAGTCGCCTTTTACGACACCCATGGGAAGATATGGGGTGGCCTATTCTAAGCCGGAGACCACACGGCAAAGATAGATGTAACAACGTTGAATACACGCCAAACTATAGTGTTTATAGGCGAGGGCGAGAGTCAGGAGGTATGTAAGCTACATGCAAGAACATAAATGACATGGGAGTTGAACCATCCGATGCCCTCGTAGAACCGAAGTCCGAGAGGCCCGCGAACTGTAAAGTAGAGCGACAATTGCACAAAACTCCCCTAAAATAATAAACGTCATCCCTCAATCTCATCGCCAGCGACCGCCCTGAGCCGAGGTCCAAGCCCCACAGGGGGCGCCCTCTTGCGCAGGTTGCTTAGTTTGTAGTTTTTAAACCATTTACTTAAGCTGGAGCTTTGCTCGCCTTTATGCCCGGTGAAGTAGCAAAAGACTCGTGGCTAACTACGTATGTCAATCCGAAGAAAAAAAAAACATGGTAGTTGAAAAAGTCGCCGTGGTCAAAATCTATAAGCGACATGCAAGAACATGAATGACATGGGAGCTGAAACAGTCACCGTGGTCAAAATCGGTCGGATCATCATCATCATCATAATTTGATGAGATGCATAAGGTGTGATCTCTGATCTGAAGAGTGTGTAGTAGAAAGATTTAATTAGTTTGGGATAGAGAGGAGCAATGATAGGATAGACTGCGTACATGAAACACATGAGACTGCGAGTGTGAATAAGGCGAAATAATTTTAATATCAAATCAACGAAAAATTTGTTTATGTTTAACTTTTATACTATACTAGTCGTTGCCCGAAACTTCTTTCTCGTAGATAATTTGTCCACGCTAACTTTTGCACCTCTTTTTATCCTTAAAGGATGTTTTAAAGGCACTATATTAGTTTCAGATCTCTATGGTTAGCAGTTTTATTGGATACTAGCTTCCCGCGCGCGGTTTCACCCGCGTAACTCCCGTTCCCGTAGGAAATTCATAATAAAATATATAGCCTATGTTCTTTCTCAGGCTCTAGACTATATCTGTACCAAATTTCATTTAAATCGCTTCAGCAGTTAAGGCGTGATTGCGTAACAGACAGACAGACAGACAGACAGACAGAGTTACTTTCACACTTATAATATTAAGTAAGGATAGTAAGGATATACCAATCAAAATATAGTTTTATTAATTATACTGTTACCTCCCTAGCGCAGCGGTATTTGGCTCGCTTTAAATCTCTGAGGTCGTGGATCGAACCCACGCAAATTTCTTTCCGGATCTGGATGGTTGTAAACTACCCTACATGCCTCGGAAAGCAAGTTAAGCCGTTGGTCACGATTGTTAAAACATCATCTATAGCAATCGTATACCAGGGAGGGCAGCAGCGTTTCCTTGTGTGTTACAGCATAATACTGCAGTCACCAACCCGGCTGCCAAGCGTGGTGACTATGGCAAAAACCCTCCATCAGAAGGAGGTCCATGTTCAACAGTGGACGTTATACGTGCTGATGATGATGATGATACTTTTATAGCTTGTTACCTTGTATATGTCATCAATTTATTTTTAATAAAAGTCTGTTAAAAATCGGTCGTTTCATTACAGGTTTAAACTGTACGTTGATCTGTCAGTCATTCAGATTTCTGATAAAAACAACAAGTCAAACCAAGTGTATCACAAATATCATGAAAAAATAAAATGGTATCCAATTTGATTGTTGACGAAACATTCAATTTCATTTATAGCGAATATTTTGATGGCGGAGTGACATTACTGCTTACTTATTTTCTTTGGATGACACAGAAATTTAGGAGCAGAGAGAAAACTTGCCTAAAAATATTATAAGGGTATGGAATTTAAGGTATGCGAATGCAACAACAATCGCTGATGCAAAACTATTAATTATTACCGCAGTACCTACGAAATTATTGTTAAAATTAATAAATTCACTTAGACTGAAAAAATACTTAATTGTACTGTACTTCACTGGTACCTTTTTTTAGGGTTCCGAACCCGAAGGGTAAAAACGGGACCCTATTACTAAGACTTCGCTGTCGGTCTGTCTGTCACCAGGCTGTATCTCAAGAACCGCGATAGCTAGACAGGTGAAATTTTGCCAAATGCTGTATTTCTGTTGCCGCTAAAACAAATAATAAAAATAAAATAAATATTAACGGGGCATACAACAAACTATTTTTTTTTAACATTTGGCTTTAAAAAAGCTAAAAATATTTTAGTGAAGTATAAAATGACAGATTTTGTAAAAAATTTGAAATATATAAATTATAATAACTTGCCCTACTAAAATATAGTAACAATTTCAAAGAAAAATACGTTAAAAATTGAAGAATAAAAGTAAATTGTACATACATATCTTTCTTAATAAATTTCACTATGACACTCTTACCTCATCAAGATTTGTTTGGCAGCACATCGGTGGATAGATGATCGAGTATATCAAACTGAATTTCTTTCTATTTGTTTGTTTCTGATGTTATTCAGACCTAATACGAATTTGTAATCTTGAAATAATTACATTACTTCTTTTTGTTAGTAAAAGATAAGTTGTTATTGAAGAAATATATCGTCCACTTAGGTAGCTAGTGAAAGGTTGCAGGTTAGCTAGGGTAGGATCCTCGACGGCATGGCCGAGGACCGCGTTGTTGCTTTTTCCCCGAACTGTGATCCCGTGCCAGCGATCATCACCACTGTTCGTAAATTTAATCTTTACTCCAGTAGCACCCTGAGCGTTGGTCCTAACCCCTTAAGGGTGCCCTCAGGTGGATGTCGCTTAGACTTTGACCGGATTCTTGGAAGTTAGTTTTAATTTTAGACCTGCTACCTTTAAGGCATCTTACTATACCTAATGTGCACATTTGTCATTTATCTCTCGACAGACGGACAGACTGATTAAAAATTCTGTAAGATCAAATAATTATAACAATTTATTTAGCTACTTAAGTGATACTTTTATTAGATTTAGTCTTATACAGTGTAATTTTGACAAGTACAAGTGTGTGTAAATACCTAAGTGCTGAATAAAATTCATTATTTCATTATTTATCGGTCTTTTTTTTTGGC
Source organism: Nycteola revayana (assembly GCA_947037095.2). Taxonomy (NCBI): domain Eukaryota; kingdom Metazoa; phylum Arthropoda; class Insecta; order Lepidoptera; family Nolidae; genus Nycteola; species Nycteola revayana. The sequence continues at coordinate 17,223,463 of OX344858.2, read as the reverse complement.
ACCTAATCTATTAAAAATATAGTCTGTCTGTCAATTATACCATGTTCTTCTTCATCAGCTCGTTAATGTCCACTGCTAAACATGAGCCTCCTCTTAACAGACCTTGGTAAACTAGGGCCAAGCGGTTTATCGCAATTAATTATAACCTCTGCTTAAAATTCGATGAATTGACCAGAAATATAAAACCATTTTCAAAAATTGTACCACCTACTTGATTTTTAAATATTTTTGCACTTTACTAAAACATTTCGTTCCAAATTTGGAAAACGATTAATTAAAACTTGACTTTACATCATGGTATTCCCTTTCGAAGTAAAAAAAAAAACCCAACGTGTCAGAAAGCTTCTTTCTAATACTATACTCAGAATTCTGATTCAAATAAATGCGTGATTATTAAATGAACATTCAGAATATTGGATCGTAGAACTTACAAGTTAGAAGCGAAGGATTATGAACAAAGTCACTAAATTATTCTTTCGACTGAGAACAACTTTGCGAAAGGATATTTCATTAAAAACTTAAAATAAGACATTTCTGTACTGCATTGTTGGTAGTCGGGGAATTTAGGAGTTTTAAAATGTTTCTAGTTTGGCCATGAATGTAGTTGATTGATGAATATATATGTTAATAGAAATGACATTTTAAAATTAATTTATAGGATAAAATACTATAACAGTGAATATAATAGTCAATTTATTTTATGTTCACTACCTTATTCTAATAATTTGACAAAGGAACAAAGTAAACATATTTATGACCTAAATATGTTATTGTACAATATCTGCAATTGCAATGAGTTCCTAGATTATTTTGACATAAATAGTATTAGTTTACATAATTTTAAGTTGACAAAAGGTACAATGTACCTACCCTATTTTACAAAACAACTTGCTAATATGTTAGCATTTAATTTTTTTTCTGACACAGATAATCATAGATTATCACAGAGTAGCACATTAACTACTCTAATCTCAAAGAGTTTTTTAAAAAAATATGCAGACAAGTCTGATTTGTCTCAGTTTAACACTGTATTAGATGTTAGTAATACTACTAACTTAAATATTTTAAACTAGATTTAAGGACAACAGAAGGCCTGCAGGATTTAAATATTGTACATCAGAACATGCAGGGTCTTTCTGGCAAAGAATTAGAATTAAGTTTATTTTTAGAAAACTACAATGTTCATATTTTATGTCTTACTGAACATTGGTTAAAAGATTTTCAGCTATGCTACATTAATAATGATAAGTACACAGTACAAAGTGCATTTGTGAGAAAACAGGCCATTCATGGTGGCTCACTAATTATTATTTCATCTCACATAAAATGTAAATCAAGACATGATATTGTAAATCTGTCTGTTGAGCGGAATGTTGAGTTGTCTTGTGTGGAACTGCAGCATCATGTAGTCATGTGTGTTTACCGTCCACCGCTAAGTAACTTTGATTTGTTTGAATCTGTAGTAGAAGATGCCCTCACCAAGTTAAGTTGTTTAGGTAAGGGGATAATAGTGTGTGGGGACTTTAATGTTAATATTCTTGAAGCCTCGTCTACTAGTGAGAGACTCCTTAATCTATTTAATTCCTTTAATTTAAAACATCTTTTTAATGAACCCACTAGGATAACTTCACACTCGTCCACTTGTCTTGACAACATTTTTTCAAACTGTCAAGCGACAAATACACAGATTTTACATAATCTAACATCTGATCACTGTGGTCAGTTGGCAATCTTTCAAAGCACCGATAACAAGAAAACAACTAAAATAACGTGTCGACCTATTACTACTAGTCGAATAAATCGCTTTAAGGAAAACATTATGTCAAAGTTAAATCCTTCTTTGTTAGTTAAGCAGAATCCAGATAGTAACTATGGAGCCGTTTTTAACGTTGTAGAGTCCGAATTTAGAAGCAGTTTTAAATCTAAAACTTACAATAGTAAAGTTAATTGTAAATTTAATGAATGGGCTACGCCAGGAATATACAAGAGTCGATCTAGATTGTATGAGCTCTATGGCATGAAAATGTATAGATCCGATAATGACTTTTTAGAGTATGTTAGAAAGTATTCTAATACTTTTAAAATTGTGTGCAGCATTGCTAGAGCCAATCACATTAGACATAAGATAGAGAACTCCAGTAACAAAATAAAAACCACCTGGGGAATAATAAATAAAGAAAGTGGCAAGACTTTTAATCGAGATAATCAGTTACAATTAAAAGTCGATAGTATACCTATTAGCAATAAATCTGAAGTGGCTCATGTATTTAATAAATTTTTTTCTGACATACCAATATCCACTACGCGTTCTCTAAATTCTTCACCCAGTGACGCAGAGCTACTTTTACGCAGAAACGTGCCGGGATGTAATTCGTTATTCCAATTCAAGCATGTTACTGTAACGGAAGTAATAAACGTTGTCAAAGCTTTTGAATCAAAAACTACGGGAGATTTGTGGGGTTTATCAGTTAAAATCCTTAAAGAAATAATAGAAATAGTAGCGCCATATTTAATGATTATTTTTAATGAATGTGTAGACACTGGCACATTTCCTGATAAAATGAAGTACAGTAAAATCATACCTTTATTAAAATCAGGTGCGAAAGACGACCCAGCCAATTATAGACCAATTTCAATTTTACCAGTGTTTAGTAAAGTCTTTGAAAAAATAATACTCAATCAGCTCCTCAAACATTTCAATTTAAATAACCTCTTGCACGCGAATCAGTTTGGTTTTACTAAAGGTCGCTCAACTATAGATGCTGGTGTCGCTCTTATAAAACTTATATACAATGCGTGGGAGCAGTCGCAAAATGCCATCGGTGTATTCTGCGATCTTTCAAAAGCATTTGATTGCGTTCAGCACGATACGCTTTTATTAAAATTACGTCACTATGGTGTAAATGATGGTGCACTGGATATGCTATTTTCATATCTTACACAGAGAGTTCAATGCGTTGACGTAGGTGGTGTAGTCTCGGGATCCTTGCCTGTTAAGTTAGGTGTGCCACAAGGTTCCATTCTGGGTCCTTTTTTATTCCTGGTATACATCAATGATTTGCCGTATTATTTGGAGAATTTGTGTGATGTTGTACTCTTTGCTGATGACACTTCACTTGTTTTTAAAGTGAAACGTAATATTGACGATTTTGACTTTATTAATTGTGCACTCACACAGATAACCCATTGGTTTACTGTAAATAATTTGGTCCTAAACGCGAATAAAACCAAATGTATTAAATTTACTACACCCAATGTGAAAAATATTGGGCCTAATTTAATGATTAATAATGAAGTGCTGGATACTGTCAACTCCACAGTGTTCTTAGGAATAACGCTGGATAAAAATTTAATATGGAATGCTCATGTATCGAACTTGGCTAAAAAGTTGACCTCTGCTGCTTACGCTGTAAGGAAAGTAAGACAACTGACCAACGTAGAAACTGCACGGATGGTCTATTTTAGTTATTTCCACAGCATTTTATCATATGGAATTTTACTTTGGGGCAAATCTGCTGATATCCAAAGCATATTTATTTTACAGAAACGGGCAATTAGATCAATTTACCAACTAAGTGCCCGCTCTTCCTTAAGAGATTTGTTTAAAAATATTAATATATTAACGGTTGCTTCTCAATACATTTATGCAAATTTAATTCATATTAGACAAAACCTAAATCTATATCAAAAGAGAAGCGCCTTGCACACAATAAATACAAGAAACAAACATAAATTGTGTGCTGATTACCACCGTCTGCAGAGAGTCCATTCTTCGTTTGTAGGGCTTAGTGTGCGTATGTTCAACAAAATACCAGAATGTGTGCAAGAGTTACCCCTAAATAAATTTAAATCCCATGTAAAGACTACCTTAATGAAAAAAGGTTATTACACAATTAATGAATATATTAATGATAAAACTGCATGGTGCTAGCGGTGTAACACAAGCAAACTTACACACCAGGTGCCTGTTCACCGAACTGATATACCAACATTAGACTTTTTTAATTTTTTATTGTCATTTATCAAATTTGTTATTGTATACACTGATGTATTTCGGAACAAGCTATGCTGAGTTTAACTGTCTCTCTTTTTAAATGCGATTCCTCAAATACTACTATCAGTGTACTCGTCATGCTCCCATTGTTTGTCATTGCTTGCGGTGGCGATGTGAGTCGGGTCGCCTCCTTCCCTCTAATATGGCGAGGGAGGCGATGGCTGTGTGCTCACACGTTATACTCGTGAACGGGTGCTGCTTGTGGTGACTGGTCGACCATCTGATGGATGTGTTTGAGGTAGTAGTACATTATTGTGACCTTTACGGCGATAATCTTCTCATGTAGCTAGTTCCTTGGAAATGTGCGTTGACGCTCCCTCCGTTTTCAAAGTGCAAGAGGTTGCTGCTCTGATATTTCTGCTTGAGGATTTTAAATCAATATTTAACTATATTTGTGAAAACGTCTAGAGCGTGCATTAGCGCACATACTGTTATTTGAAATGTATATTAAATAAAATATTGTAAACAAAAGTTATTAAAAAAAAAAAAGGTACATAAACTGTGATACAAAAGATGACGAAAAAGAAAAAGCCCGGAGTTTCTTTCTTCCTTTCTTCTCCGAGTCGTCCACATAGGTAGCTAGTGAAAGGTTGCAGGTTAGCTAGGGTAGGATTCTCGCCGGCGAGGACCGCGTTGCACCCCTACCCCTGCCCTGTGATCCAGCGCCTGTAGGCCGATCACTTCCTTTTATGTTCATAAATCTGACTTATATATCAGTGGTACCACTGGGTCGTGGTCCTAACCCATTAAGGGTGCCCCCAGGTGTGTGCCACTTAATTGTATGTTTTTTTTTCCAAATTTTTCTATATTGAACCATTAAAGTCTAAAATAATTAATATGAACATAAACTTATTATGAGTAGAGAAATTAATGACCAGCTGACGGACGGACTACTTTGTCTGTAATATCCTACAATTTGCTACCGGTTAATTAAGTATCTAGTTTAATTCATAGAATAAGAATAATTGTGTAACATTGTGATTCTGACAAGTACAAGTGTATGTAAATACCTAAGTGCTGAATAAATTCATTATTTCATTATTATTTCATTATATCAAACTAGCTTCCCGCGCGCAGTTTCACCTGCCTAGCTCCCATAAGGACTTCATAGTAAAAGATAACCTAATAGCTTCACTTCACTCCGCTTCAGTGGGTCGAAACGTGATATTTTGTAGCCTATATGTTAATTCAGCTTATAAACTATCATTCAGTAGTTTTTGCGTGAAAGAGTAACAAACATCCATCCATACTTACAAACTTTCGCGTTTATAATATTAGTAGGTTAGCCTTTCTCAATAAATTGGCTATCTAACATTGTAAAAATTTTAGAAATCGGACCCGTTGTTACTTATATTAGCGCGCTTTAGCAAGCAAACTTTTCAGCTTGTAAAGTAGTAAAGCACGTTAAGCCGTTGGTCCCGATTGTTATAACACCATCTATAATAATAGTAGGTACTTATATCAAGGAACGGGCAGCAGCGTTCCCTTGTGTGGTACAACATAATACTGCCGTCACCAATCCGCCTGCCAAGCGTCAGCACGTACAACGTCCACTGCTGAACATGAACCTCCTGACGGAGGGTTTTTGTCATAGTCATTGCGCTTGGCAGGCGGGTTGGTGACCGCAGTATTGTGTTGTACAACTATTACGTACTCTATAATTTTACTTATAGTCAAGCTGAAAGATATTAAAAGATCATAACATTCCTTCAAATGTCTAAATTTTTAGTTCACCTGCGACACATGTAAATGCTATAATGCGTTGTACGTCGACAAAGTTAGATTGGCACCGACCGAACACTGACAGATATGTCGTAAAAACGCTGCGACTAATCGCAAAGAATTGCGATCTGTAACAATTGCTTTTATTAAAAGTTTCTGTGATGAGAAAGTTAAATGGTTTAATGTATTTAATTTAAAAATGGATATAAACTGGAGTAGTTTTATATTTACTGTAATTGTTTGTTTATTTTTAACATAACAACCGATTTACATACAAAAAGGGACGATACCTTGGCGGAGACCGTGCATTTAAAAACATAATATATTTGTGTCAAATCTCATGACGAAGATTTGATTGTTAATTTGCATTGAATAGCCTCCGGAACTACTGAATAGGCTAATTGACACATATAAAGTTATCTTACAATGATGTTTATTTCTAAAAGTATTTGTCATATGGAACCTAAACATAGGTAATAATTTCTGTTCATAAAACTTGAATATGTTTGTATAAACTCAATATGAAAATTATTTCTTTTGTCTTTGTGTCTATGTCTTTAAATTCCCCCTGTGGGGCTTGAACCTCGGCTCAGGGCGGTCGCTGGCGATGAGATTGAGGGATTATGATTTTTTTGTGCAACTGTCGCTCTACTTTATAGTTCGCGGGCCTCCCGAGGGAGGGTATTTGCCATAGTCACCACGCTTGGCAGGCGGGTTGGTGACCGCAGTATTATATTGTACAATACAAGGAAACGCTGCTCACTGCCCGTTCCTTGATATACGAGTATTATAGATGATGTCACGGAGGGTATTCCGTCAGTCGACCAGACCCGAAAATAAATCTTGTAAAGATTTCCTGTGCGTCGTCGTGGGGATCGAACCTGCGACCTCCGAGATTTAAAGCGAGCCAAATACCGCTACGCTACGGAGGTTGTCTGTGTTATTGTTACTGTAGGTATATATAGAAGCTCTATTAACTTAATAAATTGACTGATTTGAAATATTTATAGTGTGCATAGTAAACGTTGTATAACGACGTGAGTTTGTAAAGTTAGTTTTTTTTTTAAGATATCTAACAGATTTTTACGGTCTACTAGTATTTTTGTTAACCCCTCGTGCTAAGCTAAAATGCTTGTGTTACGAGTGGGTTCACGTCGGTAGTGCAATGGGTGGGGTTCGAACCGGTGACCTCAAGATCACAAGTCCGACGCTCTAGCCATTAGGCTACGGCCGCTTCCGTCATAGTAGGTAATATTCTAGTGGATTTTAGTCACTCATATCTGAGCGACTAGCCAGACTAGAAGTGGACATCGACTCACACCAATTATGGACCAGAGTTGTGTCTAGTACTGGTGCAGGAGTGTCTTAATTTAATTTCAGCATAATTATCATAGCAGCTAAGGTTAAAGTTACATTCTCGGCTTAACTTCTTTTTTAAAAAACTAGTGAAACAAATACCTGTGGAGACTAGGGGACTTTACAAACACACAATTCACGGACTCTAAGTACTGGGTGTACTTTGAGTCCGTTAATTGTGTCTATGTCTAAAAACAATTATCTATGGTTTACATAAATAATTGTCCCGAGTGTGAATTGAACTCCGAACACTAGTTCTCAGAAGCAACACGCGTAATCATCAAACTCAGCCACTTTTCTCCTACTTAAAGTAGGAGAAAAGTCATAACTTAAGAACTATCATCATGAATCAAAAGCTTAATTAATCTAATGCTATACAACCGATCAGAGTAAAATGAAGCAAAATAATAATTAATATACCGTTTAACAGTTTCCCCTAAGATCAAGTTTGTCATCAAATTACTTCGCTTCTGAATTAATTATGGCAGTCGATTTTTCGATCATGGCTGCAAAGATTAAGAAATTACAGATGTTCTATTCGTCGAGGCTATTATTTACTAGTCGGCCTGTGGATCACTGGATTAGCTGTACTTCATATGGGAATTAGCTAGTTTCTGTGAAACTTTAACCATGAAAGTAAAATGAGGCTTGTTATTACTCTATGACTAGCTTCCCGAGCGCGACTTCAACTTCATAATGAAATATAACCTAGGTAAAGCCTTTCCCGATAAATGGGCTATCTAACTGAAAAGATTTTCAGTTAGATAGCCCGAATCAAATCGGACCAGTAATTCTTGAGCTTAACGCATTCAAACAAATAAACAAACTCTTCAGCTGTATATATTAGTATAGATAACGTAGTATCGTAAAACTTGTGAAATATTCCCGTTATTAACTACTGTTAAGTATAATATCGTTTCTAGGTTCAAACTTTGACATTCTGTTCTTAAATAATAATCTATGAACGTCAAAGCTTAATTTTATTTGACATTTTGACAGCTCCGTTCATCCATCAGATAGAGATGAACAGATTGGCAATCACCGATATTAGAAGAGGACAGAGAATCTTTCAATCGGTATTAAGTTATCAGTAGGTGTGTTAAGTTATCTATGGATAATAGCTGTCAAATATAAGCTCAGAAGCTTCCGGGTTTAGTAATAGTTAACTGACGATGTTAAAGTAGAGCGACAGTTGCACAAAAGTCCCCTAAAATACTAAAAGTCATAATCCCTCAATCTCATCGCCAGCAACCGCCCTGAGCCGAGGTCCAAGCCCCACGGGGGGCGCCCCTTTGCGCAGGTTGCTTAAGTTGTAGTTTTTAAACCATTTATTAAGGCAGGAGCTCTGCTCGCCTTTATGCCCGGTGAAGTAGCAAAAGCCACGTGGCTAACAACGTATGTAGTTTCTGACTTAGAATAGTCCATCCCATATCTTCCCCATAGGTATCGTAAGTGGTTACTAATGGATGGGCAGCAGTATCTATCAGCTCAAGGTTTCTTACCATCTTACTGCGATCGCCAATCCACCTGCTAAGCGTAGTGATTATGAAAATATCCCTCAACCACCCTAGCTTTCCGAGATCTGTTTTAAAGAGCCACATGTTAATCCATTTAAAGGACACCTTAACTTCTATATATGTTATTAAACTGGTAGAAAATAAACGTACATTTAAGATATTTTAATTTTTCCATACCAGTTCGGGACGTCTCTCTGGGAAGAACTTGCAAAGAACTCAGAGAAACCCTTTTTTGTTTTTCTAATAATCGAAATAAGAGATGGTACTTCACGAGGGCGACATCTAGTAATGAAACATACGCAAATTATGCCAAACAAGATGATAATCAACCAAACATCGCATTATCTTATTAGAGCATCCTAACATTCCTAACCAAATGGCATATTCAGTAGGCCAATAACATCCTATTTAGAGCATCCATTTCAATTTTATTGTCGTAGCAATCAACACTGCCATTACATAAGTCATTGTTCATTGTTTAAACATTCAGTCATAGAGTTTGAATGAATGGAAGTTGCATATTTCGTTGTGAATCTGTGTCTCTGTCATTTTTATGTCACTTTAATTTTGACAGTATTTTGGAATGCACGCCATTGCATTATACAGCAGCGATTTTTTTTTTTAAAGATTTCTATCCGAGTTTTGCAGTCTACTAGTATTCTTGTTAACCCCTCGTGCTAAGCTATAATGCTTGTGTTACGAGAGGCTTCACGTCGGTAGTGCAATGGGTGGGGTTCGAACCGGCGACCTCAAGATCACAAGTCCGACGCCCTAGACATTGGGCTACGGCCGCTTCAAACTTGACTTTTAATTTTCGGTTTTTTACAGACATACAAGATTATTTTCTAAATACATCATTGTATAAGTACTATAAAATATAGCAGTTCAACGCAAGTGAATTAGGGTAAGCCTATAATTTTATGTACTCGTATTGTACCAAGCCAAAAAAAAAGTTGTATATTTGTCAGTTACCTACAAGACAAATCATTATTTTAAAAATAAATGTATTTAAAGACTCTCTAAATATACCTTCAAATACACCAACCTAAGTCATCCCATTAATATCGTAAGAAGCGACTAAGTTACATGTAGCTGATGGATAAGCAACAACATCTCACTGTGATCACCAATCCACCTGCCAGGCGTGATGATTATGGCGATATCCTTCAACGATCCTGGCCTACCAATGTGTCTTAAGAAGAGGCCCATTTTCAGAAGTGGATGTAAACGTGCTGCTTAAGTAAAGTAAATACAACTAATAAAACATCAGCGTAGTTGTCGCATTTTTATGCATACTCCGTCGTTATCTACTCTCATCATTAAACCGATGTGACTAACTAAAAAACAACCAATTAGTATTAATACTATCCGTGCGATGATCGCCGCTTGTAATTGAGTACGTACATGATCCTATATTCATACGAATAACTTTGGTCATCAATATCAATTCCACAATAAAACGTCGTAACCAACAAACCAGACTCATTCGACAGTGAACCGTATTCGAATAGCGCACAGTCTAATTTCAAATATAAAGTTTATGATAGTTAAGGTAATTATAGATGGTGTTCATATAGTCTTAATTATTAAATACGTTTGACATCCGTTCACGCGATATAGTGTCAATGACATTATCAATATTAACAACACCCTTAGTTCTGGTTTTGATATTTGGTTGTGTTATTATTGACCATAATTGTTATTTAATAGTAATTGAATAGCTTTTCCTATCCAATTCATTTAATTGGATAATATGTTTTCCAGTCGATGGGAATTATCTTCCGATGCCCTTGTAGACCCGAAGTTCGAGAGGCCCGCAAACTGTAATGTAGAGCAACAGTATCTAAAGTCGTAATTCCTGTATCCTTCCGCCAGCGACCAACCTGAACCGATGTCTAAATACCACAGGGGGCGCCTTCTTGCCTAGGTTGCTTAATACTAAGTTTTGAACCATTTATAACGGCTGGAGCACTGGTCGCCTTTATGCCCGGTGAAACAGAAAAAGCCTCTTGGCTCACTACATATATTCTTCCGGCAGTTACCGTAGACAAAGTAAAATCTTTGAATTTCATCCTAACAAGGCACCAGGTGCCAATGGCGCTTTCGATGCAGTACTTAAGCTATTCTCAATTCCTCTGCTTTGTAATGTTAAACATGGCTCTAGCTATCAACATATTCCCACATTAGTAGGAAGGAGCCACTGTATATTTATTTCGTTTTCGCAATTGCTATAATCTCATATCCTTCATTAACTGATCCAATAGGTCGTAGCATTATGTTTTATAGCCTATATATAGTTTTATCTTATACACGATGTCTGAGCAAAATATCAGCAAAATCGATAAATTATTTGTTGCTTTAAAGAGTAACAATCATTCATATAATTATCCCTCCATGTAAACATCGCTTCGCGATTAGGTATAATATTAGGGAAATACAATAAATATAAAAAAATAAAATGATATAGTGCAGTTTTATTATGAACCGAGATTTCTGTCTACAGTGCTTTCTATGGACCGAAATATTTTAGAATCAATATGTTCTATCAACTTTTGTTTCAGCGAAACGTTATTTAGGAATAGAGATTTTTGTATTTAAATAGTCGTCACAGCGTGTTTCTATGTTAAGTTCCACGCTTGTATCTATTATTTCTTTACCTGGCATTCATATTTAGACTTCCACAGGCTTTTGTTCGGATCTAGATGATACAAAACATTCAGCTTGATAAACAAAACTAATGATAATTTATATCAAACTGTCACCTAACCACAAACTCTCTCAAACCATCCCATTGATCCAAAGCCATAAATTACAGAGGATTGAAAACATCAAGACACATCTCACACTAGCATTCAAAAATATTTTAATTAATAGTTCATATAAATTCGTTTAATAAATCATGAGTAAAGACGTTTAGGATTCGTCAATGTTGGCTAAACAAAGAGGAGATGTAGGCGGCTTTGTGTAGGTCTGGGTTCGAAACCCTGTTGAGAAGTTTTTGTTTCGGCTTCAAGTGTGAAGAGTTTTTTTGAGTAGTTTTGGAATAGACGATGTTTTCGGGAGCTTTTTTGTTATTTAAAAAGATTTGATTTTTGGAAATGTGTTTTTGATTTGGTCTCAAAGCTAATGACCGGTGTACCTAATTCTCAAAAGAAATTGACCGAATAATAGTTCTTTCAAATTTGGTGTGTACAGAAAGAGGTTTTGGTTTAAGTAAATACGTCGTCAGATTTAACCAACAGAACCATTAAACCAGAAACCATAGTAGGTGTGGCATTGGTGTTAAAATAGTTTAAATTTAATGAAACGTTTAAAAATGTCTCGAATATCAAATTTGATCGATTGTAAATATTGACAAATTTAAAGATAGATAAAGTGACTTAGGAGTTTTTTTTTGCAGCTATACCAACCTCAATACCTATTCGTTATAATTTAAATTTGAAATTTCTACACGATCCTGATCATGATGTTCGAGAACGAACATATTTTTCAAGCAGCTCCAGTCTTAAATGGTTTTAAAACTATCAACTAAGCAACCTGCGCAAGAGATCGTCGCCTGTGAGACTTGGACCTTGGCTCAGCTCCGTTGCTGGCAGGTGATTAAGGAATTTTGAATTTAACTGTTTAAGGGGATTATTGTGCAATTGTCAAACTCTCTTGACAAACCAACAAATAGTTTAAGATATTGACAAACGTGATCTTATAAGTGATGTTTTAGTATCTTTTCAGGTTTGGGGCCTTAAAAAGACTGATCAGAGCTAGATATGCTACGTACCTACTAGGAGTAGTTGTCTTATCTTAAGACTTAACTGCCATTAACATCACATGTATTAGCTTCATAATATTAAAAAAAAACTCCTTTAAAGTTTTTTCTTCCTTTTGTAAAGTCATTCAGAAATAATGCAGCATTATACGAATAATAGCCACCCGTGCCTTGGCTACAGAGTCCTCGATTCAATTGTCCAGCAGTCGCTTGCTCGAAATAAATCAGTATATTTGATATAATGTTCATAACACATGCCCCATCGAGCCAGTATCTTCGCAGACTGTTCTCGCCTACGCGTCCGAGATTGTCGCGAAGTGGATTATTGTTTATAAATTAATACCGCAGGAATTGTGATTTTAATAAGGTTACTTGGCTTTTGGATGAAATAATGACTTTAATTCAGCACTTAGGTATTTACATACACTTGTACTTGTCAAAATTACACTGTATAAGACTAAATCTAACAAAAGTATCACTTAAGTAGCTAAAAACATTGTTAAAATTATTTTATCTTACAGAATTTTTAATCAGTCAGTCCGTCTGTCGTGCGATAAATGACAAATGTACACATTATAGTAAGATGCCTTAAAGGTGACAGGTCTAAAATTAACTTCCAAGAATCCGGCCAAAGTCTAAGCGACATCCACCTGAGGGCACCCTTAAGGGGTTAAGACCAACGCTCAGGGTGCCACTGGAGTAGAGTAGATTTACGAACAGTGGTGATCATCTCTGGCACAAGATCACAGTTCGGGGAATAAGCAACAACGCGGTCCTAGTTAACCTGCAACCTTTCACTAGCTACCTAAGTGGATGAATTTATCCAAGTTTGCAGGTTATAATATAGAACACCCCTTGTCTTACCATAGGTCTCGTATGAGGCAAATAAGGGACAACCTGATGGATTGGCAGAAGCATCTATCTGTTCATTGTTACTTATCATATTACTGCGATCGTGGCCTCGCGTAATTACTATGGCAATATCCTTCATCGAAGAAGAGGCTCATGTTCAGCAGTAGGTTTAGACGGGCTGTTGAAAAGGAAAGACCAAGTATGAATGCCTCGATGATCCAGGGGTAATTCAAGCGAATCTATTGAAGTCCCAATTGCGAGAAAATTTCTATTAAGAAACATTTAAGTACCATATCGAAGACAGTGGTGTTTTTTCTGTGCCTTACCTGGTCTCTCGTGTCAGTTGTCAAAACCGTTGCACCAGATGTTCAGAGTAAAGGAATAGAGAGTTCACCTGCGCAAATGGCTAATCTGAATGGCCGAATCAAAAACATCCTCATTATTATTAAAACAAATAAATTATAAATGGAAATTTCTAGAGAGTCAGCCCTAATCGAAATGTGAACAGAGTCTATACATCACTGGTTGCATGTTCCGCAATATTTTTGCCCTCAACTATATGCTTTGATACAAAGCCTATTGTCAACCAGTTAACAATATGGGGCCGTAATGCGAACACCATACACCCAACACCTTTTTTTGCATGTAAATGAAAATTAGACCATTTCGTTTCGCTTCTCAAACCTAATATGGAAAAGGTGTTGGAGAATGAGATTGGGTGAGGAAGTTCAGATGAGATATATTTGTTTTATCAAAAGAACATAATCATCATGATCCCGTGGTCCATGAATATAGACCGTAGGATTTATCAGTCACTACGCTTGCTAGGCGGGTTGGTGATCGCAGTATAATGTTGGAACATCTAGGGAATTTGCTGTTGCTCGTTAACAGATATTCGATTATGGCAGATGATGTTATGACATATGGGACCACCGGTTTTACGTGCTCTTTGAAGCACGGTGGGTCCTAAACCATCCATAGAGCTCAGAAAAAACGTGAATTTTAATTTAGTTAGTGGGGATTGATCGCTCATTTAGCTGTATCGCACAGCTAAATGAGCGATCGATTAGAGAGAGCCCATATCTCGTGATGGGTGTCATAAGACGCGACTAAGGGACACACGTAATGAATGGACAGCATTATCAGCTCAAGAATACTCACCATCTTACTGCGATTACCAACCCGTCAGACAATCTATGGTCTGTTAAGAGGAGGTCCATCTTCAGAAGTGGACTTATTTCTCTTTTTACTTTATTTATGTTTTTCTTATAAGTATATAAACATTCATATGTTAGTAAGTGTGTTAGTAAGAAAATGTTAGTTTTCAATTGAAACCGAACACTCTAATCTCATTTATTTATATAGATTGGGTTAGAAGTCTCAAGTTTGATTATCACATACCAACATACAAAAAAAATTACAAAATTCTACTGCGAGAGCTTTAAAACATTTATTTCTTTTGTTTGAAATGAAATAAATTTATACAACAATATGATACTAAAAGATGCTTAAGATTCTTCATTCAGCTCCAAATCAATTGAAGACATCCAACTATATTATTAATTACAGTCACAATACAATTATTGAATTAATGAAAGTTTTTATAATCTTCCTTCTCTGTTATGCGCAGACAAAGAGTGACATTCAAGTGTTATAACAACTTGACTAATTGATAAAACCATTTTAATCAACAGTTACTAATAGATGAAACTATTTGTCATCGTATTCAGTACTTATTGTACATGATGAATTAAATAGATGAATACTAAAGAGAGAAAGGGATAGCGTACCGAAATGTGATCATATGAGCATAACTCACAAGTAAATAGAGACAATAGGTACATATCTTGATGTTAACCCTAAACTAGGCAGTAAGTAACTTTAAAATTCATTGCTTTTAAGGTAATGAATTTTGAAGCTTATTACAAAAATATAGAGTTTAAAATAATTATGGCGGTTGCGATGTGATTAAAGGGTAATCAAAGATAGTACCTAAAGAAGATTTGAATTAAGACACCTACATAAACTGGGTGAAATGTTCATAAAAAATGGCTATGTTTTGTCACAAGTCGTTTCCTGAAACTTCAAATATGATTTTACCTAATCGTGAAATCAAGTCAATATTTTTGTGGTAATAACGTTATAGTAATGTAACGTGTGGTATCCGGCTTAGAATAGACCACCCCGTGTCTACCCATGGGTGTCGTAAAAGGCGACTAAGGGACATATGGCTGATGGATGGGCAGCAGCGTCTATGAGCCCAAGGTTAACATCTTACTGCGATCACCAATCCGTCTGCCAAGCGTGGTGATTATGGCAATATCCCTCAACGGTCCTGGCTTGCCAAGGTCTGTTATGAGGAGGCCCATGTTCAGCAGTGGACGTAAACGGGCTGTTGATGATGATGATGATGATGAATGTAACGTGAAATCTATTGATAGCAAAACTCCGGTGCTTTCCTAACCTCCAAATCATCATCAATCAATCAACATCTTCCATTTTTGCCTATTATTTATTTTATTTATTTAATAATAATAATAATTTATTTCCAATAACAATTTACACAGTTTTACAAGTTATATTTTAAGTGACACCAAAAATTTGATAATAGTAATATAGAGCGGATCCCTGACTCTCAAACTAGGTTTATACCTGTAATATGGGAATCAGTGTTCCTCCAACATTTATTAGGTAGTTACATGTTATATTATTATACAAGGTGTAACGGAAAGGGTATATACATAGGAATAGCAAGGCTTCTTTGGATCATAACATACGATATGGCAAGGGTTTCAACTCAAATAAAAATAAAAAAACGTTAGTATTATTTTGCAAACAAAAAATAAAAATTCGGAACCCTTTATTCAGAAATACCAGGAGTAAGAGGTTTATTTTTACTTGGAAATAGTTCGTTGACATCGATCAGCTGATTGAGTGCTAGTGATGTATTTATTTCAATTTGAAAAGTTTGGTTTCTGGTATCTATGAATTTAAAAAAATCATTACTTCCGAACTTGTAGAGATAGGATTAAATAACCCTTGCCATATCGTTTGTTATAATCCAAAAAAGCCTTGCTCTTTCTATGTATATACCCTTTCCGTTACACCTTGTATAAGAAGATTAGAGCCTATTAGACATCTTTTCCATACTACGTACTCCATAACCTTCAAATATTAAGATTTTTTTCTTGTTAGAGAAAACTACTATTGAGTAAACATTTTTTGGACTGATTAGTAATTCAACCTCTAAATCCAAAATATTGTTGACTAAAAAAATCACCTTTGGACTTTTGTATATAGAGAATACGTTTCCTATCTTTAATTACTGACTTATACAAAAAGAAACGTGTAACAAACAATGTATCAACGAGTGACAAACAAACATACAAAAAATGATTAGTCATCAGCGTCACCACTGCATTCAAATTGTAATGATGGATAGAATTAAACATTATGACGTATAAAAGGTTTCACAACGCATCGTGGAAGAGTTTGGAGACAAATTGTGTGGCTAAGTGTAAATATAGTGATGGTTTTATATCAGGATGTGGTAGTATATGTAAAGTTTACATAAAAATTTGCAATTAAACTGTCTAAGACCAACTTATGGCAGAAATTGGAAGTAAAAAAAAAGAAAAATATTTATATATTGCATTGTAATAAGCAAAAAATTATAAAGAAGAAATATACAATAATACGTAGGTATATATTGTAAGTACAGTTTCGGATTTGGGGCCAGAAACACATTCGTTTGTTTAAATCTATACTAATATTACAAAACTGAAGAGCTGTTTGATTGAACGCTCTAATCCGACGAACTATTGGTCCGATTTGAACAATTATTTCAGTGCATGCAGTAAGGGTTATTTAATTATAAAGTTCCTATGGGAAAGGGTGCGAGTGCGCGTAAAAGATGAGAATGAGTTGTGACAGCACTATAAATAATTTGTCAGTAGCAGATTTGGTATGGAATCAAGTCTAAGGTAATGCAGGCTAATACATAGCTCCTTCTACAAAAAAATCTTGCTTTAACAAATATTTTCATAAATATATATCTCGTATTAATATTTTTATATTCATTTTTGCCGCCCACGCATTCTATTTTATCTCATAATCCAAAATATACTATCAAAAAGAGAATCATACGAAAACTCTTAAAGGATTAGAGGCGGTGACAGATACGTTTCCACAATAAAGGTGGCTCATGCCTCACAATTGATTTATGATTTCCGAGCGAATAAAACCTCTTAGGCCAGGATATCGTGACATAAAAGTTCTGTTTAAAATATCAAATCGTAGTCCGTTATGCTAGGCTGGAGCTCTGCTCGCCTTTATGCTCGATGAATTAGCAAAAGCCATTTGGCTAACTACAAAATATCTGAGAAAATAAAATTGTCTGTTATGCAAGCTGGTAAAATAAAAGACTTTTTACTTTAGTCTTAGATGTAACTGAAATATATCTAAATTGAATAATTTTGCAAATATGTAAAAAAAATCATGCACTAATTTCGCCCCATCAAATTAGAATATTATTGAATTGTTTTGTTGTTTAGCAATCATTACGAATATAAGTTTTTATTTCAGGTAATTTTTTCTACACCTACATATTTAAAAGCTCAATGTTTCGTTGCTAGGTAGCACGTAATGTTTCGTTTGCTTATCATCAATGGCAGTATAAAATTGACATTTTGTAAGGACATTTTTATTGAATTGGATCTCAGCCTAACGCATCTCTACCCGTGCAAGAGTTAGGTTCTCGCTTTATTTGGACTGAATGGAAACGTAGAGTCACGAGATATGTCTATATTGTAAGTGATAGGTAAGACCTTATTGTTGTGGGAGTTTCATTTCTAAGCTGATTTGAGGACAAAGACCATTCAATATATCAAACTATGTGGGTAAGTAAATACAGGCATAAATTGAAGTCTGATTTATAAACGTTTTAGTGATTTATACAATCAGACTATTATTTCATAAATAAAGCCAAAAAAATCTGATAGAAAGCCAAGTATTTAAGTTAAACATCAACCAATAGATAATTTGGTGGTCAATAAACTGTTTTCTTTTTCTTTAAAATATTTACTTAAAAAAAACTTACAAAGTCTATATTTCAAAAAGTAAACTTTTCCATAAAGTGTTCGAAACATTTAAAAAATTACAAATTTTAGATTATTTTTCAAGAAATGCATCGATTCCTATAAATATAACCTTAAATGATAAAGAAACAGTAAGTATACATGATAGTTATCATCCAAACAATTCCACATCCAATCTCACTTAGTCAAAAGTTAATTAGATTCAAATATTTACTTTAACAATACAACAGTAACATTTGCTCTTACTATGCCACAAAAGTACTAACATCTGTAGACTTAAAGATCGAAATTGGTGCTTCAAACATTGAACCAGGAAGTCTCGTATCGCAGTACCAACCATCCTTTGTCCTAGACGAACCAAACGAGCATCCCTCGTGACCTGATAAGGTGATGACTCATTAATTATAACAATCGACGCCTCACTTGTCTCACAGCCATTAACGACAATTTAATCTTGTTAATATAATCCAATTCTGCCCACGTTCAGGAAGTCAATCATCTGAGCGGTTGTTCGATCCAAGAAATTGAGACATTTTAAATTTTATGATGGTTTTAATTTACGTGGCGTCGACGCAAGTAATGCAGACTAATGTGCTTCCGTTATTAGCATCTGTAATAATCCTGGAGTGTTGGATACTGTCATTGATATTGTCAAAAGCAATAACAATGGAGTTGCTTATTCCTACTCAGTTTTTCACTTTAGTCACTAAATGAGATATCCCTTTAGTCAGGCAGTAGGCAGTAGTCTAATAACTTCATGTTTGATGTATGTAAGTATACCGAAATATGTAATTTAATGCATGTGTTTCCTTCCCTCGGTAGTCCCTCAACCAATTAGACCCGGTAAGATACCTTTTTATCTGGCATGGGTGTCGAATCCACGACAAAACGAAAGTGAGACTTATACTGCTACGCCACGAAGATTGTTCATGCATGTTTTATAATGATTTTGTGAGGAAAAACTATGGAACTCATTATTTAGGTCCTATGATTAAAATGTTTCAATCTTCGATGTAAAATCTAATACCGTTTTATGCCACCTGAGATCTTTCTTAATCCAGATCTCACTAGTATAATAAATATAAGTGAGATCAACATTCTATAATAGTAATTCTTTAATTTCGAGTCATATAGCTGTCACAATGATAAATGACATAATAACAACAGAATTATCAAATCTACATTCAACCATCACACGTATTGCAATTGACACATCAAGTGCCATACCTAGTAATGTATATTTCAAAACCTCATTACAGAAGCCATTTGGTATCAATAGCTCATTTAACCCTCCCATCAGTCACTGATCTCCAAAATTAACCGTCAACATATTCAAATGTCGAATATAACCCGTCACAACGACAATTTGGTCCACTATTGTATGGTAACGAAGATTTCGGTACAAAAGACCAAGTGGAAAGGAAATTAGTCTATGAGACTGCTTCCGTTGACAGTGTTAATTGTAAGCTTTTTTTTATATTTTTTAATTGTGATATGATGGGTTTTTGAATAATTGAATGGTGATCAGATAAGAGGCTGACAATAAAGAATTTAGAATATGTTTATTTTCATTTGAAACTAATCAAGACATTCACTTTTTTATTGACTTGGAACTTATTTTTCTAGTAAGTCCATAAGTACTTATATAAAACAAGTTAAAGCAGTATTAGGTCTCTGAAATTTTGAATTGACTGTCTGTCATAATATCGACGCAGAAAATGTTAATTGAGGTAAGCGATATTAAAATATGTATTTTTTGTAACCCCTTCATAAAGTATATAATTTTGTATCACTCATGGTATCGCTTAGCTCAATTATCCTATTATTCCTCATCTATGATAATCATCTACCAGGTACCAATGGACAGCAGTGATTGCATGTGTGATGATTTTCATCAATATGAACTATTTCATGAATATGAAGAAGTTCATTAACTATTGTATCAATATAAAGTAGTTCGTTATGAACTATTTCTTGAATATGAAGTAATTCAAGCAAACGCACTTGCATACCTTTCTCGCAAACTAAACTCTAAAAGTTATCAATCTCCCCAATTGCGGGTGCCCTAATCCAGGGTCCAAGTATCACAGAATTTCAAACCATTGAAAAAGGTTGGAGTACAGCCCACCTGGCAAAAGAGCAAAAGCCTCATGGCTAACATACGTCTGCTAAAACTACTAAACGTTCATACAAATTCATCTTTTCGTTGTTTTATTCTTACTCATATTGCAACATAAGTAACGATAGGGTAAATATTGAATGTTATACAGTGAAACCTGGTTAATTGGGATCTCAAGGGACCAAGGATTTTATACTATTTAAAGAGGTTCTCATTTATCCAGTTTTCCAATTAGACAGGTTTAAAATTTAGTTGTCTCATTTACAGAGGTCAAAATTTGAGATAGTACCGACAAACAAAGAAATTCATTTTTTTGTAAACAATCGTGACTGATAGATTGTCTAACTTATAAAGGGAATTGAGTTCTAGGGTCCCAATTATAGAGGTAAATATCGAAAAAACCTAGAAATCAAATCTCATTTAACCAGGTTCGAAAAGTCCCATTAACAGAGGTAATTCCATGAAAAAGTGCCGGGACCTCATTATAGTTCTCAATAATAGAGGTTTCTCACTTATCAAGGGCCCACTAAACCAGGTTTCGCTGTATTTGAATATTTCTCTATGGTATTGTTGGTATGTCAAGAGTATTAAATCCTATAATAAATGGTCGTCAATACGCTTTGACAAAGCAAGGATTATGTGTACAGGAGCAAGAAAGTGCAGATACCAATATTTTCGGTCTTTTATGTTTTGTTCATTTTACAATTTCATTTGTGTAGATGGATGGTATATTATTATTAATTTGGATCATCAAAAAAAACCAAATAATTTTAAAATTTAAAAGTAACATTAAAATTTGTTATGTGTAAACGACTAAAAATGTATCCAATATTTGGCGTTACTATTATTTCAGTTGGTACTTTATCAGCTATGTCCGGTGAAGTAGCCAAGGCCTAGTGGGTAACTACGTAAGTCCTTCCGAAAAGCTCGTTTACGTCCACTGCTGAACATGGGCCTCCTCTTAGCAGACCTTGGCAAGCCAGGGTCGTTGTGAGATATTGCCATAATGACCACGTTTGGCGAGCAGATTGGCAATTGCAATAATATGGTGAGTATCTTTGAGTTGATAGATGCTGCTGCTCATCCATCAGTTATGTCTCTTAATCGCCTCTTAGGACCCCACGTCTTTCAGGGTGGTCGATTTTAAGCCAGACACCACACTTTTCCAATAAGTATTTCATATGTCATCATCATCATCATCAGCAGCCCATATAATGTCCACTTCTGAACATGGGCCTCCTCCCGAGGGAGGGTATTTGCCATAGTCACAACACTTGGCAGGTGGATTGGTGACCGCAGTATTATGTTGTACCATACAAGGAAACGGTACTGCCCGTTTCTTGATTTACGATTATTATAGATTATGTTATAACAATCGGGACCAACGGCTTAACGTGCTTTCCGAAGCACGGAGGGTAGTCCCTCAACCAACCAGACCCGGAAAGAAATGATAGAATGTACACAAAGATTTCTTGACCTTCGAGATTTAAAGCGAGCCAATTACCGCTACGCTACGGAGGTTGTATTTCATATGTATTCACAGCAAATCACATCATCATAATAATCATAAAATTACCTAAAAATATTCAAAAGTAACCTGTACTTAGTCATTGCAACTTGTCAATTAAAAAATCAATTTAAAATTACCTAAAATGTTACGTATAGCACCCGCTGTCAACAATCGGTGTACCTTTTATAACCAACTCGACACTTTCCCTCCCCCTACCAAATTCAGTAGCTCTCCATCCGAACATCAAAATTAATCTTTTATTGACCTCACTGACAGCCGGTCCTTTTTTACCATCAAATTGACGTTCGCTGCGTCATCATGGGTTTTGGTTATGGGTCTGACTTTTTTATTTATTGATGTTTTGATACGGCTTCCGAATTAACTTGGATTTGTATTCTCGATTTATGGTCAGGCGTTGATTTTAACTAATAATATCATATGAAAGATTCGTGATATAGCGGTATAAGCCTTAAATCTCGGAGATCGCGGGTTCTTTATTCTCGATTCTTTCTTTCCGAGTCTGACTGAAAGGACGGCCCATGATGTCTTGGATAGCACGTTGGTCGATATTGTTCAATGACAATTTTATACCAGGTAACGGGTAGAAGCGTTTACCTGCGATCACCAACCCTCCTGCCAGGCATGTTGACTATGGCAAATGGCCTTGAAGAAAACCAATGTTTAGCTAAGGACGTAATTCGGGCTGATGATGATGATGAAAAGCTTTTTGAGTATTTTTTAAACATTAGCTGCAGAATGGCATCCTTCCAAATACATGAATTTATGTAACTGTCAATTTCATAGCTGCAAAGAATTTATAAACTCAAATCTTACTTCTAGGGATCCCACGAGTAGTTTTACGTTGTGTATGAATAATTTCAAATATCAAGGGAATTAACAAAGGTATTTAAGATGATAGTTCAACTAAAGACTTTGGCTTTTACGCACTTAACAGAAATAAAGTAACTTCAATAATGAATACTTTATCTTCTTATAATACTAGATTATGAGTAAAGCAGATTATGACTCATAATTTGATCCTATTTCTTAGGAAAACGCATCTCTACAACTCAGAGCGGTTAGCGAGTTGGCGAAGAATCGATTTGTTCATATTATGGTTGTATCACGCATCAGAACTATTATAATCGTATTTTCTTGGGTGCACTCCTTTCTGTTTAACCTTTTTAAAGGGATGGATAGCGAAATTAAATTATGCTCTCTGATCTTAACCGGCTATCAATTTTAACTTTAACAAGGTCTTATCTATCTTAATTCTTTCTAATCACAAAAAAATACAGATTCGATTACTTTTTAAAGCAAAGAGTAGAGTAGCAAAATCAGTTGGGCTTATTCGTAACAAAGTATTCCAAATTCCTTACTCCGGCATAGTTTTTGACAATAGCTGTATTTTAAATAGTAAAATGTAAAGGCAAGACAAAGTAGACTAACTATAACAAAACATTTCAAAAAGCAAATCGCAGGAACTCAAACCAAACCATCCAATTTGAATTTTCAACATTTTTTTGTCAGCCATCATCACAACTTATGACAATCTAGACAATAAAAATAGACAGATCAACCACACAGATGTAGAAACCAAACTCAGCTACAAAAACCATGCGTTCAATCACAGATGACATCTCAAAGCAATAAATACTACCATCTTGGATCATCAATGAAATAAGGTTGTAAGAAATAAGGCAATCAACTCAGCCCATACGAATTATCAGACATCAGTCAAGCAATCATTCGTGGTAAAAGTAATTGTACACATCTCACAAATGTATCAAACCTCCTTCAGCTGCTATTAAAATCGAATTATTGATGACCAGGGTAATATGATCTGCATCAATCCAACTGGTTGTACGCATCTTCTTTAATATTGGAGTTCCAATCAAATTGGTTGTTGAGCTTACGGCTATTTGATAACTGTGCCGCTAGATGGCGTTGGGTTGCGATGCGCAGGAGTTGCTTTGAATATTTCGAGGTTGGTAGCGACATCTCTTGGGGAGTAGTGGAAGTTATGACTATTGTAAGTGTATATTAGTTTTATGTTGTCATGTAATTGTTTTCTGGGTTATTTTATTGTTGTATAAGAAGAATGGTGGAATATTGAACAAACTTATTAAGACTATGGTATCGATTAGTTTGAGTATCGTTTGTTTGGTCGATATTTTGTAAAACAGTGAAATATAGTTTTTTTTATAGTGACTTTTAATACATTTATACAAAAAACATAACCAACATTTATTTTAGGTTTCAATAGCAATAATATAAAAATATGTTTGAATATTTCTGTACCCGAAAAAGTGTTTTAAACTCCCCACGCGTGGTTTCACTCCGATTATTGTAAGAACTTCATAATTAAATATAGCCCATAGTCTTCCTCCATAAATGGGCTATCTAACTCTGAAAGAATGTTTCGAATCGGATCAGTAGTTCCTGAGATTAACGTGTTCAAGCAAACAAACAAACTCTTCAGCTTATTATATTAGTATTGGTATAGATAATCATAATTATAGTTACCTGATTATTCTCCAGTATTTAACTTTATTTGGTTTGATTAAAAGTGATTTCGATTGATTAAAACTTATTCAATGATTTAATAATTACAAACTAACCTAACCTTGGACATCGACTTAGGGTGGTGCGTCCGTGCCTCGGAAAGCACGTTAAGCCGTTGGTCCCGATTGTCATAACACCCTATCCTACAAATATTATAAACGCGAAAGTTTGTAAGTATAGATGGATGCATGGAGGGATGCATGGATGTTTGTTACTCTTTCACGCCAAAACTACAGAACGGAATTGGCTGAAATTTTGCACCGGGATAGGTAATGCGCTGGATTAACATATAGGCTACAAAACATCACGCTCCGACCTACTGGAGCAGAGTAACGCGGGTAAAACCGCGGGGCGCAGCTCTATCTATAACAATCGTATTCCAGGGAACGGACAGCAGCGTTTCCCTGTATCTAACAAAATAATTATAACTATGGTCATCAACCCGCCTGCCAAGCGTGGTGACTATGGCAATAAACGGCGTGGTGATAAATATGTATGTTATTTATCTAACACAGTTACAATATTATAGAAAATGTGTGCAAAGTACCTACGACCTCCGTAGCGTAGCGGTAATTGGCTCGCTTTAAATCTCGGAGGTCGTGGGTTCAATTCCCACACCGGACAAGAAATCTTTGTGTAAATTTTAGATTTCTTTCCGGGTCTGGTTGGTTGAGGGACTATCCTACGTGCCTCGGAAAGCACGTTAAGCCGTTGGTCCCGATTATTATAATATCATCTATAATAATCGTATATCAAGGAACGAGCAGCAGCGTTACCTTGTGTGTTACACCATAATACTGCGGTCACCAACCCGCCTGCCAAGCGTGGTGACTATGGCAATGCCCTCCCTCGGGAGGAGGCCCACGTTCAGCAGTGGACGTTATACGGGCTGATGATGGTACAAAGTAAAGTTGTCTGATTAAATTTATTGTCAGTCAATTTTGGGTTTTTTTATTAGATATGCATCTTAATTGGAAATAAAGTCACACCTCATAAAATTTTATTCTCAGAATTTTATTCGGTGTTATATTTATTATAATGATTTTATATTATCATTATATCACACACTGGTAAACTAATAGAATAAATATCACTTGAAAAAGGTACATGTGTAACTATTTTTCGTAGACGATTTTAAACCTTAGCTAACAAGTATTACGGCACAATTTCGGTTGAAGATGATCTTTAATTTACAGCGTTATCAAATTGATTTTGTTAATTAGGTATTAACTAAAACATTAATTTCATTAATTAATATTATAATCGGGCTAATGACCTTTTAATAATTACGAAGATGATAATAATTAAATTGAATATAAATGTGATTCGTTCTTACACGTGGATGTAGTTTTTTTTCGTTATTAAAAAGTTAATGATAGATAATTAAGTTCCAAATAAAAATATTATAATAGTAACACAAAATCATATAGCGTAATAATTGTAAGAGACAATGAAATGATGTTCTATATAAGGTAGGTATATACCTATACAGATAAATAAAAGCATTTCTATATCAAAATAAGTAAGATAACGTTTGTTGATAATGCAGAAGAATAGATCGTAGGTAGGTACTTATTATAATAAGTAAAATACAATTATCTATACTAATATTATAAAGAGGAAAGATTTGTACCTATTTTTGTATGTTTGTATGTTTGTAATGAATAGGCTCAAAAAGTACTGGGCCGATTTAAAAAATTATTTCACCAATAGAATGCTACATTTTTCCAATTAGGGAATGAAAAAAATTAGGGATCCTTGGTAAAATTTGAACAATGTAACCGAAGGTGTAGAAAAATGAGTCTTAAAATGTCTTTCGTCGAATGCGCTGCCGAAACTATTAGCGATAGAACAAAATAATGTACAACAATATTGAAGAACATCATAATGTCTACAAAAAACTCCGCGGTAGCATATGTCCAACTATTGTAGTTATGTCACTACAACAACTTTTTTCATTTTATACATTAATGAAAATGCTAACCAAATTCAAACCATGCTATTTATCTGTTTATATTAATCCTTATCTATATATACAAACAAAAGAAAGTCGTGTTAGTTACACTATTTATAACTCAAGAACGGCTGAACCGATTTGGCTGAAAATTGGTAGGGAGGTAGCTAAGAACTGGGAGAAGGACATAGGATACTTTTGGGTAGGGGTAGGGTAGGGTAGGGTAGGGTAGGGTGGGGTAGGGTAGGGTAGGGTAGAGTAGGGTAGGGTAGGGTAGGGGTAGGGTAGGGGTAGGGTAGGGGTAGGGTAGGGGTATGGTAGGGGTATGATAGGGGTAGGGTTGGGGTAGGGTAGGGTAGTGGTAGGGTAGGGTAGGTGTAGGGTAGGGGTAGGGTAGGGGTAGGGGTAGGGTAGGGGTAGGTGTAGGGTAGGGGTAGGGGTAGGGTAGGGTAGGGTTAGGGTAGGGGTAGGGGTAGGGTAGGGTAGGGCAGGGGTAGGGTAGGGCAGGGGTAGGGTATAAAAGTCCACCCGTGCGAAGCCGGGGCGGGCCGCTAGTAATGAATAAAATTAGTTAACATTACAACTATGATATTATTAAATAAAATTTACCAATGTTGTTGTCATGTGATAGTTGCGAATGATAAATAAAATGAGATCGCGAGCCTCGCCTCTTGAGGACGACCGGACCCTATCCTAGCTTCCTACGAGTCTTTCTCTATATATAAGAAACAATGCTTTACACAAGATTTGCATCTGAGTTGGTCTAATGAAATGACTCATTAGGTCTTACTAAGTCTAAGCTTTATTTTTTTATATAATTCTGTAGCTAGTCAGGATTTTGCTACTTCACGGGGCATAAAGACGAGCGGACCTCCAGCCTAAATAAATGGCTTAAAAACTACCAACAAGTAACCTGCGCAAGAGGGCGCCCCTGTGAGACTCGGACCATGGCTTATGACCTGGGCTTATTGAGGAATTATGAATTTAGGTTTTTTAGGGGATTTTTCCGCAACTGTCTCTCTTCGTTACTTTGCATTATTATCATATATAGACACCACGCTTGGCAGGCGGGTTGGTTACGGCATTATTATTTCGTAATACACAGGGACACAATGATGCCCGTTCCTTGGTAAACGTTTATACCAAAGGCCAAAGGCTTAGCATGCTTTCACAGAGGGTAGTTACCCAGCCAACCAGACCCGGAAAGAAATCTTAGAATTTACAGAAAGATTTCTTGTCCAGCGTGGGGATCGGACCCACGATCTCTGAGACTTATATCGCCACGCCACGGAGGCTGTCAATAGTTTTTGGAAATATAGGTATTATTCAAACCTATCCATTTATCCCACTGCCATTCAACCGGCCAATGCTACCAGCACTCTGAGTACGCTGCCTAGTAGAGATACAATTTGTTATTTTTAGTTGTATGCTGTGTTGTTGTGTATGTTGATATCACTGTAGTTATTTAGTGCTCACATTTTTTTATTCCTTATAACATAACTAATGATCGTGTCAAAAAACCCGTTGCACAATTTAAAACAAGCCATGTCGATTTTTATACTAGATAGCAACAATTGTAACTGAAATTCGTAAATTACCGTTTTTACCGAGTACCAACTGCTCATGACTATTAAAATTTACCAAAAAGAGCTAAAATAAAATCCAATAGTCATGTCAATGAACTTGTAGTGACCTCACCCACTGCCTAGCAGAGTAGAAACCATGAGGTTCAGCCAGTGACTAGTAGTAAGTTGTTAGATACGTAAGATAAAATATTATAACTGTTCAAAGTTACCAAAAATTGGTAATTATTTTCCAAATAAGATTTGTAACGTATCCAGATTTGAATCATTTAAATTTTATTGATTTGATCTAAAGTTTTTGGTGTTTTTAAGTATATATGTCAGAATTTTTAGTAAAAATGATTATGTTAAGTCACTTTGAGGTCCGTATTTCATGCTATGGTATAATAATACTTATGGTTGGAACAGCAATAGCAACAGAGATTCACGTTCAAACATTTAAAACATACATAATTATGACTCATACAGTAATAACCATTTAAATGTGAGATTTAAGACTCCCACGGATAAAGTAATAAAGATAATTTTAAATACAAAGCAGCGAAGCGCACGAGTAATCGCGAAACGAACATCAAGTCATGAGGAGATCAAAATCACGCGCCCGCGCAACCAAACGGGTTTTCATTTATCAGATCGATTGTGGAGGCGTGGCTTATAGATCGGTACGATCTATACCTGTTACGCTCGCTCTCACGACGCTTCCATTTCAATCTTCAAGCGTGAAAGGGATAGGAAACGTTACGCTCGATTGATTCCAATGAAGTGAGGCTGCTATGTATTTTCTCGGGAAGTGGACACTGTCATCTTTTTAGAGTATTATGTACTTAGTACGTGGAGATGTGAAACTATTATAATTTTAGCAGGTTCAGCCGCATTTTAAATGTTAAAATGTGAATTCTGGATTTTGTTTTATGATTACTGCTTGTTTTTTTTTTTGTAATTTTAAAACGAAATTGTAATACGGTGTTCGTTATGTAAATAGATTACCGTTAAGATAAAAAATATGATTTTTATGAAATAAATCTTGTTTGTAAAATTATGTTGCATAAAACTGGTTTATCTGCTTTGTCAATTGTATACGATTTCAGTTTATGAGTTTGTTTGTTTGATCATCCAATTTATCAGCGTCTTTTTTAAAGTCAATGAGGTGGAACTGCTTAACTTAATACATTTTTATACCAATTTTTTTTTATTATATGTAAATACTTTTAAAAAGTCAATCTTTTGAAGAAAATTAATTTATCTATATGCTCCATCAGCCTATAGACGTCCACTGTTGAACATATACCTCTGCCAAAGAAATTCACAAGATATCATTTCTGTCGGATGACCTCTTCACTCGTTGCCGATTTCATTTGGGCTAGCCAAAATGGTTTATAACAATGTCTTTTTTAATTGATAATTGCGATATTAATTTTTTAATGACTACTTCTGAAACCTTTATATTACCTATCTAAAAAGGTTTCGAAAGTTAAACTCGAGTGTTATATCGATTTTACTCGGTCAAAACTATTTAAGAAGACCCTTCTCTAGGCTCTCTGGTATCTAAATCACAAAGGGATATCATTTATGCAGGTACCTACCATATTTTATGTAAAAGATGTCACTAATAATTATGAGATTTTAGTGAATTAACTCACGTAAAAATGTGTCAGTTAAATAGCCGAAACAAAGTAAATCGTGACATACCTACACATACCTAAAGAGGCATGTAGAGATCCTTAGATAATTATTTTACCCACTTGCGTGTAATATCATGAATGCATTTGTTGTTTATTCCTTAATCTTCGTTTTCATCCTGCCCTTATCCCATATTACTTGGAGTCGGCGCAACACGTTTGTTTTTTCCATTCTGTCCTGTCACCCGTCACAATATCACTAACTCCTTTTTCTTTCATATCACTCTTCACGGAGGGAGAGGAAGGCCAAAGAAAAGATGGATGGATTGCCATCCATCTTTTCTTTGGCCTTCCTCTCCCTCTCCATCCACATGTATAATAAATTTATAAAAAGTGTAAGATTGTAATAAAAAAGAAATTACAAAAAAGTGGGGCTAATTTAACAACAAAGTCATGGATATCAAATTTTATGCTCGATTTAATACCAAAATACTTATAAATGTATTTCTGTATCCCGCCCTACTCTGTCTCGAAGACCTTTCAATCATTATTCGTTAACGCCGTATAATTATTTAGATATGCACTGATCCAGCCCACCCCTAAGGCATCAAAGTTCATTTTTTGTCCTTTTGCAACAAAAACAGACCATGTTTTAATTGCCCCTAAATATTTTTGGTTTCTCTAAAGCGCGTTGCTCATTAATCTTCAAAATACTTCAAATTTGTGTTTTGTTGAACGGTTTTTGTGATTTCAATGATATGCATATTAAGACATCAGGCTACTTGGATGATGCGATTTTGTTTTTGAAAGAAGTAATCACAAGATTTAGCGAGATAATAACTTGTGAACGCAGATTAGATTTCTTTAGGTGTAAACATAAATAGGTACAAAATCTGATTGGAACTTATAGCTGGTAGATGAAATATAATGTGTACAAACATATAAATAAGTTAACTCTTATAATCATCATCATCATCAGCCCATACAACGTCCATTGCTGAACATGGGCCTCCTCCTCCTGAGGGAGGGTATTTGCCATAGTCACCACGCTTGGCAGACGGGTTGGAGACCGCAGTTTTATGTTATAACCTTGTAACATACAAGGAAACGCTGCTGCCCGTTTCCTGGTATACAATTGTTATAGATGATGTTATAACAATCGGGACCTACGGTTTAAGGTGCTTTCCGAGTCACGGAGGGCAGCCCTTCAGCCAACCAGACCCGGAAATAAATCTTAGAATCTAGACAAAGATTCTTTGTCCAGCGTGGGGATCGAACCCACGACCTTATAATGTTATGAGTTAATAATGAAGTTAAGCATTTCTCTTAATGAATCCACTTAACAAAAATTTTCAATATGTTTTGAAGATATTCCTGAATCCATATGCATTCCAACATCACCTAATAATAAACATCAAGGCTATGAAGAAGACAAAACAGAAATCATCATTAACAAGTGTACACTCCAGTTCTGAAGACATAAATCACTCTTTATATCTACATGTACATCTTCAAATCCTATTTTTGTCTCAAACACAATCATCGATATGATCATTACGAGGATCGACTGCCAAAAATACTTCAGCCATCTTTAAGAGTTGTACAAATGTCCCAGATAACGTATGACGTTTCACGCTCGGCTAGCATAGCATAATTTTTATCGTTACATCTGAACTCTGAGGATTAATGATCCGGCGCGTCTAGTCATACGGTGCCGTCGGATGCCGTAAAAACGCTATGCGCAATTCAGTTTTGGTGGCTGGAGCGATGAAGATTGGATGAGGCTGTGGTGATGCGTAATTGGTTTATACAGATATGACTTGAAGCAAAAAGAGTGCTTACGATATTATGTTTCTTGATATATTAGAATTAAATAGACAATCGTAGAGGAAATATAAACATGTACAATAAATTAGCACTATTATACTGAGCGTTGGTCCTTACCCCATAAGGGTGCCCTCAGGTGGATGTCGCTTAGACCTTAGGGCGGATTCTTGTATGTTAATTTTGTACCTGTTACCTTTAAGGCATCTTACAATAATGTGTACAACTGTCATTTATAGCACGACAGACGGACATACGGATTAACAAATCTGTACGATCTAATAATGTTAACATTGTTTTTAGCTACTTAAGCGATTCTTTTGTTTGATTTAGTCTTGCACAGTGTAATTTTGACAAGTACAAGTCTATGTAAATACCTAAGTGCTGAATAAATTTCATTTCATTATAGCTAGATTAAAAAAAAACGAACGTAATGTGATCAGATTTGTCGTTTAGACTTGACAGTGTCATATAATTTTCATTTATTATCAAATGTAATATAGTAATTCCATTTAGAATAATTGTTAGTTTAAGTAGCTTTTCATAATCAAATTTATAATTTTCTTCGATAGTTTTCACTAAAAGTAATAACAGTAACGGTTCCACTTGTAAATTTGTACTTTTCATACATTTTATGTCAAATTTCGTTGTAATTAATATCAATTTTGTCTTTGATATTGATGATAGTTTATATCTAGATGTTGACAAAACTACAATTGATAAAATACGATACGAAAATTGTCATTACCACAGGCAATCCAAAAAAATATCATCATCATCATCATCAACAGCCCGTTTATGTCCACTGCTGAACACCCGTGTTCAGCTCTACTTAACAGACCTTGACAAGCCAGGATCGTAGAGGAAAAAAAAAATGCCACATCTAAACTATTCTACATCTCAAACATCCAACCTTTAATTGCTCTCATCTTGATACGGCTGCTATATCGAGCGGGGAAATGGGTTTTTCGCTGTGGTAACGCCAGCAACTTTGTACTATGGCACATTATCGGATTTGCTACCCGTTTGGGGTAGCAAATCGGGATTTGGTTACATAGTTGGAGTTGGAGGATTTTTATGGACAGAGATATCGGTTGGTGTAGTGTTATTTGTAGCTTTTAGGTTTACGGCTTCTGAGATTTTGTTGTCAGTTTTAGCATTGTTTTTTACATCTATTGTTTATTTATTATGTTATTTTTTTTTGTGAACACAGATATTACTTTGGGTATGTAAATAGTGGCGTGGATCGGAAAGCACTTTAAGCCGTTGGTCCCAATTGTTATAACATCATTTATGGCAATCGTTTCTAAGCACTACGAACTGGCAGCACGAACACACACAGGGAAACGCTGCTGCCCATTCGTAAAGCGTGGTGACTATGGCAAAAACCTTGCCTCGGGTGGAGGTCCATGTTCAGAAGTGGACGTTAAAGGGGCTGATGTTGGTGATGATGATGATAATTTATATTTTTAGTTAAAGTTTGATTTATTCATTCATCTTCTAGTAATTATTATTATTGCAAAATTAATTTCTTTCATCGCAAATGAGCAGCAGTTGACATTTTTAGGTTGCCGAAGATAATTGTTGTACCCAATAACGATTCCAAAAAGATTTCTCTAAAGTCATAATCTACTCTATATTCAAAATAAGGAATTGCCCCCAGCGTCCCATCTGAGGAGTATAGATGACCAACATATCGAACGAAACATGACAAAAAACGCTGTTATTAAATGATCATTAGGCTTTGACAGCAAATTTAAAAAGACTCAACATGCCAAAGGAAATTCACCTCTATTTTTGACTGTTAAGGTTCATATACAATGCAGTAAACTCTTTGTCAATGATTTACATACACAACGAAGTTTTTAGCAGTGTTGTTATTCGATTATGAATCTTATTATGTTGAAATAAGGATGTTGATATTATAAAAGAAATTGTCCAGTTATTTTTGATTGAACGGATCAGTAACTAGTGATTTGGAGTTGAAACGATTGGTATAAATTAATTATTGTGTATGTGTTCATGTTATGAGTCGTAAGATGAATATTTTAATAGTAGGCTATAGGCAAGAGGAATGTAAAAATGCGATCGAAAGATGATAGTTTTTTTGGAATTTGGATACACGCCTTCTAGAGGTAAATCAATCTTTAAATTCATAGACCTCTCTTTTTTAATCGTATCATGCGATAGGCCTGCAAAACTGCGGACTATCTTTGGATGCATTGTTGTAGAATATAGTGAGAAATAGTCGTTGGTCAGTGTCAATAATTCTTATGTTCGTTTTAATATTGATGCTGAGGTCATTGAAGACCTTTTACAATAATTTGGGCTTATACATACCATACCATAGATAAAATCACCTTTATGTTTAAACCCACGCGTAGTTTCACCCTCGTAACTCCCGTCCCCGTGGGAACTTCATAATAAAATATAATCGGTGTCATCCGTGAATTTTTTCAAATCGGTCAAGAAGTATCGGAGCCTACCTATTCAATAGATACAAACAAACAAATCTTTACTCTTTATTTATTCTTTATTGCACACAAAAACACAAAAATATACATATATTATGCAGAAATACAGTAGCACAAAGGCAAGCTTAATTCATTTATGAATTTTCTTCCAGCAAACCCCGAGTATGAGAAAAAAATTGTGGACATAGGGCATTACCGTGTACAACCAACTAACAATTTATATCTACCTGATCGGTACATAAAATAAAATAAAATAAGATAAACATACTCTCTAATACTTACATACCATACTTAAATAAAATACCTAGGTGCATATTTATAATAGACTGCTTATATATTTATACATTACATTACAGAGATAGGAAATACTCCTTCGTTCAACTTTTAAAAGCAATTATAGATGAGCTCGAACAAATAGGTTGTGGTAGGGAATTCCATAATTATAATATTAGTAAAGAAATCTCATTAACTTAAAACTTTAACATAAAATACACATAATTCCAAATTAAATACGGACTGCAATTAACGAAAGAACAAACATTTCATTTTAATTCACTCGAATATGTTCAACCAATATCACCGACTATTCTACTAGAAATACCCAGGGGTACCTCCTCAAACACTTCCTTTCCCCCCATTTCGCCAATTCAACAATGATATCCTTTAATTCCACTTGACAAAAGCTTAAAATATACCTGAGCTAACAAATCTAACAGTTTGAACTAGATGTAACCTAATGTTACTCCTATGAGAATTAGATGGAGTGTATTATGCTCTGTTTGAGTTCAATAGTTGCTTCTAATGATGCTAGATCGAGTTGCTGGAAGCTTCAAATTGTAAGTTCTGGCTCGCTTTTTAACTATTTTTTAGCTTTATTAGAAGTGAATAGAATTAAAAATGCCGATTGAAGGGTTAAATTAGACTCATGGATTATCGCCAATAATACTATTTTAGCATATTGCTGTTCTTGAATAGTATTAATAGGTAAAGTTGGAAAAGGGTTTGAGGGCTTTTTCAGGGCCTGTTATGGATAGGGATAGTTATAAGATGTTAGGAGAGCATACACAACGTTCATATACCTACTCATACTTTCGCTACTTGTTTCGGATATCCGATGGGTTGGATGGGATCTGGAGAAAAATTAGGGTAGAAAATATGCACATACACTTTGAATCTTAAACATGATTCAATAGTCTATCATATATTATAACCATTAACCATCACTCGAGCCACCATTATTGTATAAAATTTGGGTACCTATGTAACGTTTACTAGTTTCTAGACAAATAAACTTAATCGATCGAGTTCCAAAAATGATAATAATTTAAAAAACGATACAATAAACTAACTACAACATATTAAACAACTTTCCAAGTTAATTCATCTATTCCAGCTACTAGCTCCACTAAAATTTGAATCTAAACGCACTAATATTGAATCTCACCACCTGTTGGTACTCACTGAAGGTGCAATTGTCAACATATTGGCTGACATTAGCACGTGTTTGCATACCCCGGGGGCTGTTGATGTAGCTCATTGGTTTGAACAGCTTTTGTTGAGATAATTCATATTAATTGGAATCTGTGGAGAAATAGAGCGGTGCCGGTGGGAGTGATGTTTAAAGATAGGTGATATTGAGGTTATAGGTTATTATGAGTGTAAGTGATATGGCATATTATTATGTTTATAATAATAATAAAAAAAAACATAAAGACCGTTTGTAATAAATGTTTTGCCATTAGAAAGCTCACTGTAAATATGTGTATTTTGATACAAAACAAAAAAGAACGAAAGGTAAAAAAAAAGCATTTTATAAATTTACTCTGTAATTATACCTACCACTATTTTTGTTTGTTTGCTTCAACGCGCTTATCTTGGGAACAACTGATCTGATTTGAAAAAAAAAACAGTGTTTGATAGCCCATTTATTGAGAAAGGTTAGGTAAAGGTTGTGTAATATCACGCTAACACCAATAGGAGCGGAGCATCAATGAACAATGTTTCAAAGTCGGGGTAGCCCCAAAGTAAATATTCCACGCGTAAGAAGTCGTGGGTATAAGCTACAATATCGTATAATATAATGTTATAAACAATGAATACAGATACTTGATCCTATAATCAATGATATTTTTTTTTTCGCACGGACATATTTATGCTATTTGCACCGAGGCTTTTGCTACTTCACCGGGCATAAAAGAAATAACAATTTTGTGGCACATAGGTAAGTATAATTTTTTTTTTAATGCTCTAAGCTCATAAGTATAATAATCTTGATTACCAAAGAGTATGAAACAATAATAAGTCTCAATAATAGTGATACAACATTCGAAGTACTCACGAATAATAGTATACTTAACAATACAAATAAATCTAGCCGTAACACAAAGCAGCAAACCGTCGACCATCTACAAAAAAATATTAAAAACTTTCCTTTCAAGAACTTATAACAACCTTTGCGGTGAAAGGTTGCAACTTTCACAAAACAATAAGCGCCCGAAAAAAAAAAACTTTATTTTTCAAACACCACTTAAACAAGACAACTCTTTCGCGTGCCGTAGCTCAAAAAAAAAGAAACCGAAAAAAAAACAACAAACCTAAAAGCCCGCGAAAATATTTCAGATATTTAACTAATGGTAAGCGTTAACGATGTCCCTTAATATTTGGAATATAAAATAAAAAATCCTCTTTTGTAGGTCCGTAGCGGGCGCCGACAACTTTTTTTTCTGTATTTTAAACGTTGCGGTCCGTTTGAATGCTTGTGGAAAAATGCCCGTTTGGCCCACGGAAAACTTTTTTGCGGTAAGAAGGTTCTTTACCACTGTTCATTTTATTTTTTCTCTCATGAAAAAGCATCGGTAGGTACCTAGTCTTTGATGTGAATTGACGTAAAGTAAAATTTTTTGATGAAATATTTCGCGCCCATTTTTGTGGCCCAGAGGTATTATTGAAAACATTAAACAATGGCTACTATAATGTCGGTTTAAAAATAAAAAAGATATTATAACAGAGTACATGGCAATTTGCGTAGTCGAAAGGGATAAAAAAGTTGAAAGGGAATTGGTTGTAATGGTAAGGTGTAAACTGGTGTAGTGATTCGCATGTAATGAAAAGAGTAGTGAATATTGATGTAAATGGAGAGGGAGTTAGTCATAGTGTGATGGCAGGATAGGACAAAATGGGCCGGATTGTCAACTTGTCGAAAAAAAATTGTCGAAGGAGTGTCCGGGGGGCTTGAGTGGTGTAGGGTCCTCTCCTCGTGGTACGAGTAAGCATACCTCCGCTATGGAGAGAGCGAGTCCCACATATCCCGCCGCCAGCGCGCGGATACGCTGCAGCGGCGATGGGAATGCGTAAATGCATTTCCCTCTGGACAAAAGGACAAGACAAAATCAAAGAGAAAATGGTGTTGCGCCGACCATAACCAAATGGGTTAAGGGCAGGGAGATGATGATGGTTGTTAAGTTAAATTCTATCCTAATCAGTGATAACAATACGGAAAACTAACAATTAACGTTAATAGAACACAACTCCTAATAAGCTTCCTCCTACCTAATAATTAATATTGAATGTGACATTCAACTATTATGACGAAGTATTGAGGATTCGTCAATTATAGTACTAAGATTTAAACTGTATCAACACTTATGGCAAATAATTTAATTAGTCTATTATTTAGTATTATCAAAGTATCGAACACCATAGCTATTGTTGCTGCTGACGGAAATGTAATATTGTATTTCTAATTATTATTAGCTTAACAACCTCCGTAGCGTAGCGGTATTTGGCTCGCTTTAAATCTTGGAGGTCGTGAGTTCGATCCTAACGCCAGACAGGAAATATTTGTGTAAATTCTAAGAATTCTTTCTGGTTCTGGTTACTTGAGGGACTACCGCGTGCCTCGCACGTTAAGCCGCTGATCCCGATTGTTATCATCTATATTAATCGTATATCAAGGAACGGGCAGCAGCGTTTCCTTGTGTGTAACAAACATAATTCTGCGGACTATCCTCCATTTTCCACATGGCCAATATCCTCTTTCGGGAGGAGGACTATGTTCAGCAGTAAACGTTAGACGGGCCGATGATGATGATGAAATTTTCAACAATAAATTTGCAATCCACTGAATTTGAAAGTGTTTATTGAAAGATTGCAGTTCGGATAGGTAAAAGATATTACAAATTATGTCAAACTGTTACCAAACAACCGCCGTGTGGTTTCCGGCTTAGAATAGACCACCCCATGTCTTCCCATGGGTGTCGTAAAAGGCGACTAAGGGACATATGGCTGATGGATGGGCAGCAGCATCTTCAAGGTTTACATCTTACTGCGATCACCAATCCGTCTGCCAAGCGTGGTGATTATGGCAATATCCCTCTACGATTCTAGCTTGCCAAGGTCTGTAAAGAGGAGGTCCATGTTCAGCAGTGGACGTAAACGGGCTGTTGATGATGATGATATTACCAAACAAAAGTTTTGAAGTTCAAGAATGAACAACATGAAATATAAACTTGTAATTTTTCTTCGATCAATATAATCTATACCTTGTATTTTAGAAATGTTATTAGGACCTTGGCAGTTTCTATTTCGTTCGGGAACATTAGACATATTTTCCAGTGTTTAGCTTTAATGTATTTTCCAAAAAAACCTATAGTCTTATTACAAAAACTAAGATAAGGGTATTCTACCTCACAAATAGAGCTATCTGCTTAGAATGCGATTCATAATAGGATAATTATTCAACGCGTTAGGCAACGTTCTCATTGAGATTCTATAGATATTTTGAGAAATATTTTTTTTTTTTTGGCTTTATATACAGACTTTATTAGGTTAACTTGAAAATATGTTGTCAACATTTTTAATTTGTTGTTTGTGTGTAACATGTGTGTTTGTTTGTCTTCTTGCGTAGTATATAATATATTGACTGTGCAATAAACGTATTCTTTTTCGTTTCATTATCACGACTTTGGATTAGTGACCGTAGTGTTAACTAATGTTATATAGTTTGATATATTCAATAGCATTTCCTTATTATCCATACTAGCTTCCCGCGCGCGGTTTCACCCACGTAAGTCCCGTTCCCGTGGGAACTTCATAATTAAATATAGCCTACGTCACTGAGGGTAAATGTAGCTTTCTAATGGTGAAAGAATTTTTTAAATCCACACAGAAGTTTTTGAGTTTTTTCATTACAAACATACCCACAAAAAAATACAAATCTTTCCTCCTTATAATATTAGTATAGATTTAATGTTAATCTTTTATTATTTGCCATTGGATACGGAGTTATAAAGTCACTTAACTAACCAGACCCGGAGGGTAAGCACGAAATACACCTTCGATAAAAATTGTTGTCTTGTCTTTGCTATTCAGGAATGACTATGCATGCAAATTCTATTTCTAGTGTGCCAATTTATAAAATTAATATAATTACAATTAAACTAAATTACTCTACAAACTATAATACAATAAAAAAAACACAGATATGATAGCAGTAAGATGTTGATTATTTTTTAGCTGATAGATATTGCTTCCATCAGCCTTAGTCGCCTTATACTACACCCACGAGAAGACATGGCTTGTCTTTTCTACGCCAGTAACCACATTAATTTAAGACTAATTTTTTATTGAAGTTTGTAACTATATCGTTACGAGACTGACCTACTGAAAGTAATTCTGCTTCTTGTCATTAGGTAGATTTTATCCTCAATAACTAATCAAAATCCTCGGCTATGACACTGCCTTACTCGAACACAGTACCGCCGATGTATCTCCGCGGACAATGCTTGCATCTAATTTGAATACCATGCTTATGGGACAATCGGCAGAGTAAAAAATATGAACAAAGAACGGAGCTACGTCAAGACGAATAAGGATGTCCGACATTTTAATTTATCTTAATTGTTTATCAAGGTTTTTGAGGAGTTTGGGAAATATTTGGTGTGTCGTAATTAGATTATGACAGGACATAAAAACTTATCATTTTTATAAGTACTTAAGCGTGGCCTAAGCAGAATAATTGTAAACATTTCAGATTATATAAGAATAACCGCAGTATTTTCATTTATAAAGAAGATGAAAGAAGAGCCAATTTCTTTTTCTTCATTCTTTTGTAAATTTAATTAAATATTTTTTGGAATCATTAATGGGGTTAGTCGGAATACCAGCGGTTCATACAAGGTCATATGTGTGGATGAAGTTTTCAATGAAAGCTGATAACATACGTATGACTTTGTACGGTGATTTATAAAATATACATATTTTTCAATTAATTCTAAACTGTCTCTATTTGTAATTCATAAAATTTACATTAGTGTCCAAACCTTAAGATGTGATGAAATAATATTATGACAATTATCGATTCGTCATACTGGCAAGATAGATAAGCAAGATGCTCCTTTGGAACTCCCATGTGGGTGCTTTTCTTTTGTTCGTTTGTCACAAAGAGACGTCAAGAAATTTCGAAGATGAAAAGTGAATTTAGGGAAAAAGTTCTTTGGGATGCCATGAATCTGAAAGGTCAACTTATTCTAAATATTTGAAGAACTCTGTAGCACTTTTAATAATTAAAATTTGATATAGTATGTAGTATCAGCCCTAAGCCAAATGTAATAAATAATGTACAGGGACAAATATGAAAAT
Source organism: Nycteola revayana (assembly GCA_947037095.2). Classification (NCBI taxonomy): domain Eukaryota; kingdom Metazoa; phylum Arthropoda; class Insecta; order Lepidoptera; family Nolidae; genus Nycteola; species Nycteola revayana. The sequence continues at coordinate 17,182,816 of OX344858.2, read as the reverse complement.
AAGTTCTCTACCGCACAGGTATCGGCATTCGCACAACTCATTTGCCTACCGTATTTAGTACAGTCAGAAGAAAAAGGTATTTGCAAATGAAAATTTAGTTTTGTGCAGTAAATGTCAAAGTTGTATAACTTTGACTAAAGTTTGCATAGCAAGAGGATCACATTGGTGGGAAATGAACTCGATTTGAACCAATTTATGTTTTTGTTTACGCTTTGTCTGTTTGTTTGTTCAATACTGACCAGTGTTTCGTGATTCTTGCCGTGTGGTTTAGAATTGACCACTCCATGTCCTCCCGTGGATGTCGTAAGAGGCAACTAAGTCATTTACTTATTGGAGTGGTGGCAGCTTTTATCAGAAAAAGGTCACTTATCATCTTAATACCAAATAGCCTGCCAATCGTTGTTATTATGGCAATAATGCTCAAAAACCCTGGCTTGCTAAAGTAACTATATTAAAAAAGGCCCATGTTGTGTGGGCTGTTGAAATGAAGTTAAGAAATATTACCATTACACTTATCAGACTAATGACCTATTTCATTCCATCATCACATTCAACGCCCTGAGCTTACCTAGTGGTCCTTCGAAACTTAAATTGTTTTCTTCAGACTCCAATCTGTTAATTTTACTTAATTAAAATAAGAACCATTATCTCTAACTGTACATAAACGATTCAATACAATAAACAATCATGGATTATCTTTTTGCTCCTATACCATATTCACAAGCGTATCGGATGATAACTCCCTGACCATATATCCTATACAACTTGTATAACAACTGACAGGAGACTCCTGGTTGAATCGACTTTGTATCGATTTTTATTGGGTCGCTTATTTACGGTCATCGGATTATTGTCATATGGAAAATAAATGAGTATTTGCCTGTATTTTTGTTTTCGAATTGAATTTGAATGGAATAATTTGGTTGAGGATTCGTAAATTGATGTGGCGTTGTAAAATACTATCAATGGGAATAAAAGGAAGAGTATTCTGTAGTCATGTGGCTTGGTTTTCGACTTAGGTGGTCGTGAACGACTTATTTAGTCAACTTAATTTCAAGGAAATTGTTACAAAATGAGTTTGACCACTTAAAATAGTAGTGCACGTATGTAAGTTGTAAGTATATTAAAAAAACGCAGATGTCAAGACAGTAGAATTTGTCTATTAATTAAACTCACCGCGAACCTCGATGAACTGATGCAATAATGGAAAGTAACAAAATTATATTGCTTGTATAAAATGAGACAATATCCAAACAACTTTATTAAAAGCAAATAACATTATAATTTCGTCTATAAACTTAATAAACTTAACAACTATGTTGGACTGAAAAAAAAATTTCGTTCATTCAAGAGTAAGCTATATTTTATTAAAAGGATTTGGAACGAGAACGGAAAAAAAATGAACTGAGAAATCACCCTATGCCTTCTTACCTTTTAAGCTAGCTTCTAGTGACCCAGATCATCAGCCCAAAGAGTTTGTGGCCGCCATTTCAAAACTGTGTATTCTTAACACTGATTTACGTGATTTAGAAAATCTTACCTTACTGTTCTTATTAAAGTTGTCTTATTCAACTTCTGATAATTGTTATCACTCAATTTCAAATTATTTAGAAATATTATTTTCTGTTTCTGCATATAAATTGCTTAACATTTCTAAGGGTGTACTTATTTAATTTATTTTATAATACAGATTAACTGTAAGTAAGTACTTACAATGTAACTGGCAAATAAAATTCCATCTCATTATTCATTAATCTCCAATAAGCCTATCAACCTAAATTAACCGATGCACGATTCCAACAAAATTGAATTCTAAAAAAGAAACATATAATCCTTTTGATCGACAGCAAAATTAAAAATCGCATCACACGAAGGAGATCAGGAATCGCCATTTTAATTATAAATAACCACTTGCCGTCATGCCAATACAAAAAGAATTGAGAGAAATCAAAATTCTAAAGAGTAATATCAAACTTGACTTATAATTGGTTGTTCATCTTGACAATCTGATGGATAGAAGCACCTTACAGGACTCCACATCTTCAATTAAAAACACACTCTATATCATATTCGACAAGGTCGAATTTTGAATGGTGGTAGAAGTAGTAAAAAGTTGAGGGCGCATGGATATAATATTTATAAGACACGGCTGTATCAAAACCGAAGAGCCGTCTTCCAGGCTGATGACGTTTGACGTATATTCTGACATCCCCTTTACGATGCGGTACAAGACGGTAAATGTAGCGAGTTTTGTCTGAGTGTTGCCAGTGGATTCAGTACCACTGATTAAAAAAGGTTTTTATAAAACACCAAAACATGTAGTTAACAACAACATTACTTAGATGATTAAGAGTTCAATCAAGTAACTCCTGAAGTTGTACAGATTTATCAGATTTAGTCATAGTGTCAATGTGTTGAACATGGACTTCCTCTTAACAGACCTTGGCAACGTGTCCAATATTTTATATAGGCCTGAGTTTACTGTCTGTCTAGAAAAACTTAAACTAAAAATGTAATATATCTTAGGGTTTTTTTTCAGAATCATTACAATTCAGTCGATTAAAAAAACTATTCCGCATTTGACTAATGGCTGTGGCTGGAATTTACAAACACACAATTTTCGCACAAAAATCGCACTTACACTCAGAAAATTATCCGTGTTTCACACAGATAACTGTTCCGTTTGGGAATCGAACCGACCAATTGTCGGGAACAACCACTGAAATGTATAAGCCACTGGCATTCAAACATATTGACTTAAGTATGTAACGTAATGTTATCCCTCGCACCACACGCAAGAGTATCGCAACTCGATGAGCAAATAAAACCCATGAAAGTTACAACCCGTACCGCATTGAATAAGTTAGATCCAATATGGAAGATTGTTTTACATGCGTGCCGAATAATATTAATATTGAATATAATTATTGACTTTGTTACGCTCTGTGGGAAAGTTTTGTTCACGAAATTTTGGAGGAAGACTTTTGAAGGATTTTAAGTAATGTTTCCAAAAGATAATTTAATTTTTGATTTGTGATGCAAATTTTGCATTGTGCGGAAAGACAAATAATTATTGATAAATCTAAATAAAAAAATACGTTTAAATCCATTGGTATTTGTTGTAGACATATACATACATACATACATCTTTGAAATCTTAAATAATGCAAAAAAACATGTATTGACAATCATAATTAAATCATTCAACTATGCATAAAACTAGAAAGTATCTAATTTTCCTGGTAAAGATTTTGCAATAGTTAAGAAAGCAGATACTGAGATTTGGATTTTCGCACTGAATGGGCCTTTGTACGTGATTATCCTGATTTTCATTCAAAACACCTCAAATCTTCCCACAATTCTATCAGTTCCTTAATATTTTCAAGGATATCGAATATTGAGTTTAGGTTCTTTAGGAGATTAGCCCGTTGTTGACATAATATGCGTTTGCAATCACAAAGAAAAGACATGAAATATGACTATAATTAATGCTATATAGGAAGTAACGAATGGGTCTTCCTTTGGCATCATCCTGATTTTCATTCGATCCACTTCAAATCCCCCATAACTTTATCAATTCCTTAATATTTTCCAGGACTTCGAATGTCTGAGATTGTTTAGGAGGATAGCCCGTTGTTGATATGCTTTTGCATTCTCAAAGAAAAGACATAAAATATGACAATATTGAAATAATGCTTCAAGTTCAGGTTCATCATCATGCACTAATACATTTACTGACCTCTCTTCAACCTGTTAAGATTTGTTTACATTGTATGACAAGTAAGTAGCGCGATCAAGTTCATGATCAGTTATATCTTTCATCGTTCACACATCGTTGCATTTGATAGTGTTTACATTGATTAACATTATAGGATCCCGTCAATTTTGCTTTTGTGTTTGTCAGTCATTTGATGAACCAAGCGTTCATGTTGCTATGAGTTACTAAGCACGGTAACTATGAAATAACTGGCTCGTTGGTTTAGCAGTAATATGTTTGACTGTAACTTGCGATATCCCGGTATCGATTCCGGGGTCGGGCAAAAAATTTCTATGTAGAAATATTAATTAAATTACCAATCCTTAGTTAGGAATTTGGCGGAATTTTACCCGCCTAACCTGGATTTTACCTGGATAACTGCCAAAGGGGTGTTTGTTGGTAAGTACTCATGGTAGGAGCATACCGTTACAATGGAGATCTACAGGGTCCCATATTACTGCCACATAGATTTTTCCCTGTCAAAAAAGTTATATTTCAGACTCATACATTAATCAACAGGCAAAAGGAACAGGCCGTGTGGTGTCCGGCTTAGAATAGACCACCCCATGTCCTCCCATGGGTGTCGTAAAAGGCGACTAAGGGACATATGGCTGATGGATGGGCAGTAGCGTCTATTAGCTCAAGGGTTACATCTTACTGCGATCACCAATCCGTCTGCCAAGCGTAGTGATTATGGCAATATCCCTCAACGATCCTGGCTTGCCAAGGTCTGTTAAGAGGAGGCCCATGTTCAGCAGTCGACGTAAACGGGCTGTTGATGATGATGATGAAAAGGAACAGGAACAAACTTCTTTATAGGCATTTCTTTGTAAGAAAACAACAAGTATCAAGACTATCTAGATTTCCTTATTCTTTGGTGCAACGTTATTTTACTAAAAAAGAGTTTGATCGCATTCAACACATCAATTGATATTTACAATATCGATTACAAAGATTGCACTCGATTCATACAAACTTTTGTATACACACAAATGACAAAACACATAAAAAGTAGCGACAGCAAAAAAATATTTGCGGTATTCTTTGTGTAGACGTCTCTTATACCTGAACTAATCGGATTAATTTCTTTAAGTGTTTGCGGAACAGTTGATTTCGAAGATTTTTTGCTCATCGTATCTTAAGGACGAAACACTCGAACGTTTTTGTGTAAATAAATCGATGTGACTTCGATGAGAAATGCATATTAATGTGAGCTGTTAGTTTTTATGTTAAAGTGCTAATAGAAAAAGTAGTACCTAATATTAATATCACAAAATAAACAATAGTACAAGCAATATATTAAAAGTATATTTTATTTCTTGAGATCCCGTTAACAAATATATTATCATCATCATTAGCCCGTATAACGTCCACTGCTGAATATGGACCTCCTCACGAGGGTATTTGCCATAGTCACCACGCTTGGCAGGCGGGTTGGTGACCGCAGTATTATGTTGTACCACACAAGGAAACGCCGCTGCCCGTTCCTTGATATACGATTATTATAGGACCAACGGCTTAACGTGCTTTCCGAGGCACGGAGGGTAGTCCCTCAACCAACCAGACCCGGAGAGAAATCTTAGAATTTACACAAAGATTTCATGTTCGGTGTAGGGATCGTACCTACGACCTCCGAGATTCAAGGCAAGCCAAATACCGCAATGCTACGGAGGTTGTAAACAAATATAGGTATATTGTTGTAGATTGTGTTATTTTTCTAATCATTAATTCATCATCACTACATAGTGCAAAACAAAGTCGCATCCCGCTGTCTGTGTGTTCCTATGTATGCTTAGATCTTTAAAACTACGCAACGGATTTTGATGCGGTTTTTTTAATAGATATAGTGATAAAAAGAGGCAGATTAGGTTATATTATTATGTGTAATGCATCAGCATTGCACCTGATCGAAGCCGAAGCATGTATATAAATAATATAAATAATACTGTATACAAACCTTACAAAGTTTAATATGTACAATTCAACATATCAACCGCTTTTTAATTTCACTCACAAAAAAAAATAGATCCAAAGACCAGAAAATATGACTTAAATTAATCAATAATTTGTACTCGGCAATTAAATAATATTCCGAGTGGAACTTAATAGTGATTGATGATTTAATAATGGAAGACTATACGTAGGTATATAATGTGCACCCAAAATATATGCCATCCCTTTAACATCGTGCAACGTATAGCGACTTGTATAGTGATGAGTTAGTAAAGAAATTTATGTGATGCAAGCTTTCTGCGCGTGGTTTTATCCGCATAGCTCCCGTTTTGGTGAAAACTTCATAATTAATTTAAGTCTATAGCCTTCTTCTATAATTGGGTTATCTAACTCTGTAATTATTTTTCAAAACGGACCAGTAGTTCCTGAGTTTAGCGCGTTCAAGCAAACAAATAAACAAACTCTTCAGCTATATAAATTAGTATAGATTATAAAATAATTATTCTAAATAGAAAAGGAATATAAATAATTATTTAAACTGCAATTTCTTTAGTTATGTTGATTACATTACATGTTATATACTCAAAGTCAAAGTCAAGTCAAAGTCAAATATCATTTATTCCGTAAAAATGGTTACATTTTTTCGTTAACAGGTATATAACTACTGTTATATACCTGTTAAATGTGTAAAGAGTTAATGGAAATAGAAGAAGATGGTTTGCTTGAATATCTTTACTAATATTATAAACGCAAAAGTTTTTGATTACGGATGGATGTTTGTTACACTTTCACACAAAAACTACTGCACAAATTTGGCTGAAAGTTTGCACCGGTATAGCTTATAAGCTGCATATGTTCCGACCCACTGGAGCAGAGTAACGCGGATCGCAGCAAGTCTATTAACTAATTATATGACACCAAATCTACCAACTACCCTATAAATAATGCTAAAAGGATGGCATATATTTAAGTAGCCCCTTATATAAATATCGGTTTGTCGGTCCGTCCATCAGCTGTCAGTTGCGTGTCAATGCGGTCGAATATTTGAGATGTTTTAAATGTCGAAACGAATGTTGAGTTTTGACAAAGCGTGGTATTATAGAATGTTTCGAGGCGATTAATTTTGGTATGTCGTCAGTGATACTCCAAAACCGCGTAAGTGACAGTTGCTTATAAAAAAACACATGTACTTAATCGGTCTTCTTCCTTTAAAACACGTACAAAGAACATATTCATTGACAGATAAAATTAGACCTTATTAACAACTGTCACTTACGCGGTTTTGGAGTATCACCGACGATGTGCTCTCTGTGTTGGTATTTGATGAAAATTAGATTGATTGATTTATTATTTGGGAAACTAGCAGATGTATTATAAGAAACATGATTAACACTAATCCCTACTACCAGTAAGTTTGTTATGCTTTCACGCGAAATCTACTGAAACGATCATCATGATAGTTTGTACTTATACATCTTTTTTTTTTATGATTACTAGCAGAATTTTGCAGTCTACTAGTATTCTTGTTAACCCCTCGTGCTAAGCTAAAATCATTGTGTTACGAGTGGGTTCACGTCAGTAATGCAATGGTTGGGGATCGAACTGGCGACCACATGATCGCAAGTCCGACGCCCTAGCCATTGGGCTACGGCTTAGATTATTATAAATTTCATTCATTTTCTCCCACAAGATACATCATCATCATCATCATCACCAACAGCCCGTTGACGTCCACTGCTGAACATGGACCTCCTATTAACAGACCTTGGCAAGCCAGGATCGTAAAGGGATATTGCCATAATCACCACGCTTGGCAGACGGATTGGTGATCGCAGTAAGATGTAAACCTTGAGCTAATAGATGCTGCTGCCCATCCATCAGCCATATGTCCTTTAGTCGCCTTTTACGACACCCATGGGAGGACATGGGGTGGTCCATTCTAAGCCGGAAACCACACGGCACAAGATACGTACACTCGTTAAAATTTACAATGCTTATACCTATATGGAAGTGAGACAGGAGCCCAAACTAAGTATAAAAATTGTGTCATGGGTCTCCTGGCCTCCTTAACCCGCGAAATCTACTTAACTGATCATCATGAAACTTACACATATTCTTGGAGGTATTAGAAGTAATATAGGGACATTGGACTTTTAGGATGCTGTTGGAACTGCCATGGCGCTGTAGTGCGTCGGGTATGTTCGCGGAGGCTCGCACAGATGATTTCTACGCAATTATGCGAAAGAAAGCGGCCTCCTTACTACAGCGCCTGCATGGTAGTGAAACAGCGTTCTAAAAATGATTGCTGCCAGACCAGACTGCCCCTTCCAGAGACACTGGGTGGGAACAGTCATAGGTCTGAATAAATAATATTAAAATGCATCTAGTATAAAACTAACAATACTAACCTAGTTATAAGCACTATTGTTACTAATGTAGTCAAGTCTGAAATAAAAAGAAATTTATTTATTTTATTTATTTATTGGCTTCAATGCGAGCGAAGCCAGGGGTAAAATCTAGTACTAATATATAAGTTGACTAGTTTGTTTGTTTGCTTAAACGCGATGATCTCGGAAACTACTGGTCTGATTTGAAAAATTCGTAGAGTGTTAGATAGCCCATCTTTAGATTATATTTAATTATGAAGTTCTTCAGGGAACGGGAGGTACGCGGGAAAAACCGGTTGCAGAAAGCTATTTTGATTGATAAAGTGATCATCATCATCATCATCAGCCCGTATAACGTCCACTGCTGAACATGGGCCTCCTTCCGAGGGAGGGTATTTGCCATAGTCACTACGCTTGGCAGGCGGGTTGGTGACCGCAGTATTATGTTGTGCCACACAAGGAAACGCTGCTGGCCGTTCCTTGATATACGATTATTATAGATGATGTTATAATAATCCGGACCAACGGTTTAACTTGCTTTCCGAGACACGGAGTGTAATCCCTCAACCAACCAGACCCTGAAAGAAATCTTAGAATTTACACAAAGATTTCCTGTCAGGAGTGTGGATCGAAGTCGAACCCACGACCTCCGAGATTTAAGGCGAGCCAAATACCGTTAAGCTACGGAGGTTGTCAAAATATTTTAAGTTGCCATATTTTGTACCTATTTCATTATGTTAATCTGATTTCATTGTATATGATTGACAAGTACAAGTGTATGTAAATACCTAAGTGCTGAATAAATATCGTTTAATTCGTTTTATTCAAAAACATATTTTCATTAACTCGCTAACATAATGTTTAAAAATGCGATTAACAATAAACAATAACGTCTAACAGGCGAAATAAAATCAAAAACCAAGTGAAGTAATATCAGAGCAGGGCTGTCAAACCGCGGCCAGGCGGGCGGAGTCGAAACGGTATGATTGACAACCCTTGACAGCGGTTAAACACAGGTCGAATCGCAAACGTAGCTTTTTCAGACCTTTTTTTTACAATGCAGAGTTGCGCCGCAGATCGCGGGTTCTGTAGGTCATTTTATTGTTTGGTGGGCGAGAATTAACTTTGGTTACAGGTATAAGTAAATCAATTGTACTATTAAAGATGACAAAAAGAATGATCTCGGAGTTTCTTATAGTCTTTCTTCTCCGGGTGTCACAACGTAGGTAGATAGAGACTCGTAGGAAGCTAGGATAGGGTCCGGTCGTCCTTGCAAGGTGAGGCTCGCGACGCGTCCTATGCTTCTGATCTAATCCCGCGCTGGTTGATTCTAATTATACTTATAATACGCGACTATCACATGCCACATTGGTAGATTTACATTCTATTTAATAACATTACTGTTGAAATGTATACTAATTAATTAGTCAAGTTTTTTTTTCTTTGTATATTTTTATCATTGTATTTGACTTATAATAAGTACGATCGATTCGTCTACATTATCAATAAACGTTTTTATTTCATTTAATTTCATTTCTATGTTTAATAATAATGACTAGGTATCTTGCTGATTTATCCATATTTAAAATGTTTAATTTAATACGTAATAACGGTTATGCTATAGTATTAGGTCCAGCTTGTAGGTAAACCGGACCAGCTAATATTGCCGGAGCAAAGTATTTTAATACGCACATAAATATATCAGTGGCACCACTGGGTCGTGGTCCTAACCCCTTAAGGGTGCCCCCAGGTGTGTGTAACTTTATTGTAGGGTTTTACCAAATTTCAATATTGATCCACTAAATCCTATAATAATTAATGTGAATAAACTTATTAAGAGTAGAGGAACGACGGAAGCTGATGGACGGACTACTTTGTCTGTAATTTCTACAATTTGCTATCCGTTACAGCGGTTTCGCACTACGTCCGATCCGAATCCGATCTGGACCCGTGAAAATATGGTCCGTAGTAGCCGTAGAACTATTTCTATGGTAATTTACGCACTAGATCCGATGTCCGTCATCTGATTTCTTTCCAAATTTCTAGACCAATATTTTTACGGGTTCGGATCGGACATAGTGCGAAACCGCTTTTAGTTATTTAGTTTAATTTATAGAATTAGAATAATAATGTAACATTGTGATTCTGATAAGTACTAGAGTATTTAAATACCTACCTAAGTGCTAAATAAATTATTATTTCATTATGGGCTGGTAAAGGGCTAATTGAGCTAAGCGACAAGACAATCAAGAGCGATGTTAAATTATAGACGATATTACATAGAATACCTTAATAATACATTTTATACATACATACTACAATAACCAAACATAAAGCGACTGTAGCCCAATGGCTAAATTCGTCTGAACTGTGATCTAGTGGTCGTCAGTTCGATCCTCACCTATTGCACTACCGACGTAAACCCACTCGTAACACAAGCATTTTAACTTAGCACGAGGGGTTTACGTAACAGCAAAAACTCTGCTAAAATTCTTAAAAAAAAAGAAAAAAAAAAGGTGTAACATAATATATATTTAGCTTAATTAGACTTCTACCCATCGATTTATTTTGTAGTATTTAATTAATTAACTATTCAATCATATTTATAGCTGATATTTGGTATTTTGGTGTAGTACAATTTATAACAATGGTTTATTTAAAATAGCTGTCCCCCGTGCTTTCACCCGTGAAGATTCCGTTCCCGTGGAAACTTTAAATAAAAATATACCCCATAACTCTTACAAATGACGTGACTTTCTATTGGTAAAATAATTTTCAAAATCTGTTCAGTTGATCCAGAGATTACCCCTCACAACGTCACGAACTTTACCTCTTTATAATATTCATCATCAACAGCCCGTTGACGTCCACTGCTGAACATGGGCCTCCTCTTAACAGACCTTGGCAAGCCAGGATCGTAGAGGGATATTGCCATAATCACCACGCTTGGCAGACGGATTGGTGATCGCAGTAAGATGCAAACCTTGAGCTAATATATGCTGCTGCCCATCCATCAGCCAGATGTCCTTTAGTCGCCTTTTACGACACCCACGGGAAGACATGGGGTGGTCTATTCTAAGCCGGAAACAACACGGCATTTTATAATATTAAGTATAGATAAATATAGTAAAACTCATTTTGATTCGAATGAAATGTGTATAAAACTCAACTATTAGTGCATCCATTTCTACATACGGATTACTTCACCTAACCACGGATCCCTAATCACTCATTTCACGTAGACGCAACATCAAAAACTCGATAACCATACAACACAGCTGGATATGCTACGGCTTATAATTTTATAAGGCAATCTTCGACTTTTTTCAATCTTTGATGAGTAAGGATTAAGATTAGTAGAATAAAAGATATACAGGGTGCACGAAAAATGTTGTGAATAGTATTGATTCATTTAAAAAAAGAATAGTTTTCTGTAAGATTATGGTATGTTGTCTAATGAGTTTGTTCTTTTTAATGCAAAAAATATAATAAATTAGGTAGGTTAGGTGTTCTAAAACTTATAAAACAAATAAAATAATGTCAGCGTACAGTTAAACAAATATCTGATCAAATTTAAGAAAAAATAAGCCAAATATTTTAAATAAAATCTTATTATCTTAATGATATTTATAAGTATATGTATTGTGAAAGTCTGTAAGGATTTATGCTTTTTCGAAAAAGCTATTGAACTTTTTTTTTAAACAGAGCTAGTTTATAACTTATATTGACAATAAAACTCGCACCCACTACAGCAGAGTAGCAGTTAATAAAACTAAATTCATGTATACCTAAATTGTTATTAATTAATAACTTACTAATAACTATCAACATATTATTGAAGGGGCCGTAGCCCAATAGCTAATGCGTCGGACTTGTGATCTTGAGGTTGCCGGTTCAAACCCCACGCATTGCACTACCGACATTCGTTACACAAGCAGTTTAGCTTAGTACGAGGGGTTAACAAGAATACTAGTAGATTGTAAACTCTAGTAATCTTTAAAAAGCGGCGGCCATTTTGTATCACATTCAAAAGAAGTATTTTAGTATCAAGTATACAAACAACACAATTTAAAAAGATCCCTGTATGTTCGTAGAAAAAATGCATTAATAAAAAAATATTGGTAGAAGAAATGTCTGTCAGCTGTTGTAGTGTGTGAAATATTTGGGACTCGAATGCGGGATACGTTGTGAGGGAGGACTCGGTTGTCAATGGGGACAAGTGTGAAGGATTCGCTTGATTTGCTTGAGTAGTTCGGTTAAGGGATGTTTGTATGCTTTCTGTTAGAGGTTTTAGTGAAACATTGATCGAAACTGATACCTTTTTTGTTTGAGTATAAAAGAATAGCTACATAAGTGACTCAGTTGTTATTGTATGTCAGTGGACATACGTAGTTAAAGCAAAAGGATGATATAGATACAGCGAGAATAAGGTTTATATTTTAGTGACTTTCATTGTATTGTCTTATGGAATTAATTTATTGGGAAACTGTGCGGACATTGATACCATATAAGTGCTGCGCGCTGATAGAATCATATATAAACTTGCACCGTGGGTTGCCCATATAAAAAAAAACAAAGAAATTAAAATATGTATATGATAATTTGTTATACGTACACAAGAATGAAAGACAAGTTAAAAAAGCGAATAATATCAATAATAGACATAACCTCCGTAGCGTAGCGGTATTTGGCTCGCTTTAAATTTCGGAGGTCGTGGGTTCGATCCCTACGCTGGACAGAAATCTTTGTGTAAATTCTAAGATTTCTTTCCGGGTCTGGTTGGTTGAGGGATTACCCTCGGTGCCTCGGAAAGCACGTTAAGCCGTTGGTCCCGATTGTTATAACATCATCTACAATAGTCGTATAACAAGGAACGGGCAACAGCGTTTCCTGGTGTGGTACAACATAATACTGCGGTCACCAACCCGCCTGCCAAGCGTGGTGACTATGGCAACTACCCTCCCTCGGGAGGAGGCCCTTGTTCAGCACTGGACGTTATACGGGGTGATGATGATGATGATGATGATGACATAACAATGACTTAGTTGTACTTGCAATTCGTCTTCATAGAATAAGTTACTGTTTAATGGGACAATGTATTCGCTTTTATAAGAAACTTCCAAATAATAATCATAACTAAATTATGCGTAATTATTGCGTAACTCCCGGTCCCGTGGGAACTTGATAATTAAATACAACCTATGTCATCTGGGGATAGGGTAGCTTCCCAACGGTGAAATATTTTTTCAAATCAGTCAAGTAGTTTCAGAGCCTATTCAATACAAACAAACAATCAAATTTATCCTCTTTATAATATTAATACAGATCAGACTTTAAAAGGTAACTTTAGCATAATCCTTATCTATTGAGGTCTATCTATCAATAGAATCTAACAGAGATTATGACTGCGGCCTAAGTTTATAGCAAAAGAAGTAGGTAACTACAGGCTGCACTTAAGCACTTATAATATAAATACCACAACAATACCAGCAATGAAACACTGCAACATAAAGCTTCCAGTAAGTAATATACCAGTAATACATTCAAATCGGTAGCGAGCCGAACAATAAAACTGAAGTGGCTTGCTCGCGATACGAAATGATATTCTTTGAAATGCTGCCGATATGTTTTATAAGTCACGACTAATCGCATCGTAGGTACTTTTGTAAGAAAATATGTATGGGTGATTTTTTTATTCGTTACCAGTCAAATGACCTCTATTTTACACACATATATTTTTTAAATGATTGGACCACGGAACTATCAAAATGTGCTGTGGTCCAACTTTTTTTAAAGTTGGACAACTGCACCTAGTATAGACCCATGGTCCAACTAGTTGGACAGAGCAGTTGGACCACTGCCCCGCAATGATTTACTTGATGTTGTGGCATAGGGGCCCAAATATAGTATACAGATTAGTGCTAGTACAGTAGATATGTAGGTACAGCACTAGCCACCTTTATCTTGCTGGCTCTTTGCCCTACGCTTTTTTGTTTGTTTTTTTTTTCTGTAGGACTTCCGTAGTTAGCCACGAGGCTTTTGCTACTTCACCGGGCATAAAGGTGAGCAGAGCTCTAGCCTTAATAATGGTTTGAAAACTACAAACTAAGCAACCTGCGCAAGAGGGCGCCCCCTGTGGGGCTTGGATGAGATTGAGGGATTATGATTATTCGTATTTTAGGGCGTTTTGTGCAACTGTCGTTCTAATTTACAGTTCGCGGGCCTCTCGGACTTCAGATCTACAAGGGCACCGAATGGTTCTTTGCAAACTAAGGTTTGCCCTTCCCCCGTGAGCTCCGGCATATAAGTAGGAATATAACATTAATCAATAATATTATTTGGCTGTGGTTTTTTGTAAGATGGAAGTACTTTACCAGTTGAGTAGCTAATTTAATGAACTAACTATGTAACTATGGTATACTTTATATGTTGTTGAAAGCATAAGAACGGATGTCTATTATAAGTTGAAAGCATTTGGTCGTAAGTGCCGTTACAATAAAGGCACATACGACGAATTTTTCTGACCTATAATAGCACATCCGACCTTATGCTTCTGAGCTCTAGATATATTGTCTCAATTTTTTAATGAAATTATAATTGGCCTCTCAAATTAGATGATACCATGTTGAATTTGGAAATAATAGCTGACTGTCGTCGTAGTAAATGAAATATCTTGAACAACCGAGCAACTAGTCTAATCACTTGCCTACTAACTTGTATTATCACTTATATTCAACATTTTATTTTTCGAACGATAAATGAAAATATTGAAATTGCAATAAACGTTACTGTTACTGTTACCCTGCAACATCCCACTGCTGGGCAATGGCCTCTCCCCATGACTTCCAGCTCTTTCGATCCAGGGCTAAAATAGGCCACTGGTCATTTGCTTGTTCCAGCTCCTCCCGCCATCTTCTACGGGGTCTGCCGCGACGCCTTCTTACTGTGTCAGGGCTCCACGTGGCTTATTGGGCATACGGCAGACGTGGCCAGCTCATTCAAACTTCAGGTTAGCGGCTTTTTGAGCAACGTCAGTAATCTGTGTTTTGTAATAAATGTACCAAAAAATAATAAACTTTATTTATTTATACATAAAGCATATTAGGATATTCATTTCAACCACATATAATCAAGACAAATAAACATAAAACATATCGTATCGTACCCTATAAAAGAGCGTCCGCAATTTTTGATATTAAAATTTTCAATAATACCTAATGGATGTCTTGGTGAGATCGTCCCGAACGTTTTCCATATTGAATGCACCCTACAATCCTCTTCTTTAATACAGTCCTTTGTATTCGAGGCTTTTGTCTTATTATTAGAGTGTTTGATGTCACCCTATTGTATGGTGTGTCATAATTATGTCATTTGAAAGGATATTGGAGATGGAGGTTGGAGATTTTTGATTGGACCAGTGTAGTGAACTTTGATGGGCGGTTGTTATTGGCAACTTGGAAAAATGGCATGACGGCTGCGATTTAGAAAAATTTTAGCATGCACTTTAATAATAGAACAGGTCCTTGATTGTAAATACTTACGTGCTTGAGCAAATTGTTATGATTCCCTTTCTCTTTTCTTCTCTTTTAAAAAAGACAACTCCCGCACTAGGGAAATAAATCCCTGTGTCGCGGGGGACTTTACAAACATTCATTTCACGGACACACAGAACACCCAGACTCAGAATAACTATTTGTGGCTCACACAAATAATTGTCCCGGGTGGGAATCGAACCCAGAACACCAGGTCTCAGAAGCAACTACCGTAACCACTGAGACACCGGTGCAGTCAAAATCAGATTACTCATAAGATAAGATTTTAGGGAGAATCTTCTAAAAGTTGGTAGTCTACTAATTTTAAAATTCATCATAAGCGAATATAACGTTCGGAGCTGAACATCGGCTCCCTCTCTAGATGAGTTGTGCCATATCATAGTTAAGTAATTTACACAAAGATTTAGTCCAGCTTGGGATCGAACCTACTAACTCCGAGGTTTTAAGTGAGACTTATATCGCTACGCCACCCAAGTTGTATTTTTTTCTTTGCCCTATCCCAAACTTCATTAGTCAAGACTACGTTACCAGTATAACAATGAGACAATCACTGTTTCAACCTTTTAGACCTTAGAATAGAACTTCATCATCAACAGCCCGTTCACGTCCACTGCTGAACATGGGCCTCCTCTTAACAGACCTTGGCAAGCTAGGATCGTAGAGGGATATTGCCATAATCACCCTTGGCAGACGGATTGATGATCGCAGGAAGATGTAAACCTTGAGCTAATAGATGCTGCTGCCCATCCATCAGCCATATGTCCCTTAGTCGCCTTTTACGAAACCCATGGGAAGACATGGGGTGGTCTATTCTAAGCCGGAGACCACACGGCATAGAACTTAAAACTACCAAAATTCACCTCTAAAACTTATCCTACCTCAGTTCAAAATCACGCCACCAATACCGATGTAGCAGTACAACACGCAGATCCGTCATCCGATTATCCGACATTTGTAAGCCGGACAAGTGGACACGCTACGGATTTATAGTACTCGTAAATCACTATTTCAATATTAGAGACGGGTACAGTATTCGCGACATGGTCTTATTACGGTGTCGTGTGTGATTACCCTAATGTTGATGGAGAGTTGTTGGGATTAATTTGTTATTGTTGTTGTTGTTAATTGTAATTGATTTATAATATTAGGTGATTATTAAGGTAAGGATATTGCATGTTGATAAGAAACGAAACTGAAGATGTAATTGGTACTTAATTTTAGAAATTTAGTTGTTGAATGAACAATTATTATTAAAAAGCAAATTAATTTATAGTAATGAAATTTAAAAAAAAAACATAAAAGATTACTAGCATAGTTTTTTGCAGAGTATTATTAACCCCTCGCACTAAGCTAAAACGCTTGTGTTACGAGTGGGAATACGTTGGTTGTGCCATAGGTGGGGATCGAGCCGACGACCACATGATTGGCTATTTCTAAGGGAAATTACATTTTTACAAACATATCCTGAATTACATTTTTACGAAGCTATCGTGTTGTGTCGATCTAGATAAAAGAACGGACACCTTGAGGAGAAGACTATAATAATAAGTATTTCGTCTATAGATATGATAAAGTATACATTCACTGGACTTCTTATTGATGAGCAATGTGTAGTTTTTTTTCTCTAGCTCATATTATGCCATTGCTGGGCAAAGGACTCCCCCCAAATATCACTAAAAACACGAGCTTAAGTGAAAAAATCCAATTCGGTTTGATATCATCTTTAACTTCAAGGGTTATTTTTTAAAATTTATTAGTTATGCAATTTAAAGAAAAAAAAAAAACCATATCATAATTTAACATGATTTTTACATTTTGCGATGTAAATTTTTGTAATCTCTGCCCAATGTAACCGCAGCTTTATTTGATTAGGTCATCGTGGATCGTTAGGATTAATTAAACTAATATTCATACATTGTCATTATATTGACAAGTACAAGTGTATGTCAAGATGTCGGTACCTAAAATTTCCAAGTTTAAGTTAATCATTGCATTTTAAATGCGATTGTATCAATAAAATTCATACATCTTTGTCATCATAAATTAGGAAGTATTAGTCTACTACGTGAGGTACCTAGACCTTCTCTGAAGAGATTTTGGCAAAAGTCACCACAATTTACTACGGGATTGCTGTCCACAGCATCTTGTAATACACAAGTGTGATGTCTTAGCTGATGTTAACATTCTGGACCGAGGACTTAATGTGCTATCCAAGGCACGAAGAGTAATCTTTCAACCGACCCGATCTGGAAAGATGTTTTGCCCGAAGCGGGAAATGATCCACGACCTCTAAGATTTATTCCGCAAGTTTATGAAAAACTTTTTGAAATTAATTGAAGTAATTTTTTTTATATTCCAGCCAGGTAACCTCTACAATATCTATGACACAATGACGTCACATAACAATGGCGCCCACCTGCCCGATAATAACACAAGATTATTATTAGACATGAATTATGTGTGCAATTAGATGGGACAGGAGGGAAATGGCGTCTAACTGTCAGGACACACTGTGGACAGTTGGCAGTATAAATCAATCAGACGTGAATGGTTTACGATTATTTTTATGTAGGTATACACGACTGTTTGTTGAGGAGACAGATAGAAACGTGGTGTCTCCATTTTGCTTCAAATTTAGTTATATTAACGTTACTTTTCGAGACAGAACGATCTCCGTAGCATAGCGGTGTTGGTCCTCGCTTTAAGTCTAGTTCCCCACGCCAGACTAGAAGTCTTTCTGTAAAATCTAAGGTCTAGTTGGTCCGAGAAACGGAAGGTAGTCTTTCTTCCTTCCATAACTTGGAAAGCATGCTAAGCCGTTGTTAAATTTATAAAAAAACTGAAAATGTGATAAAAAAATCTATATTATTGTACTTAATACTAAAACACAGGAATCAGATAAGAGTTTAAACTAAAATTAGCGTTTATACTTAAGGTCTACTTCAGGACCATCATGAGTAGGCAGTAAGTAAAAGACCATCTCTGTAGCGTAGCGGTATTTGGCTCGCTTCAAATCTCGGATGACGTGGGTTCGATCCCCACTCCGGACAAACTCCGGAAATCTTTGTGTAAATTCTAAGATTTCTTACCGGGTCTGGTTGGTTGAGGGACTACCCTCCGGAAAGCACGTTAAGCCGTTGGTCCCGATTGTCATAACATCATCATAATAATCGTATATCAAGAAACGGGCAGCAGCGTTTCCTTGTGTGGTACAACATAAAACTGCGGTCACCAATCCGCCTGCCAAGCGTGGTGACTATGGCAGATACCCTCCCTCATGATGATAGCACCTCTTAGATCCGAAGACTGAGGCCCTGTAGAGCACATGTAGATCGATTGTTGCATAAACTCCTCTAAAAAACTAACAGTCATAATCCTTCTGGCTGGCTGGCGTACAGGCAGCGACCGTCCTGAGCTGAGCCTAAGGAGGCGCCATTCACGCAGATCACTTAGTATGTATTTTTTAAACCATTTAATAAAGCTAGAACCCTGCTTGCCTTCAATCCCGGTGAAGTAGCAAAAAACTCGTGCCTGACTTTATAAATGTCCATAAAAAAGGTCATACGATGTCTGCGATAAGAGATAGTAGTATCGCTACTCAACGAAAGCTGACAATATGTTACAAACAAACTTAATAATCATAAATGTAAATATCTACCTAGTGGTAACAAAAACCCCCTTACATCCTCCCATCCTGATGATTCATACCATTTGACAATCACAATCAATTCTGATTGTAATTAATCACCATAACATCCTGAACACAATCAATAAGACATTATATCGGTGTCGTCGCAATGTGTACGATTATACACATAATTGTTACTGTGTAGTGTTTGCATTGTGTTGTGTTTGGTTAGAGGAAATTGTACATGAGACAATGATAAGGGAACCTGGAAATAGATACATCAATGTGTATTGTGTAAAGCAAAATTTGATTGATAACACAACGGATAAACAGATGGCAGAGCGAAATAAGGCTCGCCTAGAATCTTAATCGTGGGTTCAATTCCTGCTCCTGGCAAAAAAGAATCTTGTGTAAAATTTAAGTTGAGGGACTACCTCTGTGCCTGAGAAAGAACGCCGCCTGCCAAGCGTGGTGACTATGGCAAAAAACTCCTTCGAAGATGTTCAGCAGTGGACGTGATACAAGCTGATGATGATGATGACAATTCAAGTTGTTAGATTTAGATAATAATTAGGTGGCAGGGGCGTAACCTAAAAAAACATCGTAGGCTAACGAAAACCTTAGAATATCTTTATGGGTCTTTAATGTAAGGCTTCTTCTTGTAGGTTTTAGAGATTTTTGAGCTCTTGGTGTCTTTTGGCTCATACTATATGAGACGAAAAAAAATCATTTTTTTGAAGAAATCACATTTATTTTTTGACGTCTTTTAAATTCGACTCAAAGTCTAAATACCTAAGCCTTAACCCCATCTTATAAGACTCAGCTCGTTTTTATGTGACAACGCAAAAGGCTTACTATATGAGTATATTGTCCAGAAAAAAAGCCAAAACTTAGATACAAAACGAAATTTCCCACACCAACGTCGCTGCAAAGCCTCGCTACAATATCAGTAAACAATAGCACAATCGGGCAATCTAACCAACACCCTAAAATCTGTATTCCAAAACACGTGGAATATCTAGCTCAATCAAAGGGCCCGTACAGACAGACAGACAAATGGAATTGTCGCAGCGCGGCAATTAGTAGCATGCTCACTAGCTCCAATATGAAATACAGCCGCCCGAATCAGCTAAGACATATAGATTAGGGTGCTACATACGGACGATTTTGCCGATTTGATTCTGTGAATGATTTGTTAAAAAGCTTCTAATTTCATGGAGGAAAATTAATAAGAAAAAGAGTAATAAATTCAACGACAGGATAAATCTTTGGGCAGGATAAAAAAATTGACTGCACTAGTGACTTAATGGTGACAGTAATATTTTCTCTGACCTGGTGCGCGACCACGCGTAACAATTATCTGTGGGAACCACGGATAGTTGTTCTGTGAATTATGATGTTTGTAAAGTCAACTTAAGGGATTTAGAAAGAAAAGAAAGAAAAGAAAGAAAAGAAAGAAAAGAAAGAAAAGAAAGAAAAGAAAGAAAAGAAAGAAAAGAAAGAAAAGAAAGAAAAGAAAGAAAAGAAAGAAAAGAAAGAAAAGAAAGAAAAGAAAGAAAAGAAAGAAAAGAAAGAAAGAAAGAAAAGAAAGAAAAGAAAGAAAAGAAAGAAAAGAAAGAAAAGAAAGAAAAGAAAGAAAAGAAAGAAAAGAAAGAAAAGAAAGAAAAGAAAGAAAAGAAAGAAAAGAAAGAAAGAAAATTATTTATTTTTTATATCCTTAACAGGAGTATGGTAAATATCTCTTTTTTTATGGATGGACATACGAAGGTAGCCACGATACTTTTGCTACTTCACATCTTTCTTAAACATATCATGTATGGAAGATATTATTTTATAAAATAGAAAATATATTTTATTTAGATAAATTTTATACGTTTATCTCCATTTGTCAAAGTATTACAAGTATGTAAGTCACAAATAATGAGTCTCAAGAGACTAATAATTATACAATTATGCACATTTTTCACGCAAAAACTTGCATAAAAAGGTCACCTCCCAGAGATAAGATCAAATGAGCAACTTCTTCTCGTAGCTGAAATTAATTTATAATTTTTAGATTATACAGGGTTATTTTTAAAACACCAATAACCTTTTAGAGGGTGAAAGTACTGATGATTGTAAACAACTTTTACTATGGGACCAACCCTGAAATCGCGAAAATAAAATCAGCTGTTCCATACATTTTGTCGAGGTAAATAAACATAAATGTATGGAACAGCTGATTTTTTTTCCGCGATTTCAGGGTTGGCCCCATAGTAAAAGTTGTTCATAATCATGAGTACTTCTATTCCCCAAAAGGTTGTTGGTGTTTTAAAAATAAAGTTTAAAATAAAGTTAAATAAAGTTTCTGTTATTATGAGCTCGATCTGCGTAAAACGATATCTATTAAATCAGTCACTTGATAGACATATTATAAACATTTATTTATAAATGGGAAGATCAGACACCATAATAATATAACAATGTTACTTTCAACACATACCAGAAATTAACTAATCAACCCGTGTGTCAGACAATAGTTACCACCCTATAACATATGCCAAATCCATGGTTCAACCGTTTTGCATTCGACTGCCTACTCCCTTTTAGATGACGTCAATATGCAACCTCTAAACTCCTCGCAAAACGTGTCAAGTCCAAAAACATCACTACTCTAATTTCTATCTTATTTAGTTCGAACTAAAGTTCATTTTTGCTTGTGGGTAAAATTTTCATAATCTATTCGGAGATAACATCGGGGATTCAATGTCAGGTTGTAGAGCAATGAAATATAGTTTCGCCTTCATTGAACTAGTGATAAATTGATATCGCGGGGGACGGTTATTGAATAACAAGTGTGGCTTGTTGATCGCGCCGCGCGTCATTTGTGCCGCTTTGTCGTCAGTGTGGATAGCCTTATTATGTAGGTAAATTGGTTGGCCTGATCTCTTTGACTGTCTTATATTTTGAAAAACAACATTATTAAAGATGATTTGAGTCGTGGTTAAGCACAAAGGACTCGTTTGGATTGTAAAACTCTTGTTAAATAAATATCTAAACCTTCGTAGCGTAGCGGTATTTGACTCGATTTAAATCTCGGAGTTCGTGGGTTTGATCCCCACTCCGGACAGGAAATCTTTGTGTAAATTCTAAGATTTCTTTCCGGGTCTGGTTGATTGAGGGACTACCTTCCGTGCCTCGGAAAGCACGTTAAGCCGTTGGTCCCGATTATTGTAACAGCATCTATAATAATCGTATATCAAGGAACGGGCAGCAGCGTTTCCTTGTGTATTACAACATAATACTGCGGTCATCAACCCGTCTACCAGGCGTGGTGACTATATATGGCAATAACCCTCCCTCGGGAGGAGGCCCATGTTCAGCAGTGGACGTCATACGGGCTCATGATGATTATGATGACGGTGAAACACAAATTATGTATAGTTTTCAGAATTAAAAAGTTAACCTAGTGAATTGTGACTAATCTGTGACAGGTACATCGTTACTTGGGCATTATAGAAAAACTAGCGACCCGCCCCGGCTTCGCACGGGTGCAATGCTGATGCATTATATATATATATATCCTCTTGAATCTCTCTATCTATTAAAAAAAGCCGCATCAAAATCCGTTGCGTAGTTTTAAAGATCTATGCATACAAAGGGACAGACAGACAGGGAAGCGACTTTGTTTAATACTATATTGTCATATTATACGAAGGGCAAATATTTCAGTCTTCAGATAAAAATTAGCAGAGGAATTCATTTGAACTTTGACAGAATAGCTGTAAAATATTTGACAAATTTAAAATGTATTCTTCTGTTTTTTTTTAATATGAGGATTAAAAAATTTGCCCTCATTTTACTTGATTTCTAACAACAAACAAGTCCAGCCATTTAAAGCTACTCTTTCAATACAGCCATATCCTGTATATTTTGTTTTCAGTAGTATTAAGTTAAAAATTGGACTAATTGATTCTTTATTTATTATTTTTATGCTGCATTAGGTACCTCCTTAATTGATCTTCTTTTAATTAAATTTTTGAACGGACATGACTTAAAAACTACTTTACGAATTTCCTTTTCACCGATAGATTCATGAGGAGGTTTCAAATATATAGTTTTAAGAGGTTTTGTGTGGTGATGAAGATGAGGTTATATGCTAGTAATAACGTATAAACTACTGAATACAGATACTGTGGAGTGTGAAAATCAAAACATTATTCATTCATATAGACGTTTAAAATATTTTAAATCATGTTCTTATGATTTTTTCTACCACCTGTTCTGGCACGTGGGAACGTGGCAAGAAACTCAGAAGAATCTCTTTTTAAAATAAACGTTATGTTACATTGCCATTATTAAAACCCAGTCACCACCCTATGGTTGGAGGAAAAGCCTTTGACATTAGGTCCGCCATTTACTTTCATAGTTATGAAAATAAAAATAAAATACCAGATTAAAATAAAATAAAAATTCAATACTTTTTCAGAGCAACTCACTCCCAGGCAGTTTTGCCATTGACATAATCAGAAATTTTTTCATAAGCTTTCTTTCATAATTTATCTTTGACATACCGTTTAAGCTTGTTTGTAGAAAAATCTCTTACATTATTAGGAAGTTTGTTGCAGAAGCGTATACATTACCTCATAAAAGTATTGCTAATTTTGTGGAGATGGGTAGCATGTCAAACGAGATTATGCTTAGTGTGAGTTTGAAAACCATTCAGAAAAACTATTAAATTTGGTGTGAGAACTACGAATTGTTATTTGAATCTGTGAATTATTATATGTTCGTAAACTTCTCCGTGACATGAATTTATTTCACAATCCAGAGAATTGTTTAAAAATCGTACCAAAATTAAAAAAGCAATCAACTAAAATTTTACCCATCCCATCACAATTAACACAGACCTATATGCATATAGACTAGACGCGCCTACACAATGTTCGCCGTCTAGAAATGAATAGTGTGTCGTGCTACCCCCGGTAGTGAGAAGATATACAAAGCGCACAGTTATCTGCGACACTGACCGCCGATATGTTTTGTGCGCTGAAGCACGCGGCGGACGCGCCTACACAGACTTCAGAATGGATAGAGAAGTCACTTATAAGGTAAGTCACTGTTTTTAAATATGTGTGATGCACCCGTATAGCAGCTGCTCTGAGTGCTGCTGCTCTTTGAAAACGGATCTTCAGTTTCAGCCGAATAGCACCTATTCTGTTACAATAGGTGCTGCTGTTTATAACATGTTTGTGGACTACCAGTCTAATTTGTAGAACAATTTCATAAAATGTTTGGGCATCAATCTTAATCTTAATCATTTTTACCTTTAACTATAATAGTACATGTAATGCGTACATGTATGCGGAATAAGTCTGCATATAAACATATTCTACTCTTACATCTTCTGAATCTGCTATTCTATTACTTCTACTTGTCCATCCACCTCATATGGTTGTCTAACAGATAAGGCAGCCAATCCAAAAATATGAATATCTGGAAACTTTTTTTGCTGTTTGTATCAATATTTTTATTTTGCAATAGTGTACTTCATTCATGCAGTGACACGTTAAATATACTTACGTGATTTTTGATTGCCTACTAAATATGATAGTCTTAGTTTTTTTTCTTTCTTTATTTAAGCAGCTTAGTCAAATTTGATTTTGTCGCTCCATTAGACCTTTATTTGCAATGGTAAACCACTATACTACATTACAATATGTCACTAATTACGTCGCCTAATGCCAATTTCCACCATCTTGTACAATAATTTTACCTTTTCAGATAGCGGATAAGCTAAGACACTATTACAAGCTCCAATATTTGCAAAATTCATGATATATTTGTATACTAAATCTAAAATCTTGGGTCCGAGCACATTCCACCATAATATGAACAACGTCCTCTATTATTCTACACTCCTAACAAAGCGGAGATGCTACTTTTTTCATCAGAAAAGCAAATTTATTAAGCGGGATATGTCCCGATCGAAGTCGGAAAGCTAAAACTAAAGTATTCCTATTTAGAGTGATTTGTAATTGCATTCTAAGTATAATAGTTTCAGTTTAGCTATTAGCTAAGTGCCACTTCTAAACATTCTAACACCATGCCCCATACAATGTGGCTAGCCGAAATTTAGATGTCACAAGTGTTGCTTTCCACCTAATGTGGAACATTCTAGTTGTTTGTTACTGCCCAGCAGTGGGCACAAGATTGAAGATACCGGCGAATTACGCTCTTGTACGATATCAACCTTATTTGTATGTATGGGCTTTTTGATGGACGGCGTATAAAGCTTGAAGTTTGCTGGGTTGTTCTTGTGTTGTTTGTATGGAGATGAAGTGGTTTTTGAAGAATAGATTAGTAAAGTGATTGTGGCTTGATAGTTATGATTGCATAACAGGTACATACTTTTCAAAAATACGCCAGAAAAAGTCTGGTTCATTTCGATGCATCAAAAATTTGAGGTAAGTACTTAAGGTTAAAGGTACGTAAATTGTGTTGCAAATATAAGACGCAGTTCGAATCATTTCATTTATTTAAGTTGGCCGTGTAGACTTACAAAAAACCTAATTTCTCCCCATGGGTATATAATACAGAGGTGACTATGGACGGGCAGCAGAATAATTCTGCTCAGAGTTACTTATTATCTTACTGCGATTACCGTATTGCCGTAAGATAACGTCAAGCGCGGCGATTAAATCAACGATTCTAGTTTTCCAAGGTGTGTTAAGAGCCTATGTTCAACAGTGGACGTAAACGAGTGGTTCAAATGAAGATAATAATTATATTAGATAAGAGTATATATATATTACCAATATAAGTGTGCATCACTATACTTACGCAACTGCTAAAAGATTTTATTTTATCTTCAATGAAAATCATATTTTAAAAGTGAGCAGCAGCAATAAAAATAGAAAAGTCACGGAAACTAATAAGACAATTTACTGAGCCAAAGTAGGTACGAAAATCGTTGATCTATGAAAATTGGACTGCAATATCAAATCAGGGTTCGACTATCACCGAAAAAAACTAAGCCACCAGAAATATGAAATTGAAACATAAATTAACTAAAGTAGTTGAGAGTATTTTTATTAAAAACGATTTTAATTAAAATACGCTCTCAGAGTAAGAGTCTGAGAATGAGAGCCAATCTATGATAATTGCATTTGATATTATTGTTGTCATCCCGCCCCTCCATCTCACAGAATCGCACTAAAAGGAATTTTTAATC
The DNA here is from genome assembly GCA_947037095.2 of Nycteola revayana. NCBI lineage: Eukaryota > Metazoa > Arthropoda > Insecta > Lepidoptera > Nolidae > Nycteola > Nycteola revayana. Next base: position 17,156,325 of record OX344858.2, on the reverse strand, counting down.
AAACCCCCCGATGCCATCAAAATACCACAAATTAACAATTCCAACTTCCAATATCAGTCATAACCCTAAAAAGCGGTCGGCCAAAAACGACCGGCTTAATAGGATTGACAAGATTCCCGACGACCAATAAAAGATGGGGACCGATCCCATAAAACTATAAGGAGAAAATATGTCTAGAGGATATTCTTTTAAGCCATAACCGTGACCATTCGGTACCCCAAATGTCATACCAATGAATTCATGTGAGCAATTTTTTCGTACGGTTTATCGCGCTTCTTTATTGCGGTCGGCAGTTTTTTGGCTTTTTGTGTTTATGTGTTTTTATGAGAAGCATTTGAGGGTTAGACCGAATTTGTTTATGGGACACATATTGGTTTCTGTTGATCACATCTTTAAGTCGGTTTTATTTTTTAATAATGACGTCACAATGCGTTTAATTTTCGGTTTTTATGCTGTTATAAAGATTTGGATTGTAGGGCATTGTTTTATTTTATTGTGAGTAATATGTAAGAAGGATATGGAAAATTTACGTATAAAGGAGATATTAATATATTTATCTCTTTCTTATCTACCCTAAACTTGTTTTTTATGCTGACATTATAGGTAAAATGTGGTCATATGACCACATTTTTTCCGGACCGGATTCCCGACCGGATTCGATCTTCATGTTTTTATTACATTTAATTTATTTTGCAAAACTAAGATCGATATTTCTTAAAAATAGTATCATAGTACTCGAATCATATAGTATCATAGTAGGTACGGACTCGAATGGAGAAAATTTGAAGCAACTGACTTCGTACTTAGTACAATTTTATATATGAAAAATAGTGTTTGCATTAATTGAGTAACATGAAATCTGAACCTGAAAGTTACAACATGATATATTAAACTATCTGTTTCAACAGATGTTCAACACATTCCCAGACAAAATTTAAAAGTCAATAACCCCCGATCAACAACCTCAATTCCCACATAAAAACCTATAAAAGAAATTCCCATTTTATTCCCATCCGCACACAATTTAATCTACACCATCGATTATAATATAAATCGTCGAATTTAAATTCTAAAGGGAAAATACTTATGAAAAACGCCATAAAAAGCAATATGGGGTATTCATAAACTCTCGAAATACGTTGTCAATATGAAATAGCGAACATAAAATATATTTTTCAATGTAGGAAGTTGAAATGTTTCCTGAAGTGAGTGCTTTGGAAACTCAGATGGATGCGGGAAGATTTTAAAATGGCAGAGAATATTTAAAGTAAACGGGTGGATATTTTTGTGCGGAACAATATATTCATTGAGTTGAATATTGTCTTTGGTGTGGAAGTCATATTTTGGACGGATGGCAAGATTTTCACCAAGTGGCTTTTTGACTTGTGATTGGTCTGATCACAAAAAAGGTATGACTAAATTTGGTCTAGCCGAATAATAAGTGTGTGGTTCTAGTTTCCATTGTTAGTCCCGCCGTTTTCTATTACATAAGGTTTATTGGCAGTCAATTCATAATTATTGAGCGTTGGTCCTAACCCCATAAGAGTGGCCTCAGGTGGATGTCGCTTAGACCTGGGCCGGATTCTTGTAAGTTAATTTTGTACCTGTTACCTTTAAGGCATCCTACAATAATGTGTACAATTGTAATTTATCGCACGACAAACGGACAGACGGATTAATAAATCTGTTAGATCAAATTTTAATAATGTTAACATTGTTTTTAGTTACTTCAGTGATTCTTTTGTTAGATTTAGTCTTATACAGTGTAATTTTGACAAGTACAAATGTATGTAAATACCTAAGTGCTGAATAAATTTCATTATTTCATTGATCTGAACAATCCTTTCTTGTAACTATTTTCCACGGTAAACATTTCAAGTTTTATGAGAATTAAATAATTATATTATAAAGTTCAAACCGTTTCACTATATTACTAGTCCACAGAGGCGGATAAAACGTTGAGAGTGCCGCTCCGTAGGCAAGCATCTCATCGGTGCCCCTATTTTATAAATAACTAGTACTAATAAAACATGACAAGCTCCGTAGCGTAGCGGTAATTGACTCGGCTTTCAATCTCGGAGGTCGTGGGTTCGATCCCCACACCGGACAAGAAATCTTTGTGTAAATTGTAGAATTCTTTCCGAGTCTGGTTGGTTAAGGGAATACCCTCCATGCCTCGGAGAGCACGTTAAGCCGTTGGTCCCGATTGTTATAACATCATCTATAATAATCGTATATCAAGGAACGGGCAGCAGCGTTTCCTTGTGTGATATTACTTAATACTGCGGTAACCAACCCGCATGTCAAGCGTGGTGACTATAGCAATACCCTCTCTTGGGAGGAGGCCCATGTTCAGCGTTATACGGGCTGATGATGATGAAGAATAAAACATTTGATCACTTTAGTTGGCTTTACTACATGTGTGGTAGATGTTACTCCAATTTGGAGTTGGCTTTTCTGTATTCAGACTTGTAGTAGCTTCAACTATAGTTGCTGGTCCAGCGTCTACACCCCCCGCTAGTTTGCTTTATGAATAACCCGCCTCTGCTACCCCATACAATCGGAGTTGTAGGCATATCGCGAAGACAGACACAAGGTTAATAGGTATTCTTCAAAGACTAAAGTGAACAGACACTTTTTAGGCAAGCGTGTACATATCATCTTAGGCCTTATCATCGCCTTCCATCAAGCGAGATTATGGTCAAACGTAAGCCTATATATAGTTAAAAAAAAATCTTTGTGATGGAAGACCGAGACCTCATTTACTGTGCATATAGTTTTAATTTTCTTTGCCTTTTCCAATAATAATTAAAATATCGCCACAAACACCTCCAACTCCAAACAAAATAAAAATACAATACGTACTTACTTCCATTTCAAAGTCTAGAATATTTTATCCGGAGACGGAAACGGATATTGCATAGCCTGATGTCTCCATCGTGTCGTTTGTCAAGTTGCCCGTTTGATAGCAAAGAGGGCGCCACAAAGAGGCGAGAAAGATTGCAGTCCAGTCGCTTACATGCGTGATACAAGGCCTTGTTCAGCTTTTGAAGATGGGAGACACGCTGATTTTTTATTTTTGACAGTGATTTTTGCTGGGTTTTGTGTGTCTTTTAACAGCAAGGTTTAACAAAAACCTACTACCTACGTTTTCATCTGCCATTTGTCGTACATTTTCTTAGATTTGACAGTTGTAAAGAATGTATTAGACATTTCTAAGACGAGAATTATAGCGCTTGGCTACAAACTAGTCTTGTGTAGTTCGTGAACGATGAACGAATAGGAGCCGTATCTTCGTACTGTACTAGAAGAAACGTTTCCGAACGCTGATTTGTAATCGGTCTAATAGTTCAAATAGCTCTTTTCGTACTTCGTACATTGTGAACCGCGAGATCGTATAAGTGCGAGCGAGAACGAAAAATGAAATATCACTGACTGATTGTTTTTGACAAGTACGTCATACGAATGCATTCATAATAATGTAGGCGGTTGATCAGAATGACAGTCCTTGAGTCTTAAGCCTGTTCAAGTACCTATGAAGGAAAATCAAATATGTTAAATTAATACAATAGTAACCATAATTTGGTCACCGTGGTGATTTGGTGGCTGCTCTGTGGTCCGCAAATACGTTCTAAGTACTTAACAATGTTCCTAGAGAACGTATTTGCTCTGTGGTCCGCGCTGTCCTATATGGAAATGCTGACCGAGAGCAAAGACCGAATAGAGCTGTTAGAGCTTATAGAATGAACTAGTTCACTGTCCGAAATGAACTAGTACGGAGCGATCTTGAAAATGACCGAGCAGGCACAAGACTACTACAAACCTATTGTAAGTTTATAGCCAAGCGCTATTATTCTCGTTTAAAGGGTCAGTGAACAACAAATAGAAAATGCTTTAATCATACCTTCTGTCGCATTTATTCGCATACGCATCATCGGTTGGGCGTGTGTGGTTGAATGTTTTATTACGCGGCGGCTCTTTCGTCAGATGTGCCCTATGTCCTGAAATAATCCTGGTGTCATCAAAAATATCTTACAGTTGTTGGTGGGCTTGAGTATCCATACCTCCAAAAGCAAGTAAAAGTCTTGTCGAATGTTCCTTATTTATTATGTATATCGACTTGATTTATGCCTCCATCGGGATCTTTGGTGACATCCAAAGATCCATTGCTTGTTTGTGACCAAAGACGTCAAACAAGTAAGATTCATTGAAGTCTAGTATAGTATCGGATGGCTATCGGATTGGATTGGCCGTGTGGTTTCCGGCTTAGAATAAACCACCCCCTGTCCTCCTATGGGTATCGTAAAAGGCGACTAAGGGACATATGGCTGATGTATGGGCAGCAGCTATTAGCTCAAGGTTTACATCTTACTGCGATCACCAATCCGTCTGCCAAGCATGGTGATTATGGGAATATCCCTCTACGATCCTGGCTTGCCAAGGTCTGTTAAGAGGAGGCCCATGTTCAGCAAAAAACAATAGTAATCTTCGCTAGAATTATTAGATAAAAATAAGAAGCGGTTGCTTCTTATTGTTATGTAATAATTAATCTAATAATCCCATAGTTTTCTTCGAGACTTCTTAAAAACATTATATTCTCTGCACAAAAAATACATCGATTTCTTCAACACCAATCCACCAAAACACTCGGAATAAACAAAACATTGAATCCAACCCCTTCATCCCCTAAGTGGCTGTGTATCTTCAATATACCGTTATTGTTAACATATTTCAGCCGATACCATCCATGCTGCCATATATGAAAGCATTTGTATTCATTTCCCATATTTTTGCCCGCTAAGTCTTAGGATTTTCGATTCTATGCCCCCCTAGTGCAGGAGTGATACAATTGTTTCTCATATTTACGCGGTGCTTTAGCTAGTTTCTTAGGGTTCCGTACTGACACGGTAAAACGGCAGCCTGTTACTGAGACTCTACTTTCGGTCTGTCACCAGGCTATACCTATCTCATGAACCGTGATAGCTAGACAGTTGGAATTTTCATAGATGACGCTGCCATAAAAAAATAGAATAAAATAAATAGGCTCCCATACAATAAATGTGAATTCTTTTTTTGTATTTTTGGTTTATTTTGTTTTGAGTTAGTTTATACAATACAAACAAACAGTCTCCATAGCCTAGCGGTACAAGTACAGGCTTATTTATCGGGTATTTTTGGGATTGCCGGATTTTATTTGGTCACAATTCAAATGACTATCTCCTTGGACTCGCCTTACATTTTAGAGGTCGTAATATATAAGATTTCTTTCAGTGTCGGGTTTGTTGAGGAAATGCCCTAAATATATTCAAAATTTATCTCTTACCTAATAATAAACATTTGATTTGTTTCATGAATTTAATTCGATTATCATCAATATCAATATAAGCCTGTTCCATCAATGTTAACTGACGTATGCTCGGACACACTGACCAACTGCTGTGACCAAATGACGTCACTGAACGTGTAAATAATGATGTGTTGATGTCGTCTTAATGACCTATATTGTCAATTGTTAATGATTAGCAATGTGTTGTTGTGTAGGTATGGTAATCGATACTTTGCCTAAAGATGGAATTTGATGCAATCAAATTTCGCATTGAACGTCTGATCGGGTTATGTTAATCATACTCCCGTATGTCGTCTTAAGGGGATATCGCTTTAGTAAGCGACATTGGTAACCGCAGTTTATGTGTAGTATATTTTTCTAAATAGTAAATAATAGTTAACTGCGGCATATACGGGACCTTTTATATATAATTGTTTATCACCAAATTTAATCAAATACTGATAACTGATACCACCGCGACGGAAAAATGATTTTCTTTTGTTAACGAAAATCTATCCAAGGTCAAGGTCAGTTGCGGTTCCACGAATCACTGCGAAAGCAGAGTTTAGTCCATGATCTGAAAAGAAATATTTGTAGTAGCTTGAAAATTAAATCAATAAGTCGTCACTGAAACCGTCACTAGCTTCGAAATACCACCTTAAGTTGTGTGGTATCAGCGAGACGTGGCATAATGCACTATTGATGGCGTCGTTTTGACAGAATGTGGGCCACTGGAACTTGGGCAGGCTACGTGTGTAGAGGTTCAAATGGCATGCCAATGGCACGCGTAAAAATACGCCAACGATAATATTGCGGATTTATCGCAAATCGTCAAAAAAATAATGACGCGACATTTTTTACTCATAAATTGTTGCTGATGCACCTAGCAATTGCTATGGCAAACATATACATTTATTATCTATTTTTAATTGATTTGCTAAATTATCGATTATATTTTTACGTAATTGGACGGGAAGCTATGACGAATTATTTAGTACTCGTCACGTAAAATTACGTCACGATGTTATGACAATCGAAACCAACGAGACACGAAAGGAAGTTTCTCATCAACTCCGACAAGAAAACTTCAAGACTGTAGAGTATTTTCTCTATAGTTGTAACTCACAACCATGAACTTTATCTACAAAATATATAGATTTTCCAATGGTTATTCTTTTTGAGATGGCAACACTTTAAGTTATATATAAATGGAAATAGTGGCAACAGTAAGAGACTATGCCAATATATAAAATTGGAGAAAATTGTATTTTTTTAATTGTCAATTAATAAAATATTTGCTTTCGACCAAAATAGTGTAAAAAAATATTTCTATTGTTACTTTTTACTATTCTCTTCTCTTAAACAGGCGTATACAATTCACAAACAATATTTTCTTTTACCGATGTCGCTTAAACTGCCAATAATTGAACGTTTTTCCCTACATCATCTTGTTTTAGATGAATATATATTGCATACCGTTATTAAGTTGGGTATAACGTTACTCATTATACCTTCAGTTCAACAGGATTATATTAAGTCTAACCAAACAAGCATAAAATATATAGCTTTCCTTTCGTAGCCATGGAATACGAACCCTTCGGCAGATTTCTTCTGGACCCCCAAAGGCAAGTAATGGGCAATGGGTACCAGTAACTTCAGATGCAAGAAAACTGATGCCCTGTGGTGGTAGTGCCCTTAACTATCCCGAGCTCTCCTGGCAACCAACCAGATCCGAATAGGAACTCATGACCACTTAAGCGAGATTTATATTGCTAGATTAACAAAAGTCCTAGGACATACAATAAGAATAATATATAAAGTTACAATACAAACAATTCCGAAGCATATCACAGAAAAACCTATTAAATCACACACACGGACCGAACAATGTGTATGACGAGAACACTCATATTTCCTTGTTAGTGTGAGTGAGGGAGAAGGGGAGAGAATCTTCAGTAGATGGATGTTCTAATATTCAAATGGGATACGGAACTATTATTGTTGGAGCACTGTCGATATGTGGAAAGAGGGAATGGTTTTGATCGTTGTTGGAACAATGATTTTGGAGGCGACATTTGTATCGTAAGAAAAAGATTGTAATAGTATTATGATAAATGATTAAGAGGTTTACAACGTTTTTGATAGATATTGAAGGTCTATATTACTTGTGTCTGCAAATTACATGGATGATAGGCAGTCATTCAAATAGTTCTGAATAATATATTATATTAAAGTTTTCTTTAAGTGAATTAATAAAGCGTTTTTGATATTTTCTTTGCAAAATCAAGTGCTTAAGTAATTTCGTAGTAATTGTGAATAATATATTTTTTACTATTTGAACATTTTACAGAAATGTGTAGCACAAACTTAATTTAAAATGTTACCCTGAGTGACGGGTTAAAAAGAGATTTTTAAATTTCGACGATATTGGGACGCGGCTAAGTGGCTTAGAAATACAGGCTAGAATCAAATCTCAATTCAATAATAAAATTATAATAAGTACAAGTATAACACTTTACCAAAACAAATAGGCTTAGAATTTTATACACATCACAAGAAACTCTGACCTCTGAACTAGGTGTATGTACCCGTATTTCAGAAGACAGCGCTCCTGCCCGTATTCGTTGTCTTATATTAGCATCACTTTATTCACATTAGTGTACAAATTACAATATTAGTGATTTAATATAGCATGTGCGAAACATTCAGGTAAATTTAAAAAAAAACTAAATAAAAAAACCAATACAGCCAATAAAATATTTACTTTCAAATGCAACTTTTGTCGAATAATGCAGAACCAAAATCAGTCACCCAAAACAAACATAATTACACCAAACCAAACAATCCAAAATAAATCACCCAAAATCTAAAACATCTTACCTCAAAATGGGCTGTCAAAACTTAAAACGCCTCCAGGCAAGTATCAAGTCTGCTCATCCGAGACACAAGCAACTTCTTTGCATACTTCCCAGAGTGTTGGTGTGCGATACGTCACTTATATTATCTGCCTACACATATTGCGAGTAGAGAAGGGGCTTTATCGATGTGCTGTTATATTTTATCACCTATTTAATAGTATTATTAATAGAGACAGCATATTCTTTGTTTAGTTTTTATGTGAAAGACGCAGGCTTTAATGACTTATCGAATTTGGCTTTATGAATCAGCAGCACCTTCGAATGTTTCAAAGAAAATTATCCTTATTAATTGTTAAGTTGGGCACTTGAATCTTTGTGTTAATTCAAGGATTTCTTGCAGTACCTGCAATCTTCCAAGAGTGCTCATACGTCACTTATATTATCTGTGGATATATTGCGAGTTAAGAATGAGGTTTATCGAAATGCTGTTAAATGTTATCACCTATTTTCTTCCTTTATAATTTCAACACTGGCATAAATATGTTTTTCCTGTTTTTGGCTCATAATTATATTTTCAGGTGCTATTATGAAGAGACTGTTGAATATGGAAGTAGCGAAAGCGATGTGCCAGTATCGAGACATGTGGCGTGCCTTATCTGCCTAGAACTATGGGAGAAAGATGTAACGATATGTATGTTTGCAATTTTATTTAAAAAATGAGGGTCTCCTCCTTACCGTCTTAATTTTTTGAGACAATGTGTCGTACAAATAGAAAGTTAATTTGAACTTATGTAAATGTTCTTTCCCTGACATCGACAAACAAACCGAACTCGAATGTAAGCCCTACAAGATATATCAGCTCACTTCATTTACCGCGTATCTTTTGTTTGCTATTTTTGACAGGCTCAAAGCGAAATCTGCGCTTGTCATATGTTTGATGCAGGGGTGCTAAGACGTTATTAACTACTTGTAGTTCTAGATGTAGAATGGAATGCCTTTGTTGTGAACTCACTGAAAAACCGAGGAGTTTTGTAAGCATTCGATAGCAAATGAAAAAGATATTGAAGCGCTGAATTTGACAAGACAAATACTTAAGTACTGATTTGATTGTGATGGTGAATATGTCAATAAACTTCTATTTGTAAATCAAGAAATTGCAGAGGTAGGATGTTTTGACTGGTTGACAAACTCCGTGGTGTAGCGGTATTAATCTCGCTTTAAGACTGATCGATCGTCGGTTCAATCACTACGCCGAACAAGAAATCTTTGTGTAAATTTTAAGATTTTGTTTCAGGTCCGGTTTGTTGAGGGACTACTTTCCGGTATTCCGTGACTTGGATAATATTAAGCCATTGGTTATAACATCATCTATAACAATCATATACCAGGAAACGGCCAGCAGTGTGTATTTGTTATTTTACCACAGAATCAGCCTAAACAGGTTAATGCTTATAATAATAATTTAGATATACGAGGTGGACCAAGAGTTAAAGGATCGAATATCCGTAAGGAAGTGTAAAACACTTGTAAGATAGTGATTGAAAATTGCCGCATCAGCGTCAACATAATCAAGTAAATTCCCTTTTTCTGTAATTTTATTTCCAAGAAACAGGCCTATTCCCAAGGGCGGGTTTTGCCATAGGCCACCACCACACTTTTCAGGCTGGTTATAGACCGCAGTATTATATTGTTTTACACAAATAAAACGGTGCCGTCCTTGTTATAGATGATTTCATAACAGTCGAGACTAACGGCTTAAGGTGCGAGGCACGGCTGGTAGTTTCACGACTAAAAAGACCCGGAAAGAAATCTCATAATGTACACAAAGGGTTTTGGACCAGAGCTTGGGGTTAAACCTGCGACCTTCGAGACTTAAAGCAAGACTTATACAGCTACGCTACGGTTTTCCTTGCTTAGTTTCAATTTCTCATAAACTAGCTGCCCAGGCTACGGCTAGCTCCCATTTCCGTGGAAACTTCATAAATTCTATCTAAAAATGAAAGATTTTTCAACAGGTCTAGTAGTTCAAAATATCAATTCAAACGAGTACAAACCCGTTACGCCGTTGCGGCGTATTTGCGCGCTGGCGATGGGATATGTGGGACTCGCCCTCTCCATAGCGTGGTATGCTTAACTCATACCACGAGGAGAGGACCCTACACCACTAAAACCCCCCGGACACTCCTTCGATCCGCCGTTAGCGGGGGCCGGGTACGCATAAGCAATCCGGCTTTATCTTTTAGTATAGAGTATAGATGACTATTTTCTTTATCATTGTAAAAGAATTGTGGTCCACGGTCAGTCATCAAGGACTTTTTAAATTTTGGTTTCCCTGTACTTACTTAGTTTCCATTTATTATAGACAGAATAATTCGAAATTAAACTAAGGCAGCGATGTGACACCTAAACAACATCCTGAAAATAACGAACGTGTCACATATCCAAATACATTTCATAAAAGCTACGAGATGTAGAAACTAGAACAATTTGACGTGGGGGGTGGGAGGCAGGGGGTCTCCCCCCGATCGCGCTTCAACCACCTTTCCGATGGAAGGCGTTATGTTATATTCGCTAGCGAAATAAGTAATGCATTTAATGGGAGCCATTTTTGTTTTTGGTTCACGTGTAATGTTTTGTGAATTTATTAATCGTTTTATGAATGTTGCGTATTATATTAATAATATATTTCCATTTGCAGTTGAACCCGCGAAGCTCCCGTCCGTGGAAACTTCATAATAAAATATAGCCTTCCTCGAAAAATGGGCTGCCTGACACCGAAATTTTCCAAATCAGTCCAGTAGTTCCTCAGATTAGCGCGTTCAATTAAACAAACAAACTCTTCAGCTTTATTTATTAGTATTGATTTTATTTATCTAATATAGTTCAGGCAATTTTATTTATTTTTCTAATTTCCACATGGATTACACCAGCCGTGCCGATAGACTGATGAGCACCGCAATTGACCCGTGTCTGCTATCTATAAATCATGAGTACTAATCACAAAAGTTTGATAACTTTTTCAAATATCTTAACAATAATTATCTTCTGATTCTCTTATGTAAATATAATTTTAAACTGCGCCTCCAGCATGTCACCATCCAATCTCAAATGGTGAAAACGTACGTAATTTGATTAATTTTCGGCTGTACAAAATGCGCGGGTAATTAAAACTAGTGTTAGTGGCTGTCGCGATAAGGGAGCGGGGGAGTCGCTTAGATGTGGCGTATCGGCTTTCCTAACACATAGTATACACGGCGAATAAGGGTGCGAGAAAAGCTAAAGCCTTGATGATATCAACACTCTATTGAGCTTGTAACGAAACCAAATTTCCGTGCTTTTAGAGGTTATTACCGTACCCACCATTGGAATAAAAAACTACAGCTTTTGTGTAGGCCCCGTTAAATAGTTTAATAACCTTTTTGTTGACTCCAGCTGTTTAATAGAGGGAACTTGAAACATATCATTTGTTACTCCTCCTAATTTTAAAAAAGGGGTCTTTCTCATCTAGAAAATCTAAGAACCACGGATGAGTAATAAACTACGAGGCGTACACATAAGCTGTATTTTTTCATTCCAATGGTGGGTATGGTAATAACCTCTAAAAGCACGGAAATTCGGTTTCGTTACAAGCTCAATAGATCTTGCGCGTCAAAAGGCAGATTCACATTTCCCAAAAAATGGTGGGCCTCGTAGCCCATGCCATTTTTAGTGTGCGCCACTGTTGATCCCGGCTAGGCAGGAGTTACAGTGGCAGGAATTTGGACACGCACTCGAGGAACGCTCACGCTCAAGTTGGGTTCAAATTAACACGATTCTATTGCCAGTCTTATAAAAAATAAGTTATTTTTATATAAAATCTTGTATAAATATTCTAAAACTAGCTTTTTGCGCGCGGTTTCATCCACATAACTTTCGTTCCCATAAGCACTTCATAATTAAATATAACCTTTCTCGATAAATGGGTTATCTAACACTGAATCTGTCAAATCGGTCCCGTAGTTTCTGAGATCAACGCATTAATCAAACAAACAATCTCTTCAACTCTACATCTAAGTATAGATTGGTAACAATTCAATGAATTCAATGTCAGTTCAAAGCTCGCACCTAATTCCGTCGCACGTATAACCCAGTAACATCGCGACCACTTTTCCTTAAGCACTTAAATCATCGTTTGACTTTGACAAGACACACTTAACTATTAGTTTCGTTAGCTTATTATATCGCTAACTACTTTTAACACATCGCTCAAGTGGCAACTAATACTGAGTTTGTGGTTTCACTCGAGTGAGAAGTGTACTCCAAATGTCGAATTGTCAGTTACCAGTTAATATTGGATATCTATACTTATATTGCAAAGCTGAAGAGTTTGTTTGCTTGAACGCGATAATGTCAGAAACTACTCGACCGATTCGTAAGTTTTAGTGTTAGATAGACCATTTATGAGGGTAGTCCCTCATCCAACTAGACCCGGAAATAAATCTTAGAATTTACAGAAAGATATCCTGTCCGGCGTGGGGATCGAACCCACGACCTTTGTAGAGTGAGTTCGTTCATGAAATGATTTGCAATAGGCATTAAGATTTAAGGTACAAGTTGGTAGCGGACGACATGATGCAGCAGCAAACGAAGTGTCGCAGCGACACTACTGGTTTCTATGTATTTCTATGATATTCCCTTCGTAGTTAGCGACATGAAGCTAGAAAGGAATTACTAAAATATATCGGACACGTTTTTTTTTTTTTTCATTTTTCTATTCAATTAAAATTGACAAAGATACAGAGCAACAACAAACTATAAAGTTCAGGAGAAGGGGGCGTCAAAATAGTACCTGAAAGTGATGTCACACTAAATTTCAACGCGCTGTGTCTTCATCATTTTTGGTTCGAGGAACGAAAAAAAAATACGTGTCCAATATTTTTTGGTCATCTAACTGACAGACTCAATAGTTTTTTAAAATCTTCATGTCTATTGTATTGTATTCTCAATACATCGTAATATTAAACAAGAAGATATTTCTAACATTGTGAGCATACAATACAAACATTACTCTTTCATTGCTATCTCTCAAACCTCACATTGGACATGTGACAAAGATAGGTTCATTTTCTCAAGTAATCAACACATAAATCCTGGTGTTGAGAGTTGGAATACAGAATACTAGCAGTCCCACGCGGTTTCACTCGCGAATAACCCGTTCCCGTAAAACATTGACAAAAATATAACACACGGGTGGACTTTATGGCCATTTTTTTTGTCCGGGGGCAAATACATTCCCACCGCCACTGCAGCGTATTCGCGCGCTAGCATGGCGGTGGGACTCGCCCTCTCCATAGCCCACGCTATGGAGAGGGCGAGTCCCGTATGCTAAACTCATACCACGAGGAGAGGACCCTACACCACTAAAACCCCCCGGACACTCCTTCGATCCGCCGTTGGCGGGGGCCGGGTACGCATGAGCAATCCGGCCGAATTTTATAGCCTACTAGCTTCCCGTGCGCTGTTTCACCCGCGTAATTCCTGTTCCCGTGGAAACTTCATAATTAAATATAGCCTATGTTATCCGGGGATAGTGCAGCTTTCCAAGGGTGAAAGAATTTTTGAAATCGGCGCAGTAGTTATTGAGTTTATTCATTACACACATACACACACAAAAATACAAAAATGGAAATCTTTCCTCTTTATATTAGTATAGATGTTACTCAGGGATAATGCAACATTCTAATGGTGAAAGAATTATCGAATTCCGTTTTTGAGTGTATTCGAAACAAACATACAAAAATTCAAACTTTTCTTCTTTATAATATTAGTATATATATGAGACTAGCTATCAGTGCCCGGCATTACCAGTCAAATTATTTTAAGATTTTACTGGGATTTTTCAAATAAAATCTTTTCTTACAAATCTTGTCTTTATTCCTCCCACAACCAAAAATAATCATCCTATTTGGTGTAAATACATACATCATACAGTCATATATCGTAATTAATTACCATTAATTAAGATATGTTCTAATTGTAGAACCAATGTCGCAGCTCAGTTATAAAGCAATTCTAGTTCTATTTCCTAACAATAACTTAGCCAATAAACAACCCCCATCCCGCTTCCAAAAGATCCTATCTAACAGTCATACAAACAAACGCCAATTCCAACTAAGTTATCGTTGAGTGCAAACCGACGACACACGACTGAGAATAATTCATCGAACAAATGCATAAATCAAAAGCAATACACACTTCCAAAAACATCATACAGGCCCCAAACTGAAAAACTGTTCGAAAAACAACCTTATTGCAACGGAATAAGGTCTATTGAATTTTAAATTTCGGTTTTGTAACGGTCGCTGGAAGTATGCGTGGTCTATTCGAAATTCAAACGCTCCTATCGCAGCTCGGTGATTGGTCAGAGCGCGCGTGGCTCTGATATAAATAGTGTGGTTTGTGCAAACTGTTAGACTAATATGGAATATCGAATTGATTAATCGGGGAAATTTCTTGTTTGATATGTTAGGGGTGTATTGGCAAGTTTTATTGGGAGTATCGCCATATGTGAAACCCCCTTATGGGAATTCTGAAGGCTTGGATTTGTAGCTTTATTATTAGTATCGACTTCTATCGACTTCAGATCTACTTCTGCATAAATGCATTCGGTTCGTTTTCAATCTCCGCAAGTACGACCATGTTTCTCCATATCGTACGCAACTCAAGTGGCTGACTATCCGGCAACGCAGAAACTTGAGGGCGCTTACGACACTATTTTCCCTATAAGACTCCCTACATTCTCCTTGTTACTTATCAACAAATTTTCAATATCGTTTCACTAATTATAATAAATCTGCACGTTCCATACACAACCGGCTTCTTCACTGTCCCCCTCATCGCTCCGACTTTTTACATTCGTCTTTCTTCGTCCAATCTATACCCCTCTGGAATGCGCTACCTCTTGGAATCAGGATGGCCAAAACTCGCTTTTCTTTTAAGAGTACGTGAGCACATCTTGGGGGATCTGGCGGGTTTATCACAGCAGTGAATAATTTGTATTTAATATAGTATTATTATATATTAATGTATGTATGTTTTATATGTATAGTAAATATAGCATCTATGTAACATTATATGTAATTTATTGTATTCTTTTGCTTACCTAGTGGTATGTGTCTCTTCAGATACAGTCTCTTTTATAGTGTACTTCTACTTTATCTCTGCACCACCCTATGGTAGACTGGTAGAGAATGCCTCTGGCATTAAGTCCACCTATGTACGTCTATAGTGCTGAAGTTTCGATTTAAAAAAATACCATCAAAATCGAATAAGAACTTTTATTTTACAATTCAATTTTTCACGTCAGTGTAATATTTCCTTTCAGTGATTTTTAACTCTTCAATTTTATTAAACACATGTAAATATATTTGTAAATACTGAAGCCGCGTCGTTTGCATTGCTCCTCATACAATAAACTCAACGGTTGGAGTCGTAACCTACTGTTCATACACTGACCTCATAGGTGATGTTCTCCAGAATGGTCAGGTGAGTAGTACTCGCAACCGGCGTGCGTGTATGACCAGATGTATGAACGTGGACGAGGCAAAGGGAGTGTGTAAGGGTAGTAGCAGGTGGCGTTCTGTAGTTTTTGCCTACCCTCATGGGAGAAAGGCGTGATTGTATGTATGTATTTTACAATTCACGGAAACGGGATCTAAGCAGGTGAAACCGTATGGGACCGCAAGTAATTTATATAGAGAAGGTGAGGAAGAGTGAAGTATGCATTTCTTAATTATAGTCGAAATTAGACTATAGTAAAGAAATCCACTTGTTATAATAATTCTAGTATTAAACTCAAGGCATATCCCTCTCCATACCTCGGATCGAGTTATAAAACATGCAGAAGGCTTCACAGGCTAGCGAACCATGTCAGGTGCCTGTGAGCATTGATTGAGACACGGCTTGATTAGATAACACTACATATGTACTAAATATAGAACATATAGTACATATAGTATGTATAATACAACGGTAGAGGGGTAGATGTATGAAATATTTACATTAATATCTTTACAGAAGGAGATTATATTTACAAGAATAGCGATATATTAATCAATGAAATTTCGTCTGTGATAATAAGGTGTTATTTCATCTGTCAAGAAATATTTTCTTTATTCGAGTTTACAAGGGCAAACAATAAATCTGCTACATTTGATTTTCAACCTTATAAGCTATTGTTACATACGCAGGTTCACCGACTATATTAATTTAGAATTTAATGCGTCGTGAAAATTCGATGAATAAAAAAAACAAACAAAAGAAAGCAATGACAGGATTAGCACACCTGCACTTTGCCGACGCAAAGCGTCTCTACGTTGTGCGTGCTGCTAATATTTTTCATTATAATTATATACGGGTATTTAAAACATATGTGATTCCATGTGTTTCCATGGGTGTCGTCAGTGACTAAGGGACACATAACATACAACTTGAAGCGGCCGTAGCCCAATGGCTTGGGCGTCGGACTTGTAATCTTGAGGTCGCCGATTCGAACCCCACCCATTGCACTACCGACGTGAATCCACTCGTAACACAATCATTTTAGCTTAGCACGATGGGTTAACAAGAATACTAGTAGACTGCAAAACTCTGCTAGAAAAACAATATCTGATGGATTGGTAAGCAATTGGTAAGTCAATTATAATTACCGTATTACTGCGATCACCAATCAATCTCTTTCAACATGGCTTGCTATGGTCTAATAAAAGAAGGCTTATGTTCAGCTTATGCTATTCTCCTAGGGAAACATCATATCTAGGTACCTAAGTATGGTAAACACTGCTACTTAAAGATGATGAGGTTTAAACATGAAGGTAACATTCTAACATATAACTGCGATCACCAATCTGCCAAGCGAGGTGATTATGGCAATATCCCACAACGACCCTGGCTTGCTAAGTTCTGTGATGAGGAGGCCCATGTTCAGCAGTGGACGTAAACGAGCTGGTGACGTAAAAAACAAGTGAAGGGTGTATGGAGACCCTCCAAGTATCAGGTCTTTTAGTTCAGGGGTATAGGCTGTACTTTGATTCGTGAATCAGTCATTCAGAACAAAGCATTTTATTAATATAGGATGTATATTTTTATTAGACGGCTTGTAAACATATAACTTCGAAACCAGCTCTCAAATTGAGATAAGATTTGACCAAATAAGTATCGTAAGGTTGTTCATACGTTGGGCGTCTTTCTAGTCTATGAACTGTTTTTTTTTCGGACAGACATTATGTAGTTAGCCGGGAGGCTTTTGCTACTTCACCGGGCACACAGGTGAGAAGAGCTCCAGCCTAAATAAATGGTTTAAAAACTAAAAACTAATCAACCTGCGCAAGAGGGCACCCTGTGGGACTTGGACCTTGGCTCAGAGCAGTTGTTGGCGGGGGATGGAGAAATGATGACTTTAGATTTTTAGGGAAATTTTGTGCAACCGCTCTACGTTACAGTTGCGGGCTTCTCGGGCTTCGGGTCTACGAGGGTATCGCAGGAGCTCTCGACTCCAACACCAGCTGCTTGTCGTCGTCCGCATGTGACACATGATCGATTAACTCGCGCGCCAAGTGTGGCGTTAGCCTAAATACACTTTTATGTATATTGTAAGCAGTTACCGGTAATTTGACAATATCTTTAAACAGAACAATAACTTGGAGATCAAGATAGTGGCCTAAAAAGAACATTAATTGCCATTTGTTTTAATGATACAGGTTAGTTAGAATATATTCATAATGGTAAAGGTTCCGTACTATTTATAAATATGTATAATATATTAATTAAAATACTATATAAAATAATATGAAGGGTACACGCAAAGTACAGCGAATGTTCTAATAAATATATTTTGACAGAAACGGAATTAAGGGATGAATTTATATTGAGCTAATGTTGATGAAGTTATTCATCAACATTAGCACATTCATTACTCACTACATTTAAACACACGGTTATTTTTTGTCATAACATTTATAAATAAAAAAAAAATGACAAAGAACTTAAATGATAATAGTCATGCCCGTTCTTACAAACGAGATTATCTCGTTCTGCAAAGCAGTAAAGCTCATTTTGCAATGTAAATGTATTATTTTCGTGTATTTGAGGGAAATATGACTATTTTACGTGTTACTGTTGGAAAATCGACCAAAAAGCTACGATAAAAAAAATACTCTCTATACATCTACACACCCGGAACCCTAAACTAAGTTGAACAAGTTTCGTCACTCATCGTTCAGGATATGATTACATATGTTTTATGGTTTATTTCTATAGAAACGGACACATTGTCTCGATCCCAGATAAGGTTGGTCCATTATGGAATGTTCAGGAAATAATGTTTTTATGTATTTATGTTTGTATGTTTTTTGTCCTACGTTACGAAATACGTTTCTCATATGTCTCACTCATAGAAATATAAAATTTTATTGTTAGCAATGATGAATATGATAAGCTTTTTATTAAAGGCATAAAAATTACTAGCTTCCCGCGCCCGTTCCCGTGGGAACATCATAATGATATATAGCCGAACAAAAATCGCAATACAAATCGAAACAGTAGTTTCTGAGATTAGCGCATTCAATCAAACAATCAAACTCTTCGACTTTATATATTAGTATAGATCTGGATTTCTTAAAGTGGGGTCCACGGACCCCTTGGGGGTCCGTAGCATGTATATCAGGGGTCCGCAGTAGGTCAGTCATGTCGAAGACAATCCCACAATTTATTCGTTCTCATTGAGGCCAAACAGCAGCACCCTTCTCATTAAATAAGTAGTAATTTTCAGGGGTCCATGGATTTTTTTAAATTGGAAAGTGGTCCGTGACTGCTAAAAGTTTAAGAAACCCTGGTATAGATAGTGAGAACTACTTACCCGTGACTTTGCCACGTTTGATTTTATTAGCTGTAGCTGCATTTACCAATTTTTCGCAGGTACAGAACACCCTACCTGACAAATATACCAGTGGTATGTATACCAGTGGAAGTCCTGTCAAAATCAAGCCTAATGCCACACAGACAGATATTTTGTTTTTCAAATTATGTTTAAGTTATCAGTACCCTATAAACCTACGTTCATATGCATTATATTATATAAGATACATTTATAATAGTAGCCTGTGTGGACCTACATGTGGACTTTACACAGTCTTGATCAAAATGAAACAACACAACATAACATGTTACGTCAAACATTGACACTCATAACAAAAGACTATTGAAATCAAAACACCGCATACACTCCACCACAAATTCTCAAATGAATGTCAAACGCTGGTGTCGTCTCATCCATATTCCGTTCCGATGCATATGCATGCGATGCGATGCGACGCAACGCATTCACGTCGATACTTTGATCTTAGCAAGTGGCTTCGAGTGTTTAATGTAGCTATTGTGTACTCCCGGGTATTGAAGGGTTATGCGTGTTGTTGTTGTGTATTGTTATTGAGGGTTAGATAGATATTGAACATTTGAAGATCATTTTCAAAACATAGTTATTGGAAATTACCAGGTATTTAATTAAACGATCAGGTTTTCCTCAAAAGATAAGGAGATAATCAACCAAACGAAATTTCGGCTCTAACACAGCTCAAATCAAATCAAATCAGTAGTTTATTTTATAACACAGGTTATAAAAAGATTACAGATATCTCCTGTGGAAAACGGCAAACAGTCAAAAGGTTTTTCAAGTACAGTTTGGCCATAAACACTTTTGATTTTTAATTATTTTAGAATTTGAAACAAAATGCTTCTTCAAAAAAGAAAAAAAAAAACGTTTCTTCAATAATAAAAAAAATGATCATGTCAATGATGACGTTTGTTTACTACTTACGATTGTCTTTTGTTTCAAAATACTATTTATATCGAGGGGTGAAAGGCTATTTGTTTGAAGCGACATTTTGGACGATATGGAGTTATATACATATTCGGATTCAGCGAATTTTTCTGCGTCGTCTGAGCCGGGTTTCGTACAATTCTGAGCACTTTTATGGCGCTTAAAACAATGCCATTTTAGTGCATAATTCTCAAACATGATGTATGATCCGACTTCAAATTTGCCATATTTTTTTAGTATATCATTTAAGCTGTATACAAAAACAGAGAATCGGATTATAAGCCGTTATTCCCTTCCAAAAATTTTAGTTCGATGGCAGATAAATCGTTTTTCGATGTAGCTATCTTTAGATGAAAAGTCCCTTCAAACATTTTGCTTACGACTACTTACTCTGTGCAATGTCGCTTCAACCAATTTGCCGTCAGCCAAATTCATTAAGACATGTCGTCGGTTCAACCCTTTCGCTACAACTGTTTTTCACTCTGTTTAGAACAACCAAGTTATATAACTCCTTTCAAAATCTGAGACATCAAACAACTCTTTAAGAATGTTCATCGTTGCTTAAGCCAACTTTCCTGAATCGTTAACAAAACCCAAAACCCAAACCCAAATTGGTAGTAAAACAAAATAGCCTATTCCTATTATTATTGAGTAACGTCGATTCAATCATTTTGCTTTCTCCTGCATAAGTACTGTAAAGTCACTTAAACCATTTTGCCTGCTGCTGATTAGTGACAATGTTGGAAGTTGAATCATTTTTCTTTACTCTAAAAATAAGGCGATACAGATCATTTTGTATTAAGCGACAATTTATCTTATACTCATAACTGTTTTTTAATTGAAAATTATACCAAAACATTCAGGGATTTTTTTTCAATAAAAATTTGCGATTCCCATTATAGAAAGAGCACTAGTTTTTTCATAACGATTTTTATTCCAAATTTTGAATCTTTAAATGGCTCTCCTGTAAAGTTCGTAAAATGTCGCTTCAAACAAATAGCCTTTCACCCCTCGATATGTATATCGAATCCAAACGTTTTAAATTTTAAATTTCGAGCATTCAAGATTGTTATAGACCAATATCAAAGGATTAATCCACTGATTCGTCAAAATTTACTTTTTACCTACTGATAAAAAGTCATTGTGATTAACAACCACAAACAAAGGGGAAGTCAATAAGCGCACCCTCTGATCTGATGACTACTAATGACGATCAGTAGCGTATTCAATCACCAATATGTGTATTCATGATGCTCTGAATGTAAAATTGTTTCACCCCCGTCAAAGGGTTGGTACGAACGCGAATTGTTCTCGTTTGCATTTTTGTTTTTGATTTCCGAGCGGAAAATGATTACTTAAAGTAGTGCACTGCTAATGATAGGTGTACTAGTGATTGTTGTTTGCTTTTGTTATGTTATTTTTACAACCTCCGTAGCGTAGCGGTATTTGTCTCGCTTTAAATCTCGGAGGTCCTGGGTTCGATCACGCCGGAAAAGAAAATCTTTGTTTAGATTCTAAGATTTCTTTTCGGGTCTGGTTAGCTGAAGTACTACGCTCCATGCCTCGGAAAGCACGTTAAGCTGTTGGTCCCGATTGCTATAACATCATCTATAACAATCGTTTACGCAGGGAACGGGCAGCAGTTTGTGTGTTACAACATAATACTGCGGTCACCAACCCGATTCTGCCAAGCGTAGTGACTATGGCAAAAACCCACCCTGAGGTCCATGAGGCCCATGTTCAGCAGTGGACGTTATACGGGCTGATGATGATGATAATGTATTATTTTTGTAATTCGTTTATAACCTTTAGGGCTGAGTTTTCAATCATCTCATTACAATTATGAGGGGAATAAATTTGTTTTTTTACAGAATTGGCTTCCATACAAAATCTGCCAAATTCAAAATTCGCAAAGTTTGATTAAGTTCGTAAACCACTGAATTCCCAATTGCGGATTTATTAACTTAGAAACTTCATTATTTAAAATAACCTACGTTACTTCCGCGTCTGGAGACGCGTTACCCATGCCGGTAAACTGTGGAGACTATGGCAAATCCCTTTGTCGGGATTAGGCCAACGTTCACCAGTGGTCGTTATACGAGCTGATGATGATGATGACTCTGTTGCCAGGCTGGGTAGCGGCATCAACTCAGGGTTACCTCCAATCTTACCGCGATCACCAATTCGATTGCCAAGCGTGATTATGGCAATATCCATCAACGACTCTGGCTTGCCAAGTACTGTTTAAGAAGAGGTCCATGTTCAGCTGCGGACGTAAACGGGCTAATGAAATGTCAAGAGAAGAATCCAAATAATTAATATTCTTATAACTCTTAAAATTATTCCTATTAATTCAAGCTCAATCATTTAGAATTACCGGCCATCTCTGAATCATTTGGAGTTCCAATGAATGATGAAATATTATCGGCCGCTTATCACACCGTTGTGTAA
Organism: Nycteola revayana; assembly: GCA_947037095.2. Lineage (NCBI taxonomy): Eukaryota > Metazoa > Arthropoda > Insecta > Lepidoptera > Nolidae > Nycteola > Nycteola revayana. The sequence continues at coordinate 17,133,836 of OX344858.2, read as the reverse complement.
TTTATGGACCTATCCGTATCAAATTGGTAGGTATTTGATATTTTGCAAATTTTCAGAAGGTATCATCATCATATCAGGTTGTTGTCGTCCACTGTTGAATAAAGGCCTCCCTCATCGATTTCCAGCGGGTACGAACTGTATCCACTGACACCCTGCAACCTTTGTGAGGTCGTCGGTCCACCGCGCAGGTGGTCGTCGTGCTAGTTTGTGCATTTTAGTACTAATATCCATACCCTATCTACTGTAACGTCAAAATTGACAAAAATAATTAATATCAAAACAGTACTATTACACGCGGACGAACTCATGGGCACAACAATGTAGCTGCCACTTGGTCATAGTAGTCATAGTTACTTTGGGCCAACACCGATTTTGAAACATTGGTGTTCCGCTTCTTTGGTCTTAGCGCGATGATTTACATTCTATAGCCTTTCTTGATAAATAGGCTACCTAACACTGAAAAAAAAAAACAATTTAAATCAGTAGTTCCTGATATTAGCGCGTTCAAGCAAACAAACTCTTTAGCTTTATTATATTAGTATTGATTTCAGGCGTCACTTTATTAAAACGGTGTAACAACATGTCAAATTGAAACATCTAGCTAACCAACGCTGTCGCTTTAAGGAGCCTTCACAAAAAAAAAACCACGACCGACTGAAAATTAAATAATGAAAAAATATTGCCCCCACTTCCCTTGTACAGATGAAATTTGATTAAAAAATCACGATTATTACACGACCACCCCATCGCGGAATTTCCAAACACCCTTTTCGATTCAAAATAAAAGTAAAAAACGATTTTAAACCTTACCATTGAGGTTATAAAGACAGTTTTGTAAGTGACAGTTGTAATTCTATCGATGTATTTTTTCAAACAGTCAATGTAACCCCCCCTCCCACTCTTCAGGGTACCCCGTTTCAATAATTTTTCATCGTTTTGATCCATTCTCTTTGTGGTATCTCTTTATACTTAGATTAATAAAGTTTTTAAATTAAAATCAGCGTTACAAATATTGACGTTGTTCAAAAGAGGATTTTGTGACTAACTGTTCAAAATGGCGTCTGTTAATATAACAGCAACAACCTCCGTAGCGTAGCGGTATTTGGCTTGCTTTAAATCTCGGAGGTTGTGGGTTCGTAATTATAATTTTTTTTTCGGGTCTAGTTGGTTGAGGGAATACCCTCCGTCCCTCGAAAAGCACGTTAAGATGTTGGTCCCGATTGTTATAACATCATCTATAATAATGGTATATCAAGAAACGGGCAGCAGCGTTTCCTTGGGTGGTACAACTTAATACTGGGGTCATCGACCCGCCTGCGAAGCGCGGTGACTATAGCAAATACCCTCCCTGGGGAGGAGGTCTATTTTCAGTAGGGGACGTTATACAGACTGATGGTGATGATGATCGGTTTTAGTCTTTTTGTATTAGGTAAACATTTATTTATTTAAAGAAAACTAATTTACAAACTCGCATTATATACAAGAACATTTTACTTATATGTTTGTTGAATTTTCAATTATTGTCATTGGAGAGCTCTCCTCGTGGTATGAGTTTAGCATACCACGCTATGGAGAGGGCGAGTCCTACATATCCCACCGCCAGCGCGCTAATACGCTGCAGCGGCGGTGGGAATGCGTAAATACATTTCCCCCCGGGCAACAAAAAAAAAAGTTATGTGCCCACCTTACCGGAGGATTTATTAACGACTAGATTCCAACGCAAGGTTTTATCCGCCTAGCTCCCGTTCCCGTGGGAACTTCATTATTAAATATAGATTGTGGTACTCCTGGATATCATAGCTTAATAATGTAAAAAGAAATTTTTAAATTTGTCCAGTAGTTACGAAGCCTATTCAATCAATCATTTATTCATTGCAGATGTGGGTTTACAGGTGTCAGATATAAATTATAAAAGTTCGACATATGTTCCTATACAAACAACTCTTTCCTCTTTATTATATAAGTATAGATAAAAACATTCGTAAAAAGAAAAAATATAATTCCAACCCTCTAATTCCTTTCATAATTTATTATATTCATAATTGAATATAGCCTACGTTACTGGTGAATAACATAACTTTCTAATGAAGAAAGAATTTTTCAAATCGGACCTTTAATTCCTAACATTAACGCGTTCAAACAAACAAACTCTTAAGCCTTATAATATTAAGTATAGATAAATGTGCAAAGAAAAATATAACCTACATTAACAAATACGACAGATTATTAAGCTTCTTCGCATACAATTAGATGAACTGATTGGGATCGCCAATTAAAACGCATCGGCTTCATAATCAAAGGACTTTAAAACCAGAACGAAAGTATTAAAATTCAAAATGCAAACATGTAAATTGCAATTGCACCATCGGACACATTAGCAAAGGAACCAACGCAAGTACCGTTCGCATAAAAAATAATCCCGTAAAAGCTACACCGTAAAATCACCACTTGCAAATTAAAATCCCTGCTATCAATTACGGGACATTGGAGCGAATTTAAAATCACTTGTCGATATGCAAATGCGATCCCGTTCAATGGAGTCCCGGGGTATCCCGTTGCGGGACAGTGATAGGTTCCGGAATGGACCGAAGATTCTTTTTTTACGACGCCTTCATGGGATGATTTTCCGATGGGTTGTGGGTTGTAAGGTGCTCTACATTGATTCTGTAGTTGATAAAGTGATAAAGTTTTTATAGTTTTGATATAATCTTTTGAATATCGCCATTTTATTGTATAAATTGTTTTGCGATAAGTAGTGACATTCATGTACTCGTATTTTGATATTGATCGATAGATTTTCTTTGTTATAAATTAGACTAAGGTTAAAATTTAAATAATTTTATAGCACATTCAAATAAATCTGTGTAAGTTTTTTTTAATTCCTGGAAAACACATTAAACTAAGCATTTTTTTAATGGGAATTAAAAACAAATCTGCATGAAAATGAGTTATCTTTATTGTGATCTACCTAGGAAGGTGAGTTTTTGTACAACTTGTTTAAATTAACATTTCTTTCAAGAGTCGGTTATGTGCTTTTATATAGTAATATGATAAACATCAATACGAAATTTCAATCAACCTAAGTATTACTAATAAAAATAGAAGTAGAGCATCTTATCCACTCATCATTGACACCAAAGTTCGAACACATATTTATAGGTTGCTGAAACCATTGGAACGTGTGGGTTCAAGTGGGCCCCTCACACTCTTCTGTCTCTCTCTGTTGTCTATCCTGTATATGAGATCCTCTCTTTTTGGCATGCCATTGAAGGGTATCGAATGTTCAGTGCAACAGGTTGATCGGCTTCAGGAATAGGGCTGTCCGTTTGATTGGTTTCAAAATAACATATTTTTCATTCTGAAACTAATGTAAGTGGGTATAATATAAACACTTATTGGGTTTGTAAAATGTAAATTCATAGCATCCCCGGATTGCACTGCTAATAAAAATTTATACTGTATTGAATATTTGAGTTTATAACGTAATATTTTAGAATTTGAGTTATTTTTCAAGTCAAACACTTTTTTTATAAAAATGTTTTAAATGCACATTAGTTATACAACGAATTAGTACGTTATAAAAAAGTTAAGTGAGTTAAGAACAAAATAATTTTTTTAACATAAGAGTGGACAAATTAAAACAAGGGGAAATATTAGTTGTCTGGTGTGGTCATGTTAGGATGAGGGATGATTCACATGTGACGTAATGAAAATGTATGTAGATGGATGGAGAGGAAGAGAGAAGCCATGTTAAAGATTGATGGATTGTGTGAGACGTGATATGAGGAAAATAGAGTAAGTGATAGCGCGATGGCTGACAGGACAGCTGAATAAGAAAAAAAATGTGCTGCACATAAATAGGGATAAGAGCAGTTAGATGATGACTTGAATATTAATTAGAGAGGGCAAAGACATAGCTATAAAATAAAAAGAATGTACTGTACTCCAAAAAAGTTCTATACAATTTCGTATATTTGTCCCTTTTAGTGATGATATAAACACATATTTTCGCAGAGAAAAAAATCTGTCTGTCTACTGCCAACCCTAGACCGACTTATCGTTTTTCAGAGGCACCGTGTCGGCCCGTTCGACGTCCCGCACCGGGATATCTGTTATTGATACGTTAACAGGTGCGAACCGATCCCTGGTACTTTGTGAACGCGCCACGGGATTTTTTTTTGTAAACGGTACACCGCCGTTAACGGTTAGATTTTTCATCTCGTAATTTTTACAGATGTTCTACGTTGTTTTTCGATGGGTATTTTTTCGATGACTTCGTGATGGCTTATTGGTTTCGTTTAGTAGATAGGGTAGTATTTATTTTCCGACTTTTATAATGCATATTTGAATATAGGAATTGTTCAATAATTAAATATAAGTATATTGCTTACTAGCTTCTGCGCGCGTTTGCACCCGCGTTACTCCAGTTTCCATAGGAAACTCTTTTTTTTACAGGTTGCTAGCATAGTTTTGCAGTCTACTAGTATTCTTGTTAACCCCTCGTGCTAAACAAAAATGCTTGTGTCCCGAGTGGGTTCACGTCGGTAGTGCAATGGGTGGGGTTTGAACCGGCGAACTCAAGATCTCAAGTCCGATGCCCTAGCCATTGGGCTACGACCGCTTCCGGCGGATTAAATATAGCCTTTCTCGATAATTAGACTTTATTATTTTACTTATACTGATTTATTGTTAGAAGTAAAATGGAATACTAATTTATAAAGGTAAAAATTATATTACTATCGTATCATTATTGAGGTAAAAATGGACAACTTAAGATAAATGTCTTAAATTGTCCATTAACAGTTAAATAGCCATAATAATATTTAATACCATCAACATCAGCCCGTTTAACAGCTACTGCTGAACATGTACCTACCTCCCTTGATGAGGATGTTGCCATAGCCTCCACGCATGGCAAGTGGGTTGTTGACTGCAGTATTGAATACTTCATATACACCGGAAAATGCTGCTACCCATTAATAACGGGTATACAATTGTTATAGATGATGATTATAATAAGACAATTGGGGACCAACAGCTTAACGACATTTCTATGGCATGTAAGGCAGGCCCTCAACCAAACAGACCCGGATATAATTCTTTGATATTACACAAAAATAAATTGCAGAGTAGGAATCGAACTTACTACCTTCAAGATTTAAGGTGAAGCTTATACCGCTACGCCATAGACAATAATAATTATTAGTGTTATGAAGTTCAAGAAGATTTCTCCTTATAGTCTTTTCAACTACTCACTCCGGAAACCAATAGATAACAAGCTAAATAAAAGCCCTCGTACCTGATTGATGTCATACATTGCTCAACAACCCCATTGAACCACCATAAAAACATCCCCAAACCATTACATCAATACCTTTCATCCCTCCACTTAACCCTTTCACCGATCACTCAAATATCCCGGGATCGGACATTGATCACGACCGATTTGACCTTCGACCTTTTGACTTTTGAAAGTTAGATGATTCGAGGCATTTTAGCTGTAGGGATATTGTTATGAAATTTGAATAAAATTAAATAAAAAAACGATATGGTAAGTAATAATTTGAAAAATAATGTGTTTATAAAATATATGGGCAATGGGGCATGTATGTGTCAATTTGGACTATAGAAAAAGTGTAATAAAACTTAAATAAAGGTAAGGGGAAACTATTGCATTAATTTGCTAATTAGTCTTTGGTTATTGTAATAAAAAAAAACCAAAATGTGTGTCAAGGATAGATACAAGTTAATGTGAATTATATTATTTATTATCAGGCTCGGTTCGTATATAATAAGAATTGTGTACAAGCTATTTGAAAAACAGATTCATTTAGTACTGCAGTTGCTATCGACTATAGATCTAGACAAACTTTACTGCAGGTAACCCTGTCACTACCCAATAAATTCACGATACCCTGACCTCATCGATCACGTTCACTACAACCTCGAACGACGTGACCTTGACCCACAATCGAACCACATCCCTAACGATAAGTGAATGTTAAGTGATTTGAACTTAGACAAGTTTGTGAACAGAGGGTTAAATTGACCTTTGCGAGGTGAGGAGATAATTTATTAAAAGATAAGAAGTTCAGTTAAAACAGAAGAATATGATATAAACATTTAAGTATTAATTGTTTTTCTTTTACACTAACAAATTTTAAGATATTGCTTATAATGTATCCATTAATCATTGCACTAAAAATGCTCGTATGAAGGGCACCATATTTAATTTAAATATATAAAATGTATATTATTGTATAGATAAAATTTATAAAGGTTTCAAAAGAAAATTTAAATTTAAAGAGAGGTATGCCCGGATTGAGACAGGTGGCGTTCTTATGTCTCTGCCAACCCCTATGAGAGAAAGGCGTGACGATATGTATGTTTAGATAAAATTTCTAGTTGTAGTGCATTGGATCCTGTGTGATAGATGAATACACACACTATTTAGAGTACACATAAGTTATGGAGCGCCCTTTAAAGAGTACGTACAATACCCGTGGTGACATAACCAAATTATAATCATTATATTTATATATAAACTTTAGCACAAAATAGTACAGTGGTGGACTTAATGCCAGAGGCATTTTCTACCAGTCAGCCATTGGACAACTGAAACTGAAGTTATTTTTTCTGTCAGTGTAAAAGCGCTATAGGTACCTACCATTATTACACCTGTTAACAATCGCTATATCTAAAGTTTCATGTTTACTTATGGTCCTACTTATCTCAATTTAATTGACAGAATATAAGTCAAAGACAAAGTAAAAAAAAAAAAAAAACTTGATTTTATGCTCACTCAACGACTCTCAAAACTATTATTATTAATAAGGATGTAAATTAAATAAAAATTAAGAGTCGTTATGTATTTTGACAAACTACTAACAAAAAATATGAAATAGGTATACATCAGTTAAAAAAAATATCATCATCATCATCATCATCAGCCCGTATAACGTCCACTGCTGAACATGGACTTCCTCCCGAGGGAGGGCATTGCCATAGTCACCACGCTTGGCAGGCGGGTTGGTGACCGCAGTATAATGTTGTACCACACAAGGAAACGCTGCTGCCCGTTCCTTGATATACGGTAATTATAGATTATGTTATAACAATCGGGACCAACGGCTTAATGTGCATTCCGAGGCACGAAGGGTAGTCCCTCAACCAACCAGACCCGGAAAGAAATCTTAGAATTTACACAAAGATTTCTTGTCTGGTGTGGGGATCGAACCCACGACCTCCGAGATTTAAATAAAACTACTTTAATAGCCATAGATTGCTTTAAGCAACATTTCACATTTACAATATCAAATATATTTCGTAACAGAGATGTTAAACTGACTGCACAATATCAGCTTTCTACTCACAAAATGCCTGCAGCTTCGATTCCCGATGGAAAATAACTCCATAAGCAAGCTATATTATTACTGAGCACAATGTGATTACCCACCTGCGTCCCATCATCGATTGGCCATGGCGATCGAAGTTACAGTCAATAAAATTTATCCGATGGTGGCCCATTTCCTATGAAATCTTTAGTTATGTTGTCAGATTTAACCCCGAGGCGTTGAGGGTTAAGAAAGGACGATGACCTTTTTGTGAATGACTAATTAAACAGATGACCTTCGTGGCTTGCAGTTAAAGTCTCGGGTTCGATTCCCTTGCCGTAAAAATATATCTAAACTAAAAGTATGTTTATTTGACTACAAAAAAATATCAATAGCCTTCGTGGTGTAGCGGTGGCAGCCTCCGTAGCGGTATTTGGCTCGCTTTAAGTCGCGGAGGTCGTGGGTTCGATCTCGATTTGTGTAAATTCTAAGATTTCTGTCCGGGTTTGGTTGGTTGAGGGACTACCCTCCGTGCCTCACAAAGCACGTAAAGCCGTTGGTCCCGATTGTTATAACATCATCTATAACAAGCGTATATCAGGGAACGGGCAGCAGCGTTACCCTGTATATTATAACATAATACTGCGGTCACCAATCCACTACCAAGCGTAGTGACTATGGCAAAACCCCCCCCCCCGGAGGAGGCTCATATTCAGCAGTGGACGCTGTACGGGCTGATGATGTGGAGTAGCGGTATAAAGCTCGCCTTAAGTCTCGGAGGACAGAGGTTTGACTCCCATACTGGACTCTAAATATTTATGTTGTGTAAAGCTTCTGTGTTTATACTATTACCTACTGTAGAAAACTAAACTAACAACTTAACTAAAGCTAAAACAAACTTCGAATCCTAATCTCACGTGGCAGGTAAAGTACTTGATCTCGTTTACATTTGTAAAGTGTTAACTACCCTATTCAAATCTGGGACATTTGTCATAGTCACCACGCTTGGTAGGCGGGATTGGCGATCGTAACACATAGCCTTTTATTTTATAATAACGTTTCCACAGTAACGGAAGGTACACAGATGAACCAGTGTAATAAGTCTACTACACTGTCTTTTAAATCGTGAATTTAAAAGACACTGTAGTAGACTACTACTGCAGTGTACTAGAATAAGAAAAAAAAAAACAAAAATATATTGGAAGACTTCAAAATAATCAACTAAATACTTCATTATAACTATTAACTAAAGGTTAACCAAACTTTATATCCTAACCACACATGGCAGGTCAAGTCTTTGATCACGTTTACATGCAGGTATTAGATGTCATAGTGGGTATTTTTAACTAACCGCGGATAGATAATTAGTATTAACTAGACTATTAAACTCTGGACGTTACATTAGTATCGTAAGCACACATAACGACCATTGCTGAACATGGGCCTGCCTCGAAAAGAGGTTTGTCATAGTCACTACACTTGGCAGGCTGGTTGGTAATCGCAATACATAGTCTTTTATTACAGGTGAACCAGTTTAATAAGTCTACTACACTGTCTTTAAATCCATGATAAGAAAATACCTTAATATACTTGATAACACTAAAAGAGTCAACCAAATACTTAATTATAACATTTAACTAAAGATTAACCAAACTTTGAATCCTAACCACACATGGCAGGTCAAGTCTTTGATCACGTTCACATGTATTAGTTGTAATAGTGGGTATTGTTTAACTAACCGCGGATAGATAACTTTGCTGTGTCTGCCACGTATCGCCTTTGAGGAGATCTGCGGAGAAATATGGCTCCGGGGGTTAAGTAGAGTAAGAACGTATAGAGAAGGCTTTAAAAATAATTATTTTAAACTATCGCGCAGTTTCATCCTCCTATATCCTATTCCCATGGGAACCTCATCTTAAAATACATGATAATTGATGCGCCTTTTTGCCAATCGTTGACAGTTATTTCAAACTACTGACAGTTATGTCAAGTTTATTAGAAAAATGATATTTCATTTTATTTTTTTTATTTTATTTCTAATTTTCCTCTCAACTTTATTATGTTTTTCTTAGAATTAACTATTCTAAATCCGGCAATAATAAACACAACAAAAACATTATTGACGAAATAGGTCCACGTCCGCGTGATTCGATAACCAAGGGTATTTCACTTGGTTATCAATGCGGAATTGGTATAATGTATAATTTATAGAATCAGGCGTTCTTTACGGAAATCCATGAATGTAAATGAGAAACACAAAGTATCTTGTATTAATTCCGCTCACTTCAAAAGTAGTTATAGAAATATGGCTCTTTATTTTTTTTTATTTGTTAACTTCAAATTCAAAACACAACCACAAACTTTATTAAAAAATAAAACTATATTCGTCATTGAAAAATAAGGAAAAACTATACAAAGGCTACTTTTAAAACCGTGGTCGTAGCCCAATGGCTAGGGCGTCGGACTTGTGATCATGTGGTCGCCGGTTCGATCCCCACTCATTGCAGTACCGACGTGAATCCACTCGTAACACAAGCATTTAACCAAACAATCTGCTAGTGATATTGTAGAGGACCGGTTGGTGGTGTTCCTCCACAGAAAATGAAGATCTTCTTTGCCGGGCGAGGTGGTGTGCCCGGCGACCGACGGCCATTTGTTACTGTTCGGAACTTGTATATGTTCGAATTGGCTTGCGAACTTGTATTGCGCGATACAGGTTAGTTAGGTTGCTAGGTGGTAGATAGCGCTGCTCGTCTACAAGTAGTTTGTGTGCGGCTACTGTCGATGTCGCAACAATATTTAAAATTAATCGGCAAGGCAAGATCAATTACATATTGTAATGTATCCTTTAGTAAATCTTATTTTAGTTGAGCCTCCTCTATCCGTACTAATTCTATGCTCGTTTGATCTCAGCATTATGCTAAGTGATGTGTGCCTAACTTCTTTGTGAGCGGACATTGGATGATAGTTCGCATAACTTTATCTGTTCACGCGTTAACTACGCATGATTCGATACCAACAAATATATGAAAGAAAAGATAGTAAATTTATTGAAAACATTCATAAAAAGAACTGAAAGAAAAATATTAACAACACTAAAATAACGGCTTTGCGCGTGCCAAATTCCACATGTGCAGTTTTTAATTTAGATATTGTGTGCAATTTTAACCTTATAAAAACAAAGTTTCTCATATCAAAATTGAGTATCAATTTTTGTATTTTTATTAAGTGTTTAATATTGAGTCAAAATCTTTGCAGTATAGTTTTTTATATTAATTTTGAAGCAGTTAGGGCTTCGGACGGTCGCCGGTTCGAACCCCATTCATTGCACTACCGACGTGAACCTACTCGCAACACCAGCATTTTAGCTTAGCACGAGGGTTTAACAAGAATACTAGTACACTGCAAAACTCTGCTAGTAATCTTTAAAAAAATAAATAATTAATAAAACTTTTTGATGTTTCCCAAAACCTTTCCAATATCATATTATAGAACTTGACACGAACAGCGATGATAATACATACATCTGAAATAAAGAAAGTTTTCATGTCTTAAATTGTTTTATTTTATTTATTTGCTATGTATTTTATTATAATCTGCCTAATGTATAATGTATATGATGTGGGCAATTTAAAATCTGAATGTGAAGCTTTACATAAACCTGTTATCTACTAGTATAATTCTCGTTGTTGGATAACCTTTTTTTTTTGGGGAGAAGTTCTTTACTGCTTTTATTTTAAGTTTGAATTTTTATTACATATTACGTGGTATTACTATTAAAGTAACAAAATAAGTAGTTACAAAATTGGAGTACAATTCTACTTATGGTAGGAATTGGAGTAAAACGGACAAATGGGCTAGCAACGTAACAGAGTGGTGTCCTAGACAGTATAAAAGGAGGAAAGGAAGCCTGAGCCTTAGATGGGAAGATGACATTTAACGAGTAGCAGGCAATACGTGGATGCGAAAAGCACAAAACCGCTCATTGTGGCACACTCTAGAGGAGGCCTTTGCTGGAAAGCAAGACAATTTTTAAATACCGGTGTTAAAGAAATACGCAGCAATTAGAATAAAAAAAAATATACGTAGTAAAATAGGACAGTAGATTAAAATGCATATTTATTCAGTAAGATCCATAACATTGTTGAATAAAGGCTTTTATTATTATTATTATTAGGGACAAAATTAATAAAAAACAACAGAAGCTGTTTAACGTCTAATACTCAGTCATTAACGCGACTACCTACACTGAGGTAACCTATGTTATCAAATACCTAAAAGATAGGTATATACCTACATAACGCCAGACAAAGGTGGTCCAAGTTCGACCTGCAGAATATTTGACCTGCAGAATGTCTCATATGAGCTTATATTGGAATTTACTGAGGTGTACAAGTCCCAGGTGACCCAGGTTGGCCTAAGTTTTAGAGATGATGTAAAGTCGTTCGATTCAATTCCGGCATTTCTTGCTGTTGTTTATTTTCGGATCTGACTATCCTCCGTGCTTCGGAAAGGAAGTTAATCCATTGGTCCCAATTGTTATAATATCATCTGAACCACGGAACAGGCAGCAGTGTTTCCTTGTGTGTCACCCGACCGCCTGCTAAAAGTAGACTGTGGGATAATCTAACTAAAATCCTCCCTCAAGAGGTCCATGTTCAGCAGTGAACGTTATACGGGCTGTTGATAACAATATTTATTGATTTCTTTGCTAATATTTTCACATAACTTAATACAATACATAATTACCTACCTAAAGGGATATAATATACTTATTTGCTTTCCCAGTCGAGCAGCTTAATTATGGCACAATGCTATAATTAATGCAATGCTAGCTTTAGTTGTATTTTACGGTCTATATTCTATCTTCTTTAATCTATACTAATATATAAGAGTTTGTTTGTATGTTCGTTTGCTTGAACACGCTAATCTCAGGAACTAATTCGATTTGAAAAGTTCCCACGGGAACTGGAGTAACCTGGGTGAAACCGCGCGTGGATACTAGTAATTAAATTAAATATTTACTTACGTAGAATGAAACATTCATGCGAAATAATCTTTCTACCGAACCTCAAAAGACAAACCAAAATTTATCGATGTACATCCCAGAACTAGAAATTAACGTGGCCAGGGCCGCATTGCGGAGCACGAACAATTAGACCTCTTTGTCCGATATTCAATAGTGGAGTGCCGCCCTGTAATAACGCCTCTGCTGTTTTGAATGCAACGATAGTTTAGTGTGGATAAGACTCTGATAGTTTTTTTCTATTTATTTTAAATTGTTACATATGTCGGTCTTTGTTTCTAGGGGGTGGGTTCGTGTTAAGGTCTAGAAACGAAACGAAAATTACTTAACCTGTAAAGGTTCAGGAGCTCAAATGAGTATGCAAATTCAGGGCATACCGGACGTCCTCCAGTATCTATTACACCCATTTCAAACTTCTCTAGGTAAGCCCTCTCGGCTAACCCAGTGTAGCCCTCCAGATATCCAGGTTTCGTGGTATGATTTACAAAGGTGCCATAGCTATTGAGACGGATATCCCCAACGTGTGTATTGCATTACAAATGCATTGGGTATACCCACCGTGTATGGTATACACGCTGCGTATGCCCAATGCATTTTCCCCAGAAAAAGGTACGTGTAGAGTAAAATGAATTAAAAAACCCAGATGAAGGCACTCAGATGCATGGCTTTATAAGATCACGATTAAAACGATTATTTTTTAATGTATTGCGCCAACGCAAACCCTAAGATCTAAAGCATTAGACTGCACTCATAACTCAATATCCGATTTTTTGTGGGTTAACACACGAATGGCATCCAAATAAAAAGAAACTCTTGTTCGTGTTTGAGTACCTCAGAAATTTTCTCATCTTCCCTTGGGTCCCTTAGATATGACTCAGTTTTCTAGATCTAGACCGGTTAATACTGAACGTTGTCTATATATGAGTCAGTCGCTTTTAGACAATACTTGTTTTATATACGAAAACCTAAGTAAATAGATAGATCAAACATGACTACAAACTATTGGAGCAGAGTATACCTAAATTGCAGTCAATATTCAACTCATTTACTGAGAGCCAATTGATCAATATTCAAATAAAAATTTGTTTGGACACTTTCCAAATTCCAAATTATTTATTCCTAAGGAATTTTTTATCTGACGTTTAATAAATTGGGCTTAAAAGGGTAAAAATCTAGGCATATCCTCCATATTCTCACGTGCAGTTCCCCATTGGACAGTGCTGGGGGCACAAATCTAAGCTTTCGCACAATTTCCTAGCAGCGCACCTTTCTAGCTGCCGGCCGCTGTCGAACATCGTGCAGTTGTGTTCACTCTGAACATATATATGTTCATATATAAAGGTATAAGTATTTCTATTGTGTAGTCTAAAACGAGAATTGAACCACTTTTGTTTATAACTAGCTTTTAAGGTACTTGCTTCCTGCACGGGGTTTCATCCGCGTAGCTATCGTTCCCGTGGGAACATCATATACCTATCATCATCATCATCATCAGCCCATATAACTTCCACTGCTGAACATGACCCTCCTCCCGAGGGTGGGTATTTGCCATAGTCACCACGCTTGGCAGGCGGATTGGTGACCGCAGTATTATGTTGTACCACACAAGGAAACTCTGCTGCCCGTTCCTTGATATACGATTATTATAGATGATGTTATAATAATCAGGACCAACGGCTTAACGTGCTTTCCGAGGCACGGAAGGTAGTCCTCAACCAACCCGACCCGGAAAGAAAACTTTTAATTTACATAAAGATTTTTGTTCCGGCGTGGGGATCGAGCCCACGACCTCCGAGATCTAAAGCGAGCCAAATACCGCTACGCTACGGAGGTTCTCACGTCATACTAATATATAAAGCTGAAGAGTTTGTTGGTTTGTTTGAACGCGGTAACCTCAGAAATAATTGGTCCGATTTGAAAAATCTGATTTTTCAGGATCAGATAGCCAATTTATTGAGGAAGGCTTAACTTTTTATTTGGCCCATATTTTAATTTGTGTCCCCCAACCCGGGTCTCAACCCCGACACTTCGTTAGTTATGGTCGAATGTATTACTGGGTAAACGCGACAGTCTTATTTTTCCTTCGCCTATAATTTTATTCTCTATATCTAATTTATTTATTTATTAGGTCAATCAACGATTGTTAACGTTAAAATTAAGTCTAAACGAGTATTTTTGATTGTTATAACATCATCTATAATAATCGTATATCAAAGAACGGGCAGCATATGCCGTGTGGTTTCCGGCTTAGAATAGACCACCCCATGTCTTCCCATGGGTGTCGTCAAAGGCGACAAGGGACATATGGCTGATGGATGGGCGGCAGCATCTATTAGCTCAACATTGCATCTAACTGCGATCACCAATCCGTCTGCCAAGCGTGGTGATTATGGCAATATCCCTCTACGATCTATCTATCTGGCTTGCCAAGGTCTATTAAGAGGAGGCCCATGTTCAGCAGTGGACGTCAACGGGCTGTTGATGATGATGATGAAAGAACGGGCAGCAGCGGTTCCTTGTGTGGCACACCATTTGTGCAACATAATACTGCGGTCACCAACCCGCCTGCCAAGTGTGGTGACTATGGCAAATACCCTCCGTCGGGAGGAGGCCGTTACACGGGCTGATGATGATGATGATGAGACGAGTATACAAAATTTTCTTACTTACACTTTAACAATCTCTTACAGGTTAACACTACAAGCATTATACCTTACTAGCGACCCGCCCCGGCTTCGCACGGATACAATACTGATACTATAATAATACTACAGAATGTCTTTAAACCTCTAACAAAACGGGCGAAATTCAGTCAAAACAAAGAGAAACAAATTAATATAGGTACCTACTAAAACTCAATGAAATAAGTAGGTGGGTTTGCCCAATAATTCTTAAAGATCGAGCGCGCATAATCGCATTCGGCCTAACTCACTCGCTGCGCTGCGAAAACACGCGCTGTTATTTTGCGATAACTTTTAAGTTATTCATTTAAAGTATAGTGTAGGGGTAAAATAATCTGCATGAAACTATGTCATTATGTCACCGGAAAATAATACGAATCGTAAGTTCGATCGATTTAAGATCAACATTCGTACTACTCATATTGTTAAATTTAGTTGCCAGTGAACGCGCATAATTATTATATTATTTACTTAATTATTATGATACACACACTTTAATAAGTCTTGTTGAATTTCATAAGTTTAGATTTAGGTTATTTTTTTTAACTACCCGAAACCTCTAGTTTATTAACTACTAGCTTCCCGCGCGCGGTTTTACCCGCGTAGCTCCCGTACCCGTGGGAACTTCGTAATAAAATATAGCCTATAATCTTCCTCGATAAATGGACTATCCAACACTGAAAGATTTTTTGAAATCGGACAGGTAGTTCCTGAGATTAGCGAGTTCAAACAAACAAACAATGCAGCTTTATAATATTAGTATAGATATAGAAAGATGATCAACTTGCGATACTTATTATTTCTCGGTGACATACATACATATTCTCCATAACAACTTTTTGCAATGCAAACCTTTCCTCTTCTTCAAAACAAACATCACTGATGAACAATATTTCCCTCAAATCATGTTGAAAATGATCTCCAAATAAACGGCGGTATATAAAATATGTAGGCATCGTGTGTGGCCATTAAAACCGCGTATCTGCGGGCTCCCGGTGCGACGTAGCGATTTATTTTAACACATTTTGTTTATAAATGATATAATGCGATACTGCGCGCGTTACGCCACAGAAAAGCGTCTTTGTAACGAAACGTTCGGGAATTGTATAGAGTTGATGGTACCGTATTAGTTTTTCTCACTACCTATTGATACAGAGAGGGATTGGCCTTATCATAGCCTAGCCTGGCTCACGACAATGAGGACTTAATAATGCTGGAGCCCTGCTAGCCTGAATGTTCGGTGAAGAAGCAAAAGCCTCGTTGCTGGCTATTAAAGTGATATAATAAGACGATAAACTATACAATAAGCTTTAATTCACTTTAATATAAGCCATACATTTTATAACAGTGAGGTTTGAAGATAGAATAAACTATTTAAAATAAAGAATACCTATATCAAAACCACAGCATTTCTCAAAGGAGACCGATACACGTCAAATAATGATTGTTCAAAAAAAAATAGAGGATAAAGGAAAATTTCAGCTTTGTCTATCAAGTAAAGTCGCCCAGGAATCAGAAATACAGTACGCAATGTTAGTAGGCTGATTCCATTAGTCTTAAAAAAAACTATTTTCTTTTCTCCAGCACTAGTATATTTAGTTAAAGCTCGGAATATCCGCAGAAGAACAAAGGTTGCAAACATAGCTCAACACATAAGCAAGCTTTAACGGCAATGGGCAGGGCAAATAGCTTGAAAAACTGATAGCTGATGGGGCAGAAAGGTTTGCGAGTGGAGACCACAAACGTGGGACGAACACCTGCGACCAACGACCTAATAATAGTCGCAGGGAGTCGGTGGATGCAAGCCGCTAGCAATCTTTCCTGCTGGAAATCAATGACAAAGGCTTATGTTCAGCAGTGGAAGACCACAGGCTTAAATATCAAGGTATTTTATTACTATTATATCTTCTTCTTCCTGCCCTTGTCCCATGTTACTTGGGGTCGGCGCAACACGTTTTTTTCTTCCATTCTCCTCTGTCAGCCGTCACGCTATCATTTACTTCTTTATCTTTCATATCATTCCTCACACAGTCCATCCATCGTTTCTTTGGTCTTCCTCTCCCTCTCCATCCATCAACGTTTATATTCATCACTCTTTTAGTCACATGCGATTCGTCCCTCCTCATGACATGTCCATACCAAGACAGTCGATTCCCTTTCAACTTTTCTGCAACTGGCGCAACTTTTAAACTTCCTCTAATATACTCGTTCCTTACCTTATCCATTCTTGTCACGCCACACATCCACCTCAACATTCTCATCTCCGCTACGTGCAATCTTTTTTCATCCATCTTCTTCACAGCCCAGCATTCCGATCCATACAGTACGACAGGTCTAATCACGGATTTGTAAATTTTCCCCTTTAACTTGAGTGGCATCCGTGGGTCGCAAGTTGTTCCAGTGACCTGTCGCCATTTCATCCATCCTGAGTTGATCCGATGCGTTATGTCTCGGTCTACTTCGCCATCCCCTTGGACAAGCGACCCGAGGTACCGAAAATCGGAACAGATTGGTATGGGCGTTCCAGCATGAGTTATTACTATTATATATTACTATTATATTTATATTAACACATTTTTTTCTAAATTTCTTTGACTTTGCACAGAGAGAGTTTGTAACTAGAATTAACAAAAATTTGGTAAATATGCTTCACTTTTGTGTAATATTAATATAATTTGTATATTATTAAATATCCGCGTATGAAAAAGCACAATAAGCCAATGGTCCCGAGTGTCACATCATAATTTTTTTAAATAATTTTCTTAGCCTGAAGGCTTTTGTTACTTCACAGGATATACAGGCGAACAGCGCTCTAGCCTAAACACATTATTTTAAAACTACAAAATAAGCAACCAGTGTAAGTAGGCGCCCTTTTCGGACCTCGGCTCAGGACGGTCGCTAGCGAGGGTAATCATCTGTGACAATCATATACAGGGAAACAGGCAGCAGTGTTTAGCAACCCTAGCATGATAACTAAGTCAACACCCACTTCCATAGAGGCACATAGTAATGAACGTTATATGAGCTGAATGATGATGATGATGATGACAAAAACGCAGAGTAGTTTTCTAACGTGAGTAGTTAGTTTGTTATTTTTTTATGTTTATTTTATTTCTTTGAGCGGTATCATCCACTCTATGAAGATCTCTACATATGGGGCGCTAAGATCGCTCACGTACATTTTCTAGCACTCCGCTTTATGTAGGGCATTTATTCTTAGAGTAAACCCCCTGGGGTGGCTACCCCTTGCTTTGTATACATTTTATCATCGTGTATTGATGTTTTATTCGCGAGGTTTTCATTTGTAATTGTGTGGAGAAGGGGTGTGGACTGATTAGTTGGAAAGAAAAGATCCTGTTTGCTTTATCACCATTAGTTTTGAGGTTTAAAGTCAGTTACTGATGTAGGTATAATATAGTTATATTAAAGGTATAGTTGGTAAGGGAATATTCCTCTTTTAGCACCAATTTTTTGAGCACCAATGGTAAGCTCCACAACTATTCCTATTTAAATATACCTAACATGGGTGCTTAAGCCATTAGTGCTCAAAAAAATTGGTGCTGTACAGTGGAATGCTCCCGCGTAAATGGAGTTGCTAATTAGGTGTAATTTCACATGTCAAGAAATACGCGCTAATGTGGGGTCAGCCTTACCGTTAGATCTCGAAGTTTTTACTTCATAAATACTCAAATTACTAGTTTTTAAGTTGCTTTTTTAAGTTGAGTACAATCTTTTTTGGTAAATAAATTATTATTATATTCTCTATGACATCTTACTTTGTTCTTTAAATTTTTAAGAAGATTCAAAACATTTTTGAATATAGTTTTTTTACATTTAACTAAAGTATGTAGGTACCATTTTGTTCGATAACTTTTTGCCATCTTGTAGGTAGGGACATGATCCCATTGCTATAGAAATTTTTGTTTTTGGCAAAACGACAAGTGGTTTTGGCAGTCCTCTCGTGTTGTTAACCTGATACTGCCTAAAGAATTCTGGAGAGACCGAAACAGATGGAAATCTGAAGGTGCAAGGTCAGGACTATACGGCGGATGCATCAACACCTCCCAGCCAAACTCTCTTATTTTTTGCTGAGTGGCTAAAGATGTATGAGGTCTAGCGTTATCATGATGAAAAACCAGACCCCTTCTGTTGATTAATTCCTGCCGCTTTCTCTCAACTTCTTGCTTTAATCTCATCAGTTATTCGCAATAGAGTTCAAAATCGATGGTCCTGCCTGGTGGTAACAGCTCATAATGAATAATGACCTTCCAATCCCACCACACACACAGCATCACCTTGTTGCGAGTTAACCCGGGTTTCGCCACAGTCTGTGAAGCCTGACCGGTCTTCGACCACGACCTTTTTCACATGTTCTTGTCGTACGTGATCCACTTTTCATCACCATTTATCAGCTTCTTCAAAAATGGTTCGGTTTCATTACATCGTAATAAAGAATCACAAATGAGTACACGGTTCATTAGGTTTCTTTCAGTGAGCTCGTGAGGTACCCAAATATCGAGCTTTATTGTGGGCCCAGTTTTTTTCAAATGCGCCAAAACTGTTTTGTGGTCAATTTCTAGTTCTTCAGCTACGTCGTAACTATTGATATGCCGATCTTGCCCCAACATTTTCAAAAGTGGCATCCATTTTATCCGTAATAGGGCGACAAGAGCGACGTGCATCTTTGACATCAACATTTCCGGATTGAAAAAGCTTAAACCAAATTTGTGCTACTCTCACAGACACTGCTCTAGGTTCTTAAACATCATAATTTTTTTTCGCGGCTTGCGTTGCATTTTTACCTTTTTCGTAGTAAAAATTTAAAATGTATCGAATTTCTTCATTAGATTCACTCATCTTGACAGTACGAAAAACAAATGAAAATCACACATTTTCCTAATTTGAATTTGGAATTATGTTCTTTAAAATTTAAACTTTAAATGATACCAAAACCAGCCAGATACAAATAGTGTAGCCAAAGAGATTTTATTACAAGTTCATACATACTATAATGCGAAAAGACTTTTTCCCAACCTAATATGTAGGTACTGTATAAGTTTATAAGACATTTTTGTAGTTAGTATTTACAGATGTGTAGTCACTGAAAAATGTCTCAAGGTATTGTAATTCTCAATGCTGAAGCGCCATGTTTCCGATATTATGAAGTTTGAATAAAAAAGTAATCTTTGTTCCAATTAAAACACACAACACTTAAGCCTGCTAATACAGATAACAGTTATTAAACATTATTTCAATAATATTCCTGCAAAACAATATATTTCTTACACACGCGTCTATAGACAAAGCAATCTTAACCCTTACAATGCTAAGGGGGCACAATATACCCTCGCGAGGTGGTGATTTATCAAAGTATTTCTCACCTAATAAATAACGCACATATTCACATTATATTTGTATGAAACAAGTAATATTTTAACGTAGGTTTAGATGTTGATCGAAATTGTTTGGGGAATTCTTAATGTGTTTAATAGTAGCTCTGCATAGCTGATATTCCCGTGGGAACATAGTCGTATAGTCTTCCCCTATAAACACTGGGCTATTTAACGCTGAAAGAATGTTTCAAATTAGACTAGTAGTTTCTAAGATTATCGCGTTCAGGCAAACAAACCAGCTTTTCAGCTTTATATATTAGTATAAGATAATCATGTACTTGTGGTTTCCGGCTTAGAATATACTTCCCCATATCTTTGATAAAAATGAAATTATAATTATAATATGCTATAGCACACAGGTATTAACCCGATATATTACCCGACGTTTCGATCAAGTTACATTGATCGTGGTCGCGGGTAGACTGGCTCGGCGGTGTCGCTCCGTAACGTCGGGTAATATAAAAAAGGTAATTTATCGCGTTAATACCTGTGTGCTATATATTATAATTATAATTTCATTTTTACGTTAAGAAACGTCGTTTTTATTGAGTCGGTCATGACAGTCGGTAATCGGTCATAAACGAAATCGTGCTTTCCACGCCATCTATTTACGTTATTTTAGTTTGTGATTCAGTATTTTTTTTTATATGTAAAACTCAATATAAAGAATAATACATTTTCCTCTATTTACCCTTTTCCAAAGCTCAATATCACTCCACTGTATTAATCCTATTGAAGATTTATACGAACAATACTTCCCGCTATTTTAGTATTATGCCAATGAAGCATATCCGCGACAGTTCTGCATACCTTAGGGGGACCAAAAAAATATTTATCTTAATCAAAACCAACATAAAATGATCCATCTACCAATTTTTTCTACTCGCATCCTAAGGTAACGTAACACTGGTTGTTGAATAGTCGCATACCATTTGGTATTATGTCATAAATCATAATATTGGAATATTTTTGAGGCATGATATGAAGTTGGTATATTGTGCCCTTATTGAAACTTACTGTGACAAATGATGGTGCGTTTAAGGGTTAGTATTTTTCGATATTAAATTATGGTGTTTTGGGATTTTTTAATATTGGAATATATCATGTAATGGATGAAACGTCAGAGGAAGATAACTAAGTTACAAGTCAATAACCGTGTGGTTTCCAACTAAGAAACAGATCACCGCATAACTTCGTAGACAACTTCCGTAGCGTAGCGGTATTTGGCTCGCCTTGAATCTCGGAGGTCGTGGGTTCGATCCCCATGCCGGACAGATAATCTTTGTGTAAACTCTAAGATTTCTTTCCGGGTCTGGTTGGTTGAGGGACTACCCTCCGTAACTCGGAAAGTACGTTAAGCCGATGGTCCCGATTGTTATAACATCATCTATAATAATCGTACTTATATCAAGGAACAGGCAGCCGAGTTTAATTGTGTGGTACAACATAATACTGAGGTCACCAACCCGCCTGTCAAACGTGGTGACTATGGCAACTACCCTCTCTCGGGAGGAGACCCATGTTCAGCAGTGGACGTTATACGGGCTGATGATGATGATGATGAATGATGACGTATTTACAGTCTTTATAACATCGTAGCACATCTAATTGCTTGTTAAAACATTAAAATCACACGTAATTCCCTGAACCGATCGCCATTATTCAATTCGAAAATGGCGGCATTGTTAGGGGAAGACAAACGTCTGTAAAATTCAGTGTAAGTGTTAAATCAGTCGAGTAATAAGCTCAAATATTTGGACGAGCAACCGAACAAAGAAAACAGCGGTAAGTCCGTATTGTCAGAGAGGAAATCGCGGTACTAAAATGGAGCATGACAGTTTGATGCGAGGGTAATTAAATATTGTCAGTTCCGGCTTAGAATAAGTACACCACCCCATATCTTCCCATGGGTGTCGTAAGAGGTGGCTAAGGGACAAATACCTGATGGATGGGCAGCAGCATATCACAGCTCAATGTTGTGTATCTTATGTATGTACTGCGATGATTAATCCGCCTGCCAATCGTGGTGATTATGGCAATAGCCTGAACTTTTTTTTGTCAAGGGGAACTTAATTTACGCATTCCCACCACCGCTGCAGCGTATTCTCGCGCTGGCGGTAGGATATGTGGGACTCGCCCTCTCCATAGCGGTGGAATGCTAACTCATACCACGAGGAGAGGACCCTACACCACTAAAACCCCCGGACACTCAATAGGAGTGTTCTGCAGTGGACGTTAACGGGCTAATGAAAGTAAAGTCATTAAATATTAGGTTGTTAGTTTTGTTCGGATTAATGATCTATACTAATATTGTAACGAGGAAAGATTTGATTATTTGTTTGTTTGTTTGCATTGCAGATCTGGACCGATTTTTAAAATTCTTAGCTTTCTGTCAGTGAAAATCCAGTCAAAACAGGTCCAGGCGTTACTAAAATTAGCCGGAAAAAGCAGACCCACAGAGAAATAGACAGACATACAAAGTTCTTTTCAATTCTATGTTACTATGATTTAAAACCTTTATTCTTCTTAAATTTGCTCAAATAAGTAACAGCCTTCATAAAATATTAACTGGTATTACAAAAGCGCGGTCTTAGCGGCCCCGATAACAAGAGGGGTAGAACCGTAAAACCGAAGATACCCATGTTTGTTCAGCGCTTTCTTAACAAGACGCGCGCAAACAGTTTGACTAATCACTTGTAACTTGGTCTGCCTTGTTGGTCTACCGGTAATATCCGATCGTAACTTGCAAGTTCCCGGATTGGATAAAAATTGTGGCACTAGACATTATATATATTTTTTAATGACAACTCCTGCAATGGGATAATTAATCCCTGTGTCGCGAAATATATTGTGATACTATAAAAGGTTTTTTACTCTTCTGAAACGTTACTATTTTAGACATAAGACAAACTGTCAATTAATAACGCGATTACTTTTAACTAACCTTCATTATTTCGCTTGCGTTTAAGTCAAGATTCATCTATACTAATACGCGTACCGCTGCTCCAGTGGGTCGGAGCGTGAATTTTTGTAGCCTATATGTTAATCGAGATTATTAACTAACTCCGTGCAAAGTTTCAGCGAAATCCATTCAGTAGTTTTTACGTGAAAGAGTAACAAACATCCATCCATCCATACTAACAAACTTTCGCGTTTATAATATTAAAAGGATTATAGATAAGGCATTGCGATATGTATTATTAAAACCTAATAACTATACACACGTTACTCCCACACAGATGAGTTGAATTATCTGTAGTACTAACTAAAATAACATCAACACCAAACTCAAGTAGCTAACTAGTAAACTATGTTTAATGAAGTGATGTTCACATACAATCGATAGTTAATGCATAATATATGTGTACAACCGAAGGGTCGGAGCTTCGGGAAAGATTAAACATTTCGCGCGAGCACTATTAATCAGATCGCCGATTGCACTGACTAAACGTTGATAGTGTGGGTCGATAGTTCGATATAGTATCGATAGTTTTGTTAAAGATTTGACGTTTTGAAACTTGTATCTTAGATTTTTTATAACTTACATTTTAACGCTTGCATTTATTATGAATTTGATGTTATATACATTTTAATTAAAGACATGTAAAGTCATTTAAAAACTTTGGTCATATTCACTTACTAAAATTTTATAATTAAAGAAGAAACTGTAAATTACAACGATTTATTAAGCAGAATGCTGTTAATAAGTAGAATCGAGGTCCAAATATTAAAGTATATATGTTGTTATAAAAAAAGGTATGATTCCTTTACTTTTTTAGTAAGCAAAAGTATTCAAATTTTTTTTTTTTAAGATAACTTTATTGTTATAAATCTGTCATAACGTATTACTATAATTATGATGTATTTCTGTGTGTGTATAAGTTCAATGTTACTGTAACCGTACAAAACAAATGTGAAAATTATAAAAATCATAGTCAAATTTTCCATCCGGAATCGCACATGCTTTTCATGGCATACTTTACTTATTAAACTCTTATACCAATTTGGGTACCTTAATTGTGTAGTCTAATGTATCTACACCAAATTTTATCGATAATTTCCCTTGCCCATCACTACATCAAACCCAAAGGGATCACAACGCCGCCCGGTTAGTGTGAACTAAATGAATCATTAATAATGCAAAGTTAACGCTCCGATCCCGCAACCATCGATGTCGAGACACTAGTAGGTACAACACTTGGAGGTACAACACTAGCAGTTTAATTTCGCTCATTATTTATTGGCATTACAAGGTGTTGAGTGTGAGAAGGATTTTAATTATGGATTGGAAAGGGGTAAGGTGTAGTTCTTTGGTTTAAGTTTTGGTTATGGTTATTGGTATAATGGTTAATGGTGCCGTGTGGTTTCCGGCTTAGAATAGACCACCCCATGTCCTCCCATGGGTGTCGTACAAGGCGACTAAGGGACATATGGCTGATGGATAGGCAGCAGCATCTATTAGCTCAAGGTTTACATCTTACTACGATCACCAATCCGTCTGCCAAGCGTGGTGATTATGGCAATATCCCTCTACGATCCTGGCTTGCCAAGTTACGTAAGAGGAGGCCCATGTTCAGCAGTGGACGTAAACGGGCTGTTGATGATTGGTATAATGTTTAATAGATTTACTAGTTTTTTTTTTGCGAATTTGACACGGTTTTTTTCCTTTCCCAAGATTAAGTTTACTTGTGTACTAAATTTCATCAAAATTATCATAGTAGTTTTGAGATTTAGATATGAAATCGTAACATACATCGGCGTGTATAATATAAGTTAGAAAGGAGAGAGAAAGCAATATTTTACATATAAAAAAAAATATAGCATCTGCAGTAAGGATATTTTTTTTTACGTATAAAGAAAAGCCGTGGGGTACCGGCATAGAATGTTACCTCCCCATTTCTACTCGTGGGTGTCGTAAAAGGCGACTAAGAGAAATTCCAGGGAACGGGCAGCAGCGTTTCCTGTGATAATCAAATCCAAAGAACTCCACTGCGCTCGCCAACCCGCCTGCCAAGCGTGGCGAGTATTGGCAAAACACCCCTCATGGTGACACATACCAAGATCAGGCCCCTAGTCCCCGGCCGCCCCGCTAGTCCTGGCCACGGTACCAGCCATGGTAACGGCGGGGCAGGGGGTGCTAAGAATCTCCGGAAGAGATCCGGGTACCACCCCACACGACAACTGGCCCTGGTAACACACAACACACGCACTCTGAGGACAGACGAGAGGATCGTAGAGCTGGAAGAGGAATTGGACAAGTTGCGCTGGGATATAGTGGGTTTGTCAGAAGTCCGAAGAGCGGGACAGGACACGATGACCCTGAATTCCGGCAACTTGTTCTTCTACCGGGAGGGCGAACAGCGGTCTCAAGGTGGTGTAGGGTTTATCGTCCGCAAGTCCCTCATTAACAATTTGGTGGCCGTCGACAGTGTGTCGAGCAGGGTAGCGTACCTTATACTCAGAATATCTAAAAGATATTCCATGAAGGTTATACAGGTTTACGCACCGACCTCAACACACTCGGACGAAGAAGTGGAAGCTATGTATGAGGATATTAGTAAAGCCATACATAGCTCCAAGACCCACTACACCGTTGTTATGGGGGATTTCAACGCTAAACTGGGTAAACGAGGCGATGATGAGATGAGAGTGGGGTTGCATGGATATGGGCAACGGAACCGAAGGGGTCAGAGGTTGGCTGATTTCCTGGAGAAAGAGGGACTCTATATGATGAACTCTTTCTTCCAGAAGCCACCTCACAGGAAATGGACCTGGATGGGCCCTGATGGTTCCACAAAAAATGAGATTGACTTCATCATGACAACCAAAAGACAAATATTTAATGATGTCTCTGTGATTCACAGGGTTAAAACCGGAAGTGATCACCGAATAGTTAGAGGCACGTTAAATATTAATGTCAAATTGGAACGATCCCGTCTGATGAAGTCTACGCTCCGACCTTCAAAAGCACACATCCAAAACCCCGAGAGCTTTCAGATCGAACTAAGTAATCGCTTCGAATGTCTAGATAGCTGCGAATCTGTGGACGATCTCAGCAGCGGGCTGGTAGACACTGTGCATACGGTGGGGCTTAAATATTTTAAACCCCACCCTAGCAATAGACCTCAGAAACTATCCACTAATACCCGGGACCTCATGGCTAAACGATGTACGATGATGCTGCAGACTCCAGACGATGCGGAGTCATTTAGGCAGCTCAATAGACATATCTTAACGTCATTGCGACACGACATTCGCTCCTATAATACAAAATGTATTAAGGAGACGATAGAGCGAAACCAAGGCTCCAAAGTGTTCGCAAGAGACACCTCTATTGGGCAAAGCCAGTTGACAAAGCTGAAGAAGGAAGATGGGGTAGTGACGTCGAGTAAGCCAGAGGTTTTACGGGAGATAGAGAGGTTCTAAATCAGCTGTATGCCTCAACAGTCAAGCCCGCTAACAGCCAAGCCAAAGACCCCAGAGCAAGGCTCACCCGACACAATACCGAAGATCTCCCGGACATCAGCCTATACGAGATTAGGATGGCCCTTAAACAGCTTAAAAACAACAAGGCGCCAGGTGATGACGGAATCACATCTGAGCTTCTGAATGCGGGTGGAACACCGATACTTAAAGTCCTTCAGAAGCTCTTTAACTCCGTCTTACTCGAGGGACAAACGCCAGAATCATGGAGCAGAGGTGTGGTGGTTCTGTTCTTCAAAAAAGGTGACAAAACCATGTTGAAGAATTATAGACCCATCACATTGCTGAGCCATGTTTATAAGCTGTTCTCGAGGGTCGTCACAAATCGTCTCGAACACAGGCTCGATGACTTCCAGCCTCCCGAACAAGCCGGCTTCCGAAAAGGCTTTAGTACCATAGACCACATACATACGCTGCGGCAGATTATACAGAAGACCGAGGAGTATAATCAGCCCCTATGCTTGGCGTTTGTGGACTATGAAAAAGCCTTTGATTCGGTCGAAACTTGGGCGGTTCTAAGGTCTCTTCAGCGGTGTCGTATCGACTATCGGTACATTGAAGTGCTGAAGTGCTTGTACAAAAACGCCACCATGTCGGTCCGAGTACAGGGCCAATGTACGAAGGCAATCCCGCTACGGAGGCCGCTGGAGGTCCCTGGAACGATGCTCAATGACCTCGATGGAGTTTCTCAACAAGTTGGGCTTAGAATGAACATGGGCAAGACGAAAGTCATGCATAACGCCCATGTAGTGCCCAACTCTATAACCGTTGGGAACTCCATTCTCGAAGTTGTGACCGAATACATATATCTAGGTCAAACGATCCAACTAGGTAGGACCAACTTAGAGAAAGAGGTCAATCGTCGAATCCGACTCGGCTGGGCAGCGTTTGGGAAGCTTCGAGAGATCTTCTCGTCCAAAATACCTCAGTGCCTGAAGACCAAAGTCTTTAATCAATGTGTGTTACCAGTGATGACATATGGATCTGAGACGTGGTCTCTTACTGTGTGCCTCATAAGAAAGCTCAAAGTCGCTCAGCGAGCTATGGAAAGAGCTATGCTCGGCGTTTCCCTGCGTGATCGAATCAGAAATGAAGAGATCCGCAGGAGAACGAAGGTCACTGACATAGCTCAACGGATAAGCAAGCTAAAGTGGCAATGGGCAGGACACATAGCTCGAAGAACTGACGGCCGATGGAGCAAAAAGGTTCTCGAGTGGAGACCACGTACTGGCAAGCGCAGCGTAGGACGACCGCCTGCACGATGGACCGACGACCTCATAAAGGTCGCAGGAAGTCGGTGGATGCAGGACGCTAGCGATCGTTCCCGCTGGAAATCGATGGGGGAGGCCTATGTTCAGCAGTGGACTACAACAGGCTGGTGATGATGATGATGATAAAGAAAAATCTGCAGTTAGGTTTTTTTTTTTTTTGAGGAAGTACTTGTCTATTTATTGAATGGCAAAGTATTTTTTTTTTTTGGTAAGACCCATTGTTAAATCTTGTTCATAATATGTGAAAATTGTGTTTGAAATCTATATTTTCAGGTTTAAAAAAATAAAATGATCAAAAAATCTACCATAAGTAGTTACTTTATAATTAACGCAACTACGACGTAGCACGTAGCAAATGTGACGTAGTTCTACGTAGAAGCGTAGTATGGTGGGTAGTGTAGTTTGAATAGCTAGTAAAAAAATCTACTTTCGATTGCAAGTTAATTTTCTCGAGTCAGGTGAAGATATTGCAATATTATCCATGTATTATCCGGTATTGTTGGTATAATTGTCGGCACTGCACCTGATCTCGCACCTGTCTTCTTAGTAAATCTCATTGGATTTTGAGAGTGAACGGAATCGAAAGTGTTTCACGCACACACTTCCTTACTTTAATATGTCTTACGCTGGCTAAGAATTTCGAAACTCAAAAAAGAAATAAAAAGGAATAGAGAGTCTACCCGAGTTTTGCGTATCCACTTATACACTACTAGCGACCCGCCCCGGCTCCGCACAGGTACAATGCTGATGCATTATACATATAAACCTTCCTCTTGAATTCCTCTATCTATTAAAAAAAACCGCATCGAAATCCGTTGCGTAGTTTTAAAGATTTAAGCATACTATGCAGTGTTAATATGGCAAATTTCTACAAAGTTTGTCTGCTGTTTCTGTAATCGGTCAGTACGATTATACTTAATATTATAAAGTTCGATTGTTTATTAGTTTGTCGCGGAAATCTCAAAAACGAATGTAAAAAAAATCATTAACCATTAGAAAGCTACTTCATCTACGAGTAAAATAAACTATATTTAGTGATGAAATTCTTACGAATACGTATAGTAATCCATACGTACAAATTTACATAACAACTTCAATCCAACATCACCCCTCCCTACTCCCAACTCCCAAGTAGTTGCCAGTTCCTCAAGATACCCTCACATACACCCCAATAAATATATGAATACAATACAATTTCGTCACAAACAAAGACGGTTACCACTGACCACTGCGACCACCCCTGACAGGCATTTTGAAAAGGGCTCGGACATTGCAGGGCTGCCAAATATTTACCCAATAAATTCTTGCCGACATTTTTTTTTCGACAGATATAAATGGTTTTTTAAACCCTTTAAGGGTATTTGATGGCGGTTTGAGGTTTTTTCGTTTATGGTGTTAGCTGACAAACCGGTAAATACTCGTGGTTATATTGACAGTTTCATTTAAGATACCTTTTGGAATTTGGGATCGGGAATTGAATTAGTGTGCGATGTTAATTGAATGTTGATATAACTTTTTATTTAAGATTACTTTAGAGTTCTTGCACACATTTAAAATGCTTGTATAACGAATACGGTAGTGCAATGGATGGGGATCGAACTGGCGACCACATTATCACAAGTCCGACGCCCTAGCCATTGGGCTGCCGCCGCTTAAAAGTTGAATAAGATGTTGGTATATCTTATTCAACTCTATAATGTAAACTATTTTATTTGTATACTTTTAATATATTATTTACCTCTTAAATTTGAATATTAAGTTGAATTAAAATCCACACCGTAAGTTTTAGAGTGAAATGATCTATTTTTCGTTGTACAATAGATCTATGTATATACGTTTTCAATAACAAGAAAAAATATAATTGGTATAAAGACACGACCGGTGAAATATTAGGCACAGGACTGAGAGCTTAACGTTTCATCCGTGCTTCAGGAAGCACGGATGAAACGTTAAGCAAAACACCACTACCTTCCAGACTTCGAGCTGGCATTTAGAATTTTTTAAATAGAATATATTTCTAGTAACATAATTTTTTGCATTACATTATCGTTATTCATTAGGTGGGAGTAAACTGTTATTTATAATTATTTTTCTAAAACGGTTCATGAAAAAGGAATCCTTTATTTTTATTTTTTGCATGCCTATGTTTTAGGGTAGATTGTATAAGGAACAACGTTTTTTGTAAAAGAAACTGTATCTTGAATAAGTTTTATCTTATTTTATCTTATCTTAACTTGCTTCATCAGGGGATTAAATCTGGAACCTAGCTAATTACTGCTACACTAACAAGTAATAAGTATACAATTTATTGTCTTCAAAATATTCCAGTCCTGCCAACCCTACAAAACTACAAGTCATCAACAGATGACAAACGTTCAAAAACCGGACGCGTGAAAACGTGAGGTCCGATACAGTGTGACGTCATGCAAATGGCCGCCATATCTGATATCGAAGTAGGGCACCTACGCCTTGGTTGATAAGAGGTCTTTGAAGGAACAATTCGAGGGAATTGGATGTGCCAATAGTATATTGTGTACATATTATATAGGATTCTTGATTTACAAGTTATTTTCATCATCGGCCACTGCGGAACATACCTCTCAAGAAGAGGTCTTGCCGTAGTCAACACGCTTGGTAGGCGGGTTGTTGCCTACAGTATTTTGTTAAGCCTAGGTATTTTGTTACCTGGTATATGATTTTCAAAGATATAATGACAATCTGTACCGAGCTTTTCGAGGCACGGAGGGTAGTCCCACAATCAACCAAATCCGAAAAAAAATGAGATTTTACACAAAGATTTTTATACGGCGTGGGGACATAACCCAAGTATAAATAAATTAAAAAAAAAAATTATGCATACAGGCTGAACATATGGCCATCAGCTCGTTTATGTCCAATGCTTATTACCATAATCACCGAGCTTGGCAAATGGATTGGTAATCGCAGTAAGATGGTTAGTAATCTTGAGCTGACAGATGTCGCTTAGACGGAATCAGAAGACATGGTGTGGTCATCTATGCCGACATCTATGCCGAAACCCACACGGCATGGCCACCTAACCTACGACCTACTCCCTAATCCTCCCGAGTAAAAATAACAAACATCTATCAATCATATGCCGCGCACATAATCCCCTAACCCTTCTACTGTCCATCGCACATCATTTATAACTGGGATTCTACGAGGAGCCGTTTCCTTGATATCTCTTATTTATTGTCAAAATGCCAGCGGGTTGCGAACACTATTTGTCATTGACAAAGCTTTTTGGATGCTACATACACGTATTGGCTGGTTAGATGTTGGTAACAAACCATTGGGATGATATTCGAAATTGAAACTTGAGAATAGTGATATAGGATTCAATTTGGATTGGAAAGAAATTAACAATTGGCCAGTGCAAGATTAAGTTGATTGTGTGTAATAGGGATATAGACATTGCTAATATGATAAGGTTATTTTGATATTTAAAATGAATAATATGAAGGTTTAGTTTGTAATTAGAGTATTTTTTTATTATTTTGGTAAAGTATAGTAGTACCTACTTAGTTTGATAAGAAAAACTGAGATTTTGATGAGAGAAAAGTGATTCCAAAAGTTATATATGAGAAACGTCTTCAATTCTCAGATAACAATTATCAGAGGAATACATTTTGATTTTGACGAAAAGTTTAGACAAATATTTTTAATTGTTAATTTGTTCATATGATTATTTTATCTGAGGATTGCAAAATTGGGCTTTTAAATAATCAAAATTAAGAAGATTCTTCTTAATTTTGATTATGTTTTTTACAAGTTTAGTAAAACGTAACGACACATCGTATTAACAATATTAGTGCAATAGTAAACGTCTATAGGTAAGAAGTATGCAAAACTAATTGGTTGTTAATCCCAGTGTCCAATACAAATCGCACGCTATCCCACATTAGGAAGCTTAAAAGGGCGCAAAGGACCAAAGGGTGCATGAAAGATGGCTCCTATAAGTCAGGTTGTGTTAACACTTATACTAATAGGTGCGGGGTCACATATGACTAATGTCAACTGGAAATTTTGACTATTAGCGTTTAGGTCCTCTGTCGATGTTCCCGGTTTGATATTTGGTGTAAATCGTATCCATTGTTTTCTTCAAAGTTCCTGAACTTTAAAAATTTACAAATCTTCCTAGACATTCACAAATATATCTTGCTGTGTGCCTCATACAAAGGCTCAAAGTCGCTCATCGACCTATGAAAAAAGCTGTGCTCGGCAATTTTATTTATTTCCACTGTGTGACTATTATGACAGTGGACAAGGTAAAACAATCAAGATGTTTATACAGTGTTATCTAACAGATGAATCCCATGCTCTGCAGTGGACGTAAATGAGCTGGGAAAGTAAAGATGACCACATTTTTACATTGCGTCAGTAACCCATCCTCACATCTGTCTCAAAAAGCGGCCGTAGCCCAATAGCTAGGGCATCGGACTTGTGATCTTGAGGTCGCCGGTTCGAACCCCACCCATTGCACTAACGACGTGAACGCACTCGTAACACAAGCATTTTAGCTCAGCACGAGGAGTTAACATGAATATTAGTAGACTGCAAAACTCTGATAGTAATCTTTAAAAAATAGAAAGACTGTAACCCTTTTATGCATCGCTATTTTAAAACCTTCCAAATAAGACTTCTTCAGTATCAGACAAGCGGTGTGACCCGGTTTGGTCCATGTTGACGGCCGTTCATTTATCACCGGACGATTACCCTTGCGAAGGATTTCGAAAGAAAAATGATCGTCAATGGTCGTTGTATAAGGGGTTTACGTATAAGTTATCTAGGTTCAGGGTTTGCTGGATGACAGGTGATGGTGTAAACGAAAATTGGGTTGTAATTGTCCGTGAAGAAATTGCGTAGGTAAATACTGTGAAGTTATAAATGTTTCTTTTAGAGAAGTGAATTTGTGATGTGTGACATCACAAATTCACTTCTCTCACAAATAATACTACCTATTAGGGTATATTTTGAAATGTAATCGTTGATTGTTCATTATTATTCAGTGTTGTTTAACTTAATTTTAATTGTGGTCGAAGGAAAAAAAGAACTAGAACTTCTTCATTTACTTATAAATAAGCTAATGTCTTGAGTAAAAGAAACATAAACACATATAACCCGCCGTCTTTTAATTACTCAATTAAAAAAAATCAATATCATAACTCAAATAACCTTAAATAATACCATTTTATTCCTGTACTTAGGTGCATAATGGTATTTTTAAATGTAGTTTTTTTTTTTTTTTTTCTCTCTGTGTAAATTCTAAGATTTCTTTCGGAAGGTCTGGTTGGACGAAGGACTTGCCTCCGTGCTTCGGAAAGCAGGTTAAGCCTTAGGTCGCGATTATTAAAGTAAGCATGTACAATGAGCAGAAGAAAACTTAATACTGCTATCACAAACCCTCCGGCCAAGCGTAGTGGCTAAGGCAAACTCCACTCGTTAGGAGGCCTATGTTTAGCAGTGGTCGTTGTACTGGAATAATGCATTTATTTACAACTTAGGTATTTACATACACTTGTACTCTTCAGAATCACAATGTTACACAATTATTCTTATTCTATAAATTAAACTAGATACTTAATTAACCGGTAGCATATTATAGGTTATTACAGACAAAG
The DNA here is from genome assembly GCA_947037095.2 of Nycteola revayana. Classification (NCBI taxonomy): domain Eukaryota; kingdom Metazoa; phylum Arthropoda; class Insecta; order Lepidoptera; family Nolidae; genus Nycteola; species Nycteola revayana. The sequence continues at coordinate 17,100,006 of OX344858.2, read as the reverse complement.
TAGTTCGTCCGTCAGCTTGTCATTAATTCCTCTACTCATAATAAGTTTAAGTTCACATTAAAATTATAGATTTTAGTGGATCAATATAGAAGTTTGGTAAAAACATACAATTAAGTGACACACACCTGGGGGCACCCTTAAGGGGCTAGGACCACGACCCAGTGGTACCACTAACTTCACTGAAGTAGGCATAAATCTTTGTTTTGCCTCGCCATTTGCTAGTTTTAACACCACTCTAGTTCTTAATTACATAACATTAAATTCACTGTATCGCATTTTTTACGCGACATCAAACCGTAAATACACCCACAACCTTAATGGTGAATTACGTCCTAAGGGACACGACACATGCTAATCGATCCATGGCCCCCATCAAGCCAAGATGTCCTATACCTTATCCAACCCATAACAAAATAACATGTCTATCATTTATAACACAAGAAATGACACAACTACCCCAATAGTTGACACAAATAAATTATTGTTAGCAACCCTAAAGGACAGAGGGACATGCAAATCAGGGGTGGCACAAAGTACGTTATTTATGCCTATTTATGATATTGTCAAATGTTAGGAGTGGATCTTGAAAAATTTGACGTTAGGACATTATTTCGGGAATGAGAATGTCCTCCTTAATCGAATGGCGGTGGGCCTTTTTGTATTTCTAGCTTTTGGTTGGTGATGGATGGTCGTTGAAAGTATTAAATATGAGTGGAATCTATATTAATATCTATACCAATATTAAAAAGCTGCAGAGTTTGTTTGTTTGTTTGAAAGCGCTAATCTCAGGAACTACTGGTCCGATTTCAAAAAATCTTTCAGTGTTGAAGAGTCCATTTATCGAGGAAGGTTATAAGCTATATTTTATTACGAAGTTCCCACGGGCACAGGAGCTACGCGGGTAAAACCGCGCGCGAGGAGCTAGTATTTCATATAGCTGAATAATTTGTTTGATTGCTTGAACGGACTTATCTCTTTAACTACTGGCCCGATTTGAAAAATTCTTTCAGTGTTAAATAGCCCAATGAATGAGGATTTATCGTCATTTTCTGTTAACGAATCGTAAAATAAGTATCCGATATGTTTTGGTTTTGACAACCTCCGTAGCGTAGCGGTATTTGACTCGCTTTAAAATCTCGGAGGGCGTGGATTCGATCCCCACGCCAGACAGTAAATCTTTGTATATATTCTTAGATTTCTTTCCGGGTCTGGTTGGTTGAGGGAATACCATCCGTGCCTCGGAAAGCACGTTAAGCCGTTGGTCCCGATTGTTATAACATCATCTATTATAATCGTATATCAAGGAACGGGCAGCAGCGTTTCCTTGTGTGGTACAACATAATACTGCGGTCATCAACCCGCCTGACAAGCGTGGTGACTACGCTATATTTTACTTGCTTCCTGCTCGCGGTTTCGCCCGCTTAGATCCCGTTCCCGTGGGAACTTCATAATTTGAAATCGGTCTAGTAGTTCCGGAGTCAATTCTATACAAATAAACAATTCATCTTTTCTCATTATTATGATACTAGCTTTCTTCTATAATATAAAAATGAATCGCAAAATGTGTTGGTAAGCGCATAACTCTACAAAGCCTGGACCAATTTGGCCAATTCTTTTTTGTAATGTTCGTGGAAGTTCAAGGATGGTTTTTACGGCGAGAAAAATTCGAATAATTGCCTGAAAACCTTACCTTAAAACAGCCTTTTTCTGTTTCCCATACAAATGTTTTCTAACTAAAATGTAGAGTCAATTTGAGCTTTATTTTGTTAATAAAAAACTTGAATTTTTTTGCCAAGATTTTTTAGGATGAATATGATGATAGATGAATTTATCGCTCGACAGACGGACAGACTGATTAAAAATTCTGTAAGATCAAATAATTATAACAATGTTTTTAGCTACTTAAGTGATACTTTAGTGATTTAGTCTTATACAGTGTAATTTTGACAAGTACAAGTGTATGTAAATACCTAAGTGCTGAATAAATTTCATTATTTCATTATTTCATTAGGGTAGGGGTAGTGTAGGGTAGGGGTAGTGTAGGGTAGGGGTAGTGTAGGGTAGGGGTAGTGTAGGGTAGGGGTAGTATAGGGTAGGGGTAGTGTAGGGTAGGGGTAGTGTAGGGTAGGGGTAGTGTAGGGTAGGGGTAGTGTAGGGTAGGGGTAGTGTAGGGTAGGGGTAGTGTAGGGTAGGGGTAGTGTAGGGTAGGGGTAGTGCAGGGTAGGGGTAGTGTAGGGGTAGGAGTACCGCATAAACGAAGTCTCTACGGCCCAGTTTATTTTATACAAATGTTTAGGTCTTTTATGTATCGATTGAGGCAGTACGAAGTCTGCCGGGTCAGCTAGTTATTCTATACAAATAAACAATTAAATCTTTTCTTATTATGATCTTTCTTTGCGAAGTTTCACTTGCGAATCTCACCTTTCAATAAATTATATTGTTTTTAAATAACATAGCTTTCTTATACTCTAACATTTTTTGAAATCGGCCTCGTAGATTTTAAATTTATTCGTTAAAATCGTATTTACAGTATTTACGCAATGAGTTTCAACTTTACCCCACTATTGTTAAGGTCTTAAATCAAAAAGTATAGAATAGGTTTCAACAACATTAATTCCCCTTTTTTGCGGACACAACGACACGAAATCCTTCTCCTTCATAAAACCAATAGGTCATAACACAAAGTTCCCAGCAAAACATGCCAACCCGATTTCAATATGAACACAAATTGGCACTCGGCTTCAAAAACTCCGAACTTAATTCTGTAATAGAACAAAGAGACCGAAACACTAGAAGTGGCTTAACTGGCCAAAGTAATAGCGCACTTGGCACCAAAGTCGAGCGCAGTCGATACGATAGCTATAAATAATAGCGGCGTAAATACGTACAAAGAATTTGGCAGAGCTGTGTCCAGTGTTGGGGATGTAAGGTTACTGGATATGACTTTGAGATTTTTGCTTTGTTTTAATTAAGTGTTCGATGTGATATATAGTTAGACTATTGTATTAAATTAATGATAAAATTTGTTTGGTGTAACTTTTAAGTGTCGGTGAGAAATAATTGAAATTAATTCAACATTTAAGTACTTAGATACGCGTGGAGTTGACGTAATAACTACCATACTAATGTGTGTGTGTTTTATAACTGCTAATATTACAAAGAGATTTCATGTTTGTATTGCTTATAATCGTAGTAAAATGTAAACGCGAATAAAGAAAAAAATAACAGTTTTTTAGGCAGAAAACCTAGTGCATTGCGCAGTAGTAATATTTAATCAAAATAACTGGAATTGATTGGTTGCAAAAGACAAAAGGCCGAGTCAGAGCACAAACTTGAAAAGGGGTAATAATATCTAGGTTCTACTAATATTATAAACGCGAAAGTTTGTAAGTATGGATGGATGATTGTTAATCTTTCACGCCAAAACTACTGAACGGAATTGGCTGAAATTTAGCACTGATATAGTTAATACGCTGGATTAACATATAGGGTACAAAACGTCACGCTCCGACCCACTGGAGCAGTGTAACTGCGGGTCGCAGTATGTATAATAATATTAATTCAGCAGTGGACGTAAAAAGACTTTTATCATTTCCATTCTCTCTAGTTCTATTACCGTCCAGTTTGCTAGTATAAAAGTTGTACAATAATCGCTAATGGAGCGATGCAGTGGCCACAATTCATGTCCAGTCCGCCAAGCTTCCGATATATATGTTTAAATAACTGTTGGAACGAACGAGTTTATTATGTGCGTTTTATTGTACGAAGGTAATGGCGGAGTATTATGGAATTGTAGGTATTTTTTATATTTAATATTAAGTGCATGCATCTGTACTAATTAATACAATTGAAATGTTTGTTTGAAAGATGAGAGGGCTATATGGACGACAACATCTCGGAGGTCGTGGGTTCAATCCATACCCCGGACATAAAATCGTTGTGTAAATGATTTTCTGTTGGTTTAGAGACTACCCTCCGTGATTCGTGACCAACGGCTTAACGTGTTTTCCCGTTGGTCCCGATTGTTATAACATAATCTATAATATTCGTATATTAAGGAATGAGCAGCAGCGTTTCTTTGAGGGTTCAACACTGCGGTCACCAACCCGGCTGCCAAGCGTGGTGACTATGGCAAATACCCATATTCAAAAGAGGACTATATACGGGCTGATGATGATGATGAAGGCTATATTATATACAGATGAATGTATATAGAGTACCTACTTTAACACAATTAAAAAAATGGTTTGTCTGTTGTGTTCGGCTAATATCATTAACGGATGGACCGATTTTAGTAGGGCTTTCATTGAAAGATAGCTGGAAGACGCAGGCAATAAATGAAAGTGCGACTTTGAGTTTGTTCTTAGATTTCGATACATATGCTAATATGTATACGACAACGATAGCCTCCGTAGCGAAGTATTTGGCTAGCTTTATATCTCGGAGGTCGTGGGTTGTATCCCCATTCCGGACAGAAAATATTTTTGTAAATTCTAAGATTCTTTCCGGGTCTGGTTGGTTGAGAGACTACCCTCCTTGCCTCGGAAAACACTTTAAGCCGTTGGTCCCGATTGTTATAGCATCATCTATAATAATCGTTTATCAAAGAACGGGCAGCAGCGTTTCTTTGTGTGGTTCAACATACTACTGCGGTCGTGGCTACGGCAAAAACGCTACTTCGGGAGGAGGCTCTTGCTCAGCAGTGGACGTTAACAAGCTGATGATGAGGAATGACTCAAAATCCAACTTTACTCCTTGAGTTTAAAGTTGAAATTAAAATGTTAAACCTGTCTGGGCCAAAGTTCAAAATTGGAAAATACTGAAAGTGGAAACAAAGGTTATACTCTATTTGACCTGGAGTGGTTCTCTCACAAAGTCACACAAAAAAAAAATGTACATCGAAATCGAAATGTACATCGAAAAAAACAAGAAGAACTGAAGGAGAATCTTAATAGTGACTTCTAACATATTTCAAACTAGCTTCTGCCCGCGGCTTCGCACGCGTGGATTAAGTTTTTCTGTCATGAAACCCTTCATTAATGCAAAGTATGTGTTAATCAAGGTAATAAACTATAAATTTCATTCTAATCCTACTACTACTCCTACCCTAGTTATAGTGAAGTTGAGATGCCAGAAATATTATAATATAGCTGGTGCCCGCGACTTCGTTCGCGTTGAAGTATGTAAAAGTAATTAATAAGTTTTTAAATCAAAAAAATTCTCTATAAACTACATTATTAGTTTTTCCCGTTGGGGCTAAAACAAACAATTGTTCAGCGCTACTCACTCGTGAACATGCAACATACAGCTGGCCGTGGGAAAAGCAGTTAGATCTTAGATCCACTCCAGCAGCCTTAAGAGTTTGACCTTGGGATTTGTTAATGGTCATTGCGAAGCAGAGACTTATAGGAAACTGTGTGCGCTTCAATTCGAACGGAAAATTGTTGGGAATGAGTGGAATTCTTGGTATAAAAACGGTTTCGCCCGCACCACATCCAGTGAGAATCTTAGCATGTATTAAATTTATCTGCAAAGCACTTACTTTAAGTCGGGTGCCATTGCATAATTTGGGTGGAGTTAGATTTCTCAAAAGCATTATGGGCACTCCGACTTTCAGTGTGATTTTATGTGCAGGAAGGCCACTCGCTGTTAGAGAGCTCAAAAACTCTACTGGGTAGTTTGTAGCATCGTCCTCGTTTACAACGCTGTTAAAGGACGTGTAAACCACTTCATCTCCAACAATACCTGCCAAAATGTTTTCATTTTATGCAGCAGCTTGTTCGTTTTTTGGTGTAAGTATGGCGCGTTCACATAACCAAGAATAATCATGATGCGGAATACTTAAAACGTCTCCAAACACTGAATTTACCAGCTTATCATCGGACGACACAACTCTGCCTAAAACTTCGGGAATTACAACTTGTCCTCAATCGCGATCTTTCCATAGAGCTTTCTGAAACTCGAGATGATGATTGGCGTTCACGATCATAGCTAAGGCGTGCATCACGATCAGAAGGAGTTTCCAGAGAGCGTGCTATAGCATGACGTACTCGATCAGCTTCGAGTCGGAGCTGCCGCTCGTCATTTGATTCCTGTGATCTAACCAACCTCTTTCTTTCTGCTTCTCTACTATTTTTTGAGAGATTTGGCCGTTTTCGAGGCATTGCTACGATAAAGTAACTTAACTACTTAACAACAACAACAAATCAACAAATAACCAAATCACAAAGCAATAACAAAAGTCCGTTTTAGTAACCAAGTCAAATGATTGATTGATATGTATAAGAACGTATTCCAGAAACAATGAAAATCTGAAAGAAAGCGCTCTGGTTGCTCCTCTGCGTTACCGATTGCACAACCACACAATGACCAAATACACTACAACAATAACATAAGCCCGAAGGCATCTTTACATCACAATATAATGGGAGTTTTAGCCAGTATTTTAACTGTTACCGCCTTCACCACGTGGAGGTACTCCCAGCTTATGCGACTGTTGGCGGTTAATATAACCCAAATGCAACCTACCTGCTAGTCTACGTGACACACAGTTGAATCAAAAAAGTTTCGTCTAAATCGGTTCTATAACAATCAGAATTCAATTTCTTGCCTACCCCCTAAGCTAGGGATTAAAAAAATAGTTCCATCAAAATCGGTTCAAAACAATCAAACTTCAATTTTCTGCCTACCCCCTAAGTCAGGTGGCTTGATTAGTTTTACTCCAGGTAAAACTCAGTCGAACAAAAAAAAACTGTCAAAATCGGTTAAAAGCAATCAAAATTCAATTTCCTGCCTAAGTCAATTGGCGTGATTATTTATATCCTAGTTTACAGTCCAGGTAATACTCTGTCAAATAAAAAAAGTTCCATCAAAATCGGTCCAGTAGATTCTGAGATTAGCCCGGACAGACAGACAGACAGAAAGACAGACAGACAGAAAGACAGACAGACAGAAAGACAGACAGACAAAAATTCTAAAAATGGTTGTTTTGGCTTCTATTGCTATAATTAAGACCCCCTGTAACGGTTTTTCATAAAAATCTTCAATGTACAGACATCGACCACTTACAGTTTTATTATATGTATATATAGATAACGCCATCTATTGAGACCAAACTAAAACAATCTGTAATACTAATGTACGTGAACAAAACCGTTAATCCTATCAACTGGGCAGTATTCGCAAAAGGCAACTATAGACACAAAATACCCTTACATCACTCAATCGTAGTTTAATACGAACAACATGTGTGACGTCACGGCCCAATACCTCACAATATCAATCCTGTATTTAAAACCAACTTATATCACTGTCATTATAATCTTTATTGTTAAAACTATAACGGTTAAAATTGCTTGAACGCCGCGAAAATGCAGTTGACGTATGAGATGCATTGCTCGTTCATTGGTTTGAATTCGAATTTCGAATTGTGTAAAGGAGTAGATACATTGGAGTTAAGATTCTTAAAAACGACTGTTATAATTAAATTAAAAAAAAAGAGAAGAGGAATACCAAGAGGATAAAGTCCAGAAGAATGGTATCTACAAACAGCGTTCGGGGGATTTTAGTGGGTAACCGACTAACCGCATGCCTTGGCTTAGTCCCACGAAGTCTTTTAAAGTCGAAAAAAGGTCTTTGTACAACTATTTGTGGTATTGTGATCCCAACTAGAACTCTAATCCATAAAACCACGTTCTCATAATAGGACCGGCAGGATATAGATCGGGCCGGATTGCCTCGCGTACCCGGCCCTCACTATCGGCGGACGGAGGAGTGTCCGGGGGGTTTTAGTGGTGTAGGGTCCTCTCCTCGTGGTATAGTTAGCATACCACCGGTATGGAGAGGGTGAGTCGCTCATACCCTTCGCCGGTGCGGAAACGCTGCAAGGGTGGAGGGGATACATAAATGCATTTCCCCCAAAACAAAACAAAAAAAAAGGATATAGTTTTACCGGTATAGGCCTCGCTTTGAGTCGAGGAGGTCGTGGATTCGATCTCCACACCGGACAAGAAATCTTTATTTTATTATTTATTTATGTACACAGAAGATATATAGGTAGTCCAGAGAAAAACAAATACAAACAAAAGGCAATGTACAAAGGTACTACTTATTTCTAAAGAAATCTCTTCCAGTAACCTTCGAAAGAAGAGATAAAAATAAAGAAAGCAATTATAGTGTGTAGGTACACATACAATAACTACACATATAAATAATAATAATATTATCACTAAGAGGACAGATAGTGTTCTATCACTCTTTTTTTGAAAAGGCAAAGAGTATGGCAGTTTCGGATATTAGCGGGTAGCGAATTCCACAATCCGACTGCATGGACTGTAAAGGAGTATGAATAAAAGTCAGTTTTCTGGGAGGGGAATCTAAGGAGTGATTTAAAGTGTTACCTGCAATGAGCATCGGGAGAATGTACAAAGGAAAACCGTTCTCGCATATAGGAAGGATATGAGGGATTGTGCAGGATGATAAAGAGGAGACATAATATTCAACAAGTAAAGTCTAAGATTTCTTTTCGGGCCTGGTTGGTTAAGGGACTTCCCTGCGTGTCTCGGAAAGCACGTTAAGCCGTTGGTCCCATGGAGGAGGCCCATGCTCAACAGTGGACGTTATATGAGCTGATGATGATGATATCCATTGTACTGGGATTCACTGCAATTGTATCTAGATCTAGATCCTATGCCACTTAACATCAGATAAATAACTTTTGATTATTTGTGTGAACCACAAATAAGTCTGGGTGTTCTGTGTGTCCGTGAAATGAATGTTTGTAAAGTCCCCCGCGACACAGGGATTTATTTCCATAGTGCGGAAGTTGTCTTTTAAAAAAAAGAAGAATATTTACCTGGCAATAAAAGTACATAAAAAAAACTTTGCCGTTAACTATTCAAAAAGTAAAATATATAATATGTTAATCGTGTACAAATGTGCAATCCTCTTAAACGGACACAATTGTCCGGTTGACCGGGCGCGTTCGATGTCCGGCCGCCGGAATGATCCGGACACGTGGCGTATTGCTGATATTTGCGATACTGGACCACATCTGTTGTTATTGGTAGTCTATAATCATCATTATTGTTCAATTGAAACCGCGAGTTTATTTATAGCAGTTTAAAACAATTCATATTATATTTCATTTGTTCCATCATCATCTTCATCATCAGCCCGTATAAAATCCACTGCTGCGCATGGGCCTTCTCCACAGGGAGGGTTTTACCACAGTCACCGCGCTTGGCAGGCGGATTGGTGACCGCAGTATTATGTCGTAATATATTGATATACAATTGTTATATTATAGATGATGTTATGACAGTCGACACTAACAGTAAGAAAAACCTACCAGACCCGGAAAGAAATTTTACATTTTACACAAAAATATCTTATCCGTGTGAGTGATGAACATAATGATCCAACCGATTTCATGCTTCATCTTCCGTGTCTTTCATGAGCTCGCATATAGCTTATATACCCAATCTTCTTTGTGTGAGTATCGAACCTACTACCTTTAAGACTAAAAGCGAGACTTATAATATGTAGTTCATTCATCATCATCAGCCTCTACATACGAACGCAAAACACAGTCCGTTCAAGAAAAGACAATAAAATATATTCATGACCATTGGTATGTCATTCGTGAATGCATTTAAACTACTCAGTTAGTAAGCTCTCTTAAAGTTACTAATTGTTAAGTAGTCAATTATATTTGCAACTCAACCTAACGTAACCTTTTCATTTTATTTTATTTATATATATCTTTATATATTTTATTGATTTTATAAAATGTGTTAATGCATTGTATATGACGTATAACAAGCGCGAATATACATTACTAATAAACTATTTCATTTCATTTCATAGGCCCCTTTCTTAATACCCCATACTTGCTAAAACGTGGCGTGGTTAAACAATTCAAATTAAATTCAAAAAAAGAATTATAATTCGCTTAAATTCTTTTCCTTCGGCCAAAAAATCTTTGCCATAAAAAAAAACTTGTCAAAAAGTATCAAAAGCACATCAAAGATTGCGCAGGGGGCACACTTAGCGCAAACGTAAATAGATGAGCTTAAAATTTAAAATTATAATGGGTTTGTGTATCCGGTGACATAAATGTGTGGAGTTTGTTACTAACGACTTGCTGAGGCGCGGTGGGGAACAGGCGTGGGGTAGAGAGGTTGTAGGTAGTATATTTTTTACTTTTATTTGCCTTCAATGGTTGCCACTAATCTTAGGATTGGGTAAAGGACAATAAGGACTTTAATATTATAAGTCATTCATCTAAAACGTAGGTAATTTTGTGGTTCATACTTATAAAAGTAAGTAAGGAAGAAAAGGCGATATGTTTATATGGAAGCAAACTACAAAAAACAGTTCAGGAGAATCGATAAGCTGTGTATATGTTACAGTCAAGACTCTTAGCCCATCAAAAGTAGTTTTAGGTTAGGTTAGGTTATGTTTAGTTCCGGTGCACACCCGCTTCGCAGGCGGCGTGTTGGCCGCAGGCGGCGGGCTGAGACCCGTCGCATGCCGCCTTAGGCTCGGCCTCGGGGAATAGGGAACATGGCCCTGCTCCCTATAGAGGCTGACCCGTGCGGAGGAGGGACGCCTGAGTACTCCGGGCGTCCCGTTAATGGTTATACGGGCCACACACAAAGTGGCCCCGGAGAGTCCGCGGCACCATCCAAACTGCGGACGGCCGCCGTGGGGGTTCACCGGAAATGCAAGCGCTTCTCAGCGATACCCGGTGGCCCTCACACTCATGACGGAAGAAGGAGTACCCGGGGGGTTTTAGTGGCGGTAGGGTCTTCTCCTCGTGGTATGAGCAGCATACCACGCACTGGAGAGGGCGAGTCCCCAAATATCCCACCGCTGTTGTTTTCACAACGGCGGTGGTCGAAGGCGTAAGTGCATTCGCCCCCGGTTAAAAAAAAAAAAAAAAAAAAATTTGTTTAGTTAGTTTTGATTGATTTTGCTGGTTAAAAGTACTTTTGACTGGTTAAGAATTTTGGCTGCAACATATACCCATATGGGTCTTCCTAGAATGCAGTTGGCCATAGTAACAACGCTTGGCTGGTAGATTTGTCATGCCCGGCAAAGTAGCAAAAGCGTCATAGTGAACTGAGTATGTCCGACCGAAAAAAATAAAAAAATAATTGTTTAAAAAAACTAAAAAAGCACGCTTTTATAGCTAACCGAACTAAAAAATAGAAACCTTTCGGTTAGCTATAAAAGCGTGTTTTTTTAGTTTTTTAAAACTTTTATTTATTTTTTATTTTTTAAGGATAATGGGAAACTGTTATCAAATTATTGCATTGTCATCGGTCCTTGGTACGTATGCAAAGTTTCAAATTAATCAGACTTCTGGAAACTGGTGAAAATTAAGTTCAAAGATTCCGTTACATTAAGCTCGCCCTCGTACATGTAGTTTCTTTGTCTAAAATGTTACTTGTTTTTCTGTATTTACAATAAAAATATAATAGAAAGTAGTCAAAAGCGGAAAAAAAATATAGTAAGTGTCAACTCCACGCCTCCCTCGTCGTATAGTTTTACCTGGCATCTCGCTGAAACTAATTGTGAGTGCGGATAAAGTATGGTGTCTAAGATGGCCTCACCGCGATTGCATCACCGCAAGTGTGTAACTACCCTAATGTGGACCGTTATCATTGTAGTACTAGGTTAGTTAGGTTATAATAAATACAAATAAAAAATACGAAAATCGTTTATTTCCTCCGCTCCTTGATATACGATTATTATAGATGATGTTATAACAATTGGGACCAACGGCTTAACGTGCTTTCCGAGGCACGGAGGGTAGTCCCTCAACTAACCAGACCCGGAAAGAAATCTTAGAATTTACTGATTTATATGACTAAAAGATTTCTTGTCCGGTATGGGAATCGAATTACCGCTACGCTACGGAGGTTGTCAGGCATTTTAAGCGCACCACCATCAATTGCAAGGTAAGGTAAGGTGCACACTAAGCACTTGCCCAAGTTAAAAACCGGTAATCCTCAGAAAGACGTACGATATTGCTGTTGCTAACTGCACCGTACTTCACAGACTTTACCAGTTTCAGTCTTACATACGAATAAAATTAGGCTTTAGACTTGATTTAGGATATGTAAGAATAATAGACAACCTCCTGACAAACTCCGTAGCGTAGCGGTAATTGGCTCGCTGTAAATCTCGGAGGTCGTGGGTTCGATCCCCACACCGGACAAGAAATCTTTGCGTAAATTCCAAGATTTCTTTCCGGTTCTGGTTGGTTGAGGGACTGTTTGGAAAGCACGTTAAGCCGTTGGTCCCGATTGTTATAACATCATCTATAGTAATCGTATATCAAGGAACGGGCAGCAGCGTTTCATTGTGTGTTACAAGATAATACTGCAGTCACGAACCCACCTGTCAAGCGTGGTGACTATGGCAATACCCTCCCTCGGGAGGAGGCCCATGTTCAGCATTGGACGTTATACGGGCTGATGATGATGATGATGAAGAATAATAGATACTTAAACTGGCTTACTTATTTATACGCTTTTTTATTTATAACTAGCTTCCCGCGCCCGGTTTCACCCACTTATCTCCCGTTCCCGTAGGAACTTCATAACTAAATTCATTGTTGCTTCTGAGGCCTTGGGTTCCGGGGTCGATTCCCACTCGGGACAATCATTTGTGTGAATCACAGATAAAATTGTTCTGAGTCATGGTGTAGTCCCCTGCGTTAAAGAGTTTAATTTATCTAGTGCGAGAGCTGTCTTTAAAAATAAACATATACCTATACTTTAGCTAAAAGCAGCTAATCTAAATTAAAACTAACTTATAAAACACTACCAAATGAGATAAGACTGCACCGGTGGCTCAGAGCTTACGGTTGTTGCTTCTGATACCTGTAATGGGTTCGATTCCCATCCTGGACAATTTTTGTGCCACTGCAGGGCAGACATATGTGACTATGGTAAAATCCCTTTCATGCTGCAATGAGAGGGATTGTAAAAATGTTGTCTCATTGTATGTATGATAGGCTTATACCAAAAGATTATACCTACTTTAACCTATTCCGTTTGTAATAATGATTTTGTATGTACCCGATTTGAATATGGGTCACTTTAAGCAACCGACTAGTGCATATAACAGCTGCACACGACTGCACAAAATAAATCTTCATGAACTAAATTTAATTATACAATTTTTACACCTTTGCCCGGGAGCGGAGCTATGCGCGTCCTCAATCACAATGTAATGTAACATAAAATAAAAATAAAAACATCATTAGGTAGCGAGCTTTCGCCAAATTATGAAATAATACGACACAGGTGTGACCTGCTCCTATTGTACATACTTACAGCCTTTTTTTGGACTATTTTGGGGTTCTGGGGACATGGGTTTGTGAAATATTTTGTTATATTTGTTTAGTTTTTAGGAAGTACGTAGGTATTTAAATTGTATATTTTAATTAGGAAAATTAGTCGGACGAGATCGCCTTGTATCGCTTTTAATTACGTATCTGTACGAGGTTTAATTATGTATATTATATCTATGGGTATTGTCTATGGTGGTGTGAAATGCGTTGCTGCGTACCGCGTACTGTTAAAGATTCAAGTCCTTTATCTGTTTTATATAAAATAATCTGCTAATAGCCGTCTTTTTTTCCATAAAATACCATTAAATATGCCTTTTTTAAATTACTTTAGTTTTCCGAAGTTTTGAATCAATTTTCGTCTGACAGATCGTTTGTCACTGGCAATTTGATTGTTATAACATCGTCTAGAACAAGCGTATACCAAGCAAACAGGCAGCAGCGTCTCCCTGTGTGTTACAACATAATACTGCACTAACCAACCCTCCTGCAAAATCCTCCATCGGGAGGAGGCCCATGTTCATCAGTGGACGTTATACGGGCTGATGATGATGAACTATACCGTGTATATAAGGTGAATATAACGGCGGTATGTCATGAAATTATTGTATACCAACTGAGTAAAAATAATTGAAAAAAAACCTACAGAACCATTCTACCTGCCACACAAACTACTCAAGCACACTTTATTTGTAAATTTCCACATTATTATATATTTTTGTGAAGTTCCACGTACGATTCCGTGCTGTTTCACAAATAATGAGCGTTGTTGACTCGCTGCATATCTTCATTTGTTGTTTTAATGTTCTAGAAAATATTATTTTAGAATGATATTGAATACCAGTTATAAACCATATTCATCATCAGCCTGTTGTACATAATAATATGCCCTGCTGAACATAGGCCTCCCCCAACGATTTCCAGCGGAAAATCCCCCCATCGATTTCGTTCTCCTGCGGATCTCTTCATTTCTGATTCGATCACGAGGATAAGCGAAACCATATTAGTAAATGTATATTTTTTTCCCGGACGAACATTCATCAGCAACATGGTTTTCGCTACTTCACCGGACATAAAGGCGAGCAGGGCTACAGCCTTTTTAAATGGTTTATAAACTACAAACTAAAAAACCTGCGCAAGAGGGCGCTGCTTGTGGGTCTTGAAACTCCCATCAGGGCGATCACTAGCGGGCGAATTAAGGAATGATGACTTTAGTTGACAACCTCCGTAGCGTAGTGGTATTTGGCTCGCTTTAGGTCTCGGAGGTCGTGGATTCGATCCCCACGCCGGACAAGAAATCTTTGTGTAAATTCTAAGATTTCTTTCCGGGTCTGGGTGGTTGAGGGACTACCCTCCGTGCCTCGGAAAGCACGTTAAGCCGTTGGTCCCGATTGTTATAACATCATCTATAACAAGCTTATACCAGGGAACGGGCAGCAGCGTTTACCTGTGTATTACAACATAATACTGCGGTCACCAATATGCCTGCCAAGCGTGGTGATTATGGCAAATACCCTCCCTCGGGAGGAGGCCCATGTTCAGCAGTGGACGTTGTACGGGCCGATGATGATGATCATCACATCATCAAAAATACATGCTACTGTGGTTATTAATCCACCTACTAAGCATGGTGACAATGGTAAAAGGCGAAAGGATGCCTTTTATTTAGCAGTGGACCTTTTAGAGGTTGATTATATTATTACAATATAATATTGCCTAAATTAGTCGTAGGTACATTAGGAAGCAACGTCAGCTAGTGCTGTGCCACATACATTTAAAAGAATGCGTAATATATAGTGTTATTTTTAAACACCAATAACCTTTTGGGGAATAGAAGTAGGAAAAAAATCAGCTGTTCCATACATTTATGTTTACTTACCTCGACAAAATGTATGGAACAGCTGATTTTTTTTGCGCGATTTCAGGGTTGGTCCCTTTGTAAAAGTTGTTTACAATCATCAGTACTTTCACCCTCTAAAAGGTTATTGGTGTTTTAAAAATAACCCTGTAGGTATATTAAAAGTACAAGCTTTTTGTACTTTACTATGCAAACATAAAAACATGTGACATTCATTAGTGACTCACTGGACAATTATCTCCTTATCTTGTTTGAGTATCTTTAACCTGGTTTTGCTTCTTTTGTGCCAATCACAATTCTGTTGCCTCCATGGTATTATTAAAATATGTGGAGTCTTTTGAAATACTCTGGTTCGAAATAGACCATGCCCAGGTAGTTCTTCCTTTTCCCCCTCCGTTCTTCACTTCAGCGAAGTATTTGTCACATTGACTCATATTCTTCTCAACAAGTCTTGCAAATCTGGTTTCACCGGAAAATGTATAATAAGTATTCAGCACACGTGGTTTCACATTTGTTTCGATATAAGATGTTTAATGTACCTTGTCTTGTGTATATGTTACGGCTAAAGGAAGGTGTAAACATAAACTTAAGATTAGCCGGCTAAACTTAGGTTTACCTTCGAGAAGCAGCTAAAGTTCGATAACATGTTAGTTTGCGTCGTGATATTCTAGGTTTTAATTAAATTAAACAATACCTATGCACGGCACAAAAAGGTGTTGGGGTGGTTAAAAAAAAACCTAAACCTAAACCAATGGAGTTGAACAGGGACTTATAGGGGTTGATCTAAGTTTAACCGCATGTGGTCGGCTGCACCTAGTTGTAGCCGGCTAAAACTAGGTGTAGCCGCACTTCGGCTATTAGCCGTAACATATATATTACGAAAGGATAATATTTATGTTATTTTAAATATACCAATTGAACCAAATTGAACGTTTAGCGAAAGGTCTGTGAACAGGTGGGCGCCAACAAATACAAGTAACTCAACAAAAGAAAAGCACCGCTTTTATAAAATTAAAAACGCAACACAAGTAATGATATTAAAATTCAACGCTAATAGTGTGGCCGATGATAGGCGATAGCGGGAGCGGAGGCCATATATTTATGTACTTTTATTTATCTTAAAAATATTTTTGATCTGTCCACTGGACATGTTGCAACAAGCACTTCTGTGCTTGCTTCTGCACAGAGCTAAAGTAGCAATAGGCGGGACACATAGTTCGAAGAACTGACGGTCGATGTGGCAGACAGGTTCTCTAGACGATCTAGGACGACTACCTGCAAGATGAACCGACGACCACATATAAGTTACAGGAAGACAGTAAATGCAGGCCGCTAGCAATCACTTACAAGACTAAAGACGTGAGTGGACGAAGGTGATATGTCGCATTTTCGACTTTTTGTGTTTTTTTGCATAGATGAAGGTGATATGAAAATACAATACGACTACAGATCTTAAACCGTCCATTTAAGGCTTTACGAGACAACTACATTCATCTTAGCACCTCATTTTCAATATCTAAACTTGCAGAAAAGTTTACTAAACATTAGTTTTGTAGCGACTTATCTCAAAAAATAAAAGTGAAGCTTTAACTTCGATTTACTCCAAATTTAAATTATGTGACTTTTCACCTTCATCAACTCACGCCTTCTATTCAGCAGTGGACATCTGTCCGCTAATATGATGATGATGATGACGAAATTTCAATTTCAGCAAGTGTTTGTATCCTGTATTATCCTGCATAAGTTTTAGTCCTTTTATTTGTTCTTAAGTTCTTAAATGTGCATATAAGAGTTTATCTATCTATATTATCATTCGCTGTTTCTATAGCCTCAAGTTAACGTACAGTGCAAGCGGACATAATATTTGTTTTAAACGAAGCCCGACGCGGCCACGTAAACTTATTAAAATATTTCCACTTATATTTAATTAGTGTTTCTGTACCATTCGTCCCTTTCTCCTTTAGCTCAGGTGTGGCGTTTGGATTTGGAAATAATTTTAAATATAATTACCTTGTATTTTTATTTTTGTGTTGGACTATAGTAGTGATTAGAGTTTTGAGTTGTGAATAAAAATAGTCATATTATTATGAGTTCAGTTATTCATACCTTGTAATTTGATTATAGAGGCGATTTTAAAATTCACTTCCGTACATCGTGGCCGATTGCAGCTGTACGCGATTGATCGCATGTGACTGAGGCGCGGCTGATGCGACAAAAGTCAGAAGTTTGGAAATTAAAGTATTTGAATAACAACCTCTGTAGCGTAGCGGTATTTGGCTCGCCTTGAATCTCGGAGGTCGTGGGTTCGATTCCCACACCGGACATGAAATCTTTGTGTAAATTTTAAGATTTCTTTCCGGGTCTGGTTGGTTGAGGGACTACCCTCCGTGCCTCGGAAAGCACGTTAAGCCGTTGGTCCCGATTGTTATAACATCATCTACAATAATCGTATATCAAGGAACGGGCAGCAGCGTTTCCTTGTGTGGTACAACATAATACTGCGGTCACCAATCCGCCAGCCAAGCGTGGTGACTATGGCAAATACCCTCCCTCAGGAGGAGGCCCATGTTCAGCAGTGGACTTTATACGGGCTGATGATGATGATGATATATGATGATGAATAACAAAAAAAAAATAGTAATAGCAGTACCTCAATTGACCACTCTGAAACCTCTTCCAGGTATTTAGGTTTATTATTGAAAACTACGCCATTGTCTGTGGGTCCTGGTAGGTGCCGTACTCTCAATCTAGAATCCATAACATGTTCTGGAGCTAACATCTATTTATTTATTATTTATTTATTTAAATTACGCATCTTCATGAGGCTATCAAGTCATAAAATATTCTTAAATAGTGTATGCTATCAAATCCAATGACCAAGTAAATGTAGAAATTATATTTTCGGTTTGTGAAATAAAATAAAAATAAAATGAAAAAGTTTTTATTTACGTAAACCTATTTGCAAATGCAAATAGTCAAAACATATTTGGCTCATTAATATAATATATTTCATTTATTAATTTAGTTTAGTTATAATAATAATAAAAAGTTTGTATTAGATATTTTTTTTATAGCTTTAGCGTAAAAGCTGTCAGGTATGAAAATAGAATTTTATTTTTTATCTATAATTTAATAGTCTAAAGTTCTGTCATTTGAGTATGTTATTATTTAGATAGACCATAAGTATATCGTCGGACGCGATTTTATGCTACCACCGGATCCAATACGCCCCAACTGAGAAGATCCGGCGAAACAAACTCAGTGGGGTATTCTACTGCCGGTTTCATCGCGGCCTCATCGAGACGATCTGGCGAGAGTGTGAGAGGTAGCAAAACCCTTTTTTATCGACACTTTATAAATTTATACCAACTGTTATCACATAATTACGGAGCATTACCTATCAGCGCAATAACAATTGCGGTCTCAATGCATTCCTCAACCCAATTTCTAACTCAACGTCTCCAAATTTACAGCCGACCTTTAACAGTCAAAAGTCACGTATAAAATTAAGAACCGCACTTCCAATGAACGTATTCGAGCGCCAATAAACTACAAACGAGTGAAGAATGCCAGCAATTTAAATTTTTGATTCCAACTCCGATGGAATGCTGGTGACTTCACAGCGCTGCAATATCTGTGCCCTTTTTAATAAAGTTAGACGGTATATAAGAATAAATTCGCTTGAAGCGCTTGAGGAGACAGGCACGGAAGTCGTAAACCACCGAAGATGTTGATTGAGTGAGAAATTAGTCGTCAGTTTTGGTGATGGACCAATGTAAGATGAGACTTAGGTGTTGTAGATTGGTTATATGAATGATCCTATACCTATCTAGGCTGGAGCTCTGCTCGCCTTTATGCCCGGTGAAGTAGCAAAAGCCTCAGGGCTAAATACATAAAAGAAAAAAATAAAAATATCCTATACCGCTGATTGGGTGTATTCTCCATATAATACGTATTGTATTCATTTATTACTTTTTTATTAGGTTTGCCCATTGATTTGGTTTGCCCTATAAATATGCATAAGTACTGTTAACCTATACTGTTTAAGTGTACCATCCCTTGTCCGTGGGTCGAGTCGCCAACTGTAAACCAGCGCTAGGTATCTCCTGGCCTATGCTGAGGTGTTGACTTTTTCGGCAGATTATGCGAGGCGTCTTATTGTTTTGTACATTTAGCTAAATGTTCTATGTAATATCTTGTGTGTTGTGCTGAATTGAATGTGTTTTCTTTCTTTCTTCTTCTTTTCTTTCTATACAGGGTGTCCAAGAACCTGGCGTCCAACTGGATTCCCACGATGCCCCAAGTTCTAACAGTACTCAGAAAAATATTTTAAAAAATCCACCCCATGTACTTACAGAATTATACTGATTTAAAAAAGAAAGGGGAAATGAGCACCCTGTGACATACTTTTGAATGCTGTGACTGCTAATGCTGATAATTTCGATATTTCTTGGAGGTTTTGTAATCTAGGGTATTGCTGTGTCTAAATAGAATGTAAAAATAAAGTACTTATTGTACCATTTTAAAATAAAATATTATTTTAACTAAAGGTGATATGGAAAACTATTGAATTTCGCAACATTGACCGACTGTAGTGTAAAA
This sequence comes from Nycteola revayana, assembly GCA_947037095.2. NCBI lineage: Eukaryota > Metazoa > Arthropoda > Insecta > Lepidoptera > Nolidae > Nycteola > Nycteola revayana. Next base: position 17,080,183 of record OX344858.2, on the reverse strand, counting down.
AAAATTTACCAAAATAGTATGGCAAGTGACGTCAAATTTTGACGCGTTTATTCCTCTTTTTAAAAAGGTATAATACTTACACATTAATTTGAAAAAAAAAATTTTGATAATATTTTTACTCAACAACCCAATTTTTACGAAGTGCCTACCTACTAACGGTAACTGTCGGACCCTTTCTTATCTTAGAAACTGTTATGTTACTACTTTTATTTACTTCGGTTCCAAGAGTGAGCAAGAAGGAAATACACACAGGTAGATGGGTTCCCAGTAGAATAAAAGCAAAGAATGTTAGTTTAAAGATATTTTATTACAATAAATGTTCAAAATGTTGACCACCCGCGGCAATACAAGCTCTCACTCTCCTTAAAAAGGACCGCTTTATGTTTCGCGAGTAACTTTTTTGACGTATCACCTGCACTGCTTGTGTTATCTTCTCACGAAGGTCAGCGATGTCATTAATGGGCTTCGCATAAACGAGCTCCTTCATAGTTCCCCAGAAAAAAAAATCCAGCGGATTTAAGTCAGGTGAGCGGGCTGGCCACGGGATTGTTCCTGATCGCCCAATCCACCTGTTCGGGTATTGCTCGTCCAAAAACTCTCTAACGGATACGCGAAAATGTGCTGGACAGCCGTCGTGTTGGAACCACATATCTGGTGGGGTCTCTTCTAGTAAGTTTGGCAAATCATTTTGAAGAAAATTTAAATATGATTCGCCAGTCAAATTCTCGGGCATCTCAAATGGACCAATAATATTCCCACAGAGAATACCGGTCCACATGTTCACTTTGAACCGGTACTGGGATCTATCTTCTCGCATCAAGTGCGGATTTTCCACATGCCACTCGTGCAAGTTGTGTAGGTTCATGTAGCCATCCTTCTTAAATGTTGATTCATCTGACCACAAAATTTTGTCGATAAAGTTTTCGTCTTCTCGATGTTTTTGCAGGATTGTTTCACAAAACGCGACTCGGCTCGGATAGTCTCGAGGTAAAAGACTTTGCACTCGCTGCACGTGGTACGGATGATATTCTTCTTTTTGGAGAATACTGTGTGCTGTGCTCTTCGGTATCCCCGTATCAGCTTCTATTCCTCGCACAGAGATGCTTGGATTTGCCGACACCGCCTCTAAAACTTCATCGCGTATGAAGTCATTTACGGGTCGTCCTTCACCAGCTACTTGATTGGGGAACCGCCCGTCACATAGTGATCTGTGCACATTAATGAAAACTCGATGGTCGGGATATCGCGTAGCCCTCGGATACCTTTCTCTGTAAAGATATTTGCGTATTCTTGCGGAGTGTAGGTCGCCATGGTAGCACACACAAAACACAAACTGTCCAAACACAGGCAAAGGTCGTCGTAAAGAGTTCGTTTCAAAGTCCAGAGCACAAAGAGTAATCGAGTCCAATAAACAAAGCTTTAAATCGTAGTACGTGATCAATGGTAACAATAAGAGAGAGGTGCGTAGTAACGGCAGGAGGCAGTGACGCGTACTGACCGTACTGTTATCCTAAATAGCACGATCCCAGATAGCGTCACTATCTATCTCACTCGCACCTCTAACCTTTTTCTCCCTCACTCTTACCTGAATAATGGGGTACCATAAAGAAGAACCAGCAAATCGCAAAGATAGTTTCTGTCTTGCTCCCTCCTGTTGTAATAACGAATCACTATGGTGAGATGCATGCACATACCGTCCCTTACGGTCTAACCTGTTTTTTGAGAGGCCTGTTGTTATTTTTATGAGCATACAATAGTAATTCTTGAGAGGTTAGATTCAATTCGTCGTAAATTTTTCTTTCTAAGAATTCTGTAAGACATCGTAAAAATTGGGTTGTTGAGTAAAAATATTATCAAAATTTTTTTTTTCAAATTAATGTGTAAGTATTATACCTTTTTAAAAAGAGGAATAAACGCGTCAAAATTTGACGTCACTTGCCATACTATTTTGGTACATTTTTTTTACACTACAGTCGGTCAAAGTTGCGAAATTCAATAGTTTTCCATATCACCTTTAGTTAAAATAATATTTTATTTTAAAATGGTACAATAAGTACTTTATTTTTACATTCTATTTAGACACAGCAATACCCTAGATTACAAAACCTCCAAGAAATATCGAAATTATCAGCATTAGCAGTCACAGCATTCAAAAGTATGTCACAGGGTGCTCATTTCCCCTTTTTTTTTAAATCAGTATAATTCTGTAAGTACATGGGGTGGATTTTTTAAAATATTTTTCTGAGTACTGTTAGAACTTGGGGCATCGTGGGAATCCAGTTGGACGCCAGGTTCTTGGACACCCTGTATAACGTATGAATCCATCAATTCCACCTCAAGGGAGAAAAGGGGATGCAAAGTTTGTATAGTTTTTGACACAACCCATAAACGTCCCACTGCTGGGTACGGGACTTTGGGTCTCCTCCAAAATAGTGGAGGGAAATTAGCCTACTATACACCACGCTGGCCAGATGGATTGGGATAGGGTTTAGTTTCGAATTTTCCTTTTCTGGCAGTGGTCTTGTCTGCAAGTTTGTATAGAGAATTCAACATTTATTATTGCCAGTAGAAGGTTCCTTTCAAAGAAAAAAAATAATAAAGTTGATCGAAATACTTAACTGTAATATTATTTTTCAAATTAAATTGACAGTTGTTTGAAATAAGCCAAAGTATTGACAAAATTATATTAGTTATTGACGTATTTTAAGATGAGATTCCCACGGGGACGGGATTTATGCGGGTGAAAACACGCGGGACAGCTAATATGTACTAAAAAAATAGAGTAAAAAAAAGAAAGTAGTGTAAAAGAGACGGCAATGATAAATGTACACGGCAAAATGAGCACTAGCACCTTGCAACAAAATATGAATTAGGTTGAACATGCTTACACAGTTTTGAATTTTAATCTGTAATTATTAATGCTATTGAAAAGGTATATACAGGGTTATTCTTAAAACACCAATAACCTTTTAGAGGGTGATTGTAAACAACTGACTGCACCGGTGGCTCAGTGGTTACGATAGTTACCTCTGAGACCTGGTGTTCTGGGTTCGATTCCCACCCGGGACAATTATTTGTGTGAACCACAAATAGTTGTTCTGAGTCTGGGTGTTCTTTGTGTCCGTGAAATGTATGTTTGTAAAGTCCCCCGCGACACAGGGATTTATTACCGTAGTGCGGGAGTTGTCTCTAAAAAAAAAAAAAAAAACTTACTTTTCGTATTATTTTACGGTGACATCTAATACATAGATCGATTATATTTCCAAAAAAAATATATATTTCGCGGAATATTAGCATGACCAAAAACACACGGAGTATAGGGCAGCTGTTATATCAGGAAAAATTGCTAATGTCACTAATTAAAGTAAAATTCTACTAAAAGAGTTAATTACTGATCGGAGAACGCAAATTAAGGAAATGAAAGAAGAGGGCGATCTCAAAATTTAATAGGAAATTAATGTTTCTGAAATGATTCGAGTTCGTCATTGGTAGGTAATTATGAAAAAAAACGGTTTTATTTCAGTTGTAAATTTAAATTTAAATTCGAACAAAGGATTCGAACGATTTAGACTGCGGTTATGGCTCAGTGGTTACGGTAGATGCTTCTAAGTCCTGGTGCCCTGGGTTCGATTTCCACTCGGGAATGAGGATAAAGTAGTGATTGTAATGACACCCGCGACACAGGGAATAATTTCCTTAGTGCGAGATTTTTGTACGGAGCCCTTAGTGTGTTTACCACTCGCACTTGTCTGGTTTATTTTGTTTATTTTGTTACCTCATTTGATTAAAACAATAATAATGAAGGTTATCTTCATTAGTTTTATTTCATTTGAATAGATATAGTCACTTATTGTATACTTTTATCTATAGTAGGTACTAGAACATTTGGGCCGGATTGCTTCGTGCGTACCCGGCCCCCGCCAACGGCGGATCGAAGGAGTGTCCGGGGGGTTTTATTGGTGTAGGGTCCTCTCCTCGTGGTATGAGTTAGCATACCACGCTATGGAGAGGGCGAGTCCCACATATCCCGCAGCCAGCGCGCGAATACGCTGCAGCGGCGGTGGGAATGCGTATTGGCATATCCCGCCGGACAAAAAAAAGATACTATATACTCCGTAAAAGATAGCTTGATCTCTGCGACATATGTCATAGTGACATACTTATCGACTTTTCTTACTATTATTGATAATAATGTAACATATAATTGGGTTTAATTTAATTTCAAACGTTACTCAATTAAACAAATATTTTAAAAGAAATTCATTTATTATCTTAAAGGAGTACACCTCAAATCCATATCAGAATCAGTTTCTGAATCGCTAGAGCAATCTTGAAAATTTATTATGAATTCTTACATATGTAAATATTGTTATAATACTAAAATATATAATGTAATTAAATGATAAATTAATTTTTAATGAAGAAAAATATCGATAGTTTATAGTCGATAGCCACAATGATTCATCGCCCATCACTAATTTGGTCGGCATGCCCATAAAATATGACATTGGTAGTTACTGTCTGACTGTACTACTAAATTCAAAACTTCATAGGCTTGATTTTATTGACAGCTGTCGCAGAGATCAAGCTATGTTTTACGGAGTATAGACCATTTTATGATCTAAAAACATTACATACTTTTCACTTTACAAACTACATAAAAATACAATTTTTAATTTTCATCCTACAAACGAAACTTTTCCAAAGAAAAAAGCGTTCAAACTCACCCGATACCCTTTAATTTAACCACGTCCACAAATCAAGGGAAACTTTCCCCAAACTTTTTAAATTCGTAACTTTATTTTTTTCAGATACCGTGGGGCTAGAGAAAGATACATTTGTCCGTTCCGTAAGGGTGAGAGGGTTAAACGGCTATTTTCCCTCAATTTTTCTGTTCCTATTGAGACAGATTTACACAATGCCGTGGGCGATCCCCCGAACATTTGGGTATCTTTATTGAAATCTGGCAATACAATAAAATATGTTTGTGAAAAATAGTGGCAATTTGAATATAGGAGTCGAGAGGGGAAATAATGACCACTATACTAAATTGCCTGATCGTAAAAAATGTTTCTCGTATATTTTTTTTCTTTATGTATCGTTTTGATAATATGCAATATCTTTCTATGGTTTTTGTGATTTACAATACTGTAGTTTAGATATTTTTATTGTTATTAGTAATAGGTCTATTAATTGCTTATTAAACCGATCGATTTATGCCGCTATGTTATTCGTTGAGAACATGTCAGGTAGGAAACAGAGCAAAATTATACTTCACAGCGGTCCAATGGCTTATATTATTTCTAATCAAGTCAATGAAACACAATTTTTAACCTAAATTTGAAGTTAGATTGTAACACATTAATTACATACCTATCTGATATCATTTTATTATATCGTATAAAAAAGCAATGAGGGAATCTGTTTTCCTAATAATATACGAAAAAGCATTTCCAGGCATCTAAACGGATTCTGCAGAACATGGAAAATATTCACGATTAATGACTTATGGCTACCTCAGACTCCAGTAATACCAATATGATTATATTTAAATTGTTAGAAAACTTGTAAACCTTGTAAAGCTTACTAACTCTGTGAGAACTAACTACTAAAGATAAATATAAAGATGATAACTGTGAATAATTAGTAATATTCATGGAAACTGTGACCTCTGAGTTTCTTGCCAGTTCTTCTCAGAGTTGCCACGTCCAGAACCGGTGGTAGTAAAAGAAAGGGACGCATCATAAGAACATGATTAAAAATATTTAAATGTGACTTTGTGAATAAATTATTTTTGACTTTGACCATTGAAAACGAATCCAAAGGTTAACCTCAAAAGTCCGTCTGAAACAGGTACTTTTTTAAATCTATGAAAACAAAAAATGTAGTAGTAAACGTCTATCAATACAAATAGGCACTTTCCTCAATTTATTTGCCTTCAATACGAAGCAAATAAATACGGACACCCCATTGACTATATCCGATAAATAAAGTGGACTAGGAAAAAATACCCGACCGCTAACAGACCGACTTCCGAACTCGAATATTTATGGGCAGAAGGGGTGTTTTATTGCACTATGTTCCATTTTAACCTACTTGCCCCTGGCTATCCGCACTTTATGTGGATTAAGAATGTAACGTAACTTCATTTTGGCAACGTTCGGAAAAATGAGTTTATAAAACGATGTAGTTTTTTTTTTTCAAATTGCACATTTTTTGTGGGTTCAAATGGTTTATTTATAACAGTTGGATTCAGATTCCATATCTGATTCAGATAGTTCTGATTCAGATATGGAACTTCGATTATGAGTTATAGTTTTATGCATATTTTAAGACCGTTAAATAGGTTGTATGATTTTTATAATTTGTTGTAGTTGGTCGACAGTGCGTTGGGGAAAGGTTTGATTCTAGAGTCAGAAAAAGTATAGAGCCTTTAGTTCAGGAATAGCTTTTACCAGCTAATATTCTCTGAGTTATACAAAAAAATGGGAAAATTTGCTTACTAAACAATTACATTGGGAATTTAAAATTGCTAGCTTTGTCAAGAAATTATTTGTTTTTATCTCATTTTTTTCTATAGCTAATTTCTAAAATGATATATCTACTTGAAAGTCTGAATAGAAATTAATTTCTAATTAATTGAATCCTATTTAGATTTTTTATCGAAATCAAGTATGCATATTAGCTCGCTTGTCGCTCACTTCGGTGTAACAAACAACCATTTTATTCGACGTTTAGAAAAATAACTTTATTTTTATCTGTGTATTTATTTGTTTCTGTCCTTACCCTCGGGCCGATAAGGTGGTGCTCTCAGATAGGCGTATTGTTTCGGTAGAACACCATCGTTTTTGGCAGGTCATTCTCTTTTTATGGGTTTTATTGTGATTTGTTGCCGATATGCGGAAATTATGGTAAGTTGGTACTTATTCATTATCTACTAGCTACAGCCCGCGGCTTTGCTTAAAGTAATACATTTTTTCTTACCTGACCTTGGCAAGACAACGTCGTTGAAGGATATTGGTATATCACGCTTGGCATGTGGATTGGTCCACAGTAAGATGGTAACTAACCTTGAGCCGATAGATGTTGCTGCTCAATCATCAGATATATGTCCCTTAGTCGCATCCTTTTTTTTTCTTTTCTGTTGTCCGGGGGCCAATGCATTTACGTATTCGCGCACTGGCGGTGGTATATGTGGGACTCGCCCTCTCCATAGCGTGGCATGCTAAACTCATACCACGAGGAGAGGACTACCCTACTACCACTAAAACCTCCCGAACACTCCTTCGTTGGCGGGGGCCGGGTACGCATGAGCAATCCGGCCCCCCGACGGCACCCGCGGCTAATATGGTACGGCGGGATATCCGGGGCCACACTTACAGTGTCCCATTTGCCCAATTATAGGGTCGCCCGGAGTGTAGAGGCGTCCCTACTCCTCATGAGTCAGCCTCGAAGGGAGCGGGGCCCATGTCCTCAACTCCCCGAGGCCGAGCTTAGGGCGGTAGGCGGCGGGAACTTAATCGCATCATCTTAAAAAAAAAACTTTAGTGAACAGACACTTTCTAGGCAAGCGCGTATCATCTTAGGCTCTTAGGCCTTATCTTCGCCTTCCATCAAGCGAGATTATGGTCAAACGTAAGCCGTAACAAAAAGAAAAAAAACACGTTTATGAAGATATGGGGTGGTCACATATTGGCAAATCAATCCATCCACCAAAAACTATCCCCCACTCGACATCACAAACCCAACATACAATAACTTAATACGATTACCAATTCATCTCAAAAGAACATTGGCTATAATACAGAAGAATAAATCCACCGGCTCCCGAAGGGGTTGATAACACTTAACCGTCAATAGACAACGATTTGCCACTTTCCCCAAATTGGGATACGTGACTGAGGGGCAGTGGCTCTCAAACTGACGCTCAAAGTATGAGAATAAATAAATATCGATAAAAAAGCGACTTCAGGAAGATGCCTCTATATAGTATTTGAGAAATGCTTCCAATTGAGAATCAGATTTGTTTTATGTTATTTATTAATCAACTAGCGACCCGCCCCGGCTCCGCACGGGTACAATGCTGACGTATTATACATATAAACCTTCCTCTTCAATTCCTCTATCTATTAAAAAAAACCGCATCAAAATCCGTTGCGAAGTTTTAAAGATTTAAGCATACATAGGGACATAGGGATATAGGGACACAGAAAGCGACTTTGTTTTATACTATGTAGTGAAGATTTTAAACTTAAAAATTTATTCAAATGTTCTGTCAAAATACAGCACATTTTGTGGGCAGTAACAGCGTGTTAGTAACCCGGTTCATTTGTAAGTGTATGTTTATACTTTAGCGTGTATAATAATCTAATTAAAACACCTTATCATCATCATCATCATCAACAGCCCGTTGACGTCCACTGCTGAACATCCTCTTAACAGACCTTCGCAAGCCAGGATCGTAGAGGGATTTTGCCATAATCACCACGCTTGGCAGACGGATTGGTGATCGCAGTAAGATGTAAACCTTGAGCTAATAGTTGCTGCTGCCCATCCATCAGCCATATGTCCCTTAGTCGCCTTTTACGACACCCATGGGAGGACATGGGGTGGTCTATTCTAAGTCGGAAACCACACGGCATCGGAACCACCTTATACATCGTCATTATTATAATATGTATTTTAAAATATACATAAAACACACTGAAACACAATTTAATATTATATGAAAACTTTTATACTTTTGTAAATGAACCGAAATTAAGTAAAATAAAAATAAAATAAAGTACAGTACGGGCTTGATGCTTGTTGTACGTCAGTAAAAATTTGACTGCAACGGTGGCTCAGTAGTTATGATAGTTGCCTCTGAGTCCTGGTGTTCTGGGTTCGATTCCCACCCGGGACAATTATTTGTGTGAACCACAAATAGTTGTTCTGAATCTGGGTGTTCTTTGTGTCCGTGAAATTAATGTTTGTAAAGTCCCCCGCGACACAGGGATTTATTTACCTAGGGCGGGAGTGGTCTTTTTAAAAAAAAAAAAACGAAAATTGATGCAAAAGTTTGACAGCCACTGAAACATATATGGACGGATGGACATAAAAAATGTCTTCAAATCAGTAGAAGATTGTTTTGGAGATGACGTGAGGTCCGTTATTCCAACAGATTTATCATGTCGGTGCAAGCTATTCAGAATCAAACGAAATTGGTTGCGAAAGTGTTTGGGAATACTGACTGACGATATTTCTACGTGTTCTCCTTGAGGACATTCATTCAATCAGCTTAAACATAGTACCTATAGATTAGTTTATCAGCCCACGCCCACTGCTGGACATGAGTGTTCAACGACTCTGGCTTGTCAAGGTCTGAGCGAAGGGCTCAGACCTTGACAAGCCAGAGTCGTTGAGGGGTATTGCCGTAACTATCATGCTTCTGCTGATGATATGTCCAGTAACACATTTAATTAACACGCTGTATATAAAATATAATATGTTTTATAGACATGTTATAGTCGTTATATTGCAATTATTGTAATATTACAATAATTGTTTTTTTTTTGTCTAAATAGTTTTCTTTGATTTTTAATATATTACATATTTTTTCTCAGAGATGCCACGTACTGAATTGATGGCAGTGAAATAAAGACAAGCACTGAACTCAATTGATTAATTTTCTAACTGGTGAACAAAGAATACCTTCAAATTGAATTGAATTATTTAGAAAAAAATATAAGTAAGACTAGTAATATGTAAATGTGATAAACTTAGAACTAAATCAAATAATCTGTTTATTTAGTGTCAATTTAAAGCATTGACAACCCTTCTAAAACAACTCCAATAATCTTTTCGTCCACTATTCTTACTACCCATTCCCCCTACCCCAATTACCCCAACACATATCTCAATATACAAGGCACCATTACAAAAAAGTACCCACTTTATCCCAAACCGCCAATTTAAATCAATATCAGTGTTGCCCGTCTTAAAAAATCGCCTTCCCCGCAATCAATTTACCGGACGGCCAGATTTGGCTTATAAGTTTTCTTCCGTAATGTTGTTAGTCTGACCACGACCGTCCCTCGGGTGAGATTTTCCCATAAATTGAGGAAGTTAAGTGATTTCCCCTTTCAATCTTTCAATGCCTCCGCGGGTATTTTTTATGCCGACGCTACATAATTTAGTGGGTTAAATCGATATTTTTTTATGTTTACTTAGTTTTGCTGGATTAAGGTTTTGGCGGGTTAATGTTTGATGATGTAATAAAAGAAAGAGAGGTCGGCTCGTGGGAGTTATTTTGCTTAGACATGCCTTTATATTTCTAGCTTAAAGTATATTCACCATGTTGTTTTCGACACTCCGTAGCGTAGCGGTATATCTTGGAGGTCGTGAGTTCGATCCCCACATTAGGCAGGTAATCTTTGTGTAAATTCTAAGATTTATTTCCGATTCCGTGCCTCGGAAAGCACGTTAAGCCGTTGGTCCCGAATATTATAACATCATCTATAATAATCGTATATCAAGGAACGGTCAGCAGCGTTTCCTTGTGTGGTAAAACATAATACTGCGGTCACCAAGCCGCCTGCTAAGCGTGGTGACTATGGCAAATATCCTAGTCATTGAGAGGGAAATGACTTTCCATCATACCTTTCCACTGTGGCAGTGGGTACTGCAGTCATCATGTATGTTGGATACAGTATTACCATCAACAAAAAAAAAAGATTAAAGGCGGAAACATATTATTAAAACGCGACGCGACCTGTCGACACTCGACGCGTGTTGAGTCGAATCAAATGTATTGTTTTCTATAGACCAGGGCCCCGAGTCTACTATCGTAATAGCGTGTCCATTAACTTTCAATGACAGTTCAAAGGTCGGTTTTTTTCCCATTTGGTAATCTACTAATCCAAATAACGTCAGAATGGTGTCATGATGACGCCACGATGACATTAGCGTAGTTGAATATAATAACAAATGATACATTTATAAGTCTTGAAATCGCCTATATAAACATTACAATCTCCCTAACCATCTCTCCTGCTACTTCTGTTGACGGCCTTTTTCTGCGGTAGCAACACCGACTGCCATTCCAGCGCCGACACCATAGTGAGATTAGTAGATTACCGTTTTTTGCATAATGATATCACGATGGCACTATGGTGGCACAATACCTAAGAAAATAGCAGACTCGGCCCCCAGAATCTCACTATGAACGCCCGACGCGTCGTCGCGTCAATACATTTGATTCGATTTAACACGCGTCGCGTTTCGTCAGGTCGCGTCGCGTTTTAACAATATGTGTCCGCCTTTACCATATTTTGTACATTATGCGGATGCTTCCAGAAGAAATCCAAGATTGACAGCCCTCATTATAACCAGACAAAGCTTCTATTTATAATAGGTAGTGATAACATTACGCTCCTTACGTTTCTGTCCGCTGACCCATATAATGTTGACATCCAATAGCTCGCCTTTGTGTCTGTACAAACAGAATACGTGTACCGATGTATGACCGATCCGGAGGCTGACTTATTCTTGTTTTATTGAATGGGCGCTATGCTTAGATTGCTGTACCTGTTTCTTATACAGGGGAGGTTTACATTTTACATTTTATATATTTACTTTTTGTTATTATCTTAGAACTTGTTACCAGCGCGCGGTTTTATCAGTTTAGTTCCCGTTATCGTGAGAACTTCATAATTAAATATAGCCAATAGGCTTCCGCAATATATGAGCTATCTAGCACTGGAAGTTTTATACACGCGTTCAACTATGCCCGGTGAAGTAGCAAAAGCCTCGGGGCTAACTAAATACGACCGTGAGAAAAAAAAAAAAAAAAAAAAACAATCGAATCTTTCCTCTTCATAATAATAGTACATATAAATTTATATTTAGTCTTCTAGCACGATTTGAACCTGTATAAATCTTAGGTAAATTCCTAAATGCCTTGACCATTCAGCTACGGTGAATCCTAACCGACTGACGATCTTTCTTTTCCGCTTCTAATGAAAACTTGGCAGTCTATTTAAGCCGGCAAAACTGTCAATAATATAATGAAATAAAATATGATAATTTTCTTTAGTAAATTGTAAGACTTTGTAACTTGGCGGTAAATATATGCTGCCGGACAGGGTTTAGTGCCTGGAAACCATTTTAACGCGAGATGGAATTTATTTCCTGCAAAAAAGAGATGCATGTCGTACTTAAGGCGGAGAATCGGGTGTTATGGACATATCACCATAGAGAGATTTATGTCCATTAGTGAATTCAGATAGGTCGATGAAAAAATAATGTATTTTTATATAGCAACCCACTGTACATTGACAGGTCACATCATAGTGTTCCTGTCACGCGACACGCGACCATTGTCTCGCACACATTGTGTCGCGCTTGGCCGACCGTACGGAGACGCGCCGCTTCCGTCCGACGCGGTTAATTGTGGTACAGGTTCGATTTTCTTGCGATTACGATAATTAAAATATAAAACTGTAGATTTTTTTGCGATGTCTGTTTTGAGAAGCTCGTTAGAACTCGAACAGGCAAATGTACTATTTTTCGGGGCCACAGGGTAAGTAGAACTTCCCCTCCAATGACATAGTAAACTAGTCGTACTATGAGGAAAGAGATTACTGTTTACCCACAAAAAACCCCCGGGTGCTCTTGCAAACGCTAGCTGGGTGCTTTTCCGAAACTTCGCTTTCATGTAGGTATGTAAAAAAAAAACTGGTAGATTTTTTATTGTATAACAATTTTTTTTTGTAATACTTATTAAAAACTATCTTTTAAATACCCTCATTTCTCTTGTATAACGTAGCTTTCTTAAGACGAAAGATTTTTTTATTCTTACTAGTAGTTCCTAAGATTGTCATGTTTAAACGAACAAACAAACGCTTTGGCTTTTTAATATTAGAATAGATAATATTACAAAATTCCGCTTTTCAATACAAAGATTTACATCTTAATTTCGCATTCACAAGGCATTAAAAACCTTTGCTCAAAAAATCAATACCGAACAATATCATCCTTAATAAAAAAATCATAGCAGAGAGGGATTAAAAAGAGAAAAATTAACATCAAAGACAAACAGCGATCTCTAACAGCCATCAATAATTAATCAGCCATCTCCTCTCGAAATTACCCACCATTTGAGGGTTAAAACGTCTTGTGTAAAGAAAAAAAAATGTATTTTTTCAGTCAAGCAACCCTGAGGGAAATTTTATATAGGAACTTGGTTTATCGACTGGGGATACACAGATATAGGAGTTGTCTAGATGTGTTATGTTAATCCTAATCCCAAACATTATAATAATTGTCAATGATTCCCAACTAAAAAAGATCATTTGTTCTTTCCCTGATTCGTCACAAGTATCCTAGGCGTACTTGTCATCAGGGAAAGAGGCAACAAATTATCTTTTTTCGTCCCATATTACAAAATTTGTTAATTTCTTCTACGATTCTTCTCATAAGACGAAAGGGTTGTAAGGCAAAATATTAACTGTATCTGGTACTCCTGTATCCGTGCGTATTTTTTTTATTAAAGTAAGTTTGTTTGTTATATTTAGGTTTGGACTTTACATTTTAGAAATATGTTCTTACGGAATTCAGAGCTACGCTGATGTATTTGAGTTGAATAAGTATATTTTATTATATTATAAAAAAAATACAGTGTACATTTTACAAACAAAATATTTTAAGAATTTTGTTTGCAATAATAGACTCAAAAACAAAAAATCCATGAAAACGTTGCTATATTAAACTGTATGACAATGGTAATTTTACATTGAAAATATATTTTAGACTGTGTCATAGCAGAAAATATATCGAGGGATGAAAGGCTATTTGTTTGAAGCGACATTTTACGAACTTTACAGGAGAGCCATTTAAAAATTCAAAATTTGGAAAAAAAATCGTTATGAAAAAACTAGTGCTCTTTCTATAATGGGGATCGCAATTTTTTATTGAAAAAAAATCCCTGAATGTTTTGGTATAATTTTCAACTAAAAAACAGTTATGAGTATAAGATAAATTGTCGCTTAATACAAAATGATCTGTATCGCCTTATTTTTAGAGTAAAGAAAAATGATTCAACTTCCAACATTGTCACTAATCAGCAGCAGGCAAAATGGTTTAAGTGACTTTACAGTACTTATGCAGGAGAAAGCAAAATGATTGAATCGACGTTACTCAATAATAATAAGAATAGGCTATTTTGTTTTACTACCAATTTGGGTTTGGGTTTTGGGTTTTGTTAACGATTCAGGAAAGTTGGCTTAAGCAACGATGAACATTCTTAAAGAGTTGTTTGATGTCTCAGATTTTGAAAGGAGTTATATAACTTGGTTGTTCTAAACAGAGTGAAAAACAGTTGTAGCGAAAGGGTTGAACCGACGACATGTCTTAATGAATTTGGCTGACGGCAAATTGGTTGAAGCGACATTGCACAGAGTAAGTAGTCGTAAGCAAAATGTTTGAAGGGACTTTTCATCTAAAGATAGCTACATCGAAAAACGATTTATCTGCCATCGAACTAAAATTTTAGGAAGGGAATAACGGCTTATGATCCGATTCTCTGTTTTTGTATACAGCTTAAATGATAAACTAAAAAAATATGGCAAATTTGAAGTCTGATCATACACCATGTTTGAGAATTATGCACTAAAATGGCATTGTTTTAAGCGCCATAAAAGTGCTCAGAATTGTACGAAACCCGGCTCAGACGACGCAGAAAAATTCGCTGAATCCGAATATGTATATAACTCCATATCGTCCAAAATGTCGCTTCAAACAAATAGCCTTTCACCCCTCGATATAAATATAATATAAGGAGATGATACTCAAATAGGCTCAAATGATATTGACCCTTAATATTACATCCGTTATCTACTGAATTTTTTGTAAGCCAAACAAGGCATGGGTATTGAATTGGTACTATGCATTTTCTTACCACATCCAGCCTCCCTAACTCCACAACGCTCAATGAATTAATGAAAAATGAAATCGACTTGGCAAATTTAATTTTTTTCCCGGACGGTTGGAGGGCAATCTGTCTTGTTGATCAGAGCATGACGATTTCAATGCCTTTTAATATTGATTGCTTGTTTGATGTCGGTTAATTTGATTATATATGCTAATGTGGAGAGGAATAACTTGGATTTAGGTATTAGCTTTGTGACGGGGGTCGGCGGGGAACGAAAATCTTTGAATAGGCATGAAATTGAAAAATTATGGATTTGATTTTGATTTCTTGTTTGATAAACTAAATAAACTCTTTTTATACATCCATTTTTGCTAGAAAATACTTGAATCTTGCCGACTAAGCAAGGCTAAGGCCACATAAATACGATGCGAAATAGCCACAGAATATTTTCAAAAACCGACTATGGAACGCTTCTGATGATGTAAAATAAAAGTCTATTTTTAATTTAATCATAAAAATAATATATGATGTCATTGCCACTTAGCCCATATATAAAATAAGGCAGAAATAGCAGAAAAAACATCAAAGTTTGTTCTAAAATCTTGAAGCTTAGTAATAAATATTATAGGAAAATATGTATAATGCCCTTAAAAGATGCTTTAGGCGTTGCTTAGTGCATCAGTTAGTCTTAATCCGGCACTGGACAGCGCGCGGCGTCGTGACTTATTAGATAAGATTTTTGAGTAAATTTTTACTGATATTATGAGTATCTTATAAAGGCCCTCTCAAGATGCCATGAGTAGGTATTTAATTCTGTATTAATTTGGGTATAGGAAGTGGTCAGCCAGTGGTCACAAGTTGACCATTATTCATAAAATATATTATCACTAGCTGCGCTCCGCGGTGTTACCCGCGATACTCTGCTCCAGTGGGTCAGAGCGTGATGTTTTGTAGCCTATATGTTAATCCAGCGTATAACCTATCCGGTGAAAAATTTCAGCCAATTCCGTTCAGTAGTTTTTACGTGAAAGAGTAACAAACATCCAACCATCCATCCATCCATACTTACAAACTTACAAACTTTCGCGTTTATAATATTAGTAGGATTTTGCACTCTTTCTCTATATAAACTTTAAGTGTGCGAAATTTCATACACATTCCGTGTGCATAATTTTTCCTCACATATTAATATGTAGATGACGTAAATAATGCAAAGCGTTTTTTAAAAGATCTTGCTAATATAGACACACGGATAGAAAGTAGAAAAAAAACTAAAATTTCACTTTACACCCCTGGGCAAAAACACCGCCAATCTGTTGATTAGCTACTTTTTATATTTTTGGGGGTGACATTAAACACAGTTTAATCGCCCCCCGTTCCCATAGGAGGGGGTGAATATTATACTTCGAATTAATGACAGCTTAAATTTTTTTAGTTGGCTCCGGGGCACCGATGCGTTAATGCACCATTTTAGATGGATCTGCATGCGTTTGGAGCCGTTTACTGTATTTTGTTAAAGATTACTAGAAGAGTTAATTGCACATGACTAGTATTCTTGTAACCTTTCGTGATAAGCTTAAATACTTATGTTACGAGTGGCTTCACGTTGGTTGTGCAATGGGTGAGGATCGAATCACATCATCGCAAATCTGGCGCTCTAGGCTACGGCCGATTTATTCAACTCATCATCATCATCATCAGCCCGTATAACGTCCACTGCTGAACATGGGCCTCCTCCGGAGGGAGGGTTTTTGCCATAGTCACCACGCTTGGCGGGTTGGTATGTTGTGCCTAACACACGAGAAAACGCTGCTGCCCGTTCCTTGATATAAGATTATTATAGATGATGTTATAATAGTAGGGTATAGTCCCTCAACTAACCAGACCCGGAAAGAAATCTTAGAATTTACACAAAGATTTCTTGACCGGAGTGGGGATCGAATCCACGACCTCCGAGGCTTAAAGCGAGACATGTTCCCCATGCCACGGAGGCTGTCCGTGGCGTTTATTCTACCTTAAGACAAAATACTGTACGGCTAGCATTTCTTTATCATATACATATCGATTAATAATATGGGTATTGAGTTGAGCGACAACGTAAGCGATATTGAATAACATAATTAACTAGCATCTCGCGCTCGGTTTCACCCGCAAATCTCTCGTTTCCGTGGAAACTTCATAGTTAAATATAGACTATGTTACTCTTGAATAACGTAGCTGTTTAATGGTGAAAGAATTTCCGAAATCGAGCCAGTAGTTTCGGAGGATATTCAATGCAAACAATCAACCATATATCTCTTCCTTGTTAAGTTAGTACCTATAAATGTAATCATGGAGTCTATAGATAATTAAATATCGCTGATGGTGTAAGCTCAATTAGCATTATAATCAACGTCGACTGCTGAACTAGGGACCTTTTCAAGGATAGGTTTTTCTATAGTCAAGACTCTTGGCAGATGGGTTCTTGACCGCAGTACGACAGCGTAACAAACAGGGAAACGCTGCTGCTAGTTCTCTGGTATATGTTATTAAAATCAGGACCAAAGGCTTAATGTGCTTTCCCTGGCACGTAGAAGTAGCCCTTAAACTAGACCCAGAAAGAAAGATTTATAGTTCCGGCGTGGTGTTCGAACCTATGGCTAAGCCACGGAGTTTGCCTGTTTAAGTACTAAAAACTTCAGTACTGACTTCTTTTTCTGTCCCTTACCGTCCCACAGCTGGGCAAAGGCCTCTCCAAAATCCTTATAAATGTGTGTTTCTTCAGATCGGAAATTATTACCTACATCTATTCACGTCAGAATCGAGGCTCTGCTCAAAATGGTTGAAAAATTAACCGAATATTAGCCGAAATGAATTCGAATCGTCTCGAACAAAACTTGCGAATTTTGGATCAACCCCTGTCCCAAGCGTCGTGTATTTTAGCAATTTTTATTTGTGCAAGTATATTTTTTTTTCGTTTTAATTCTCGAGATGGATTGTGGGAGGAAAGGGGGGAGGGAGACGTTTGAATTTCGAACGTTAAGTTTTTGATCGTAATTTAAATGAGTCGTTCGAAGTTTAAATAGATCGTTTTTTTTTTCAGCAAAATATATACGACATTTTCGAGTCTCCGACTTTATTTAATAGCAATTTTATAAAATATTTACTTTTATTGATATATTTTATTTTGGCTACGTCAGTATATATTGTGTCAAAGCTAAAATAAAATAAAGTTTACATTATCAGTGGCACCTCTGGGTTGTGGTCCTAACCCCATAAAGGTGGTGGTTATAAATTATCAATATATACCCATCATAATTAATATAAATATGAACTTATTATGAGTAGAGGAATAAATGACACACGGACAGACGGAGTACATTGTCTGTAATGTCCTACAATTAGCAGCACTCACAGGTTGCACTTGCTAGTGATAGTTTTTTTTTTTTTTTACTAGTTTTATTCATAGAATAAGATTAATAACCGATTAATTACAGTTCTTTTTCATTGTGATTTTGGCAAGTACAAGTGTATACCTAAGTGCTGAATATAATTTCATTTTATTTTATTTATAAATATCTATATATATATTTTATTGATCTTTAAAATAAGATTATAATAGTAGTATAACATTAGTGACCATATAAAAATATTGTTCTTAATTAAGTAACTAAACTACTACTAAAAATGTACTTTAATATGTTATGCTTTGTAAATGACGTACCTATAACAAGCGCGAATTATTCGTCTACGTTACTAATAAACTATTTCATTCCATTTTAATTCATTTCATTTCAATTCATTATTTCAATACATAAAGCTGAAGAGTTTTTTCGTTGAACGCTTATCTCAGGCTCTCAACTATTGCCGATTAAAAAATATCATTAAGTGTTAGATTGCTCATTTATCAAGGAAAGTTATGGTCTATATTTTATTATGAAGTTCCTATGGGAATGCGAGCTATCTATTTTTTTGGTCCGGGGGTAAATTCATTTACGCATTCCCATCGCCGCTGCAATGGGATATGTGGGACTCGCCCTCTCTATAGCGTGGTATGCTAAACTCATACCACGAGGAGAGGACCCTACTACCACTAAAACCTCCCGGAAACTCCTTCGATCCGCCGTTGGCGGCGGCCGGGTACGCATGAGCAGTCCGGCCCCCTGACGGCACCCGCGGCCAATATGGTACCGCGGGATCTCCTGGGAAATGCGAGCTACCTGGGTGAAGCTAGTACTATTATAGCCACCTATGCAGTCTAACATTCCAAGTTATACCAAATTAATCTTTAAATAGACAGCCTCCGTAGCGTAGTGGTATTTGGCGAGCCATTAAGTCGCGGAGGTCGTGGGTTTGATCGCCACACCGGACAAGAAAATTGTGTAAATTCAAATCATCAAAGATTTATTTCCGGGTCTGGTTGGTTGAGGGACTACCCTCCATGCCTCGGAAAGCACGTTAAGCCGTTGGTCCCGATTATTATAACATCATCTATTATAGATGATGTTATAATAATCGGGACCAACGGTCAATCGTATATCAAAGAACGGGCAGTATCGTTTCCTTGTGTGGTACTACATAATACTGCAGTCACCAACCCGCCTGCCAAGCGTGGTGACTAAGGCAAATACTCTCCCTCGGGAGGAGGCCCATGTTCTGCAGTGGACGTTATACCGCATATGATGATGAATCTTTAAATAACAAAGTAACAAAAAGCGATTTCACCAAAACTCAATGTTTTAAAAAAACACACTGATTCATTTTAATTTAATTCAGTTAATAAGCATCATTAATTTTCATCGACAATTTCACCGACATTTCAATCTCAATAAGATTACGGAAAAACTTCATCCCAAGCAGCATTAACATTTATCCTGAAACGAACGGCCGAACGGAATAAATCGACCATGAAAAAAAACATAAAAATTAACAAAAAAACAATAGAATTAACATAGAAAACATCTGTGACGGAATTACGGATAGAGCCCCTACTATGGGTGTCACGATTAAAATGAATGCGAGTTCTCGCGAGAGTGTAAAAGTAGACAGCTTAGTCAATGAGTTTCATACGTTTAAACTGTGCTTTTGCTTTTTCATTTTTTTTTCATTTTAGTGTCGTGTAGAGTACTTTTTTGTGTATATTGATAACAAAAGTAAGGAAAAAAATCTAGACACATTATATATGAATACACAGAAGTATAAAAATGAGACTAAGGCTGAACCCACAATGGGCGTGCGTTCCTCATGCGTGTGGACCACGTGAACATTGCGAGCGTCGATTCCCCGCCCCCATCATTCGCTACCACTGCGGTCTTCCGTATGAGACTCACGTTCGTGGAACGCGCACGCCCATTGTGGTCTCAGCCTAATACTTATTTAAATTGCTAATATAATATTGGAAACAGTTTCATGTTTATTTTTAGGCACTCACTAGCATAGCACAGATCCGAATTTAATTTGGTAAGTAAATCGTTAAATAATAACTGTATTTTATTACAAGACAGCAATACAGTATCTAAACACAATCTTTACTCAATATCTGCTCATTTTTAATAATATCAATGCAATTTCGAATTCTCTACCTATTCTCACCAACAAGTCACCAATAAAGTGTCCTTCGAGTTTTACTCATCAAACAAATAGTAACAGTTCTTACGTTGAACCGCATTGATTCCTCAACAAAGCTATAACTCCCCGAGGAAAAGAATTTATCTCGCAAGTGAACATTAAAAACAAAATGGCCCCTCCCCTTCACGCTGTTCATCCCTTCATTTACTACAGATCTCGTTTTTCTTTGATTAATTTTTATTTATTGGGTAAGAATGAGACCAAATATTGTTGTATAAAACTGTTTTAAAAGTGTAATGAAAGGATTGCGCGTGAGCGTTTCTTGAGCGTATGAATGACGCGAGCTCCAGCTCCCGAAAATCCCTCCCCGCAGTTTTCCGCATATGACATCCACATATTCTTAAAAATAATCAGAGCAACTAACAAATCTTAACTAGTTTCGCTATCAAATTAAGTTCAGTTTTTTCAACACGACAGGAAATTAAATTGATTCTAACCGAAAATCTTTATCATTTACTTACACGATAAGCAAATGAAAGTAGTTATAACATGAGTATCAAGTATTCAGATATTAATTTGACACTTAACAAAAGTTTTAACAGCTGATTTGAATATTTAGTTGAATCTTTCAAATATTGGGACGACGCAGCTAACATATTGTGTTTAGTGTAAAACTTTCTTTCCGTAAAATCATAAAGATAATATGTATTTTCTTTGACAGGTATATAAGTACATACTTCTTCTACTAGGTACTTACTTCTACCTTACCTACAATAATTGACTATATGAAATATTAACTTGACAGTTTTCGGGACGTAGTAGCACAAGTCTCGGAGGTCGTGGTCTCGATACCCACGCCGGAAAATATTTATTTTAGGGTCTGGTTGGTTGTGCATCGGAAAGCACGTTAAGCCGTTGGTCCCGATTGGTATAACGACGAATACCAAGGAACGAGAAGCAGCATGTCCCTACGAACGAAATGACACGCTACGATATAATACTGCGGTCACCAACCCGCGTACCAAGCGTGTAGTGATTATAACAAAACCCACCCTAGGGACGAGGCTCATGATCAGCAATGAACGTTAAACGGGCTGATGATGATGATGATGGTGATATTTTATGAACAATTTTTGACGCTAATTAGAGTTTTTACTGTGAAACTCACATTTTAAATTTGGTGCATTCAAAACCCAAAATCTTGCGCTTTCATCCATAACTGTGTCTTCTAAGGGTGACTTTTAATTAGGGGTGACTGATATAAGATTTAACGATGGAATTAATGGATTTTTCCCAAGTTGGCAGCCTAATTGTGCGTTTTATGGTTACTCATTAGATTTTATTTGAGTTTTTCGTTTATTAGTATTGAATTGATTGTTTGGGGGCACGTTTAAGAAGCTTGCTGACAGTTTGGTATCAAGACAGATCAATTATTGAGTACAATTTGAAATCGAGAATAAAATACACGGTATCACTTAACACAATATTTTCTATGTTATCTACAGTATTACTAATATAAATGTGTGAAGCAAAAATCGTTTGCGCTTTTTTTACAAAAATTGCGCGGTTAGAGGAATATTTAATTTTGCACACTTATAGTTTATCCAGAGAAGGAATGCAGAATGCTAATGCTCTTCTTAATTATGGTGGTATTTCGACTATGAATAACCTATAAAAATATTTAAACATATTTTTTCTTAAACTATTTTGAAATATTAAGTCTCATTTTTGGGTTTACTCGCTAAATCTCCTAATCAAGTTACATTAGTTGGTATTTACTTTGCATAGCAGATAAGCATTGTCATTCAACGGGGCAATGTTGACAGTATTCTGGGAACCTTACCAAGTAGTATACAATATTTAGAATAGTTATCATTTACAAATTTATTTTAGTTAGTTAGTTTGTTGCAGATCTTACTGCACGGGAGCAGAGTTGACTGCGCCGGTGGATTAGAGGTGATGGAATCTGCTTTCGATTCCTACTCGAAACACATTTTTGTAACTATAGACAGTTGTTCTGAGTCTAAGTTTCCTTTGTGTGTGTGAATTATGGTTTTATTTATATTATTTATAAAGTGCTGAGGTATCAAAGGAGTTAGAGATCTCACCACCGGATGCAACAAGCATTTGATATACCCCAATTTTTGATGGAAAATTGTAAACGTATTTCAATAACTTTCTAAGGTTTAATCTACGTTATATGATTATGTAACAAAATTAGATATTATGTAGATAAAAATCTTCGAAATACTTTCTACCTACGTATTACAGACTGCCATACCGTCTCACCACCCTAGGGGTAAAACCAATATTTTCCAATAACACATAATCGTCGGCCGCATCATTACTGTCGGTGAAAACATAAATTAATACAGCTCTCCTTAGGGGTGTTAGGGATGCTGTCAATGCCTCTTAGTTATTGTTAGGGTGTCATTGGGAAATAAATCGATATCATTCGTTCATTAACAGAGGTAATATTTGGAAGAATTTTGCTCGACTGCAACCATAACGTCGGCTCTGGCTTTTAGCTAAATTTGATGCATGGTGATCGTATGTAAAAAATTAAATAAACCCATTGACCGATGTGACATTCAATTTAGTTTTATAAATTAAAAGTCAACTAGGTAAGAGTTGATAAGGCAGCCACTTTCCTAGAATATTTGCAGATACGCTTTTTCATTCAACTAGGTAATGCTACCAGCATTCTGGGAACCTTGCCAATTAGCATTAACTAGCTTTCCGCACGCGGTTTCACCCGCGTAACTCCCGTTCCCGTAGAAAATTTATAATAAAATATAGCATATAACCTTCCTCGATAAATGGGCTATCTAACACTGAAAGAATTTTTCAAATCGGACCAGTAGTTCCTGAGATTAGCGCGTTCAAACAAACAAACTCTGCAGCTTTATAATATTAGTACAGATAAGACGTCTAATACTAAAATCATAATTTCCTATGATACATATACAATACTATTACAGATCCTAGTGCCATTAATTATAATCAGAATAACAACACATGCCCCTCATAGGCATCGATGGCAAAGAAACGCCATAAGTAACGTGTGGTGCGGTCAGATACTACGTAATAACAGAACAGATAATACGCATAGATGTAGGAATACTGGAAGGAATTGAGAACAGATGAATTGTTTTGATATTATTGCCAGTTTCGCTTATAATTGCCATTGAAAGAAATGGCAATAGAAATACAAAACCTCATAAGACCATGATTTGAAATATTTGAATTGTGTCTAATTTATGTTATTACTAGCTTCCCGCGCGCAGTTTCCCCCGCGTAACTCCCGTCTCCGTGGGAACTTCATATTGAAATATAGCCTATGTCACTCAATGTGAATGTAGCTTGCCAATGGTGAAAGAATTTTTGGAATCGGCACAGTAGTTTTTGAGTTTATTCATTGCAACATACACACAAAAGTACAAATTTTTCCACTTTATAATATTAGTATAGAAGTATAGATATAGATAAGTAACTATCTAAAGCTAAATTATAATAATAACATATAAATATATGATAATATAAAAATAATTAATTTTGTAGATATAAATAAATAACAAATAAGTATAATTAATTAATTTTTTCTAATTAATGTTTGACTGTGCCTGTAATTGGTTTACGTAAATAAAAATGTTTTTTATTTATTATTTATTTTATTTTATTTTATCTTCCCGCACGTGGTATCATACAAGCTACTCCCGTCCCCGTAGGAACTGCATTAATAAATATAGCCTATGCTACTCCTCGATAAAGTAGCTGTCTTATGGTAAAAGAAGTTTTGAAGTCGGTTCATTAGTTTCAGAGCCTATTCAATGCAAACAAACATACAACTAAATATAATTCCTCTTTCTAACATGAGAATTGATTGAAATATACATACAAGTACTATTTTTTTAATAATAATTCGTTAGTGTATTCATAAGGTATAGCGACAGTTGCACATAACCCCCTAAAATACTAAAAGTCATAATCCCTCAATCTCATCGCCAGCGACTGCCCTGAGCCGAGGTCCAAGCCCCACAAGGGCTCCTGCGCAGGTTGCTTGGTTTGTAGTTTATAAGGCTGGAGCTCTGCTCGCCTTTATGCCCGGTGAAGTAGCAATAGCCTAGTGGCTAAATAAGTAAGTACTTCCGAAAAAAAAAGTATTAATAAGCAGATGTTATAGATAAAGTAAATAGGTTTACTAGTGAATTTTGCAAGTCAAAGTTTAATTTAAGCCGCCGTAGCCCAATGGCTAGGGCGTCGGACTTGTGATCTAGAGGTCGCCGGTTCGAACCCCACCCATTGCACTACCGACGTGAACCCACTAGTAACACAAGCATATTAGCTTAGCACGAGGGGTTTACGAGAATACTAGTAGATTGCAAAAAATCTACTTGTAATGTTAAAAAAAAAATGACTGACTGACTATCAGAGCAAATAAAGACTGAAATGGCTCAGCCATAATAGATATTTTTTAGTTCCAAAAACGATTGGCCATTAACACTTCTAGTAAAAGCCATAGGAATCCAATACAAGTAATAACAACAACATCTTACATAAACGACTCACCAATACCCAAGCAAAAATTAACCCTATTCTCATGTGCATAAACTGCAATTTTGCTTGCAATCTTTCGCAGTAATTTCTAATAAGATAATAGGGTTCCTTTTCGATATGTTAACGTAATGATGTGAGGCAATGGGAATTGATGGGTGTTGTGGTTCCGTACGGTTCGCCACTTTGTAAGAATGAGGAAAAATGGAATACTATGAGTGTGTGTTTTGGTGATAATATTATTATTGACTGTGTTTTTTTAGTTACTGTGTTACAAGTGTGAGCAAAAAGTATAAGGAAAAGAAATTGTGTCGCTTCACTTCAACTACTGTTGCCCATAATTTCGTCTACATAAAATAAGGAAAAAATTGTTGATCAAAATACGTTTTTTTTAAATATCAGAGTCCTACCAGTGAAGTCTCATCTTAATTGTAACGACCATTTTGGAGATAAGGCATGATACACGGACAATCAGACAGACGTTATGTTTTTTATTGTGTTTATGTCATTAGTAATAATTTAAATTAGCTGTAATTAGAAGTAAATTAGCTGTATTTTTTTTATTACTAACAGAAACTTCATTTTTTTTATAGTAAACCTAAAGCTGAAGAATTTGTTTGATAACATGCGCTAATCTCAAGAATCCCTGGTCCGATTTGAAAAAATATTTCAGTGTTAGATTTGTCGAGCTTTACCTGCGTTGCGTTCATCATTAGCTTTATTTATTAGTATCGATAATACAGACATTTTTTATTTAATCTGCGTTAATATTTATTTTAATAATTTATATTTCACGAACATTGCTATGACACGCTTAAACCATAACTCTACATTCACTAATCATAACTAACTCCAACCATTATCTCTCAAACCATATTTAGTCCAAAAATAATTAAAATAAACAGACGCATTCAATTAAACAGCGTATTTTCAAAGAGCTCAGCCATCTACATAGAGTATCTCTACATACTCTATGTAGAGAAAATCCCTGTACGGATTGCGCTAGAGATCTGTTAATGTGTATAGGCGGATTAGTGTTTGGTTTTAGATACGGCGCAGTGTACATAGAGGGCTAGAGTTTTGGAATAATTATTGGTTTTAATTTACATATCGTGGTTGTGGGTTCGATCCCCACACCGGACAAGAAATATTTGTGTAAATTTTAAGATTTCTTTCCGGGTCTGGTTGGTTGAGGAACTACCCTCCGTGCCTCGGAAAGCACGTTAAGCCGTTGGTCCCGATTGTTATAACATCATCTATAACAAGCGTATACCAGGGAACGGGCAGCAGCGTTTCCCTGTGTATTACAACATAATACTGCGGTCACCAATCCGCCTGCCAAGCGTGGAGACTATGGCAAAAACCTGCCTCGGGAGGAGGCCCATGTTCAGCAGTGGACGTTGAACGGGCTGATGATGATGATTTACATATTGCTACTTAAAAACAATAGTGCCACAAATCGAAAGGATAAGTAAAATGCAAAATGGTACAAATGCCGGCAGAATTGGTGCCATGTTGCATTTTTGAATTTCATTTGTTTTTTAATTTGTTGCTCTTTAGTTTTATGTGTTTAACTTAATATTCAATGTCTTTATTCATATAGACACATTTAAAATATTTTAAATCATGTTCTTATGATGCGTCCCTTTTTTCTTTTACTACCACCAGTTCTGGACATGGCAACTCTGAGAAGAACTGGCAAGAAACTCAGAGGAATCCTTTTTTAAATATTTTTTTACATTGAATACTCTGTAACTATTGAACTGTTTTCAAAAAATCTTTCACCATTAGAAAGCTACTCTGTCCAGGATTAACCTTAGCTATACTTAATTTAGAAATTTCTACGGGAACGGGAGCTACGCGGGTGAAACCGCAAGTGGAAAACTAGTTCTTAATATCTTCTAGAAGAAATATATCATTGTTAGTTTTCATTGAAAAGGCTCCAAAACTACCGAACTGAAATTACCAATTTTTGAGAGTAAAGGAATGCACGGGAAAGGCCGGGACCCACACGGGACACCTAGCTATAGTTTCCGGCTTAAAATAGACCAAAGTTAGTTACCATCTTACTGCAATCACCAATCCGCCTGCCAAGGGTAGTGATTATGGCAATATCGCTCAACATCGATGGCTTGCCAAATCTGTTAAGAGGAGGCCCATGTTCAGCAGTGGACCTGTAGCGAATTCAGTAGCCGCACAAATTACAAGAAGACGAGCCAAGCAGCGCCATCTATCACGTAGCATCACAACTAACCTGTATCGCACAACAGAAATTCGCAAGCCAATTCGAACATATACAAGTTCTAAGCAGCTAGTTGACTCTTTTTTGAAATTATTTTTATATGGTTAAGACGGGCTTTACTAGATAAAGAAAAAAAGATGGCCTTTATTCGAGATCTAGATAAATATTTTAAAATTGGCTTGCCATTTAGAGATGAAAACGATGTCAGCTATGTTGGTCTATATACTTACATTATCTGTGTGTGACTCAGAAAGTGTAATAGTAAAGGATCGCGTTCATGTTTTTTAACAGGATGTATGACGTCACAAAATGGCTGATAGCGTGTACGGAAGTTAAAAGACATAGACAAAAGAAATAATTTTCATATTGAGTTTATACAAACATATTCAAGTTTAATGAACAGAAATTATTATATTTAGGTTCCATATGACAAATACTTTTACAAATAAACATCATTGTAACATAATTCCATACGATTCAACTAACCTATTGGCCGTCGGCCGCCGGACATACCACCTCGCCCGGCAAAGAAGATCTTTATTTTGTCTGTGGAGGAACCAACCAACCTCTACAGACCTAAATTAAAAAAAAAAACTACTAGAACTCAATCACTAGTGTACACCAGCTTTATACCACTCGGACCGGTCCGTGAATACGAGTACATTTTTCGTCTGAAGCTTATGGCTTTTAGATATTCGTAGCAATGTTTCCTAAATATAAATAACTGGTGCTACCGCGTTATTTAAATGTTATATAGTGTAATGTATTTTGAGGTTAGTAGTATGAAAATTTTATTTGTACACATTTTAATTGAATTTTTGTTTGGATGAATTCAAATCTTTTGTATGGTTATTTTAGATGTGGTATAATGGTTATTGAAGTTAATATTTATCGTGATTTTTTATACCTTTCTTATAGGTGAGTGGTTAGTAAAGACTATTAGGGACATTTTCTTATAACAAAATTTAATTGAAAGAAAGAAAGAAAAATCAGTTATTGAACACACACAAAATTACGAGATGAGAAAATAAATAAAATAGGTACACAATGAAAGTGATTGCATGAATTTGCACTTAATAGTATAAAACATGTAGTGTGTTCAAATGGCTAGCAGCTCAGCATATTGTTACAGCCGCGAGGCGACTGCATCGCTGATTATCAGCTGCCTGCCCAAGTGAGTCACAGATAAGTTACTAATAAAATAGATAATTGAGTACTTCTTGATCAAATTACAAATAAAACGTATGTTTACATTTTCATATAATTAATCAATGAAAAATAAAATAAACTAGATACAAATAACTATGTATAGCCTGTCACCTTAAGCAATGTTGAAACTGTTATTTATCCATCAAAATGTTTACGAGTTAAAACCATCGCGTGTATTTAAAAATTGAAATTAAATAAAATAGATTTAAATGAATAAAAATAAAATAAACATAAAAATACAGAGAATCATTTGTTCAGAATAATTGATTAAAGCGGGAGGCAAAAATAAACAAACTTTAACTTTAATTGATAACTTTAATTGATCCAAACTAAATTTCAATTAATATGAGTACAAAGAAACTTCTCTTCAAATAAACAGCTTCCGTCTCAGATCTCTCCGAACTACATACGTAATACGGAGAGATCTGGTCTGGTTCAAGATTATTATAGCTCTTCCGACCGAATAGTTTATCTCCTTAGAGAGTGGCCACTTTGTCAGTAATCGCCAAGGAGGCCACTCTCTTAGGAGATAACCCATTTACGCAGGATATATTATAGTGAGCAAGTGTCAGCGCAAAACACAGGTGTACTTTTTATTTCATTGCTCTTAAAATAGAAAGCGGCCGTAGCCCAATGGCTAAGGCGTCGGACGTCTGATCTTATGGTCACCGGTTCGATCCCCACCCATTGCACTACCGACGTGAACCCACACGTAACACAAGCATTTAAGATTAGCACGACGGGCTAACAAGAATACTAGTAGATTGCAAAGCTCTTTTAGGGAAATTAAGAAAAGAACATTGGAATGATTCTACTGTCGCGACCAGTGAGAGATCAGGAGTAGAACTGACAGGTTAGTATGCTCTCCGAGGCACGGATAAAACACCACCATCTTCCAAATTTCGAGCTGGTACTTAAAGTTTCCTAGAGCGAAAAATTCTTGTAAGATATGGACATTATATGGGCTGATGATGTAATAATATTTTTTTTATTGAACCCTGGTACTCGCTATTTACTGTCAAATATTTTACCGCTAAATCAACGAAGCAGTCCTAGGTTCAATGATACAAACACAATAAATACTAATTCCATTTCAATTAAGCTCTGTTTCTTCGTATCAAGTGCACCTGTTTACTATCATATCTTAACGGCCGCGACAAAAACAACCCCGCCTTAATAAACCATACTAAAACCTACCAACCCCTAAATCATATATTAGCGACAAAATGAGAGTAATACCGGACTTATAATCAAAGAAAGAAATTTCTGGCTAGCCACACATGATAGTGGGGTTGCGGTTTTAGTGATGAGCGGAGCGGATTCCGCGATGTGCGATAGTGTAAAATATCTGAAAGCAAGGCCCTCTGACAATTGGCTTCTCAAATATGTTGGGCCGAATTTAATCGATAGTTAACTTAACTATCTTCCTGCGATCACCAACCTCAGGAGGGTTGACTAGGGCAAAAACCCTCTCGAGAGGAGGCTTATGTTCAGCAGTGGAAGTTAGACGGGCTGATGATGATGATGATGATGATAGGTGTAAATATAACCTATAGGTTATATTTATCTATTGGCATAGTACCTATAGGTACTATGCCAATTATCCCACACTCATTTTGTGCATGATTCATCTTAAAAATTGCTACCCACAACTAATTTCATTTATCATAATATAAACTTGCATGGCTTACTTATCTATTCAAATAAAAATACAGTCTTTCACATAACATATTATGTAAAATACGCACAGGTATATTTTACATGTGCTAAATACATGAACTAGGTGCAAGGAACAGGTAACAGCAGAGCGATTACGCTCCGCTAGCTTCTGTACCCTGTCCGCTACATTCAAAATAAAGGGGAGGAAGAACCAGGGTGGACATCAAAGCGTTAAGTGCTCCTTTTGCTCATCGAATCCCATTTAGGCCGGACTTCCCCCCTCGATAAATAAGATTATGTTTGGTTACACGTTACTGTTCTTATGGGTTTTCAGTAATGGTGTTACTTAGTTGTGACTTATTTAATGGTTTTTGGCTATGGGATATGTTATGATGGTCATCGATGCTTGTCTCATGGGATTTTGGGTCATTAAGATGTGTATTCGATGGTTTTGGGTCATAATACTGTAATAATACATTAAAGGCGTCTATTAATGTCTATTTTGTTTATTTTTTCATTTTTTACACCGTGTTTTGTAATCTTTGCTACTAATCCTATATTTGCTAGTACCAATAAGATTACTATAGAAACGTAACATTAAAAGTAAAAACCGGCCAAGTGCGAGTAGGACTCGTGCACAATGGGTTCCTTACCATTTAAGTTAATTACCGAAATACAGTTCAAATATACTGTGGTATTTTGGTCTAAAGATTCTATTCCATTTACACAACACACCATATTATTATCAAGACGGTAAAAAATTGCATCCAATATACCGTTAGGCTTCGTCAATGTTACCTAACAAATATCCATAATATAAAATAAATTATGCACTACCCAACACAAACAAGAAGCGAACCCCAATCAAGAGTTAACAGGAATTCCTACCGATCAGATTGAAGTGTCAACACCTCCGTCAGACCATCGATGTAGACTTTAATTAAATACTAATCTAATTATTCTGGAAGACGCTCGTCTTTAAGATGTTTATAGAGCGGATAAAAGGCATTTTATTTATTAATTTATCAGCATCTTTTCGTTTATCGCTTAACATTCTACTCTATTAACAGACATTGGCTAGCCAGAATCGTTGAGGAACGGCCTCCGCCAACGGTGGGTCGAAGGAGTGTCCGGGGGGTTTTAGTGGTGTAGGATCCTCTCCTAGTGGTATGAGTTTAGAAAACAACGCGCTGGAGAGGGCGATTCCCACATATCCAATCGCCAGCGCGCGAATACGCTGCAGCGGCGGTGGGAATGCGTAAATGCATTTGCATGCAAAAAAAAGGATCATTGTGGAAAGTGTTTTTTTTTTAAAGATTAG
The DNA here is from genome assembly GCA_947037095.2 of Nycteola revayana. Lineage (NCBI taxonomy): Eukaryota > Metazoa > Arthropoda > Insecta > Lepidoptera > Nolidae > Nycteola > Nycteola revayana. The sequence continues at coordinate 17,048,740 of OX344858.2, read as the reverse complement.
TAGCAGAATATCGAGTGTCTAATATCTATGATTCTTGTAAAGCCTTCGTGCTAAGCTTAGCACGAAGGGTTAACGAAGCTTAGAACCCACTCGTAACATAAGCATTTTAGGTAAAATGCTTGTGTTACGAGTGGGTTCACGTCGGTAGTGCAACGGGTGGAGATCGAACCGACATGATCGCTAGTCCGACTCCCTAGCCATTGGACTAAGGTCGCTTAAAGTTTATAAGCTTGATCAACATATAGGCTACAAAACATCACGCTCCAATCCACTGGAGCAGAGTAACGGAGATAAAATCGCGGGGCACAACTAGTACAAAATAAGTAACAAAATTATCTACAAACTAGCTGCGCCCCGCTCTTTTACCCGCGTTACTCTGCTGCAGTGGGTCGGAGCGTGATGTTTTGTATCTTATATATTAATTCATTGTATAACCTATCCTGATGCAAAATTTCAGCCAATTACGTTCAGTAGTTTTGGCGTGAAAGAGTAACAAACGTCCATCATTTACAAACTTCGCGTTTATAATATTTGTTGGATTTTAAAGGTGGTTTTAACCACTTTATAAATTCCAAGCCTGTCACCCAATCAAGCGTAGCATTTCCAATAAGTGTCTCGCACCCTGACACTTATGCATCTTCGATTTGCATCCTAAATGTTTGGTAATTGCTGCTGTTAACACTATAGTCTGGTTTGATATTTGCTTTTGAGATCTTGTAGCTAATCTTCGATTATTATTCGTGATAACTATTTGTATGAACAAAATCCAAATTCCCTATAAACAAAACAGTCTTTCGAGCCACCGAGAGCTCTAAACCCTTGCGTAATAGTAAATTCGATTACCACTCGTAACTCCACTCGTATTTATACGAACTATGGTAATGAGTGAGTGTAATTTGTGTCTATAATGTTTTGTCCGTCGTGACATAGAAATATTCTAGAAGTTATCTGAATGAACAACTGAAAACGCAAGTATTTCATTCGAACTGAATACTTTAATTCTGGACAGTGTCGCTAAAAATTCGAAAATAAAAACAAAAGTTGAAATTAAAAATCCAATTTAACAATATAAAAATTGTAAACACCAATAACACTTTTGCTATAAGTAGTTATTCTTATATAAATAGGTACTTTTAATATTCGTATTATTATGATTATCAAGTTACTTGAATTAGTATCAATAACACACCTATTTCTACTATTAATGCGTTGTGCCCTATTTGTGTTCCCAAAACTTTCATAGAAGAGCTGCAAAATATGGACAGGGACAAAATCCTTTTAGTATTTGAACGATGATAAAAATCGAGTCGTAAGAGACAACTAGTGACCTGCCCCAGCTTCGCACGGGTGCGATGCTGATGTAATATTTAATACATTAATCATTCTATCTATTAAAAAACCGCATGGAAATCCGTAGCGTATTTCAAAGATCTAAGCATACATAGGGACAGACAGACACCGGGAAGCGACTTTGTTTTATACAATATAGTGATTACTGCTTACTTTTTGAGTTTCAAGAACTTTATTAAGACGGGATATTTAGGTACAAAATTGAGCAGAAATCGTGAGAAAAATTGCAACCACAGAACTCGGTACGAAACTTATAATAAACCGGTAAGCACAGAAGTCTGCAGTATTGAAAACGTAATACGCCTCGCAAGAAATTAATTGAGGCGAAAGCAGGAGACGTCTCAAAGAAACCCACCCTTAAATCCTTGTAATCCTTATGTTCATAGTTATAAGGTTGAAAACGCGTGTAGATGTATGGGTATTTTTAAGTTTTGGCTCCAAACGCGAGGTAAAGAACTTTTGAATTTCGTTTTTTTTTGGTGGAAATTGTATGCTTCAATTATGGACAAGTTTTCGGTTTGGTCTTAGATTTCAGGTCTTTGCTGGAACTTGGAAAGGGCTTTTTGTGATTAATATTTATTTTTTATATATATAATATGTTCCTCTTTCATTTAAATCAGAAAACTTCAAAACTGTCGGGCTGGGTTTTACAAATTTCAAATTTCAAATAGTTCTATGATTGATAACTGCAATCTTTAGCCGTTTTTTTAACTTTGTAGTAAGTTATAAAATCGGTTATAAATATGAGCAGTTATCATTACTTTTACCGTTACATTACCGTGTGGTTTCCGGCTTAGAATAGACCACCCCATGTCCTCCCATGGGTGTCGTAACAGGCGACTAAGGGACATATGGCTGATGGATGGGCAGCACCATCTATTAGTTCAAGGTTTACATCTTACTGCGATCACCAATCCGTCTGCCAAGCGTGGTGATTATGGCAATGTCCCTCGACGGCGCTGGCTTGCCAAGGTCTGTTAAGAGGAGACCCATGTTCAGCAGTGGACGTAAACGGGCTGTTGATGATGATGATGATGATGATCATTACTTTTTACTTTTAAATTTAATAGTATAACGAGTGCTATATGAGTCACCCTTACTTTGTTATTTATTTATATTCAGAGATACTCTTTTAACTTAACTACTGGTCACTACTGGCCGAATTGTAGAAAATCGACCAAAATTAAAAAGAAAAGTAGCCGTTTGCACTCTTTCTCTATCTAAGTTAAAAGTTTGCGACATTTCTTACTCCTCCATCCGCGCAACTTCCTAAAACGGGAACAAAGTTTTTTCTTCACGTAGGTGTTCATCATCATCATCATCGGCCCGTATAACGTCCACTGCTGAACATGGGCCTCCTCCCGAGGGGTATTGCCATAGTCACCACGCTTGGCAGGCGGATTGGTGACCGCAGTATTATGTTGTAGGAACACAAGGAAACGCTGCTACCCGTCCCTTGATATACGATTATTATAGATGATGTTATAACAATCGGGACCAACGGCTTAACGTGCTTTCCGAGGCACGGAGGGTAGTTCCTCAAGCAACCAGACCCGGAAATAAATCTTAAAATTTACACAAATATTTCTTGTACGGTATGGGGATCGAACCCACGACCTCCGAGATTTAAAGCGAGACAATTACCGCTACGCTACGTAGTATTAATATATAGATAATATTTTCGTACAAAAATTAACCAAAAGTTTTAGATGATACGTATAGTGTTGTTATAGATATAAATCTGATGCTTTTCTGAGAGATATATTATGTAGTTCAATAAATTTGTTTCTTTCTATCTTTATTTCAAAATAGTTCACGGAGAGTTTCAACTTTTACGACGTTATGTCATGGTTTTCAAAGTAAAATAAACACTGGCAAAATAAATATTACCATAAAACATCGATAGGTATTAAAGTATATGTCTTAAATAGATGTAAAACCGCATTAAGGAGTTAGCCTGGGGCAGTGCTTCTTTTTAAATGAAGAGGAAAATTTTAATTTCCTATCGCGTACCGAGTTAGGGACGAGTCAATGTTGTAGGCGATTATCGATAAAAATATATACGTTCCTATAAAGTGAGAGGGGGTAAATCCGTGACGAGGGTGATTCCGTTTATTCCGAGTAATTCTTATAGTATCCGCAAAATGTTTAAAACAAATATTCAAATTTAAAATATGTACTAATTATATTAAAGTAATAAAAACCGGAACTCAATGTTAGTTAGTTTCTTAATAATTTTAACTTAACGGTTCTTCTTTGTCTTCTTTCTTGTCAATGTCTTTAACTTTTTTTCTTTTTTTACAACACACATAGCCAATTATTGGCCACACAGATTGCATTAGTGAAACCCACCGTCAAGTCCTCCATGGTACAGGTATCATATCTTAAGCTCAGAAGCATGATGTCGAATGAGCCATTATACGTCAGAAACATTCGTCGTATGTGCTTTTATCGTAATGGCACTTACGACCAAATGCTTCTAAGATCTAGATATAGTAGTAGGTACGTCGTATAGACTTAACACACAGGAATACACCAGGAACAGATTTTCCCTAAGATATATTATAAATCAACCTCCATACAACCTCCGTGGCGAAGCGGTATTTGGCTCGCTTTAAGTCTCGGAGGTCGTGGTTTCAATCCCCACACCGGATAAGAAATCTTTGTGTAAATTCTAAAATTTCTTTCCGGGTCTGGTCGGTTGAGGGACTACCCTCCGTGCCTCGGGAAGCACGTTAAGCCGTTGGTCCCGATTGTTATAACATCATCTATAACAAGCGTATACCAGGCAACGGGCAGCAGCTTTTCCCTGTGTATTACAAAATAATACTGCGGTCACCAATCCGCCTGCCAAGCGTGGTGACTATGGCAAAAACCCTTCCTCGAGAGGAATCCCATGTTCAGCAGTGGACGTTGTACGGGCTGATGATGATATTACATATAGTTAATTATAATAGTAGGCAACAATTTTACGGTTTATATGGTATGTGATATTGCTAAAACCTATGAAGTATATAATTCTAACTATTTACACACATTTGAAAAGGACTTTACTGATTTGACTACTTACTTTTTCGTTGCATACGTGATTACGGACACAGTTTGCATGAAATTAAAATATTGAAAAGCGGAAGAACTGATTGCATTTTAGTTATTAATAACGCCTTTATTTATAACTATTTTTCGGTTCTTTGTCGACAGTCCAGCCTACAAATCACGAAATATTTAATCAGTTAAGTAATTTTCGACTTAATTTACATATCAGTTAGAAAACAAACGTACACTACTTTCAACCCTACCAGACTTTAATGAAGCCACATTTGGTGTATAAGAGGAATATTGTATTGAATATTATTAATACCAATCAATTACATATCTGATTTCGTAAACAAGCAGTTTTCAACTACTTTATAACGTCTTCTTCTCTTCTTCAACAGCCCATTTACGTCCACTGCTGAACATGGGCCTCCTCTTAAAATACCTTGGCAAGCCAGGATCGTTGAGGGATATCGCCATAATTACCACGCTTGGCAGACGGATTGTTGATTGCAGTAGATGTAAACCTTGAGCTAAAAGATACTGCTGCCCATCCATCAGCCATGTGTCCCTTAGTCGCCTTTTACGACACTCATGGGAGGACATGGGGTGGCATATTCTAAGCCGGAAACCACACGGCAAGTACTGTATAACGGAACTAGATTAAATACATAATGCTCTTTTATTATATCTATTACAATCCAGAAACATTCAAACTCATTGAATGTTTATCAAAACAATAAATAAGCAAATGCCAAACCATTTAAAATTTATAACACCAACTTCCCACCACTCGCTATTCTACTTCAAGTGAAAATAGCTCTTATAATGTATCCATTAGAGTCGTAAAAATTTACTCCAGTTTCCAACCATAGACAGTGAACGTGAACTATCAATTTGACATCGGAGGAATAATTGAATCAAGCGCGTTGCATCGATCGGTCGATGATGTCAGCGCTGGCATCAAATTGATCTGAAACTAGTCACTGCATTTATAAGAGATAGTGTCATCATTTTATTGGCATATATTGCTTTTTAATTGTATGGCGCCATGGAATTTTTGGTATGATTTATGAGTTCAAGATGAGATGTAAGTATATATGAGTTGACTTGATGTATAAGATGTAATGTATGAGTTGATGTTGTGTGTCATCGTCCATATGCCTAATTTGAATGGTGTTAATGTGTAAATACATACGTTAAAATATAATTGAATACCCATTTCGTACTTCATTTAGGTTTTTGTGTAAATATGAATCCTTATTTTGTTTGACATTCTAGGGCAACTATAGCGTATATTACAATAAAACAAAAACAATTGAAACGATAATTAATATACGTTTCTATCTTTCTATTATACTATAATAATATGTTCTTTTTATAAACGTAGAAAGTGACGCCATTCTTTGACTGGTCTTTCTTAAAATCTTATTATTTTATTTTATAGGTTATAATAGTTAAAAAAAAACGTCAAAGATCCTACTAATATTATAAATGCGAAAGTTTGTATGTGTGGATGTATGTATGTTTGTTACTCATTCACACAAAAACTACTGAATGGATTTGGCTGCAAGTTTGCACGCGGATAGTTTATAAGCTGGATTAACATATAGGCTACAAAATATCACGCTCCGACCCACTAGAGTGGTGTGACGCGGTTAAAACCACGTGGGTATAAAATATTTCTAACATAGTCCACGTTAGCTCTTCAAACTTGTTGACCGGATTCGGTAGCATAACAACTGATTGAACTGTCACGTTCAGTAAACGCTGCTGCCCGTTCCCTGGTATATGCTTGTTATAGATGACATTAAAACAATCTGGACCAAGCAGCGGCTTGACATGATTTCTGAGGCACGGAGAATAGTCTCTCAACCAACCAGACCTAGAAAGAAATCTAAGAATGTAAGCGAAGATTTCTTGCCCGGCGTGGGGATCGAACCCTCGACCTCCGAGACTTAAAGTGAGACTTAAACTGCTACGCCACGGAGGGTATTGTTGTTTAGTAAACACTGAACATAATCTTTTAATAATATAACCTCAATATATCTTTTCTAACTGTGTGGTTTCTGCTCATGTCTTCCTGTGGGTGTAGTAACAGCTGACTTAGGGACATACGCCTGATGGATGGGCAGCAGCATCTATCAGTTCAAAGATACTACCATCTTACTACGATCGCCAATCCGCCTGCCAAGCGTGGTGATTATAGCAATATCCCTCAACGACCCTGATTGACCAAGGCCCACGTTCATCAGTGGACGAAAACGGCCAGTGCATATATTTAAACAATATAAATACTTATCGATATTTTCGTTTTAAAGTATCGATAAGTATTTAGCCCTGCCCTATAGTAACCTCCGTCGTTAAAAATATTGCTGTTTGAACGCAGAGTTCGCTTAGCGTTTTAATAAATTTGGAAAATTAAAGATTCATATCAGATTCCCTTCACTAGCTACACACCAGACTTCGTCCAACATAAGTATATTTATTGCACTCGTTTTAAATTATGAATGCTCAATGTATTTTTCGGTGTAGCAACATTTTATGAGATATTTTGTGTCTTTTTTGTAAGCAAAAGCATACACACTATATAATCTGTTGTGACTTTTTCTTTTTTTAAAGATTACTAGAGTTTTTTGCACACTATTAGCAATCTTGTTAACCCCTCGTGCTAAGGTAATATGCTTGTGTTACGAGTGTGTTTACGGCGGTAGTGCAATAGGTGAGAATGGAACCGGCGACCACAATCATGATCGAAGTCCCTATTCTTTGGGCTACAGCTGCAAAAGGGGATGTGAATTTGTAGACAGTTGGTGTTACTGCCGTAGGATATGCAAAGCATTCAGTACAGTTTTTCTCAAAATTTTGGTAATGTCAGAGTATTAAGATAGAACATAAAACAAAGGAGATAGTATGGTAGCAAATGTACATAATTTCTATCTTTAGCATGATGAGTTCCACAAAATCTTCGACTACCTAAAACGAGGAAAAATACAAATAAATGAAAACATAAAAATATACTAAAAGAAGATAATTTAAATAAAACTAACTTAAAAAATACTACTATTCGTTATTGCATTATATCATCATCATCATCATCATCAGCCCGTACAACGTCCACTGCTGAACATGGGCCTCCTCCAAGAGGAGGGTATTTGCCATAGTCACCACGCCTGGCAGGCAGGTTGGTGACTGCAGGATTATATTGTAACACTCAAGGCAACGTTGCTGCCTGTTCCTGGTATACGATGGTTTTAGATGATGTTATAATAATCTGGACCAACGGCCAGACCCGGAAAGAAATCTTAGAATTCACACAAAGATGTCTTGACCGGTGTGGGGATCGAACCCACGTCAAGCCAAATACGCTACGGAGGTTATCCTTATCTTAATTACCTTAAACTTTAACATGCACCCCAATTTTTGGTACATTTTTATAAATTTTCCTGTAATTTATCTACATCTGTATCATACAACTGTTTACAGATCAAAATTAAGATAAACACAGCATCGGCCCCTAAGTTAGTTAGTATTCTTAATGAAAAATCGATTTTAAAATGGCGACTTGCCTAAGGTGCGATTTTATTTTTAGGGATCCGTTACAAAAAAGGGCGACGGTCTTCTTTGTTTATTTTTGGTCTGATATAAAAGAAAGGCGTTATTAATTGGTCTTGGGTTGGGTCTGTGTAAAAGTAGACAATAAAAAATATCGGGGTGTGATGTGGTATATCAAGCAATGTTGTGTGTAAACGGTGATATTTAGTCGTTAGATTTTTATTAAGGTTCAAACGTATTGGAAGTACTAGGTAATTATACTAATATTATACGCTTATTATAATTAAAAATGACGCAATTACACAGCAAAACAGCAAACGCAGATTATGCTTTTTGGGTTTGTCTAGCAGCAGTTTGTAGTATAGTTAGCAGTATATGTTCTTGTTACACTCCGTATAGCAGTTTAATCTGTGGCTATATGTCAGTTTGTTGCTATTATGTTTTTTTATTTTTTTATTCAACTCCCGCACTAGATAAATAAATCCCTGTGTCGCGGGGGACTTTACAAACATTCATTTCACGGACACAAATTGGACACTAATATCTTATTGCAAGTCAATAACATATAAGTCATCATCTTCAGCCCGTATAATGAACTTGGGCTTCCTCCCGAGGAAAGTTTTTTGCCATAGTCACTTGGTAGGCGGATTGGTGACCGCAGTGTTATGTTGTAATACACAGGAGAAACGTTGCTGCCCGTTCCCTGGTACGTTTGTTATAGATGATGTTATACCAATCGGGACCAACGGCTTAACGTGCTTTCCGAGGCACGAATGGTATTCCCTCAACCAACCAGTATACCACATAATAGTACCTTTTACGAATTTATGTAAAATTTTCACAATCGTATCCAAAAAAGTGTTAATAGTAACATAAATTACTTTTCAACTATTCTGCGGAACCATTTTAAATTCTCACAACTCAGCACCACCATTTTTATTTACAAGGGAATCGAACTCCCATCCTCTTGATTACGTCTTCATTTGATATTTATTTTTAATTAAGAAAAAAGGCGAAGAGAGTCTTTGCTAATTATTTTCTTGGTTATCTTAACAAATGATTTATTCATCGTTCCTTGAGTTTTTTATTTCCCGGATAGATTGCGAGGGAGGGCGTTATTAATTTAATTATAAATTATTTGGTATGATAGCGGAAAAATATTGGTTAAGTTTCGGAAATAAGAAGATAAGTAGGATTCGTAGGTAGGTAAGTAGGTGGGTAGGTACTCGAGCAGAAGTTAGATTTAACATTTTTAAGTGAAAAGTAATTTTGATAACGAATTAATTTATAAAAGTCATTGGAGTATCTATAGATAACTATGTTGAAAATTAATTTACTTACAAAATATGAGAGGAAATGGTGAAAATGGTTATTAAAGACACCATGTCTTTAATAACGTTATCGATCCATTTATCCGTCTTTTACTGTGCTTGGCAAGTCAGGGTGGTTGAGGGATATTGCTGTAATCACCACGCTTTGCAGGCGGATCGGTGATCGCAGTAAAATGGATGAGCGATGCTGCTGCCCATACATCATCATCATCATTTGTCTTATAGACGCCTCTTATGGCACCCATGGGAAGACATAGACTATTTCAAATCCAAAACCACAGCTTCGGTGTCATAAATCATACTGTCCTTCTACTAGTTCAGACAGATCTAGAATTATAGCTTCATAAACGTATACAACAACTTTTGTAACTTCACATTTCTAAGCGGTATTTTTTCCTATATCACTACATAGTATAAAACAAAGTCGCTTTCTCTGTCCCTATATCGCTATGTATGCTTAAATCTTTAAAACTACGCAACGGATTTTGATGCGGTTTTTTTTAATAGATAGAGTGATTCAAGAGCAAGGTTTATATGTTTAGCCGGGGCGGGTCACTAGTCATTTATAAAAATAGAAATATATATATCAATACTAATATATAAAGCTGAAGAGTTTGTTTATTTTCTGGAACGTGCTAATCTTAGAACTGATGGTCCGATTTGAAAAAATCTTTCAGTTTTAGATAGCCCATTTATCAGGCAAGGCTATAGGTTGGCTATATTTAATTATGAAGCTCCTACAGGAACGGGAGATACGTAGGTAAAACCGCATGAGGGAATGTAGTATAATATAAAAAAACAACAATTTTGGGATAGCAAAGAAATATTTTGTAACTTGATTAAGAAAAAAAAACATATCACACAATTTCGAGCCAGGAGGCTTTTGCTACTTCACTGGACATAAAGGCGAGCAGAGCTCCAGCCTCAATGAAAGAAACATGACATTTTCTTTTCAATCTTATGGGTTTTATCATATAGTCGATGTTTTGCTCATAATCCACAAATTTGATCAGAATTGTAACAAAATCAAAGTCAACAATTCTTTATTCATATAGACACATTTAAAATATTTTAAATCTTGTTCTTATGATGCGTCCCTTTCTTTTTCTACCACCAGTTCTGGACGTGGCAACTCTGAGAAGAACTGGCAAGAATCTCAGAGGAATACTTTTATTTAAATAATTTTTATTTTGCAATTATTAATACCTAAAGCAGTATTGTTTCAGAGCAACTCACTCCCAAGCAGTGTTGTCATTGACATAATCAGAAATTTTATAATAAGCCTTTTTACATAATTTATCCTTGACAGTGAAGAATTGAGAGATCTTTCTACAAACAAGTTTAAACGATAATAATATCGTTTAAACTTGTTTGTAGAAAGATCTCTAACATTATTAGGAAGTTTGTTGTAGAAGCGTATACATTGCCCCATAAAAGAATTGCTAATTTTGTGGAGACGTGTAAATGTAAAACGAAATATATATGCTTAGATCAATTATTAACATAAAAAGGGTCGCTTTTTTTCATAAAACTATCTATATTCTTATGAACATATAAAAGGTTTTCATAGACATTTATTTACAAGAGCTTTATTCAAATCGACGACAAAACATGATCGTTCATATTTGTATACATATTCTAAATATATAGGGTGCCTAGAGACTATTTTAGTGCAACCGTCACCAATAGGGCTAGGCATTAATTAAAACGACAAAACAAAATAACCGTAGCCTTCAGTTGCAGTCAGAATTCACACTATTCCAATGTGCGAATTAATTAAATACTGCCGGGTGTGGAGGTATGGTTGCTAGATGTGACTCGTTTATTTAGAAAATAGAGCTTAAAACATGGTTTGGAAGATTTCGAACGTAGAAATATCGTAATGCCAAAGTAGACCGAGTATTTTTGCGGTCTCAGGAAGCCTGTGAAATTATAAGTGTACAATAAAAATAAAGATGAAATAAAAAAATATATATATAATTCCTCGTTTAGTAGGGTACAAGTACATTGATATGGCCGTATCAACCTGTAAAGCTGCTTATGAATATTACTACATAGTACGTTTAGAATATAAGAAAAGAGTGAGTAGTAGAAATACATAAATACATAGAATATTATCAAATTCAAAGTCAAGTTGCATAAGATAAATATGTCACTCACTTTATAATTACTATATTTATCAGTTTGCAAGGAATTTTGCACTTATTATCCAATATAAAAACACAAAGTAAAACTTCACTAAAAACACACATAACTTATCCAAAATGTTGATCCTTAACACCAAGATAAAGATGTCGATACCATATGATTGTAAACATTGTTTGTGTAATACTTATGAATAAAAAGTAAATATTTTTAACGATTTATTTTTCGTATCAAATTTTCGTTTTTACGTTTGCCTAAAAAAATGTGATTAAGTAAGTGCCTATGTCTCACATTGTACCCGTTCCCGTAGGAACTTTATAATTAAATGTAGCCTATGTTACTCCTGCACAACGGAGCTTTTTAATAATTTTTGAAATCGCTCCTCTAATTCCGGAGCCAATATGTACACAAACATTTAAATATTTCCTTCTTATTATATAAGAACTAACTTCCCGTGCGCGGTTTTACCCGGGTAACTCCAGTTTCCGTGGGAACTTCATAATTAAATATAGCCTATGTCACTCAGGGTGAATGTAGCTTTCCAATGGTGAAAGAATTTTTGAAATTGGCACAGTAGTTTTTGAGTTTATTCATTACAAACATATACACAAAAAACACAAATCTTTTCTCTTTATAATATTAGTATAGTTAGATGAAATACCTAGTAAGTAAAATGTTCTCCGTCACAAGCCTCATCCAGTGCTGGCATCGCTAGGGTGGTAGACAGTGGGCCATAAATTGAGGTGTGCTGTCAATTGCAGGCGTCGCCGATAGTTGCGGTACGTCGGCCAGCTACGTTCTGCGGCTTTTACAAATTTTACTGACACCCTGTTTTTTTGGCTGAAATGTTTCATTTTTGTTTTAACTGTTAAAATATTATTGGGCATAAATGTTTTTGGTGGGAATTAATCATGATTTGTGTGTTTTTGGTTTTGATTTTTTATGGTAATTTAATGGGTTGGGTTGAGATTATATTGCATTTTGTCATCATCTGTTATGCTGTTTTGTTTTTTTTTTTTTACTTCATATTTTTTTACGGTTGACCATAATCTCCAAGGAAGGAAGGAAGGCGAAGATAAGGCCTAAGATGATACACGCTTGCCTAGAAAGTGTCTGTTCACTTTAGCCTTAAAGATGTCCAGATTATAGCGTTCCGGAAAAACTGACGCCGGCAGAGAATTCCACTCCTTAGCCGTCCGCATTATGAAAGAAGAAGCAAATCGCTTCGTGCGTATTGAAGGAATGTCTACAACAAAAGGGTAAAACCGCTCGCCGCGCCTAGTCGTCCGGTGATGGAAGGGTTAAGGGGGTATCAGGTTATGTAGAACCTCCGCACACTCACCGAAATGCAACCGATAAAAATGGTCTTAAATTATATAATAATAGTAAAATATACTTTTAGATATAATGAAACATATTAACTTTTACTTGTATACAAAAGTGCAAACGAATAATTATTTTATACAGATATAATAGTAATAGTAATACAGATTTAGCAATTACCTACCTAACTTCAAAACCAAAGGTCGAACTTATCGTTTTGATGCTCATGACTTACTTATTCTACTAATAAAATAGATGAAGGTTACTTTTTATATGTTAAAATAATAGGATTGTAACTAAATGTAAGTTTTTGAAATCTTTACGAACACTTAATACCTACATAAATGATTTAAAAACTTATACTGCAAGAATATTAAGTTTTAGCAGAGAGGTTTAGGTACTAATCAAAGATTCTCCAAAGTTTTTACTTACACAATGACACTTACACAATGACAATTTAAAATATAAATAAACATTTGCAAAAACTACACGGGCAAAAAATATTTCAAGGAGTGCTAGTTTTTTGCCACGTGGCATGAATATATAGATTGTAAAATTCGTTAGTTCTGCAACGGCCTCGGTGGCGCAGTAGGCAGCGCGTAAGTCTCATAATCTTAAGGTCGTGAGTTCGATCCTCACCCGGGGCATATCTTTTTGTAATTAAAAATAACCTCACAATTAAATATTTGTGTTATTTAGGTAATGTGTATATTTTTTTATATAAAATTTGCTATTATTAACATGAACGGAAGAAAACAAAAATCATTAAATGTATTACTTTATTAAAGTTGGAATAATATGTTATTGCATATTAAATAAATTGTTATATTTAATACAAAGGTTAGTTAATTAGGAGGAGCTGTCAAGATAATTAGATAAGATGGGCGCAACCCTGGAATCGCGAAAAATAAGTTAGCTGTTCCATACATTTACGTTCACTTACCTCGACAAAATGTATGGAACAGCTGATTATTTTTCGCGATTTCAGGGTCCCATAGTAAAAGTTGCTAATAATCATCAGTTCTTTCACCCCCTGATAGGTTGTTAATGTTTTAAAAATAACCCTGTATAATAATAACATAATACATTTGATGTCATTTTGTCATGGCTATGGCTGGCTGGCTGTTTTTGTTGCTGATGTGAATATTGTAGATCCTCTACCAGCTATTATAAGTCGAAATAAATCTAGACAAAAGACTTTAATTTCAACTGAATATCCATACAAAAACTGTCATATTTCAAATTTTGACCACCGATAGATATATTTTTAAATTAAAGATTTCCCTTATAATGTGGTTTTAAATTATTGTATTGTTTCAACTATTTTCTATGTAAAGACCGCCCCGCACCTCGCTGCCTACTGTTGTTTATGTTTATTGTGTATGTATAATTGTATTTTTTCTCTCCATCTATCCATGTTTGTGTTTTATATCAAGTCAAGTCAAGTCAATAATTTATTTATTCATATAGACACAATACAAAAAAAATTAAATCATGTTCTTATGATACGTCCATTTCTTTTACTACCCAGTTCAAAGAAGTGGCAACTCTGAGACGAACTGGCAAGAAACTCAGAGGAATCCTTTTTTAAATAATCAATTTATCATTACTTCATGTCATTCCAGAGCAAGTTACTCCCAAGCCATTTTGTCATTTACATAGTCTGATATTATAAAATATGTCTTCTTACATAATTCAGCTTTGACAATGGCTTTAAATTTATTAACAGATAATTCTCAAATATTATTTGGGAGTTTGTTATAGAAGCGAATATACATGTATGGCGTCCGAGCTGCAAGTGTCGTCCTTACTTATGTACCTTTTCTTCTTTCTTTCTAAAGCCGTAAAATAATAATGTTGATGTCATCATAATCATGTTTTCGGAACAATTGCAACAAATATAGTATCTTCTTAATTAACTTCTATTAGACTGGTAGCAAAAATCAAAAGTTGCCGAACGCTGGTGCCAATTCGGCGATCATTGTCATCTATGCCACTAAAAATGTTTGTCATTCCCACACTAATCTATTGTTCAAATCAACGAGTAGATACTTATGGAGCTCTCATCTATACTAAAATTATAAAGAAATATATTTATGTATTTTTGGGTATGTTAGTAATGAATACACTCAAAAACTAATGTGGCGATTTTAAAATTTCTTTCAACGTTGGAAAGCTACATTCACTCTGAGTTACATAAGCTATATTTAATTATGAAGGTCTCACGGGAACGGGAACCTAGTATACTCATAGGTATTGTAATTTTTTTTTCATACGTACATACTTAGTTAGCCACTAGGCTTTTGCTTCTTCTCCGGGCATAAAGGTCTGTGTTTTAACCTTTTAAAAATTACATACTTAGAAATCTGCGCTAAAAGGTATTCCCAGTGGGACTTGGACCTCGGCTCAGGGCGGCTCAAGCCTTGTTTTCTGTCGTTCGAAGTTGGGAAAATAAAAGTATTAGGATGCCGTCTTGGTTGACACATGTTTTTAAATTTATAAATACGTATGACTATTTATTGCTCAACCAAGACTTGAGATTCTTAAAGTGCTAGTATATACATATTATTTTACAACATGTCTTTTATAATAAACCAAGAATGATAAAAATAATTCTTGATTTATTTATTTATTTGTAGTTTTCTGCTAATCATTTGCAAGTGATTGTGGTCGCTAGTGTAAATACTTTAACTACAACTAATCTTAATGTGACTTTGTTTTTGGAAAATTATAAAAACTATCAAAGGATAAGTTTTCTGTACAGCAAAAAAAAATCATCATCAATATAATCACTCGCCAAAGATTTTATTGAAAAAGTTAAATTTGTTTTTGTTTAACTTAGTATGTAATATGTTTCAAAACTGAAATTAATAAAATTCGACCACCGGCGGGACTCGAACCCGCATCTTCGGTCAAGCCCCTAATGCCTTAACCGATTAGGCTACGGTGGAACCCTACCGGTCATTGAAATTTATCAATCTCTTTTGAAACATAGTATATGGTAAACTATTCCGTAAAGTATGCAAAAACATTAAAAAAAATTGTATGTAATATCAGCGTTTATTTAATTTGTAATAACAATATTTGATTGAAAGCCCAAATAATAATGTAACCTCCGCAAATGAAACAATTCTACTCTATGATAAAAAGTCATGAGTCATAACAATTGATTTAGAGCCATCGAGCTAAATAATTCGATTGATATCCATGGGAACGGACGGCCAAAGTTTTTAACTGTTTATGAACTAGTTTATCGTTAATTAACCAAATTTAAAAATAGAACATCAATTAAAAGAAAATTAATTCAATCGAAAGTCAGCCTGAAACGTTATTTTAATGACAGTTTTTCATTGAATTTTTTTAATGCAACTGAAAATTGTTGAATTATGAATGGAATGGAATTTAATCAATTTTAAAATATCTTCCACACTGTAGCTTTAATTCTATCTATACTGATATTATAAAGAGTAAGAGCGGTTTCGCACTATGTCCCATCCGAACCCGTGAAAATATTGGTCTAGAAATTTGGAAAGAAATCAGATGACGGAGATCGGATATAGTGCGTAAATTACCATAGAAATAGTTCTACGGCTACTACGGACCATATTTTCACGGATCCAGATTGGATTCGGATCGGACGTAGTGCGAAACCGCTGTAAAGCTTTGTATTTTTGTGTGTATGTTTGTAATGAATAATCTCAAAAACGACTGTGCCTATATCAAAAAATCTTTCATCATTAATCAGCTACATTCACCCTGAGTGACATAGGCTATATTTAATTATTAAGCTCCTACGGGAACGGGAGTTACGCGGGTGAAACCGCGAGCGGGAATCTAGTAATCAATAAAATTATTTAACCTAGGCTATTTAACTAGAATACCAGCGTACACAAATGTGTGGATGTAGCATAAAGCCTCGCTGAATTTAAGCGAGGGCATCCGGGGCAATGCCTCGGGGCCTCCACAATACAGGGGCCCCCACAATAGAGATTTAAAATCTTTCAAATTCTGACGAGAGCTCTAGAACTTTTCTTTTATTAATTTTTTCGGTGTTGTACCTACCTTTACATACAGTACTTTGTAGAATCATGATTAATGTTTATGCTCTTAAATATTGTAATAACGGTAATTCATCTATAATTGTTTACTTCAATTACACAGTCAGTAAAATATCAGAATTCGAATTGTCCTGAAAAGTAGGAACATACTTAAAGTTTACTACACATTTAGAGGGAATCCAAATCAAATTAAATGATGAAGCTAGCGAGCGGACGTGTTCTTTGTTGAGTGTGTATATCTACAAATATTAAAGTATTAGTGCAAGAATCAAATGGATACCAAGTGCAATGGATGTGGAGGTGTTATATTTGATATATCTTATATGGAATGCCCTCAAGAAGAATGTAAGAAATTATACCATTTGAAATGTGTGGCACTTACTACAGAAATATTTGAGGAATTCACCCAGGAATACAAAGATAACTGGAAGTGTCCCGAATGTGTCAGGAATATTCCCAAGACGGGTAATACAGATACTCCTATACGCGGTAATACAGTGATGAATAAAACATTTACACCTTGTAACTACGTGAATATGGAACGGGGTAGCTGTCGTCTTAAATCCAGTGGACAGTCTATAAATGAACAACAAAATGAAATATTGACGGTAATACAAGCATTCCGCCAAGAGATGCAAGTTCAATTTGAGGAGCAAAAAACGGAATACAAACTACTACAAAATAGATTCACAAAAACAGAAATCGAGATACAACATTTGATTAATGAATTCAAGGTAGCTCAAGAAAAAGCGAATAAAGTGGAACTGTTAGAAAAGCAAAATAAAAAGCTGCTTGAAATAAATGAACAGTTGGAAACACGCTTAAAAAAAGAAATATTAAAGAAGGACAATATTCAGAAAAATCAAGAAGGAGATCAACCATCGGTTTTATTTGTTGACATAGTTAAGAATAATCAAAAGCGGGTAGTCAATAACGAATCAACAAATACACAAACAAAGGAGTGTATGGCCTCAAAAACCACGGACGCAGGTGTTAAGTTAAATATGAATAGTTTATTGAATAAAACTACCTCCATAGTTAACGATAGTCCAATAAATGATGGGAAAGTCAATAAAATCTTGGATGACAGGAAAAATGAGAACAATTGGACAACAGTCAGTAGAAAAAAGAATAAGTATCATAACAGTGAAGTCAAAAGAGGTGGTAGTGCAACAAATGCAGGCGAAATTCAAGGAACAGAACGGAAAAAATATTTACATATTTGGCGTCTGAAAAAGGAAACATCTGAAGATAGTTTGATAAGACATGTCAAAAATATATGTGGGGAAGAAATACCATTTAAAGTGGAGAAAATCAAGCACAGGACCGAAAGGGATTATGCCTCGTTCATAATAGGGGTTCCTGAAAGTAAATATACAATATTATCTGACTCACAGAACTGGCCCATTAATATTGAATTCTGTGAATGGATTTGGTTTCGCCAACCAATCAAAAATCCAAAGCCATCAGAATAAAGCTATTGAAATATACTACCAGAACGTAAGAGGTCTTCGTACAAAGTTGGAAGCATTTTATATCGGAGTATTTTCATCTCACTCGGATTTGTTTGCGATCACCGAAACTGGGTGCAACGAATCAATACCAGATGCTGAAATGATTCCACCAGGTTTTACCATATTACGATGTGATCGAGCGGACGGACGAAAACAAGGAGGCGTGTGTTTAGTGGCCACACCGCGTTTCGAGTTACGTCGCATACGCAATAACATAGACATAGATGATCATATGTTCGAACTGGTTTGTGCCGGCGTTTACTTACGAAATAGATTATTATGTTTAGTGTGCGTTGTCTATATTCCACCTAGCAGTAGTGAAAATGATTATTTGGTATTATTTAGGATTATAGAACAATATTGTGATAAATATAACAACATAATAGTAGTCGGAGATTTCAATCTATATTCTTGTCCGATAAGTGTTTCTAATTATTATGAATATTTTTTAACATACTGTGGGTTCACTCAGAGTAACGGAATAAGTAATTGTAATGATCGTCAGTTAGACTTAGTGTTGAGTACATTCGAGGGCAGTTTAGGAACGGGTGCGGAGGTGCGCGCGGCAGGGGAAGCACTAGTACCGGTGGACGCTTACCATCCGCCGCTCGAAATATCAGTCTGGCCACCCCACCACTCTCCAGCTGTGCTGGATAGTAATAATAATACAGAGTCGGAGTGCGCATCGAATACGAACGGGCACATCATTTCGGGTTGGAACTTTAATAAGGCAGATTTTATGTCATTATATGCACAATTGGCGGCTATAGACTGGACGCCAATGTACGAATTAGATTTAGAGTCGAGTTTAGATTATTTTTATGATGTTATTTATTCTATTTTAAATGACTGTGTTCCTAAGAAAAAGCGAAGCAATGTAACTTCGAGGTACATTTACCCCGAATGGTACACTGGTCAATTAATTCGCGACATTCAGTTAAAAGCTTTATTGCATAAAAAATATAAATTAACACGGTTGGAAACAGATTACGAGGCGTTTGCTCAGTGCAGGTCAAGCGTAAAGAATAAAATAGCACTTGCGGAAAAACAGTACCAATACAGAAATCAAAATCAACTGCTCAAAGACCCGAAATCTTTCTGGAATTATATAAAATCTAAAAGAGGTAGCAGAAACTCGCAAAACATTTTAAGGGATGGGGTTGTTCTTTCTCGCGACGAGTGTGCTAAAGAATTTGCTGTGTTTTTTCACTCGATTTACAGTTGTAAAAAACCAAAATTATGTGTTAGCTCCGCGGTAGTAGCAGCGGCGACTGATAATAGTGGAGCAAGGGTTCATCTGGGAAAATTACAATTGGGAGAAGTAAAGTGTGCGCTTCAACAGCTTAAACCAAAGAGATCGTCGGGACCCGATGGTATTCCGCCTTTTGTGTTCAAGGACTGTCAATCATTTTTGGCCCAGCCATTGCTTTACATATATAATAGATGTTTGGAATGTGCTGTTTTTCCAGATAGATGGAAACTAACTAGGGTGGTTCCAGTGCCGAAAGGAAATTCAGGTGACAAAGTAGAAGGTTATAGGCCCGTGGCAGTGTTGTCTACTGCGGCAAAAGTACTGGAGTCAGCCATACACAAAAGCATATTCAAGCAAGTCCGGGCACAGTTATCTGATGCTCAACATGGTTTTCGTCCGGGAAGGAGTACCACTAGTAACCTCATAAATTTTATGACAGCTTTGACTCCAACGGTGGACAGAGGAGGCCAGACGGATGCTGCTTACTTTGATTTTAGAAAAGCATTTGATTTAGTCAACAATGATGTGTTACTAACAAAGTTAGCGGCAACCGGCTTTACTCCACAGTTACTAAAGTTTTTTGCAAGCTATATGAGTGACAGACGGCAGTTTGTAGAATACGGAGGGCACTGTTCGGAACCATATTTCACTCGGTCTGGAGTAAGTCAAGGAAGTAACCTTGGGCCGTTGGAATTCATTTTAATGGTAAACGATCTACCAACAGTCGTACAAAATTCGAAATGTCTTCTGTTTGCTGACGATCTAAAGCTTTCACTTACAATCAACAGTGTAAACGACTGTATTAGGCTGCAGGAGGATATAGACAGGGTGGCGAGTTGGTGTAAACAAAATCAACTAGAGTTTAACACCTCAAAGTGTGTCACCATATCTTTCTCACGCTCACGATCACCGCTTTTATGGAATTACACGATTGAAGGAATACCGATGGTCAGAGTCACAGAGGTTAGGGAATTGGGTATAATGCTGAACACTGAGTTAACGTTTCGCAATCATATTATCAATATATGTAAAAAAGCTTATAGAAACTTAGGATTTCTACTACGTACGGTTCGAGGGTTTACTAATATTAAAGCTGTAGAAGTATTATACAATGCAATAGTAAGAAGTCTTCTAGAACACAATGCAGTCATTTGGTCTCCACATGAAATTAAATATATTTCCATGCTGGAAAAGATCCAAAATAAATTTATAAGGCACTTGTATCAGAGACTGTATGGGGTGTACCCGTTTTATCCTTTAATGTACCCTACTTTATTTATATTAGGTATGGTCAAGTACAACGAGTTAAGGGTTAGAAGGGATCTCACTCTAGTAACTTATGTTTTTAAAATATTAAGAGGGAAATTAGAGAACGAAGTGGTATTAGAGCAACTGAGATTATGTGTCCCTGACCGATACGTGTGGCGACGGCGGCAGCCGCCGCTGCTGCAGGTTCCGCGAGCACGAACCAACCTACTGCAAAAAGCTCCACTGACGCGTGCTTTCCGAACTCTCAACCTGATTTCTTTGACAATAGACATCTTTCAATGCACTCTGAGTGAATTCACAATGACGGCTACTAGAATTATATGCTATGAAATATAATAGAAGTAATAAAATTGAAACAAATTTAACAAATGTCGACACTACTGCATTGGGATACGATCCTGTAAAAGTAGCTGTAAGTTTGGATATAAAAAAAATAAAAAAATAAAAAATAAATAAAAATCTAATTTGTGGCCATGATGCCTGTTCTTCTTTGTTGCCCCGCTGCCACCAGACTTCTAAATCCGGCCCTCCATAACGCTGAAGTTGGTGCCTATTTATGGTGGATTCTGTCCATGAATTAATTTTATTTTGTATTTCTACAAAAACAGTGCATTCTAAATAAATATATTTCTTTCTTTTAACAAATAAAACTCCGTATGAAAAAAAAAATATATAGATGGAAAACATTAAGCCCTACCAATATTTTAAACGCGAGAGTTTGTATGTATGTATGTTTGTTACTCTTTCACTCTAAAAGTACTGAACGGATTTGGCTGTAAAGCTGAAAAGCACACGGATAAGTAGCCTATATGTTAATATAGGCTACAAAATATCACGCACAGACCCACGGGATCAGAGTATATCGGGTAAAGCCGCGGGGTGCAGGTAGTAAATATACAGGGTTAATTTTAAAACATTAACAACCTTTCAGCGGCTGAAAGTACTGATGATTATAAGCAACTTTTACAATGGGACCAAATCTGAAATCACGAAAATGAAATCAGCTGTTCCATACATTTTGTCAAGGTAAGTGAACATAAATGTATGGAATAGCTGATTTTTTTTTTCTTAATAAACTGTCAAATATATCATTTCCAAAAAACACCTATATAATTCCTCAATCCACTCCACCAGCGATCGCTCTAAGGCGAGGTCCAAGACCCACGGCCCTTGCGCACGCTGCTAAGATTGTGCCTAGTTTATTAATATTTTATTGACAGAAAGCGTTAGACCGGACCGCAATGGCAACAAGATGGCGAAGCTACAAATATATTTCCCATGTCGTTTCCCAGTGCGGCCGCCGACCTAAGTTTTTATGAATTCGTTTTCATGAAATCGCCGTCGCGTCGCACTCGCCGCACCAGTGCGTCCGCGTCCTCATATTTCCCAAACCTTCCTCAACCATGATCACAAATACAAATAAATTGCACATCAAAATCTAAATTCCTAACCTCATTTTCAGCATTAAACCAATCACCGTCGTCCCATTGAGCCAATCGATTCATTGTAACATGTCATGTTTGGTCACCTCTATTTTTAGAGCCAATACTTCTCATCAATTCATGTGATCAAGGAGCTAATAATAGAAAATGCATCAGGGACATGAGGAGACCGCGTGATGGTCTTATTGATCGTGGGTGGTTATGTCCTAGTTCGAGTGTATTTTATTTGAGAAACATTATTTATGGAAGACGCTGTGTGCCGGTATGGTTTCCAACTTCGAAGAGACTTGAGACACAATTATCCCCATGACGTGAGAGGCGACTGAGGGCATTCACCTCATGGATGGGACGCACCATCTATCAGCTAAGGGTTCTCACGATCTTACTGCAATTAAGGCAAAGACTTATGTTCAGCAGTGGAAGTAAACGGGCTAATAGTAAGTTTGCTGTATGCATATTTTTTTCGAGAACCTCCGTAGCGTTGCGGTAATTGACTCGCTTTGGGTTCGATCCCCACACCGGACAAGAAATCTTTGTGTAAATTCAAAGATTTCTTTCCGGGTCTGGTTGGTTGAGGGACTACCCTGGCTGTGCACTATAAGCCGTTGGTCCCGATTGTTATAACATCATCTATAATAATCGTTTATCAAGGAACGGGCAGCAGCGTTTCCTTTTGTGTTACAACATAATACTGCAGTCACCAACCCGCCTGCCAAGCGTGACGACTATGGCAATATCCTCCCTCGGGAGGAGGCCCATGTTCAGCAGTGGACTATATGCGGGCTGATGATGATGATGATGATATCTTTTTCGAAAAAAGAGCCATGTCTAGCTGATATAATTTCATCCATATGTATTCAGCAATTGGTATTCATATCGAAACAGATTATTATCTTCAAATATGAAATAGATGAGTCTTTGCAGCACTTGTGATATCTCTAAGAGCCTTATATAAAAATGGAAGCAAACGTGAAAACATCGAATAGTATGCTGATTCTTTGGTTGATACTTCTTATAAGATAGGATTGCTTTTATGTTTGGGTCAGGCGTGATGCTTTATTTTAGCCTTTAACCTAAAGTGTTTTTATTTATTTATTTAACATTAAAAAGAAAAATATTATAATACAAGACAGGTAGCACAAAGGTAGGTACTGATTATTCCTGATGAAATTTCTTCCAGCAGACCCGCGAAAGAAAAAGAACAAATAGAAAGCAAGAATAGTGGGTAAACCAAGATACAGATGAACATGAAATAATATAGTTTATGAAGAATAAAATATATTATTAAATAAAAAAATACATTGCAAATGTATTTTTTTTAAAGCGACATAAATATATACATCTTCGGAATCATATATATACAAATGTATAGTTAAATATCATCATAATATAGGTAGGTACTTCACAACATAGTATAAAACAAAGTCGCTTTCTCTGTCCCTATATACGTATGTATGCTTAAATCTTTAAAACTACGCAACGGATTTTGATGCGATTTTTTTAATAGATAGAGGAAGGTTTATATGTATAATACATGAGCATTGTACCGGTGCGGAGCCGGGGCGGGTCGCTAGTAAATAATAATCCTTTACTCGTATATTGAAGAGGGAAATATTGTTTCAATCTCTAATGCTAAGAGTTCCATAACATGACTGCATAATCAGTAAAGGAATTGGAATTTATTTTATTATTATGTTAAGAAATACAGTGTAGTTTCTGGCTTAGAATAGACTACCACATGTCTTTCAATGGGTGTCGTAAGACGCGACAACGAGACGTACTCCTGAAGGATGGGCAGGAGCATCTATCAGCGGATACTCACCGCCTTACTGCGATCATCAATCCTCTTGCCAAGTTTAGTGATTATGGCTATATCCCTTATGTTCAGCAGTAGACTTAAAAAGTTAAGAAATCCTTTTTTTTTTAAATATCGTTTTACAATGTCTATTTTGAATTCATAAAATTTTTACTTCGAATACCGTGTTTCTTGTATACAAATATGTAATAAAAAAAATTGTCAATAAAAATATATTTCTAGTCAGTAGTTCTAAAAGAAGCACTCACCTAAATTCGTAATTAATACCTGATAAAATAATATTATTAATAAAATGTTAGCTCACTAATTAGGTTATGTAATTGTTCTGTGAGTTGCAATCATTAAAGCTAGCGTTTTAATGAAGTATGAAATAGATATGTATGAATTAATTGTTGTAGGAAAACCGAAATTGTTAGGGTCTAGGAGTAACGCTGAATAATGTACTGTAAAAGTATAAAACGCAACAATAATTGCAAATTCTACAATCACCGCAACTTTAAGACATTAGGCTATAGAATAATGATGGTTAAATTGGTAGAGGCCGAGGTTTCGATTCTGCTCCGGACGAAAAATGATTTTGTAAAACACAAAGATTTCTTTCCGGGTCTGGTTGATACCAACGCCTCATTTGGTCCAGATGGTCATAACATCGTTTATGAAAATGAAATGAATGTCTTTCTTCTCCGAGTGTCAGAAAGACTATAAGAAACTATGCCTATCGTATACCAGGTAGTGGTACCAATGAAGGTATTCTGTACATAATACCAACCGTCCACCAAGGGAGGCATATGTTCAGTAATTTACGGAGATAATGTTTAAATATTCTGTCTAATTATTTATTACGATAAGTATTTCTACAAAATATGATCATAAACTGCTATTCGAAATATCTTCTGCAGGCTTTATTGAAAAATATTGTTAAGTACCAACCCCATTATTCATATAAAATTACAAGATATTTCTATCTAAAAGTAGAGTAAATACAAACTCAAACTAAGGTTTTTTATTAAATAATATTCTACATTTATGTTACTAAGCTGTGTTTTCAGAATGCTGGCAGCATTACCCCATTAAATGACAACACTTACAGGTATTTAAAAAATAATTATAATCTCAAAAACTTTCCCTAAAGACCCATGTCACAATTAGGAACAGACCACCTGAAATCGATAGTGATCAACATTAGAGTTGTAACAATAAAGGCGCATCAAACCATAAATAGCCTTTACTGACTGAGTATCACATGATACTGTAATGCTAATTATTTTATCATATACTAGCTACCCGGTGTGGTTTCACCCGCGTCGATGCTGTTCCCTTGGGAACCTCCACATACAGGTGTGCGCCAAAGTTCACCTATATTTTCAACTCCGATATTTGGAAATCAGAAAATGTTCTTCCTAACATTTTTCATCCTCACAATCACAATTCCTTACTACTCTGTCTCTAATGTTCATAATTCCGAAACAACATCTATTATACTTTTATTTGTTTTCCTATATTTTATCAACATAACCATATTTAACACTATTATTTGAAGTCATATCTTTTTTGTTTAGATTTCTTTTTATTCATAATAATCACTATTATACATATACATTAATTTTGCGTAACTTTTCGACGATTCAAAACGAAATAATTATTTTTTATTACACTTGGTAAATGTTTCTTTCTGAGTATGAGTGAAAATATTATGGTAATTATGTTTAGGGATAAAAGCGTTATGATAAAAAAACAGTAGGAGTTTAAATAAATGACATTAATGATATTATTAATAACAATTTTCGGAAACATAAGTGTTATGAACATAGCCGGTAGCACTACAATTAATAGTATGAATAAAAACTTTAGGATGAAATTTTTTAGGAAGAGTGATCATTCGGATTACAAATCGTTAGGAAGAACAATTTCGGGTAAAGGACTGTAGGTGAGCCAATGTGGACCTAAAATACAGTATATTATGAATAATGTGGCATCCTGTCAATCCTTGACAGTTATTTCAAACAGCTGACAGTTGTCATATTGCAGTTAAGTTTTCAAATGTATAACTAATTATTACATGACACTGACAGAAATTGAATAAGTCGGCAGATTGCCATATATAATAATAAAAAAAATTATAACATTCCGCTCAAATTTATTATTTTTTTTTCTTCGATATGAACCATCTCTTGCAATAATAAATACAATAAAAAAGAATAAACGAAATTGCTCCATCCATTTACGCGTGATGCGATGACCAAGGAAAATAGGCATCCACTTTTATAACCTTACTTAATATTATAAAGGCGAAAGTTTGTATGTATGGATGGATGGATGTTTGTTACTCTTTCACGCAAAAAACTACTGAACGGATTTGGCTGAAAGTTTGCACGGAGATATTTTATAAGCTGGATTAACATATAGGCTACAACATATCACGCTCCGACCCACTGGAGCAAAGTAACGCGGGTAAAACCGCGGGGCGCAGCTAGTTATTTATATTTGGTTGTACAATGTGTACATACCTATATACTTTTTTAATGGCATTAAAAATAACAGATTAAAATGACATCGAAGGTTCATACAACCTATATTATCTTGTATTATAAGAAACTCTCACTTAGCCTTGTTTATTGCCGTCTAACTGATTGAAACCTTTTTTTGTAAAAAAAAAACAAATCGATGTTAATCAACGACATGGCCACAAAAAAAAATGGATTCCATTAAATACAAAAATTGAACCTATTCTACTTTGAATTTAGAATGTTGGCATTGAAAAGGATTTAATTTGTTTTTCTTTGTAGCGTGATGTTTTTAATAACCGTCTAATATAATATAACGTTTGGATATTAATAGGTACTGAAAGCAAATCTTCCTGAAAAATTGTATACATTTAATTATGATGAAAAAAAAAATGTTAACCTCTTATCTATTATTATATTATTTTCTAGAAATCATCATCATCATCATCAACAGCCCGTTTACGTCCACTGCTGAAAATGCTCAAAAACCACGCTTGGCAGACGGATTGGAGATCGCAGTAAGATGTAATAATTAGCTTGGATAATAGATGCTGCTGCCCATCCATCAGCCATATGTCACTTAGTCGCCTTTTACGACACCCATGGGAGGACATGGGTTGGTCTATTCTACGCCGGAAACCACACAACATGACAGACAGGTTAGTAATTTCTAGAAATACCTACATAAATTAAATATTACTATAATTTTGTTATACCTTTATGACTTTGTATGATGCGCTTCCTTGTGTGGTACAACATAATACTGCGGTCACAAAACCGCCTGCCAATCGTGGTGACTATTGCAAATTCCCTCCCTCGGAAGGAAGCCTCAGCAGTCACGGACGTCGTACGGGCTGATGATTATGTGACTTTATTCGTTTGTGTGTTGCCAGCTGAAAACCAGCGCTGGGTGTTTGTCTAGCCAGGGATCCCCAAACTATTTTGGACAAGTGACCCCTTTTCCAAAATGAACTGTTACCTCAGACCCCCATGGCCAAATTACCTACTTTTAAGATCAATCCCCTTATTCATAATGGCCCGCTAACTTAAATCAGCTGCTACAGTGTGTTATTTTTCATTCTGACTTAGGTAAACTGGTCGATATCGTCCACTTTGGGAATCCCTGGTCTAGCCTATAACACTCACAAATGACGTGGCTTTCCATTGGTAAAAGCATTTTCAAAATCGGTTCAGTAAATCTAGAGTAATCTCATGATCTACTTGAGCCGATTTTGAAATTCTACAACGTCACAAACTCACAACCTTGAGCTCTTTATAATATTAGTATTATACAAGGTGTAACGGAAAGGGTATATACATAGAAAGAGCAAGGCTTCTTTGGATCATATCAAACGATATGGCAAGGGTTTCAACTCAAAATAAAATGAAAAAAGTCAGTATTATTTTGCAAACAAAAAATAAACATGCGGAACCCTTTATTCAGAAATACCAGGAGTAAGAGGTTTATTTTTACTTGCAAATAGTTCGTTGACATCGATCAGCTGATTGAGTGCTAGTGATGTATTTATTTCAATTTGAAAAGTTTGGTTTCTGGTATCTATGAATTTAAAAAAATCATTACTTCCGAACTTGTAGAGATAGGATTAAATAACCCTTGCCATATCGTTTGTTATGATCCAAAGAAGCCTTGCTCTTTCTATGTATATACCCTTTCCGTTACACCTTGTATAACACGTTCCCCTAGTGCTGTTATTTACTTCGCACAGCAGATAAGCATTGCCGGGGATTGCCCCGGCATTTGCTGCCAGCATTCTGGGCACGTGGCCGTGTGGTTTCCCGCTTAGAGTGCCGTGTGGTTTCCGGCTTAGATTAGACCACCCCATGTCCTCCCATGGGTGTCGTAAAAGGCTGATGGATGGGCAGCAGCATGTATTAGCTCAACGTTTACATCTTACTGCGATCACCAATCCGTCTGCCAAGCGTGGTGATGGCAATATCCCTCTACGATCCTGGCGAGCCAAGGTCTGTTTAGAGGAGGCCCATGTTCAGCAGTGGACGTAAACGGGCCGTTGATGATGATGATGATGATGATTCTGGGCACGTTGCACATTTGCACATTTTAGAATAGTTAGTCTATACTAATATTATAAAGAGGAAATATTTGATTGATTGTATGTTTGTATTGAATAGGCTCCGAACTAATAGACCGATTTAAAATTCTTACATCGTTGGGAAGACACTTTATCCACGGATGATATAGGCTATATTTAATTATGAAGTCCTCACGGTACGAGAGCTATTCGGGTGAATCCGCGCTCGGAAAAATTGTATTTCATAATTCAGTTTAAATCTAGCTACTTTTAGGTTAGATGGATGGATGGATGTTTGTTAATCATTCACGTAAAAACTGCAGAATGGATTTGGCTGAAATTTTGCACGGGGATAGTTAATCAACTCGATTAACATATAGGCTACAAAAAATCACGCTCCGACCCACTAGAGCAGAGTAACGCGGGTAAAACCGCGGTACGCAGCTAGTAGTGTAAAAATTATATCAGTATGTATTATACTTGTACTTCAACAAAGTAAATTCAATCAATATTTATATTTAACTTATCATTAAATGTAGATTAGTTTTAAATGTTGCTTATATTTACTCATCATCAGCCCATACAACGTCCACTACTGAATTTATAGTAACCACACTTTGGTTGGTGACCGCAGTACCGCAGGAACGAAATCTTAGAATCTACTCAAAGATTTTTTGTCCGGCGTTTGGATCGAACCCACGACCTCCGAGAATTAAAGCGAGCCACATACCTACCGCTACGGTTGTCATGATAGATTTACCGCGATTGTATAATTATTAGAAATACTTGTCCATTAAAATTTGAAACCCAATAAGAACAGAATAAATGATTTGGTATAAAACCCGATTACGAATACTGGTTTGTCGAATGTCCATAAGATTATTTTAAATTTATAAACATACCTTAAACCGCAGTCTTGGACCTAAAACGGTGTGATAACACGTATTTAAGTTGGACCACATATTGGTATCACAATTTTAAAATGTCAGAAACAAAAAATGGTGCGGAATGGATATATTTTGTAAGACAGGTTAGTAATTTTATTTATAATATTTTATCTATAGCTATTCCAATAAATGTACTCTATCTATACTAATATTCTAAAGAGGAAAGATTTGTATTTTTGTGTGTAATGAATAAACTCAAAAACTACTTTCACCAAGAATTTCGGCAAAAAAATGTGTAACTAGAAATTTTCTATTTCTAGTTACACATTTTTTCTAGAAGCTGGTAAAGTTATGTGCTCGTACCTCTGAGCACGTTTAGCTGTCCCCGTGAACGCGACGCGTCCCTCCTCGTCCTCAAACCTTTAGTTTGCAAAGAACCATCCGTTGCCCTCGTTGACCCGAAATCCAAGAGGCCAGCGACCGCCTGAGCCGACGTCCAAGCCCCACAGGGGGTGCCCTCTTGCGCAGGTTGCTTAGTTTGTAGTTTAAACGAGGACCTCAGCTCACCTTTATGCCCGGTGTAGTAGC
Source organism: Nycteola revayana (assembly GCA_947037095.2). Taxonomy (NCBI): domain Eukaryota; kingdom Metazoa; phylum Arthropoda; class Insecta; order Lepidoptera; family Nolidae; genus Nycteola; species Nycteola revayana. Next base: position 17,018,619 of record OX344858.2, on the reverse strand, counting down.
AAACAATGCATGTCCCTCCGAAAAAAACAATGTTGAGCTGTCGCCCGACTTCTGACCGATCATGTCAGTAGAACCATCCCATCCGATTTTAAGAGTAAAGGAACAGAGAGTGCCCGTGTGTTTGAACACTCGCTTGTACACTATAATCTCTTGCACAGATGTCTTATCTCTTTAAAGATTGACCACTGTGGCTTAAATCGGTCGCGAGCTTTATAAATTACTAGGTTTTACCCGCGGCTGCGCAAGCATTGATTTTTTTGAAAATAAACGTACCCTATGTTACTTTTGTTACCTCCAAGCATAATTATGTGTACAAAGTTTAATGATGATCGGTCGTATTTCGCGTGCAAGTGTAACAAACAAACGGACATTCACATTTATAATATTAGGGATAATGTTTATACTGCAACCTCCATCCTAAAGTGCAGCGAAATCGATTAGTTTTTCTTGCTTATCTATCGCGTATTAGAACGTAAACCTGTCTTGAAAAGTCACTTTGCAAAGATACCTCTTACCTCAGGTATAATAAGGTATAATAATATGATAAGTATACTCTTGCCGATAACTCTTGATGATAAGTTAAGGCTTTATTGACATGCAAAGAACTGACTTTGTGCGTTGTGTGACAAGTGCCCTATTTACTTTCAACATGACTTTATCAGCCCGTCCACTGCTGAACATGGGCCTCTTCTTTAACAGACCTTGGCAAGCTAGTGTCTTGAGGGCAAAGCCGGCGTTAGAAGGACTGACACCCTGGGCACCCCAATATTATAGCGCCCTTCTTCCTGCCCTTATCCCATATAACTTGGGGTCAACGCAACACGTTTGTTTCTTCCATTCTGTCCTGTCACCCGACACACTGTCACTAGCTCCTTTTTCTTGCATATCACTCTTCACACAATCCATCCATCTTTTCTTTGGCCTTCGTCTCCCTCTCTATCCACTTACATGTACACTTAAGGAAATCAAAATCAATTGTTAATTTTTTGCTGGACCATTGTGAACGTGAACCTTGCGCCACGCTCGAAGGTTTAGCTATCCCCACCAACCAGCACGCGTTCAAGTTTGGTGACGGAAGCATCCCACAGCCACTAATCGCCCCCTTAAATTTGGCGCACTGGGCCGTCACTACATCGCGCCCCCCTTAACGCCGGCACTGGTTGAGAGATATGGTAGTAATCGATACGCTTTGCATGCGGATTATTAGTCGCAGTAAGATGGGAGTATCTTAGAGCTGAAAGATGGTGCTGTCCGTCCATCAAGTGTTTGTCCCTTTCTCGCGCCTTACGACAACCATAGGATTACATGGGTTGTTCTATTTAAGCCAGAAACCACATATTCAACATTTACTTCTAATTATTTTGTTGACGTAACATACTTAATAGTTAATTACAATTAAGAAGCAATTATTGCGTCACATCAGCGGTCACTTCTATTGAACAAAGATAAAACAAAAAATACCAAGTTTAAATTGTATGATATGAAATCATATTATCATTGTTTTAGTTAGTGTTAGGTAGCCTTTTTATCGGGGAAGGCTATAGGCTATGTTTAATTATGAAGTTTCAACGAGAACGGGAGTTACGCGGGTAAAACCGCGCGCAGGAAGCTAGTGATCATATAAATATAATATTATTAGTACCAAAAACGTTGTATGATAAAGAAAAACTTATTTATCAAATGGCCTGCCATCATAATGTATCTATTAGAATATATGTTAATATTGATAAATAATATCTGGTTAGTAAGTGTAAAAAAAAATTGTTGAACACCAATAAATATCATACCCACATACAAAATGTCATTTTTTGCTCCACACAAAAGGTCAAAATAAGATAAAAACTTGATATATAATATTTTAGTTTAGCATGTATGTTTTATGGATGTCAGATTTAATGTACAAAACCTAAGTCGACAAAAATAAATACCTATAAACTTGTACCTAGTCCACTATAGTGTAATAAATAATAGTAATAATTTTAAATTCACTCAGGGCTCTTATGTAATGGCGTTCTTTATATCTGCGTATCATACTGTATAACGTCCATTGCTGAACATGTGACTCCCCCGATGAGGGTCTTCGCCATGGTCTATTTGCTATGCTGTCTCACCCGAACCTTAGTTTGCACAAAACCTTCCGATGTCCTCGTAGACCCGAAGTCCGACAAGCCCGCAAACTGTAAAGTAGAACGACAGTTGCACAAAACTACCCTAAAAAATTAAAAGTCATCATTCCTCAATTCCCTCGCCAGCGACCGCTCTGAGCCGAGGTCCAAGTCCCAAAGATGCCCTCTTGTGCAGGTTGCTTAGTTTCTAGCTCTGATCGCCTTTTTGCCCAGTGAACAAAAACCCCGTGGCTAACTAAATAATGATATAATAATCGTGATCATGTTGTAACACATGGGGAATAGTTGCTGCCCGTTCCCTGGTAAACAATTGCTATAGATGGTGTAACAATTGGGACCAACGGCTTAGCGTTCTTTTTAAGGCACTGAGGGTCCCTCAACCGACCAGACCAGGATTTTATTGTTTGATTTTTCTTTTGCAGTTACGCCATGGAGCTTGCCTATTTGATACACCAAATAATTCGATTACTTTACAAAGAATAAGCTATAATTTTGCGGAAATTCAAATTAATCTAGATTAGAATGCTCAACGAAGGCGGGAATTAAAACCTGAAAAAAATATGCACTGAGTTTTGATCTAGTAACATACCAACTCAAATACTATATTATTCTATACATTATAACATTTTTATATTATTTATCATTTGCCTTTTTTAAATTATAAAAGGGGAAACAATAAATAATATAAAATAGTTTTTTTTTGACAACTCCCGCACTAATTGTCTACATTTTTTGTGTTGCGGGCGCTTTTATGCCCGGTAAAGTAGCAAAAGCCTCATGGCTACCTACGTAAGTCCAACCGAAAAAATAGGGCTTTACAAAAACATAGATAATTCTCATATACAAAACACACGCAGACTGACACCTATCCTTATTCCCGGTGAAGTAGCAAAAGCCTCGGGGCTAAACAGATATGTCCGTCCGAAAAAAAAATAACTGACACCTACCCGTGGCTTACACAAATAATCGTCCCGGTAGAGCTAAGAGCCTTCAAGAAGAAACTAACGTTAAAAATCTAGCCGAACAAAATTATTCTTTTTTATCCTTGAACTTAAGACGAGAAACTAAAGTAATAACCTAATAATAAAAATTCGGCTTTTGCTTTTTACTGACCGATACTCCATAAATAGATAATCAAGACTTTACAACTGGTTATTTAAATTAAATTTGAATATTAACATAATGTATAAGTACGTCCATATTTACTAATCTTGTTTATAAATACAGGCCATGTGATTCAATTTGTTTATGCCTTTTTCGGAATCCATTTTTACATTTCAACAGCCTTGCTGAGCAGTTTTCTGACTTTAATTAGCCTTTTGTAATTTGCCACGAAGCTTTCGCTACTTCATCGGACATAAAGGTGAGCAGAGATCCTGCCTTAATAACGGTTCATCATTATCAGCCCGTATCGTCCACTGCTGAACATGGGTATCCTCCCGGGGAGGGTATTTTCCATAGTCGCCACGCTTGGCAGGCGGATTGGTGCCCGGCGTGGGGAGCGAATCTACGACCTCCGAGATTCAAAGCCAAATACCGCCACGCTACGGAGGTTGTCTAAATAAATGGCTGAGAACCTACAAATTCAGCAAGATGCGCAAAAGGGCGTCCTCTGTGGCATTTAAACCTCAGCTCAGGGCGGTCACTGGCGGGATGATTGAGGGATTATGACTTTTGGGGGTTTAAGGGAGTTTTGTGCAACTGTCACTTTACGTTTCAGTTCGCGGTCCTCTTGCACCTCGGGTCTACAATGATAAGTTTTTTAAAGATTACTAGCAGAGTTTTGCATACTCTAGTATTATTGTTAATCCCTCGTGCTAAGCTAAAATGCTTCTGTTACGAGTGGGTTCATGTCGGTAGTGCAATCGGTGGTGATCGAACCGGCAACCACTAGTCCGATGACCTAGCCATTCGGCTACGGCCGCTACATGACACTTTCTAGGCAAGCGTGTATCATCTTAGGCTTTATCTTCGCCTTCCATCAAGCGAGATTATGGTCAAACGCAAGTCTATATTTAAATTAAAAAAAAAAAAAATTGATACCACTGCCCATCCATCAGATGTATGTCCATGGATAAATTTTCTCAGGGATTGGCAGGCGATCGCCAACATGCCTTATTAGAATTATGCACAACAATATTATCTTGGTCACTTTACCAGTTATCAGGGACCGGTCAGATTGCATGTATGAACTCAATAGGCCTTATTTACACGGCAAAATATTGCGAGACTTATTAATTATGGATGAAAGAGTTGCCTATCAAAATATCTATAGATATAAATAAAATAGAAGTGTATTTTTGTAGTGGAAAAATAAAAGATTTTGACTTAATGCCTATGAATGTATGGTTGCGGTAAAAAAATCATTTATATTTTTTCTGTATGTCTGTTTGTTCGCTGGACCGAATTTGACGGGACTTTAACTGGTAGATAGCTTATTTTCTAAGATAATTATAATATAGGCTACTTTTTATTTGTTCTGTCTGTTTATTCGTGTATTTCACCTACTGATTTCACGGTAGTACTGATTAAGACGGAATTTTTTTACATTAATAGTTCCTTCTGAATCTGTAAGTTCTACCGTATAGCTTATAATATGTATATCCATTTTGTATGGATGAAGTCGAGGGCAGCAGTTTTATTACAATAATAGTAATGGCATTGGTTCAAAAAGAGTTTTTGAAACAATATTAATTACTTACCATCTGTTGGTTTAAATGTAGCGCATGTCTGAGATCAAATTAAGACACGCCTTCGAAATAAAGTCTGTATTACCCGGGTCCCGAATAAAAGAGAAAGAAAGAAAACCATTAAAGAGAAGAGAAGAAAGAAAAAGGCGTAAATTCTTTAGACTCCACAATGGCTATACGTAAAAATAAGGCAATACATGCACTCAGTCAAAACGAAACAGTCGGATTGTACACTGCAAACATAACACCGTCAGATTGTAGCTTGTTAAAATCATACAGTTAGACTGATCAAATCATACAGATGGATTGTAAAATGCTAAAATCATACAGTCAGATTGTAGACTGCTAACATCAAACCGTCAGATTGTCGACTGCTAACATCACACCGTCAGATTGTAGATTGTTAAAATCATGCAGTTAGACTGATCAAAACATATACTTAGTCGCATTGTAAACTGCTAAAATCATATATTCAGATTGTAGACGGCTAAAATCAAAAAGTTGGATAAAAACTCGTTTTTCGTGTCGTACCTTAGTCACTGTAATTTATTGTTTTTAATGAGATAATTAATTATTGATAATTAAATCATAAACAGGTTAAAGCTGTTTGATTTGTTTACCTTCTATAAATATTATGTTGATAACGTATTATCTATATACGATCAACGAGATGCTTGACTAGCCAAATAATATTATTGATTAATGTAGTGTCTCACGGGAGTAGGAAAAGGGCCGGCAGGATAAAAGTAGCTAGGCTTGTGCTGCACATTTCTACTGTACTAGCACTACAGACCTTGTATTTGGACCCCTATGCCGCTTAACATCAGGTAGATAGCAATCTTTTGTCTAGACAGGAACTCTAATGCTAGCTCTACTTAATACTTTAAAAAGAAGGATAAAAAGATCAAATTTCAATTGATTAGTTCTTCTAATAAATTATTTCAAAATAAATATTTTTTATTTACAGTTGATGGTCTGCAGCGGAGCATGGTGCTGCTTCTTTATATTCGGTCTTTGCGCCGGCAGCCCTACCGTTATAGTTCCTCAAATAAGAAAAGAAGCTAATTCAACAGAAGCTGTCAGTCCAGAAATGGCTGCTTGGCTACGTACGTTTTTATTATATTTTTTCCAATCATAAGAATGGTAAACAAGTATGATGAAGCTATACTCCCACTCGAATATAAAAATCTTACATCTATAATGTAATATTTTTAAGAACATAAGAACTATAAAATTAAATAGATTTTGACTAGACTAGGTCTAAATCTAGTACTAGAGCTTGTATTGCACACTCTTCATGTTTAGATTACTTTGAATGTATTCAATAATAGTTCTATGTAATAAGTTATCTTTTTCTCGTCTTTCACCTTGTCGGCATTGGTCAAGTATAAGAAAGTAGTTTAATTAATAAATACAAAGATTTGAAGTTTGCAGTAAATAATATTTTATTTGCAGCTGCCACGTTGATCTACAGTGGCATTCCCTGGGTATTTATACTGCCTACGCTAACGACCTACTTCGGAAGAAAAATCACCTACGTCATTGTCTGCTTAACAAGTTTCATCGGATTCATCGTTTGCTACACCAGCAACACCAATGTTCAACAAATCCTTATCAGCGAAATATTTCAAGGGCCAATAGCAGCTTCATATTTCACAGTTGCTGTCATGATTCTCACTGAATTCACCTCTTCGAAATACAGAGGATTATTTCTAACTATAAAAGGAGCCTCTTTCTTTTGGGGCATATTAGCATCAAATTTGATCGGTACTTTTTTTCATTGGAGAAATATAGCTTTGTTTGGATTACTGTGTTCAATTTATAAGTTATTGACTGTAGTTTTATGGCCTGAGTCTCCGTATTGGTTAGCAAGTCAAGGTCGCTTTGATCAATGTTCGAAATGTCATAGATGGTTGAAAGGATCTGATACTGATTCCGAAAAAGAATTAGAAAATCTTATAGCTGAAAACAGACGTATGAAAAGAAAGGTAGGCTCTTTAAAATCGCAAACTGTTCATAATTTAAAAAATACTATTAAGAGAGAATTTTATGTACCAGTATTACTCTGTGCTTTACTAATGGCTTTATACATGTTTTCTGGAAAATTAATTTGTACAGTATATGCTCTTGTTATCATTAAGAAAATTACAAACAGTGAATCTACTGCTTACAATGGAATGTTAATTTTGGATGGAATAACGGTGTTATGTATGTACTTAGGCTGCTTTTTAGCAAAAAAAATTAAAAGACGTACTTTATTATTGACAGCATCGTCTTTTGGTATATTTTTCTTATTGTCTTTGTCGTTATATTTGTATTTAATTAAATTATTGATTATTAATGAAAACAAATATGTATCGATTGCTTTACTTATATGTTACTCAGTTACTATAAGTTGTGGTCCAATGATTTTGTCGACATCAATATCAGGAGAGTTGATACCATTGGAATCAAGGAGTTTTTCTTTCTGTATTATATCATTAGTTTTCAAACTAATGAATGGCACATTTATGAAATTATGTCCGTATGGATTCCAATTCTTTGGATTACATGGTACATTTTTATTTTTTGCACTCTCATCATCTTTTTGTTTAGTATTAATTTATTTTTATTTACCTGAAACAAAGGATAAAACTTTACAAGAAATTTCTGATGATATTAAAGGAATTAAACATTGTGATGAAGCCAAGGAGTTTTTGCCAATTTCAAATAAAATTATAATTGTTCCTAGGGATTTACATTAAAATATAATAATAATTTTAATATAAGCCATGTGTTTTGTGAAAGGTAAAAGAAGACTGCAAGTAAATTAAATTAAACTTTGATAAAGCGTTGTTAATTAATTTCCTATCCTATCAGAAGTAGTAATGTAAGATAAAATTATTGTATAGTTAGTATTAAGTCAATAAAATAAAAATACGGTAATCTTAGTGCCGGGATCACAATCTGTGTAGCCTACAATTTCGCATTTATTCGTAACAACTGAATATATTCCATAGTCATTCATATTTATATTCCTGATTTAATATTAATGACTATTTCACATTAATGTTTTAGAAGGACCCAAATTATCAATTAAAACGAGAACTGGTTCCCAAGGCAAAGCCCAACTAGTCATCTTCGGGATAGGTTTTACCTTGGGAAAAGATAAAGACCACCTATTATATTGAAAGTTGCTCAAAGTAACTACTTCATGCGGACGAAATCAGAGACAAAAGCTATTAATAAACTTTATATTAACAAAATTGCCAGGTTCTATGTATTAATAACTTTAACACACTTACTTAAAGACTTGCGAAACGAAATAAACAATAAAAAGTAATATGTTCCATGTGTAAAATCTTTTTTTAAGTAGTTTTTACTTTAAAGGTCACTCATTAGACCCACCCGGCACCCACCCCGCACCGCCTAGTCGCACGGCGGCCACTCATTGTTGACCAATAAACGTCGCGCGGTCAACCAGTGGACCCCGCGCGGTCAACGAGTGAACGCCGCGTGGAGGCGTTCATGCGTGGAAAATTCGTGGACCAAGCGACGGCTTGGTCCACGAATTTTCGAGTAGTTTACAATTGGCATTAGGTGAAACATTCGCGGGCAGCGCGCGGTCCACGTTGGCAATGCGCAGTAAACGCAAGGCAAGCATGCGAGGAGAGTTGTCTAGTTTATTATTTACTAAGTAAAACTAATATTTTAATTATGAATTCTAATTAGTTTTAGGAATAAATTTTATTTTTTCCTGTAAAATTGATTTTTCTTTTGAGCCTTTCATAATTTTGGCAATTTCGTGCAAACTTTTATCTTTAGTTTCGGGTAATAAAATGTAAAGTAACACCAAAAACACTGACGTCGTTGCACCATAAAAGAAAAAAGCCCCATGTGTCCCCCAGAATTTGAATAAGTATGGCGAAAATTTTAATAAAGTACCCAAAGTAATTTTGAGACTTAAATCTATACAGCAAGAAGATAAACCGCGAGATTCAATTGAAACTAATTCCCCAGTAATAGTTTGACTTAATATCACAGGCCCACAGCATATTCCTATAGAATAGCCAATTAATAAAGCTACCGATACATAATTATTGTCACTCACTACAGATAACTCAATTAAATATGAATATAAAGAAATCGATAACAAAAATGTAATACCAAATGCACAACTTCCCATTAACATCTGCCTTCGAGGTAATATCTTAGCAAATATACATCCTATATACATGAAAAAAACAGTTACACCATCTAATACTAACATAGCAGTGTATGGAGATATACTTTGTCCTTTTGTGATATTAGTAAGAATTTCTATGACATAAATACTAAACACTACTTTCCCAGAAAACACATACAAACATTGCACTAAGAAACATAAAAATAATGGTTTATAAAATTGTTTTTTTCTAACAACATTCACATTTTCTAATATAAGATCTCTTAAGTTTTTTGGTTCATTGTTGTCACTTTGGAGTTTCCTTTGGAAGACTATTAAGTTTTGTAAATCACTCTCTGATCGAGGATCTCTTCCCATCAACCATCGATGTGATTTCGCACATGCTTCAAACTGATTTCTCGTTGATAACCAATACGGTGATTCTGGTAAGATAAACGTTATAACAAGACTGTAAAAACTGCAGGCAATACCAACGATTCCAATGTTTTTCCAATGGAAAAATGTTCCTATAATATTAGCAATAAATATTCCCCAAAAGAGAGTAGCAGATTTAGCACTCAAGAAGAAACCCCTATACGAGGGTGAAGTATATTCAGTGATGATGAGTACTGATACAGTGAAGTGCGATCCAGTGTTGATTCCATTAATGATTTCACTGATCAAAATGACATTGATTGAAGAACTGCAGTATAGAAGGATGAAGCTAATGAGGTTGCTGATTCCAACAAAACCGAAGGTATTCTTCCGACCGATCCTATTCATGAGGATCGGGAGCATTAGCGACCATGGAAGTCCTGCATATACTTGGACAGCAGCTGAAAAGGAGAAATGATATTTTTAATTATTATATACAAAATTATGTTTAAGGGAAGCGGCCGTAGCCCAATGGCTACGGCGTTGGACTTGGGATCTTGAAGTCGCCAGTTCGAACCCCACCCATTGCACTACCGACGTGAACCCACTCGTAGCATTTAGCTTAGTACGAGAGGTGAACAAGAATACTACTAGACTGCAAAAAGTCTGCTAGTAATCTTTTTAAAAGAAAAAAAAATAGACTTTTATTATAAAAAAATTGGAATAAACATAATGGATTGACTCAAACTGATCATAGTTTTGAAAACCTTGTAGCCACGATCCAACCCGGAATCGAAAATTTTACACGGAATCTTATACGGAAAGAAATGTCTTACTGGCTTATACTAATCGTTTATTTAGGTTTTTAAACATTTTTAAACTCGTGATATCTTTTGAATGCATTGGCCGATTTTAATAATTTAAAAAGTAATCTACAGGTACTGAAAAAATCTTAAATGAAAAATAATTTATTTGGATAAGGATTGGACGTGGTAGTTTAGGCATGGTCTGGTATTTATAAAAGAAAAAATCAAAAGAGTAGTTATAGTTTCATAACTACTATAGTTAGACATATAGTATTAAAAGTTTTTTGTAGATATTGATATGATCTTTAACATTGTAGAACATACTTTTGTTCTATCATCAATAGTTTCCGCGGCGCATGCAACGAAAGACGTTTTAGGGCACTTTTTTATACCTTGGGTTACGTTACTTAAGTTTTATTAAGGATCCATAATCTTTTTTAGCAATAAACGAATTTTAAAAATCGGCACATTAGTTTTTGAGTTTATTCATTACAAACATACACACATACACACACACACACACAAAACAAGTCTTTGATCTTTATTATATTACCTCTCGTATAGATTGGGAGCACAAATAACTGTGGGCTATGGAAATCGATGTTTAGCACTAGGGCGATAAAAACACTGACTGTTAATAATTTGCCGGACAAGTAATTTGTTTATTTATAATTATAATTTTTGTTTAATTAAAAAACAATCTTTATATATATAATTCTTCTGTGAGTGTGTATGTCACTGAACTTCTCTCAAACGACTGGACCGATTTTGATGAAATTTTTTGTGTGTGTTCAAGGGGATCTGGGAATGGTTTAGATTCACAATTTTGTCCGCTGGACAATGTTTTTTTAATTAATTTTTAATTTATTAGTAGTTGCCTGAAAACCCCTTAAAACAGCCTTTTTATTTTTCCCATACAAACGTTTTCTAACTAAAATGTAGAGTTAATTTGAGCTTTATTTTTTGGGTGGGTAGGTGTAGGGTAGGTAGGTGTAGGGTAGGTAGGTGTAGGGTAGGGTAGGGGTAGATTAGGGGTAGGTGTAGGGTAGGGGTAGGGTAGAGGTAGGGTAGGCGTAGTGTAGGGTAGGGGTAGTGTAGGGTAGGGGTAGTGTAGGGTAGGGGTAGTGTAGGGTAGGGGTAGTGTAGGGTAGGGGTAGTGTAGGGTGGGGGTAGTGTAGGGTAGAGGTAGTGTAGGGTAGGGGTAGTGTAGGGGTAGGAGTACCGCATAAACGAAGTCTCTACGGCCCAGTTTATTTTATACAAATGTTTAGGTCTTTTATGTATCGATTGAGGCAGTACGAAGTCTGCCGGGTCAGCTAGTATATATATATAATTATAAATTATATAATGTAAAATTATATTTTTAGTTACCTATCATAGACGTCTCAAGAAGTTTTAAGATATGATTATATGTATGAGTTCAAAAAATTGGTTAACACAATAAGTACATTGATTAATATGATTCTGATTTATAAAATTTCATGGTTACATATTGTAATGTCAGAAAACATAATGCCTTTACTTAAAATGCATGAGCCCAAAATACCCGAAATCGAAATACCTTATTAATTATTATCTCAGATTTCAAAATACCGATCGGATTTGATGACGCGCTCGCCGGCCGCTGCTTTTTTTTACTGTCGGGGGGGGGGGGGATCTCAGGTACCTACCTACATCAATCTATCTGTAGGTACCTGAGATTTTGTGTTCCTTCACTTATTTTATGGTAGAATATTTTAGGGTTAAGTGCCCAAAGCCCAAAGATTAAATCTGCTAAATGTACATTTAATCATTGGGCATCGGTTATTCGACCGAAACGTATTTTAAATAATTTGTATGATATAATTTATATAAATAATTGTCCTTTTGAATATAAGGTATTTCGATTTCGGGTATTTTGGGGTCATGCATTTTAAGTAAAGGCATTATGTTTTCTGACATTGCAATATGTAACCAGTTTCATGTGTGCATGTTGATGCAATCACGCCTACACGGCTGTCAGGTTCTATAAAGACATTGCAGATAATACCAAAGACTTTTTTACGAAAGAATATCGATTCTCGTGAGAAATAAATGTGTATGCCTACTAAAAATAAATGATAATAATTGGACCAAAACCCCGCGTATTTGTCCATTTGAGTATGTTTCGCCGGACCGTCTCATGTGGGCCGTGTTGAAACCGGTAGTAAAGTAACCCACTGAGTTTGTTTCGCCGGATCTTCTCAGTTGGGGCGCATTGGATCCGGTGGTAGCATTAAAGCGCGTCCGTCGTTATATGCTCATGGTCCAACCAAATAATGACAATTGTTTTGACCTAGTATAGACAGAACAAGCATTTTGCGTCGCTAAGAACAATATAAATAAATAAATTATAATAATAACATATAATTATATGATAAGATAAAAATAATTAATTTTATAGCTATAAATAAATAACTAATAAAATGAATATTTTTTTCTAATTAATGTTTGACTATTTACAAGTGCCTGTAATTGGTTTACGTAAATAAAAATGATTTTTATTTATAAACGTGCTTAGATGTCATAACCGGAAGAAAATTTCCTTGAACTGGCGTTTTTATCGTAAACCGTATCGTGATCAGTTTAGGGTCAATCACAATAACAAAAGAAAAAAAAATAGAATATTAAATATAACATCAGCTCTTTTATTCGATATTATTGTTTGTGATTTCTAGTAAATACTTAAACCAATTTCTTAATTGAATGTCCTTAATTTGTTGATTTTCTCACGCGCCAGCTGACTTTTAATATTAAAAGTAATCGGGTCAATACATTTCTTATATTTTTTTGACCTTGTTCATTTAGCGATAATTAATTAATTTATATTAGGACTATCGTGCGGTTCATTTGTGTGATTTTTATATATCTATCCCATGAGATCTAATAGCGAACTTATTGTACATATCTTGGAAAAAAATAGAAGAAATAACATAAAGAATGATATAAAAACAAACCGACTAACAACTTCAAAAACGGGTCAACAACATTGACTGTCACACTTAAATTTAAATATTTACAAATAAATAAAAGTAAAATGTCTGTTTGTAATGAAATACAACAGGTTTTTACTAAAGGCATATAAAATGAGTATATTTATTACATCACTACATAGTATAAAACAAAGTCGCTTTCTCTGTCCCTATATCACTATGTATGCTTAAATCTTTAAAACTACGCAACGGATTTTGATGCGGTTTTTTTTAATAGATAGAGTGATTGAAGAAGGTTTATATGTAAGATACATCGCATTGCACCCGTGCGAAGCCAGGGCGGATCGCTAGTTAGTAATAAACAACAACCTCCGTAGCGTAGCGGTATTTGGCTCGCTTTATGACTCTGAGGTCGTAGGTTCGATTCCCACGCCGGACAATAAATTTTTGTGTAAATTCTAACATTTCTTTCCGGTCTGGTCGGTTGCGGGACTACCCACCCTGCCTCGAAAAGCACGTTTAGCCCTGGTCCCGATTGTCATAACATCATTTTCTTTTTTTTTCCAGATTCCCTGTGTATTTATTCCCTGTATGATTCTGCCAAGCGTGGTGACTATGGCAAAACCCACCCTCGGGAGGAGGCCCATGTTCAGCAGTGGATGTAGTACGGGCTGATGATGATGATGATGGTGATGATTACATTAGTAACAAAATAAAAAGATTAATTCTATGCACTAGCATAGAATTAATCTTTTTATTTTAATGCCAATAAAATAATTCTTAGATTAAATTAAAATTTGATTTTATCAGACTTCTAACAAAACTATCGATTGATCCAAATACACAAAACTTAAATAACTGAAATGTGGATAGCTGCAAATGTGAACCAAAAATTTATTTTATTTATTTATCAAAATTATTTATTTTTCTATCATCATCATCATCAGCAACAGCCCGTTTACTGCTGAACATGGACCTCCTCTTAGCAGACTTTTTCAAGCCAGTGTCGTTGAAGGATATTGCCATAATCACCACGCTTAGCAGACGGATTGGTGATCGCAGTAAGATGTAAACCTTGAGCTAATATATGCTGCTGCCCATCCATCAGACATATGTCCCTTAGTCGCCTTTTACGACACCCATGGGAGGTCATGGGGTGGTCTATTCTAAGCCGGAAACCACACGGCGCATGGCAGGCATTTTTCTATACCTATCGATATCTCCGTGAATAAAGTTATGGCAAAAAGCTATTGCAATTGAACATAATTATCCTCAATAGTGGGTCGCTATTTAGGACACCTTTGTTGTTCAATTTGTGTAACACGTAAACGGGCTAAAGTAAAAGTAAGTAAAGTGAGCAGTGGGTTAAACTACTAAAAGCTATACTAACGTATCCAAGATGCCATGTCTTCACTAACCGCTTCCATAGAATTCGCCTCACTTCTCATCTGAGGTATAAACACAGCTGGAGCACCGAAAGACAATCCCATCAAGAAGTAGCACGTCCATCCACCACTACTTATCACCATCTGAAATGAAAGGAATATGTTTCAAAATTGAGATTAATAAAAATCGACCACCGGCGGGACTCGAACATGCATCTTTGGGTAAAGCCCCCAATGCCTTAACCATAACCTTAACCATTTCCATAAAGAGTTCAAAACATTTAAATAATGTGAAAAACGGGCGGTGTCATCGTTTAATATTTAATACCAAATGCAACTTTGGAGATATTAGTCGAAGTAATGCGGATCGTTACCGATAGATGGCACTAACGTCCCCCTTAGAGACGTGTTATAAAAGAGATTGATAAATTTCGATGACCGGTAGGGTTCCACCGTAGCCTAATTGGTTAAGGCATTACGAGCTTATCCTATGATGCGGGTTCGAGTCCCGCCGGTGGTCGAATTTTATTAATCTCAATTTTGATACATAGTACATGGTAAACTTTACCGTAAAGTATTCAAAAACATTGAAAGGAGTATGCCAATATTCTCAACTCTTGAATTGTGTTATAAGTCTTTCAGTAATTTAAATACCGTAGGTTGTAATACATAAAATTCAAAGATTTATCTCCAGGTCCAACTGGTTGAGGGGCTACCCTCTGTGCTTTGCATAATTATAATGTAGACGCCAACCAAAGCATTATTTTTTTACAAATTCAGAGCAGTTTTGCATACCATATACGTGAAGACCCAGTATCTTTAAAATAATTACCATACAATAACTTTTCAATCCTATATTCAGTTGATAAATATTTAGCTGCAGGACAATATTGTTTGCACTAGGTATTCTACGGACCACTTTAATATTCGGATAAAGCTAAAATTAAGAAAAAAACAAAACAATGATTGGTTACTCGTAATTTTAGCAATTGCCTTTGTTACTATTTGGTATAGCGGTTGACCGTAACTAGCGAGGTCCAGGTTTCGATTTCGAGTTCAGACAAAAAAAATGTGTTTTCTATTTAAAAAATCTAAGACTTATCCCGAAGTTTGGATGGTGTTGGTGTTTCACCTGTGCCTCGGAGACTACGTAAGCAATAGAACCTTTTTTTTTTCGGACGGACATAATATGTATTTAGCCCCGAGGCTTTTGCTACTTCACCGGGTATAAAGGCGAGCATAGCTCCAGCCTAGATAAATGGTTTAAACACTACAAACTAAGCAACCTGCGCAACAGGGCATCCCTTGTGGGACTTGGACCTCGGCTCAGGGCGGTCGCTAACGGGGAGATTGAGGGATTATGGCTTTTAGTTTAGAGGAGTTTTAAGCGATAGAACCGTCCCATCGGATTGTGACGTTAAAGCAAAAGATGGCAGATGGTTCCAGAACCACAGAAGCGATTTCAAAAATTCTTCAGTAGTTTTTGAGTTAATTCAAAACAAAGATACAAAAAATACAAATTTTCCTTTTTTATAATATTAATATAGGTAAGTGTAGAAAATCAAAAACATACCTGTCTATAAAAATATTTCCTAGATTTCGGACGATAATTTTCCTTATCCTCCATTTCACTTGGATCCTCCATCTTAAACGATCACTCGGAACGATGGCTTGATTTTACTAACACTTTTACAGTTATGCAGTTCCATAATATCTGCTTCACGGGCTTTACCTGTTATCAGTTGATTAGGTATCGTTCATTAGAATAAATCCTGTATCTTACCTCTCTTTTCAATTGAAGTCGATGAAAAGAGACGACAAATTGACGATTTTGTGGTGTATAATCAACGTCTGCAGATCTTTTAAGGTTAGGTTAAAGGATGTAGGAGGTCTTTACCCAAACAGGGGTCCATATGTCATAGAGTTTTACTAACATTAATTATAAGTACCTACTTACATAAATTGTAATGGTAAACAAAAGTGTAGATATGGAATATATGGCTTTATTGTTATAAACCAATGTAAGTAAATTGTGGCTTAGTAGCAGAACAGTGGCTTTTGAAAACCGGTGTTCTGGGTTCATCATCATCATCATCAACAGCCCGTTTACGTCCACTGTTGAACATAGGCCTCCTCTTAACAGACCTTGGCAAGCCAGGATCGTAGAGGGATATTGCCATAATCACCACGCTTGGCAGACGGATTGGTGATCGCAGTAAGAAGTAAACCTTGAGCTAACAGATGCTGCTGCCCATCTATCAGCCACATGTCCCTTAGCCGCCTTTTACGACACCCATGGGAGGGCATGGGGTGGTCTATTCTAAGCCGGAAACCACATGGCAAAACGGTGTTCTGGGTTAGACCCGGGAAAACTATTTGTGTAAGCGACAGATAGTCGATCTGAGTCTGGGTGAAGTTGAATTAAATGTTTGTAAAAAAAGTAAGTCCTGTATTTTTATGATTGCCTCATTAGTCTAGAGGTATGTTCGTTCGTTACTACCGTGATCTCGGGTTTGATTCCCGGGTCGTGCAAATATATCCACTAGGAAAATTTTAATGCCAACCAGAGGTTAGAAAGTTGGTAGGGATTTTCGAGCCGCGTAGAAGAAGTAAAGCTTGTTCTCTTACAGGGTCTGTTAAATGCTCTGGGTAAGCAAAATGTTATACTACCCAGTAAAGCCTACTTTTATTTTTCCTGACATACATAATATATAGCTAGCCACAATGCTTCTACTCTTTTATCTAAGTAGTCATCATCATCATCAGCCCGTACAACGTCCACTGCTGAACATGGGCCTCCTGCCGAGGTAGGGTTTTTGCCAAAGTCACCACGCTTGGCAGGCGGATTGGTGACCGCAGTATTATGTTGTAATACACAGGGAAACGCTGCTGCCCGTTCTCCGGTATACGCTTGTTATAGATGATGTTATAACAATCGGGACCAACGGCTTAACGTGCTTTCCGAGGCACGGAGGGAAGTCCCTCAACCAACCAGACCCGGAAAGAAATCTTAGAATTGACACCAAGATTTCTTGTCCGGTGTGGGGATCGAACCCACGACCTTCAAGAGTTAAGGCGAGAGTAATACCGCTACGCTACGGAGGTTGTCATATCTTAGTAGTGCTTCAGCCTTAGGTATTAAATAATAAATAAAAAAATAAACGGTCTTGAAGGGCATATGAAGGTTTAATAGCAAACTAAGACTTCGAGAGATAATCTAATTTGTGAAAATTACAGTCAATAGTTTCAACAATATCGATATGTATTATTTTAACTAACTTTAAAATATAGGTAGTCGGTTGTTTTTGTTTTTAAGCAGTAAGTATATATGTATTTGCTTAATGAAGCGGCTATCAATAGTTTTATTCTTATTTTTTTAAAAGACAACTCCCGCGCATGCGAAATAATATCGCATCTAAATCTTATTAAATGGTTTTCTTTATCAGCCCACTCACGTCCACAGCTGAACATGGACCTCCTTTGGCAAGCCAAGGTCGTTGATGGTTATTACTATAATCACCACGCTTGGTAAGAGGGGAGTTACTGTTGGGGCCGGATTGCTTACCTATGCGTACCCGGCCCCCGCCAACGGCGGATCGAAGGAGTGATTTCCGGGTGGTTTTAGTGGTGCTCTCCTCGTGGTATGAGTTTAGCATACCACGCTATGGAGAGGGCCAGTCCCACATATCCCACCGCCAGCGCGCGAATACGCTGCAGCAGCGGTGGGAATGAGTAAATGCCTTTTCAACCGGACAACAAAAAAATGGGAGGAATTACTGATCGCAGTAAGATGGTGAGTATCATCGAGCTGATGGATGCTAATGCCCGTTCGTCAGCTGTGTGTCCTTAGTGGCCTCTTAGACTACTACGGTAAGACATTGGTGGTCTATTTTAAGCTGGAAACGGGATTGAAATGGCTTAAAAAGTACACATTGCCACTACGATAGGCTGATCACACCTCTGGCGTTGTGGTAATGGCGATCGTGTATACGTAGCATTGCTTTTTAAAGGTTAATATTTCGAAATATTTATAATTGAATGAGCTGAAATATAAATCGATGTTGGTAAAAATACAAAATAAGTTTGTCCTATTTTTGTATTTAAAACTATATGGTTTCCCAGGATTTCCCTTATTGGATCCTAATTTATTTGTTCTCGGTATGGTGGGGTACTACGGAAGAAGGTAGCATAGGTAGCTATTGCTACCTCCCTCCATACCTACTTAAAGTGTTGCGTGGATTAATTAATAACTCAGCCATTTTGCATCAACTACGATTGTGTGTCCCGGATGGATGCGTGCGGCGCAGGCGACTGCCGACGCTGTTAATGGTGCCTCGCACGAGGACTAACTTGCTGTATGTAAATAAAAACTAATGGTCACCCAGTCGTCGAAATTTAATCATAATTTAAAAAAATATTAGCATTTTGCACTCTTTTATAAACTAATAGCTACCCGCCCCGGCTTTGCACGGGTACAATTCTAATGTATTATACATATAAACCGTCCTTTTAAATCACTCTATCTAATTAAAAAACCGCATCAAAATCTGTTGTGTAGTTTTAAAGGTCTATTAGGGACGGACAGACAGGGAAGCGACTTTGTTTTATACTATGTAGTGATAAGTGGGCGAAATTTCACACTACTCCGTCCGTGTCATTTTCGTAAAAATGGGTAGGTACAAAGTGTTTGCTTTACTTATTAATATATAGATATTATAATCCTTATTTTCAAAGGATTTTAGTGTAATTATATAAAAAAAAACAAGGTGAGGTAGATTGAGTAACTTATCGACTTATTATCATCATCAGAGCCAAGCTATCTCATTGATTTTCCTTACTTACTATGCAATACTGACTCCCTTAAGCAGGGCCAAATTGAGGGATGGCATCGGGAACTGCAGGCCCCCCTATTAGCTAGACTGCGAAAAACATCTTTAACAATTTAACTTTATTGATTTTAATTTAATATTAACTTTTTCTTTATTACGACAGTATCTTGTAGAAAGCATGAGTTTTAGTTTTTATTATGTTTAGAGATGTGTAATTTTAAAAGATTCTACTTGGTGTCACTACTTTTATTTACGACTAAAGTTGGTTAGATACATTTTAATATAATTAACTAGGTTTCATAATAAATAGTTAAATAAGATTTTCAAATAAAAATTAAATCAATTTTATTTGGAATATCATTTGTGCCTTGGCCTTCTCTTCTTTGTTGCCCTGAGGCTTCTGTACCTCTAAATCCAGCTCTGCCCTTAAGATGATTATGGCGACAGTTTTCTTCTATTACCAGTTTAAAATAAGTGCAAAACTATTAACACAATTAAATAGTTATCTAATTAAACAGCTAATCTCGCGTGATGACCTTCTAAGAGAAAAGTGCTTGCTAATTTCTTATTTTCAAGTAGTTTAGTTTGTATTATAGCTCAATGGCTAGGGCGTCGGACTTGTGATCTTGACTTGTGATTGTGATCTTGAGGTCGCCGGTTTGAACCCCATCCATTGCACTACCGACATGAACCCACTCGTAACACAAGCATTTTAGCTTAGCAGGAGGGGTTAACAAGAATACTAGTAGACTGCGAAACTCTTCTAGTAATCTTTATAAAAAAAAAAACATCATAATATACTAATTGTTTCGATTTTTTTTTGTCTGAACCACTCCAGCTTTATTAAATATAGTTTTGCTCGCCTTTCTGCCCGGTAAAGTAGCAAAAGCCTCATGGCTAACTAACATTAAAGTCCGGCCGAAAAAAAATGTTTATCTTATTCAAATCGGCATCTCAGGAATCCTTGATTCATTTTCGGTTCCCTTTTTTTTGTTCATTTATTTACAACTAGCTTCCCGCGCGCGGTTTCACCCGCGTAACTCCCGTTCCCGTGGGAAATTCATAATTAAATATAGCCTATGTAATTTCTCAGGCTCTAGACTATATCTGTACCAAATTTCATTTAAATCGCTTCAGTAGTTAAGGCGTGATTGCGTAGCAGAAAGACAGACAGACAGACAGACATATAGTAAGGATAAAAATTTACTGTCAACTTTATCCATAAGTTTATATAAATATAATGATTTGTAGTTTATTGATTTTTTAGTATTGAATCGGCTCCGAAAAGAATGTATCGATTTCAAAAATTCTTTCACCATTACAAAGCTACATCATCATCAGCTCGTATAACGTCCACTGCTGAACATGGGACTCCTCCCGAGGGTTTTGCCATAGTCACCACGATTGGCAGGCGGATTGGTGACCGCAGAGTTTTTTTTTTTTTTTTTTACTACATATAGGCTTACGTTTGACCATAATCTCGCTTGATGGAAGGCGAAGATAAGGCCTAAGATGATACACGCTTGCCTAGAAAGTGTCTGTTCACGTTAGCCTTAAAGATGTCCAGATTATAGCGTTCCGGAAAAACTGACGCCGGCAGAGAATTCCACTCCTTAGCCGTCCGCATTATGTAAGAAGAAGCAAATCGCTTCGTGCGTATTGAAGGAATGTCTACAACAAAAGGGTGAAACCGCTCGCTGCGCCTAGTCGTCCGGTGATGGAAGGGTGAAGGGGGTATCAGGTTATGTAGAACCTCCGCACACTCCCCGAAATGCAACCGATAAAAATGTTATGTTGCAATACACAGGTTTTCATACAAAGATAGTAAGTAATTAGCTCAGATTAAAAGTACAACCGTCACTCTGATATCAGGCTGGCGGCTCACTAACTTTTTGAAATAACTCTAGTTTTATAAGAGCACATTGCTTGAAATTTTACGCACATTCGTCACATTGCTAGAACATTGTTTTCAAGTGTATAGAATTACTGTTTTATGAGGTACACACGTCAACCTGATGTACGCGGGAAACGCTGCTGCCCGTTCCCTGGTTCGTTTGTTTTAGATGATGTTATAACAATCGGGACGAAAAACTATGCTCCGTTATTCAGGAATAACATCAACTACATAATTTATATAATGATGTAGTTTAACTACATAATTATATAAAGTTCCCACGGGGACGGGTCCGGGAGTGAGACAACGCGCGAGTAGCTTCTCGCGCGTTTCACTAAGACGAATAGTTCTCGCGCGTTTCACTAATATCAATAACCTGTAAAATAATTCACTGAGTTAAGAAACTCAGTGAATTATATATCGATAACAATTGTCGATACGTTTGTTTTTTGTTTTCATTCATTGAATGAACAGGGTCGTATGCAAAATAGTATGGCATTTAAGTTTACCTAAGAATACGTGTAAAAAATCAATTAGAATAATCGTTGATAGAAACGAAGTGTGGACAAAAAGCCACTGTAAAGATCACAGAATATGGTTAACAGTAAGTTATTTGAGATTTGCTTATGACAGTGTGAAGATGTAAAAGCCATAATCCTTCAATCTCCAGTGACCGCCCTGAGCCGAGGTCCAAGTCCCATAAGGGACCCTCTTGCGCAGGTTGCTTAGTTTGTAGTGTTTAAACCTTTTATCTAGGCTGGAGCTCTGCTCGCTTTTATACCCGGTGAAGTAGCAAAAGCCTAGGGGCGAACAACATATAGTCCGTCCGAAAAAAAATGTGTGAATATTTAAGGATTTACTGTCGGAGATAGTAGGTATCTAAATGATATATTTTTAATACCTTTCTTGGATTCTAAAAATATACTAGCTGATGCGCTTAATTTTTTTTTTTTTTTTTTTAAACACAACTCCTGCACTATGGAAATAAATCCCTGTGTCGCGGGGGACTTTATAAACATACATTTCACGGACACAAAGAACACCCAGACTCAGAACAACTATTTGTGGTCCACACAAATTGTCCCGGGTGGGAATCGAACCCAGAACACCAGGTCTCAGAGGCAACTATCGTAACCACTGAGCCACCGGTATATATATAATATATAATTATAAATGTTGTTTTTATTCATTATTGCTTCGATTGACATTTGAGAAACCATGTCAATATCATTACATACTATAAAACAAAGTCACTTCCCGCTGTCTGTCACCTATGTATGCTTAGATCTTTAAAACTACGCAACGGATTTTGAAGCGGTTTTTTTAATAGATAGAGTGATTCACGAGGAAAGTTTATGTATAATACATCAGCATGACACCCGTGCGAAGCAGGGGTGGGTCGCTAGTCTAATATAAATTAGAACATATTACTCTAATGGATAACGTATAAATTTTAGTAATTAAATGATAGCTTAGAAAACAGTGCATAACGACCCATCAACATACTTGTGATTGTTTTCTATGTAATTTATTGTGTCTTTTTATTTTAATTTCTGATTAATGAATTTTAGATTTTAATTGATATTAATTTAACAATGTAAATGTTTAATACTGACATTAGTTTTAAGTACCATTGTTACTAACAATATGGACCTGGTCTGAATTAAATGCTTGGGTCCAAATTCCCATTTAAAGACTTTCCTGGTTTTATTTTAAATTTGTGATCCCAATTTTTTTACGCTAACTGTCCATGTGAACCCCCTATGGACCACTTTAGGAATCACTGATACAGAGGATGTACTACTGCAGTTTTAGTGCTATTCTATTCTGTGTAGGTATACATTTTAAAATCATTTGATAGCAATTTCTTATGCACGCAATATTTGCATAAACTCATTTATTGATAAATTTGTCATTGATCTTTGTTGAGTTTGAGGAAGTAATTTTATCAATTATTCAAACGATTGTCGACTTTTATATACTTTAAGATCTTATTATTGCAATAAAAGAAGAAAGTATTTTTTTCTTCAAAGATGAAAGTCTTTTTGAGAAGCGTGTAATTTTGAAAAAATCCTGTCTTAAATTATAATAAGAAGGAGTTATAACTGTAAAATGTCTGTAAGATCCTACTCTTTTAAGATTCTTTTAGTAATTTCGGCGTGATGCTCACATCATTTGACCCCAGTCAAAGTAACAGATAGAAAGACACACGAAAATTCTCCATAATACACTGCCAATACACTGCCATATATTGAATTTTTTCAAAATATCTTTAATATACCTCCACCAGTGTTATTATATTTTACTTTACTTTTATTATATTTTACTAACTTGTTCAGCTGTGGACGAGAACAGACTGATGATGATGATGATTACGTCTACTGCTAAACAAGGGCCTCCTCTTTAACAGACCTTGGCAAGCCAGGGTCTACGAGGGATATTGCCGTAATCACCTTGGTTTATGGTGCCTTGCAAGTATCTTTAAACTCATAGATGCTCTGCCTATCCATCAGCTGTATATTATGTCCCTTACTCGCCTCTTACTTACCTGGTCTATTCTAATCTAAGGACTCGGTTTTTTTATGTTTACGGTAGGTATCATGGCTTAGGTCGTAATATGACATCGTGTCTTGTTATTACTATGATTATAGCAAATTGATATTATGGTAATTATAACATTTTTGTATAATTATCTTTAATTATTAGTATTGTCACATAGAGTACACAGGTACCTACAGTGCTTGAGTTTCTTTTTTTCCTGTTGCCTTTTGCTCGCCTTATGTCTGATACCTAAAGGCGAGAAGGGCTCTTACTTTATTCAATGCTTTTAAAACTACAAATATAAAGATAACCAGCGCAAGCTTGCCCACCTGTGGAGCTTGGAACAAGTTGCGAGCAGAAGGCAGTCGCCACCAGGGTGATGACTATTGTCGCATCTTCCGCGCGTGCGGCTGTAATCTGTAATCTATAGCAAAGAATTGTTACTTAGGAATCATAGTTACAGTAACCAACTGCGATTAAGTAAGTTAGCTGTTTTCCCTTTTCGCCGGACATAAAGGCGAGCAGAGCTCTAACTTAAATAAATGGTTAAAAACTACGAACTAACCTGCGCAAAAGGGTGTCTCTTGTGGCACCTCGGCTCAGGGCGGTCTCTGGCGGGAGGATTGAGGGATTATAACTTTTAATTTTTTCGCTGCTGCAGCGCCATCTGTTATTATACTGCAGAACTACGAAGAACTGTGTAGCCTTAATAAGTTCCGTGTAGCCAATGCATTGTATCGATTATACAAATTGTTTCACTAATAAATACAGAGATGGCGCTAAAAGTCGTATTTATAAGTAGTTTAACACGTAACTAGCGACATTAAAGATAATTACTAATTTAACATTATTAATAAATTTGCGGTATTGTTTCGTTTGTAAAGGAAAATATCAAAGTCAATAGTAATGACTCATTACTAATTGAAGTTGCGGTTTATAAAAGACATTGGGTGTTTTTAGCGGGGATATTATAGCTATGCAAGGTAATTTTGATGAACCTAGGGGTAATTGCGGTATGTCTCTGACTTCCATAAAAATGTTTTAATTACCTACTGATCGGTTGTAGTCATCCATTTCCTATGTCATTGTTATTATGTCATTTAAACTATATCAACTTAATAAATTGACTTTAAAATAATAAAGCAAAACTAAATAAGTTCGTCTAAATAAAATGATTGTGTTAAATCATCATTTAACACAATCATTTATCACTTAGTGGAACGCTTAAAAGTGCTTCTCAATACACGTAGCGTAGTCTCACAAGTAACCAGTCCCAAAAATCAATCTTTGATTTCAGCTATGTTTACCGACATAATAATTTGTAGTTAGCGACTTTTACCAGGCATAAAGGCGAACTGTACTCCAGCCTTAATGAATGGTTTATAAACTACAAACTAAGCATCATTCGAAAGAGGGCGCCTCTTTTGTAGCTTGGACCTCGGCGAGCGACAGCCCTGAGGAATTATGACTTAATTTTTCCAGAGAACATGAGAAATGAGAATAGTGACGACTGTAATGAACTAAAGAGTGGGCTAGTCCTATGTGGGCTATTCCTATGTGGGCTAGTCCTATGTGGGCTAGTCCTATGTGGGCTAGTCCTACGTGGGCTAATCCTATGTGGGCAAGTCCCGTCGATGGATGGAACAGGATTCGTAATGCATTTGCTCGCGGTAAAAATATTTCAAAGATTTTGAATAATAAAATGTTTATGAACTGATATGTCGACTGTATTTAAATGGATTGGAAATGCACTATTTTTTTTACAATTTGGGATAGGCCTATGCCCAGCTGTGGACTATGACAGGTTTATGAACTAATTGAAAATCAACTATGTAGTACAATTTTTAAGGTAGGTATTAATTGTATAATCAAAGAATAAATAATAAAAGCAGACAGTAAGAACAGAGTATTTTATTTTTCTTTTATATTAATTACAAACAAACTTATTTTACTTATGTACATTCATAAATTTGAGCTACAAAGGTAGGTATGTATTAAGTAATATTACGTAGGTCTTAAACATAAAAACCAAATTGATACTAAAGAAATAATACAAAGCTATGTACATCCAATATAATTAAATGCATCCTAAAATAATATTCGAAATGAAGAAATGATTTTAATGTACCAGTAATAACTATAAAAAGGGGACACAGCCCTCGCTATTTTATCATATATCTACTAATTTATAAAGCTGAAAAGTATGTTTGTTTGTCTGAACAGGCTAATCTCAGGAACTATGGGGGAAGTGGCATGAAAGAGCCAGGTTTTTAAAGAGCCACTTGCATTATTTCAGACATAGACAACCTCCGTAGCGTAGCGGTAATTGGCTCGCTTTAAATCACGGAGGTCGTGGGTCGATCCCCACACCGGACAAGAAATCTTTGTGTAAATTCTAAGATTTTTTCCGGGTCTGGTTGGTTGTGGGAAAGCTCGTTAAGCCGTTGGTCCCGATTGTTATAACATCATCTATAACAAACGAACCAGGGAACGGGCAGCAGCGTTTGCCCTGTGTATTACAACATCACACTGCGGTCACGAATCCGCCTGTCAAGCGTGGTGACTATGGCAAAGACCCTCGAGACCACTGCTGAACATGGGCATCCCCATGTTCAGCAGTGGATGTTATACGGGCTGATGATGACTTGCATTATTTCTTTAGTTTAGAAACGAATTCGGTTGGTGATTTTATTCATGCCACTTCTCCCCTACTGGTCCGATTTGAAAAATGCATTCAGTGTAATATAGTCCATTTATCGAGGAAGGCTAAAGCCTATTCAAATATGAAGTTCCTTCAAGACCCGGAGTTACGCGGGTGAAACGGCGCACGGGAAGCTAGTATCAAATAATTTAGATGCACCTTACATATTATTATACAATATAAGCTTTGTAATAAAAAAAAACGATTTAAATGCTTTTCAATCCATTGACTAATAAATAAATGCATAATTACAAAACATAATTAATTATTACCTATTTGCTTACATACTTCAATAATTATTCGTCTCGCGGGCTTGACTAGATACCGCCGATGAGCTTGAGAAATACGGCAAAGTATAGTACGCCGAAATTGGTATACCCTGGCCAATCACGCTTGTGAGGAATACGTGTAGAAAGTTTCATTTAATGTTGGTAAGTAATCATTATGTCAATTTGCGTTGTCAACTAAGTAAATATAACACTACAATAAATAAGAAGGACATCGGGATCCTATGTGGGCTAGTCCTATGTGGGCTAGTACTATGTGGGCTAGTCCTATGTGGGCTAGTACTATGTGGGCTAGTCCTATGTGGGCTAGTACTATGTGGGCTAGTCCTATGTGGGCTAGTACTATGTGGGCTAGTCCTATGTGGGCAAGTCCTATGTGGGCTAGTCCTATGTGGGCTAGTCCTATGTGGGCTAGTCCTATGTGGGCTAGTCCTATGTGGGCTAGTGCTATGTGGGCTAGTCCTTCATGGGCTAGTCCTATGTGGGCTAGTCCTTCATGGGCTAGTCCTATGTGGGCTAGTCCTTCATGGGCTAGTCCTATCTGGGCTAGTCCTATGTGGGCTAGTCCTATGTGGGCTAGTCCTATGTGGGCTAGTCCTATGTGGGCTACTGGCTTTAAGTATTTACCATCGATACTGTTAGGGTTGCTAACTATACTGTTAAAAGCAGTATTATACTGTTTTTTGCTACATTATTCTTTTTACTGTTCAAAAATAAAGAATAAGTACAAAATATTGTTTTGAGCTCCAAAATGCTTGACTAACCCAATTTTTTAAATATTTTATGTCAAATATTCTAGACATCAAGTGTGACATGTGCATACTCTCCAATTTTTTTTAAATAAGTACTGTTCAGTATTTTTCTCAGAGCTAAATATACTTTTTTTCTTGTAAAAAGAAGTTGGCAGATAGACAAGGTGCCGTACACATTAAAGCAAAAACTTAAAGCAAGCATTGTATCTAGTTAAGTGCGCCAGACCAATAATTAATTCAAACCTATTTCTTAACTTTTTACAACCACTAATACATACATTATAAATCTCACTCGATACTCATAATTGCATTTTCTAAACAAAACATTAGGTATCAAAAACATCTATACAAACATCAATATTCTGATTTTGTTCATTATTCAGTTAAAATGGTATCACTAGCATTCTTTATTAATTTCTATTTACTATTCATTAACTTCATATACACTTTAACCATTCACTTATCATATTCAAACTCGTAATATGACAATATCGAGTATAATGTCTGCCTAATCGACGATGATCAACTTAATCAAAACGTTGGGAAATATATGTTGCAGTCAAAACTCTTAAGTCAAAAGTACTTTTAACTAGCAAAATCAGTCATAAGTAGTTTTAGCTTAGTTGTGACTGCAACATATATATACAGGGTTATTTGTAAAACACCAACAACCTCTTAAGAGGCCATTGTACTCATCATTGTGAACAACTTTTACTATGGGACCTACCCGGAAATCGCGAAAAAAAAAACAGCTGTTCCATACATTTTGTCGAGGTAAGTAAACATAAATGTATGGAACAGCTGATTTTTTTTCGCGTAGTCGTTTGTCGTCCCATAGTAAAAGTTGTTCATTATGATGAGTACAATGACCCCTTAAGAGGTTGTTGGTGTTTTACAAATAACCCTGTATAGTAAGTAGGTATACCTACATTGTGACTCTTTGTTGTGCTAATATAATAGGCTTAAAGACTAAAAAAATATATTTAGTCCATCAGTTAGATTACCAAAAGATATTGGACTTATTTTTTTTTTCGTTTGTCAAAAGTAATAAAGTGTCGAAGATACAGCGCGTTGAAATTTCATGTGACGGTGCTTTTCGGTACGATTTTATCTAGTAGTGACGTCACAAGTCCCCTCCTGAACTTTAGAGAACATTTTTTATTGAATTGATAAATAAAAAAATAAGTGGCCAATATTTTTTATTAATCTAACTGACATACAAAATATCATATAGTCTTCAAAAAAAGTCATTTCGATTGGCATATACTCAGTCGAAATGACTTTTTTTTGGTAGTACATTTGATCGATATTTACTTTACATTGGCATTAAAAATAATAATTACAGATGTAAATGTTTCAAGTATTTTTTTTCCTAAAAGGTAGGACCTTATAAAAAAAACATGACTAAACCTAGCGGTCTATTATTGCCTTTTAGATTAGCAAAATAAATAATGTATTACTTTAAGATATAATATTCTCCGCGACACAGGTGGTCCTCGGTGATTCTTCGGTTTCGATCAAATTGTCCATTACCAAATTGTATTCGTGTATACCCGGTCATGACGTATTACAACTCATTGTATCTTACAGTGGTATGCCATGACAATAGGTACTTGGCTTTAAGTATTTACTTGGGTATGTAATGTACACATAGCTGGAAGAACTGACGGCTGATGGAGCAGAAAGGTTCTCGAGTGGAGACCACGAACTGGCAAGCGCAGCGTAGGGTTCGTGCGTAGCGCTGCACGATGGACCGACGACCTCATAAAGCTTGCAGGCCGCTAGCGATCGTTCCCGCTGGAAATCGATGGGGGAGGCCGAACTCGATAAGCTCGAGTGTTTTTTTTTAGCCACGTGGCTTTTGTTACTTCACCGGGCATAAGTTCCAGCGTGCTTTGTGCGCCAACGTCGCAATAATACAAATCATCAATGTGACACCTTAAATTCCCAAATAAACTCATATTCTCAAGTATTGTTCTTGCATACGGGAGTAAGACTCATAAGACTCTCATAACATTTAGAAAAAAACATTTTATATAAACCTTTCCATCAATCGAATCATCATTTCATCAATCAATCATCATACTGACTTCACACTTTTTTTTTACTTTTTGGTCTCAAATTCTGAGACCTCCGAGATTTTTGGTCTCCGAATTTTGAGACCCTACTCCTTGCGATTTCACTATTTTATTATTTTTTATTGTTCATATATCACGCATATTTGCCGTTTTGACTGGTTTGTCGGCCCCATGTTGAGATGTTGGGTTTGGTGCCAAAAGTGGGTGCGACTCCGGTGGGCGAGTGTGGAGGGGTTGGCGGCATAAGATTCGTAGCTGGATGGTACACCTTCGCTGACATCGTCATTCCACCTGAAAAGGAAGAAAGGAGTTGTTATTAAATAAATTATTTATCAATTGAACTACACGTCTTAATAATAAATAATAAATAGAAATTTACTGAACAAACGTGAATAAAATACATAACTAAAAGTAACTAATTAAAAAAAAACTAACTTATATACTACTATTCTAAATCTATTCTACTTGGCAAGACTTCCCAGAATGCTGGCAGCATCACCCCGTTGAATGGCAATGCTTACCTGCTGTGAAAAGTAGAAACCAGCACTTAGATTTAGGATTTACTTAGATTTTTTTTACTTTAGAATTAAAGTGTTTTTGTTGCTTTCTTGCTAGTTTCTTTGAAATAAATAAATGATTTCTTTTCAGCACTTAGGTATTTACATACACTTGTACTTGTCAAAATTACAATGGAATAAGATAAATAAAAAAATATGAAATATCCGACTAGTTCACTAACAGTAGTAGCAAATATATACAAATATACAGACTACATAGTCTGTCCGTCTGTCCTGTCACATTTATTTCAGTTATCCATTTTTTGTTAGACATACCTATGTCTAACGAAGTGATAACCTATGTCCAAATACGAAATAGTGGTGAATCACCCTTTTTTTTGCTGAACTGCATATTCAGCCTTCTCCAAGTAGAGTTTTACTAAAATGGCATCTCCACTCCATGTAATAAAGCTGTTATATAATTATAGGTCGATTTTCATTAGGTATTAAATATTTGAATACCTAACCATAATAATTGGAGATTAAGTTTTTGAGCTGAATTAATAAAACACATAAAAGGAACCAAACAATATGTTGACTGTATATATTTTGTGTTTTTCAGTGGCTTGTTTCCTGTCAAGTACATATAGTCGACGTTAGCGCGTTGGAAAACAGAATGCCCTTGCCCAGTCGAGTATGCCTGATAACAGCATTCAAGAGGTCATGCATTTAGAATAAAAACGAAAATCGCTTTATCAGAACTTATTAACTTCAAATACTGCAGTGTTACGTCATCGAAAACATATTTACCAATCAATGTACTTATGTACAGTATAGGGTTATTTCCCGAATGTTTTATATCGATGTATAAGATTACACTATATAATTGTTATATACGAGAAATTAATATACTAAGTATGTAGTATCAGTTCAAGATAACAGTCGTACTGGCCAAGGTTGGAGAACAAAAGGACTTTTGGCAGTCATCCATTTAATGATTACCATCAAAATATCGTTTGTTATTGTTTCGCTATTATTCCCGAATGAAGACGAAGATTCCTCGATGGATTAGTTCAATGTAACCTACTTTGAACTAATATTATTGTCATTTTGCCCACATCATCATCTGCAAAGATTAACATTTTTCCAACCATACCCCTGCCTGATGAAGCTGTGGTCGTAGCCTATTAATAAGTGGTAGAATTAAATTGACGTTATCAATCTAATTCTTTCCTTATGAGCACTGGCGACTACAACTTTAATCAATTATGTTAATTCGTAAAGTAGAGGTATTTTCCTAGTCGAGACGCTCATTGAACGTATTAACACATCGCTTTTCTTTTCGTAAAGCCTCATTAATCATCATGAATAAAAAACCTCTTTAAAAAAAAAAGTGTTTTAAAATGCTATCCTAGACACATAGTATAGAGCGACAAGAATCCAATATTTATTTTCGGGTCTGGTTGGTTGCGGGATTACCCTCCATGCCTCATTAAACCGTTGGTCCGAACGATTGAACGTCATCTATAGTTATTGTGAACCTGGACCGGGAATGGACACGACCGTTCTCCTGAGTGTGTTACTACACAATACTGCGCCCACTAACCCGCCTCTCAAACGTGGAGACTATAACAAAACTAAGCGGAAGCCTATGTTCAGCAGTGGACGTTATACGGGCTGATGATGATGATGACGAATGTATACAAAAGGATAGAAAACTTACTATTAGAGGTATTCGAGAAAGATCTGCTGTATGTCTGCTTAGTGTTGTAGTCTTTGGTGGGAGGCATTTTGGATCCTGAAACAAAAAACAATCAAGTCTATACTAATACATAAAGCTAAAAAGTAGATAGAAATAACTACTACCAAAATATAAGGACCTAAAACCAGAGCAGTGTTACGAAATATTTACCAAAAAAATATAAATCTGGAACATAATGAACATCAAATTATGATATCAGGAGTCTAATCTCCTTCATTCATAATAAATGGGGTAATTTATCTTATGTTCGAAGCATCGAGTATCGCACTGTATTTATAAGCGATCGTGTTAAGGAGCTTACATATTAGATTTTTTTTTATCCGTGGCCAATACGTTTACGCATCCCCTTTGCCTCTGCTGCGTTCCCGCGCCGGCGAAGGGGTATTATGCTAGTCATACCACGAAGATTACCCTACACCACTAAAACCCCCCGGACGCTCATCCGTCCGCCGTTCGTGAACTCCGGGTACTCTGGGCAACCCGGCCCGGCTACTTTTATCTAAAATTCTGAAACTTTATACAACTTTAAACTGTTTTCTTTAACAACGCGTTTATGACCTCAGTTGAAGATTGGCCGCCATTCTAAACCTAGGCAAGTTAGGGTTTTGAGGGCTGTAATACGACTAGCTTGTCTTCACTTCAAGATTTTGAAACATTCTTCATTGATGCTCTACTGCAATAGGTTTAAGCTAACATTGGTGTTTTTCAAGCAGTAGTTTCTGATATTAACACGTTCCAGCAAACAAACAAACTCTATACCTATATAATATTTGTTTAAATGATGGCTTAGAACCATGTCTCAGTCCTCCTACTTACAGTTATTAGAAGACTAAATTACTTTTACCCATTTCATCATTATCAGCCCGTATAATGTCCACTGCTGAACATGGGCCTCCTCCAGATGGAGAGTATTTGCCATAGTCACCACGCTTGGCAGGCGGATTGGTGACCGCAGTATTATGTTATACCACACAAGGAAACGCTGCTGGCCGTTCCTTAATATAGGTACGATTATTGCTTGCTTAACGTGCTTTCCGAGGCACGGAGGGTAGTCCCTCTACCAACCAGACCCAGAAAGAAATCAGAATCTACACAAAGATTTTCTTGTCGGGCGTGGGGATCGAACCCACGTCTATCAAATACCGCTCCGCTACGGAGGCTGTCACCCATTTACTATATAGGTGCCAAAACTACAAACAAAATTAGGTGCAGGATTAGTTCATACCACAACTGATATCTCAACCAGTCCTGTTAAAGTACACAATTCTTGAGCTACCCTATATGTAAGCAGCTTAATACAACATTTATTAACCAATTTTTCCCTTGAACGGTTCAGTCTTAATGCGAGCGATATGACGATAATGCTGTACGATACTGTATTGATGACAACAACCCAGGACTGGAACATCACAACAAAGAACAGGACATTGAAATAGCAACCTTGGAGAGTATAGAACAAAGTTGATTATCCGGTAAAGCCCGTATTAATAAAGTTAAGTTCGATACTTTCACACAGTGTTATCATATTTTTGTATTTCGAACATAATATTGTACAGCCCGAATTTTATTCAAAGAAGTTTGTGTCTTGTAGCTTGAACGTTAGAATTTAAATTAGCGTGTAAGCATTTTGATGTAAGCCCTTTTGGCATTGTCATATATTTCTTCAGCGTAGTCTGAACAGATTTATTTCATAGGAAAAGAAAAAGACGTACGGGATGGGGGATGGATATTTGTAAAATTGATTATCTTTTACGTTCGTTTGATGGCATCCCTTTGAATATGAAACACCCGATTGGTTTTAATTGAATTTTCTAAGAAAGGGATGATTTTTTGAGCCTTTTTCGTGATTATCTGTCTCAGTAAGCAGGATTTGTTTGGTAATATCTTGGCTTTCAATTTACAAGATGCTTTGTGTTTTAATATTTCGGAGGCTTCGATTTTTTTTTGTCTGGGCCATGAATTACATTTGATTCAACGTTCAAAGAGAGATAAGATACCTACGTCATAGAACAAAGTCAATTAATTTTTTTATTAAAATTGTTATGGCGAGACTATTGTCTTTATAAGTGACTTATACGACTTTTGATTTTATATCACAAATTCGCCAAAGACAAGGACACAGTAGTAATCCTCGCTGAAAACGAAATTAGATTTAAAAGAACCATAAATAACGCTAGCCTACACAAATTGTCATACAGAAACATAATATATTCGCAATGCTTGTTATCATATATAACTTCAAAATTCATATAAACTAATAGTATATAATACAATTGAAATGTATGGCGCAGTCTACACAATAGTTAGGTGTGCATTTGTGTAAGATAGCAAGCGTATCGGAACGTCGCTTTCACACTAGCTGCGGAAAGTTCGCCACAGTTTGAAACATTGCTGCTAAAGGACTAGTAGGGATATGACCTGGGGTAAATTGATAAAGGCAAATTTTGTAGAGATGTGTAGTTCGCGAATGAATCCTTCAATTGAAGTACTTCAGTTGGAATCACTCTGTATCTCTTTCGTTCAGTGCAGATTCATATACTTCAATAGTTCAGTTTAGTCCATTTAGTTCACAGTGTTAAAATTCTTATATTCAATATAATACGTACACAATATTACTTAATGCTTTTAAATGAAAGCTATACCTACTTTTAATAGAATAAAATAACTTAAAGGACTAATACAAACAATATAATCATTCTCGTTATTAGTTCATTTCACGATCGATGATCGTTTGAAAGACCTGCGAAAATTGATTCAAATGAATCTAGTTCATAAACTGAACGAGTGAAGTAAATGAATTCGATGATCGTTTGAAGGACATGCGAAAACTGATTCAAATGAATCTAGTTCATAAACTGAACTAGTGAAGTAAATTAATTCGATGACCGTTTGAAGGACATGCGAAAACTGATTCAAATGAATCTTGTTCATAAGCTGAACTAGGGAAGTAAATGAGTGATATAGTTCACTTAGTTCAAATGAAGTTAGTGAAAAGAGTGATACTCTTAGTGAAAAGAGTGATACTTTTCACTTCAATGACACATTTTGCCCATGTCTAAAATTTTGGGTTAATTGTAGAAGTGTTACGGTGACGTTGTACGTCATGTCCCAATTGAGCTGTCGAAACAGAGATTCAAATTCCCAATTACCACCTATGAACCGCTTTTTTTCACGCGGACACTCTTTATCTTTGTAGAATCGCGTCGACTTTTGGGGATCCACTTTAACCACTTTGGGAATCACTGGTCTAAAAACGACGTATTTAATCCCTCATAACCTTAAAATGATACACACGTTTTACTTTTGGTCGAGGCTGACAAGAAAATTGATCTGTGTTATTTTCTCGTTGCATATTTCAGATGTAAATTTCCTACTATATGAAAAAAAGGTTTTAATTTAGTTTTAAATTTTCTTTTTATTTCTTTTTGTAAATACATTGACTTTTGATTTCACTGTGTCACAAAAAAAACATTGAGAGATTTCTAAACTAAAATAAATAATTAAATATTTTCATCATTTGTCATTCTTATCAACTGCTCAACAATGTTGAAGCCACATTTATATCGATCAGTCAGATACCTACAAGCATTTATAGTACTTTAAATTTACATTTAACCTACAAGGTTTCGGTGAAATTAAAAAAAAAGTATGAACAATAAAACGGTGGCGGGAATCGAACAGGTCCCAATTTATATTTTTTTAAAGATGTTGCATGTTGTGCAGTCAGTACATTAGCATACCTTTATAAAAAAGTTCATGAATTGCTATCAAATTAGTCATTAACATGGTTAGTGAATGACACAATCATTAATTTAATAATAATCGTTTTGCTATCTATTAAAACAGTAACTTTTGATTTCCGTTAGCGATAATGTAAGTGATGAAATCAATAATTACAAAAATATAACAACAAAAAGAAAAAAAAACGTAGAATTGAAATACCTTAAAGTGATTAACGTATTGGTGACAAGGTGGCACGCTGGCTAATTTTTAAAGAGATGTTAACAAGGAAACGCTGCTGCCCGTTACCTGGTATACGCTTGTTATCATAATCAGCCCGTATGACATCCACTGCTGAACATGGGCCTCCTCCCGAATGAGGGTAGTTACCATAGTCACCACGCTTGGCAGGCGAGTTGGTGACCACACAAGGCAACGCTACTGCCCGTTCTTTGATATACGATTATTATAGATGATGTTATAATAATCTGGTTGACGTGCTTTCCGAGGCACGCAGGGTAGTCCCTCAACCAACCAGACCCGGAAAGAAATCTTAGAATTTACACAAAGATTTTCTGTCCGGCGTGGGGATCGAACCGCTACGCTACTGAGGTTGTCGTAACGCTTGTTTTAAATTAAGTTTAAACATACGGGAACAACGGCTTAACGCACTCTCCCGAGGCACTGAATGTAATCCCTCAACCAACCAGCCCTCAAAAATACATCTTTAAAATTTACGCAAAGATTTCTTGTCCGACGTGGGGATCAAACCCTCGACGTCAAAGACTTATACCGCAGCGCCACAGAGATTTTATCTGCGCAGGACATACGAAACTTGATAATTTGATTTTTTTTTTCACGGACATTTGCATTATAGGTGGATTATGGCTTTTAGTTTTTTTAGGGGAGTTTTGTGCAACTGTCGCTCTACTTTACAGTTCGCGGGCCTCTCGGACTTCGGGTCTACGAGGGCATCGGAAGGGATAATTTGAGAGATCAGGATGATATCCATTGAGAGATCAGATGCAGATCAGTGTGCAAGCTGTCGTCTCACGTGCTTTCCGGGTGAAACACCAACATCCAACAATTATGTTTTTGCTTGATCCGGCTATCTATCCCGAGGCCTTGTTAGTTACGATCGAACACATGATTTTTGTAGATCTAGTCATAAATAGATCTATAAAAATCATATCATCCATCATTATAAAAGTGAAAAAATATATAATTTTATTCCTGTCTCTGACTTTTCTCATAAATAAACAAATGTTATGTCTCTGTCCTGCCTCTTAAACAATATGCTAAGTATTTAGTATTAACTTGTGAAATTCCTTATCATGATATCCTAGTCCATTGAACGCGCCCGCCATTTGTAATAGATAAGGATAATTGTTATCAATAACGATATTGTTGCGTTATTATAACTATTTCATAACGTTCGTAATGCAGTTCTGGTGGTGCAATTACAAGTATATAAGTTAACAATTTCATAAGTATCGTAAAGCCTATATTTAGTTTCAATGATCAATCTATTAGTCCACCCTGTTTTGTGATAAAACTACTGTCGGGTGTAGTCTTCTTATAATATTCACCATTGCATATAGGTTCCATCCTCCTTATCCCGTTGTTAATTCCATTTTCATGTTTACATTAAGGTAACTTAGGGATTTCATTCCAGACGTCCCCTCTAGGAGGACCGATATGCTGCTGAAATCATTTGACTTACAAGCTTTTAAGAATACAACTTGTCATCTCTATTTTCATATAACATTTAATTTACCTACCTTTCCTTTTTTTGAATCTATATCTATAATAATCCTCTTCTATTAGGTATATGTTTTATCAAATCTGATCCAGCTGCATTTTTAATGTTATCGTGTACTACCTCCTACGCCTTACCCCATGTTACGTAAGATTTTAATAATACTCATTTCATCGTCACAAAGCACTCTCACAGATCTACTATTCAGGGTTTCCGCAAATAATTTTCAGGGTGGAAATTGAACCTAAAACACGAGGTCTCCGCCACCACTTGGCCACCAGTGCAGTCATGTTTGGTAAAGTGTTTACGTATATATTTTACTATAGTAGCTACACACATAAGTTCATACAAGCATGTTACGATTTTTTAAAAATGGGAAGAGAAGGGAAGTAAACCGAGTTCAATATTTATACTTTATTTTATCAGCCCATTAGCGTTAACTGCTGAATACAGGCCTCTTCTTAAACAGACTTTTGCTTGGCAGATGGATTGGTGATCCAGTAAGATGGGAGAATCTTTGAGCTGATAGATGCAGTTGCCTATCCAACAGGTGGTCCCTTAGTCACCTTTTATGACACCCATAAAAAGATAGAAGGTGGTATATTCCAAACCATAAAATATATGTCAGACTTTTTTTTTAAAGACTACAATGCGATTTTTTCGTCTACCAGTATTCCTGTTAACCCCTCTTGCTAAGCTAAAATTGCTACGTCGGTAGTGCAATAGATGCGAATCGAACCAGTGACCCCAAGACCACAAGTCCGACGCTCTAGCCATTGGGCTACGGCTGCATCAAGGTCGCTACAATAATTATTATCATAAGTAAAATAATAACAGTAAGTCTTATCCTGTCTATTCTAACGGTGTCCCAGTATTGTTCGCTGCTGCAACGTGTATATTTATTTAGCCACCTTCATCGACGACAGCCATTTTGCTTATCAACGTACATGTTTGTGTGCCACTGAGATATTTGATTGTGCAAAACGTACGCCAACTTATTGCTTCGCTAAGTAATTATATTTACGTATGCAATTTTCGTACTGATATCCGGTTAAGTTAACATTTGTTGATTAATATTAGTTTAACTATAAACTGTAAAAAATGAGAACAAAATAGATGTTCATGATGAAAACATATTGTTTTAGTAAAAGAGTTCA
This sequence comes from Nycteola revayana, assembly GCA_947037095.2. NCBI lineage: Eukaryota > Metazoa > Arthropoda > Insecta > Lepidoptera > Nolidae > Nycteola > Nycteola revayana. The sequence goes on along the minus strand of OX344858.2, from coordinate 16,980,165 downwards.
TGTCGCTACCGATAGATGTCGTTGACCAGAAATCCTACATCTCGCTATGGTTTCGTTCACATTTTGCATAGGGTCACGACCATTTTAATATTTAAATAAACTAGCTTCGGTACGATAAACTGTTGTTGTTTTATTTATATCAGTGATCCTTCTGTCTAATAGACATGCGCAAAATGTGTCAGTAAAAAGAAATGAATGAAGTATATCTTTTGGCTCAATGAAGTAGTCCACTGATTTAGTTCAGTACTTCATTTAGTTCAGCAAATCACAACGAATCAATGAGATTAGATATCATTTGAACTAAGTGAACTATATCACTCATTTACTTCACTAGTTCAGCTTATCGCATGTCCTTCAAACGATCATCGAATTCATTTAATTCATTAGTTCAGTTTATGAACTAGATTCATTTGAATCAGTTTTCGCATGTCCTTCAAACGATCATCGAATTCATTTACTTCACTAGTTCAGTTTATGAACTAGATTCATTTGAATCAATTTTCGCAGGTCTTTCAAACGATCATCGATCGTGCAATGAACTAATAACGAGAATGATTATATTGTTTTGTATTAGTTCTTTATGTTTTTTTTTTAATTATAAGTACCTATAGCTTTCATTTAAAAGCATTAAGTTATATTGTGTACGTATTATATTGAATATAAGAATTTTAACACTGTGAACTAAATGGACTAAACTGAACTATTGAAGTATATGAATCTGCACTGAACGAAAGAGATACAGAGTGATTCCAACTGAAGTACTTCAATTGAAGGATTCATTCGCGAACTACACATCTCTAGTCTATACAACCCTGATTAGTTGGTGGTCTAACAATAGACCTACCCAAATATTCTTATGGGTGTCATAATAGGCGACTAAGGATTACTTAATGGGTGGGCAGCAGCATCTATCAGCTAAATCTTACTGCTATCACCAATTCTGCCAAGCGTGATTACTGCACTATTCAACAAAAATATCCTAGTTGGTACCCCAGGGATAGGAAAATAATTACTGGCTAACAATGTGTTGGGAAGTTGACCCTTAGAGAGTTGTCGGTCTAGAATGGATCGGAGTTGCAAGAGACAGTGATCTCAGAGTCTTTGGATGAGGCCTTTGTCGGACAAGCTGTTATTGGAGAAACAGATTATTAATAGTATAATATGATATTATTGAATTTGCAAATTTAAAATGTAACTTAGGTTAAAGAAGAAGTTTCTGTGATAGTGGGTTCATCTTTTTCAAAGAAACTCCCGCACTAGAGAAATTAATCCCTGTGTAGCGGGGACTTTACAAACATTCATTTCACGGCCACGAAGCACACTCAGACTTAAAACATCTATTAGTGGTTCGCACAAATAATTTTCCCGGGTGGGAATCGAACCCAGAATACCAGATCTCAGAAGCAACTACCGTAACCACTGAGCCACAGGTGCACCGGGGCGGTCGATTCCGAGAGTGGTTTATTTTTCGGACGGATATTAATTAAGTACGCCAAGTGATTTTTGTTACTTCACCGGGCATAAAGACGAGCAGAGCTCCAGTCTAAATAATATGCGGACGACGGCAGGAGGTGGGTTTAAAAACCCACATGACACACTAGAGGAACACGCTCACTCAATGTGGAGTCTTCCTAAATACTTTTTTATTCAAAATAGTATTCAACTTTGACATTCACAACGGCCGTAGCGCAATGTGATCTTCGATCCCCACCCATTGCACTATCGACGTGAACACAAACGTTGTATCTTAGCACGGGGGGTTAGCAAAATTCTACAAGACCGCAAAAAGATTCTTAAAAACAAAAAAAACCCCTAAACTTAGTTTAAAAATTGGAATATTGCTCAGTTCAAGTCTGACTTAGACTGAGCATCAGTCCAATTTAGGAAAAACCATGGTTTGTAGCGTCAATGTGTTAAATTAAATTTTATCTGGAAACCCGTAGAAACGTAGATACATACTAATTTGATCAACATTAAATATTATGTAGGTACATAATAAATAGTGTTATTATGTACAGTGACTATAGTTTACTTGTAAATACTATGTGAATAATAAAACCTGGGTTTATCCTTAACGTTTGCATAAGTATTCCTCCAACAAGTTAGTTATTGCTCATTTAAATCCGCGTAAAATTAGGTAATTGTTGTCTTCGGATAAAAAAATATTATTACTAACGTCTACAAAGTTCTTACTTACAAAGTCTATATTTTATGGATGGATGGATGGATGTTTGTTACTCTTTCACGCCGAAACTATTCAACGAATTTGGCTGAAATTTTGCACCCGGATAGGTTATACGCTGGATAAACATATAGGCTATAAAACATCACGCTCTGACCCACTGGAGCAGAGTAACGCTGGTAAAACCGCGGGGTGCAGCTAGTCATGCATAACGATAGATGGCACTAACGTCCCCCTTATAACATGTTATAAAAAAGATTGGATTTTTTATTTCGCAAAATCAGGTACTTACATTAATTATCATTTTATATCCAAATAAATTGCATACGCTCCCAAAAAAATATAATATACATATACAAATTAAAACACATTAAACACCGCCCCATCCCACTAAATCTTAATTAAAAAAATAAGATCACCAAACGGAACAGAAAAGGGTGGGAGCCACCTACAAATATTAAATTACTCAATATTTCATACCGATACTAATTTCGCTATCTTAACCCTTGCCGGCCACGGAACGACAGGAAATATTACAAGAAAAAATATATATATAGGTACTTACGAAAAAGTAAAAAAACGTCGCAAGCTTAATTGACATTCTTTATGAACGTCAGACCTGAGACGCGGATATTTTTTAATTAGATATATTTTATGACCGTTTTTTTCGAAAGGGGTGAGCGCGAATAAAGGGTTAACATTTGTTTGAGTCGGGGGGTTTAGTATTAGTCTTTCGTAATCAGGCGGGAAAAAAATGGTCGATTAGGCCCCCTTTGTGACGTTAATTTAAGGTCATTGGATAGAACGTGGAAGGTGGATAGGACCCCTTGGTCGGGTGTCATTTTAATTGTTCTAATTAAGAATATCTTAGATTGTAAGTAATGTATTCTTTTTTTGTTTACTTTTTTAATAATTCTAGATATATCTAGCGGCACTTACGTTCTCCTTAGAGACGTGTTATAAAACTGATTAATAAATTTCGACTAACGTTTGGGTTCTACCGTGCCCGAATGCTTAAATCATAAGGGGCTATACTTAAGGTTCAAATCCTGCCGATGGTCTAAATTTATTTAACTCAATTTTGAACTTATATTTAAACCGTAATATTAAAAATACTTTAAATACAAATAGTCCATTGTTTCTAGATTGTTAAATTATTAATCACTATCTGCTGCCCGCGAATCCGTCCGCGTATAATAGGGATTTTATAAGTTATTTAACAATGAAAATCCCGTCTAGATCGGGAGTACCAGTTTGGGGATTAAGTGAAATACAAGGACAAGTTGACTAACTGCATTGTGATAGCTTACTGCGATTACCAATCCGGCTGCCAAGCTAGGCGATTACGGCAATATCCTCAACTACCCTTGCTAAGGTCTAAAGAGGAGACCCATGTTTAGCTGTGGAAGTAAATTGGCTGATAAAGTGAAGTCATCATCATCAACTCGTATAACGTCCACTGCTGAACATGGGCCTCCTCCTGTGGGAGGGTATTTGCCATAGTCACCACGCTTGGCAGGCGGGTTGGTGACCGCAGTATTATGTTGTACCACACAAAGAAAAGCTGCTGCCCGTTCCTTGATATACGATTATTATAGATGATGTTATAACAATCGGGACCAACGGCTTAACGTGCTTTCCGAGGCACGGAGGGTAGTCCCTCAACCAACCAGACACGGAAAGAAATCTTAAAATTTACACCAAGATTTCCAGTCCGGCGTGGGGATCGAACCCACTACCCCCGAGATTTTACGGAGGTTGTCGGTGACGGTTGACGGTGTGATAAAGTGAAGTAAGACATGAAAGAAAACTACACAAAATTGAAACCAATATATAGTTATATACAATAACAAGACATAAAATGAGTTTACGTTACGTACGCCCGTTTACGTCCACTGCTGAACATGGGCCTCCTGTTAACAGACCTTGGCAAGCCAGGATCGTTGAGGGATATTGCCATAATCACCACGCTTGACAGACGGATTGGTGATCGCAGTAAGATGTAAACGTTGAGCTAATAGATGCTGCTGCCCATCCATCAGCCATATATCCCTTAGTCGCCTTTTACGACACCCATGGGAGGACATGGGGTGGTCTATTCTAAGCCGAAAACCACAAGGCCACGACCAGTAAAATTGCCATCACATATATAGCTCTAAGAGTAATTTCTCTATAGTCATGAGGCTTGGCAGACGCATTGGTGTTGAAAGAATGTTGTGCGCTGATATTTTAAGGCGCTGTACTTAGTCAAAATAGGCTTCACAAAACAGTTTTTTAGCCAAATGTTTACATTTTAGAGCAGCTAAAAAAATATATATGTTAATCTTGACCATATTAATGGGGGGACCATTGTGTTCAAAACACGTTTTCGGTAAATTTTCTCGATAAAAAAACCATAAAATAACCATTTAAATTGAAATTGTAGCAATTGTAACTGTATTATTTATAAACAAATCTTGATAATATTAATAACAGTGATGTAATATATAATAATAAAGGGAACTGTTGTTTTTATTTATCGATTGGAATAAGATATTTGCAAGGATTAATGTATTAAATAACTCGAACGAGTCGAACGAAACGTTGCGCCATCGCACGCCGCATAAGTTCTTCGCTCCTCTTTCATTTCTACGCGGAGCAACAGTGACAAAACTAATACGTAAAAGTCGTCTATTCACCGCGCCTTAAAGTAGGATCATCACTATAAGGTCGAACACCATTCGTTCGTGGTTCGATATCGGTCTGGTAAAATATTATTGTGTTCGACCTTGTGGTGTGGATCTAGGCTAAATAGACCTATTCAAGCCAAAATTATTTAATACTAGTTGATCCGACAGACGTGGTCCTGTCTTACCTAAAACTCTATATTAAATTGAACTTATTAATATTAGGAGTGATAGCTCTGAACTAACTGTGATATGTAGGTACTAAGAGCATTTTTTTCGGTATGACTTACGTAGGTAGCCTTGAGGCTTTTGCTACTTCACCGGGCATAAGTAGGTACTAAGAGCAAGTGTATGAGCAAGTGTATGTCAAACGCCATAAGGTTCGCCACATTCAAAAGTGTATATTAATTGTTAAAAGCGCAAAGATTACATTAGAAAATTGAATATGGTTGTCAAGTTTCTTTTTTGGCCATTTTTTTTATAAGAACTTTCTCCTGGCAATAATAAACATAACAAAAAAATAATAAGCGAAATTGGGCCATCCGTTCACGCGATATGCGATGACCAAGGGAAATAGGAATTCATTACAATTTTTACCGCCAAATACATCCAGTTGTTTTTCTATTGGAGTCTGATCTTTATATTTCCCATTTACATTTGGTAAACGGAACAGACGTGACGGTAATGAACTATGTTTGCAAAACTCCTGAACAACACTTATGTGGAAAAGTATTATCTATATGGCGCCAAAAATCTATACTAATATTATAAAGCTGCAGAGTTTGTTTGTTTGTTTGTTTGAATGCGCTAATCTCAGGAACTAACGGTCCGATTGCAAAAAATCTTTCAGTGTTGGATAGTCCATTTATCGAGGAAAGTTATAGGTTATATTTTTTTTTTCAAAAAAATTAGGCATCCGTAAGAATATGTACAATAAAATACCTAGCGCATATAAAACCCTAACGGTGAATTTGTTCAAAAAGAAATTGAAAAAAATGTTATCTATAGTGTAAAGGATTTCTTATTAGATCATTGTATTGTTACAAATATATAAAATAACTGTTTTAAAACTAAGTTACATTAATTTTAAGTAATTTTGTACGCCTGATACAGTAGACCATGTTGAAATTATTATTATTATAACACCACATGAAAACATGTGACTTGATACAAATAAATGCATTTTTATCTTCATTCATTTTCAAATTATATCAGCTTAATCCAAATTTGAATCTGTGATTTCATAATAAATAATTGATATCAATTGAATGCAATTGTTGAAACGAGATCGCGTTGAGCGCAGTGTTACATAATTATTCTAAAGTGCCTGCAATAGAAATCTATTGAAATATCTACTCTTAATTTAGGTCATGAAACCACTAACATACTGGTTATTTTTTTAGATAGAAAAGAATTTTATTTCTCTCAAAAAGGTACAATTTGGAATATACCTAGTAGGGTATCTGGGTTACAAGCAAATTCAAACCTTTGTGAGAGCTGGAGTCTTTACTGGATTACTAAGTAGATTAGTATAAGGGCCGATTTTTAATCCTCAGATAAACAGTTAACCAGCATTTATTCAATGAACAATGTAGTTATGATATTTTTAATAGACGATAACCAACATTTGTGGAATTAATTTAGCTGCTCCTTTATGTGTCTGTTAAACTTAATTGTATAATAAATAACTTTAATAAAACAATAAGTTTTAAATATCATCATTAAGCATGTCATTGTAGGCAAATAATTAGGTGTGATCGCATTCGTTCTAACAATAACACATTGCATAAATGGATCTCGTTCCCACATGTTTACCATGAACGGTAATCATCACGGTAAATCATAAGTTAGTAAACCGTTGGTTAACGTAGCATTTAAATATGGCAAATTTTTATTCCATTGTAGTTCAGTTTAATGGACAGTTACGTATCTGATTGTTTATCAGAGGATTGAAAAATGGGCCGAACACAATTCAAAACACTATTCACCGAAAAGCCTTTAATTCAGCTAATCTAATTCCCTCCAATTTAAGATACAAGCTCCTCAACAGTAAACGCAATAAAAAAAAAATACGAATTTATTACGCGGACTTAACTTTAACTCACAAATTTATCTCGAAATCCACATTTGTACAGTTCCCCTTCATTAGTTAAACGGAAAAAATAATTTAATTCGCCAATACCCCTCCCCTCGACACCCGAAACACCCCCCCTCACCCAACAAACAATCACTAATTACCCTAAAGTAGAGCCATACAAATTGCCGAAAATGTTTACTAATTTACAAAAAGGCGAAAAAAAAAAAATTTTTTTTTCACTCGCCAAATGAACTTATTTAGCTCAAGAGGGATTTAATAAAGATTTTTCACGGGTTCTCCCGGTTTCAACGAAGCTTTTTGGGGTTCAGTGAGAAGTGTGAATAAATCTTTGGTATAAAATATCATCGGGTTCTAAGATAGTTCTATTTACTATGTGACTTTAATGGTCACAACTATACACCTATTTACTGTATACAGACATTTTTTTTATTGGTCTGAAGTTAAATCCATTTACAGTTAAAATCAAGAAAAAATATTCATATTTTATGTTGTATTTGATTGTTAAATGAAATAAATGATATACATTCAGTATTTATGCATTTTACTTGTAAATATAATGAAAAATATGAAATTCCATGATTTGAAAAATTAAGCGTATTAGCTAATCATGCTATCTGTCTGTCTTGAGTCATGCTATAGTTAAATTAAAGTAGGTATTATAATTTTGCCTACCTTACTCACCTTATTTTAATATTACACCTATTACTTAGTTCTCATTATATTTCCTGTATTAGTGAGAGAAAGAGGAGACTACCTAGTTATCAATTAAAACTACTTTGCTATTTATTTTACGTTTGTGAGTATCAACGACTATATTTAAAAACAAAGTTTCCACGGGAACAGGACCTATACGGAGAAGATCATGCGGGGTCAAGGGATCAAGCTAGATTGCTTTGATTTTTTTTTTGTTATGCGGAACCAATTCACCTTACCTACAACTCCCTAATTTCTTCCGGTGACTTTTTTTACTGACGACTAATCTCAACGATATTTCTCGCGTCACAGATTGAATTAGTGCACGACAAACGCAGCTCGTTTCGATGGAAAAATACATTAAAATTATTTACCTAGTATATTTATTTGGCTAAATTTTGTTTATATAGAAATTCACCATATCAAATCAAACTTGTTCTTTGTTCATAATAACATCAGCCCGTATAACGTCGACTGCTGAACATGAGGTTAAACTGAGGCCATGGAAGATTGAACCTACCTAAGTATACCTACTATAGAACCTATATTAATATAGAATATATCATCAACAGCCCGTTGACGTCCACTGCTGAACATGGGCCTCCTCTTAACAGACATTGGCAAGCCAGGATCGTTGAGGGATATTGCCATAATCAGCCCGCTTGGCAGGCGGATTGGTGAATGCAGTAAGATGTAAACGTTGAGCTAATAGATGCTGCTGCCCATCCATCAGTCATATGTCCCTTAGTCGCCTTTTAAGACACCAATGGGAGGACATGGGGTGGTCTATTCTAAGCCGGAAACCACACGGCTATAGAATATATATACCTATGTATAGGTACCTATGTATACATTTATAAAACTATAGAAGAGAAGAAGTGATCGCAATTCTAATACGAAAACCAAACTAAGCTAGCTTTAATGCGACACGTACCCTTAGTGCTGCTACCATACTTTGCACAGAAAATAAGAATTGCCATTCAACGGGGCAATGCGACCAGCATTTCACAAACCTTGCCAAGTAGCATAGATTTAGAAAATTTAGTCTATATTAATATTATAAAGAGGAAAGTATATATAAGGAAGAAAATACTTTGCCGTGTGTCTTCCCGTGGGTGTCGTAAAAGGCGACTAAGGGACATATGGCTGATGGATGGGCAGCAGCATCTATTAGCTCAAGGTTTACATCTTACTGCGATCACCAATCCGTCTGCCAAGCGTGGTGATTATGGCAATATCCCTCAACGATCCTGGCTTGCCAAGGTCTGTCAAGAGGAGGCCCATGTTCAGCAGTGGACGTAAATGGGCTGATGATGATGAAAGAGGAAAGATTAGTATTTTCGTGCGAATGAAAAATATAGTATATAGGCACCTGTTTTAACTAACGTAACGGTAACTACCTAATTAGGTTATTATTTTCAATCTAAGTCAGTAAAAAAATAGCTAAAATAACTATGCCTTAGACATCAATTTCATATACATATCACGCCCTATTATTTTACGCCAAGACGGCAAAAAAAGTCACCCAGTTATAATTATATATTTAACTGTCATGTACTTAAAATCTTCAAATGGATAGTAATTGGTTACATAACATATCGCACACCTAGATGAAGACTCCGCTAACTCAAAAAGTACGAGTTTTGAGTTAGTAGCTTTGATATATTTCTTATATACTCTAAAAGCAGTTTTTCGTCATTTCTGAAAAATGAAGTTTTTTGAGTTGCCGGAGTCTTCATCTAGGGGTGCGATATGTAAACATAGTGTACACAAGATCATTGACCGCTTAACCTCAATGATTCATTTGATTCATAAAACTGTGATGGTATTTCAAAGAATATGTCGGACTCGCCGAATAATTTGTTTGAGAATCAAGTCCCTTTTACCTTAATTTTTCCTTAACATTTAGAACTAACATCACTCGCTGTACGCCGTGTGGTTTCCGGCTTCGAATACACCACTCATATCTTCCCATGGGTGCCGTAAGGGCGAATAAGAGACATACAGCTGATGGATGGGCAGTAGCATCGACCAGCATAAGGATACTCACCATGTTACTGCGATCACCAATCGGCCTACCAGCCTTGGTGATTATGGCAATGTCAATTAACGACTCTGACTTTCCAAGGCCTGTTCAGAGAAGGCAATTAGGTGTGCACATAAAGTTGCTGTTAAAGTAAAATGGCTCCCAGCGGTTACGATAGGTGCACCTGAGATCTTGTGTCCGATTCCCAGACGGGACAATATTGGTGTGTACAGATAGTTGCTTTGAGTCCGGTTCATTTCCGTGAATTGAGTGTTTGCAAAGTGAGAAAAAAAAAGAAATGCAACAAAACCCCCGACGGGGGCTTCGGGGGTTTTTTTGCTTTTCTTCTTTTTTAAGAGACATCTCCCGACACTAGGATATTAATCCTTGTGTCGCGAGGGAACATACAAATCAAGGACACAAAGTACACCCAGACTCAGAACAACTACCTGTGGTTCACATAAATAGTCTTGGTGACAAGTGCGAGTCGGGCTCACGCACGAAAGGTTCCGTACCATTTTCAAGTGCCTACCTGTTGCCGTTATTGACATCAAGCAAAAAAGGGGAGAAAAAACCACGTTTGTTGTATGGAGCCCCCCTTAAATATTTATTTTATTTTATTTGTTTTTATATCGGGAACAGAAAAACATCATCTATGTAAATTTCAACTGTCTAGCTATCGTGGTTATCGAGATACTAATCAGGTGACAGACAGCGAAGTCTTAGTAATACTGTCCCATTTTTACCCTTCGGGTACGGAATCCTAGAAAAGACATATCAATGGAAATTTGACATAAGACTAACCAATAATTAGGCGATGTTAAATTTATACCCTAAGTCATCAATTCAGATAATTTATGTAAACAAATGTGATAACAGATCAAAAAAGTATCGTCTTAATGGTAATTCACATAAAATGGCGGAAAACAAGGTTAGATTTGCTTTTAAGTTCTGATTTTAAAAATAATAATTAAAAAATTATTATACCGTGTTAATTTTTATAAGTTTTCGGTTTTAAACAAAGTTATTAAAAAAAGAAAATTTTGTGGTATAAAATATTTTATGATACTGGTAACACTACCGGAGTTCCCAACATTCTCAAATTTCGTTTGACATAATTACAAAGTCGCGTCTTTTCACAACATTCGTTTTCTTTTCCCGGATAATACTATTCGCTGCGTCTTTGTTAATTGTGCTTTATTATCATCGTGTTAAGTGTTTCATCTTGTTGAAAAAGAACTTACTACTGTCCTGTCATTTTGACAATGACATTTCTTTGTTTACTTAAATTATCTGAATTGATGACTTAGGGTATAGTTAGGTACTACTAATTAATAAGCAGGTAGGTAATTACCGAAGGTCGATAATTACGAATCAATCATGTTAGTAGTTCAAGGTTGTAACCTAGACATTATTTTGGTTAGTGGTAATTATAAATAAATATTTTGTTATCATTTGTAGACATTAGTAATAGCGGAAGTGGTTATAATCTAATGACGACACAGTCGTATGTAAGGGTGTGTTGAATACTATTGCGCAGTAGTAGGTAGGTACTTTTCTGGACTAAAAGTCATTATCCCTCAATCTCATCGCTAGCGACTGCCCTGAGCCGAGGTCCAATCCCACAGGGGGCGCCCTTATGCGCAGGTTGCTTAGTTTGTAGTTTTTAAACCTTTTATTAAGGCTCTGTTCGCCTTTATGTCCGGCTAAGAAGCAAAGCCTCGTGGCTACCTACGTATGTCCATCCGAAAAAAAAAGTATTTTTCTGTATAACTATATTTTTTTACAGTTACCCAAAAATAAGGGAGTATTGCGTTATCTCCGAGGCTCGAGGGAATCACCACCAACTTCAGACTCCGGGCTGGTATTTTATTTTTTTTAAATAAAAAGTTTCTAATAAAACATTTACAACTAGACAAGACTTTCAGTAATAAAGACCCCGAAAACTATTCACTCAGTGATTCACGGGTGCAATGCTGATGTACTACAGATTTAAACCTTCCTCTTGAGTCATTCTATCTATTAAAAAAGCCGCATCAAAATCCGTTGCGTAGTTTTAAAAATCTAAGCAAACATAGGGACGGACAGACAGGAAAGCGACTTTGTTTTATACTATGTAGTGAGGACTATATATGCTACTAGCGTTTCATGCCCGGTTTACACGGGCCTCGTAGCTAAGCGCTTAGTACTTGTCACTAATACTAAGTCCTCATGTGTAAACACGCGGATTAGTGCTTAGTATTAGTATTTGTGAATTGTGCAAGTGAATAGAAAACGATCCTATTTACTAAACGACAAGTACTAAGCACTTAGCTACAAAGCCCGTGTATATCGGACATCACTCGCGTAACTCCCGTTCCCGTAGAAACTATATAAATGAAATATAGCTTATAGAATGCCTAGATAAAAGGACTGTTTAGCACTGAGATTATTTTACAAATCGGATCAGTAGTTTCAAAGATTAGCGTGCTCAAGCGAACAAACTATTCAACTTGGTATATTAGTATAGATACCGATAATGCTGTGTCAGTGGCCGAGTACTGGTCTTCTCAAATTTAAACGCCAGATCGACACAAAAATAAAAAGTATAAATACTTATAGTATAGAGTTTCGCATGAACTAGTGACAAAAAAGTACCGTAAAGAAATAAATTCCGTTATCACTTACCGAAATAGTGCCGTTAGAGTGTGGGCGTAACTAAATACATACTTAGTTGTGACCTTAGTGCTACTAACCCACTTTGTGTGTGAATATATTGTATGATACATGATAGAAGAACAGTAGCTATATTCGCCGTGTGGTTTACGGCTTAGAATCATCATCATCAGCCTGTTATAGTCCACCGCTGAACATAGGCCTCCCCCATCGATTTCCAGCGGGAACAATTGCTAGCGGCCTGCAGCGACTGACTAAAACCTTATGAGGTTTGGTCCATTATGAGGTCGGCTTACGGTATGGCTTAGAATAGACCAACCGAAATCTTCCTATGAGTGGTGCGATAGGCGACTCAGGGACATACAGCTGATGAATGGGCAGCAGCATCTATCAGCTAAGGGTACTTATCATCTTACTACGATCACCAATCCGCTTGCCGAGCGAGGTTATTACAGCAATATCCCTCAACGACACGGCTTGCCAAGGTCTGTTAAAGAGGAGGCCCATGATCAGTAGTGGACGTAAACGGGCTTATGCATGTATGGTACCCTATACTTTTTAAGTATAATCCCTTGTCCGTGGGTCACTACTCGAGTTGCCAACTGAAAACCAGCGCTAGGTATCGCCACGGTGGTGGCGACTTTTTCGGCAGAACATGCAAGGCGTAATTAAATGTATTTTCTTTCTTTCTTTTAGAATTCTAGCTGTCCCGTCTGTGGAAACTTTATCTTAAAACAGCCTATGACACTCACAAATGACATAGCTTTCTATTGGTAAAAGAATTTTCAAGATCGGTTCAGTAGATCCGGAGATTACCCCCTACAACGTCACAAACTCACAAACTTACAAACTTTACCTCTTTATAATATTAGTATAGAAAAGTAAAGTAAGCTGAATTATAAAAAATACTTTGAATTACAAAATATACTTTACAGAAATAATTTAATGATTGCCGCTAATGTTCTTTAAGGAAGCGTTAAATATTTAAACTTTAACCTTCCGTAAAATACTTTTTTTTCGGACGGACGTATTTAGTTAGCCACGAGGCTTTTGCTACTTCACCGGGCATAAGAGCGAGCAGAGCTCCAACCTAGATAAATGGTTTAAACACTACAAACTAAGCAACCTGCTCAAGAGGGATTCTCTTGTAGCACTTGGATCTCGGCTCAGGGCGGTCCCTGGCTGGGTTTTTGTATTTTAGGGAAGTTTTGTGCAACTCTCGCTCTACTTTACACTTCGCGGGCCTCTCGGACTTCGGGTCTACGAGGGCATCGAAAGGTTCTTAGCAAACTAAGGGTCGGGTGGGCGTAGGTCCCTAAAATACTCTGACGTGATCATTGTATGTAACACGGGGGACATAACAAAGACATAATTTTCATAAACACACATAGCACACAGCCCACCCAGACTTTCAGACAAAAATCTATGGTTAAATGCAGTATATACCCAAAATAATGGTCTCAAGCTGTTCTAGCGGCAATGTGTTCTAGTCAAGTACAGATCAGGCAACAGGAATGTTCTGTCCACATCGTTAAAAGTAAAGATTCCTAATCTTTACAAAAGAAGTAAAGTGAGTCATCTAATTACAATCACTTTCTACCTGCTCAATGATTCACAAGTAGGCAGGCACTTAATTTCGTATCGGTGTGTTCTTTGTTCTTATTCCAAGAACACGTAAAAGCCCTTGTTGCAAGCTGATGATTTCCAATTAGTAGGGATCGGGTTGATTCATATTGTTTTTTGTAGTTTTTAGTATTGCCGTATCGCTTAAAAATCTTCAATTTGTATAGACATATCACTTACCTTTGCGTCCATTTGGCCTATAAACTAAAACTTTACTTTTCAGTAAAGCAATAAAAAAGAAAGGATTTTGTCTTTATAAAAAAGTATGTGCTAATCTTAACCAGAATGATTAGATAAATAGCTTTTTGAATTTGAAATATCCTACTATTATTATAAGCGCGAAAGTTTGTAAGTATGGATGGAAGGAAGGATGTTTGTTACTCTTTCACGTAAAAACTACTGAACGGAATTGGCTGAAATTTTGCACCGGGATAGGTTATACGCTGGATTAACATATAGTTTACAAAACATCACGCTCCGACCCACTGGAGCAGAGTTACACGGATAATACCGCGGGACGCAGCTAGTTCTTTAATAAAATGCTACCAAACATAATTTATAAGTAAAACCGTAGAGTACAGCCAATTAATTTTGTGTAACACAGGTAATTATGTATTTATGTATACAAAAAAGTGTATGTAATTATGCCGCACACAGCAGACAACGGAATTCAATGTGCAGAACAAGCTTTTTTAAGACCAATGTCTCACATACATCCGGTGAGCCAAAATTATCAGCGGCACACTATTGATGTGTTGTTGCTTCGAATTTACAGCTAAATAATAAGCGACTTATCATAAAAGAAGACAAGAAAAAAGAAATGGTAACTACTCTTTTTCATTTAAAAAAAGACATTTCAATAGGTTATGTTGTCTTAATACCTTCCAATGCTCACTTAGACCGAAAGTCCGAGAGTCCTGCCTACAGTACAGTAAAATATAAACATATTAAATAAAACTGTGGATCAAATGCCGTGTGGTTTTCGGCTTAGAATAGCCCATGTCCTCCATGAGTATCGTAAAAGGCGACTAAGGGACATATGGCTGATGGATGGGCAGCAGCATCTATTAGCTCAAGGCTTACATCTTACTGCGATCACCAATCCGTCTGCCAAGCGTGGTGGTTATAGCAATATCCCTCAACGATCCTGGCTTGCCAATGTCTGTTAAGATGAGGCCCATGTTCAGCAGTGGACGTCAACGGGCTGTTGATGATGATGATGATGATCAAAAACACAACTAATTTTGTCACAAGTAAAACTGCAGAATTGTATATTGCTGCAGACGGATTTTATAGCACGTTTCAAATAACAATAGTTTCAATAGACATTGAAAACAAATCGCTAATTCGATTCAAATGCACTAAGTACGTGAGAGCACGCTGCGTACGCGCATGTGTTCCCAGTATGATTACCATTGGAAATAATTCTCGTGGTCGGAATATACTTATTGCATTTGTAAGCGAATTCTTTGTACACACATTTTGTAAGAGTACTTTGTTGGTTAATTAAATTATATACAGGGTGTCCCAAAAGATTACGTAGCTGGGAAGGGGGGTGATAGGGATGGTCACAAGGGTCACCAGAAAAATATAAAAAATTATCTCTGGGTGTTTAAAAAAATATATGGCATTTTTTAAAAGACTAAAAATTTTACACCTTGTGCTAACTGTGCCTACAAATATGGCTGTATTTAAAAAAAATGCTGTTATGTAATCTTCAATAACAACAAGGTCATCAACATCAACATCAAAAATAACAAGGTGTAAAATTTTAAGTTTTTAAAAAAATGCCATTTTTTTTTTAAATACCCAGAGCGGATTTTTTATTTATTTTTCTAGTGACCATTGTGTCCACCCCTGTCACCCCCTTTCCCAGCTACTTAACCTTTTGGGACACCCTGTATATTTGGATTAATACAGACTATCAGGTGAATAGGAATCCTGGACGGAAAAGGGGAGACTATCTTTTCTTTCGTTTCTAGTGTGACCACTTGCAATTTTGATGCGTTTTTGATTTCTTTTTATAATAATATAACAGAAATAATTGTCACAGGACAGACGTATTATAACGGACTATGTAGTCTATAGATTTGTTATTGCCTACTTCTGTTAGTTACCTAGTCGTATATTTCATACAGTAAGAATTATCTGCTAATTATAGTTTTTTATTGATCTTATAAGTTATAACATTGTAACTCTGACAAGTACAAGTGTATGTGAATACGTAAGTGCTGAATAAAATTCATTGTTTCATTTCAACAGCCTGTTTATGTCCACAGCTGAACATGGGCCTCCTCATAACAGAAGGTTATTGAAGGGCCATAATCACTGGGACCTTAGACTGATAAACCTACTCATCCATCAGCTGTATCCTTACCACACCCATGGCAAGTAATAGACCATCTATTCTAAGTCGAGAGTTACTAGCAAAATACATTAATTGAGTTAATAATGCATCATTATTATCATTAGCCCGTATAACGTCCACTGCTGAACATGGGCCTCCTCTCGAGGGAGGCTATTTGCCATAGTCACCACGCTTGGCAGGCGGATTGGTGACCGCAGCATTATGTTGTACCACACAAGGAAACGCTGCTGCCCGTTTCTTGAATTACGATTATTATAGATGATGTTATAACAATCGGGACAGAACCAGACCCGGAAAGAAATCTTATAATTTACACAAAGATTTTTTGTCCGGCGTGGGGATCGAACCCACGACCCCCGAGATTTAAAGCGAGCCAAATACCGCTACGCTACGGCGGTTGGTTAATAATGCCTAACTGATAAAAATTATAATGCACGCATTATTCGATTCGATGTGAACCAGAATTGAGAAAGAACATATATGCTATCGAATGAAAATTGCAATAAGTCTATTGTAATATGTAATCTGGTTGACAGCGTTTCGATAAGAAATGTCTTAATCAACAGACTAGCCTTTATAACATATATATACATTTTATCTTTGAAACGGTTGCGACTTAGATAGTAGTATTTTGTTATATATCATAGTATGCTATATTTATACACATAAAATAGGTTACTGATAGCTTATCATACGCTATGTCGCTATTCGTTTCATTTACCTACTATTTGCACAAAATATAGGTATATTATCAATTTGTATGCGGTAATCAGTATCAAATCGAAGTTTGTACTGCCCGCTTATGGTGTACTCGGTTCTAACCATCTGACTGCCCTCGTAGATCCGAAGTCCGAGAGCCCCGCGAACTGTAAAGTCAAGCAACAGTTGCACAATACTCGCCCTAAAAAAAATATAAGCCATAATCTCTCAATATCCCCGACAGTGACCGCCCTGAGCCGCGGTCCAAGTCCCACAGGGGACGCCCTCCTTTTCTACAAACTAAGCAACCTGCGCAGGTTGCTTAATTTGTAGTGTTTAAACCATTTATCTAGGCTGAAGCTCTGCTCGCCTTTATGCCCGGTAAAGTAGCATAAGCCTCGGGGCAAACTACATATGTCCGGCCGCAAAGAGCAGTCTAATTTCCAGCAGTAGACGTATATAGGTTGTTATAGTTGTTAAACTTATTAGTGTTTAAAATTAACAAACGATTAAGTTTTCTGAGACCAATCAAATACCTTCAATAACTGCAGCTTAATAAAAATGTTTATTTTCCAGTAATTTCTTTTTATGCGCAAGAATAAAACTGTGGATGGTTTTAGACTTTAGGGAGCAACTTTAAAGCACGGCTAGTCTAAAGTATAATGCCTGTGCTAGCCTATTCGCTAATTGTTTTTTTTATTTTGCTCACAGATAGAGATGGCGACTGGTTGAGGTTCGATCTTTATACTTTAGGTATAAATGAGGATTTTTTTAAAACTATTTTCTCTTTTATATGTCACCATGTTTCGTTGTCATTACCATTTAGTACTGTCAGGTTATCATAAAAAGATAGTTAATTCCTGTATTACTGCATTTACTAATTAACATGACAAGTGTGGTGGTTATGGCAATATCCCTTAGCTTTCCAAGTTCTGTTAAGAGGAGGCCTTTGTTCAATAGTAACGCAAACGTTGAAGTTTAATTAAAATCCTGGACAATCAAACATTACTCTACAATCCATAGGAGCATAGTACTGCCCTCCTTAATGCAAACGCAGAACTTGCAAAATCGCGATTTGGAGATAAACGCGGTAAACACATTTTTTGATACGTAAACAAGAAGTCTATATAACATGACTTTTAAAGTGAACCTAAAAAATAAGAAAAAATCTATCTTTAAATGTCATTTTCGCCAAAAAAGGGGAAAATCCCAAAAATAACGATTACTGCAAGTACAATTAGCAAGGCAGAGTAGTAGTATATCCAATTCAAAGGACATAATGCTGATGACCAAAATCAACCATTTATTATCTCTCTTTATTACTCTTCTAGATTCCCGCACGCGGTTTCACCTGCGTCTCTCCCGTTCCCGTGGGAACTAATTATTTATAATTAAACGTAGCCTATATTACTGAGGGATAATGTAGCATTCTAATGGTTAAAGGATTATCAAAATCCGTCTATCAGCTTTTGTGTTTATTCGTAAAAACATGCATACAAAAATGCAAATATTTCCTCTTTAATATAAAAATATACGAATTATCAAGTTATTCTTTTATACAAGCTTAACCAGTTATATAAAAATTTCGTAGGATGATTGTAACGAATATCATAAAACTCGAATTTGTCCAATCTCTGACTTGCCTGCTGTTTTGTTCATTGGTTTTTACCACTTTCTAAAATCAACATATTTTTCGCACACATACAAAGTACCACCTGTTTGTGGCACACTTGTGGGTTATGATGCAATTGTTACCCATTATAATAATATAGATAATAATAATATAATAGAAAACAATAAAGAATAATATGAACTTGTATTTGGAACTATGATTTTCTGTATATACGTAATAATATCAGAAATATTGTTCATAATTAAATAAATCAAAATAATGTCCTTACAAGTGTTAATGCGTTGTAAATACGTATAACAAGCGCGAATTATTCGTCTACGTTACTAATAAACTATTGCATTTCATTTGAATTATTGCCTGCTTCTGACGCATGTTTTTGGCGGACATATGCTTGCCATGGAATGCCACTGGCCATGAAAGTGGAAAAGCTCCAGCTTTATTAAATGGTTCAAAAACCATCAACTAAGAAACCTTTGTAAGAGGGTGTCCCACGTGGAACTTGGACCTCGGCTCAGGGCAATTCTTTTATAATTTTCGGGGAGTTACAGTTTAGGATTTCGGACTTGGGATCTACAATGTACTTAATACCTAATCAATTTCAAAATATATCGACGATAAAACTTATATAATCTCAAGCATACATTTTTATAACTTCTACGCATCGTTTCTAATAAATCACTTTTAGTCGTGGAAATTCATAGAGCAACCTAGTGTTCTATGGATTTCCGCATTTAAAAGCGAAAACAGTTATTCTTTCTCGACACTAACACGGCTTTTCTTGAAGCTTTGAAGCTCTGGTTTGCTGCAATGGAAGGGACCATGACTGTCTTGTAAATATTTGTTTAGAGTTTCGAATTTTTTTCGTCATTTTTCATATGAATGTCTAAGACATTCATATTGAGTTATCCAAATAAAATTGTAACCTTAAATAAAATAATTACTTAGTACTTTATATTTTAGTTTTCATTTAAATTTGCTACTTTTAGTAGGTAGTAGATATATGTACTATAGTAGTATTTAATAGTTGAAATATTTTATAATTGAAATGAAATAGTTTAGTTTATTAGTAACGTAGACGAATAATTCGCGCTTGTTATACGTCATTTACAAAGCATAACATATTAAAGTAAATTTTTTTGATATTTAATAAGTATAGTACTTAACTATACATTTTGTATTATATTTTCCGTGTCAATAAAAAAAAGAAAAAAAAAAAAAAAGTTTATGACTTATACTAACAGGTATAATGTTGCCAAGTATTAAAGTCAGGTTTAGGTATTAATTAGGCATGTTTTAATTGACTCATTTAATATGTGTAACCTCGCATTATTACGATATTATCATCCATTGTTCGCAATGTATGTATTTAAATATTTTGATGCATTCTTTGTTTCAGTATGTTTATTAAATAAAGTAATCGCTTAAACATAACTATAAAGCTATATGCTATAGCCACTTTAAAAAACATATACTGTATAAAGCATAGGCAAGGATATGCAATAAGATAAACGGATTACCTAACACTGAAAGAATTTTTAAAACCCGACCTGCGTTCTTGATGTTAGAGCAATGTGAGTTGAAGTTTTTGAGATAAGGCGTTCAAGCAAACAAACAAACCCAGCTTTAAATATAAGTATAGAAGAATAGATTTAATGACGAAGAAAGAAAAGCGAAGCGCGGGAATAATGAGTACACATTATAAATTATTCTAAATGATTTAAACAATTTCTTCGCCATTATAATATAAAATTTCTAATAATATTTAATATACCTAACTAGCGCTATCAGTGTGAACCTGCACGGTAAAACTAGTAGGTATGTCATATAATGTAAACATTGAACTATTTATTGAACTCTACAGTTGCTTTAAGTCTATAAAAATAGAAATGACAAATGTTTACTTCATTATTATAAACAAGCTGCGCCCCGCGGTTTTACCCGCGTTACTCTGCTCCAGTAGGTCGGAGCGTGATTTTTTGTAGCCTATATTTTAATCGAGCTGATTAACTAACCCCCTGCAAAGTTTCAGCCAAATCCATTCGGTAGTTTTTACGTGAAATCCGTCCATACTAACAAACTTTCGCGTTTATAATATTACCGATACCTAAACACATCATTGTGCTCATGATAACAAACAACTTTTACTATGGCACCAACAATGAAATCGCGAAAAAAAAATCTGCTGTTCCCTACCATGTTGACGAGTTATGTGAACATGAATGTATGGAACAGCTGATTTTTTTTCGCGATTTCAGAGTTGGTGCCATAGTAAAAGTTGTTTGTTATCATGAGCACAATCATGTGTTTAGGTATCGGTCACTAATTACCAGTCACCCTATATAGGGAGAGATTAATAAGTTCAGGATGAGTTGAAGAGAACTTGGTTCGTCAATACCTCGTCTCAGCCGTATCAATGGTACGGCATCCCAGGCTACCGGAGCCTCAAAAGTGTGTAATAAAGGTTTTTTCGAAAAGACTTACGTTGTTAGCCACGAGGCTGTTGCTACTTTACCAGGCATAAAGGCGAGCAGAGCTCCAGCCTTAATAAATGGTTTAAAAACTACAAACTAAGCAACCTGCGCAAGTGGGCGCCATCTGTGGGGCTTGGACCTCGGCTCAGGGCGGTCGCTGGCGATGAGATTGAGGGATGATGACTTTTAGTGTTTTAGGGAGTTTTGTGCAACTGTCGTTCTACTTTACTGATTGATAGAGGCAACACATTTTGGTATATGGCCCTTCTGAGACACGATGCGCCACTGACATTAGTCCAGTACCTACTCAAGTTTGGTTACTTAGTACATTGTACATGCTTATTTAAATATTCTGATTATTAATATAATTTCTCGGTAAGTACTTATTGAACTGTTGATAACTACGAGTATCGGTTCGATAATATAGTCACAAAGAAAGGCATATCTACAACTGTTTATTTACATATCCTAGATCGATTCAACTATGTTTTATTATCTATTAATTAATAACTAAGTGGTGAAGAAGACAGCGAAACGTATTGGACTCATGTCTGAAGGATTGGGTCTAGGTGGCTTGTGATAAGAACAAAATGAAAGAAGGGAGGCGTTTGTCCTGCAGGGAGACACATCAGGCTCATAATAACCTACAATGATTACCGTAGTTCCACAATTAAATCACGTTAGCAAAGCAGGACGCGAAATGGCCTCACTCACAATAGGGTCTCTCCTTAAATAGAAACAGTTTCAAATGGAATGCCGCTTATGAATCACAAGCTTTTAACCGCGACTACGTCCGCTTATATTTCGAGTTCGCCATACACATTTTTGAAAACCTGTTTCATAAAAAAAAACGTTTCATCATCTTAGCCGAAGAAGTTTGGGTAAAAGAGGTCCATACTAAGGGGAAACTTTCGTTATTGTGTTTCCAAATACAATCGAAATATGACCTACTGCTGCTATAACTATTTTGTGACTTGTATATAGTTTTAAATACTAACTAACTTTGTTATTTATTTATCTATATAAATACTTTAATAAAGAATAGGTTCTTAACTTATTTCAATGGTTTGTTAACTTATCTTTTAATTTCTATAAGGCGCCAAAATGATTGAAAACTGACTTCGCACGGGTGGACTTTTATAGCCGATGTTACTCAAGATAATGTAGCATTCTAATGGGGAAAGAACTATTAAAATCCATTCAGTAGTTTCTGAGTTTATTCAAAACAAACATACAAAAACACAAACTTTTCCTCTTTATAATATTAGTATAGACACTATAGACTATGTATAAAAATATTCTATTATCACGTGAAACACAAATGGAACAAGCATTGAATACCATAATTGTCTGAACCAAATTTTAAATATAATAATTATTTATCGAATACGATTACCGAAAACAGTACCGGATATGCTCCCACAAAAGTAACCAAAAGGAAATGAATACGCAAATAATAACAAAACAATAAGATAAATCGAATCAACTCCCGCGCAGTTTAAAAATAAAAATAAAGAAAAATAAAACTTACAGAAGAGGTAGACGGATACGAAAATCCAAAATGAAAAAGGACACCACACGTAAAGAACACAAATAAAAAGTTAACATTCGATATTTGAAAATAAGAATTATTTAAACAATGAACTGTATTCAATACAGCGTTCGATGAGCAACTAAACATTACGCACACTGATACTACGCTCACCGCGATAGAGGAATAATAATTACTCAACAATCTAAATTCAACCTTATAGTCATTAAAATAGAGTATAAATTAATTCAAACGGCGATGCTCTAGTACTTTGCAAAACTGTCCAAGCCAGTATTGAGGTCACTGACGTCTTTTTTCTGTAAGACAAATTCGCAGAAGTGAGAGGACCTAATTGAATTCGAATGCGTCAGAAAGAGAGAGGCTAATTTCTGGCGTGTCACAGAGAAATTGGTTGAGAGTGGTCAGTCATTAATTGTTGTCAATTAAAGTGTTGCTTAAGAGATGTCAATAGATAAATACTTCTAGGCTATATACCTATATGTTTTCTATACGAGGTTCTTACGAAGCAGTATCATGTGTAATGATATCGTTTGGAAGACATTTCTGTAAAATAATAAATTTAAAATATATTTTTTTACTATAAATAAACTCACATTAATATATATAATAATAGGTACTAGCGCAAAATAAATCTCTTCTTACTCTGGTGTAACCAGCACAGTAAATTATGGGGGTTAGTATTCAAAAGATTCAGAAATAAAAAACAAAATATATAGATCTTCAATTATACAAAATCATTATAATATGTACTATCTCCTGTTAGCGTGTAAGGGCATGCTATGAAAAGTATCCGGGCGTCTCCCGTAACTGGCTTAATGGTATGGCCCAGGAGAGCCCGCGGCCGCGGGTGTCCCAGAAAGCTATGGGTTCCTGGGCCCCTTACCAACGGCGTACGGACTTTTAGTGGGTTGGGTCCTCTCCTCGCGGTATTACTAGCATACTACCACTATGGAAACGAGGACGAGTCCCCCTACACCCCTTCGCCGGCGCGGGAACGCTGAAAAAACAAATATTAAAATAAAATTATGAGGAGACTAAGTAAGGTAGGACATATTGCAAGAATGAAGCAACAGCAGTAATAGTGTCTTAAATACATGATAAATTTAACCCTCAGAAGTACGATGGAATATTTAACTCAATTTTAGCTAATGATGAGTTGAACTACGTCCAATTTATCATCTTAATTTGCTTTTTCCTCTGAAACGAAGTTCTCTAAATACCATTCAGCAGCCAAATAACATTAACAGCCAATAATTCATGTTGTAATTGAAAAAGACATATTTGAACTTGAGTTGAGTTATACTTTAGTCCTAGAGCAGAAAGTTTACCCAATCAGTATGACGCGCACAGATCAGTTGAACTACTTATTTCTACACATCTTGCTTTTAAACATGGCCACGAGGCTAATCACGAAACAAATGTTTACTAATATAATAAAGCTGCAGAGTTTGTTTGTTTGAACGCGCAAATCTAAGGAACAACAGGTCCTATTTAAAAAAAAGTGTCAGTGTTGGATAGTCCATTTATCAAGGAAGGTTATAGGCTATATTTTATTACAAAGTTCCCACGGGCACGGGAGCTATGCGGGTGAAACCGCGCGCGGGAAGCTAGTTTATTATAACTTTGATAACATTGTCTTCGCTAGTTAGGGTTTACTATGCGTCCAAAAATATAATAAATATGTCAATTTCTTAAGTTTATTTAGGTCATATGGAGGCAATAAGCGGCCGTAGCCTAATAGTTCGAACCCCACCCACTGCACTACCGACGTGAACCCACTCGTAACAAAAGCATTTAAGCTTAGCTTGGAAGTTAACAAGAAAACTAGTAGACAGCAAAAATCTGCTAGCAACATTAAATAAAAAAATAGGAGTTTCTGCCACGGGAAAATGGATGCAATCAAAAACCAAATAGCTCCTTGCACGCGGCCTAGGGCCTCTAGAAAAAATACTCTTTGATTCACACAATCACTAGAAAAGCAACAATTAGAAACTTAGAAAACAAATACGTAAGCTACTAATCCGATTGGTAAATGGTAAAACTATAAGCCATGATTTTACCGTATTGCAATCGGATTATTTCGGTAAAAACCCATTTAGACCACCTATTTTCAAAAAACCCATTTTGGGATAAACCGTCCTCCAAAACACGTTTGAAGACAATAAAATTAAAGAAAACAAATAAGATTCTTATAAATATAACAAAAGATCATTAGAAAAAGTAATCTGGTTTAATAATAGTTAGTTACTAATACAGGTAGGTAACAATAGTTAAATGTGTATAGAATAAGAAGGAATAAGAAAGATGGTGTGGACTTTTCCTTATTGATAAAATTGTTCCGATTATTGTTTTGGCTTTAAAAAATAATTTAATTGATTAGTTTATCATAATGACAAGGTGCTTATTAACAACAATATACATAGTTATAAGATTTTTTCGTTCATAGAAATGTCTTTACTGACGTAATCACTTTACAAACTTCCTTATATTAAGTACTATTAAATTTAATAATACTAGTTGACCCGACAACCTGTTTTAACTAATGGTCAAAAGCGCTAAGGATATATTAGTGGATTTAATATGGTTATTAAGTTTTTTTTAACTAATTTTTCGCGCAATTTTATATATAATATTTTTCTTAACAATAAAAAAGAATTATCAAAATATGGTTGGTCCCATCCACGCAAAGTGAAATAGGGATTCAATTTTATATATTTAGATTATGATCATTATATGTTAGACTTATTAATATTGTAATATCAACTTTTTGGTTTCATCCATTTTTAGCATTCATCTCTAATCACCCCGATTAACAAGAGCCGCAAAGTCTATTCCATTACTCATAACTATGACTCAATAATATTTAACTTTCACTTGTAATAAAATAGTTACCTTACTTTCACATTAGCCGATTGATGACGTACATTAGTAGGTTTTGATTTCAATGGCCTTATGATCCACTGGCACCGTGGTTTAAAGTAAAACTATACTCGTAACGTTAACGTTGAGGTTTAAAGTTTGAATATAATAAATTGCTTTGAGTATAAATAGTTTACAGCATTATCATTAAAAACTAATCAAAGACTTTAAAAGATGACAAAAATAATGATCTCGGAGTTTCTTATTAGTCTTTCTTCTCCGAGTGTCACACCGTACGAAGGTAGAGAAAGACTCGTAGGAAGCTAGGATAGAGTCCGGTCGTCCTCGCAAGGCGAGGCTCGCGACGCGTTCTATCCTTCAGACCCGATCCCAGCCCGCGCTGGTTGATCTTAATTATATTTTATAATAAGCGATTATCACATGCCATAACAACATTGGTAAATTTCATTTAATAACATTATTGTTGAAATGTAAACTAATTTAGTAGTCAAGATTGTTTTTTCTTTTTGTTTTCATTATCATTGTATTCTACTTATAATAAGTACGATCGATTCGTCTACATTATCAATAACGTTTTCATTTTCATTTTCAACTAATTGACACAAGACTGACAGGTTTCTAGAACATCATCAATTATATCAGCCTATTGACGTCCACTGCTGTATGTACAGCAGTGGACGTCGATAGGCTGATGAGGCCTTTTTTTTTTTTTTGTTGTCCGGGGGGAAATGCATTTACGCATTCCCTCCGCCGCTGCAGCGTATTCGCGCGCTGGCGGTGGGATATGTGGGACTCGCCCTCTCCATGGCGTGGTATGCTAAACTCATACCACGAGGAGAGGACCCTACCAACCACTAAAACCTCCCGGACACTCCTTCGATCCGCCGTTGGTGGGGGCCGGGTACGCATGAGCAATCCGGCCCAGGCTGATGAGGCCTGCCTCATCGATTTCCAGCGGGAACGCTTGCTAGCGGCCTGCATCTGACACATTGCGACCTGCCTTCTGCGACGATAGGTTGTCGGTTCATCGTGAAGGCGGTCATCCCACAATGCGTTAGCTAGATTCGGGTCTCCCTTTAAAACCTCTGTGCCTCATCGGCCGTTAGTCCTTCGAGATATCTTCAGCCTTTTAATCCGACTTCTAGCACTCCATCTATAAAATTAATAGTTAATGTTACACATTACACATTTATAATTTACTAGCGACTCGCCCCGGCTTCGCACGGGTGCATTGCTGATGTATCATACATATAAACCTTCCTCTTGAATCACTCTATCTATTAAACAAACCGCAT
Organism: Nycteola revayana; assembly: GCA_947037095.2. Taxonomy (NCBI): domain Eukaryota; kingdom Metazoa; phylum Arthropoda; class Insecta; order Lepidoptera; family Nolidae; genus Nycteola; species Nycteola revayana. The sequence goes on along the minus strand of OX344858.2, from coordinate 16,953,324 downwards.
TAAAATCTGTTGAGTAGTTTTAAAGATCTAAGCATACATAGGAACGGACAGACAGCGGCAAGCGACTTTGTTTTATACTATGTAGTGAGTATTTTCACCTTATAATACATATTTTCACATTATATATGTTGATAGCCACGAGGCTTTTTTTAACTTCACCGGAATCATGCATGGTGAAGTAGCAAACATATTCGTTCATTACATACAACCCTTCGAAGGAATCTCTACTTGAAGTAAGATTCGAACCCATTATTTACCAATTCTCAGTACCCACTGGCTAGTCGTATTGTATACTGTCCGAGCTACTGTTATTATGTGAAACTTAGACACATGTGACAACGGCCAAGTTAAGGGGGAGTTTCAAAGTAGCCCGGCCGTAGGTCCGTTGTCTACAAGATTATGACGCGCGGCTAAAACTTGTCCTTAAGGCTTTTGTACTAAGTTGTGGTCATTTTGGTATACAACGAAGATTCCTGCAAGATGTATGGAGTTCGACTTGATAGTTGTTTGTTTGTATGGAAATTGTATTATTTGTTTATAGAACATGATAGACATTCGAAGAATTAGTATTTATGATACATACTTACATACATACATTTACGCCTCTTTTCCATAGGGGTAGGAACAAACCACTTGGGCCGGATTGCTTATGCGTACCCGGCCCCCGCCAATGACGGATCGAAGGAGTGTCCGGGGGGTTTTAGTGGTGTAGGGTCCTCTCCTCGTGGTATGAGTTTAGCATACCACGCTATGGAGAGGGCAAGTGCCACATATCCCACCGCCATCGCGCGAATACGGTGCAGCGGCGTCGGTGGGAATGCGAAAATGCATTTTCCCTCGGACAACAAAAAACAAAAAAAAAAAGGCCACCTGCTACAATCTTGATATACCATTTTCGTCTCTTCTACATCTATTTTATCTTGTCTTTATGATATAAGAACATATTATGGTTTATAATTATATATATATGGTGTATAATTTATTAATTGAAGTATGCTGAATGCTAGTATAGGGTTATTGGACTGGAGAAAAAAATTAGTACTTATAGTTGGAAAGTAATAATTTACTTCAATGTTAATATGTAATCATCATATTATGGCCGTCATAATTATGATCTTTAAATGATGTAATGACTGACTCTACATAAGGCGCGAGTGATTCTGCGCTGTGCGTGTGCACTGACTCCTTCACGCGCTGCCCCCGCTGTCTGCATGTGATACACGTCCGAGGACCCCAAATTGGGCAAGCTACGCGCACGGCAAATTTCGGGTCAGTCTAAAAGTCCGAAAGTGTCTCATGCTCTTACTAATAACATATTAATGAGGCTCCTTGCCTTTTTTTCTAGTGAAGTAGCAAAAGCCACTTCATTCATCCACCTGGAAAGAAAAGTCGAGGTGCACAATCAGATTCAGCAACAACAGCTTTACGAGTCCACTACTGAACATGGGAACATGGTCCGTCTCTTATGAGACCTTGACCAATGTTGTTGAAGAATATTGCCTCTTACAATAGATATGCTATAATATGGGGTGGTCTACCTACTCTAAGCCGGAAACTACACGGAAAACAATGTGGCAACTTATAAAATAAAATGTAATAAGATGTAAAATACCTTACAATTACCGTACCTACTTATTTATTTACATTCTCAACTCGAAAAAAAATGTGATGCATTTTAACCCTTTTCCACGTCCAATTGAATGTAAAATGTTCGCGACGTGACTTTTTACTATTGAGGGACTATTAAGTACCCCTGTTAAGAGGACACGGTTCAGTTTACATCTGACACAAGAAAAAGTAAATGATAGGTGGTACAAATTAGGACCGGTGTTAGGGTGAATGTATTTAAACGTTTCGTTGAGTCTAATTCATTATGTAATGGAATAGTATAATGTTTTAAGAACAATACATTATATTGTTATTATTATTAGGTTCATAAGTGTTAATACTGATTTAAGTAGGTATGTACATGCACTATAAAAGTACAAGTGGATTGATTGGTCAGACATAAATTATTTATTCCTTAATTCTTGTGATTATGGTATGTACACTCTGTAAATACACTGTGTATTTTTAATAGTTGCAAATACTCGATCAATCAATGTGTATATTTTTCCCCCTTCGTAAAACCTAGATTATCTTGTAATGCATGGCATTTCACCATGAACATATATATAAATATTTTTGTCTCCTTGAGGACTACTTATGTTGTAAATAATCATTTGTCTGTGTCGAATTGTTACGTTTCGATAATAATAGGCATCAGTGACAATTTGTCCTGCTAATTATTAGCAAAAATCACGGTGTGCCTACCTATAAAGTAGCAAAATTACTGTTGTATGTTTCACATATAACTTTTAAATATTTTAATTTCTCTCTACTCTCTTTCAATGCTATAACAGAATCATGTACAAGCGGGTCTCTTGTAACAAACGCCTGTTTAATGGTGAGAGCAACTTTGCGCTTTTAAAGTTTGCTATATATTTTATCATCATCATCATCATCAGCCTGTTGTAGTCCACTGCTGAACATAGGCCTCACCCATCGATTTTCAGTGGGAACGATCGCTAGCGGCCTGCATCTACCGACTCCCTGTGTGACCTTTATGAGGTCGTCGGTCCATCGTGCAGGCGGTCGTCCTACGCTGCGCTTGCCAGTTCGTGGTCTCCACTCGAGAACCTTTTTGCTGCATCGGCCGTCAGTTCTCCGAGCCATGTGTCCTGCCCATTGCCACTTCAGCTTGCTAATCCGTTGAGCCATGTCAGTGACCTTCGTTCTCCTGCGGATCTTTTCATTTCTGATTCGATCACGCAGGGAAACGCCGAGCATAGCTTTTTCCATAGCTCGCTGAGCGACTTTGAGCTTTCTTATGAGGCACACAGTAAGAGACCACGTCTCAGATCCATATGTCATCACTGGTAACACACATTGATTGAAGATGTTAAATGTTTTAACTATTAAATATTTAAATTTTTGCTATAACTAGACCAAATGATACATAAATAGCATAATTATCCCTTTTAATACTACTAAAGAATCATGCACAAGCATGCTTGTTTGTCAGAGCAACATTGCGCTCTCATAAGTTTGCTATCATCACAATATCTGCTAACAAACTGTTGCCCGCATCAAAATTTCGATTTCTCCTTACAAATTTGCCATTTTCATCCTGTTAGAAGTGGAAATGGTAAATAAACGTTTCTTATCGGATGTCTACATCTTATAAAAAATATACACAAGTTTCAGATCTCTACGATCAGCGGTTTCAGCAGTTTGTTGATCCATCAGTCAGTAATTCAAGATAAAACATTTTATTGATATAGATATTATTGTAAAAGTTAACAGTAACATAAGTTAACCAACCAGTTGTAATAATTGTCTTATTAAAGAGGTAAATTGGGCCGTAGAATAGGCATTGACACTGCTCAGAGCTCTGGTACAATTAGATGACTCCAGTAAAAAATGACACACGTATCTGAATGTATTAATTTATTTAATTACCGTAAACTCAACCAAACTCAGTAAATTTGTATATACTTAGATATTATATTATCTTAATAAAAAGTCACAACAAAAAAAAGTCACATAGCATTTTATTAACAATATAATGTTTACGTATTCCAATTTGGACCATTTACGGGGGTTCATTTTACGATCAGTATAACAGCCGATATATTGAGACTAGGGTTTGAGCCCTTAGTACTCACGCCCTGTCGAATCACTGCTGCTTTGATGGATTTTTATAGACTTTTTACGAGAAAGGTGGCTTGTTGTTAAGCTGACAGTTTTGTTGTAAATCAGCTATAAATATATTGTGGAGAAAAAATAAACATTGTTGCATTAAAGGTAATGTTCCTATTAAGAAATGAAGTTGCTTTGAACTTAATAGTACTTAATTTAATATGTTTGAATGCAATAACTACGGATTAAACATGAATTTGGTAAGTATCTATAGCTTAAAAAAATGAAGTTCTCATAGATTCTCTTTGATTATGACGGCCATGGGTGGGTATTTAAAATTTTGATAAGTTAATTTTCATAAATTGTAATTAAATTATAAATTTTAATTAATGTTTTTATTTGACCAGCGTACTGTATGACTATAATTTTGACTTTAAATTAACTTTTCTATACCGCGAATAAAATAATAATCTGAAAAACTTTTAATACCATCTGGTAGCTCTTATATTTATTATTTTTCCACAATAATAAGGAATATATAAACCCGACGTAGTCAGCTGTTATAATAATTCAATTAATAGTACCTAAAAATATTATATTGATCGATATCGATTTCATACGTAATCACCAACTTCTGCGCTGGTAACTCAGGGATTACGGCAGTGCTTCTGAGACCTGGTATTCTGGGTTCGATTTCCAGCCGGTACTATTTGTGTGAACCACACATATTCGGAGTCTGGGTGTACTTAGTGTCCGTGAATTAAATGTTTGTTAAGGGATAAAGGGAGTAGTTTTTTTTAATAGGTAGAAGTAAAAACCTTCGAATGTACTTAAAAGGAATGTCCGTTAAATTTACTTAAAAGGTAAGCGGTAGCAATTTCGTGTCAAACATGAAACTTTTCAAGACTTTACCATCTCACAACAAAACATATTTCTCTATACAAATCATACAATGTATCTCCATATATTAAATTCGTTTGTTCTGCAACAAATAAAAGCTGCCACGTATCCTACGTAATGCACGCTACTACATTACGCCATCCGCCATTTTATGTGGCTGTCAATCCGCCATTACGTGGCGGTTTTATCGTCCACACCTCTCGGTTATGCTCCGATGCACTACCCTCAATTATATCATTGTTTATACAAATATATCACGACTGTCACCTGAGCAGGTAGAGTATATAAATTTTGATATGCAAAATAATAGGTATTCTGCATACAAAAATGTACGAACTACTATTTATAAATTTCGTTGGTTGCATGTCCAACGAGGAAAAAAGACAGGGTTTTTTTCTATTAACAATTGCACAAAACTCTCCTATAAATATAAAAGTCACAATATCTCAATCTTCCCCTCAAGTGACCGTTCTGAACCGAGGTCCAAGTCCCATAGGGGGCACCCTCTTGCGCAGGCTGCTTAGTTTGTAGTTTATTAATGATTTAATAAGCCTGGAAAACTGATCACCTTTATGGCCGGTAAAGTAACAATAGCCTCGTGGCAAATTACATAATCTATACTAATATTATAAAGCTGCAGAGTTTGTTTGTTTGAACGCGCTAATCTCAGGAACTCATGGTCCGATTTCAAAAAATCTTTCAGTGTTGTAAATTACAAAGTTCCCACGGGCACGGGAGCTACGCGGGTGAAACCGCGCGCGGAAAGCTATTACCTAATAAGTCCGTACAAAAAAAAATCTAAAGTTAAGCCTGAAGTGAGTTACGATTTAAAAAATTCCAACTTAAGCAACTTGCGCGAAAGGGCGTCTCCTGTAGGTTTTGCGGTCTACAGTTTAGGGTGGTCGCTGTTGGGAAGGATGATGACTTGTAAAAGAGTTGTCTGCCCGGTTAAACCTTCTGTTTGAAGAAACCTATATCACATAAGGTAGGCACTTATATTGCAGTCACCGTGACTTATAGCAAACCTTCGCTAGTGAGCTTTGATTTTTTATTTAAATAAAGTTATCCAATATAGTTTGTTGATTACAATATCTGTACTAAATCGTTCATTTTCGTTTCTACACATATACGAAACAAATAATAATTTCACCAATCATTTAACTCTAACAAATTCATCGTAAGTAAAGTACGAGATAAAAATTTTACTATGCCTCTTTTCCGGCAGTAAAATGTGGTCAATCTAGTCAACGCATAGGGGGACAGTCCTTTTAGTGGGTCATAACTTGGCCACCCCACTTCCGTAAAGGTAGGGTGGTCAAATATTGCTCACAAATTGTCCATCTTCCTTTTATTACGTATTCTACCGATGAATGAAGAAATTAGGAGGCAGGATGATTTTTGTGGACAGGTGTAAAAGGGGATGAGTGATGTTTTATTTGTGAATAAATAGATTGTTTGTGAAGTTTATAGCTTTTAGGTATTCATGATCCTAATATTAGTAGATACCTAGATAAAAACTAAGATTTAGGTTTTAGTTTTGGTATTAACTGTACAATCTGGATGGACAATCAGTTAGAAAACAAGCCATGAGGATCATTCTTACAGATTCTGTTTAGTTCTTTGGTCATGGACTGAACATTAGCTTACCTTGATGGAACTTTTACCCAAATTTACCACACTTGGTAGTTAGTTTGGTACTAACAAGAATGTACCTACTACAGTCACCAAACTACCTACCAAGTGTGGTAAATGTGGCTAAAAGCTCCATCAAGGTAAGCCAATGTTCAGTCCATGACCAAATAACTAAACAGTATATTATTATTCTATTCATATAGTAGGTATATGTTTATACATATGCAAAACGCTACTGCCCGTTATCTACAATTTGAGTATCGTAGATGATATTTTTACAATCTGGACGAACGGTGTAATGTGCATTCGAAGGCAGGAAGGAAATCCGCTTAACAAATTATCAGGAAAACATTTTGTTTAGGTGCGGGAACCAGGCAATACCTAAACCGATAGGCTAAGGAATTAAATTATTAAATTATAGATAAAAAATAAAATTCTATTTTCATACCTGACAGCTTTTACGCTAAAGCTATAAAAAAATGTAATACAAACTATTTATTATTATTATAACTATAATAACTAAACCAAATTAATAAATGAAATATATTATATTAATGAGCCAAATATGTTTTGACTATTTGCAAATGCCTGTAATAGGTTTACGTAAATAAACTTTTTTTTATTATTATTTTACTTATTATAGTTATTTTACTAAAAAATTATATTTTTAATTAAACTTAAATGAAAAATTTAAATGAAAATTAATTATTACACAATCCTAATTAGTTTACCAGGCTAACCAGAATACCGGATATTACCATTTAGGTGTACATAACATTGACTATAAACTAACATGGTTAAGTAAAACTTTATATTATCTAAAATGTTACTTATACTAATATTATATAAACTAAAATTTTTTTTTGTTTACTTGACCACGCTAAACGCAAGAACTACTGGTCCGATCTGAATTATTCTTACACCGTTAGAAATCTACATTATCCAGGAATAATAAAGGCTTTTCTTATGGGGATAAAAGTTAGTTATTTAGTGATTTATTTATTGATAATATTAATTACAGATCAGTTGTATACATAATACTATCATAGAAAATTTTGTAAGTTAATACACGTATAATACAATCAATATTTAACATATTGTGATATTATCGATAATTCATAAATTCGTAATAACTATATAGGGTAACTGGTAATTAGTGACCGATACCTAAACACATGATTGTGCTCATGATAACAAACAACTTTTACTATGGCACCAAACCTGAAATCGCGAAAATAAAATCAGCTGTTCCATACATTCATGTCCACATAACTCGTCAACATGGTAGGGAGCAGCTGATTTTTTTTCGCGATTTCAGGTTTGATGCCATAGTAAAAGTTGTTTGTTATCATGAGCACAATCATGTGTTTAGGTATCGGTCACTAATTACCAGTCACCCTATAGAGTGCTTGTTCGACTAACCAGCGTCTGAAGCGAGCCTGAAAACTTAGTATGGTTGATGTTGTTATTATTTTGTCTGGCAGTTTATTATAAACTGCTTGCCCCATAACATAACATTCCTCGTAACGCACCTTCATTTCGAAACCGTTACTAAACAAAAATAAATAATTTTACAGGAGAGCCAATTTACGATTATTGCATTACTATTTACCTCTTAATAAAAAAAAATAAGTAATGAACACACATATGAGATATTTATAGCATTAGGTATTTGTTAAATTTGGTTTCTTTTTAAGGTGTGTTGTCATAATATAATTTAATATTTTCTACCTATAATTATTTTTTACAATCATTTTAATTTTTATAGTTACACTTGTGCATTAATTATTTTTTGGAACTTAATAGACCTGTAAAATCCATTCCGTAGATTTTGCCGATCTACGTAAGATGGCATTATTATCTCAATTTCGTGAAAATTTCGTTTAGTAACGGTTTCGAAATGAAGGTGCGGTATGATAACTTAACAATGTTTCAAAAGTGAAATTTATGAAATTATAAACTATAAGTGACTAACTTTACAGCTCGAAATTCAGACAGATTCCGAACTGTAATCTAATAAAACATTTATTCAGGAAAGAAATGTAAAACACTCGTATAATACTTAAGGCACTGTACTTAGTCAAAATAGGCTTCACAAAACAGATTTTTAGCCAAATGTTTACATTTTAGAGCAGCTAAAAAAATATATGTTAATCTTAATCATATTTATGGGGGGACCATTGTGTTCAAAACACGTTTTCGGTAAATTTTCTTGATTAAAAAAAAAACATAAAATAACCATTTAAATTGAAATTGTAGCAATTGTAACTGTATTATTTATAAACAAATCTTGATAATATTAATAACAGTGATGTAATATATAATAATAAAGGGAACTGTTGTTTTTATTTATCGATTGGAATAAGATATTTGCAAGGATTAATGTATTAAATAACTCGAACGAGTCGAACGGAACGTTGCGCCATCGCGGCGTCTCTTCGCTTCTCTTTCATTTCTACGCGGAGCAACAGTGACAAAACTAATACGTAAAAGTCGTCTATTCACCGCGCCTTAAATAAATCTAAATTATTCAAAGGATTTAATGTAATCCCTGGCTACACTTGTGAAAATGTGTTAAATTAATATTACAAATTTCAGTCGATTCATAACTTGTGGAGTCTGAATTTCATCAGTTGTCCATCAGTTTAAGGTTGGAGCTCTGCTCGCTTTAATGTCCGGTGAAGTGATAAAAGCTTGGTAGCTTTTGTCACTTCACCACTTTGGCCACGAGGCCAACTACATAAATGTATGTACAAAAGAAAAAATATTTTTACTTGATAAGTTTTTCAATTTTATTTGATAAGATTAATGAATACACATAGGCACATTAGATCTAAAAAATTATCTGTTATCATTTATTTTTTATCAAAGCAACGCCAAATAATCCAAACATCAGTCAAACATTCCCCACAATACCCCTGTACAGGGAACTCGTAAAAAATCTTTCATTAAAGCACATTGACCACAAGCTGGGTGGCTTCTGTCGTAAAAATCCGTCACGATTGTCACAATAACGCATACATCCCGCGCCCTTACCGCGAATGTCTTATACGTGAGACGTACTATGTTATTGCCTATAGACCTTCAACATATAGACAGGACAACCTCCGTAGCGTAGCGGTATTTGGCTCGCTTTAAATCTTGGAGGTCGTGGGTTCGATCCCCACACCGAACAGGAAATCTTTGGGTAAATTCTAAGATTTCTTTCCGGGTCTAGTCTGGTTGAGGGACTACCCTCCGTGCCTCGGAAAGCCGTTGGTCCCAATTGTTATAACATCATCTATAATAATCGTATATCAAGGAACGGGCAGCAGCGTTTCCTTGTGTGGTACAACATACTGCGGTCACCAACCCGCCTGCCTAGCGTGATGACTATGGCAAATACCTTCCCTCGGGAGGAGGCCCCTGTTCAGCAGTGGACGTTATACGGGCTGATGATGATGATGATGATATAGACAGGACGTAACAATGGTTTCTAGCGGTCGCCCGGTGGTCGAAATTCAACCATGATAAAAAAATAACATTCTGCCCTTCCATATATCTATACTTTTATACTTAGTAATATAAAAAGTTGAAGAGTTTGTTTGCTTGAACTTGAAGCTGAGAAAATAATGTTCCGATATCAAAAAATCTTTCAGTGTTAGATAGGCCATTTATCGTGGAAGACTATATTTTATTGTAAAGTTTCTGCGGGAACGAGAGTTAAGCAGGTGAAACCGCGTGCGGGAAGGTAGTAAACTATAAGTGTGCGAAATTTCATACCCTACGGTCCACGCAAAATAATGACTTCAGTTTCATAAGTTTAAGTGAATATACATTTCGGAGAGTGTGCTGAGGAACTGCACAACTTAGTTCTGCCTTCCCCTTTCTTCTACCGGACAACAAGACACTCGGAGAGGCGCCATCAGTACATGGTCGATATTCCCAAAATACGTACGAAGCGCTTCGAGTCCACGTTTTTTGTACGTACTGCGAAGATGTGGAACTCCTTGCCGGGGTCTATATTCCCGATAAGTACGATATGGGTCTCTTCAAATCAAGAGTAAACCGGTTCCTTCTAGGTAAACGTGCTCCATCCTAGGCTATTCCGATGCTTAACATCAGGCAGGGTGTAGTCAAACCCCGCCGCCTACCGCCCTAGGCTCGGCCTTGGGGAGTGGGGAACATGGGCCCCGCTCCCTTCGAGGCTGACCCATGAGGAGTAGGGACGCCTCTACACTCCGGGCGTCCCTATAATTGGGCAAATGGGCCACTGCAAGTGTGGCCCTGGAGATCCTGCGGTACCATATTGGCCGCGGGTGCCGTCGGGGGGCCGGATTGCTCATGCGTACCCGGCCCCCGCCAACGGCGGATCGAAGGAGTGTCCGGGAGGTTTTAGTGGCGTAGGGTCCTCTCCTCGTGGTATGTGTTAAGCATACCACGCTATGGAGAGGGCGAGTCCCACATATCCCGCCGCCAGCGCGCGAATACGCTGCAGAGGCGGTGGGAATGCGTCAATGCATTTCCCCCCGGACAACAAAAAAAAAAAAAAAAAAAAAAAAGTGTGTAGTCAAACGCTAACCTATTTCTAATAATAAAAAAAAAAATATGAGTTCAATCCTAGTACCTACTAGGAAAACAATTTTTGGTGAAGGAAAAACCGAAACGTATTCAAATAAAAATAAAAAAGATAATTGTGTACTATAGAAAAAAATCTAGAATGCATTGTCGAAGAAAATACAACTTATATATTTGCAATTGGTTGGTTAAAGAATTACACTCCATGTTTCCTACATGGAGTGTCCAAAAAAAAATCTGAGATATTCCCCAATAATTAAAAAAAAAAAAAAAATTGTCAGTGAAGAAAATAATTATTGAAACATTATTGCGATGCCAATGTGATTTTATGAATTCGTGTCTTGCCTGGTCTGTTTGTCTAATATATTCTACTTTTTGTAAAATTAGGTAAAGTATTTTTGCGTAAGCGTCACTTCTATATATCCTCCGCTCTGTGTATCGGCTTTTACGCGTGCCTAGGTAAATATAAAGGTATAAAAGTGACGAATACGAGGTAGAGTTTGAAGGATAGAGACATCCGTATTATAGAGCATGACGAATCTGTGTTGTACGTGAGAGAAATGTAGAGAAAATTACCAAGAGTTATTTTCTTATGGAGATAGTAAATGTAGAGTATTGTAGTCTCTACCATAGAGATTTTGCGTTAGGTATGTTATGGAAGAAGAAAAACGATTTTTTTATTTCATACAAAAAAAAATCCCTATGTATTAAACTGTATTATTAATAACTCCGACAACCTCCAAATACTCTAACGACAACCTCCGTAGCACAGCGGTATTTGGCTCGCTTTAAATCTCGGAGTTCGTCGGTTCGATCCCCACCCCGGACAAGAAATCTTTGTGTAAATTCTAAGATTTTCTTTCCGGGTCTGGTTAGTTGAGGGACTACCCTCCGTGCCTCGGAAAAGACGTTAAGCCGTTGGTCCCGATTGTTATAACATCATCTATAACAAGCGTATACCAGGGAACGGGCAGCAGCGTTTCCCTGTGTATTACAACAGAATACTGCGCTCACCAATCCGCCTGCCAAGCGTGGTGACTATGGCAAAACCCTCCCTAGGGAGGAGGCCCATGTTCAGCAGTGGACGTTGTACGGGCTCATGATGATGATGATGTTATGGAAGAAACAAAAAGAATTTTTATTGCAGAACAAAAAAAAACCTTTGTGTACTTAATTAGTATTATTAATAACTAGCTTCCCGCTCGTGGTTTTACCCGCGCAACTCCTGTCCTATATCGTAGGAACTTCATAATTAAATATAACCTAGCCCTCCTCGATAAATGGGCTATCTAACACTAAGATTTCACAATCAAATCGGAACAATAGTTTCTGAGATTAGCACGTTCAAGCAAACAAACAAACTCATCTACTTTTTATATTAGGTATATAACTTAACTAAGCCGTGTTGTTTCCGGCTAAAAATAGGCCACCCCATGACTTTCCATGGGTGTTGTAAGAGGCGACTTAGGGATATATAGCTGACAGCTTAGCAGCCCAGCAGTCAATGTTATGTCCGGTATGTCCAGCAGTAAGTCCAGCAGTGGACATAAACGGGCTGACGAAGAAACATAACTTAACAATACAGATCTCGCCGTAAAAAGACAGTGAGAAGAGTTTACCGATCAATCCTTCGTATTCTCTTTAAAGTAAAACCATTGTTGGGGATTACCCCTAGAAGGGCTATAGTTAGCTAGAAGGGTATAGACGGTCACCGTAGCCTAGTTGGTAGTGCTCCTGCCTACGAAGCTGGTGGTCCTGGGTTCGAATCCCGGTGAGTGCAAATATTTGTGTGATGAGCACGAATATTTGTTTCTGAGTCATGGTTGTTTTCTATGTATTTAAGTATTTATCTATCTATATAAGTATGTATATCGTCGCCTGGTACCCATAGTACAAGCTTTGCTTAGTTTGGGGCTAGGATGATCTGTGTGACATTGTCCCTAGATATTATATTATATTATATATAGTTGGACTTGGAATTATCCAAGTCCAACCATAGATGTTTCCGTGTGGTTGTGCCGTGTGGTTTCCGGATTAGAATAGATCACCCCATGTCCTCCCATGGGTGTCGTAAAAGGCGACTGAGGGACACATGGCTGATGGATGAGCAGCAGCATCTATTAGCTCAAGGTTTACATCCTACTGCGATCACCAATCCGTTTGCCAAGCGTGGTGATTATGGCAATATCCCTCAACGATCCTGGCTTGCCAAGATATTTTAAGAGGAGGCCCATGTTCAGCAGTGGACATAAACGGGCTGTTGAAGAAGAACAAGAACCATAGATGTTAAAAGTTTTGTTCTTCATCTATGCAGGTCTAGCCATTAATATACCATGTATTATTATTATAAAGGTATCGAAAAAAGGCACACAAAACTCAGATTTTTAAGAATACATCAATTATTCAATTTGGATTCACTCATACATATACATACATTAGATACAGGAACCAATTCCCACATTATTTTGCGTATAAACAAAACAACCAATTCAATTTCACTTAAGGGCAAATAATTCCGTAAAAGAGAACACATTTGTACATACATGTCACATATTGTGTCTACAGAACGCCTGAAGCACACGACACCCGGTTTCAAATTGAGCCCGAATTACTTTTGATTTTATTTTACAATTTCTTTTCGATAGGTTAATCTTAAAAATGGCTTAAGGAACGGCAAAGAAAATTGTGTTCTATGTTTGAAGGGTTAGGTTTATTTTGGAGTGATGGAAGGGGTCCTGATTTTCTTTGCGAGTTGAAAACATAGGGGAGACGGTTTTAGATCTGACAGTCGATGTTTATCGTCGTATTTTATTAAAGCTTCATTTGTGAACCATTACATATAATATGTATAAAAAAACAACTTTAAATATAATACGTATAATTACTGATTTATTATAAGAAATACAGGAGTAATACATGATAATGTGTTACCCCTCTATCGACTATTTTATCGGTAGTGTCGACTCAGCGTTGTGGTAATCTTTTAAAAGTTAATATTATTATGTGGTGGGATCCCATGGCCCTAATAGCCCTAATATTTGTAATCAACTCTTAACCATGTAAGTATAACTTCATCTATTTAAATCAAAGACAGCTAAAACTAATCTAACGCAAATATTCATTCACGACTTTTCTTGTTATATCTCTTTCAATTTTATTACATCGTAGATGAAATAGTACAATATAATATGTGATTTTTAATCTGAATATTTTAAATATTTTCTTTCAATGAAAAATACTTGTCTTCCAAACGACTAAGAGGGATGACAACTTACTTTGGTCCGTCAGTTAGATAACTAATAAATATTTTACACGTATTTTTTGTTTAATGAAATCAATATTTTTTTATAGATACAGAGAAAATATAGAGTAAAAATAGAAAGTTTTAGTTATCATTCCTATCGTATCAAATAATTGGTAATCAGTGGGCCCGTCTCAATTAACTTCCCGTATATTCCACACCAGCTAATGTTCAATACTTGATATACAGAAAATGTGATCTTTTTGCGGCAGGGGAGGATATTGATGTCTTCCTTCAGATAACCACATCTGATCTGTTTGTAATGGCGCTGCTTTAACAACCAGTTAAGATATGTAGAATCGCGGGGGGACTAAGTGATTCACGTCGTTTTTCGTTTGTAGTGATTTCATTTCTTTTTTAAACTCATGTGTTATGTTTTGTATCTTTTTATTTTTTGTTGTTGGTTGGTTGTAGATAGAGAAAGACTCGTGGGAAGCTAGGATAGTGTCCGGTCGTGTTTGCGAGGCGAGGTGAGCCAATCTCATTTATAAGAAGCTCGTAGCGGCCCTCGTTTATGCAGCACGTTTCCCGAGTACTGATAAAAAAGAAACTGTCACACAACGGGGCAATGCTGCCAGCATTCTCGAAATGATTCCAATTGCTTGATTATTTATTTAGTATTATTGATGAGTACAGTTAGTATTCTAATAGTTAGTTTTAGTTTAAGTTGGCTACTTTTAGTTGTATATTTATATCATATTACACACGCTTTTGCAACAATATACTTCATCATAATCATCCACCGCTGAACACGGGCCAGCCCCGAAGAGGTTTATGCCATGATCACGATGCGTGGCAGGCGGGTTAATGACTGCAGTTGATAAGGAAACAAAGGGATAGACAGAGGAATGCTGCTATAATGCTGTTGCTGAAATGATGCTGCTGCCCCTTTCTGAAACACGATTCATATAAATTTTGTTGTTACAATCGAGCACTACCGGCTGAACGTGCTTGGACGACACTGCCACTTTGGACCACAGGGCCCACGATGGTTTAGGGCCCCCTAGTGCCTACTCCAAATAATAACCGATAGCCACTCTATGGACTAATCGTAGATGCTTAGTGTGGATTACGTTATGTTATCTACTCATCAAATCTAATGTCACCATAAAGAAGTTAAAATAAAGCTTAAACTTTTCATATATGCATTCTTTTAAAAAGAATATTCCAATTTACTATGGTCGAAGGGGCCCCATTATCCTAATGTGCCCAGGGCATGTAATAGGTGAAAGACGGCCCTGCTTGATATGATCACAAAAAACTAACAAACCTAAGGTCACGTAACTTTTTCATATACTGTGGTCTAGTGCTCTTTATTGCATACAAGAACAAGTCTTCAATATTTGTGTATTATACTTTATCTTAGCCCTTCTCATAACCTTCGCCGAATATTCTCAATCCCATATATGATTGATAGCTAAATAAAATATACATTTATTCCTACCAAAAAATGTGATATTGTTCTATAGTAAAATAGCATCAATTCCATGTCAACTCCCCTTCAATTTTGACCCTCATTACCTGAAAACAAACGACAAAATAACCCCGTGTGTGCACCAAATCGGTTGGCAAACGCGAAAAAATAAATTCTTCAACATAACAAATTCAATATAAATAGTTTTGTCCCTCCGTGCGCCATCAAAAATCCCTCTTCCACACTACATTTATCTGTATTAGGGTTGTATGTGATATGTGGTAAGTAGCCAAGAAAAATATTTTTAGAAATAATATTAAACATAGGCTAGATTGTACTAAAAGAAGGGTTTTTTTGTATAGATAATAATGGATACTAATAGCTTTACATGACTACTCATCAGCCCGTATAACGTCCACTGCTGAACATGGGCGCCCTCCCAAGAACACGAGTCATCGCGTCATGCTCGCGGGTTGGTGATGCAGTCACAACCCGCGTGCATGAGGCGATGACTTTTATATTGTAACACACAGGTATAAGCTTATGATGGATTGTATGGATGGATTATAACAATTGGGAATCTTAACGTGCTGTTCTAGGCATGGATGGTTGTCCCTCGTCCAAACAGACCGACTATTAAAATTGTACTTGTGCGTTTGTTATAGTTTTGATCAATGTTTTTATATAAAAGCTCCATCACGTTATGTTATTCCACTTAATGTGTTACACTTACGCGTAGATGAAATTGATAATCGGTTCATGGTTTTAAACCTACTGATAACTATGGTAATTATAATAAATACTATGTATAAACTAACTACCACCTAAGATAATAGTAGTAGATTATTAGATTAGATTTGGTTATAGCACTATGTCATGTATAAAAATTTCTGGCCGCAAAGCGTGGTATTCCGTCTATTCGGCGCTATGCAAACAAAGCATACTTTTATTAACATAGTTTTATGTATTTATCACTTACAAAACTTAAGGAACTTGCGTGAAATTAATGCTAAAAAAACACTACCACTTCTTGCCTCACTGGCGCATGAACCGTCCATATTTTAAAAGAAGCAAATCAATGTCACATCCGACAGTCGTAGATCCTCGCGTCATATTATTCTGAATATATATCAAATGTTATATCAGTATGCTGAACGCGACGGTACTTAGTTTGATGTAAAGGCATCGAAGGAGCTTCGAGGGGGGAGGGATTACGTTTTTTGGCTTTCTACTCAATTTAGTACTGTACTGTGTTTTGTGTGCGTTTGTGGAGGACATATTAGTATATAATGTTATGGTAATTTATATTATTATTATGTATGTACCTTTTAAGACCCTCCAAGGCGGAGCGGTAGAAGTCTCGCTTTGAGTCCCGGAAGTCGTGGGTTCGATCTCCACACCGGACAAAAAATCTTTGAGTAAATTCTAACATTTCTTTCCGGATCTGGTTGGTTTAGGGGCTACCCTCCGTGCCTCGGAAATCACGTTAAGCCGTTGGTCCCTATTGTTATAACATCATTTATAACAAGCGAATACCAGAGAACGGGCAGCAGCGTGTCTCTGTTTATTATAACATAATACTCGGGTCACCAATCCACCTTACAAGCGTGGTGACTACGACAAAACCCTCCCTCGGGAGGAAGCCCATGTTCAGCAATGTATAATAATCATGATAATGATGTACAAAGTAGACAACTTGAGTAAAGTCTCGTCATTGGAAGTCTTAGATTCGATTGCTATGAAACTAAAGGTTTACTTCTGGGCCTTTTTAAAGACAACTCTCGTACTACGAAAATTTATCACTGCGTCGTAGGCATACACATTTTTCATCATACCTTAACCCTTTTCTCAGAAACAGACTAGCAGTTTAAATCATTTCGAAAATTTAAAAAAAATATAACCACTTATGCAATGCAAAATCTTACGATGCTCATTTATAAATAAAAACATTTTTTTTATTTTTTTTATGAAATGTAGGCTTACGTTTGACCATAATCTCGCTTGATGGGAGGCGAAGATAAGGCCTAATATAATACACGCTTGCCTAGAAAGTGTCTGTTTTCTTAGCCGTCCACATTATGAAAGAAGAAGCAAATCGCTTCGTGCGTATTGAAGGAATGACAACAACAAAAGGGTGAAACCGCTCGCCGCGCCTAGTCTTCCGGTGATGGCCATACATACATACATACATAAGCTCACGCCTGTTTCCCAGCGGGGTGACAGAGACAATGGAACTCCACTTGCTAAGATCGTACACACATCTTTCGCTTCATTCACTCTCATAACATTCTTCATACAGGCACGTCGGTTTAGGGTGGATCTTATTGGACCTTTTGCGAGGATGTCTCCGATTTGGTCAGAGAACGTTCGTCGAGGTCTTCCCCTTCCGACTTTTCCACGTGCAATTCTTTCCACGTGACCAAACCATTATATAAATATCAACCAACAATTTTATTAATATTCATCATAAAATTGTAACAAAACACACTTTTATAAACTTCCATGTCGTAAAATCTTCAAGTTTCCGCATCGGAAGTAGTCGGAGTTCGGAATTCAAATTCGAAAAATACGCTCCTTTCCGCTTCCGGCGTTTGATTCCTTCAGTGATACGATGTTGCCTCTGCGCTTTGGTGCGACCCACTCGCGTTGATGTCACTGCATTCAATACTGTAATTAATAAAAATGTAGCTAATACATGAAAAGGTATTAAAGGGTAAATGTAGTTAATACATAAAAGTAGGTAATCTAATTTAGTTTTTTATTTATTTATTTATATAAAGATACAAAAAAAAATTGATACTATATGATGCCACATAAACTTATTCATAACATAGGTACACATTGATAACTTATAGGAACAAAAAATATAAAAAGCTATAACTTAAACGCACAAAACAAAAAAACACAAATAAATAATACATGACTACTAACGAACTAATACAACATTGAGATAAGTAATAGCTCAGCTTTGTGTTTAGTGAGCGGGATGGCGGCGCAAAAGACGTTTAGACACATTTTAATGTTATTCATCAACCCGTCTACATCGACAGAATATGGACCTACTCTTTCCAAACTTTGGAAAACCAAGGTCGTCGAAAGACATTGCCATAATCACCACGTTAAGCAGACGGATTTGCGATCGCAGTAAAATGGTACGTAACCTCGAGCTGATAGACGCTGCTGCCAGCTGTACAGTTCACGTCCTCTAGACCCCTCTTACAACACCCATGAGGATGCATAGGGTGGTCTATAATTCTAACACTAGATATTTTCAAAAGTATCGAATTCATTAACAGCAATAAGAAACACACAGTGCAAACTGTTTGCATACGCCTTTTCCTACGAGACATTGCTTGAGAAAATTGGAAAATTATATCACATGTCGGAAACAATATGTAGATATGTTAACACTATTGATATAACTGTAGTTAGATATATTATGTTATTTATTTACTTGGGACAACAAACAGTTACATATTTATTCTTAAATCTAGTTAAACAGATATAGTAATCATCATCAACATCAACAGCCCGTTTACGTCCACTGCTGAACATGGGCCTCCTCTTAACAGACCTTGGCAAGCCAGGATCGTAGAGGGATATTGCCATAATCACCACGCTTGGCAAACGGATTGGTGATCGCAGTAAGATGTAAACCTTGAGCTAATAGATGCTGCTGCCCATCCATCAGCCATATGTCCCTTAGTCGCCTTTTACGACACCCATGGTAAGACGTGGGGTGGTCTATTCTAAGCCGGAGACCACACGGATGTAGTAATATAAATATGCAACTCACAACATTGTCCACAGCATACAAAAGTGGTAGAAAAAAAATCATTATAGTCTAGTTAGTGCACTTATGTTCTTATTTAACTCAAAATTATCTAAATTGTTAATAATTTGTAATATTTTTTTACGAAATGTATAATTATGGCATAGCAATTATAACTCCATCATCTCCTGACAACATCCGAAGCGTAGCGTTATATGGCTCGCTTTAAATCTTGGAGGTCGTGGGTTCGATCCCCACGCCGGACCAGGCGCCGGATCCCCGTACAACATCCACTGCTGAGCATGGGCCTCCTCCCGAGAGAGGGTATTTACCATAGTCACCACGCTTGGTAGGCGGGTTGGTGACCGCAGTATTATGTTGTACCACACAATGAAACGCTGCTGCCCGTTCCTTGATATACGATTATTATACAGATGATGTTATAACAATCGGGACCAACGGCTTAAGGTGCTTTCCGAGGCACGGAGGGCAGTCCCTCAACCAACCAGACCCGGAGAGAAATCTTAGAATGTTGTGTGTACGTAGTTGGTGCCTTATCTGTTGTAAATGTGCCCCCACAAAAAAATGTTTGCGTTTGAAAAAAAATCGGAAAAACGATTCTTGCTGGGGTAACGTTCTAAACTGGGGTAAAATTCTAAACGAATGAGCATGGCGACAGAGAGAGAGAACAAAGTGCATGGCGAGAGAGCTTATATGTGTGCCAAAATGTGCCCCCAACAATAAAATCTGTGCCTCTTCGGATTTTCGAGCATTTCCTGCTGGAGTAACGTTTTGATGAATCGTATATCTCTAAAACCATTGCATGTGCCCCTGTAGAATAAACATACACGAGTAGCTCTTAATGTGTGCCCCTTAGTGCCCCAATTAGATTTAAGAAAATATTTATAGTTTTCAAGTTATCGCGGTTTTATGAAAACCCGAAAAAACATCGCAGCGCCTATATGAGACAAGGCATAAGTTCGCTGAAAACTGTATTCGGTCCTTCTTGACGCTAATAATAACCATACAAAGTATTACAAAGTTTCAAAACTGTTCATGCATACGTTTTTGAATAATCTTGCTAAATGTCACAACGATGGTGTCATAACTTTGACGGCAAAATACAAGGAACTGGCTCAATCCCAGATGTGTAGGTGTAAACCAAAATCTTGTGCCTTTAGTCAAAAATATATGGTGAAAATATTGAGCTTGGAATGTTTCGCATTAAGTAAATATAAACAAAAAACCTAAATATGTAAACAACGGCTGGTTACAAAGATTTCTTGTCAACCCACGACCTCCGAGATTTAAAGCGAGCCTAATACCGCTACGCTACGGAGGTTGTCCGTGGTTTATATACTCACTCACGTTTGTACATACTCACATGTAATTATATTAAGTAGTAATTTTCAGAACAAATCAATTGGAATTAATGCATTATACATTACCCGCATAAAGTAACGTTAAACATGGCTCACATTTAAAAAAATATACCATACCTACTTACTACTACACCTATTTCCTTATAATATCGCTCGTAAATTTCCTTATAGCACTCAAAAATATCAATTCCCGATACAAAACCCCAACATAACGCTCGACAAGTTATTTTTAAATGTTGCATATTAAAATTTATATCGAAAACCACCCTAAAATTATTGATATCGCCTGTTTAGGGTTGCCGTAAGCTCATGGATGGTAAATTTTTATGTTTTACTGATCTGTTTCTTAGAAAAATATTGTTGTTTTTTTATTATTATTTTGTAATATGAGAAGGGAAGCTGTTATTTTAAACTGATATCATTTTTGTTAGAGATCGCACAAACGAATTCGATCTCGACATTGTTGATAATTAATCTCTGAGCTGTCTAAGTTAGTAAGTATGGATATATTTTTTGTTGGGTTTTAAAAGACAAATCCTCAACTAGGAAAATTAATCCATAATAATATTATTATGTTGCGAGGGACTTGACATACACATAATTCATGTACACATAGCACACCCACACCTAGAAATACTATCTCTACCCAAATTTGTTCTCGAAATCGTTGATAATGAATTTTTGGGACGTATAAGTACATATATTTTTTGTTAGGTTTTAAAAGACAATTCTCGAACTAGGAAAATTAATCCAGGGGGAAATTAAACCATTATGTCACGGGGGACTTAACACAGATATAATTCACGTACACACATCCAGACTCGTAACAACTAATCTGTGGTTCACAAAAATAATTGTTCTGGGTGGGATTTGAACCAAGAATATATCGATCGAATCGAAAGAAGCTCACTAAACTTTTTCAATGCTCTGCCCTCCTGCAGTAAAAAGTCCAATGTTGATCATGGTAAGAAAGGAGTTTGGCTGGCGAGTTGGTGACCGCTTTATGCATAACACATAGATAAACGCTGATGCCTGTTCCCTGGTAAACAACAGTTAAAGATGATGTTATAACAATCGAGACCAATGGAGTAACATGTTCGAGGAACTAAGGGTATTCGAGGGACTAGACCACCACACCTGGCAAGAAATTTAAGATTATACACCAAAAAAAATTAAGCGGCGTGGGGATCAAACCCACAACCTCCGAGACTGAAAGCGAGACCGGTACCCCAAGGAAGCTGTCTTTTTTTTGTAACGACATGACGTAGCAATCAGCAATATTTCAATGTGATATCTAAGATCAAAAGTAATCCATACTCAATTTGGCAAAGTAAAGACATTTAACACGCTTTTTATATTCCTTATCTAAGAAAATGTTTGTCGTAGAATTGAGCCAATTTCGCAAATACGATATACGGCACCTTTGGTGGAAGATAATAGTAAGTCGTGTATAAAAAAATATATGAACTGTTTTGTGTGATATTGATTAAAAGTTGTAATCGGCTATATTTAAGCGACCGTAGCCCAACGCCTGGTCGCCGCCGGTTCAATCCATACCCACTGCACTACCGACGTCAACCCACTCGTTAACCAAGTTTTTTTTTCGGACCGACATATATTTACCTGAGGCTTTTGCTACTTCACCGGGCATAAAGGCGAGCAGAGCTCCAGCCTAGATAAATGGTACAAACTGCGCAAGAGGGCGTCCCCTGTGGGACTTGGACCTCGGCTCAGGGCGGTCGATGACGGGGAGATTGAGGGATTATGGCTTTTAGTTTCTTTAGTAGAGTTTTGTGCAACTGTCGCTCTACTTTACAGTTCGTGGGCCTTTCGGACTTCGGCTCTACGGGGGCATCAGAAGGTTCTTAGCAAACTAGGGGTCGGGAGGGCGAAGGGGGACGCGTCGCATAGTAAAGCTCATTATTAAAATATTCTTGCTGCTTTTTGATAGGTCTATTCGTTCATTCCTTACCTACCTCCATTCTCACCTAAGATTAATAGTTTGAAGTTTCAAATTCTTTCCTTACTATTACACTTTAAATAAATACGTTTTAAACATATAAGTTCTAGTTGTTTTCGCAATAAGATAGAAAAAAGTTATATTTTAATATATTTACACATAGAACGGTAGACAAAAAACCCGGTTGCCGTTTAAAACGTGATATTTATCTTGTCTGTTTCTTCCACCGAGGGCTTAATATGTGTGCGTCGTTTTTTGTTCGATACATATCTATTGAGGATCAATCCGAGGGAGAAGGTTGGAAAGCTGGCTCGAAACGTGTCGATATAGATGTTTTCGTTTTTGTTCGTCGTTCACTGATATTTGTCATTTTGTATGTCACTGGTAGACAATGATACAAGGGAACAAAATACCCATGAATGTACAAAATTGTGTAATTTCATGAGTAATCGCGAGCGGTCTCACGCGCGTAACACCCGTTCCAGTGGGAACTTCATAATGTAATCAGTTACCTACTTATATAATATATTTATAATAACTAACCGGTTGTACGTACTCACGGTTTGTCATCATCGGATATTTCCGGATAGTTTCAAGACCATCTCGAGGGTGCATTCTCAAGGAGTAGTCGACCCGAGCGACGGCGCGGCGCCGGGCAACTCTGTTAGTTGCCCGGCGCCGCAACTAGTCGGACATATCCGATGATGGCAAATCGTGAGTACAACCTGTTAGTTAATATAAATATGTGTACCAAACAATTCTAAAAAAGTTAAATAATTTTCTGAACCAGTTGTTCCTACGATAAGCGTGTTCAAGCAAACAAACTCTTCAGCTTTTTCGTTATGATGAGTAATCGTCGGTGATAAAGCCGCGTAACCGTAAGTGATAGTTGACTAGTTATAAGGTGTAATTTCATCTGTCAAGAAATATTTTGATATTAACGTTTTTAAGAGCAAAAAATCAGTTTACTACATTTGATTTTCAACCATACCTACCTACCTACCTACCTACATACTAGGTAATATACCTACCTAATTTCACTTACGCGGTATTGCAGCATTTCGACGAAATACAAAAAACTCCCTCGTTGTCATTCAGAAATTTTAAAAGTGTATTCTATTATTTGATTTAAAAGTGAAATTAATATTTAATGTCCACCTAATCCGAACATATTAGGTCATATAACATTTATGTTGTTAGGTTTCTAACCCTGTAGTGTTGGCGTCAACACCGTGTTGCGCTGACAACCTCACGCCGCAAACTTCATTACGACTCACAAACGTCAAAGTGAATGCGCAGCTTCACTGAAAGCGGGTAGTGATTAACTTACATCAATTAGTAAAGATCTGAAAAAGGATATAGAAACCTAGTATAAGTCTAGCTTTGAGTTTCATAAAGTCTAGCACGCTAGATATAATAGTTATCTTAAATTTCCGTACGGTCTAGTCAGTTACACGGACGGTCCCACCGTGGCTGAAAAAGCACGTAAGCTCTGATTGCTATACAATCATCTATGACAACTATATTTATACTGGAGAACTACAAAGTAGGTAGTAGCATTAAAAAAAAATGTTTACAATTTTTTACTCATTTTTATATATATCGAAACTAGATTATCTATGGACGCAAAGTTATATAGTCTTTGGATATGCAAATTTTCACATTTATAGGTTAGTACCTAGAAGTCTGTTACTGGTCTGCAATAAGTTTTAGAAGCACTTTGCTAATAAATATAATCAGGCGCTACTTTGTGAAAATACATAATAAGTAATCAAAGTGCATCGCAGCATTTAGCTACATTAAAAATAATATTTTTTGTAAAAAGCGTTTATATAAAATAATACTAAAAGCAATAAGCGACATTAATAATACGCTTTGTTTTTTACCTATATTATTTAAGTGACGTCAACATACGATAAGAAAGGATAAAAAAAATCACTACCTAAGGTTGATAGAAGATTGCAAAGTTTGGCTAGTACGTAAGCTGATCTTGTAAGCGAGTAAGCAGGGTGCCCTATTGTTGGAATCAGAAAGTTTCAAATAACAGGATGCCCTGTGTCATGATATCCATTCTCTCGCCAAGAACCACGACAGCGTGTTTTCTCTCATCTATTAATAAAACACAACCTCCGTAGCGTAGCGTTATTTGACTCGCCTTGAATCTCGGAGGTCGTGGGTTTGATCCCCATACCGGACAGGAAATCTTTGTGTAAATTCTAAGATTTCTTGTTGATTAAGGGACTACCCTCCATGCCTCGGAAAGCACGTTCAGCCGTTGTTCCTGATTGTTATAACATCATCTATAATAGTCGTATATCAAGGAACGTGCAGCAGCGTTTCCTTTTGTGGGTACAACATAATACTGCGGTCACCAACCCGCCTGCCAAGCGTGGTGACTATGGCAAATGCCTCCCTCTCGGGAGGAGGCCCATGTTCAGCAGTGGACGTTCTACGGGCTGATGATGATTACAAAACTAAAGAATGTGTTTCTTTGTTTACTTGAACGCGTCACTCTCAGCAATTTCTGGTTCGATTTGAAAAAATATTTCACACATAAGCCATATTTCATGGTGACGTTCTAACGGAAGCGGGGGTAACGCGGGTAGTAACAGATTCAAGTCTAAATATAGGCATTTCGCTGCCCGCTAACAGTCAACCACGCCCTTTTAACCCGTTACAGCCCGCGTGTTCCCGACGCGCTGACGCGTTGACGTATGTCCATCTGATTGTTAATTAATGCGTAATAGTGGCCGCGATCGGTGACGGATGCGAATCGGATTTACGCGTTTAAATTGACATATCACACGCACTAAATGTGTTATTAATCAGACGTAATAATTATGCGGTTAGATCCATTTTGTGATTAGAATATTTGAGTAAATTAGTTATGGATCGCTGGAATTATTGATTCGGCAGGATTGTCTGTGGTGTACGTTAATTGATGAAGTAACTTTAGTATGCATAAATTTTAATCACATTTTATATAATTACTAGCTTCCCGCGCGCGGTTTCACCCGCGTAACTCCCGTTCCCGTGGGAAATTCATAAAAAAATATAGCCTATGTCCTTTCTCAGGCTCTAGACTATATCTGTACCAAATTTCATTTAAATCGCTTCAGTAGTTAAGGCGTGATTGCGTAACAGACAAACAGACAGAGTTACTTTCACATTTATAATATTAGTAAGGATAGTAAGGATGTATGAAATGAAACATGGGCATCGGTAGTACATACAAGTAGTAGTAGCAGACCATCCCATATCTTACCATGGGAGACGTATTAGACAACCTAGGGACATAAAGCTGATGGGTGGGCATCTATCACGTAAAGGATACTCACCATCTTACTGTGTTCACTAATCCTCCAATCAAGCGTGGTGATTATAGCATTATCCCATAACAATCCTGGATTGTCAAGACGAGGGATATGTTCAACAGTGGACGTAAATGTCCCGATATAGTAGTTAAAAAATCTTAGCTCGGCGAGAGTGTAAGCTAATACAAGAAATTATAAATTAATCGTCATCGTAATATTTGTAATTTTTTTCTATTTTTACAACATCTTATGAAAATATTAACGCCACAGATTTTAGGGCCATGTTATTTTATTATTGTTTATTTATTTATTTAAAACTTCAGCACTATATATTAAATATATAATATATATTAAATGTATTGTCTTTCTTTCTTTTTTTTCACTATAAAAGTACATAGGCGGACTTAATGCCAGAGGCATTCTCTACAGTGCAGAGATAAAGTAGAAGTACACTATAAAAGAGACTGTATCTGAAGAGACACATACCACTAGGTAAGCAAAAGAATACAATAAATTACATATAACATTACATGGATGCTATATTTACTATAAATATAAAACATACATACATTAATATGTAACAATACTATATAAACTATATACAATAGAATATTTTAAGATATAATACTATATTACATACAAATAATTCACTGCTGTGATGAACCCGCCAGATCCCCAAGATGTGGTCACGTACTTTTCTCTTAAAAGAAAAGCGAGTTTTGGCCATCCTGAATACAAGAGGTAGCGCATTCTAGAGGAGTATAGATTGGACGAAGAAAGACGAATGTAAAAAGTCGGAGCGATGGGTGGGACAGTGAAGTCCTTGTTTCCTTAGAAGAAATTATATACATGAAATTAAAACTAGTAGGTATATAGTATAGTCAAATGGGCCACAGTCAGTGTGGCCCAGGAGATCCCGCGGCGGCATATTGGCCGCGGGTGCCGTCGGGGGGCTGGATTACTTCGTGCGTACCCGGCCCCCGCCAACGTCGGATCGAAGGAGAGTCCAAGGGGTTTTAGTGGTGTAGTGTCCTCTCCTCGTGGTATGTGTAAGCATACCACCGCTATGGAGAGGGTGAGTCCCACATATCCTGCCGCGCGCGGATACGCCGCAGCGGCGCGCGGCGGTGGAAATGCGTAAAGGCATTTCCCCCCAGACAAAAAAAGGTATATACTTAGTATAGTATATTATGTTAACAAATGTGGTAAAATACTGAAAAAATCCTGTTATTTAACGGCCGGCAGGACAAGGACAAGCCCTACTATCACTAATTTGTAAGCAAAAGTTTGAACAAAATCAATACAAAAAGTACTACAATTACTAGTTGATGACACAAAATGAAAAAAAAAAATACAGTAATGTTCACAACTCGATCAATCTTCTCACAAATCCACCGATCCGTCGACGCCTCCCAATAAATCTCCATCTAACCCTAAAACGCTAGCGTATTTAAAATTCCCAATACGTGTGTACCCGAAGCCGTGACATTTACACATATTTATCACTGGATCAGTCGTTTCCGAGTAATGCGCGCGCCCAATATTTCATCCGCTACGTCTCAATAAGTACTTATCGTGTGGTATATCATACGAAAGCTTTGGGTGTGAAATGGTACGTAGGCGGTTGTATTTTTTGTTATTTTTTTAGTATTGTTTTTTTTTACCGGTATTGTTTGACTGAATAGGTTTTTTGCCTTTTTAAACCTTTTATTAAGGCTGGAGCTTTGCTCGCCTTTATGCCCGGTGAAGTAGCAAAAGCCTCATGGCTACTTACGTAAGTCCAACCGAAAAAAAAAGTTTTTTTGCCAAGGTTTATGAGTAGGTTCCATTTATATATATGGCATGGAACGTAGCTCGATAGCTAATTTAAGATACAGATTAATACCATTGACCTGTCGATACACGTCAATGGTATTAATCTGTATCTTAAATTAAAAACCTGCCAAGTGCGAGTCGGACTCTTGCACGAAGGGTTCCGTACTAGTTGCAAGTGCCTACCTATTTTTGATATCAAGAATACAACAAGTAACATAATATAAAAGTTCTTGTAGTCCGTTGTAACTTTGATCGATGTTAATAATAGTTGAATGAATGACAGGTAAATTGCGGTTTACGGTTTATGACGTATTAAAAAAAAACTACTTCGTTGATCTCGTTTGAACCAATTTTCGGTGGAAGTTTGCATGGTTATGTACATCATATTTTTTTTATAGTTTTAACATTCTCTTATTTTAGAAGTTACAGGGGGGGGGGACATACATTTTACCACTTGGAAGTGTCTCTCGCGCAAACTATTCAGTTTAGAAAAAAATGACATTAGAAACCTCAATATCGTTTTTGAAGACCTATCCATAGATGCTATCCACACGTATGGGTTCGATGATTTTTTTTTTTGTTTTTAATTATAATTATGGGGAACTTCAAATTTTTTGTTTTTTTTCTATTTTTGTGTGAAAATCTTAATGCGGTTTACAACATACATCTACTTGCCAAGTTTCAACATTATAGTTCTTATAGTTTCGGAAAAAAGTGGCTGTGACATACGGACGGACAGACAGACAGACAGACAGACAGACATGCCGAATCTATAAGGGTTCCGTTTTTTGCCATTTGGCTACGGAACTCTAAAAATATACAAATCTTGAACTTAACAAAATTGGTAAATTATTTTTCTGGTGAAATAACAGCTGACATATCCACATAGCTTTTCTCAGTGAAAATAGTGAACATACTTGATGTAGCTCCCGTTCCCGTAGGAAATTCATAATTAAATGTAGCCAATGTCATCCGGGGTTAGTGTAGCTTCCCAAGAGTGAAAGAATTTTCCAAATGGGTAAAGTAGTTACAGAGCCTATTGTGAGCCTTAAGTGTAGTTCCGGGCAAAAAAAACACTGAAAGCGTGATGGTACCTAAATTAGTACCATTTGTAATACAAGTTTTTACTATTTAGACAAAACATATTATTCAGTTTAACGTAGTAGGACAAAGATACCAAAAGCTTTAAAATCGATTTTATTTTTAGGGATCCGTACCGCGAAAGGAAAAAACGGAACCCTTATAGGATCACTTTGTCGTCCGTCCGTCTATCGGTCTGTCAAGACATTTTTCTCGTGGAACGCGTGGAGGTATCAAGCTGAATTTTATATCAAATACTCGAAACAACTGTCCCTTGGAGCTGTGAAAAAATCAAACTTATAAGCCAACGCAATCAAAAGCCGTTTATGTCGCAAATTTCCACAAATTTTCGACACTCGCAAGGGAATCAAACCCTACAGGGTACTTTCCGTTTACACAAAATCTTGAAACTTTGTACGAAGCAACTTATATCATAGATGCAACGAAGCAACTTCTTATAGCATAGATGAAGAAAAAATTGCGAGAACCGTAAATTTTTAGTAACATCTTATTGTAAAAACAGGTTTGTACGGAATCCTCGGTGCCAGAGTCCGACTCGCACTTGGCCGGTGTTTTTATTAAGTATAGTTGCTTTTCCCTGTAACTTCACCCACAGTAGATATTAAGACGACAATAAAACAACGTCAACCGCGCGCCCTTCAATTTGTCACGAACTATCGACGCTGCGCCGATCGAACTGTCGCGACTTTCGCGATGAATGCGAATGTAATTTATCGGGATTTAATGGCATTTTTGAAAAGCGTGCAAGCGTTGGAGGGTTATACTTTTTTTTTATAAATAATCATTATTAGTAGATATGGGCCGACTATAGTATTTGCCAACTAACCGACTCGGCATTTTGAAAACCGATTAGTCGGCTACTAATCGGTTTTCAAAATGCCGATTAGTCGGCCGACTAGTCGGCAATGCCGATCATTCTAATACCTACTTATCGGACGTGTTCGGGCTTTTTCATCGTCACTTGGCTTAGTCATCGCGCGGCCGCTGAGCTTAATTACTGACTGATTAATACGTTCCTACGTTGTAAAGACTGTAACTTTTGATAACTACTCTAAGTATGTTTATAAATTATAAAACAAGTACAAATTATTTGTTTTATTTCATTTGTTATACGCCGATCATAATCGGCATATTTTGCCGAATAATCGCCGACAAGTCGCCGACTACAAACGATGCCGAATAGTCGGCTTTCCCCACTAGTCGGCGGCTAGTCGGCCCATCTCTAATTATTAGTGACGTGCTATTGGTCATTACAATTATCAGCCCGTACAATGTCCGTTGTTGAACCTTGGCTTCCGTAAGGTACCTGATATATCTATGATTGCCATAGATTATGTTAAAAAATTGGGACCAACAGCTTAACCAACTAGGCCCGTAGATATATTTTTATTTTACTTTTTGTATACAGCGGTAATTGAGCCCACGACCTCCATAATTGAAGGCGAGACTCTCTCACTCTATTCATAGGTATACTTTTGTACCTACCTACTGGCTGGTTTTATTTGTGCTTTTTATATGTTTTGATACTTGATATTGTGATGTCAATTATATTAAATGTATATGAATGCGAAAGAAGATGTTTTGCTAAATATATTTTTGCTACCTGGTTCTAAACAGTATTCTGTAAATAACACAATAATTTATAATTTACGGGCTCACAACTCAGTAATAACGAATATGAAAAATTCTAATTATGCTAATCAAATACGGCGCGTCTGTTTTTGAGATAGAGACATAAATGTGTCGTATACCTACCAATAGAACCATGCGGTCGTTCTTAATCTTTTTATGCAATGACAACATCCCTCGTTTTTAATATCAGCTATATAATAAATAGGTTAACATTCCCTTTATGAAGGGAAAACCTATTAACGAACGCCAAATGTATCAGGGTGCTTATTGTGGTGGCGGACGATATATGTCGCTTAAGAATTTTGGCTAAGAAAATTTGTAATTTTTGTTAATTTTCATCTTTCATTTTAGTGTAGTTTATATATATACCTTTGATATAAAATACAATTTTTATTTTATGAACTCAATTATTGATTGCTTATGATAAGTTCAATTAAAGAAGAAATAGGTACAACGAATCTTAATTAAACCTAGTAACACTAAAATAAGATTTTTAATTAATTTTATCATCCTATTCCATTACTTGAAATTAAGAACGCCAACAAAATATTTTCAATGCATTATTTACGAATGCGTTGCAGTAGTAATTACTAGTCATTTTGTGGCTAACCTACTAAAACTCCTTATTAACAATAAAACCTAATTATAGACATTGTAAACTATGTTTTATATAACCTAAAGCAATTTTGGACGTATCCTTCTGCCATATTTATTTTTGTAAGCTAAATAGCCGTGCGGTCCCAAAATAGTCCCCCAAGAATATTGTGTAAACACCCCAAAGCGAAACGCGACAAAATAAAATATCTATTACTATTAAGGATAACGACGAACCTTCTTAAACATGACTTAATATCAGTTGGGAAAAAATATTACGATCATCAACGAGGCTTTACGTAATTTTTTAAAGAGGATTTATTTCGCATGCGATATTTTTTTTTCGTCGATGTCATTAATCGATGATGAGAATGGCGAATGGTGTTTGTGATGGTATTTTTTTTTTTAATTTCTTTTTTGTTTGTTGTTAGTTAGCGACTTTATTGTAGGCTTAATTATTTAACTATAAAACCCATGGATAGCTTTTTTCTTACACTTAACTTATAATAATATCAACATATTTCGAAAATTGAGATTTGATTTTTTTTGTAATTGTCCATGAATATTTTTGGTTAAAGTATCTATATATTAGATTAGACTTCATCATCAACAGCCCGTTTACGTCCACTGCTGAACATTGGCCTCCTCTTAACAGACCTTGGCAAGCCAGGATCGTTGAGGGATATTGCCATAATCACCACGCTTGGCAGACGGACTGGTGATCGCAGTAAGATGTAAACCTTGAGCTAATAGATGCTGCTGCTCGTCCATCAGCCATATTATGTTCCTTAGTCGCCTTTTACGACACCCATGGGAGGACATGGGGTGGTCTATTCTAAGCCGGACACCACACGGCAAATTAGACGATTAGATGATTAGACTTAGACTTATATATTTAATAATGCGATTTTTATTTATTTGAAAATAATATACCTACTCAAAGTCATAATTTCACATAAAATAAGTTACTAGAGACGGTTTAGTTATCTCTGGACATATGACCTTTTATAACATCAAACTACACATTTAATTTAGCCATCATCATCATCAGCCCGTATAACGTCCACAGCTGAACATGGGCCTCCTCCCGAGGTGGGGTTGAAAGGCGGTTTCGTGATCGCCGTATCATGATCAAACCCACGACCTCCGAGACTTAAAGCAAGACTAATACCGCTACGCCACAGAGGTTGTCCTCGTTGTGTAATTTAGTAAATTAGATACTATAACATTGTTTAATATATTGTGTAACATATTATTTATAGAAGCGGCTGCAAAAAGAATAACTCTAACGACAATAGTTGGAAACTATCGTTTATCATCCGACGTATTATGCTGACTGTATCTTAACGCTTCAATAGTATTTGTACCGATAGCAAAAAAACAGAATAAAAATCTGATATCTATATTTTGCCTCCTTTTGTGAAAAAAGTATGAATGAACTATATTTGTGGTTTGCGTGTCACGAAATAATTATTATTGTGACTTATTTTTAGTTTTTTACTATAAATAATTTACTTATACATTATAATTATAAGTTATCTGTATTATAATTTATCAGTTTAATTGATAAAATCTGGTTTTGGAGTTGTTATTCTCCTTCTTAACGTAGATTTTTATATAATGCGTACCTACATGGAATTGATGAATAACAAGTGAAATCAATCCATCTACATAAATAATAATCTTTTTTTATCGTAAAAATCGTTCGAAACGGTTCAAGAGATATTTCAAGTTAAAATATTATGGAGGTGATTTTCTTTTTTCCGTGTGATTCCGGCTTAGAATAGACCAACCCATGTCTTCCCATGGGTGTCGTAAAAGGCGACTAAGGGACATATGCCTGATGGATAGGCAGCAGCATCTATAAGGTTTACATCTTACTGCGATCACCAATCTGTCTGCCAAGCGTGGTGATTATGGCAATATGCCTCTACGATCCTGGTTTGACAAGATCCGTTAAGAGGAGGCCCATGTTCAGCAGTGGACGTAAACGGGCTGTTGATGATTGATGATGAGGTGATTTTTATAGTTTTTTATTTTAAGATAAATAAAATATTATTACCGAAATTATAATGATAAAGAATGAGGTGAAATAATAAAAAAAAAAACATTAAAACAGTTTTTTTTTTAAAGAATAGTATTTTGCTGACCATATAAAAACAGCGCTTCACGTAAAGTTACATCATTATCGAGTGTGCTACGTATCTTAATCGACGGGAAAAACATTGCGACGGACTTAACTAAACCATCCCCTACCACATATCTAAAGAGAGGAGTGAAAAACAAATGACTTTTTAGTGCTATATAAAATCATGTGATATTGAACCATTTTTTCCGAGGGAAAATGCATTACGCATTCCCTCCACCGCATCACCGTGGTGGCGGAGGAATATGTAAAACTAGCCCTCTGCTATAGGAATGATGCTTTAGGAATGAATCATACCACGACGTGAAGGCCTATCCACTTAAACCCTCCGGGTGTGCTTGCTACCTAAATTGTATATGACATAAAATCCATGATTAATTTCATATTTATTGTTAAATATTTTTCATATACAGACCAATAAATAATGTAGCAAACTAATTTCATATCATTCAGTTCAAAAATAATAATGTATAATAATAATATCGTAAAAAGTCAACGTAACTAACTACTTAAAACCTGCTGAAAGTTAATGTGAAAATAAAGTTGTATTTAGACTTAAATGTAAGAAGCAAGGCAGGCTTTGCTTACCAGTCTTAATATATAAAACCAATACCAGTAAATATTCTAAGATTGCCTTATTGTTCAATTACAAAAACGATAACGACAAGACAATTGGAAAAAAAATCTTCTGAGAGCCTAAACAACCTTCGAGTATGTTTGTCGCAGTTTTAGAAGTGGTCTTTTTAAGTTAAGTACAATTGCAATTTTTAGCTATAATTGATAACATTTTGAAAGCGGAAGTTAAGTATAAGTCTATTTGTGAAGCCTGAAAATTATTTGGTCGAAAAAGGGTTTGCGATAACTAAGGGATTGCTTCACATTTTTTTATTTTTTTCGGAAGGACTTACCTAGTTAGCTACTAGGCTTTTGCTACTTCACCGGGCATAAATGCGAGCAGAGCTCCAGCCTTAATAAATGGATTGGATTGATTAACAGTAATGTATTTTTGTTCACGATACTAATACTGTGTTTTTCAGGAAATACTAACGCGAAAAACATTCGAGATCCATTAGTTGCGACCACAGTAAGCCCCTCACAATCTCTTGTACATTATTTATAGACGAAACTTAGTTATTGTTTTTCGTTATAAGTGGTATAATATTTTACAATACAACATTAACGATGTTTTAACAAAACTTTGTGTTACTATCTCCTAAACTTATGTTTTCGGTTGATCGGTGATTTAATATTGGGGGGTTTGGGAAAACTTCTTAATCTTTGAAGATGGTATAATTTTCGAAGTTTTGTTAAGTTTCGGACCGAGCTTTATAATGGCGAAACCCAAAGTTTTTAAAGCTGTATGATAATAAATTAATTATTGAGCTAACAAATTATTAAGTTTAACCTTTTATTTATACTAATCACTGCATAGTATAAAATAAAGTCGCTCTCCTGTCTGTCCGTACCTATGTGTGCATAGATCTTTAAAACTAATCTTTAAAACTAAACTGGAGCCAGTGGAGTCAACTGTCTTTTTGGGAATAATTATTGACTCCAAATTGCAATGGGGCCCACATATTGCGAAACTATCAGGAAAACTTAGCTCTGCGGCCTATGCTGTTAAAACTATGAGACGACTCACTGATTTGGATACTGCTAGAATGGTTTACTTTAGTTATTTTCATAGCGTAATGTCTTATGGAATTCTTCTGTGGGGAAACTGTGCGGACATTGACACCATTTTTGTACTACAGAAACGAGCTGTAAGGTCTATATATAAACTTGGTCCGCGGGTTTCCCTACGGGAGAAATTCAAAGAGATATACTTAGTGATTCAAGATGATGGTTTATATGTATAATACATTAGCATTGCACACGTGTAAAGCCGGGGCGGGTCGCTAGTATTATATAAAGAGGAAATTTATTTTTGAATGTATGTTTGTTACTAATAAACTCAAAAACTATTGGACGGATTTCGATAATTAAAATGTCAAAGTTATCCAATACTTCCTTGTAATCGCACTCGTTCTAACACTAACACAACAAATATTGTCGTTCTCTCTAATTTATCACGAAGAAGAGAAAAACCACAGATAGTAAGCTGATGTATTAAAATAAAATATATAAGAAAGTGGTGTCCGGCTTAGAATAGACCACCCCGTGTCTACCCATGGGTGTCGTAAAAGGCGACTAAGGGACATAATGGCTGATGGATGGGCAGCAGCATCTATTAGCTCAAGGTTTTCATCTTACTGCGATCACCAATCCGTCTGCCAAGCGTGGTGATTATGGCAATATCCCTCAACGGTCCTGGCTTGCCAAGGTCTGTTAAGAGGAGGCCCATGTTCGGCAGTGGACGTAAACAGGCTGTTGATGATGATGATGATATAAGAAAGTTATAAGCATCAAATTAAGATTTAAGTCACTTTTCCAACCATACTATACCAAAATAAAACCCTATTTTAACTCTAAACTACATACAATAGCGTCACCCAAAAAGGTTAAACCCACATTTTAACCGTGTAAAGTTAATAATGACGTGTGTACGAACGAATCAATTTGCTCACCGTTTCACTGGTTCAACCCTTCGACACAGGTGCAGCCCACCTGTCAATTTTAATAAACGATCGCTGTGTATTTTATGATTTAATTGTAGGAGGGTTAGGCGGAGGGTTATTTTTAGTTGGCGTAATAGATAAAATGATAACGCTTTTTGGAGACAATTGATTTCGTTTTGATTTGTATTTTAATATAACATTAATAGATATTATTACGATTTTAAAGTCGGCTTATAAAATACTAGCTTCCCGCGTGCGGTTTCACCCGCGTAACTCCAGTTCCTGTGGGAACTTTATAATTAAATATAGCCCATGTCACTCAGGGTGAATGTAGCTTTAAAAAGGTGAAATAATTTTTTTAAATCGGCACAGTAGTTTTTGAGTTTATTCATTACAAATATACACACACACACAAAATACAAATCTTTCCTCTTTATAATATTAGTGTAGACTATCTGTGCCCGCCACTTCATCCACGTGTAATTATGACTTTGAGTAGCAGTTTTAATTACTAAGGCTGATTTGCACTTATAATATTTGTAAGGATAATTATTCGTATCTTATCAACAGTCTAAAAATATAGTTCAAGCTTCTAACTTTAATTATGACAATAGTTTTTTCGCTATAAAAAGTACCTACTTAGACTTACTTACTACTACTTAATTACCGGTACAAATTTCACTCTATGCCAGTAAAAAAAAAGAAAGCTAAAATAACTATGCCTTAGACATCTATTTCATATAGACAATCACGCCCTATTATTTCCAAGACGGTAAAAAAGTCATCTAGTATATATATTTTTTATTTTGACCTCTTTTGAAAACGTTACAGTATAACTTGTACAAAGCTATGACACACAAACTAGCGGTTTGTGTGTAAATAATAAAACACGCATGACAGTCGTAGGACGCCCCGAGGGCTACATACGTTACTACTGCTGACCTTACACCACGATATACTAAGAGATATGGATGTGAAATTATTTTTTTTAAATCGTTTTTTTTATACTTTTCTAAGCTAAGCATAACTAAGATTTGAGTTAATTTAAATATTAAGAATAATAAATAACCGACACTATAAAAATATATATGTTATTGATATAAACAGTGGAACTACTGTATTGGTATATATAGATATCAGCAGTGGTACTTTTACAATATAATATTATACATCTTCTTTTCATTTATGAGGTTTTTTTATAACAATATTTATACGAAAAATATATATTTTTTTACAGACAGTTTAAGGTTTTTTATCTACATACCAGCCGTCGTGAGAAACTCATTTCAATATAGCCTTTACTCTTGTGTAACGTACACGTTTGCGTAACGTTTTTTTTTTACAAAAAGTATTTAATTGTTTTCTTAATTAATAAAAATTGAGTATAATAAAGTTGGATCAACAGCGGAACGTATTTTTTATTGATTAAAAACTATCTGTCCGGCGCGGTTCCGTACGTGTTAACTTAAAATATAACCTATGACACTTACAAATAACGTGGCTTTCTTTCAGTGAAAGAACTTACAAA
Source organism: Nycteola revayana (assembly GCA_947037095.2). Taxonomy (NCBI): domain Eukaryota; kingdom Metazoa; phylum Arthropoda; class Insecta; order Lepidoptera; family Nolidae; genus Nycteola; species Nycteola revayana. The sequence continues at coordinate 16,916,037 of OX344858.2, read as the reverse complement.
ATAGATACAGTAGATCCAGAGATTACCCCCTACTACGTCACAAACTTTATATCTTTATAATATTAGTATAGATAATTTCTGTTGCTAATACATTTTTTTAAAAATTGAAATGAAATGAAAACGTTTATTGATAATGTAGACGAATCGATCGTACTTATTATAAGTCAAATACAATGATAATGAAAACAAAAAACAAATTTAACAAATAAATTAGTTTACATTTCAACAATAATGTTATTAAATTTATAAAATATGATAATTAATAATAATAATATTATAAAATATGATATTATCTAAATAATACTTAATACTAAATTATTGTTTTGACTATTTGCAAGTGCCTGTAATAGGTTTACGTAAATAAAAATGATTTTTATTTTTTTATTTTTTATTTTAAATAAAATTTATTTATATTGTTTTGGCATGTTCGTAATTAATCGCTTATTAAATATAATTAAGATCAACAAGCGCGGGCTGGGATCGGGTCTGAAGCGTAGAACGCGTCGCGAGCCTCGCGTCCCTTGCGAGGACGACCGGACCCTATCCTAGCTTCCTACGAGTCTTTCTCTATCTACCTACGGTTAAATGTTAACCTTTGGCATAAAGTGTTCTAAAATTAGGTATTTAAAAAAGTTACTGTAGCTATAGTTTTCTAAATAAGACATACCTAATGTCTCTAGGCAATTTATTTTTGACAAAATCAAATCAAATAATTTATTTGCGTAAATATGAGTAGGTACATAGAGTTTCTTACAAATAATACAGTCCATTTCATATTAGACTTTCAGCGTGCATATTTTTACAGTTACATTCAGATTTATTAATAATACATTATTTTTTTCGACATAATATACATATTAACCTTTAAGGCATCTTACAATAATGTGAACAAATTGTCATTTATCGCACGACAGACGGACAGACGGATTAATAAATCTGTAAGATCAAATAATGTTAACATTGCTAGCTACTTAAGTGATTCTTTTGTTAGAATTTTTTTAGTCTTACACAGTGTAATTTTGACAAGTACAAGTATAAATATGTAAATACCTAAGTGCTCAATAAATTTTAATTTTTCATTAACTTAAATGGTCGTTAAAATATTCGCCTAGGGTAGGTATAATACGCTTTTCTACTAAAATCTCTTTTGATATAGCTTTGAATACGCTATATTTTTCTGTATTCTGTAAAATACCATATCCATTCCTAATCCATTCATCCCTTAACGATAGTGGACAATTTCTCGCCCTTTAATAAATATTTATCCTCCATATTGTTACCAACGAAATTATTACCGACCCGCTAATTTAACTTAATTACATTATTTATATGTTTACTTGGGATCACGTAATGGGGTCATTGAAAAATTATAATAATTAGAAATGGGTGGTAGTTTGATAATGTTAGGGAAGTAGTACCCTTGTTTATGTGTGTTAGTGATAGTTATTATAAACTTGCTGCGACCCGCGGTTGTACCCGCGTCACTCTGCTCCAGTGGGTAGGTGTAAAATTTGTTTTTGGTAGTCCCTCAACCAACCAGACCCGGAAAGAAATCTTAGAATTTACTCAAAGATTTCTTGTCTGGCGTGAGGATCGAACCCACGACCTCCGAGATTTAAAGCGAGCAAATACCGCTACGCTACGGAGGTTGTAAACATATGTAATCAATTTAAGTACTATTGCAAGCGATATTCAATTCCCGATTTTATACATATGACGTGACGCTGGACTGACAGACAATTCATTAGCTAACCCGCAAAAGACTTTAGTTGCGATATTTTTGTATTTAATTATATTAATCATATTTAATTGTGTATAACTGACAAGTGCAAGTGTATGTAAATACCTAAGTGCTGAATAAATATCGTTTAATTCGTATACAAAAACACTACAAATTACTACCCAAACTACATAAAACCTTGTACCAGCTAAATAAACCGATTATAAGACCGAAATTAAACCAATAGTTACCAAACTCCATTTAGTTAACTCCACACCCATAATGACTGAAATCACTAACAAAACAGCGTTTAAAAGGTTCGATCGCGTGCAAGTTAACCCATTAATGCCATCAATAGATAATTGCTTCATAGAAAGGGTTAAGCTATAGAGCATAAAAGATATAGAGGTTGTATGAAGAGAGTAATATAATTTCGTTCATCATCATCAGCCCGTACAACGTCCACTGTTGAACATGGGCCTCCTCCTGAGAGAGGGTATTTGCCATAGTCATCACGCTTGGGAGGCGGGTTGGTGACCACAGTATTATGTTATAGCACACAAGTAAACGCTGCCGCCCGTTCCTTGAGGGACTCCTGAGGGAGTCACCACGCTTGGGAGGCGGGATGGGACCGCAGAATTATATTGTAGCCGCAGGATTATGTTATACTTAATACACAAGGAAACGCTGCTGCCCGGTCCTTGATATACGATTATTATGGATGATGTTCTAACAATCGAGACCAACGGCTTAACGTGCTTTCCAAGGCACGGAGGGTAGTATAATTTCATTACTACAAACTATTCAGATTCTGCTTAGTCTAGAGATAAACAGCTCAACAGTTATTTATTACTAGTTTCCACGTGCGGTTTCACCCGCGTAACTCCTATTCCCGTAGGAACATCATCAATAAAGCTAAGGATTACGGAATAGCCTGCGTATTCAAATGCGCTATCTTGCACTAAAAGATTTTTTAAAACAACTTCAGCTTTATACAGGGTTATTTTTAAAACACCAACAACCTTTCAGGGAGTGAAAGTACTGATGATTATAAAAAACTTTTACTATGGGACCAACCATGAAAACGCGAAAAAAAAAACAGATATTCCATACATTTTGTCGAGGTAAGTGAACATAAATGTATGGAACAGCTGATTTTTTTTTCGCGATTTCAAAATTGGTCTTATAGTAAAAGTTGTTTATAATCATTAGTATTTTCACGGCCTGAAAGATTGTTGGTGTTTTATAAATAACCCTTTATATTGGTATAGATTTATTTGCTTTTCGAACTTTTTTTAAGCACACTACACGTCCCACAAAACCGCGTTTTTGGCTTGACTGTAGGATCGAGTCGCAGTGCAGTAATTGTCATATTTTATCATCATCTATACTGATATTATAAACAGGTAAAGTTTTGTGAATTGTTTGTGAGGTTGTTGGGGGTAATCACTGGAACTACTGAACTGATTTTGCAAATTATTTTACCAATAGAAAATCACATAATTTGTGAGTATTATAAGCTATAATTAAGTCGAGGTTTCCACGGGAACGGTATCTACGCGGGTGAAATACGCGCGGGACATCTAGTATTATATAAAATGTTAAAGTTAATTAATAATTACGTGGTTTAACATTGTTTTCTGTTTTTTCAATAAAGTTCTCGTGTAAGTCTATCGTCTCGAAAAGGGGAAGAGGAAGGAATTTGGTGGTATTTTAGCCAGAGATTACATAAAGATGTCGGTCTTGTGTACAATTTTCATAACAGCAATTGATTGTGATGTATTTCTTTTGCTACTAGAAGTTTCTGATCAAATGTTATGAACTTTTTGGTTTCGTACTCTATAATATGTAGTATCTATGACCTAAAACAGATAATGCGTCCTGATTTGTAGCTCGCCCTCCAAATCAATTCTTGTTTTGAAACTAGCTATAAGCTGTTTAAAACTATAACTAACTGTCTTTGCTTTTAAATAACATTCAATATTATCATGAACGTGTCCGTACAACATACCTTTTTGATGGCAGCCATGTGCATTTGCTTTCAGCTACTTCATCGGGCGGTCAGCCAATAGTTTTAGAAACAATTTTATAAGGCTGGAGCATTATAAAATGGTTTAAAAACTACAAACTAAGTAACCTACGCCTACGGCTCAAGGCAGTCGGTAGCAGAAGGAAAGAAAGAAAGAAAGAAATTTTTTTTATTTACGACACATTATACAATATACAATGACAAATAGTAAGATTGGTAAATGTGCAATAAATATGTGCTGGCTTCAGTATAATGCTACCACCTCAATAACCTAAAACAATATTGTGGCAGCGCTGGTATTCTCGTCTGCCTCACTTATGACGGCACGCATGCCAACCGTCTAGTAAACTGAAAAATAAAAATAAAGAGCAACAAATAAATAAACAAAATCATTCATAAAAAGATAATAATAAAATTTAAACAAAAATTATATAGGCATAAAATAAATAACAAAAAATATATAGAAAAACAAAAGTGGTGAGTCGTTTCGTAAATTTTTAATCTGTGCTTCTTGATGACATCAATAAGCGTCTTTCCGCAAGACGGGAATATAAAATTCCAAACCGGATAGTAGGAAAAAGATGTCTTTTTTAATTTTAGAGGAATTTTATGCAACTATAATTTTTTCCTATTATCATCTATTATATTGCAAACACTTAAATGATTAATTAATATAACTTAAAAAAAAACTAAATCAAAAGTTTTTTTCTTTGAAATGAAAACAGAAATTACTTACTTACATAGTTTGACGAATAACGCCTAAATATAGACATTATCTATTAACTTAATATCAAGGTTTAATTATATATAAAACGCTAAATCAGAACATCAGATACATTAATAAACCTATAAAAATTACAACATTGTCATCTCATAAAATCGCCCAAAACCTAACAAAGCAACATTTTCGGCTTAATACTAAATATTTAAACTGAAAACTAAAACTATTTGTTAGTTTCTAATAAATATTTTACTTTAATAGTCACCGCTCACGCAGCTGTTGACTTCGACTGAACAAACTGAATAACTGTATCAATGTTGGTTTTGTTTATATTTTCCTTTACGTCAATAGAAACTTGCGGCCTTTTGTAAATAATGGAAACACAGATGGTGAGCGCAAGGAAATGACATGAGCGTAGCTTATGACAGAGAACTATAGCTAGAATAAGCGAGTTGAAATCGCAATTGGTCTTTGGAACAGACGCGTCATATAATGGAGACTCGATTACATAAGAAGGACCAATGGCATAAAAAGGGTGTCCGCTGTGGACTGTATGCAAAAGGTGGAGGACCGTGTGTTATGGAGAAATAGGGTAAGCAGAGCTGTGAACTGAATTAGGTTGATTAGCTTGAAAAAATAGATTTTAAAGCTTGATGTAAACATAAGTAAAATGCAGTTAAAATCTTTGACTTCATTCCAGAAGGAAAATTTTTATAGGATTTAAATCAAAAAATATTTTTTTAATAGACTTAAGTAGATATTTTAAATACATTCGAAGAAGTTTTTTTCTCAAAAAGAGAGCATGGATACCTGTATAAATGAAGAAATAACATTGATACATGTTGGCTTTTAATTCACATATAAAAATGAAAGAGATTGATATAAAGATATTTTGATTCATTATGATGTTTTTTTTTTTAATCACTGTATCACTTATATTGATCAAACTGCACAACCATCGTACAAACACCTTTTATGTCATATGGCGTAGTACAAACCCAAAAATGTTTTTTTATCAACTTTTTTTTTTAACTTTACGGAAACGATTATAAATGACTAAATTTCAAAATTCAATTTTTTTAAATTTACTTATATATTTGCCGTGTGGTTCCCGGCTTAGAATAGACCACCCCATGTCCTCCCATGGGTGTCGTAAAAGGCGACTAAGGGACATATGGCTGATGGATGCGCAGCAGCATCTATTAGCTCAAGGTTAACATCTTTCTGCGATCACCAATCCGTCTGCCAAGCGTGGTGATTATGGCAATATCCCTCTACGATCCTGGTTTGCCAAGGTCTGTTAAGAGGAGGCCCATGTTCAGCAGTGGACGTAAACGGGCTGTTGATGATGATGAATTGCATTGCAACCATTGCTCATACTTATTCACAATATACACTTATTCAAGAATATGTTTCACTTTTATTAACCATATATGCTTGTATATCGCCACGATGTCCCTAGGCAGGTAGTGCGAGCCCCCTGAGTCACCTATTAAGAATTTTAAATAAGCGCAAACTGATCGTTTGACTGATAAACTGTCGGTGACACGCGAGTAAGCGATAGGGGTTAACTATACTAGGGTATAAATTATTTATTTCATTATCTACTGATATAATGGACAGGGTAAGTTAATGTTGGAAACACCGAAAATAATTTGTACTTAAAGACTGTTGTACTTATAGCTTCCCGCGCGCGGTTTCATCCGCGTAACTCCCGGTCCCGTGGGAACTTTATAATTAAATATAGCCTATGCCACTCAGGGTGAATGTAGCTACCCAATGATGAAAGAATTTTTGAAATCGTCACAGTAGTTTTGAAGTTAATTCATTACAAACACACCCACACACACACAAATACAATTCTTTCCTCTTTATGATTTATATATTATTACTAGCTACCCGCGCGCAGTTTCACCCGCGTAACTCCCGTTCCCGTGGGAACTTCATAATTAAATATAGCCCATTTTTCGCATTAAAAAGTAGCCTATGTCCTTTCTCATGCTCTAGACTATATCTGTACCAAATTTCATTTTTATCGGTTCAGTAGTTTAGACGTGATTGTGTAACAGACAGACAGACAGAGTTACTTTCGCATTTATAATAAGGATAAAAATGAATTGCAATTTCCCTTGGTCACGGCATCACGCGTGAATCGCTGCTGGATCGATTTCGCGAAATCTTTTTTGTTGTGTTTGTCATTGTCAAGAAAAGGTCCTATGAAAGAAAACAGGTAAGAAAATTAGAAAATTTAAGAATACTTTACCACCATATTCAATTTTCTCAGCGCTTTTGACAATATAAACTTTTTATTATAATCGTATGGCGTTTGACGTAACATTGACAGGATGCGTGCTGCTATTTGTGCACATCACGTTAGTTCAGAGCTATAACGCCTAATATTAAAAATACAATCTAATATGGATTTTTAGTTAAGGCAGGACAATTTCTGTCGGCTCAGTATTAGTACAGATATAGATTTATACTACTACAAGCAAACAAACAAACTGTTCAGCTTTTTATATTAGTATAGATAAAGGTATACAGAGGTACAAAATAATTAGCACACATCCAAACAAAAACAATGAACAAAAAGGGCCATAGGACAGTAAATCATGTGTCTCCCTAAATCGAACGCAGCGCACTCGTGGCTTCTTCATAAGAATTGATGTGCCACATAAATCAGGTACGACAACCTTCTGTCTGTGTGTACGCCCAAACACTTGAATAATAGGGATTTATGGTTATGCGTTGTACAGATATGGAGGGATTTTGATGGTTTTTAGATGAAATGTCGAAAATTACTTGATATTTTTATATGTTTTGAACTCTTTATGGAAAAGATTACCTTATATAAAATTCGACCACCGGCAGGATTCGAACCTGCATCCTTCCCATGCCTTAACCAATTAGGCTACGGTGGAACCACTACCGGTCATCGCAATTTATTAATCTCTTTGTAACACGTCTCTAAGGAGGACGTTAGTGCCATCTATCGGTAATGATCCGCATTACTTCGATAAATATCTCCAAAGTTACATCCTGCCGGTGGTGGAATTTTATTAATCTCAATTTTGAAAAAACTTACTTGATATGTCAACGGTTTTATTTATATAGCTTCCCCCACGCGGTTTTTCCCGCATAGCTCCCGTTCCCTTGCGAACTTCATAATTAAATATAGCTTATGTTATCCGGGGATAGTAAAGCTTTCCAATGGTGAAAGAATTTTTCGAATCGGTCAAGTACTTTTGGATCCTATACAAAAAAACAATAAAATCTTTGCTGTTTACAATATTAAGTAGGTACCGGTCAACCGGGGTTTCTTTGACATTCAGGGTAACATTGGCCGTGTAAATGTACTCGTATTTGATGGTCTGTATGTGTGGTCTCGTATTTGAAGATCTCTTTACTAAATTCACCAGCTTTAGTTTTTGGAGCCCATTTCCTCATGTCATTTTGGCGTTTTTGTCTCCCTTCAGATTTCGTTTCACCATCACTGTCAAAGTTACCCAGAATGTAAAATTAACCCCGGTCTACGTATAAACGACTTTCGCACTAGGGAAATAGATCCCTAAGTCGCTGGGACTTTACAAACACAATTTAACGGACACAAAGTACATCCAGACTCGGAAAAACTATTCGTAGTTCACGCAAATATAATTGTCCTGGGTGAAACCTTTCGATGCCCTCGTAGACCCGAAGTCCGAAAGGCGAACTGTAAAGTAGAGCGACAGTTGCACAAAACCCCCTAAAATACTAAAAGTCATAATCCCTCAATCTCATCGCCAGCGACCGCCCTGAGCCGAGGTCCAAGCCCCACAGGGTGCGCCCTCTTGCGCAGGTTGCTTAGTTTGTAGTTTTAAAACCATTTATTTAGGCTGAAGTAGCAAAAGCCTCTATGTAAGTCATTCCGAAAAGAAAAAAAAATCCCGGTTGAGAAATTATTTTGAAACATTATTTATTGGTATTTCGCTCCTACCTTTTGGACTAAGCGTAATGATAAACATGGTTATGCCTTTTAGATTTTTAGTGGAGTTATATGCAACTGTCGTTCTACTTTACAGTTCGCGGGCCTCTCGGACTTCGGGTCTTGGAGGGCATCGAAATAGCGAGGAAGTTAACAAGGAAATGTAATGTAAAGTTCCCTAGTATGTACAGACACGATGCACCGATGAAGCATTAGTGAGAGGCACATTTTTACCTATCACTGTGCTATCACGCGCTTTCCGATGTCCGATTTACTAATGGATGGCTTTGATCAATGGCATAACGTGGTACTGGCTTTATAGCAAAATCTGCGAGTTAATATAACATGGATAGGTGTTAAAACTATCCTAAATAGTGGGATATTGAAAATACTATATCAATTTCAATATTTTTTTCATATCTTTATAGTATTTCGAAGGCGACAGACTTCGTTATATGCGCATTTTTTCTTATTTAAATGGGTATTGATTTAGATAGCTAGTAGGTTTGTATGTTAAGTTAGTTTTGATCTATTTTACACAACGAGTAATAATGTATAAAAATATTGTTATTCAGGAATACCGATTCAAGAAATATTCAGTTATATTATACTAGCGTTTACCCACGGCTTCGCATTGAAGCCAATGTTCCTATGCATAACATATTTATATTTCCAAGAATATAAATACAAAGTTTCATAATGATCGGTTAGATAGTTTTCGCGTGAAAGCGTAACAAACCAACTTACATTCACACTTTTAATGTAAGTAGGGATGTAAATAACGGGAATCTAATAAAGGCCACCAAATTTCCATTGTAATTCAAAAAAACTCTTAACACTAGTGTTTAACGTCTACGTAAAATTATCGGCACAAAAATGACATTTATTAAGTCAGTTACCATGTCCTCAAACCCGGCATTGATTCTACTAATCTGCCATTGGCATATCGGTTCTGAAAAATGCGCTGATATTTCAACCAATTACCAAGTGCTAAGTGAAAAACCGACTTTGACAGCTTTGTTTTTTTTTTACTTTTTTTTATGGTCTGTGTTGTCAGCACCTCCGATGAACATCAATTTGTGTTTTGATCAGAATTTATATCATTTTTGTTCGGGTTTTGTGTTCATCTTAATGGTTTTAGGTGGACATGTGTGTATCTTTTAATATTTGTTTTTTGTTTGTGGTCTACAGAATGGTTAATGGTGATTTATATATCAATACATCTGTCGTATATTACAGAACATATTCAAAGTCGCTTAGCGAGCTATTAGACCAGTGTAAAATCCTTTGAAAATGGTTAAGAAATATAGTAGGATGAATCCATTGGAAAAGGAAGAGAATATAACAAAAGTGATAGAAAAAATAATTTACGGGTGATCTGAGGTCGGTGGAGGGGGGGTATAAGGGTAAAAAACGGTTAATCTGTGATGCAGATGTGTCCTGGAGTGGAGTCCGCGTAAGGTAGGACGTCTCCCGGCAAGATGGACTGATGACCTGAAATAGGTAGCCGGAGTACACTGGATATGCAAATTAAGAGAGGCCTATGCTGTATATATATGTATAGCCGTGGCGGAGATAGGCTAATGGATATAACAGGACAGACGGACTGATGATTATTGTAAGGTAGGGCGATTTTTGTAGATTTCGTGATCGTATAGATAACTAAATCTACAAAAATCAGGAAAGTCCTACTAATATTATAAACGCGAAAGTTTGTAAGTATGTATGGATGGGTGGATGTTTATTAATCGTTCACGCCAAAACTACTGCACGGAATTGGCTGAAATTTTGCACCGGGATAGGTTAAGTATATGCTGGATTGACATATAGGCTACAAAACATCACGCTCCGACCCACTGGAGCAGACTTACGTGGGTAAAACCGCGGGACACAGCTAGTAATTTATAAGCTAGTTAGTTAGTTTACTTATAAACTAGTTGATTGATTATTTTGTACAAAAAAAAAACAATACTAGTTAATCGACAATGTGACAGGAAAATTTATATCAGTGAAACACTACTAAGCGAATGAAAGTAAAGTTAGGTAGAGAGGTAGCGTAAAATATAAACTAAGCTATATGCTTATAGAGTTATGTAAAAAATGGTTTAAAGACTACAACTATGCACTAGGACATCTCCAGTGAGACTTGGACCTCGGCTCAGGATAGTCGCTGGTGAGACGATTGAAGAATTCAAATTTTAAGTTTTTTTACGGGTGTTTATATAAACTGGCGCTCTTCTTTTCAGTTCGTGGGCCTCTCGGACTTTCCTTCTTACAGAATTGGCAAGCTGGGTCCTTCAGAAGTATTGGCATATACACCAGGCTTGACAGGTTCTTTGGTAATCGCTGTAAGATAGTAATATACCTTCAGCTGTCCCTTATTCGCCTCTTACTACACCCATGGAGACATGGGGTGGGTTATTCTAAGCCGGAAACCAGACAGCCAACTTACGACTTACAAAAAATCACTTTTATACAAAATAACGTACCAACTTTACTCAAACGTCTAAGATCCATCCAAGCTAATAAAAGTAACACGCCAAGTCAATGATTGATCAGCTCAGATTACCGGTTGATTTCTAGTTGGCGTGTTGGACTGCAATATGGGGTAATCGCAGGGGAGATCGATTGGACTATTGATTTTACTAAATTACACCACGGCAATTAGGAGTTAGGAGTAAGAAAGGGAATGGTGGAATGAAGGCAACCTTTGAAAAGGACCCTTTATTAAAAAAACAGAATGACCGTGGTGTTTTGCAATTGGCTTTTATCCAATTGTAAGTGTCTCTTCCTGAGGTTAAATAACTCGTTCGTTCATATATGACACCCGCTTTGCGCTGGAAGTGGAGTTTTACATTCCAACTCCTCCTATAAGCTTTCTGATTAAATTCGATGCGGAAACGAAGACGTTTAGGTGTCCTAAGCCTAACAGCTTAGACCATCTTCTGTGTGTGCCGCTTTGATCCTGGCTTACAGGAGTTACAGTGACGGAAGTGTGCGAGGGAATAGTCCCATAAAAATAAAAAAGCATTTTGTTTTTAAAGATTACTAGCAGAATTTTGTAGTCTACTAGTATTCTTGTTAACCCCTCGTGCTAAGCTAAAATGGTTCTGTTACGAGTGGGTTCACGTCGGTAGTGCAATGGGTGGGGTTCGAACCGGCGACCTCAAGATCGCAAGTCCGACGCCCTAGCCATTCGGCTCCGGCCGCTTTAGAATAGCGAAACAAAAGTTTATAAGTATAAATTTAAAAAATTGAGATTAATAAAGTTTAGGTCAATGTGAAAGTCAAAAATTTCGTTATTCATATAGACATAATTCAAAAAAATTAATCATTTTCTTATGATGCGTCCATTTCTTTTCCACCACCAGTTCAAGACGTGGCAACTCTGAGAAGAACTGGCAAGAAACTCAGAGGAATCCTTTTTCAAATAATCAATTTATCGTTACTTTTACAATATTGTTTAGCAGCAGTGTCATTCCAGAGCAAGTTACTTCCAAGCCAATTCAGTCATTTATAGAGTCTGATATTTTATAATATGCCTTTTTACATAATTTAGCTTTGACAATGGCTTTAAATTTATTAACAGATAGTTCTTTGATATTATTTGGGAGTTTTTTGAGATCACAGGCATACATAGGATATAGGTCGGAGTATTGCCAATGCATTTAAAAAAAATGTAGTATTTAGGTAATAATTTCTACTGTAAAGTATTCTAAAGTTAAAAAAAGTTAGTATAAATTGTTTTTTACCTGGATTGGCTCGTTGAGCTAGCGGTAATATGATTGACGTTAGAGTACGGCGTTCATTAATTAAAGTCATTATTTTAAATTTATAAGTTATGTGGTAAATTTTACCGTAAAGTATTCTTAAGTTTGAAACACATATAGTATTAGTTATTGTTAAAGGGGACTGCGTAGTTGAGCTAACGGTACTGAGTCTACTGTAACTTCCCGGATTTGATACCCGGGTAGGGCAAAAGTTGTGTTATTAGAAATTTTCTATGTAGAAAACCTAACTACCAGCCCAAAGTCAAGGTGGGGTATCACACGATGTGTCATGTCATAATTTGGTGCATATTACAATAGTAACTGCCCAAACCTCCAAATAATACCTAATTAATAAATTACTAGCTTCACCCCCCACGGCACCCTGCTCCAGTGGGTCGGAGCGTAATATTGTGTAGCCTATATATTAATCCAGCTTATAAACTATCCACGTGCAAACTTTCAGCCAAATCCATCCAGTAGTTGTTGCGGGAAAGAGTAACAAACATACATACATTCACACATACAAGCTTTTGCATCATCACTACATAGTATAAAACAAAGTCGCTTTCATGTCTGTCCGTCCCTATGTTTGCTTAGATCTTTAAAACTACGCAACGGATTTTGATGCGGCTTTTTTCAATAGATAGAATGATTCAAGAGGAAGGTTTATATGTATAAAACATCAGCATTGCACCCGTGCGAAGCCGGGTGGGTCGCTAGTTTATAATATTAGTAGGATTTGATGATAAAACCAACTTAATTATGTACTGGGTTGGTGTAAAACGCGGCACCTTATAGGTTAAAGTTTACAAACCTAAACCAAATTAGAGATGTGTAGTTCGCGAATGAATCCTTCAATTGAAGTACTTCAGTTGGAATCACTCTGTATCTCTTTCGTTCAGTGCAGATTCATATACTTCAATAGTTCAGTTTAGTCCATTTAGTTCACAGTGTTAAAATTCTTATATTCAATATAATACACACACAATATTACTTAATGCTTTTAAATGAAAGCTATAGGTACTAATAATTAAAAAAACAAAGAACTAATACAAAAAAATATAATCATTCTTGTTATTAGTTCATTGCACGATCGATGATCGTTTGAAAGACCTGCGAAAATTGATTCAAATGAATCTAGTTCATAAACTGAACTAGTGAAGTAAATGAATTCGATGACCGTTTGAAGGACATGCGAAAACTGATTCAAATGAATCTTGTTCATAAGCTGAACTAGTGAAGTAAATGAGTGATATAGTTCACTTAGTTTAAATGAATTATATCACTCTTTTCACTTCAATGACACATTTTGCATGTCTATCTCATTGATTCGTTGTGATTTGCTGAACTAAATGAAGTACTGAACTAAATCAGTGGACTACTTCATTGAGCCAAAAGATATACTTCATTCATTTCTTTCTACTGACACATTTTGCGCATGTCTAAACCAAATACTACCCCTAAACGTACAGAGCTCTGTACCTCCACTACAAAATGACAGAAACATAAGTTTCCTAAACCTAGTACACATAGGTGCAATTAAAGCAACAACCCAAACATCGATATCTACAACCCTATGGCCGCCAGTCAAATGGACCATGTCGCCCTACGCCCTAAAGGGTGGTGTCACCCTATTAGAATTAAAACGTTTTCATAAAACCGGTGTCTGTGTTTAGCCAATTGTGACTATTTAGGATGTTACTATGGTGTTTTAGATAGTTATGGCGTTATAAGAGTTGCATAGTATAAACCCAAGACCTTCAAGACTTAAGATCTGGGAGGTCTTGGGTTTTTTTTAAGATTACTACCAGAGTTTTTCATTCTACTAGTATTCTTGTTAACCTCTCGTGCTAAGCTAAAAGGCTTGTATTACGAGTGGGTACATCGGTAGTGCAATGGGTGGGGATCGAACCGGGAGCACAAGATCACAAGTCCGACGCCCTAAGCCATTGGGCTACGGCCGGTTCAATCCTCACGAGAAATCTTAGTGTGAATTCTAAAATTTTTTCCGGATCTGGTTGGTTGAGGGACAATACCTACTTCTTGCCTCAGAAAGCACCCTATAAGAACCCTTCCTGGTGAGGAGGCCCATTTTCAGCAGTGGACTCTATACGGGCTGATGATGATGATGGATATCTTTAACATTTGAATACTACTTACTTTGGTAGCAAATAGTTGGTATCATTTTGAAGCGACACTAAATCACTATTATCACGTTGGTATAGCGGTAATATGCTTACCCATAGCTAGCAAGATTCATCATCAACAGCCCGCCCATTGATGAATATAGGCCTCTTTCAAAGGGGTTTTAGCCATAAGCACCACGCTTGCCCAGCGGACGGGTGACCAGAAGCTTGTTCCTACAGCACATACACTGGTAATCGTTGCTGTCCATTACGTGGTATACCATTATCCTAGATAATGTTATGGCGATCGGGGAATAGTTTTTGTCCTGCGGCGTGGGTTCGATAACCACGACCTCCGACACTTAAAGTACCTACCTGCAATCAAATTTTTTTATAAGAAAATATATCACACGCAGAATCTCTAATTGAATGGGTGACTGTGTGTATATTTTCTTTTTAATAATAACATATTTAGGTAGGTATTTTACGAAGTAAGTTCGCGATTTTTTTTTCAAAATACTAACAAATTTATGTTACACGTTATATATATTTATAGCGAGAAGCCTTCGCGACACATCAACGTGAAGAATAATTATTCAAATGTAATAGAGCAATATTCCAGACGGAGTAGCGACAGGCAAAAAAATTGTGTTATAAAAAAATTGATTGTGTCATAGACTTTCGTGTTAGTTAAATCATTTGCATTTTAGTCCAAAATCGAATCGAAATTTGGGGGGCACTGCCGTGTCGCCCGATAGAGTTTAGCCTTGATTGACTTAAAAAAACCCGGATATAGGTATTAGCCATTCGTCTAAGCTCACAAACAAAATTAACTTTTATTCAACAAGGTACCTACCTATCTTGCTTTAATATACGTAGAATTATAAAATAATAAATTTTGCTTTGTCTTCACTGTAGTAGGTTAAATAAGCAACCCTAAAAAAATTTAGTTGCCATTTGCTTTTTCTGCTATCCGTACACGGCAAAATATTATCGAGGCCGATCTTTGAGTAAAAATATGATTATCATGAGTCACATTACTACAAATGAGATACCGTCCTACCGTCATCATTTCTACTTGTTTGTTTCTACTTATTTACATATTGTTTATACATCGGTATTTTAGTCGCTAAGTACTTAGACATAGCGAAATCTTTTTTTTTTTGAAAGATCTCTAGCAATTGTTGCTCCTGGTCCTGGGCTCAGGGCGGTTGCTGGCGATGAGATTGAGGGATTATGACTTTTAGTATTTTAGGGGGTTTTGTGCAACTGTCGCTATACTTTACAGTTCGCGGGACTCTCAGCTTCGGCTCTACGAGGGCATCTTGTATTACAAGGCACTAAAGCTCAGTTTGCCATGTAAATTGATCACTGCCGTCTCTTTAGATACTTTTTTTTTGTAATAAACATAATAAATGTGTTACTTATTATAATAAAATTATTTTAGACCAGCTGCGTCCCGCGGTTTTACCCGCGTTACTCTGCTCCAGTGGGTGGAAGCGTGATTTTTTGTAGCCTATATGCTAATCGAGCTGATTAACTATCCCCGTGCAAAGTTTCACCCAAATCCTTTCAGTAGTTTTTACGTGAAAGAGTAACATACATACTTATATTAAAAACGCGAAAGTTTGTAAGTATGGATGGATGGATCTTTGTTACTCTTTTGTGCCAAAACTACTGAACGGGATTAGCTGAAATTTTGTACCGGGATAGGTTATACGCTGGATTAACATATAGGCTACAAAAAATTACGCTCCGACCCACTGGAGCAGAGTTACGCGGGTAAAACCGCGGGGCGCAGCTGGTAATGTAAATAAATTTTATTTACATTATTTGGTACAAATACACATAACAGAAAAGTGTAGGTACATAATGATGTAAAATGAGTTTCACAATCAACATCTCATCATCAACAGCCCGTTCACGTCCACTGCTGAACATGGGCCTCCTCTTAACAGACCTTGGCAAGCCAGGATCATTGAGGGATATTGCCATAATCACCACGCCTGGCAGATGGATTGGTGATCGCAGTAAGATGTAAACCTTGAGCTAATAGATGCTGCTGCCCATCCATCATCCATATGTCCCTTAGTCGCCTTTTACGACACCCATGGGAGGACATGGGGTCGTCTATTCTAAGCCGGAAACCACACGTATAACCTATCTCTGTACAGTAGAAATAGTACATAGCTACCTATTATAAGATGATATATCTAATTAAATCTTCTTCGAAGTCTTAGTAAGAATAATAATGATGTAGTCTATTCACGAGGTTACCCACTAATGACGGAAGATACCTTTCCACCAACAGATCATCCATCGCCCCTCCAGAACAGAAAAAAGAAAAAAAAAGCACAGCTCAAGTGCGTTCAATCTTCCAACGGTATAATTATCGTCTGATATCATTCAAGGATTGTGGATAGAGAAACGGAACGCGGATCTAGAAGTGATAAGAGCGGACTTGGAAAATGATTACCATATTTTATTAATTTACTTTGATTTTTAAATTATTATTTTGTTATATATTTTCTAGATCTTCAAAATAAAGTTAGAAGAGGAAAAAAATGGCCCTAAGGGCTTTAATGGACCATTTTCGACCCCTTGTAATTTTAGTACTTGCACCATGCTTTGAGAAAAGGTTTTTACGGCCATACTCGATTTGGCGAGTTCAATTCCGTATTCAAATAAGGTTGTCAGATATTTTTGCATGCACAATAAGAATTATCTTATAAAGGAAATAAATAAATTTCTAAAATTTATATCAATAACCATTCATAGACGAAGCACAGAATTTATTTTTATTTAAAAAAAAAAAAATCTTGATAACCCCTCGTGCTAAGCTTAAATGCTTGTGTTACGAGTGGGTTCACGTCGGTAGTGCAATGGGTGGGGTTCGAGCCGGCGACCTCAAGATCACAAGTCCAACGCCTTAGCCAATGGGATACGGCCGCTTCCAATTAATATTATGTTGTATGTGTCCCTAGTAAACTAATGTTACATTGTTTGTATAAAATATTATAACAACCAGGGCTAAAAACTAACGGCTATACAGAAAATAACCAATCTATTTAATTATTCTATTCCCAAATAAAAATATACTATTAATACATAAATAACCTAATCAAAGTAGTTAACCATACTTTCAGAAATTGACACAAATGTTTGACAGTAATTATTTAATTTCAACGTAACTTTTAAAACTGGGTCTTACATAGAAGTTTATTTATTTATTTTACTATTAAGTAAACTATTAAGTATATATAAGTACCTAGAATAAGTTTCAATTAACAATCTGTCCCTTCCATTCCACGTACATCTGTCGCCACCCCGCGGCGTATCAGGGGGATGGCTAGGGTGGTGTGTCTCTTGAAAAAGTCTCAATAACTCGACAGCGCGGAACGCGAATGACATCGTTAGGCGAAGTGGCCAGAAGAAAAGACGAACTATCTACTTGGTACCTATCGGATACGGATACAGGATGTGGTGACAGATACAGGAACATTTTATGGGATATTTGGCCCCCTCAATTATTATAATGTCCTCTTAATTAGGTTGGATTTAAAAACAATGTTGAAATGATGAAAATATTGGGCGTTATGTCGTTCAACGAGCTGCGAGCTGGGCAAGTACTTACCTTAGTGTCTTACGTAATACCACAGCCAAATAACATATTATAACATAATACAAGGTGTAACGGAAAGGGTCTAACATAGAAAGAGCAAGGCATAGAAAGAGCAAGGCTTTTTTGGATGATAACAAACGATATGGCAAGGGTTATTTAATCCTAACTCTACAAGTCCGGAAGTAATTATTTTTTTAAATTCATAGATACCAGTAACCAAACTTTTCAAATTGAAATAAATACATCACTAGCACTCAATCAGCTGATCGATATCAACGAACAAGTAAAAATGATGCATTTTTATTTTTTGTTTGCAAAATAATATTGACTTTTTTTTTTGAGTTCAAACCCTTACCATTTCGTTTGTTATGATCCAAAGAAACTTTGGTCTTCCTATGTATATACCCTTTCCGTTACACCTTGTATAAATGTTCTGTTCTTGTGGTCGGTAGGATTGAAGTGATGTCGTATTTGTTATTTTAAGCATATGAAATAAATAGGGATGATAGCCGAAATATTAATTAGGAACGTTCAGCGCGTGGTTTAAACCGCATAACTTCCGTTCCCGTGGGAACTTCATCATTAAGTATAGCCAATGTTACTCCTAAATAACGTATCTTCAGTTGTAGATGGATGGACTGTGCAAAAGATGATATGGTTAGAAAGGGGGGACTGTCGAGATGGCGGCTAATATAGGAGTATGGAAGAAAAGTACATGTTGCGCCGACCCTAAATAAATTCGGATGAAGGCAGGAGAATGATGATGAATGTATCTTCAGTTGTCCAAACAAACCAATAATCAAATATTTGCTCTTTTTAATTATAGAATAGATCTCTACAAATCCCGGGACTAGGGCAAAAAAGTTCACAAAATATGCTTCAAATTTACCGACAACCTCCGTAGCGTAGCGGTATTTGGCTAGCTTTAAATCTCGGAGGTCGTGGGTTCGATCCCCACGCCGGACAAGAAATGTTCGTGTGATTTATTGATCAGTGATGTGAAGATTTCTTTCCGGGTCTGGTTGGTTGAGGGACTATTACCCTCCGTGCCTCGGAAAACACGTTAAGCCGTTGGTCCCAATTGTTATAACATCATCTATAATAATCGTATATCAAGGAACAGGCAGCAGCGTTTCCTTGGTACAACATAATACTGCGGTGCAAATACCCTCCCTCGGGAGGAGGCCTATGTTCAGCAGTGGACGTTATACGGGCTCATTATAACTTATTTGTCATAATTGAATAGACATTAAATAATTAAAACTAAAAAATATTAAGAAGTAGGCAAATATACTGCAGCTATTACAAGTCCTGAGAGTTGGTGAGTTGGTAACATACAAACACGTTTGCCGTAGTTTACAGTCAAACATAACATTCAAATTAAAGCAACACCCTTTAACTCCAAGTATTGGCTAGATCTGAATAATGGCGTCGCGTAAAAAGTCGCGACTATGTTCATTTTGCGGACTTACTGGCCCATCTTCTTCAGGCAAAAATACACTCTAAATTTACTAGTTTTAAGGTTAAAAGTCCTTTAACACAAATGTCCTGACCCGCGTTATTAAGGTACACTTGACTCTCCGTGATCATGCATCACTTGTTTACAAGTGCAGTGAGTAATTATTTTGGATTATTTAGTTTTGAATATTGGAATTTCTAGCGAATGATTGGGTTCATTGGTTATTGTAGAGACGAATTGGAAGGCAAAGAGATGCAGATATATTTAATATTATTTATAATATACTTTTCCCTGTGGTTTCCGGCTTAGAATAGACCACCCTTGTCCTCCCATGGGTGTCGTTAAAGGCGACTAAGGGACATAATGGCTGATGGATGGGCAGCAGCATCTATTAGCTCAAGGCTTACATCTTACTGCGATCACCGATCTGTCTGCCAAGCGTGGTGATTATGGCAATGTTCCTCAACGATCTAGGCTTGCCAAGGTCTGTTGAGAGGAGGCCCATGTTCAGCA
Source organism: Nycteola revayana (assembly GCA_947037095.2). Classification (NCBI taxonomy): domain Eukaryota; kingdom Metazoa; phylum Arthropoda; class Insecta; order Lepidoptera; family Nolidae; genus Nycteola; species Nycteola revayana. Next base: position 16,896,113 of record OX344858.2, on the reverse strand, counting down.
GTGGATGTAAACGGGATGATGATGATGTCTTCCTATAGGTGTTGTAAGATGCATCTTAGAGATATACAGGACGGGAAGTAGCATCTATCGACGTTACCATCTTACTGCGATCATCAATCCGCCTGCTAAGCGTAGTGATTATGCTAATATTCCTCAACGACCCTGGTTTGCTATGTTCTGCTTAGTGGAGGTCCATGTTCAGCAGTGGATATAAACGGACTGACTGACAATACACTAGATAAACTTACTTACTACTATTTGTAGTGCTCTAGATTATTATGCAAACATTACTTTTATTAGACTCAAATTTATTGCTATACTTTAAATCATTGTGGCAAATGCTGTGGAGACAGCATTTGCCATGTTTGCTGATGTTTGGTCACTATACGCAGCAACCGTTATCCAGTAAGATCCCAGGGCCAGTTGGATATCATCTTTTCGGTTTAGGTTTAATTTTAAAACACTCGAAACCTCATTAGTTTATCAAATAACTAGAAAAAAAATCAATTTACGATTGTTATTATTTTCGGTGATATCACCAAAGTTACGATTCGTTTCTTGATCATTTGAACTAAATAGTTTTAATCCTGGCACGGATTTACTCTGATGTACCATACCGTGATCTGCCAATTAAATCCAAAACAATCAAAATACTATAGATTCATAAAACGAAGTCAAAAATGAACTATTACCAATCAAGCCAAACAGATAAACAATGCAATAACCATAGACTTTAAATTGATAGTCATAACTAAATAAGAATCTAATTTTGTCTGGCTTGAGTTATTGATTTGTCTGCAGAATTGATGTCTAGGTGAATGGTACCAGATCGATGCTTAAGTTGTTCCAATAGGTCACAATATGGCCTTCCTTGAGAATATTGTGCATGCACTGATAGAGATACTTTTTAAATTTTATAATACTTTACGGAAAAATTTCAGTTAACGTCAGAAGACAACCTCCGTAGCGTAGCGGTATATGGCTCGCTTTAAATCTCGGAGGTCGTGGGTTCGATCCCCACACCGGACAAAAAAATCTTTGTGTTAATTCTAAGATTGCTTTCCGGGTCTGGATGGTTCAGGGACTACCCTGCGTGCCTTGGAGAGCACATTAAGCCGTTGGTCCCGATTGTTATAACATCATCTATAATAACCGTATATCAAGGAACGGGCAGCAGCGTTTCGTTGTGTGGTACAACATAATACTGCGGTCGCCAACCCGCCTGCCAAGCGTGGTGACTACGACTACTACCCTCTCTCGGGAAGAGCTGATGAGATGCTGATGAAGACTGATAGAGATACTTCTTAAATTTATAATATTTTATGGAAAATTTTACGACATACTGAATTTCACAATTCTTTTTCAACGGACCGTTCACGTCCACTGTTCAACACCTCTACATTTAAATCCTTGACAAGCTAGGGTAGTTCAGAGATATTGCTATAATCACCACGCTAAGTAGGCGGGTTGGTAATCGCAGTAAGAAGTTAAATAACCAAAAGCTGATAGACGCTGCTGCCAATCCAACAGGTGTAGGTGATATACCTACACCTGATGGTATAAATATGGTATGGGTAGCAGCGTCTCTTACGACAGCCATGGGAAGCTTTGTCTTCCCATGGCTGTCGTTATATAATAATATTATTTCATCATCAATCATCAGATCATCAGATGCAGATATATTTAATATTATTTCATCATCATCATCATCAACAGCCCGTTGACGTCCACTGCTGAACATGAGCCTCCTCTTAACAGACCTTGGCAAGCCAGGATCGTAGAGGGATATTGCCATAATCACCACGCTTGGCAGACGGATTGGTGATCGCAGTAAGATGCAAATGTTGAGCTAATAAATGCTGCTGCCCATCCATCAGCCATATGTCCCTTAGTCGCCTTTTACGACAGCCATGGGAAGACAAAGAGTGGTCTGTACTAAGCCGGAAATCACACTGATTTCAAAATTATTAACATTAAAACATTTTGACCAAATGCAGGATTTGTATTTTAGGTAAAGCCCCTGCCTAGCCTATTTGGCCACGGTGGATCCCAACCGGTAGTCGAAATTTATCAAACTCTTTACAACACGTCTTTAAAGGGAACGGGATTTATCTACGTTTTTTTTTAAAGTATGTGTTTAACTTATCTGTTATATGTTCTAAATTTAAAAAAATACATTCGAGCTGTGTCATCGTTTAAATGTTTACTTTCAAATACAACTTTGTAGGTAGCTATTTGTCCCTTATTATATTGATACTACCATACGATTTTATACCCTCTATACTTTCAAAGCTTATATTTTCAATATCGTTGATCTATTAAACCTTGAATCTAATTATTCCATAATTTGGGTGTGTTTGCTAACAAGAACACGATTGCGCGGCAAGGAGTTTTTTTTTTTTTTTTGATGTATGGCAATCTGCTTAATTCAGAAGTGAATATTAAGTAGACTGTTTTGTTTGACAATTCTTGACAAATTCAGTCTTCAATAGGCAAAAAGAATTACATCTATAACTCAGGTTATTTATGAGATCTCCATGGCCAGCTTAATACCCTTCATCATCATCATCATCATCAACAGCCCGTTGACGTCCACTGCTGAACATGGGCCTCCTCTTAACAGACCTTGGCAAGCCAGGATCGTAGAGGGATATTGCCATAATCACCACGCTTGGCAGACGGATTGGTGATCGCAGTAAGATGTTAACCTTGAGCTAATAGATGCTGCTGCCCATCCATCAGCCATATGTCCCTTAGTCGCCTTTTACGACACCCATGGGACATGGGGTGGTCTATTCTAAGCCGGAAACCACACGGCATAATAATACCCTTACAACTTCTTTATTCTTTCTTTGACAATTTTTTCGTTTGTTCCCTTCGAGTTTGACAAAATTGTTCGTTATTTTTCAAATTCAAATTTCAAATTCAAATTCTTTATTTCAGACATATGTCCATAGTGTTAGTATCAACAAAATAACTTACTGACTAGGGTTAGTATTAAGAAAAAATATTTAAAATATCAGATTGTATGGATCCTTACCCAATGGCGCAGCAGAGGGGAGTCCAACCGATCTGAGAACACCCTCAGGAGACCGTTGGTGGCGGTGCGTAGACGTCCGGCCATGGAGGCGGTCCTTTTTCTAATGATCGCATAAAAATCATCTGTGCGCGCCTCCGCAAACATAGTGGACGCACTACAACGCCATGACAGCCCCAACAGTCTCCTAAACGCGTTATTATATTGGACACGCAGGTCGCTGTATGTCCTCTGCGTAAAACTGGTCCAAAGACTACTGGTGTAGAATGACTGGCAGAAAGCTTTAAAAAGAGTCACTTTAACCTGATTTGTACAACGTGCAAATCTTCGAACAAGCATGTTACATCGAACAGCCAGCGACCTGCGTTCCCTCTCAATATCCAAGTTATCCCTTAGATCCTCAGTGACCCAATGACCCAAGTACTTAAACTTGGTCACCCATGCTAAAGGAGTGCCACAGAGCGAAATACCGGGAACATCCGAGTAGTTTATGGCACTTGCCCTAAACATCATCAGTTCACTCTTTTTATCGTTGTACTTGAGCCCATGGGACACTGCAAAGGACTCACAAATAGCTACCAGTTTTCTTAAAGCAGCTATCGATGGGCTTAGCAGCACCATGTCATCCGCATAACTAATATTATTTAAACATAAAATTTTGTTGACGTTCTTTTTTTACTTGGCGAAGCAATCGTATCACACACGAAAATAAATGACAGTTTTTCCCAAAGACTTGAACCCGTGATCTTCCACTAAGAACCAAAGTAAACGGGTCTAGTAACTAGGTACCGTCAGCATACAAAAACATAGTCCCACAATAGTCTCACAAACACGTTAACACTGCAGCGCTGTTATCGATGCGGACTTGCAAATACGCGTTTCCTTACGATTGCATTATAATTTAAAATGTGTGTCGTTACGTCGTCGCCTTGCTGCTTAAAGTACGATTCCGTGAGTCGCGACTGATCGCAGCCATGGGCGATAAAATGTAAATGTTGCTATAATTGTAATGTGAAAATATATGTTTCCTAAGAGTCCTTTACAGCCAGATAGTGTGTTTGGTGAGGCTCTAGAGTAGAATCAAAGTGGGAGTAGTAGGATTGCTAGTATTTGTGCTTTCAGCTCAACGTAGCCGTAGCCCAATGGCTAGGGGTGTCGGACTTACGATCATATGGTCGCCGGTTTGATCCCCACCCATAGCACTACCGGCATGAATCCACTCGTAACACAAGTATTTTAGATTAGCAAGAGGGGTTAACAAGAATACTAGTAGACTGCAAAACTCTGCTAGTAATCTAAAATATCTAAAAAATCTTAATACCCACATAGATACCCCGGTTTTTCCCAGTTTCTTGGCTGTGGTAATCTTTAAGGTGGAAGTACTGTCTCAGTCATGCACATCGAGAACAAGCCATTCTAAACTTTGAGTATTAACAGTAATTAGTCGCATAAGATTGCGATTGACCGTTACCCATGGATGTGCACCTTTAGGTGTTGCACCTTGCGTCATACAAGTGGTAGGTATTAATAGTTTATGTGTTCTTGTCACTCTATATCACGTTGGTATTTTCAATCATAAAGGTGTGGGTGAAATAGGTGAATAAATACAAAATAATGTATTAAATGAGAATTAAAAATATTTGAAGGCTTTATTTGATAAAAACTATAATATTTATGTTGATGTGTACATCTAATGGGATAATCCTTACTAATATTATAAACGCGAAACTTTGTGAGTATGGATGGATGGATGTTTATTACTCTTTCATGCAAAAACTACTGAATGGATTTGGCTGAAAGTTTGTACGCGGATAGTTTATAAGCTGGATTAACATATAGGCTACAAGATATCACGCTCTTACCCACTAGAGCAAAGTGACGCGGGTAAAACCGCGGGGCGCAGCTAATATGATATATTTATAAAAAAGAAATCCCTATTTTCCTTGGTCAGCTAGTTTACAATATTTTTCCTTATATTTTTAAAACCGATATTTCAGATCAAAATATCTGAACATCATCATCATCATCATCAGCCCGTACAATTTCCACTGCTCAACATGGGCCTCCTCCCGAAGGAGGGAATTTGCCATAGTCACCGCGCTTGCCAGGCGGGTTGGTGACCGCAGTATTATGTTGTTCCTTGATATACGATTATTATAGTTTTTTTTTTTTTTTTTTTTTTTTTTTTTATTTTTTTTTTTTTTTTATTTTTTTTTTTTTTTTTTTTTTTAGAAAGAATACTAGCAGAGTTTTTAAATCTACTAGTATTCTTGTTAACCCCTCGTGCTAAGCTAAAATGCTTGTGTCACAAGTGGGTTCACGTCGGTAGTGCAATGGGTGGGGTTCGAACCGGCGACCTCGAGATCACAAGTCCGACGCCCTTAGCCATTGGGCTACGGCCGCTTCGTTTAGATGATGTTATAATAATCGGTACTAACGGCTTAACGTGCTTACCGAGGCACGGAGGGTAGTCCCTCAACCAACCAGACCCGGAAAGAAATCTTAGAATTTACACAAAGAATTTCTGTCCTGCGTGGGAGCGAACCTACGACCTCCGAGATTTAAAGCCAACCAAAGGCCGCTACGCTACGGAAGTTGTCGAACATGGGTCTCTCTTAAAGAGGGTGTGTCATAGTAACCACGCTTGGCAGACAAGTTGCTGAATCGGTACTGTGTTCTGCGATTAAGTCACACACAGGAAAAGGCAGCCCATAGCCTGGTCTATGGCTGGTTTTTATTATGAATTCAATAAATACCATTTCATATCTTATTTTAGGTGTTAAAACTATGAGCTAAAAAACCGTACAAATAAACAAAACCGATATCAAAATTCTTCCAGTAATCACAGCAACAACTATTAATTTTAACAGAATTTCCTTATCTGTCAAATAAAAACTAAACTAACTATATTCTATTTTAAGTCTTGTCTAAAACGGTGGCTTGTTGAGAAAACTTTTTACAATTATGACGAATTTGTGAACTTCTAGATTTTAATTGATATGGCAAGATGTCCAACTATCTATTGTACTCCGACGCTATTAATAAGTATATTTTGACATTATGATTTACCTGAAGATTTGTAGTACTAGACATTATTAGATATATTATGACATTAGAACTGTGACATTTCAATACTGACATTTAGCATTAGTGATGAATTTAGATTTATTTAAAATACAATTAATTTAAAATGTTTACCTACTTATAACTTTGACATGTAAAATAACTTAACCAAAATAAATGGATATGAATATGAATATGAATATTATAGGTATTTAATAAAAATAGCCCTTAAATATTAAGCTATTGCTTTTTTCTTGTCATCGTCCCCTAGACTGTACAAGTCTTGCAAATAAAACAATGCTGGTATTATTCGGTATCAGGAGGGATAGAAGCATGTACTTTACCAAAACATATTATCCAGTTTATTACTGAAAAACCCATCTAAAAACCGCGGAAACGACAGTTGCACCAAACCCTCTAAGATACTGAAAGTCATAATCCCTCAATCTCATCGCCAGTGACCACCCTGAGCCAAGGTCCAAACCCCAGAAGGGGCACCTTTTTGGGCTGGTTGCTTAGTTTGTAGTTTTTTTATCATTGCTGGAGATCTGCGCGCCTTTTATGGCTGGTGAAGTAGCAAAAATCTTAAAAAGTGATATTTCGCAGAGCTCAGCTGCAAACATCACGGGAGCTAGCTTTCTTTTTATTGCTGGTGAAGTGGAAAAAGATCATCGGCCCATATTATGTCCACTCCTGAACTGCCTTTCTCGAAAGAAAAACTAACCTTTAACCGCTACTCCACGGAGATTGTCGTGGAAATCTACATTATATAATGTCCACTGCTGAACTGCCTTTCTCGAAAGGAAAGCGAACCTTTAACCGCTACCTACTCCACGGAGATTGTCGTGGAAATCTACATAAATTCTGCTGAAAAAAGTACATCTAATTTTCATTGTCCCCTAGACTGTACAAGTCTTGCAAATAAAACAATGGCAACATAGATTCGGTATCGGGAGTGATCGAAGCACGCGACCGCTGCATGCAATAATATTGACTGCGCTACACGGACGCTTGCAAAATTGATTTACGACACCACGGTAAGGGTTGAGCTGGGAAGTGTGGAGATGGACTATTTTATAACAAGTTTATGGGAAACTTGATATCCCACGCGATTTCACGAGTTCTCTTTTTTTAATTAAATATAGCCTTACTCAATTGATAGGTTATCTAACACTATAAGCATTTTTCAAATCGGATCAGAAGTTTTTAGCACTTTCAAGCAAACAAACTCTTTAGTTCAGGGACCTGAGCCTACTATCGTAATGGTGTGTCATGGAACTGTCATTAACGTCTCGTTGGTCAGTTTTTTGCACATTTGGTAATCTACTAATTCAAAAGACGAAGAAAACCGACCATCGAGACGACAGTGACAGCCACGAAACACCATTACGATAATAAACTCAGGCCCCAGATCAGTACTGAATAATCTTCTAACACCTACCCTCGTTAATCTGCCTGAGACTCCTGCAAACTATAACCCTAGAGCGACCGTTGCAAAAACCTCTCGTAAAAAGCATCTTTAGCAGATTGCTTAGTTTGTAGTTTTAACCCATATTTCAAGGTTGCCTACATTTCTATACTAACTACAATTCATCAGCATATATGTCCACTGCTGAACATGGACCGCCTTCGAGGGACGTTTTTTTCATAAACACCATGCGTAGCGGGCGGGTTGGTAACAGCAGTTGTTATTATGTGACATGACACAGGAAAACACTTTTGCTCGTTCCCTGGTATCCGATAGATTATGTTATAACGATTGGGGCCAACGGCTTAACGTGCAGAACAACGTAGTAGTCTCTCGGCCTACCAGACCCGGAAAAAAGAATTTCTTGTCCGGCATGCGAATTGACACTCAACCTCCTAGATTTAAATCGCTTCGCCACGGAGGTTGTCGTGACATGATACTATTATATCCAACTGAAAAGGAACTCAATTCTTTTCCTCATATACTGCAATTAATAGTATTGAATCTTAAGTTAATAGTATATAATTTAAATATGTTCAAAGCACGGTTGAAGACCTTCCTCCTAGAAAAATGTATCTACTCAGTGTCCGACTTGACAACGCACACTGGTAAAATGTTTATTTAATTAATATGACTAAATCTAAAATAACTATAAACTTGACAAATTGATTTATATAAAAATGGTATTTATTAACTAACAGCATGTTAGCAGTTACTAGTACGAGTACCTATATCAAAATCGAATTTTATTTTATTATATTACTTATTAAATTAAATGCCTTATCAAATGTAGTAATCCATACTATATACTATATTATACTATATACTATAATATTATAAATGTGAAAGTAACTCTGTCTGTCTGTCTGTTACGCAATCACGCCTTAACTACTGAAGCGATTTAAATGAAATTTGGTACAGATATAGTCTAGAGCCTGAGAAAGAACATAGGCTATATTTTATTATGAATTTCCCACGGGAACGGGAGTTACGCGGGTGAAACCGCGCGCGGGAAGCTAGTATGTTATAATATTCAAACACAATGTATTGTATAAAAAAAATTACAAAACTTTCTAACAACAAAAGCAGTCTCCATACATTCAAGTGCATAAATATCCGAAGAATGTCGGTAACAAGTAGCATTCATAGTGTTATCTCGTATTGGCGGGAAGTCTGGCCTTCCTCGGGTGTACTGTCATCAGTTCCGAGGTCGACTGCTTTATGGGGGGTTGTGATAGCGATTGATGGCCTACTAAATGTTACTGCATTTTTGATTCGGATGTCACGAACACGAGAAACATGAATATTGAGGTACATTTGAAAGGATTAGTCATGTCAAATTTAATAGTAGGTAAATATTATATAGAATCCAACAGCATAGAGACAGCCTCCGTAGCGTAGCGGTATTTAGCTCGCTTTAAATCTCGGAGGTCGTAGGTTCCCCACGCCGGACAGGAAATCTTTGTGTAAATTCTAAGATTTCTTGACGGGTCTGTTTGGTTGAGGGACTACCTTTCGTGCCTCCCCCGGGTGGAGGCCCTTGTTCAACAGTGGACGTTATACGGGCTGATGATGATTATATAGTATTAAACAGAATCACAACTTAGAGAAACTATTGACTCATTTCTAAATAATCCGATAAAAGTTTTAAGAGAAATCAATTTATCATAAGTCTCTCCCGATTGTTATAACATCATCTATAGAAATTGTATACCAGAGATTCGGCAGCAGCGTTTCCCTGTATGTATGACAACATAATGCTGCGGTCACCAACCCGCCGGCCAAGCGTGGTGACTATGGCATAAACCCGTCTTTAGGAGAAGATCAATGTTCAACAGTAGACGTTATACGGATTGATGATGAATCAAAATCACAATACAAAGCTTTTATTTCGGACGGACATTATTTAGTTAGCCGGGAGGCTTTTGCTACTTTACCTGGCATAAAGGTGAGCAAAGCTCCAGCCTTAATACCATACAAAGTAATCATAATACTTTTTCGTAATAGTAGAGTTAAAACAAAATACTAAGAGTCAAACCATTGCAATAAATAACATATTCGTAACTAGCTTCCCGCGCACGGTTTCACCCGCGTAACTCCCGTTCCCGTGGGAACTTCATAATTAAATATAGGATATATTAATCAGTGATAATGTAGCATTCAAAGTGTGAAAGTATTTTTAAAATCGGTCCAGTTTTTTTTGAGCCAATTCGCTACAAACATACTTACATACAAATCTTTCCTCTTTATAATATAAAGGCTCATCACTCGTTTCCACCCCTATCCAAAACAAAAACTACCCCGCATCTAAATATCGGACAAAATTCTTGTATAATTCTTGCACAATCAAATTCCCTTACGACAAGTTAGTGTAGTAACAAATGCGGGGGTGGGGGCGCAATATTTATCTACCCCCAGTGTCCCCCCTCCAGTGGTCAGGTTTTATTGGTACAGAACTGGTCACTTCGGAATTCGCGCTATTTATTTATTGTGGTGACTTCTGTGACATATGGTTGGACAGTGGCGCACAAAAGTGTTGGGCGAATTGGAAAATTAAATTTTGTTTTCATCATTTTATTCTTTATTCATCTTAGAACATTTCATCGTACAATGTGATGTAAATATCACTTTATTTATATCAAAGATTAATTTTTCAAATATAAATATTTATAGACATGTTTATTCATAGACATCTTCATATGACTGATGATTACGATTGATGATGATGATGATATTAAAAATACAGCATAAGATGAAATAAATATAGTATCTAAGAAAACAAGTAATAAAAAAACAGAAGTTAAAGTCTTTTACAACATAAAAAGAAAATTTATTTTTTAGGGTTCTGTACCGGAAGGGTAACAACGGGACCCTAATACTAAGACTTTGCTATCTGTCTGTCTGTAACCAGGCTGTATCTCAATAATCGCGACAGCTAGACAGGTGAAATTTCACTGATTATGTATTTCTATTGACGCTATAACCCTTTTTTGCTCAATGTCCTTAACGTCAACAGGTAGGCACTTGAAAATGGTACGGAGTCCACTCGCACAGGGCTGGTTTTTTTTATAAAAGGAAATTTTCTTTTGTATGAAGTTACATATTGATTTGACCTAAATGAGGATTACTAAATTTTATTTAAAATATTCATATATTGTTTTCGAATGATTCTCATTTCGTTATCACATACTACCTATTAAATTAAGACAAAGCATAGTTTCCAATACCGAATATTTTTAATTCGCTTACCACTTGTGTGTGCACATATACCACGGAGTATATTAAACGTCTGCGGAGGCGGGTGCTCAGCATTTGGTTTTTATACACCAATAGTTTGTCGCATTCTTGCCGACTTTTGTATATTGGATGCTGGCCACAGACTGCAGTTATTGGAGAAGGCCCGTGCTCTGAAGTTTGCGGTTATATTTTGAAGAGCCTATTGCCTACTATAATGTCATCATCAACAGCCCGTATAACGTCCACTGCTGAACATGGTCCTTCTCCCGAGGGAGGGTATTTTTGCCATAGTCACCACGCTTGGCCGGCGGGTTGGTGACCGCAGAATTTTGTTGTACCACACAAGGAAACGCTGCTGCCCTCAACCAATCAGACCCGGAAAGAAATTTTAGAATTGACACACAGATTTTCTGTCCGGGGATCGAGCCCACGACCTCCGAGATTTTAAGGCGAGCCAAATACCGCTACGCTACGCCGGTTGTTAGGCTACGGGGGTTGATAATATAATATAAAAATATAAATGAAATAGGTACTTAATATTACCTAAATAATAATGTTTGTAATAATTCCAACGAAACTATAAGAGCGAGGCATAGTAAGTATTATGAACGTGAAAACGTATATACTAAAAATGTGTTTTTTTTTTACAATAGATTACTTTTTGTGAGAATATCCAGAAGTCCAACAATAGTCATTCTTCGGTTCTCTTTTAATAGAAATATCAAAGTCTAATTATTTGCATACTGACCATATTTTTTTGCGGCTGAGTTAAAAAGGGTATCCAGCATTTAGACACATTTTTAGGCTGTATTAACACATTTTTTTTTTTTTTTATTTATATTTTCTTATCAATGTCCAACCGTTCTCCTCTAAACATTAATAAGTCTACATTCTTAACCAGAATAAGTCTGGTCCAACTAATAAGCCTCACAGCAATAAATCTTACATAATGTTGTCCCCGTTATTGATTCCCGTAATTTGGGGAACTTCTGTCTCACTGTCTCTTATTAGCGTTTAATGCACTTGGAGACAGTCCAGTAATTTGTTAGTAAGTAATACTTTTTCTTTTTAAATATTACTATCTGAGTTTTGGGACCTCTCCGTGCCTCGGAAATCACGATAAGCCATTGGTCCTGATTGTTATAACATCATTTATAATACTCGTATATCAAGGAACGGGCAGCAGCTTTTCCTTGTGTGGTACAATATAATGGTAACCTATTGAAATATCGAATTTCTGTTACCCGAATCTTAAAACCCCGAAAACGGTTGCTAGAACTTTTAAAAGACAGATGTAATGGATGACAACTTTCTATAATTCCGTTTTTAATTTCCCAGATGAATCAATTTACAGGTGCACTAAAACCAAATTTTCAAATAGTATTTTTTTGTTTCCCATATTGTCATAATCCAAATATAGTTATACCAGATTCTTAGAATATTTTTTTTTGTTTCCCATCGTACCATTTTCTAAATAAACTATTACCAAATTTTCATTATATTTTTATTAGGTTCCCATACAATTGTGTTCCAACTAAACTATATATATACGTTAGGTTAGGTTAGAACTGCGACCCCCGAACCAGAACAGACTCCCACTCTGCCAGAACCTACTCGCTATTGTTTTACTTGCCCATTACAGACAGGTTAAGGTTAAGTACCTACCTTGTAATTTTTCCAATAGTTTATGGAAATAATGTGGAAAATAAAAATTGCCAGTCAGTAAATTTATTGTTTTAGTTGCCTATTACGGATAGGTTTAAGTGTCAAATTCGACTCAGTAGGTTAGGTAAGGTTAGAACTGCGACCCCCGCACGCACGAGCCGAGCGAGCGAAGCGAGCATGCCGCGGCAGCGGCCGGCGAGTGCCAGAACCTACTCGCTATTGTTTTACTTGCCCATTACAGACAGGTTAATATACAATTTATTTAAAATAAAAGGTTTTAGTTTTTCTGGATATCGTTTATTTTAATTTAAAAAATCTTGGTTTTCATTGGTTGCATTTCAGAAATTTGTGTTTTAAAAATTCGGCTTTCGTGCATATGGATTACGGTCATCTGGATTTTGTGCATTTAGATTTTGTGTGTCTGGAACTCGTTCGTCTGGATTATAAAACGTCGTACAAATGAAAAAATGGGCAAATGAAATTCGGAGTTGCGATTATATGGCAAATAAACCTTCGGAATTTGAAAAAACGGGATTATGAAAAAATGGCCAAACGTTTTCGGGATTATGATATTCGGAATATTAAAATTCGGTATTAAGATAGGTAACCCAATATAATACTGCGGTCATCAATCCGCTAGCCAAGTGTGGTGACTATGGCAAGTACCCTCCCTGGGAGGAGGCCCATGTACCCAGCAGTGGACGTTATACGGGCTGATGATGATGATGACTAGTATTCTTGTTAACCCCTCGTGAAAAGCTAAAATGCTTGTGTTGTCGGTTCACGTCAGTAATGCAATGGGTGGGTATCGAACCGGCGACCACATGATCGCAAGTCCGACGCCCTAGCCATTGGACTACGGCCACTTAAAACTCGCTGGAAATCAGTTTTGTGACCATGTGGTATTACGATGAAACACTCAGGGAAACGCTGCTTCCTGTTCCCTGGTAACACGATTGTTAAAGATTAGCACTATTTTAACGGCGCCGTATTTTCCGAGCATTGTCCCTTAACCAACCAGTCTCGGAAAATATACACCTACTACCCGGTGATTGTCAAGACGTTCTTTTTTTAAATTAAAAAAAAAACGACTGACATCAAAACCATAAACCCAGAAAAAAAACACATGTTCCAAAACAAAACAGCATCAACCAATCAAAACGGCCATCACAATCACAGCAACAATTGGCGGCAAAACTTTCAAAATGGCAGCTAAATGTCCGGAATAAAATCAACATCAATTTGTGTTCGCGACGTAGGTAATGTCCACTCTTTATTGGGAACAACCTGTGAAAGGATGGGACAACAGCCGATTTATTTCCACATTGAATTAATTCGTTATTTGTATCGATGTTAAAGGTATAATATAGCTATTAATGTTAATACGGGTAACCGTTTGTTTCTTCTTATGTTTAAAGTGACGAATAAGTTATTATCATCATCATCACCAGCCCGTATAACGTGCTCTGCCGCCCGTTCCTTGGAAGGTAGCATACTGTCATTGTAATAGATGATGTAATTACAATCGGGACCAACGGCTTAACGTGCTTTCCGGGGATCGACGGTGCCTCGGAAAGCACCGTCAACTCTTCAACCTCATCAACCTCCTCGATAAGCTAGGCCCCGAAAGATATCTTAGATTTTAACCAAAAAAAATCTTGTCCGGTGTGGGGATTGAACCTACGACTTCCGAAAAATGTACCGCTACGCTAAGGAGACTGTCAATAATAGATTAGGTCGTAAAACAAATTTGTCTGTCTGTATAATTATCTAGTGAACATAGGGCTCCATCAAGAATAGCCTTTTCATAGGCCCAGGCAGTCTCCAAAGTAAAGTCTACTTTGCTTTTGAGATTCCAGAATTTCCCGCGACATTGTTGCTGCGAGCCCCGCCGGATAGTTTCTAGAAGTTGTAAGATCCTAAAGGCCTTTACCAAATCGGCATTCGAAGGAGTATCCGGAGCGTCTAGTGATTCGGCGCTCTCCTCGAGGTATGAATAGCATACCATCGCTAAGTGATAAGGCGAAGGATTCGCCACATTTCCTTTCGCCGGCGTTTCACTTACTGCAGCGGCGAGGAAATGCGGAAATAACAAAAAAGGGAATGATCAACGCTAAGCGTGGTGAAGAAGTCGTAATCAATATTTGACAGGCAAGTTGTTAATCGCAATATCATGCAGTTTACACAGGAAATGCTACTTACTGTTCCTTAATATATGGTTGTTATTGATGAGTCTAAGACAGGCACATATCGTAAGGAAATTCAGACATAAATACGATGTCCAAATCGAGCAGTGGATGCAATGACATCGGAACCCTTCTTAGTATATGAGGCTCAAGATTGATACATAATAGTGGTGGCTTTCGAATAAAAGCCAATATTATAACTGTACTGACCATAATATATGATCAATTAGCTTATATGTAAACCTTTATTTCCGTACCAAATTTCATAAGAACTCACTCCGTAGCAGAAATAAAGAGATCCGCAGATGGACGAATGTCGCTGATATAGCTCAACGAATTAGCCTAACTGAAGTGGCTATGGGCAGAACACAGCAAATAACTGACGGCCGATAGAGTAGAAAGGTTCTCGAGTAAAGACCACGAACTGGCAAGCGCAGTGTGGGACGACTGACTGTACGATGGACCGACGACCTAATAATGATCGCCGGCATTCTGTGGATGAAGGGCGCTAGCAATCATTCCCATGGAAATGGATGACAGGCTGATATGATGATGATGATGAATATAAGCGAGAATAAGGATAGTTTATTGTTACCTCCGTAGAGTAGCGGTATTTGGGTCGTTCGCTGGACAAGAAATCTTTGTGTAAACTCTAAGATTTCTTTCAGATCTTGTTGGTTGAGGGACTGTCCTCCGTGCCTCGGAAAGCACGTTAAGCCGTTGGTCCCGATTGTTATAACATCATCTGTAATAATCGTTTATCAGAAAACGGGTAGCAGCGTTTCCTTGTGAGCTACAACATATTACTGCCGTTATCAATTTTCTTGCCAAGCGTGGTGACTATGGCAAAAACTTTCCCTCGGGACGAGGTCCATGTTCAGCAGTCGACGTTATACGGGCTGATGATAATTGTCACCTATCCCATTCGTAACGAGTTAACAAAATAATCATAAAAAATCGACAAAAACAATTTGGAAATCAAAATTAAATGGCCAAAAATAAAAACGCTATCGAAAACAATAACATACATTCCCTTCCCTACCAAAGCGATTGCCATAACATTCCAGCGCGGTAACACAGCAATCCCGTTAATTATTCAACCAATATTATAATTGTACTGTCCATCTGATCATTAATATGGTTTAACGTGTGATGATAGCATGCAATGTCAATAAAGGCTATAGTTTCATAATTTTGCGGCACAATTTTATGATAATGATGTCCATTTTTGTGGTTTATTGTTTAATCAGTTTTGAATGGTTGGTAAACCTATTTAATAAATGTATTGGATATGATGTTGGTGAGTTAGTTTGTTTATAAAGTAGCGACCCGTCTCGGCTTCTCAGGGGTGTAAGTAATGCTGATGTATTATACAATATACAAATAAAGTAAAGTAAAATACTCTTAGTAGTACACCAGGAATATACAAAATAAATTGTGAATAATAATAACAAAGTACAAATGGCGGTATTGTCGCTGCTGCGATTTCTTCCAGACAACCTTAGCACGAACTTATCAGAGCTGGGTAGTATGGGTGTAGCATGATAACTTTAATAACTAGGTAGTAACACACCTAACTATAAATATTAAATACATAATTGTTGACCTATATAAATATAAATACTTATATAAATATAAATACCATAAAATATATATAAAAGTAAAATACAATTACACTATGAATATATATAAACCTTACTCTTGAATCACTCTATCTATTCAAACCGCATCAAAAGCCGTTGCGCAATTTAAAATATTTAAAAATACAGACAGTGGGATTTATTGTTTATTGTTCAATCAGTCTTGAATACTTTGTATACTTATTTATTGAATGTACCAACTATTAATTAACCTATTGGGTATTATGTTGATAAGTTTAATTTATTCATATACTAGCGACCAAATAAATAACTAGCGTCCATATCAAAGGTTCGAAGTGATTTTAATCTGTTATTCTTATGCTATTAAAAAGTTAAAGTATACATAAATGCAGTTTACTACCAATATGACTGCACTGGTGGCTCAGTGGTTACGGAAGTTGCTTCTGAGACCTGGTGTTCTGGGTTCGATTCCCACCCGGGGCAATTATTTGTGTGAACCACAAATAGTGGTTCTGAGTCTGGGTGTTCTTTGTGTCCGTGAAATGAATGTTTGTAAAGTCCCCCGCGACACAGGGATTTATTTCCCTAGTGCGGGAGTTGTCTTTTTATAAAAACAAACAAAACAAAACAAATATAGGTACCTAAATCATTTGGCTAAGTATAAGCAACGACCACACACATATATATATATATATATAAAGATAGATTCAAAATTAATAAACTTTTCCACATTTAACCTTATTTTTTGACCTCACCAAGACCCTTACCTACCCAAAAATCGATAGCCAAATAGAGCAACACATTCGATACAAACACACAAGGAAAACTGAAGGGAGGATAGAATAATAAAAACTAATAGATGCAACCATTAGCTGTTGTCGATAGCGGTGTTAAGTGGGCCTGTTTCCGAGAGCATAGATACAAATAGATATGTACGAGTATATAGTTTCGGAAGCTGTTTTTGTAAGGTAGTGTAAACAAAGTAATATGTTGTATTTATATTTGTTTGTGGAAGACATATACGCCACGCCACGGAGGTTGCGTGGCGTGGCGTATATGTCTTGGAAGTCGTTGGTTCAGTACCTTCATCATCATCATTATCCACATATAACGACCACTGCTGAACATGGGCCTCGTCCAGAGGTAGAGTATTGGCCATAGTCACCACACAACAAATGGGCCATCGGCTTAACGTCCTTTCCGTGGCTGGGAGGGTAGTCCCCCAACCATTCAAGCCCGGAAAGAAATTAAGAATTACCTGATTGTTATAACATGATCTATTACAATTTTATAACAAGGAAGGTTTCCTTGTGTATTGCGACATAATACTGCGGTCACCAACCCGCCTGCCAAGCGTGGTGACTATGGCAAAAACCTTCCCTCGGGAGGAGGCCCATGTTCAGCAGTAGACGTTGTACGGGCTGATGATGATGATGACTACACTAATCTGTATACAAAATTAGTTTGTTATAACAACCGTAAACCGTGGCTTGAATAGCACATCACATTGGATCATCTATAGTAATTGTAAACCAGGGAACGGGAAGCAGCGTTTTACTATGTGTGTTATTACATAATATTGCAGTCACCAACCCGCCTGCTGAACTTGGTGACTATGGCAAACCTTTCCTCGGGATGAGGGTCATGTTTAGCAGGAAAGGAAGTTCTACTAGAACACTTTTCTGAAAAAGGGTAAAAGACACGATGCAATTTTACTTACACACTATTGACTTGTATGCCAATAGTGTGTAAGTAAAATGGTTACTTTCAGCTTCGTTCTACTAGTTTCTTTTTGATGGTATGTATTTATAATTGGCTAAAACAATTTGTTATCCGTTTCTCTAGCATATGGCATTAAAATATAGGAACCGCCAAAAAAAATCTTACGCGGTGGGAGCTTTATAATATAATCTAGCCTTCATCGATAAATGGGCTATCTAACACCGAAAGAATGACAAATCGGATCAGTAGTTTCTGAGCACGCGTTTATTAGCGCGTCCAAGTAAAAAACTAACTAACCAACCGTTCATATTAATATATTAGTAAAGAAATTAATACACACTTGTAAGCAGTTACAACTCTAGTAAAAAAAATATACGACAAAAAAATCGCAAGTCTGCCGAACGAGTCGCACGTCAGTACACTCAGAGACTGTCAAGCGTTGTCGTCCCACGTGCATTACAAGAAGTCCGCCTCGAGCGTTCTGGTACAGTCGGCTCGAAAAATGTTTTTAAATTGTAAAAAAAAGTTTTAATTTGCTCCAAAAATATTGAAACGGAATTTCGGTTTCGGGTTCACCCTCTTTTTATGGGTAGTTATTGAAAAAAGAAAGTATAAAAATTAAGGGACGGTTCTGATAATAGACGAGTGGCAAATTGAGTCTGATAAGTATCCTTAAGTAAGTATTGGAGTGGTTTGCACAGAACTAATATAAAAATATAACAGCACTCATGATTTTATTACCAAAATATTATTTATTTAATTCTATGGTATAGTGCTCGCTCTAAATCTTGGAGGTCGTGGGTTCGATCCCCACATCGGGCAAAGAATATTTGTGTTAATTCTAAAATTTCTTTCCGGGTCTCGATGGTTGAGGGACTATCCTCCGTGCCTCGGAAAACAGGTGAAGCCGTTGGTCCTGATTGTTATAACATCATCTATAACAATCGTATATATGTATAGGGAACGGGCAGCAGGTTTTTCTTGTGTGTTACAACATAATACTGCGGACACCAACCCGCCTGCCAAGCATGGTGACTTTGGCAACTACCGACGTTATAAGTGCTGATGATATATTAGTAACTGGCTTCCAAGGAAAAACGACATTACGACGGGCGACGATGGACATCTACAGTAAATTGATCATAAATGCCAGATAAATATTACAATTTAAACACTGCTCGAACTTAAAAATCGTTCATTTATCTATGTCAAATTAAAATGTAGGTATATTTTATTTCATGCACCAATATGGTATTTTTTTTAACATGGTTGTTACTTCTGTGCACCTACCAATCTTTTTTTCTGCACCACCCTATGGTTGACTTGCAGAAAATAGCATTAAATCCACCATGTAATTTTTTAATGCAAAAGTTTTAAATAAATAAAAAAATAGTTCACAAACAACTGTTCCATCATCAGCCCGTACAACTTCCACTGCTGAACATGGGCCTCCTCCCGAGGGTGGGTTTTTGCCATAGTCATCACGCTTGGCAGGCGGGTTGGTGACTGCAGTATTATGTTGTAACACACAAGGAAACGCTGCAGCCCATTCCCTGGTAAACGATTGTTATAGATGATGCTATAACAATCGGGACCAACGGCTTGACGTGCTTTCCGAGGCACGGACGGAGCAGACCCGGAAAGAAATTTTGGAATTTACACAAAATAAAACCACAATCTAATCCACCACACATTCATCCACATATCTTCCCAACTGTACACCCAGGTACAGTCGGGCACAATGCAAACAATAGCACGAGCCAGCAGCGCACAAATCTTAATCTTAGCATTCATTATGGCGGCGAAACGAACCTGAATTTATTCTAGGTAACCTCGCACCGACGCGGTTTATGAACAACCGGTAGCTTCACTTCACTATATTTTCTGTTAGATTTGAATTTAATTTAAGTGGTATTTTTTTAATAACATTATGATAAGTACATTTGTGATACGATATTCTATTGGCATTTGTTTTAGCTAGTGCAGCATAATCGTGATCATTTACCATCAATATCCATCCAGTTTCCATCCATTCATCAGTCTTGCACAATCCACTGCTGGACTTAGCCCTTTAAGAATGCTGGTCTTCAATATTTGCATTTCGCATTTTTTTATGCCGACAGACAACCTCCGTAGCGTAGCGGTATTTGGCTTAACTCTCGGAGGTCGTGGGTTCAATGCCCACTTAAATTCTAAGATTTCTTTCCGGGTCTGGCTGGTTGAGGGACTACCCTCCGTGCCTCGGAAAGCACGTTAAGCCGATGGTCCCGATTGTTATAACATAATAATCGTATATCAAGGAACGAGCAGCAGAGTTTTCTTGGTGGTACAACATAATACTGCCGTCACCAACCCGCCTTCCAAGTGTGGTGACTATGGCAAATACCCTCCTCGGGAGGAGGCTCATGTTCAGCAGTGGACGTTGTAAGGGCTGATGATGATGATGATGTTTTTTTCATGAGTGGGTTTTTATACTACCATAGATAAAAATTTGCTTCGAATATCAAATAGAAAAAATAAATATTGTGAAATTCCATATTCTTTGCCTTAACCTTTCAAGTACTATATAGTCTGAGCTTGAAAAATAAAAAAACTTCTTTGTACAACATTGTCTTAACTTTAGGTCAATACTCTATATCTTTTATCGAGCCCTAAGAAAACAAGTATTTTCAACCGACTTACTAACTCGTAATATACTACAATTTTCATTCAACTGATTGTCCTTCATTTCTTATCCTACACAAAATGCTCGACTTTAAGGCTGGAGCTCTGCTCGCCTTTATGCCCGGTGAAGTAGCTAAAGCCTCGTGGCTAAATGTATGCTAACCCGAAAAAAAAAACAACTCGACCCAAGAATCGACCTCCCACCATCGCACCAACATAACCACTAGACCTTCTTTCTCCATTTTGCTCTCACAATTTTTTGCACAATACACGTGAAACGGCAATCGTTCCCCTTAGTAATGAGGGAGAGAATATTACCCGATCAGCCTCAGGCGTTTTTAATTTTCCACAGAATCACCTACGAAGTAAAGTATACCTTTTTTTTTCGGTATCTTAATAAGGGAGTCGGAAAATTTTATGTTACATCGATTAAGAGTTGTGAAGGTTTATTAGTTGGGAGATGGATACGAAGATTGGGAGTTTCTAGTTATAAGGGAACAGGGAAATTATATGAATTTACCTTTGTGCAGTGGGTTGCCAACGTGACCGATTCGATCGTAAGGTTGCAGTAAGATATGTCTTTCATATCATCATCAGCCCGTATAATGCCCACTACTGAATATGCTTTCCTAAGTTACCACGCTCAGCAGGCGGTTTGTTGGTGACCGCAGTATTATGTTGTAACACATACGGAAACGCTGCTACCTGTTACACAATTGCTATTGATGATGTTATAGCAAATCAGGACCAACAGTTTAACGTGGTATCCGAGTCCTCCTAGAGTGTTGACTTAACCTAACCTTAAAGAATTCTTTGAATTTAGACAAAGATTAAAATTATAGCCGTACCAGTAGCTGGTTTTAGGCTGTGTTTTAATCAGACATAAACTTGGATGAGTTGCAAGACCTAAAGTTGCAAAACGACCTAAACCAATTGCAAAAAGCAATTAATGAAGCGACCAGGTTAACAAATACAATGCTACTTACACTTACCGAGCACAGGTGGAAATGCAGTTTAGCCTTAACCATTGCTTAACCACTAAATGATTATACAACTAGATTTCCGCGGATTCACCCGCATATCTCCCGTTCAAGTGGGAACTTCATCTATACTAATATTATAAAAAGGTGAAGTTTGTGAGTTTATGTCGTTGTAGGGGGTAATCTAAATCTAAAGGTAATCTACATACTTGACCGATCTGAAAATTCTTTTACCAATAGAAAGCCACGTCATTTGTGATTGTCATTGCCCATATTTTAACTTAAAGTTTCCACGGCAACGGGATCTACGCGGGTGAAACCACGTGGATCAGCTAGTCATTAAATAAAGCTTATGTCATGCCTGGATAACGTACAATTTCTGATAGTGGTTTTTTTTTAAATTGATGCTATAGTTCTGGAGCTTATTTATAGCAAACAAACAATCAAATCGGCCGTAGCCCAATGGCTAGAGCATCGGACTTGTGATCTTGAGGTCGCCGGCTCGAACCCCATCCATTGCACTACCGACGTAAACCCACTCGTAACACAAGCATTTTAGCTTAGCACGAGGGGTTAACAAATAACAAACTGCTAGTAAACATTAAAAAAAAAACTTTCCTCTTTATAATATAACTAGCTTCCCGCGCGCGGTTTCACCCACGTAGCTCCAGTTCCCGTGGGAATTTTATAATTAAATGTAGCCTATGTGACTCTCTCAAGGTAAATGTAGCTTTCCAATGGTGAAAGAATTTTTGAAATCGGCACAATAGTTTTTTAATTTATTCATTACATACATACACACAAAAATACAAAACTTTCATCTTAATAATATTAGTATAGATTAGAGGTCATTATCATATTTTTTTTAATCACTAATTAATTTTATTTAAATTATTAAACATTTTATGATCATATAAAAATATTGTTTATCACATTTTTAACCAAACCGATCGCCCTTCCCATGAAATCTTTATTCTAACTCATTATATATCATAATCCAAATTAGATGAGGCTCATCAATACAGTTTCATGATCTCATAATATTTTAGTGCGATATAAAAATTATGTTGGCCGCCATTTTATGGGCATAACTCATAATTATTATGGGCACCCCGATGGTGGTGGCTCTTATTGGATAGTTCATCTGTTTGGCAGTTAAATAGTTTGTGAGATTGGGTGGTTAAAAGCCTCCGTAGCGTAGCGGTATTTGGCTCGCTTTAAGTCGCGGAGGTCGTGGGTTCGATCCCCACACCGGACAAAAAATCTTTCTAAGATTTCTTTCCGGGTCTGGTTGGTTGAGGGACTAGCCTCCATGCCTCGGAAAGCACATTAAGCCGTTGGTCCCGATTGTTATAACATCATCTATAATAATCGTATATCAAGGAACGGGCAGCGGCGTTACCTTGTGTGTTTCAACATAATACTGCGGTCACCAGCCCGCCTGCCAAGCGTGGTGACTATGGCAAATACCCTCAACGGGGAGGAGGCCAATGTTCAGCAGTGGACGTTATACAGGCTGAAGATGATGATTGGGTGGTTAGATATTGTAGGATTAATATTTGTTTTGAAACACATAATTGTCCTAACCAATATTGAAAGCACGAAAGTTCGTGAGTATCGATGGATGTTTGTTACTCTTTCACGCAGAAACTATTGAATAGATTTGACTGAAAGTTTGTAATGGAATACTTTAAAATCTGGATTAACATGTAAGCTACAATCCCTCAATCTCCCCGTCAGCGACCGCCCTGAGCCGAGGTCCAAGTCCCACAGGGCGCCCTCTTGCGCAGATTGCTTAGTTTGTAGTGTTTTTTAGATTATTTATCTAGGCTGGAGCTCCGCTCGCCTTTGTGCCCGGCGAAGTAGCAAAAGCCTCAGGGCTAAAAACATATGTCCGTCCGAAAAAAAAACAATCATTCATTATCGACTATTCAACTAATAATTCCGAAACCAAGATTTATTTCAACTTAATAACACCCTCCGGAGGCCCATGCTTAACATAGGACTCCTCCCGAGCAAAGGTTTTGTAATATGACCACATCTTTGCCGGCGGGTTGGTGTATTATGTTGTAACACACAAGGAAAATAAATCTTAGAATTTACACAAAGATTTCCTATCTGGCGTGAGTATCGAACCCATGACCCATGAGATTTAAAGCGAGCCAAATGCCGCTACGCTACGGAGGTTGTCATTATTATCGAAATAATATAGGTAGATATTATATGAAAGAAGATGTATTGAATTTTTTATATTTTGCTTTCATGGACTGAACTGATTTAGTTAAAAAATCACAATTAAAAAGTTGATCTCAGTCTGATGTTAAATTTTGTGTAAAATTTAAGATTTCTATTCAGGCCTGGTTGGTTTAGGGACTACCCTCCGTGCCTCGGAAAGCACGTTAAGCCGTTGGTCCCGATTTTTAAAACATCATCTATAATAATCGTATATCAGGGAACGGGCAGCAGCGTTCCTTGTGTAGTACAACATAATACTGTGGTCACCAATCCGCCTGCCAAGCGTAGTGACTATGGCAAACACCTTCCCCGGGAGGTGGCCCATGTTTAGCAGTGGACGTTGTACGGGCTGATTATGATGATATACTCGTTAGAATGACTATGTTAAAAAACTATAGGTAATTATTAGGTTATTATTCTTATTCTATGTATTAAACCAGGTAACTAAAAGGCTGCCTGTGTGTGCTGCAAATTGAAGGATATAGAGATAGAACACTGTATAGAAAATAACACATGTTTTCCTACAGATCTCTACATTATTTTCCCAGTTCTACCCAAACATACGATAAGTAATCAATAGCTCTACATATAGCTATGTAGAGCACAATAGAGCGGTAGAGTCGGACGCATTTTCTTTTACGATCGCGCTCCGTGTTTACGTGTTTCGCGAAGATACGAGCGATAGACCAGATGTAAGAACCTATTGATTTGGTTTGGAGGTGGCATTTCAGTTGTAACTAAGTTCCCGCATTTGGTTATGTTCGCATAACTCAGATTACCGTAAGAACTTCACCAATAAACATAACCTGTGCTATTTTTGGATAGCGTAACTTCCTAGTGGTGAAATAATGTTTTATATCGGGCCAGTAGTTACGGAGATTAACGCATTCTAACCAACAACAAACGAGCAAACTCTTCACCTTTTTAATATTAAGTACTGACTGCACCGGTGGCTCAGTGGTTACGGAAGTTGCTTCTGAGACCTGGTGTTCTGGGTTCGATTCCCACCCGGGACAATTATTTGTGTGAACCACAAATAGTTGTTCTGAGTCTGGGTGTTCTTTGTGTCCGTGAAATGAATGTTTGTAAAGTCACCTTCAAGAAGCGAGCCTATTCCTTTCTTAAAGGCCGGCAACGCACTTGCGACTCCTCCGGTGTTGCGAGTGTACATGGGCGGCGGTGATCACTTACCATCAGGTGACCCACTTGCTCGTTTGCCTCCCTCTTCTATAAAAAAAAAAAAAAAAAAGTCCCCCGCGACACAGGGATTTATTTCCCTAGTGCGGGAGATGTCTTTTAAAAAAAAAAAAAAAAACCGTTTAGTCGCTGATAATAATTGGCAGGATTTGGCATCAGTATTACTACCAAAAGGTTATATCATAAAATTGAAATAGAAATGTGTTTTTAACAAGAAAAAACACATTTCTCTCTTGGAGATGGGAATAATTAATTCTCAAAATAGAGTTCATTTTGTGACGAATGACTAAAATATTACAGTGCATACAGAATATGCTTAGACAACCTCCATAGTTTAAGACTCGCGTTTAATTTTGGGTTGAGTTAGTTCCCCACAAGAGATTTCAAAAAATATTTTTTTTTGTGAAAAAAACTTATTTTTTCTGATTCTCGTTGAGGGGCTATTTTCCGTGCCTTAATATGTACCATACTGAGTGTCTTCCACAGCGTTTACCTGTATAGAGGTTGTTCATAATACTGTTCTCACCAACTCACCTGCCAATTGAGGTGACTTGTCTTAATTCCCCCTTAGAGGGAAAAATATGTTCAGTGGACGTTATACGAGCTGATGACCGTGATGATCAAAGCTTCTCCCAACAAAGTATTCTCCCAGCTCTATTAATTTGTATCACCATACTAATATTATCAAGCGGTATTTGGCGCGCCTTAGCCTCGGAGGTCGTGGGTTCAATCCCCACACTGGACAGGAAATCTTTGTGTAAATTCTAAGATTTCTTTCCGGGTCTGGTTGGTTGAGGGACTACCCTCCGTTCCTCGGAAAGCACGTTAAGCCGTTGGTCTCGATTGTTATAACATCACCTATAATAATCGTATATCAAGGAACGGGCAGCAGCGTTTCCTTGTATAGTACATAATACTGCGGTCACCTCTGCCTGCCAAGCGTGGTGACTATGGCTAATAGGAGGCTGAGGGAGGCCTCCCCTCGTGCGAGGGCCTCGGGGGGAGGCCCATGTTCAGCAGTGGACGTTATACGGGCTGATGATGATGTTGAACTAATATTATCATTATTTTTACGCCTTTCATAATTTAATAAATTCTTAACAAAAACTAAATTACTTAGATAAGACAAAGTGAACTGCTTACAACTTAAGTGCACCTACCACTTTGTGTCTGCACCACCCTATGGTTGACTGGCAGAGAATGCCTCTGGCATTAAGTCCGCCTATGTACAGTTATGTGCTAAAGGTTAAATAAAAAATAAAAAAAAAAAAAAAAACTATTTCCTCGTCAGTTCATCATGGTTTTCTTAAGCAAATTAAATAGCAATTGGTTAATGTCATTTTTCTAGTTCTGGGCCAATAAAGAAAAAGACTTAATGTAACGAATTTTAAAATATGATTATTTCATGATTAATTTGTCTTTGTTTGCACCGCTTAACTTTTCATCTTAAGCCGAAGGTTGACTGGGAGATAATGCATTAAGTCCGCCTTATATACAGACCTGTAGCGTAAAGTTTAAATAAATAAATAGATAAAATGATTATTTAACAAAAAAAAAACCCACAACATACCACATCTGTTCTTCCTGGTCTGCTCAACCGAAGTTAATAGCGATCCCGTAATGTGGGTTTTCTAGTTGTTGGCCCATAAAGACGTCCCCGCTGTTATTGGCTGTCCCGTCGAGCGATTAGTGGCCGTGAAAAATCAATTTGGTCTGTTGTCTATGCTACTGACCGGGGAATAGAAGTTGCGTTGTGTTTTGATATTGATAGAATATATCTATCTATATATGAGCTCGAGCATTGAAAGTTAATACCCACACGATAAAAATATACGTAATATTATATTTTATTATCAGCCTTTATAACATCCATTACTGGGTTTTGTCATGGTTACCACGCTTAGCAGGCGGGTTGGTGAGCGCAGTATAATATAATAACACACATAGGCAAGGCCGAATTTAAAGGAGGGCATCCAGGGCAACTGCACCGGAGCCTCCACAATAGAGGGGTCCCACAATAGAGATTTAAAATATTTCAAATTCTGCCGAGTAAACTCTACAATTTTTCTTTTATTCCTTTTTTTGGTGTTGTACCTTCACATACAGTACTTTGTAGAGTCATGATTAATGTAATAGTTCTTAAATATTGTCTTTACTTGTTCACTTAAATAAGACAATCAGTAAAATATCAGAATTCAAATAAAATTGATCATCATCATCATCAACAGCCCGATGACGTCCACTGCTGAACATGGGCCTCCTCTTAAGAGACCTTGGCAAGCCAGGATCGTAGAGGGATTTTGCCATAATCACCACGCTTGGCAGACGGATTGGTGATCGCAGTAACATGTAAACCTTGAGCTAATATATGCTGCTGCCCATCCATCAGCCATATGTCCCTTATTCGCCTTTTACGACACCCATGGGAGGACATGGGGTGGTCTATTCTAAGCCGGAAACCACACGGCAAAATTACGTAGTAATATTCCGTAGTGTGTGCTACGTCACTACGTTCTATGATTTAACGTAGCTGCTACGCCGTAGCCCGTAGTCATAATCGATCAATAGGCTAGTTGACACTATTTTTATAAGGTTAAGAGTGGTTACTAGATCAAGAAAAAAATATGGCATTGATTTGAGATCTAGAAAGCACTAAAATAAATATTTTAAAATTGACTTGACATTCAGAGATGAAAACGATGTCAGCCATGTTGATCTATATACACTATCTGTGTAATATCGATTACGTCATGACTCAGAAAGTGTAATAGTAAAGGATCGCGTTCATGTTTTTTAACAAGATGTATGACGTCACAAAAGAAATATTTTTTATATTGAATTTATATAAAAATTATTAATTTTATTATTAATAAAAAATCAAGCCTTTATAAAAGAAGGGCCTTTAGTCACCAAGCTTAGGAGCAAGTTGGTGACTGCATTATTTCTATCATTTCCTGGCATATACCTGGTACATGTTATGACCTTTGATTTTACCTAAAGATCTTTCTGTTCCAATTCCATTCGATTAAATTTATTTATTTCGAACACGAGCGAGTTCGATTCCGAGCGGAAATCGAACTCAAGACCTCGGAAATTTATCGTCCAAATCGCCACGGCGAAGCTAAGTCTATAATTTTCAGAGGTCAATTCAAACCTCACAATAACATAACGTAAAGAAACCGTTACACCATGCTTCTGTTTCCCAAACGATCGCTACCTAATCGACATGCCCATTAAACCGACCGGCCAATATATACACTCGTATACCCTCCCTTAATCGCAGAGACAATTAAACGTTACCAATAGGGGGTTTTATATCGATAGTTTGGTTTTACGAGTGGTCGGTAATTGGGAACGGTCACATTATTGACAGTGGTCGGTAATTGGCAATGTTTGACATTGGCCATAAGGATAATGTGTAATCGTCCGATTATACGGTACTGGTTATAGTATTTTTCTGAGATGTTTAGAATATCTTCTTCTGTTTTTTTCAAGAGCCTACCTGTCGCCGGGGATTGTAGCCCTACTTTTACTTTTTTACTTTTAAATATTTATTTTATTTATTTTCAGTATTTGTTGTTGTAGCGACTATAGAAATACATGATCTGTGAAAATTTCAACTGTCTAGCTATCGCGGTTCTTGAGAAAAGTGTGTGTGTATGTGTGTAAATAAATAGGAGATAATATAGGAAATAAGTAATCATTTACGTCCACTGTTGCACATGGGTCTCTTCCACGTGAGAAGAACATGGGATGGTCTATTCCAAGCGGGACAGCACACAGCAAAAATACATTTTAGTCATATATTATTCCAGTATGGTCATCATCATCAGGGACTTCACACTATTTTGTAACCACTTTCTTGTGTAATAAAGATTATTATTATATTAAACTAGCGACCTGCCCCGGCTTCACACGGGTACAATGCTAATGTATTATACATATAAACCTTCCTCTTGAATCCTTCTATCTATAAAAAAAACCGCATAAAAATCCGTTGCGTAGTTTTAAAGAATAGATTTAAGCATACATAGGGACATAGGGAGATAGGGACAGAGAAATCGACTTTGTTTTATACTATGTAGTGATTATCATCGGTCTGAATAACATCCACTGCTGAACTTATGACTCGCTAGAAGGTGGTTTTATCAGTCACCACGGCTGTCAGAAGGATTGGTGACCCCTCCAATATATTCGCATCTAATTCTAATTCCCCGCTACAATTTCATTGCTATAGTTACAAAGTAAGTAATGAGTAATTAACAAACATCAGCTGAGGGTCGTGTTCCGAATATTTTTACTCACTGTACTAACAATTCGCTTGTGATAAGGAAAGTTAGTGGGAGGCACCTAAAATGTCGCTTCGGATATAGGTATGGTGTTAAAACTATAATAGAGTAGAAAAGTGTTATTGAAATTTTTATATGTTTATTTCAAAAGCATGGCTTACATTCATGACATGCCATACCTATAGGTATTCGATCAATTAATCGTTGGCCACATAAGATTTTTTTACAACAACTTAGCCTTGATTTCAACACTTATACCTAGTATCGAAATACAATATATAATTATTATCAATTTCAAATGTTATCTTCAATAGTTTTAATTTGAATACAATTCCATAGCCCAATGGCTAAGGCGTCGGACTTGTAGTCTTTTGGTCGCCGGTTCGATCCCCACCCATTGAAATACCGACGTGACTCGTAACACAAGCCTTTCAGCTTAGCTCGAGAGGTTGAAAAGGACTGCAACGTAATCTAAAAAAAATCTACTCTACTCAATAATGTGTAGAGGTGGTATAATGATAATGATTAATGTTTTACGCTTTACTGTGTGTATCTAATTAGAGTGTGTCTATTCATTATATTAACATAATTATTATTTTCAGTCTAGGAAACATTAGATAAAGGTACCTACATGCTACATCATAACATAAGCCAGTAAATTAATAATAATAATCCTACAAAATAAACAAATTCCTTAACGAACACCGACCACCTTCGAGAGCCAAAGCAGCATTTTATGTCTCCTAACGGTTGCACCAAGACGACCCTTTGACATCGACTAACGTATTTAAATTCATAGTCTTATGAAGTTAGCCTCACAGGGGGGGGAGTGTTCTTGGAGGGGGCAGAGGCGTGACTGTACACTTTTTGGCTTCGGTTAAGTCGGATCGCCACTGGCTGTGAATGGAATAATCGAGTAAGTCAATATTTAGTCATTTTTATTGATATTATTTGACGATAAAATACCTATATGCTTATATGCGTTTTGTTTCATTTACATATAATTTTTTTTAATACTAAGTTTCAAAATTGGCTGTATGGATTAGCGTATCCTGCCGGTGGTCTACAATATTAATAAATCTTTTTTAAAATTTACTATTTACTTTGTCGTAAAGTGTGCAAAACATAAAAAAACGTTTATATTCATATTATATTATGGACCGTTAAAAGTATATCTAACAATGATACCAATTAAAAATATTTTAGATTTACCGCCTTTAAAAAACAATGTTGCAAGTTTCACCACTTACAATTATCTCTCTTATAACGTTAAAGAAGCTGCGTAGAATATGTCCTTGCTAACAGCATGTTGAGCCTATACTTATGTCGGTAAAGTTAACAAAAACTCAAGACAGCCATTATATATAAAACGAATGATTGATATTACCTGATATTAAACAAAATAGTATTGCCTAAATAGATACCACGGGATAAGACAATGCTGTTATTAAACCATACAATGAAGTTTATATAAGCCGATGCGTATGATTTGTCCAATGAATTTTAGAATTGAAGCTTTCGTGAGTGGTACAGATATTTATATTAACTATCCGGTTGTGCTCACGATTTGTCACCATCAGACGGAGTAGACTACTCCTTGAGAATGGACCTCGGGATGGTCGTAACTAGTCGGACATATCCAATGATGGCAAATCGTGAGTACAACCGGATAGTAAATCAGTTAATATTAATATTCGTTCAATGAATCTTCATATATCAGTGCAACAAAAGTCTTTACTTGAAAAAAACGATTTATATGAAGCCTACCTACCTAGAATTATGGAAATTCTACACTTTTTTTTTTCACAGACAGTATTTTATAAAATAAAAAAGGTATTCTCAAGAAAATTTGAAAATGTAACTTACCCTCATCTGCCTCAACCCCACCATCTCAAAAGGAGTTAAAATGCTATAGTTCGTGCGACCGCATAAATTACCGGCGCTGGAAGCCGCCGCGCATATTATCACAATTTTGTTTAAGATTAACGAAATATTCTGAGTAATTATTCAGCCGCGGACTTTCGATTAACTTGATTTGATGGCGCGCCAAAATGTATGGCCACTTGCGTTGGAGATGAAGGAAACGAGGAGTTTAGGAGGTATGTATTATATACCATATATAGTAGGATTTTAAAATACAAAGAAAAGTTTTAAGTAAATTGGTGTCTTCTTCTTTCGTGTCGCTGTTTCAACTTATTAGTTTTAATACTTCATATAAAGCCATTCTGACCAGTAAGTCGCCACTCCAATGGCTTCTGTCGTTCCCGCCATCAAATCCTCCATCGTGCAGCTGTTAGGGCATGAAGGGCAGACCAAAGTGTGACTTTAGACTGTGGTTGGGTGCCACACGGGTGTTAAGTGGTGTAGAAATACTATACACTTTTAAACTTGGCGCATCGTAATGATCGATATGTTTGTATGTTTATTTGCATCGAATATATCTACTCTGGAACTGTTGCTGCTTACAACAGCTTCGCAAGCAGATTTGTGATTGCAGTAAGATCCTTGAGCCGGTATTTACTGCTGAAAAAAAAGCTATATGTTCCTTGTAAGACCTGGGAACACACCGGTTAGCTCACATCGCTGGCAACAAAAATAACCTTTGCATTCCCGTGGCAACTTTATAATCTTATAATTTAAAAAGATGTTTGTTACTCTTTCACGCCAAAACTAATAAACGGAATTGGCTGAAATTTTGCACCGCGATAGGCATTACGCTGGATTAACAGATAGGCTACAAAACATCACGCTCCAACCTACTGGAGCAGAGTAATGCGGGTGAAACCGCGGGGCGCAGATAGTATAACCTGTGTTACTCTTGGGTACCGTAAATTCCTGATTTAGAAAGTATTTTTTTTATATCATCATTCCGGTATTTGCCAAACATATTCAATGCAAACAAACAAATAATCAATTCTTTCCTGTTTATTGTATGAGCAAAGACAAAGACAACAGATAGCATACAAGATTAGAAATACCATTTTGCCTTTCAAATTTCTTTCATCATCATCATCAGCCCGTATAACGTCCACTGCTGAACATGGGCCTCCTCCCGGGGAGGCAACCTCAAACAACCAGACCCGGAAATAAATCTAAGAATTGACACATAGATTTCCTGTCCGGCGTGGGGATCGAACCCACAACCTCCGAGATTTCCGAGAGACCGCTACGCTACAGGTCATCACAAACAGATAGCATACAAGATTAGAAATACCATTTCGCCATTCAAATTGCTTTAAAGATACTAAATTTACTGGTATACTAAAGGATGGCTGAATAGATATAACATATAAAGTATCCCAACAAAATAAACTGCAGTAATAAACGAGGGTGTTAACATTATCAGGTTTGTCTTCAAAATGGCACCGATACATCGAAGTATTGTCCATCGACCTTTGGCCG
Organism: Nycteola revayana; assembly: GCA_947037095.2. Classification (NCBI taxonomy): domain Eukaryota; kingdom Metazoa; phylum Arthropoda; class Insecta; order Lepidoptera; family Nolidae; genus Nycteola; species Nycteola revayana. The sequence continues at coordinate 16,863,367 of OX344858.2, read as the reverse complement.
CCCTTTAAGCCAATTGCCCGTGAAATCAGTTAACCAAGCGGAAAATATATCCGACCGGAACTTTCGCCTGGTCGCTTTGTTGAACGAAGAATTGATTTGGCTGGATAATCTCAATGTATGTATATAAACTGTACATCGGTCAATTTACACGAAAGCTCATTGAATCATTCCTTATTCATTTATTTTTAATATTACATTTTTTCTCCGATGTATAATAGATTTATTTCCGAACTGAGGACGTCGCTTGTCATGGTGCAATGTGCATAGATTCTTCATTAAACTCAACTGAGTCCACAGTCAAACTGTTTAAAACAGTTTTGTGGACCATTGTAATAAAATTAGCAATAATTTATCTTTGTTTAATAAATAAATAATAAAATAATGGTAGATCAACGAGGTAGCCATTCTAAAGAGGCCGTAGCCCAATTGCTAGGGTTACGGACTTGTGATCTTGTGGTCCCCTGTTCGATCCCCACCCATTGAAATGAAATGAAAACGTTTATTGATAATGTAGACGAATCGATCAAAAACAAAAAAGAAAAAACCGGCCAAGTGCGAGTCAGACTCTCACACGAAGGGTTCCGTACTAGTTGCAAGTGCCTAACTATTGAATAAAAGGTAAATTGCGGTTTACGGTTTATGACGTATTAAAAAAAAAACTATTTACTTGATCTCGTTCAAACCAATTTTCAGTGGAAGTTTGCATAGTTATGTACATCATATATTTTTTTTAAGTTTTATCATTCTCTTATTTTAGAAGTTACAGGGGGGGCGACACACATTTTACCACTTTGGAAGGGTCTCTCGCGCAACCTATTCAGTTTAGGAAAAAATAACATTAGAAACCTCAATATCATTTTTGAAGACCTATCCATAGATACCCAACACGTAAGGGTTACATGAAAAAATTTTTTTTGAGTTTCAGTTCTTAGTATGGGGAACCCCATTTCTTTTTGTTTTTTTTCTATTTTTGTGTGAAAATCTTAATGCGGTTCACAACATACATCTATGTGCCAAGTTTCAACATTATAGTTCTTATAGTTTCGGAAAAAAGTGGCTGTGACATACGGACGGACAGACAGACAGACAGACAGACAGACAGACATGACGAATCTATAAGGGTTCCGTTTTTTGCCATTTGGCTACGGAACCCTAAAAACAATCTTGACTAATAAATAAGCGTACATTTCAACAATAAAGTATAAAATTTACCTATGTTGTTATGACATGATTATCGCTTATTATAAAATAAAATTAAGATCAACCAGCGCGGGCTGGGATCGGGTCTGAAGCATAGAACGCGTCGCGCGGACGACTGGACCCTATCCTAGCTTCCTACGAGTCTTTCTCTATCTACCTACGGTGTGACACTCGGAGAAAAAAGACTATAAGAAACTCGGAGATCATAAGGCCGAGGGGTTAACAAGAATACTAGTAGATTTTAAAAGTCTGGTAGTATCTTTAAAAATAGTAATGAATAAAATGAAAATCACTCTATACAATTACAAAAACAATGTCTTAATAAGTAATTACCAAGGGTTATTAACTAATTTACTTTTTTTATTGTCCCATAATGTTGTGACACATTTTCCTTACCATAATCAAGGTATGGCGTGCCCATAAAAACAGAGTTGTATCACAATGCAGTATGTTAGATAATAATAATTAATGTATCATCATCATCGTCATCATTAGCCCGTATAACGTCCACTGCTGAACATGGGCGCCCTCCCAAGGGAGGGATTTGCCATAGTCACCACGCTTGGCAGGCGGATTGGTGACCGTTGTATTATGTTGTAATACACAGGGAAGCCCATTCCCTGGTATACGCTTGTTAAAGATGATGTAATAACAATCGGGACCAACGGCTTAACGTGCATTCCGAGGCACGGAGGGTAGTCCCTCGAGCAACCAGACCCGGAAAGTAATCTTAGAATGTCTTTTTACATTCTCAAAATGAATAATGAATTAATTTAAGTAATAATAAAAGTCATATTCGGTCAAATCAACAGCCAAAAAGTCCGTGAAATATCTAAAATACAAACATTCCACCTCAAAGCCGTATTAAAACAGCACAAATAAACAAATTTAATAATAATAAATAAGCTGGCAACATTTCCGCACTATCCGTCAGAATACTATCGGTCTCTTTATCTTGTCCCCGGAGAAAAAATACGCGTACCCCGAACAAGTTCCTGACCATAAATTCATTAGACTCCGCCAACGTTTTTTTTTTAAACTCACGTCCGAGGTGGCTCAGGCATATTTAGATGCGACTGGATTAAAATAATTAAACCTTGGTAATTAATTATTAAAATGTTTTTTAAATGTTTGAGAAATTAATAATTAGTGCTATAATGTATAGTTTTTTGTTGTTAATTTACTTATTTAGAGTCGTCATCATCATCAGCCCGTATAACGTCCACCGCTGAACATGGGCCTCCTCCCGAGGGAGGGTATTTGCCATAGTCACCACGCTTAGCAGGCGTGTTGGTGACCGCAGTATTATGTTGTTCCACACAAATAAACACTGCTGTTCCTTGCTATACGATAATAATAGATGATGTTATAATAATCGATCGATAAGAATCGATTTATTTAGAGTAAAGTAATATAATATTAATTTCCTATGTAACTACAGCTATATAGGGTGACTGGTAATTAGTGACCGATACCTAAACACATGATTGTGCTCATGATAACAAACAACTTTTACTATGGCAAATCTGCTGCTCCCTACCATGTTGACGAGTTATGTGAACATGAATGTATGGAACAGCTGATTTTTTTTCGCGATTTCAGAGTTGGTGGCATAGTAAAAGTTGTTTGTTATCATGAGCACAATCATGTGTTTAGGTATCGGTCACTAATTACCAGTCACCGTATATATTGATGTACAGAGAGGGGCCTTTTCTCTTACACAGGGTTTCCAAACTTAAAAGGCCCACATACTTTATAAATACGTGAAGCAAATAAACGGTTTGTATTTTTGAATACCTAACAAAAGGGTTGTGATTTTTGTTAAAAATAATTTAATCACTATTAATCATGGAAAATTATATATTTTCTTTTTTTTATGTTAGTAACCGCACTAGAGAAAAAAAAACAATGTGTTCTGTAGTTTAACATAATATAATTTACAGATACAACCAGATCCCGAAAACCTATCCATGGTTCATATAAATAGTTGTCTCGGGTGGAAATTGAACCCAGAACATCAGATTTCAAAAGCAACTAAAGTAACAATTGAGCCATACGCGCAGTTATTTTTACAATCATTTCTGTAGAGTCCAATAGTTTTGTCAGTAAGACTCAATATGACATTGTCCTTAATGACGGACTGACGGATCAACGCACAATCTAAACTGCTAATTTAATATACAAAACTGAAACTGGAAAGGTAAATTCTCTATATGATGTAAGGCGACGTTAGTATCCGTTAAGAAACTAAGTTTTTTTTTTTTTAACGCTTACTAATTTAGTTTTGCAGTCTACTAGTATTCTTGTTAACCTCCCGTGGTAAGGTAAAATGCTTGTGTTACGAGCGGGTTCACGTCGGTAGTGCAATGGGTGGGGTTCGAACCGGCGACCTCAAGATCACAAGTCCGACGCCCTAGTCACTGGGCTACGGCCGCCTGACTTTAATACTTTTACTTTACTAATTAACATTTAGTGCCATAAAATTAACGCCCCTTCTATGCTCTCTCACTCTACACAGCATCCGCGAGATGCGGCGGCTAACACACTATATCATAATTTATTTGTTCTGATGACCTCCCCAACGCCAGCCCTGTTTTTCACCTGCAAAAATATATATAACACATAAAAAAATATAATTTTTATCTCATTCCCTTATTGTTTTACTCATTCGCAATATGGCGGTCATCTTTTTATCTTTTTTATTCTGTATAATGTCTTTTTTCCAGTGGTAATTAAAATTATTATAGGTATTTATTACTGGTGGAGGCAATTTTGTGTGTTTGTTTGAGCCGTTATCGTTCTATGTTAACATTAATTAGTAATGCTTTAGGAGTGCTACGCATTTTATTGCCGATTATAAATTAGGGCGGTTTGAATTTGGGTGGCGTAATTAGTTACCTTTTTTTTTTGGTGTGAAATAAAAATGGAGATGTTTGAGCCTGTCTCTTAGTCTGTACTAATATTATAAAGAAGAAAGATTTGAATTTTTGTTAGAAAGAAAAAAAAATGTTTTGGCATCGGAATTGGAAAATAAAGGAACGGTATTTTTGTTTCAGGGTGTTACAAATTTGGAAATGTTGTCAATTGTATTAATGAAGGTTTAAGGCCATTGGTTCCTGCACGCGGTTTCACCACCGTAACTCCCGTTCCCGTAAGACCTTCATAATTAAATATAGCGTTTTCGATAAACGGGCAATCGTAACACTCAAAGAATTTTTCAAATCAGACCAGTAAATCCTGAGATTAGCGCGTTCAACCAAACAAACAAACCCTTTAGCTTTATATGTTGGTATAGAAAAAAAAAACATTATTCATTTATTCACCTAAACCAGGTATTTGTAAGTAGTCAAAACATATTTTGGCTTATTAATATTTTAAATTAATTTAGATTACAAACTATAATTGTTTGTATAGCTTAACCCAAAAAACTGTCAGACTGTCTATGAAAATAAAATTTTATTTGTTATCTATGATTGAATTGTCTTAGTTTTGTCCTTAAAGTACGTTGTAAATAGATAAGGGCTTTCTGTTATACATGCAAATTACAGCAACTTCTAGTTATTTTTTTTTCGGACAGACAAAGCAAAAGCTAAACTACGTAAAAGTTAGCCACGAGGCTTTTGCTACTTCACCGGGCATAATGGCCAGCAGAGCTCCAGCCTTAATAACCGGTTTAAAAACTACAAACTACGCAACCGGCGCAAGAGGGCGACCCCTGTGGAGCTTGGACTTCGGCTCAAGGCGGTCGCTGGCGGTGAGATTGAGGGATTATGACTTTTCGTATTTTAGGGGGTTTTGTGCAACTGTTGTTCTATTTTACGCAATTTCTAGACTAAAAATATCGATATAATTAATAATAATAATAATATCTAGGGACAATGTCACACAGATCATCCTAGCCCCAAACTAAGCAAAGCTTGTACTATGGGTACCAGGCGACGATATACATACTTGTAAAGACAGATAAATACTTAAATACATAGAAAACATCCATGACTCAGAAACAAATATTCGTGCTCATCACACAAATATTTGCACTTACCGGGATTCGAACCCAGGACCACCAGCTGCGTAGGCAGGAGCACTACCAACTAGGCTACGGTGACCGACGATAATTGGTTCAAGCTAGGCGATTTTTTTCTTAACACATATACTAGTTAAATAATTTAATTTAACAATGTGTTTAATAGTTTAACAACTATTTCTAGAAGCTAACCATTCTCTCAGAATGTTATTAATACAAATGAATAGTGTAATTGATTTTCGTGGCGCTGTATCGTAAGCAAACACAAAACTGTAGGCCGCTGTGATTGCACCCAAAGGCTATTACAGACTGACTCGTATGACTGTAGTGGAACGTACCAATCTTGGTACTTGCTATTGTAGTTAATTAAACTACATATTATAAATACAAAATTAAAAAAGCGGCCGTGGGTATGAGCGTCGATCTTGTGATCTTATGGTCGTTGGTTCGATAGCACTACTGACGAGAACCCACTCGTAACACAAGCATTTTAGCTTAGCACGAGGGGTTAACAGGAATACTAGTAAACTGCAAACTAAATAAAATAAACCTCATTTTTTCTTAGACGGACAGACATCTTGTAGTTATCATCTATAACAAGAGCATAACACAGAACAGTGGTAGCGTTTTCTTGTGAGTTACAACCTAATACTACGGTCTTAAACCCCCTGCCAAGCATAGTGACTATGGCAAAACCCTCCGTTGGAATCATGTTCAGCAGTGAACGTTATAGAGGCTTATGATGATGATTCATGTAGTAAACCGCTTCTGCTACTTCACTGGGATTAAAGGCGAGCAATGGTATTTTGTTAATATGTTTTAATTTTTTATTTTTGACTATCAATGACCCTTCTTTACCTGAAGCAAACAAAGAAGTTCTTCAGTTTTATATATTAGTATACAAGTTTTACTTTCAGAGTTATACTCACATTTATACACAGGGTTATTTGTAAAACACCAACTACCCACATAACAGCTCACGGGGTATGATTTCGACAACTATAAACATTTTTTTCTGGAATTTATTAACAAATAATGTTATAATTTATCCCATTTTGCGGGATAAAATCTGAAATTGCGAAAAAAAAACAGCTATTCCCTACATTTATGTTTGTTTAACTCGTCGAGATCCCTGCATTTCGACGAGTTGCTTCAACTTCGAACAGCTGATTGTTTTTTCGCGATTTCAGGTTTGCTCCCATTGTCAAAGTTGTTTATAATGATGAGTAGGTACAATGACCTCTTAAGAGGTGGTTCGTGTTTTACAAATAATCCTGTATATGAAGTATGATTATAACTCTCAAAGTTATTATAATTTTTCTTGTCTTATTGAACACCTGGTCGGTATTAATTGACCAGGTAATTAATGGTATTGCGCGTGCATTCGCTCACATCATATATACATTGTACAATATTACATGATTGTGAAAAAAGACTCGACATAAAAAAAAAGAAACAGCAAAAGAGACTAAAAAAAATAATCTCGAAGTTTCTTTCTTCCTTTCTTCTCCGGGTCGTCCACTTAGTTAGCTAGTGAAAGGTTGCAGGTTAGCTAGTGTAGGATCCTCGATGGCATGACCGAGGACCGCGTTGTTGCTTATTCCCCGAACTGTGATCTCGTGCCAGCGATCACCACCACTGTTCGTTAATCTACTCTTTACTCCAGTGGCACCCTGAGCGTTGGTCCTAACCCCTTAAGGGTGCCCTCAGGTGGATGTCGCTTAGACTTGGGCCGGATTCTTGGAATTTTTAGACCTGTTACCTCTAAGGTATCTTACTATAATGTGTACATTTGTTGTTATCGCACGACAGACGGACAGACTGATTAAAAATTCCATAATATCAAATAATTTTAACAATGTTTTTAGCTACTTAAGTGATACTTTTGTTTGATATAGTCTTATACAGTGTAATTTTGACAAGTACAAGTGTATGTAAATACCTAAGTGCTGAATAAATTTCATTATTTCATTATTTATTTCATAAAGTATCAAGTAGAATACATCCAAGTACTTTAGGTTGCAGACTCATGACCCAAATGTTATGATAGCTTTCAATAACAGCTGGAGGCGGTCAATTATTGCTATTAATTAAGGGAGTTCACCTGCCAACTCTAAGATACACGAACTTGAGATGTGATTTATTTGATGAGTTCTTAATTGGGTAGTGCTAGTTGGATGTTAGTCGATGTTTTGTGTAAGAGGTCAATGGTAGCGGTTACTTGAAAGACTAAGTATATTTGGGCCCTATTTTTAGGGTACCGTACCCGAAGGGTAAAACGGGACCCTGTTACTAAGACTTCCATATCTGAATGTCACTAGGATGTATCTTAAAAACCATGGTAGCTAGATAGTTGACATTTCCACAAATTATGTATTTTTGTTGCTGCTATAACAACAAATACTAAAAATTTAATTAAATCAATATTCAAGGGGGGCTCCAATACTACAAACGTGACTTTTTGTCATTTTTTTAATCGATATCAATAACGGCAACTGCTACCAGTTGCCCTTGAAAATGGTACGAAAGCCTTCGTGCGCGGGTCCGACCCGCACTTGTCCGGCTTTTATAGATTATGCTTATGATGATATCATCATAATATATTTAATATAATAATATACATATATTTTTAAAAGACAATTTCCGTAGTTACTATGGAAATAAATCCTTGTGTCGTGGGAGACTTTACAAACATTTTATTTGCGGACACAGAGCACACTCAGAGTCAGAACAACCTTCTGTGGTCCAATAAAATAATCGTTTACCTAGAAGGTTCGATTCCCACCTCAACCTCAAACACCAGGTCTCAAAAACCACTAATCAACCGTTGCATTTTTACTTCAGCAAAAATGTATTATTTTGGGCAGTACTATTATCTATATCTATAGTATATTGTGATATAGACGTGTTAAGAATTTATAGGTAATTCAAACTAAAGCAAATACTCAACAAAACAAAAAGTTCCCAATAACTTCAGCAACATAATTCAAATTATCATACATATAAATTTAACTTCAGCATCCTATATCCAGTGTGGATTTGCTCAAAGGGATACAACCCCATTCTTAGCCCCCTGTACAATAATAATTATTTTAATATGCAAATAATGATAATAAAATTTCGTTGCTTTTTGTTTTCGTTTGCGGGCAAAGGCTTATTGGGTTATACTTAATTATATTTAGAAGGTAACGGCTTGCCCCTTATACCTGCGCTTAATTTTTATTTATGCGAACATGTTAATTCACTCTTTTGTGCATATTTTACATTATGAAATCTTTATGTTTCGTCCATAATTTGATATTACTTATGTGTCCGAAATTGTATGGGGTCTTGGCTCCGAAATTTTTGAACCCAAATGTAATTAAGAAGGTTTTGTGTTAAATTAAATCAACGAATTATTATTAGAACTTGCTAATTTTGATTGTAACAATGCAAACACATAAATTTTTTTTTGTTACTAAAGTTTTGTTTGTCATTTAAGGTGCAGAGCGAACAAGGGGAGCCAACAGGTCACGGTATGGTATCCAAGGGATGGTGCAAGAGAACGCGAACGTCCACTAAAAAGATGGGAAGATGATCTTCGCCTGGCCCTGGGACCGTACTAGACAAGAGTCTTGGCTGACAGAGAGCAATGGAAGCAGTTGGAGGATATGACAAGCGACACACCGAGCTAAGAGACATTTTATATACCACAAGACCATACAAAGAGGATTTAGCTCGGAACAAAAGGCCACATCATCATCATCATCAAAGGGTAAAAGGCTTATTGAGGGCAAAGCCGTAGGCGACATTGAAAAATATACTTTATGTTATCCTTTCATAAGGTATAAAATTCAATAAGTCTCATGGTGTAGTTCAATTAGCCTTTTTCCATCGATATATAAATACATATTTAACAAATGTGATATTCGATATTAAAAAGTTTTTGTCCTGAATTTATAGGAACCGTCATATTTTTGTGTACTCCTGAGAGGTGGCAATAATCCAATATAATATGAACATATTTCTACAATAGCTTCTTTCTTTATTAGTCAGTAATTTGAGGCTTTCAAACTTGGGCGTATCATAACTTTAAAACTGTTTTTTTTGTATAAATACGACGGTTCACATAATTTTTGTAATATTAACTATCCGGTTGTACTCACGATACTGACTACTTTTTGAGAATGCACCTCGGTATGGTCTCGAAACTAGTCGGACATATCCGATAATGACAAATCGTGAGTATAACCAGATAGTTAATATAAATATGTGTAGGTACCACTCACGAAAGTTGTAATTCTAAAATTTTTAAAATACTCATAAATAACATTTTAAATACAACAAAACTGTATTAATTTTAGATTTTCGGTGATAATAAAAAAAGTATCAGATACCAATTTGTTTTCAGTCCCTAGTTTGTTATGTAATTAACATTTCAAACTAGGCTTTCACTGTCAGTGGAGAACTTAACTAAAAAGAAATCCACCCCCATAAACCCTTCACAAATAATGAAATCACCTCGCCTCAATTGTTAGGGGGTGGCCATTTTTTAAGATAACATTTTTAATCGTTTACTACGCTTCACTTAATATTTTTCTAACCCTTTAAACGCCCGGTTGAACAGATTAAAGATTATTTCTTTCTCAAAAGGCCCTTTTCTGTTTGACTTGATATTCGGTCAGTTAGAGTTAAAAAGTTAAAATTTATTGTCTCCGGCTTTGGTGAAAGTCGATGGAAGATAATTATTGGATGGCTGGTAATTGTATTTTTTTTTAATTCTTTAAGAAATTTTCGCACCAAAAAAGTGATATTTATGATAAGAAAGTATCATATTTTGTGCTTTACTTTAACACTAGTTTATATCCGCTGCTGTACATGGGCCTTTTTCTTATAAAACTTGGCAAGCCAGGGTCGTTGAAGGATATTGCCATAATCACCACGCTTGGCAGTGAGATTGGTGATCGCAGTAAGATGTTTAGTAATCTGGATCTGCAGACTATCAATGAGATGCGTCATGCGACACCCATTAGAAGACATAGGGTGGTCTATTCTAGGCCAGAAACCACACGGCACCTTTCCGTCTTATTACTAGCAAATTTTATTTACAATCACAGGTGAACTTAATATAAGGCTGTGTTAAAATAAACTAATCTTAATTACTCCAAAAAAGCAACATCCCACAAAAATCTCTGCATCCATTTTGCCGTGTCTCCACAAAATTGATCTCAACCCTTTAACGAGCGACGGGGTAGGTACGGGGGTAGGTATGTAATTTTTCATAATTTCACGCACCGACCACTGTGGTGGACACAAAGAACGGTTTCAAGTAAAAATACTGAGGAAAACCCGACATAAATTACATTATAATATAAATTAATATGGCCACACTATGAGGGTATAGAGCGAAGTGTAAATTGTGAGAGGGTTCTGTACATTGTTTTAACTTAATATAATAACTTGCGTTAGATTCCTGCACTTTTATTGGATTGAAGCGTAATATTTATTAAGTTATATTACTTGTGTGAAAATTCAAACAAATCCATTTACTAGCTTTTGCAAAATTGAGTAACAAACATTAAGCCGCCGTAGCCCAATGGCTAGGGTGTCGGACTTGTGATCTTGTGGTCGCCGGTTCGATCCGCAACCATTGCACTACCGACGTGAACCCACCCGTAACACAAGCATTTTAGTTTAGCACGGGGGTTAACAGATTACTAGTAGATCGCAAAATTATGCTAGTAATATAAAAAAAAAAACATGAAACATTAAGACTATGTGCCGTGTGGTTTCCGGCTTAGAATAGACCACCCCATGTCTTCCCATGGGTGACGTAAAAGGCGACTAAGGGACATATGGTTGATAGACGGGCAGCAGCATCTATTAGCTCAAGGTTTACATCCTACTGCGATCACCAATCCGTCTGCCAAGCGTGGTGATTATGGCAATATCCCTCTACGATCCTGGCTTGCCAGGGTCTGTTAAGAGGAGGCCCATGTTCAGCAGTAGTAGTAAATGGGCTGATGATGAATGAATGAATTTAGACTATAATTCTATTAGGGTAGGAATTATTAAAATTATGAAATCGTTTTACAAGGTTTCTGTAAATGATATTCCAATTTCATTTAAGTAAAAATCAATAAATTGGATAAATTATAGAATTGTGTATGGCTTTAACACATTAAATGTAAATTCTTTAGTTTTCTCCAGAAACGCAATTTTCCGATCTTCGTATTGATTTAAACCGTTCATAATATAAGCGTGATAAGTATTTATAACAGAAGTAGTAACTAAGTAATTATTAAAATTGTAACTATAATGACTTTCAACCTTATTTCTTAAGGAACCCTAAAAATGTATCTTGTTTAAGTAAATCATTTTCAACTTTAAGTTCTTATGTTCAAAGCTAAAAATTCAATGACATGGTAAAAATATTTTATACTTTCGACCGGAAAGGACGACGAATTACAAAGTCAATGCTTGTGTCTTTCCGACCTATCCGTACCTATGTATTACATTATTAAAAATCAGTTTTATTATTTTGTTCAAACATTTAAATTTAGTAGGTACCTATTTATTGTTGATACAGCGTTCAAGCCGTGTGGTTTCCAGCTCAGAATAGACCACCCCGTGTCTACCCATGGATCTCGTAAAAGGCGACTAAGGGACATATGGCTGATGGATGGGCAGCAGCGTCTAACAGCCCAAGGTTAACATCTTACTGCGATCACCAATCCGTCTGCCAAGCGTGGTGATTATGGCAATATCCCTCAACGATCCTGGCTTGCCAAGGTCTGTTAAGAGGAGGCCCATGTTCAGCAGTGGACGTAAACGGGCTGTTGATGATGATGACAGCGTTCAAAGTAATGGGTATAGACAAAAAAATAATCCCAAAGCAAAAAAAAAATGTTTTTATACCTACTTATATACTGATATTATACATAAGAATAGATATTTTTAGCTATATAGAGATATAGCTTTATAATACATACAGTATGTTAACTAACAGAGGGCGTTCCCGTTAACCCGCAACAGTATAGCATCCATAAATGCAAAAAAAAAATTACCCTTCGAAAACAAAATGTTTTTATTTTTTTATATTTAAATATTCACCAAAAATTTTAAATCGATACGTAAAAGAAACACTCTGTGCACGCGTACTTGAAGAAAGGCAACGCTAGTACTACGTTAGGTACTTAGGTACTAATTCGCGCTACTATTTTGATTTTAAACAGGAGGTTTCGAATTTATTGCCAATTAAGTAATTATTTTTTTGAATTCGGATTATTTTATGCTAATATTTTTGTTTTAATCTATTAATGATATAGATTAACGAGTTTAAGGGAAAGCCCTCTGTTATTTAACATACTGTATATTGTTGATCTAGTAAATAATGTATTGTTCTTAAACTTAACAATAATTAATAACAGGACTGTAACTATACAAAATTATAAATAAAGAATTCCCGCCCTGTCCTTTTTATTAATTACTGAAATTCAAAAGATACTTAAGTAGTGTTTTTTTTTAAATTACCCCATTTTTTTAAATAGGTTTCATAAAAGGCAACTAAGGATGGAAGCTGTCCCACAGCTGACGGATTGGCAACAGCTTCTATCAGCTCAGGGTTGCTAACTATCTTACTGCGATCACCAATCCACCCGCCAAACGACCAGTAATTACTGCGATATCCTTCAATTTCTTTCAAATCAAGGCATTAAAAGGAGGCCCATGTTCAGCAGTGGACGTAACTAGCCTGTTTTTTTTATTAAACCTAATTCCGTTTTGATATATATACGTCAAATCTGGCATCAAAATTGTAAACTAATCTTAAGATGAATGCACTACATTGTAAAATATTAACCCACCAAAATATAACTCTACAAAGCAAGGGTACAACGCAAAGATTTCTATCACTCCCCGTAGCAAACAGTATGAGTTATGTGGCAAATTTTATTGACAGCCAGTGTACGGTGGGATATTCAGACATCATATTTTATACTTTATTTGGCAGTAGTGTACGGGGAGTTTGTCACATTTGATGATATATTTCGATAGCTTAGTAGACTTGTGCGAGAAAATATTTTTTCATATTCAAAATTCATGAAAAGCATTTGTTTTTTTTTTGTAACTCACTAGCCCGTTGGCCCGTGACTTTGTGCGCGTAGAATAGTAACTTCGAGCAGAATTTTTAATGTTTTTTTCACACCTTATTCTTATACCTTATAAGGGCTAAAACCGCTTCAATTTAATTCAATTACAATTATTTCAATAAAAATATATAAATAGGTACGTGTAATATTTATAAAAACCTTCTTTAGACCACAATATCTCTCACTAACCTACAGATCTAAAGGAAAATTATAAGAATATTTTCTTCGTACCTAATTAATAAACTATAAGACTATGATTTTGAGTTCATAAATATAATTTGTAATTACTTATATGTTATATTTTTATGATTTCCTATATAAAACTGATGTCAAAGAACTTAGGAGGTATTAAATTACTTAGGAGACCTAAACATCTTATAATATCTAATAATCTATTATATGCTAATATTATAAAGAGGAAAGATTTGTATTTTTGTATGTGTTTGTGATGAATAAACTCAAAAACTTCTGTGCCGATTTCAAAACTTTTTTCACCATTTGAAAGCTACAGTCATCTTGAGTAACATAAGCTATATTTAATTATGAAGTTCCCACGGGAACGGGAGTTACGCGGGTGAAACCGCGCGCGGGGAGCTAGTCTAATATAAACACATATCCAAAGACAATAATAAAAAGTTATGACGTTTGTTTTCAAGTCAATCGGCCCCTAAACACGTGAATCGTACAAAAAACTAAAAAATCTATAGAAAAACAATTCTTCCACAAAGGGTATCTGCCCCTGTCGAAGTAAACACCCCCCAGAGAGTAGTCGCGACCGATTTATTCGCAGTATATCATGTTCAGAGCACTTTCGAGGAATATGGAGCGAAAATATATACATATATTATTATCCGATTGCCAACTACCGGAGATTCTACCCTTTTTCAACGATCGACTTGGGAGCAAGAAAGTGTTTTGATTTGTTTCGTGTTTTTCAAGAAAGTTTTTGCAAGATATATTGTGTTTGTGAAAGAATTTATCAGTTTTGACGAGAATTATTTCGACGGATCCCTAAAAAAATGGTATTAGACGTGTTACACATTTTTAGAGGATATGGCATTTTAAACTATCGTTGTGTTGTCATGTTTTTTTTTAAGCAATAGGAAAATAATGGCGATGTCTTTATTTATTTTTACTTTAGTACATTTTATATATTGTACATTGGTGGACTTAATGCCTAAGGCATTTCCTACCAGTCGACCATAGGCCATAGGGTGATGCAGAGATATCAAGGTAGGTTCACTAAGTAGAAACTTTACAAACATACAATTTACGGACACTAAGTACACCAAGACTTATGAAATGAAAATGAAATGAAATTAAAACGTTTATTGATAATGTAGACGAATCTATCGTCCTTATTACAAGTCAAAAACTATGATAAAAACAGGTACAAAGAAACAAAATCATCTTAGAAGAACTATGCGTGGTTCACACAAATAACTGTCCCGGGTGGGAATCGAATCTAGAACAGTCCAATTCTTGCTTAGCCCGGGTTTAAAACGCCATACCTTCTGATGAGATACTGAACAAAGAGACGTAGGGTCCCTCAATTTTTTTTAATTTATATTTTTTGGCTTCGCACTGGTTAATGCTGGTTTAATGCATATAAACCTTCCTCGTGAATCACTCTATCTACTAATAAAAACCCCATCAAAATTGCGTAGTTTTAAAGATCTAAGCATACATAGGGACGGACAGACAGCGGGAAGCGACTTTGTTTTATACTATGTAGTGATTTCATACTCCTCCGTCCACGACATTTTCGTAAAAAAGTGGTACAACGTTTGCTTGCTTCGTGTATTATATGGATATCCAATCAGCCAATTTTTTTTTAATCATCATCATCATCAGCCCGTATAACGTCCACTGCTGAACATGGGCCTCCTCCCGAGGGAGGGTCTTTGCCATAGTCACCACTTTGGCAGGCGGATTGGTGACCGTAGTGTTGTGTTGTAATACACAGGGGAAACGCTGCTGCCCGTTCCCTGGTTCGTTTGTTATAGATGATGTTATAACAATCGGGACCAACGGCTTAACGTGCTTTCCGAGGCACGGAAGGTAGTCCCTCAACCAACCAGACCCGGAAAGAAATCTTAGAATTTACACAAAGATTTCTTGTCCGGTGTGGAATTCGAACCCACGACCTCCGAGATTTAAAGCGAGCCAATGACCGCTACGCTACGGAGGTTGTCTATTTTAAATACTTTATGGAAAAGTTAACCGCTTAGTAATATAATCAGCCAGTTCTATTATAAGGCTAAACTACACCGTACAACTGTTTACCTAAAATCGACGCAGTTAGCCAGACAGTCATAAAGTAGCCGTGAAACAGGCGACCCCGCACTCCTAAAGCACAACCTGCAAACAAAACCAGTGCGTATTAGTTTAGTTCTAGTGTAATTTAGTTGGTACTAAGAGGTATTAAAACATTTGTTTATCAATATAGGTACTAGAATTATATGAAAAAAAACGTGATTAAGGTATAGATGACACACACAAAATAATAGTCATTTTGTTTGCAATAAAAATTACAGGCTCTGTGGCGTAGGGTTCGATCCCCAGGCCAGATCATCATCATCATTAGCCCGTATAATGTCCACTGCTGAACATGGGCCGCCTTCCGGGGGAAGGTATTTGCCATAGTCACTATGCTTGGCAGGTGGATCGGAGACCGCAGTATTATGTTGTGCCACACAAGGAAACGCTGCTGCCTGTTCCTTGATATACGATTATTATAGATGATTTTATTAACAATCGGGACCAACGGCTTAACGTGCCTTCCGAGGCATGGAGGGTAGTCCCTCCAGACCCGGAAATAAATCTTAGAATTTACACAAAGATTTCTTCGAACCCACGACCTCCGAGATTTAAAGCGAGCCAAATACCGCCACGCTACGGAGGTTATCGGACAAAATGTATTTATGTAAAATCTATCTAGACTTTTTAGGGTCTGATTGGTTTAGTAAACACAGGAAATCTTTGTGTAAATTCTAAGATTTCTTTCCGGGTCTGGTTGGTTGAGGACTACCCTCCGTGCCGCGGAAAGCACGTTAAGCCGTTGGTCCCGATTGTTATAACATCATCTATAATAATCGTATATCAAGGAACGGGCAGCAGCGTTTCCTTATGTGGCAAAATATATTACTGCGGTCACCAACCTGCCTGCCAAGCGTGGTGACTATGGCACCCCTCCCTCGGGAGGAGGCCCATGTTCAGCAGTGGACGTTATACGGGCTAATGATGATGATGATGCCATTTTGATTTTGTCCGCCGCGTTAATCAAACCCACGACCTATGAGAAATTTAAGACGAAAGTTTTTTTGTTTTGTAGTCTACTAGTAATCTTGTTAACCCCTCGTGCTAAGCTAAAATGTTTCACGTAACGAATGGGTTTGCGTCGGTAGTGCAATAAGTGGGGATCGAACCAGCGACCACAAGATCAAATGCCGACGCCCTAGCCATTGGGCTGCGGCCACTTCCGATAATACCTCTATTTTAAGTAGGTTGGCTGTATACAGCTAGCTTTAAAGACATTGCCTCCTAAATATCTCAATACAAGCAACCACCACCAACAATTTCCAGTACCTACACCCCCCCCCCCACCCAAGTCATTAAAAAGCAATTTTTGTTCAAAGGAATGTTACTTAACAAACAAAACGGTGTATAATATGTTGGTTAATAAACAATAACCAGTATATTACTGGTAGATATTAAATAACTCAATTCGTTTCTAATTTGTCGACAATTGTTCTCGACAAAGGCACGGTACGAACGAGTGAGCGCGAGTATGAAGGAAGTCGGCAGCTAGGGGGCGCTAGTGATGTGCAACATTAAAATATCGATAGATTTATAAAATAACAATATAATTATGATATGACAACAATTATTATTATTGACTATTGTGATTACGTTAAATGCTATTTATGGTAGTATCGGGAAGAATTACATGATATTGGTTCTCATTGATAAATTTTAAAAATACATTCTTTAAGAAAGTCGTGAGTTACTCACGACTATTTTTTATGGTTTACGTAGCCTACCTTATAGTACCTAGTGCTATTTTTCATACTTAGATATTCTGAAGGAAAACAAACGAATGAGCTACTTAATAAAATGCTTACACACCTGTTTTAATATTGCATGCATGGATTTCAAATTAATTTGCCACAATAACTAGATAATCCTGTTTTAGGAATAGTAGATCAATTAGCATAAATATTACTCCTAAACTAGTAGTTTCGCAATCCCAATAATGACTTACCTACTATCAGTGGATCACAAGTTGTTTTCAATTGGCGGCATAAAGCACGCGCTCTCGGACATCCATGGTCCAAGCGTCACAACTGCAAGCAACTCAACCACATCATCTCTTACAAGATTTGTATACAAGGCAGCTATTTACTCACAACCACATATCAACAGTTTGAAGCAGCCGTAGTCCAATCGCTCGGGCATCTGACTTGCGATCATGTGGTCCTCGAATCGATCCATTGCACTATCAACGTGAACCCAATCGTAACACAAGCATGTTAGCTTAGCACGAGGGGTTAGCAAGAACAATAGTAATGTGCAAAAACCCTGCCAGTAATCTTTTTTTTTATTATCCTTATCGTTTCGTCTGTCGATACGATCGTTTTATCGACAGTTCCCCCTCCCGCAGCCAACAAAGCAAACGCCATTGCCACTGGCGTTGTCGGCTGGTGCTCCGATGCGTTTATAATATTTCATTTATTCGTAATAAATTATAATCGCAAGCTGAGATGTGGGACTTAATTCTATTTTGTTACGTCTAGGTTTAGCCGCAAGCTTCGGCTGGCTGACTTAGTTTAATTAGTCATATTGTAGGGGAATGTGATTTTGTTTCAAATTCATTATAAACATTTCGCTAGAATACCTACTGAGATATTACTTATCCCTATTAACGATGTCGGATCTGTAATTTTATTCAGCTCTTAATTTCAAATTGTAATATTTCGAATGTCAATATTTTTCTTGTAAACCTATACGAGAAAAATATTGATATATGCGTATATATACTTTAAAACCTATTAAAAATATAAAAGTAATGTATTAATGCTGATATTGTTAACTCATTAAAAACATATAAGCAATTTATACCTAAAATATATTTATTTATTTCGCTGTTTTATTATGAAAATTTAGGGTTAGGGAAATGACTGTATTTAAAAAGCTAGATACTATTACAATCTTATCTTATTTCAATTATTATGTAACGCCTCTAAGACTACTTACTGGCCTGATAATTTCATTATTATTACTTTTATTGAAAAACATGAACCTACCCTTTATCTGGTATACCCTTCTACATGAATTGACCGATCATTACCTATGTTATAGCCAGACAAAAAGTAACACAGGTTTAAAACCTCTGGCGCTATACCTATAAGTATTTAGTTATTTTTTTTTATTTTGTGGAAATAAAATAAAGTTATAAATACGTAAAAAATCTTATACACACACATCGACACACATACACACGTACACAAACACATACACTTTTAAGTTAAATGTTCAGCAATAGTCCTTTCATTGTACAACGTGACAATACTTATATATCCATTGTAATATATGTGCCTGGCTGGTTGGCTGTATACAGAGAGCCTTGGCCATTTTTCAAACATAGAACACTCACGACGTTCTCTTGTTTATTTATACTAATAAAAGACAGTGTGCTTATAACCTTTGACTGTTTCATTACAATCCCTATACATATATAGGGTGACTGGTAATTAGTGACCGATACCTAAACACATGATTGTGCTCATGATAACAAACAACTTTTACTATGGCACTAAACCTGAAATCGCGAAAAGAAATCAGCTGTTCCATACATTCATGTTCACATAACTCGTCAACATGGTAGGGAGCAGCTGATTTCTTTTCACGATTTCAGGTTTAGTGCCATAGTAAAAGTTGTTTGTTATCATGAGCACAATCATGTGTTTAGGTATCGGTCACTAATTACCAGTCACCCTATATAATATCCATCTAAAATACAAATACTCACATACTAAACGTACAAAAAATACTGAACTCAACCTGCACTATTCCTATTATAATAATAAATGTCATTCCTTTCCTCCTTTCTTATTTCTCAACGTGTATAATTGTTACAAAAGCAGCCATTAACATAAAAATATATGACAATTAAATTATTTTGCGTACATTACGCGAGAGAATGCCAGACAATTCCAGCTTAATTGTACACCTATAATTTTGCTATGATTGTTCTTCTTTTTTCTTTTAAAGATACAGGTAAGTACACATTTATTTGGTTAATTAGAAAATGCTGAAATATTTGAGTAATTCTAACAGTGTTTTTTTTGTAAAAACTTGCAATCATTGTAGATTGAATCAAATATAATTTGTAAGTCTACAGTGTGGTAATGAGTGAGCCAATGGTTCAGAGGCAACAGTAGTTGCTGTTGAGACCTGGTTCCTTGTTCGATTACCGATCGGGACAGTTATTTATGTCAACCACGGACAGTTTTTCTAGGTTTTTGTATTATTTGTATTTGCCTAGTAACAGACAGTTAATAGTAACTTTATTCAATACACAGAATAAAGTTCGAAGCGGCCGTGCCCAATGGCTAGGGCGTCGGACTTGTGATGTTGAGGTCGCCGGTTCGAACCCCACCCATTGCACTACCGACGTGAACCCACTCGTAACATTTAGCTTAGTACAAGGGGTTAACACGAATACTAGTAGACTGCAAAAGTCCGCTAGTAATCTTTTTTTTTTTTAAATGGTTCGATCAAAATGATTATATGTTATTCTTATTTTTTTATGATCTTATCGGTTTATACGTAAATATAATATATTTACAATTCAATCATTAAGTTAATTTAGTTTGCTAATGGGCCACTAATTTGGTTTTAGTCATACTTACTTACATCAATACTTCAGTTTTCGACCAGTTAGTGGAGTAGCCAATTTTCGGAGGTTTTAATTCCTTGTTACAAAATTACGGTATCATACTAAGCCATATTTTATTTATATTGAAACTACGGGCCTATACTAACTATGAGAGATACGGCAATGTAACTTAGTTAACATTTGCTTAATAATAGAATCAGAGTATTACCATTAGATAAATATATCATTAAATCTATATAAAGCTGATGAGTTAATTTTTTTGACCGCGCTAATTTCAGATACTGCTGTTCCGATTTGAAAAAGGTTTTAGTGTTAGATAGCGCATTTATCGAGGTAAGCTATCCTACAAATATTATAAACACGAAAGTTTGTAAGTATGGATGTTTGTTACTCTTTCACGCCAAAACTACTAAACGGAATTGGCTGAAATTTTGCACCGGGATAGGTTATACGCTGATTTAATATATAGGCTACAAAACATCACGCTCCGACCCACTGGAGCAGAGTAACGCGGGTATAACCGCGGAGCGCAGCTAGAAGTTAATAAAATCAAAAAGCCAACGCACTAAAAACAAAAAATCCAATCCAAAACCGGTACTCTTAAATTTCCAAGTGCATCGAAGTGGCTCCCGGGCCATTTTTCCAAGGCTTCCGACTTGCCCCGGACACAGGGCGCTATAACTCAAGGTATTGTTCTCGGCTCCTTGAAGGAGCTTCAGCGACGGGACCAAAGTTGGAACAAACCTAGCCTTTGTTACTCTGAGTTATAGCCGCAGAACGGATAAGTCGCCGAGTTTATTGTGAGCTGATTTTTGAGGTGATACATCGTTATGGTAATTTTCGAAGTTGGCTTAAGATATTGTTGAGTGTATCTCGAAGATTTGCTTGTAGGTACATTGTTTTGAATATCATTAACAGTTGCTATTTAAATTTTGAATTCACATTTGAGTTATGGTTATAGTTAGTTTGGTATCTCTAATAATTTACCGTCTATTTTATTATTATATTGAATAAAACTGGTTACCATGTATGTAATAATAAAATAATGAAATTTATTCAGCACTTAAGTATTTACATACACTTGTACTTGTCAAAATTACAACGTGTAAGACTAAACCTAACAAAAGTATCACTTATTTAGCTAAAAACATTGTTAAAATTATATGATCTTACAGATTATTTAATCGGTCTGTCCGTCTGTTGTGCGATAAATGACAAATGATACATTATAGTAAGATGCTTAAAGGTAACAGGACTGAAATTATCTTTCAAGAATCCGGACAAAATCTAAGCGATATCCACCTGAGGGCACCCTTAAGGGGTTAGGGCCAACGCTCAGGGTGCCACTGGAGTAAAGAGTAGATTTACGAACAGTGGTGATGATCACTGGCACGGGATCACAGTTCGGGGAATAAGCAACAACGCGGTCCTCGGTCCTGCCGTTAGTTATTTAGTTTTGAAATAATAGAAAGAAACTTTAATAAGTTATTCTTCTTTTATATCTTTAATCAACAGCGACATTGATTAAGAACAAGAAAACCTCTAATTAAATTATATACAACTGAGACAAAAACACAAAACCCTTACCTGTATCAATAAATTCTGTCTCCACCCCACAGTGACACACATAATGCCTACGCCTAAATACCAGAAGAAGAAAAAACAAATTAATCTCACAACATGCATCAACATGTCTTGCATCTTGGCATCTTTATGCCTGTTTTTTATCATTGTTTTTAGAGATACGTGTGTGCTGTGACATTTGTGAGCCTTTGGGCAATGTGTTATAACATACCAATGAGTAAAAACTAGGTGAAATATTATCTACTAGTGGCGCCCCGCGGTTTTACCCGTGTCGCTCAGCTCCCATCGATCGGAGCGTGATATTTTGTGATATATGTTATGCCAGCTTATAAACTAACCGCTTGCAAAAGAAAAACAAACATACATACATTAACCCATACAAACTTTCGTATTTATAATATTAGTAGGATAGTTATTATTGTAAACAAGAATAAAAGGAGTCTTCGCTAATTCCAAAATCATTGTGACATTAATGTTGTAACGTCTAGGGTCTAACAGATACTTGCTCTGAGGTTGGGTGTGCTTTGTTTTGCCACAGGTTTTTATTTCACTAGAACAGAAGTTGCCTTAAAAAAACTCCGTGTTCGAAACGGGACATTTCATAATCTTCAACATAATTACTAATATTATAAACGCAAAAGTTTGTGAGTATGGATGGGTGGATGTTTTCTCTTCCACGCAAAAACTACTGAACGGATTTGGCTGAAAGCACGCGGATAGTTTATAAGCTCAATTAACGTAAAGGCTGCAAAACATCACGCTCCGAACCGGTTGCAGCAGAGTAACGCGTTATATAATTATTATAATATTTTATAATTAATAATAAATATTTTAATATATTACATTTTGGAAAAGTCTGCAATTGGCGAAATCACTACTGATAGCAGAGACAGGTCTTGAAGAAGTTACCTACTTGCTTGTTCTTCTTCTATTCATGGCTTCTCCAAAATTTTCATCAGAAAACAATTTAATTGTAATTTTTCTTAAGGTTGAACATTTGCACTTTAGATTTAACAGAACATTTTACCAAATATGGCTTTTCTTATCTCTTAAATTAATAGATTATTTATTTTGCAAATGTAATAGAATATAATATATCTATGTTTGGTCAGCATTAGGTCAAAAACTTGCTTAGGATATGTGAATACGTCCCATCTAACTGTTATACATTTATGTATTGAAATTCTTGGGTTCCTACCCCAATTAACTGTTGGTAATTAATAAACGTAAACTTGTTATTGCTTTTAACATTTGACACGGTCGGTACATTACTTTAAATTGTATACCTAGTATTTTTTCTCAGTTATTCTGACGTACTACGATCCGTCACGCAAAATTACTAAGACCTAATGGATTTTAACAACTTTATTCATCATCAGCCCGTATAACGTCCACTACTGAAAATAGGCCTCCTCCCGAGGCAGGGAGCCATATATGCCATAGTCACCACGCTTGGCATTCGGGTTGGGGACCGCAGTATTATGTTGTACCACACAAAGAAACGCTGCTGCCCGTTCCCTGATATACGATTATTATAGATGATGTTATAACAATCGGGACCAACGGCTTAACGTGCTTTCCGAGACACGGAGGGTAGTCCCTCAGCCAACCAGACCCAAATAGAAATCTTATAATTTACACAAAGATTTCCTGTCCGGTGTGGGGATCAACCCATGATCTCCGAGACTTAAAGCGAGCCCAATACCGCTACGCTACGAAGGTTGTCGAACAACTTAATTGCTACTATATACTAAAAAAATATGGCAAATTTGAAGTCTGATCATACATCATGTTTGAGAATTATGCACTAAAATGGCATTGTTTTAAGCGCCATAAAAGTGCTCAGAATTGTACGAAACCCGACGCTCAGACGACGCAGAAAAATTCGCTGAATCCGAATATGTATATAACTCCATATCGTCCAAAATGTCGCTTCAAACAAATAGCCTTTCACCCCTCGATATTATAATTTGCTGAATTAAAAATCTATTAGTACACTCAGTCTATCAGCCTGGTGACGTCCACTTTAGAACATTGGCCTCATCCACTACTGAACGTGGGCCACCTGCTTAACAGTCCTTGGTAAGCCAGTCTTGTTAAGAGATATTGCGTTAATCACCATTCTTGGCAGGAGGATTGGTGATCGTAGTAAGATGGAACTTTTTGAGGTGATAGATGTTGCGGCCCATCCATCAAGTGTACACTTAGTCGCTTCTTCCGACACCCATAGGGAGATTTGAGGTGATCTGTTCTAAGCCAGAAACCTATTAATAACTACCTAATAATTCAAGCTGAAGTTTGCCTGTATGTTTGTATGCTTTAACGCACTAATCTCAATCCTTTCTCGTCCTTCTGACCCTTACTTTGTAAAAAACCATCCGATGCCCTCGTAGACCCGAAGTTCGAGAGGTCCGCGAACTGCAAAGTAGAGCGACAGTTGCAAAAAACCCCCCTAAAATACTAAAAGTCATAATCCCTCAATCTCATCGCAAGCGACCGCCCTGAGCCGAGGTCCAAGCCCCACAGCCGGCGCCCTCTTGCGCAGATTGCTTAGTTTGTAGTTCTTAAACCATTTATTAAGGCTGGAGCTCTGCTCGTCTTTATGACCGGTGAAGTAGCAAAAGCATCGTGGATAGCTAAATAAGTCAAACCGAATAAATCGTCCTAATCTCAAAAAAAAACTCTTCAGTGTCAGATAGTCCATTTATCGAGGAAGGCTACAGGCTATATTTAATTATAAAGTTCCCACGGGAGTGGGAGTTACGCAAGTGACACCGCGTGGGGGAAGCTAGTATCCATACTAATATAATAAATGGGAAAGTGTATGTGTGTGTCTGTTTGTTTGTCCATCTTTCACGCAAAAACTACTGAATAGATTTGGCTGAAACTTTGCACGGGGATAGTTAATAAACTCGTTTAGGATATACGCTACAAAAAATCACGCTCTTACCCACTGGAGCAAAGAAACGCGGGTAAACAGCTAGTAACACATAACAAAGGATTTATGACAAATCCTCCATTCAATGCGAACGTTGCTCCTTAAAACATAAATATACGGAACCACACACCCACGCTGTGAAAGCCTGTGAAAATATACTACACAATAAATTCGTTAAATAAGTACATGTTCTCATATATCACTCTCTGATACGCAATAAATAATTGTAAATACATCTTGAGAGGCGCGCAATTAATTTATATAAATATACGATATATGGGAAGATAAAATGTTTGTACGTAATTGGGCATTTGTTGAATTTGATAATTACTGTGTTGGGTTTTAAATTAAATGTTGTATTGATCGTTTGTAAGTAATAGTAGACAACCTCCGTAGCGTAGCGGTATTTGGCTCGCTTTAAATCTTGCAGGTCGTGGTTTCGATCCCCACGCCGGACAGGAAATCTTTAAGTAAATTCTAAAATTTCTTTCCGGGTCTGGTTGGTTGAGGGACTACCCTCTGTGTTTGGAAAACACGTTAAGCCGTTGGTCCCCATTGTTATAACATCAACTATAATAATCGTATATCAAGGAACGGGCAGCAGCGTGTCCTTGTGTGTTACAAAATTATTCTGCGGTTACCAACCCTGGTAACCGCACCCGGTTACCGGTCCCTTTCCTCGGGAGATGGCCCATGTTCAGCAGTGAACGTTATACGGGCTGATGATGATGATGAAGTAAGAGTAGGGATATATGGATAAAAGACACGGGGATTGCTGCAATTTATTGAGCCGATTGTAAGTAGGTGTAATGTATGGCATTGCGCTTTTGTAGTAAACTGGCTGCGCCCCGCGGTTTTTCCCGCTTTACTCTGCTCCAGTGGATCGGAGCGTGATGTTTTGTCTATATGTTAATCCAGCGTATAACCTATCCCGGTGCAAAATTTCAGCCAATTCCGTTCAGTAGTTTTGCGTGAAAGATTAACAAACATCGATCGATCCATCCAAACTTACAAACTTTCGCGTTTATAATATTAGCAGGATAATAAAATTTTGGTGCCACGAATCATCTACTATCAACGTAGTTCATTTCATCACAAATATACATCCTCGGTGGCGTAGTTGTATTATAAGTCTCGAAGGTCATAGATTCGATCCCCTCTCTGCTCTGGATAAGATCTCATATCATTTCAGGTTGATTGACCGCCTCCATGCCCCTAAAACCATTGGTCCCGATTGTTAAAACCAAATCTTCAACAAGCGTATACTAAAGATAGCTGCGTTTCCCAATGTGTTTCAATATAATTCTGCGATCATCAACCTGCCTTCCAAACGTGGTGACTATGGAAAACTCCTATCTCAGGAGGAGTCATATATTCACTAGTGCACATTATACAGACTGATGATGATGATGATAATGAATAAAATAGTATTTCGACAAAAACTTGCCAATGTACTCACGTTGCATCACCATACGCCATCTAGCGGCGAGTAGCAGTAAGCTGTGCGTGTAACTTTGTAACAAAAAGCAGAATTTTGCTTATTTCTAACTTCGTTGAAAGTCTATATTTTAACAATGTTAGAATATAAATTGTTTGATTTTTTTGTTCTATTTAAGTGATTTTCCCAATGAATTTTTTGTTAGCATTATTCTTAATTGATATAACTTGAATCAAATGTGTGTTTACATTAATTTTAGTTGCGGTAAATTAAAATTAATTGTGAAATGAGTTCTTTTACTTAAATTTAACTGCAAAAGCATTTAAACGAAAGTAGTTTATTTTATCTTCACAATCAAACATATCAAACCCTTTTCTTGTTACGTTTTAAGTGTTTTTTTTTATTATAGCTATTTTCATGCTTAATTGTTACCAATACTTAAATAATAAAATACATATTTATAACAATAAAGTGTTTTTTATAAGTTATATTGTAATTTAGATATTAATATTTATTGGTTTTTATATAAAGTCATATACTGAATGAGAAAAAAATTTGTAAAACAAAGTAATGGTACGA
Organism: Nycteola revayana; assembly: GCA_947037095.2. Classification (NCBI taxonomy): domain Eukaryota; kingdom Metazoa; phylum Arthropoda; class Insecta; order Lepidoptera; family Nolidae; genus Nycteola; species Nycteola revayana. The sequence continues at coordinate 16,836,574 of OX344858.2, read as the reverse complement.
GTTTTTAAAATGTATGTACATTTAGACGATTCGTAGCACTTCTTGTCCGTGCTACGAGTACGTTGTAGCGCGTAGTAAGTGCTACGTGTTAGCGGATCTACTACGCCATTAAAAGATTCGGTTGTCATTTTTAAATTAAATTAAGAACGGGACTGTTTTTTTTTAATTGTTTTACTATAAGTTGAACTTTTTTTAATGTAGTATATTAATAGAAAATACAGTAGAAGTAGTTTAGTAGTATTTTATTAATTAACAACCATGCGGTAACTATGCATGACATTTTTGGCAACTATAAAAACCAATCAAATAAGTTACTTTTTTTTAAACATTCGCTTTTAAACAGCGGAGTGCACATTAGCGGGCGCAGTTTTACTCTAAAAACTTTATATATTAACATTAAACTAAGCAAAATTAATAGTATTTTATTTCCAAACCATGTGTATCTTAACTAATTTATTTTAACTAATTTATCGCAAAAATAAATCTGAAATATTTTTTTAACTTTTGGTACTTTTTAATTCTTAGTTAGGTTTTAATTATAGGTTATTTTTATTTGTTAAGTTTAGTTTTAGAATTATTCTGTTGTATATTTGTAGATTGCAGAAAAATATACATAATATTATAAAAAACTACTAATGTGATAGAAAATCTAATTGTCAGCAAATCTATTTAATCTTTTAAAAATAAGGTAGGTTGGAACCCGCGTTGGATACGGTGGATCGTAGCCTAATTGGTTAAGGTATTAGGGGCTTAATCTAAAATGCAGGTTCGAGTCCTGCCGGTGGTAGAATTTTATTAATCTCAATTTTGAAACTTAAAATAAGTTAAAAATAGACTGTATGTTTAAAAACTCACGCAAAAATATCAGTTGCCTAGGTATAAATATTGGTCAATCTATACTATCTATACTACCTACTATAAAGAAGAAAAGTTTGTATTTATGTTTGTTGTTGTGAATAAACTCAAAAACTACTGAACGGATTTCGATAATTCTTTCACCATTAGAATGCTACATTATCCCTGAGTAACATAAGCTATAAAAAATCACCCGTGCGAAGCCGGGGCCGGCCGCTAGTGTGTAAAATATACATTAGGAACGAGGACCTGCTTCTCTCATCTTGGGAATATATATGTATAAATGTTGGTATTTTATAGTATCGGTATTCTAACATAAATTTGTAAGACAATGTTATGAATTGTTATAGCTAAAAACATGAAATGTACACAGAGGATTAATATTGCTGCACAACAAATACTGAAAATAAAATTGAAAAATATTACAATTTTATTACAGTTTCCATTCAACAAACATGATCTTTTTGCCATTTTCTGCTATTAACAACGGTAACATCACCATCATCAGCTCGAATAACGTCCACTGCTGAACATGGGCCTCCTCCCGGAGGAGGGTATTTGTCATAGTCACCACGCTTAGCAGGTGGTGACCGCAGTATTATGTTGTAAGTAACAAGGAAACGCTGCTGCCCGTTCCTTGATATACGATTATTATAGATAATGTTATAATAATCGCGACCAACGGCTTAAGACGACATGCCACGTGTGTTGAGTCGAATCAAATGTATTGTTTTCTATAGACCAGAAACACACTATGAACAATGTGTTGACACGTGGCGTGGCGTGGTGTTTTAATAATGTGTTTTCGCCTTTAAGATGCTTTCCGACGCACGGAGGGAATCTTAGAATCTCGACCAACCGGAAAAAAATCTTATAATTTACACAAAGATGTCCTGTCCGGCGTGGCGATCGAACCCACGACCTCCGAGATTTAAAGCGAGCCAAATACCGCTACGCAGGTTGTCCACTGCAACATATATGAAATAGAATGAAAATTGTTCTTTATTGCAAAATCTTTAAATTGACAATGGTACTTGACTGATTTTTTAATAGTTTATTTAACACTTTAATGCTCTTTTAAGTGAACGAAAACCCCGGGGCGGAATCTTCCTCTCTAAACCAATACATGTAGTGCGCAGACTCGAACCGATAGCCATTTCCAATACGTTGTGGGCGGAGCTTCGAAGACACATACCCACTGAACACTGAAGATACTGAAGATCCTAATTTATTTAATGTGGTACCTCGGCTGTGACCATATTTTCAAGAAAAATATGGACAGGTGACAAAGTATGTGAGGTTTCCAGATTCCAGAACCACTCCATATCTTCCCATGGTTGTCTTAAGAGGATATAAGATAAGATTAGATACTTTTTATAGCACACCAATATAACAACACAAATAAAAATGGTAAAAAGTAATAGTTAGAAATGTAGAATCGGCGGTCTTATCGCAGACATCGATCTATTCCAGACAACCATTGGATGGAAAGAAGATGTACGTAATGTGTGTGTAACAGCTAAACCTGCTTTCTAAAGAACTAAGATTCTACCTAACTAATCAGACCTTTTAATTTATTATTTATAATCATCTGGGAATCAAACTGACGAACTTAGAAATTTACACTGGCGAGGATCGCCTTAAATTTCGAACGTTCGATTGCCGCACCGGAAAACAAATAAAAGATAAGTTATTGCTATCTCTCTACCTCTTTTTTTTGTTAAAAAGATTACTAGCAGAGTTTAGCAGTCTACTAGTATTCTTATTAACCCCGCGTGCTAAGCTAAAATGCTTGTGTTACGAGTGGGTTCACGTCGGTAGTGCAATAGGTGGGGTTCGAACCGGCGACCTCAAGCTTAAAAGCCCTAGCCATTGCGTTACGGTATCTTAATTTTTTATCTTCCGAAACTTAAAGCGACACTTTTATGCAAAAGAATTGCTTTGAGTTTGAGAGTTTGGGTATGATTCCCGCACCATTCACAGATAGATTATTCCATAATTGTCACAAAACTATCTTAATAAATATTCTTTACATCTTATCATCGCTTTATCAAACCTTTCCAACCCTTGCTAAGCTAGGAACACACTGGGGACGTTTCCTTTCCCCTTTTAAACCTGAGTTTTAACATTAGCTCATTAAATAATGAAGTAATGCGGACCATAAATATCACTTCCTTATACAACGCGCAACACAATTCTCGTTTTAAGCCTTGCGACAGTTCTTTATTATTATTTATATTAATAACTTTACTTTTCATTGTATTTTATAATGAGGCTGAATGTTAATTAGATAAAAGTGGGGTTTTAGAGATTTCGTTTAGTTATAATAATAGATTCACTAGGGGTTTTCAGGCAATTTTTTATCTGTTATTTTTATTTATTAAACAAAGATAAATTATTGCTAATTTTATTACAATGGTCCACAAAACTGTTTTAAACAGTTTGACTGTGGACTCAGTTGAGTTTAATGAAAAATCTATGCACATTGCACACACACACATAAACAAATACATATTATCTCTAATTTAAGTATAAATGATAAATATTATATTATATATTATATTTGTTCTAGTAGGTACTTTTTTAGCTTTCTTTTAAATTTATTTTATTTTCGTTCTCGTCTGATATCCACAGGCAAACTATTTAGTGCATATGGTAGGCGTTTACTTAATGTTCTATCACCATAATAATTATTTACCCTTTCTTATGTCTCTTTCTTTGTTTACCATGTCATGCAGTATTAATAAATGCTATTTTAATGTTCGCCGTGTGGTTTGTGGCTTAGAATAGATCACCCCATTTCTACCTATGGGTGTCTTCCCATGGGTGACTCATCATCAGCCCGTATAACATCCACTGCTAAACATGGGCCTCCTCCTGAGGGAGGGATTTTGGCATAGTCACCACGCTTGGCAGGCGGGCTGGTGACCGCAGTATTAAGTGGTAATACACAGGAAAACGTTGTTGACCGTTCCCTGGTATACGCTTGTTATAGATGATGTTATACTGTATTTTTTTTTTATATGTTTGGTTGTGAGTAGTCTTAAATATTACTCACACTAGTCCATAAGAGCATTGCTACTAACAAAATGCACACCATGGTCTGAAATAAAAGTATTATTATAATAACAATCGGGACCAACGGCTTAATGTGCTTTCCGAGGCACGGAGGATAGTCCCTCAACCAACCACACCCGAAAAGAAATCTTAGAATTTGCACAAAGATTTCTTGTGGGCATTGAACCCACGACCTCCGAGACTCAAAGCGGTACTTATAGCGCTATGGGTGACTAAGGGACGTAAACACGATGGGTAGCATTATCTATCAACTCACGTTTACTTATCATCTTACTGCGGTCACCAATCTGCTTAATTTGTTAATTTTTAAATAGAAAAACTATCTGTCACAATGTCCATGTCATAATTTCAACTTAATTTACTTTTTCTTTGTTATTTAATTTCATCAGAGCTATTCTTTCGAATATATCCTTCTCCCGCGTTAATATTGAATACTATGTAATATATACTATAAAACAAAAATTAGGATGAGAAATTATATTGTTACTGTCATATATTCCCATAGGCACATTTTCATAATCAACAACTTCTTATAAATTTTTCAAAATAAACTTAGTCATAATAAATCCCAGTGGCATCACATTCCACAGACGAATAGCCAATATGCGGTCAGCGTTACTAAAAATACTGTCCGTACCCAATATCCTTCGTCCTTTCCGATATACCAATAGGCGTGGTGTATCGATAGCTATCGATGTGTCGAGACCACGCCCCATTGAAAAAAATCGGTCGCGCATGTCCGATCACATTGGTTCCTCAATATCGGAAGGGAGTTTGGGAAACTTGTAGCTTCTCTTGACCACCTATTGTGTAGAACGATTTAAGTTTCTTGAAGGGAAAGTACGACGAAGGGCATTTGTTAACGTTATTTATAATTATTTATTTATTTCCCCGTGACTTCGTCCTTCGAAAATAATGATTTTATAAGTAACTAGCTACCCGCGCGTGGTTTCACCCGCGTATCTCCCGTCCCCGTAGGAACTTCATAATTAAATAGCCTTCCTCGATAAATGGGCAACACTGAAAGAATGTTAAACGTGCTAACCTCAGAAACTACTGTCCTGAAGATTAGCGCGTACAAACAAACAAACTCTTCAGCTTTATATATTAGTATAAGATGAAAGCCTTGTCTAAATAGGTACTACCGTTTTGGAAGCTACAGGGACAAATAAACAGACAGAAAGAAATAAAAAGTGTCTTTATTACACCTTACAAATCAAGCTATCTACCAGTAAAAGTTCCATCAAAATCTGTCTAGCCGTTGTTAGTCGGTATAAGCAGACACATATACAGAAAGACAAACACAATGATTTTAAAATGTTTCTGTTAAATATATATATATAGAATGATAGAAAAACATAATTCTATACAAATAAACATTTTCTAAACAATCATAAAACTTCGTAAATTTATTGTTAATGATAATCATCAATTGAAATATTACGTTTCATTCAAATTATATTCGATTCAATATTAAGAAAGACGAAGCACAACCGTCGCGGAAAATCAGTCCCTATCCAAACCTTTCCTATAACACCCACCCAATACTCTTTCGATGTAAACCCGAGACAATAAATTCCTGTTCACAAATCTATCAATATTCTGTGTAGGCGTGTGTGAACAGGCGTGGTAGGCGCCGCCGGTTGGCTATTGGAAATCAATCGATACCCAATAACCGAACGTCCCTCCCGGGGCGGGTCTGAACAGGAAAAAACGTGATCTATTTTTCGTGCAAAGATATTGGAGATGAGTTGAGTTCTTTTATCGTGGAGAAAGTTTTTATTGGAAAAAGCAAAAGCAAAAGCAAGCATTAATTTCAATCATAATGGAATTAATTGCATGTATATATGTATACCTATATACATTATTTGGAGTAGATCTAGTAGTTCCTTTATTATGTAATCGTAATGTCTTAAAATGATAACAATTATTAACAGATATATCATAACCCTTATTCTGTATAAATCAACAAAAAATACACAACTGTAACAGGAAAAAACGGGATGTATTTTATCATGAAAATATATTGGAGACGAGCTTTGATGACTTGGGTTCTTTTATTATGGGAAAAAATTGGTTGGAGTTAAATAATTTGCAATAGTGACTGAATTGTACGTGGTTTTGTATCTTTTTTAAAGTTTTAAAGAGGGTTGGTAGCTCTTTTATAACATAAAGTCTTAAAATAATAACAATTACAATAAATGATATCATAACCCATATTTTTTTCTACTTTGTTATGATAGATGTTGCCGCCCAATAATCAGCTATATGTCAATTAATCACGTTTTACAACATATTTGGGAATATATAGATTGGTCTTTTTTATGCTGGAAATCTCACGAAAAATATATACTCAGTAAATAAATTATGAAAAATATAGAAATTCTCAACTCTTTCTTCAGCCAAAGGCTGTCAGGTACAGACTTAAATTATCAAATTAGTATCAAGCTAAGGGCCTGCTTACCCCGAGAGTCTCTTCAGGCGAGGCACGTAAACTTAATGCTCATTTGTCAGCTTATTATTATTGTCTCTTCGCAAAGAATTGTCTGAAAAGGGTTAATTAGTATGGACTAAGAATTGAATTAAAGCGTCCGAAAGATTAAAGTGGATATTCCTTTTGACTATTTTTAAAGACACTTACTGCGTACGAGTAGTAGTACTAGTACTCAAAACAGATAAGTACAGGGTTGGACTCGAACCCAATACCTAAGGTCTCAGAAGCATCGTAACCAGTAAGACATCAGTTCAGTTTTTTGTATTTTTATTGTTTGTTCTGTATTAGATACAATTATGAATTTTAGTTATGAAAAAATAACATTACCACCTATACAAAGATGAGTTTAACCAACCATAGCAAGAGTGATATATAAGAAAAAATAATTATATATTAAAGAACAAATTTTGTTTTAAGAATTGGTTTCAGTAACTTAAAGAGGTTATCTTAAGGGAAGAGGAAGCGTGTTTTTAGGATTGAGTTTTTCCCCAAATTTATATTTTTCTATTTTGTAATATCTCTTAAGATATTTTTAATAGATAAGTTCTCTCTAAGATACACCAAACGTCTCATAAAAACAATCTTCCGAGTCTTATCCATACTAATCCATTGCCCAGCCAATGAATAACACAATAAGACGCCGACAGATCGCGTCTCGCTAAAGAAAAAGCGAAAAAAAAAGTCAAAAAAAAATAAAAAGGCGCTTCGTCGTAGGAAATATCTTTCATCTTGTAATTATTTTTATCCTTTAAGCGAAGGGGCGCTATAGATAAAACACAAATAATCAGTTTGTCTAATTCACTGGGATTATAACCTATTGTGTTTCGTTCGTATGCTTAATTTTTTAATCATAATTTCTTTGTTTTTGATTATCGTTGCCCTATTGTTTTCGAGGAGTTTGGAGAGCGGTTCTTGACGTTATGATTTTATCGGCGCTTGATTTTCTTTAAGACTTGGATTTTTATAAAGCTCGTTTTATAATAAGATGGCAGATTATATTCGTGATTGATTTAAAGAAAGCAGAGAAATATTTCTTATTTTACGCCCGTAGCCGATTCTGTCTTATTTTTTATATTATCAGCCCATATAACGTCTACAGCCGCCGTAGCATAGCGGTATTTGGCACGCTTTAAGTCTCGGAGGTTGTGGGTTCGATCCCAACACCGGACAAGAAATCTTTGTGTAAATTCTAAGATTTTTTTCCGGATCTGGTTGGTTGAGGGACTACCCTCCGTGCCTCAGAAAGCACGTTGAGCCGTTGGTCCCGATTGTTATAACAAGCGTATAGCAGGGAACGGTCAGCAGGGTTTCCCTCTGTATTGCAACATACTGCGGTCACCAATCCGCCTGCCAAGCGGCGACTATGGCAAAAACCCGGGAGGAGGCCCATGTTCAGCAGTGGACGTTGTACGGGCTGATGATGATGATTATGATAACGTCTACTGCTGAACATCTGCCTCTCTCGAAGGGTGCTTGCGATTGTCTCCTGTCTTTTCAGGCGGGTTGTTGAGTGCCGTGTTAGGTTTTGTATATATTTCACCGGAAAATAACAAGAATTGTTGGTTAACTTACTAGTTATTTGACCGACTTTCTAGGTACTTGATAGACTAGCGAGATTTCGGGCGGTTAAAAGAATAACCTAGAGGTTAAACTGGACTTTTTGAAGTTAACATTTTTTTGTTTTGTTACAACAGTAGCATAGTTTTTTTTGGATAGGTTAGGTCAAGTATTATAACAATTAAGAAAATAATGTAATAATTATGCGCGTTCACCGAAACCAGCTACTAACTAACTTATGTTTAAATTGTTGGATTTGGTTTAGCTTATTTTTTTTAACCCCCGTGAAATCACGTCAGTTTATCAACCAACTAGAAAGTTGATCAACTTACGATTCCCATTATTTGTTACAGATTATAATATGAAGTTAGGCTTTCGGTGGAGAGATTAAAAGGCTTGCAATAAAATAATGTTATTCGTAGTTATTTTTGACTAGCAATATTTTAAAGTTTTCGGCAACTCTTTCGAAGTCAATAGTCAAAGTCATGCTTATGAAGTGTAGATTTATGCCATATTAATATACTAGCTTCCTGCGAGCGGTTTCACCCTCGTAACTCCCGTTCCCTTAGAAACTTCATAATTAAATATAAATATAGCCTTCGTCGATAAATGGCTATGAAACACTGATTTCTTTATGCAATCAAACCAGTAGTAATCCTAAGTTTAGTGCTTTCAAGCAAACAAACAATCTATACAGCTTTATATACATACATAAGCTCACGCCTGTTTCCCAGTGGGGTAGGCAGAGACAATGGACCTCCACTTGCTACGATCCCTACACACATCTTTCGCTTCATTCACTCTCATAACATTCTTCATACAAGCACGTCGGTTTAGGGTGGATCTTATTTGACCAGCTTTATATATTAATATAGATTGTAGCTATAAAGAAATCTACATGCCTCTGCCTACCCTTTCCCTAAAAAAAGTTTGATGTATTTTTATGTGACGCTTTTTTCATCAAGACAAACAAATGTTAACACATTTTATATATATTTATCCCTAACCCTTAAACATCAAAGCTTTTATCACACAACTTTCTAATTAACACGTTTTAAAAACCCTTTAGAAACAAATAAGGGAGTTAATCAAGGACAGGTAGGCCCGCATCTAACTTGTGTCCCTTCGGTCTGGCCGTTACGACAGCGTGGAAGAAAGGGGTAGGCAGGTTACTAAACTTTTGTACGTGATTTGGTTATGTGAATCTGTACTTTGGTTCGCTTGATCTCGTAAAGTAGAAAACATCTCATGGCTTACGACACAAGTCCATCAAACAAAAAAGACATGCTGACGAGTATTGGAGCGATGTATAAAACAAAAGAACGAAACGAAATTATTTTTAAGTTCACGCGCCTAGATCCAATTCTCGTGGAAATTTGACTTGAAATATAGCTAAATTTAATTCAATCAGGCGTTACTTTGAACAAATATTTCTTACTTTAAATTTAAAAATAAAATGTCTAGTGTTAATTTTGCTAAATTTTGCACAGTAGAGTTCGACGAGTTAACACCACCCTGATGATGATCCGTGGAGGAGCGAAACACGTGTCCACGAGTCTTCAGCTAATGAATGTATTTTTGCAAGTTTTTTATTGTACCTTCCTGCATGTTGCATCATTTTTGCGGGCGGGAGCGTGCGGTCCTAAAAAAAAATTCGAACATTTTGACACATTTTAACGGAATTAACACTAGACCTTTAATTTAAATTAAAATATCTATGTCTATGTCACTCAAAAATAATGTGGTTCTCTATTGGTAAAAGAATTTGGTAAATCGATTCAGTATATTACCCTCTACAACCTCACAAACATCATCATCATCATCATCAACAGCCCGTTGACGTCCACTGCTGAACATGGGCCTCCTCTTAACAGACCTTGGCAAGCCAGGATCGTAGAGAGATATTGCCATAATCACCACGCTTGGCAGATGGATTGGTGATCGCAGTAAGATATTAACCTTGAGCTAATAGATGCTGCTGCCCATCCATCAGCTATATGTCCCTTAGTCGCCTTTTACGACACCCACGGGAAGACATTGGGTGGTCTATTCTAAGCCGGAAACCACACGGTAACCTCACAAACGTTACCTCTTTATCTATCTCTTAATATATAAAATTCTCGTGTCACAGTTTTCGTTGCCATACTCCTCCGAAACGGCTTAACCGATTTTGATGAAATTTTTTGTGCTTATCCGGTATCTATGAGAATCGGCCAACATCTATTTTTCATCCCCCTAAATGTTAGGGGTAGTCCACCCCTAAATTTTTATTTTTATTTTTCAGACAAAGTTAGGGGTAGATTAGAGGTAGGTGTAGGGTAGGGGTAGTGTAGGGTAGGTTTAGTGTAGGGTAGGGGTAGTGTAGCGTAGGGGTAGTGTAGGGTAGGGGTAGTGTAGGGTAGGGGTAGTGTAGGGTAGGGGTAGTGTAGGGTAGGGGTAGTGTAGGGTATGTATCGATTGAGGCAGTACGAAGTCTGCCGGGTCAGCTAGTAATATTATATAGATAATGTCAATAGAACACTTTCTACGTTTCACTGAATAATTAATAGAAGGCTTTATATCCAAAAATCTTATAACACATATACAAATTTCTATTTCCACTAAAATTTCCATACAAAACACAAAAGGAACGTCAAAAAGAGCAACCCTTCCACAACTTAATCTCCAATCGAAACCCCCGGTCATCTTAATCAACCCTTCAAAGGACAATCGGTCTACTTGACCCCGGGGGGTTTGGGCCGAAATCGCCAAACTAATTATTGTTATAAGCTATTATTAGTGTATTAAGGTCCGCTCAATTATTTATGTTTTCATTAGTTATCGGACATTCGGTGGGAAGGGTTAAACTGGTGGTCATTTGTGAATATCGGTGTTGATTTTAGTATAATGTGTTTGAATTTATGTTAATGTTTGGGAACTTAATAATTTCATTTGATTAAGAATAGGATGTTAATACTAATAACCTCCGATCCCTACGCCGGACAGGATTTTTTTGTGTAAATTCTAATAGCAAAATCCTCATCAATATCATTAACAGCCCGTATTATACCCACTGCAGAACATGGGCCTCCTCACGGGCAATCTGCCATAGTCACTACGGCTGGCAGGCGGATTGGTGACCACAGCATTACGTTGTACCACACAAGAAAACGTAACGTACGTTATGTAATAACAATCGGGACCAAAGGCTTAACGTGCTTTCCGAGGCACGGAGGGTAGTCCCTCAATCAACCAGACCCGGAAAGAAATCTTAAAATTTACACAAAGAGGTACTGTCTGACGTGGGGATCGAACCCATGACCTGCTAAATACCGCTGCGCTGCGGAGGTTGTCTACCTACATTAATTAGGGTTCCACACGAAAAATAATAACAATCCCAATGCGTATGACTAAAGTAAGTAAGTATTCAATAAACCAGATTGGTTTTAACCCTTTCTCATAATCATAAAAGTATAATTCTTTATACCACAGTAGATATTTACTACAAACGTCCTCCGTCGTGCCCAAAACTGTTCCCTCTTAGATTCGTACGTATTTACATATATTCTTACAACAATACTTAGGGGCACTGTTAATGGGCACCAGGAGTCACGGACACAGTAACGATTCGTTGTAAGTGCGTAGTAGTTGGCACCGGACCGTGTGCGTACACTGTGGGGTACATAAGAATTTTATCTGTGCAATTATTTATTTATTTATTGTAGGTTTACTAACAATCATACTTTTGGTGACTTTTCTACCGTTTTGAAAATAATATGAAAAAGATGTCTAAGGCATAGTTATTTTATCGATTTTTTTTTTAACTGACATACAGTGAAAATCGAAACGGTAAAAATGCGTACCTAAGTAGTTTTTTTTTTTTTTTGTTTTTTTTTTTTTACTGATATTTACATTATTTTCTTAATTCTAATAACTGCTAGATCTGTGCTAAGTGAGTCGCTATTAAGTATTACAATACAAAAATAACTATAACTAGTGGGTACTTTGTGTTCTAAGTTTGTGTGTATTCAGACTGGGTTTTCAGGTAAAAACATTTTACGCTATTTCACTCACTCTTCTCATTCATGTGTGATTGCGACCTAGGTATTATAGGCACTTATTTATTATTGTGCACGCGCTATGTAAAGTATATTTCTTTTAAGTAATCCATTGGATTTTCGTTACTTTTTAAACCGACATACTAGGACATAAATACTGTGGTCTATAGATTCTATTACACCATATTATTATCAAGACAGTAAAAAAAATCACCTATTATATTATATGGGTAACTACCGTTCCCATAGGAGCTTCACCTGTAGGTACTAATACCTGAGGAGTTTGTTTGTTAGCGGGTGATTCAATCAGGAACTACAGGCCCGATTAAAAAATAAAATTCAGTGTTAAATAGCCCATTTATCAGCGAGTCTATAGGCTACATTGGGGGTGACGCGGGTGACACCACGTGTGGGAATGTCGTAGAGTTGTCATGATTTTATTAAATCGTCACATATGCCCCATTCCACCACACATACACACTATCATATCGTCAGCTTATTGCAAGAACTCATTAACTGCAAAAAATCACTAAATACGTTTTTATCTATAGTGGACTTCTTTTGTCACATTCTACAAAAGGCAAAAACTCACTCATTTCTATCTAGTAAATTTTTAGGCGTTACAGCCTTGCCATTAAATCCATAACTGCAATATTGGAAATCAGGCATTTGCAAAAAATCACTAAGCTGCTATTTTTATTAAATATATAATAAATAAAATACCTAAATCGAACTAAATTACCGTTTATCTCAGAATAGTGAATATGTCGCATAGTGACTTCTTGCAATAAGCCGATGATATACATACTTCTCTGCATCCCTTCTCTCACTATAAATTTAATTGTGAGCCCCAAATATGTACTTACTAACTTTTCCATGAGGGGGGGCCTGGTGACCTGTGGCACAGGTTTCGCAACCTATTTCATGCACAAGTCCTTCACAAGTGAAAATAGTATTTACACAGTTAGCGTTGCCAGGCGTCCGGATAAAGCCGGACATAGTTAGGCATTTTGGTAGGGTGTCCGGTCAAAATAATCGTTTTCTGGCTTTTGTTAGGCTTATTACAAAGCCGTTTGCTAAGCTTTTGCTTTTGCATTTTTTTTATCGTACCCATTAATAATAAGACTAAAAATCCTCAATAAGGTGTCCGGCCTTTTTACCTAAATGTCCGGCCAAAATGGCTAGTCTGTCCGGCTTTTAGGACGGGGGACCTGGCAACCCTATACACAGTTATAGTTATAGTCTAGCCTTAAGTTCTAATTTGTCTTTGAGCCAACAAATTTGCTATTAAATTTCTCATTATGTAATTATAACTTTTTCTGTAAATATCGTTGTCTGTACACACACTATAGATACGCGTATACGAACGGTCCTCGTAAACCGAAGGGAGTGACCCTCTAGTTTAGTGTCGGCGATATCTTTACGATACCCGACGTGTGATCGACTGACCTAGGTTTGAACTATGACGTGGTCAAATTAACTATACCTATTAATTAAATATTATAAAGAGGAAAGATTTGATTGCTTGTTTGTGTTCAATAAGCTCCAGAACTACTGGAATTTAAAAATAATGGAATTATCACTACACATAGTATAAAACAAAGTCACTTCCCGCTGTCTGTATGTCCCTATGTATGCTTAGATCTTTAAACTACGCAACGGATTTTGATGCGATTTTCGTTAATAATTAGAGTGATTCAAGAAGAAGGTTTATATTCATCAGAATAGTAACCCTGCGAAGCCGGTACGGGTCATCACCATCAGCCCGTATCACGCCCACTGCTGAACAAGGGCCTCCTCCCGGGGGAGGGTATTTGCCATAGTCACCACGCTTGGCAGGCGGGTTGGTGACCGCCGTATTATGTTGTACCACATAAGGAAACGCTGCTCGTAACGCTAATCGTATAACAAGTAACGGGCGTTCCTTGCTATAGGATGTTAATACTAATAACCTCCGATCCCTACTCCGGACAGGAAATTTTTGTGTAAATTCTAATAGTAAAGTCCTCATCAACATCATTATCAGCCCGTATAATAATATCCACTGCAGAACATGGGCCTCCTCACGGGCAATTTGCCATAGTCACTACGCTTGGCAGGCGGATTGGTGACCACAGCATTACGTTGTACCACACAAGAAAACGTAACGTACGTTTTGTAATAACAATCGGGACCAACGGCTTGACGTGCTTTCCGGGGCACGGAGGGTAGTCTCTCAACCAACCAGACCCGGAAAGAAATCTTAGAATTTACACAAAGATATCCTGCCCAGCGGTTTGAAGGTTTAAAGCGAGCCAAATACAGGTAAGCTACGGGACGGGTCGCTTATTTCAAAATAAAAATCTTCATTAGATGAGCTATGTTATCTAGAATTACCTAATATTTATGCTTTATTTTATATTGAAATTCCCAAGGGAACGGGAATATAAGCAAGTTTTAAATAAAATAGTACTATTTACATAGCGTTTTCCTTCATGATGTTCTTTTATATTATTAAAGTACCTTAATGCTGAAGCCAGTGCCCATTTATGGTGCCTATAACTGTAGTAGAAATTATTAATTTCTTATGTTTTATTTCCTTGTATGTGCCAATATATGAATCAATGTATTTTCTTTCTTTCTTCCTTCATAAGTTTATATTAGTAATACACCATTTTTCATTGCTTATACCTACTTAACGAAATTATTTATGTTTGGTAGTACATACTTTTTTATTAGTATAAAAAATTGCAGACTAAAATGACTTTGTAATGTGTTGAATATTCTGTATTGCAAGGCACTAGAGTTCATTCTTCCATGTACACTTATTATTGCCAGAAATGGCAAAGTTTTTCGGTATAAAACATATTTAATGTCCATGTTTTTCAATTTGAATGCTTTATTTCTATAGTAATACTGGTGACGTAACGCATATTCTCTTAGCTGTCTTAAGCTAAGTCTTAAATTTATTTCCACTAGTAAGCTTCTTAGAAAACATGGTCTCTACCTAATTCGTGCCTGGCCGCCCAATGGGCCGGACACTACCGAATTTAATTGCGATCCAGCAAACTGACCGATGTAGTGGGCGAGCCGAAACAATTTAATGTTTAATGTGAAAACTAGCCCTGTGTGGACCGCCCTTAACCTTATTGGGAAAGATTAATGTGGACTTGACTTTATTTTTAACAAAAACAAAAAAAAATACTTTGTTTTGTATTTATCTGTGAGATTGATATTCATTTATAAATTAAATAAATATTTTTAAACAAAGCACAAAGCTTTATGACAAAGAAAAAGTATTTTTTTACTTGTAGTCTAGTAGGTAATGTTCTAGGTTTGCCTTACGATTTCATGATGGTTTTAAAAGTTTCAATGAAAGACTGCACCGGTGCGGTGGCGGTGGTCGCGACAGTGGCCTCTGAGATCTGGTGTCTTTTGAGTCTGGTTTCGATTGCGTGTGCTTGTGACAGTGAATTATAAAGTCCCCTACGATACTAGAAATTTACTGCGGGCGTTGTATTTAAAAAGAAAAACAATCGTATCTGCATACAACAGTAGGCGTAACATGTTCGCCAAATAAATGAAATAACTACTTAAATACCTTCGTTAACCAGTACTCAAATGAAAAATATCCTATGAAACCAAAATTATCCATTTTACTTTTATATAAAAATGTCGTCTTTATACAAAATAGTTAACACAAAAAAACTGTACCTCTAGAACAACGGAGTATTTTATTTAAAACATGTTCTTATCCACACTAACATAGCATTCCTTAAGCCATTACATCCATACGGAATTACACTGGTAACAAATAAGTCTGGAGGGTCGTGGGTTCGATCAATTGTTGTATATGTTGACTTTTGATTGCGTTGCTTTAATGGGTGTCGGCTACTTTGGCCCTTTGCCCTTTGACGTGATGGATGTACACAAATGTTTAAAGGTTTTAAATGGCGGGTAGGAACTATTTCAGAAATATAAAGGCTAGTAACAAAAAGGACGCCGTGTGGTTTCCGGCTTAGAATAGACCACCCCGTGTCTACCCTTAGGTGTCGTAAAAGGCGACTAAGGGACATATGGCTGATGGATAGGCAGCAGCGTTTATTAGCCCAAGGTTAACATATTACTGCGATCACCAATCCGTCTGCCAAGCGTGGTGATTATGGCAAAATCCCTCTACGATCCTGGCTTGCCAAGGTCTGTTAAGAGGAGGCCCATGTTCAGCAGTGGACGTTATACGGGCTGATGATGATGATGATATAAATAATGGGTTTTTTTAAGTTTAGATTTAAAATTATTTGCAAAGTTTTAATAATAATAATATAATCTATCAGATGGCCTAAAAATATATAATATATTTTTAAGACATTGGCCTATGTTACCAATAATGCCTATTAACTAACATTTTGGTCTTAGTATCATGTCATTTACGCTACGTATTGCCATAATCACCACGCTTATCAGGCGGATTGGTGATCACAGTAAGACGGTAAGTACTCTTGAGCTGATAAATGCCGCTGCCAAACTAAGCGACTAATGAATTCCCGTAGTCGCTTAGACCACCCATGGGAATACTTCCCATGGGTGGTCTATTCCAAGCTGGACCTTACAGTCTTTGATCCAAATATTGATTGAAACCGAATTTTCAAACATAGAAAATACTTATCTCCAATCGAAGTACCAGTCTCTCCCCTTTTCATCTCCATAATTAACCGTACATTTCCATAATTACACATTCATCTCGATCTTTTTAACCCGTTAATCAGCTACCAACAAAGGATCAAAATAAAAGGGCAGTTTGTTAAATCAAGTTGTACGGATAAAAAAAAATAAGAAAGACAATCACTGCGCACCCTTTGTCCTTTTATTTTTTCTTAATTTCAACTTGATCCCAATCAGGAGTAAATTATAATGGTGACTTGAGAAGAATGTCCCACTGTATTGTGTTGGGGAACGGATTTTTTTTGTTTGGAAATCATTGGTAATTATATAGAGATGTTTGAGACATGCAGATGAGACGAGAGATTACTAGCAGAGTTTTGCAGTCTACTAGTATTCTTGTTAACCCCTCGTGCTAAGCTAAAATGCTTGTGTTACGAGTGGGTTCACGTCGGTAGTGCAACGGGTGGGGTTTAAATCGGCGACCTCAAGATCACAAGTCCGATGCCATAGCCATTGGGCGACGGCTGAACTTCAAATTATAGCTGTAGCTGTATCATAGCTGTAGGTAGCTTCCTGGATTTTCAAAGGGTCAGATAAAAAATATCAGCAAATCAATTTTATATTTGAAATTTTATGTATGCAAAATCTTTTAAAATTCAAATTTATTCTTCTGATATTTTCTATACGAGGATTGAAATATTGGTTCTTAATAGTATAGTAAATTATATATAATTAACTTTCAAAACTATAATTTTGTAAGATAATTAATGTAAGAAAAAGTGTCACGATAGACCGCACAAATGCATGATTCACGGACACAAAGCACACATCGACTGAAAACAATAATCTGGTTTCACACAATTATTCCTCGGTTGGAAACGAACCTAGAGCACCAGCTTTGAGCCAAAACTATCGTAACCATTAAGCCAACAGTGAGTAGTTGTAGTTTCACTACATGTGCAATCGTTGATTGCAATAGGTAAGTATGTTACTATCACAGAGATTGGCGACCTTCTCTTGATATTTTTTTAGTTATGGACTCAATTGTTGTATTTGTATTGTTGTATATTGTCACACCACAATTATAACTATCACACTGCCATAGCTCTAAGAAAATATATAAATATCAAACAAAAAATTCAGCGTCGCGACTTCGTTTCCTCGCTCGAAGTTAAATTAACTTTTTTTCGCCTTTTTTGTTTATCGGCAGCGATCTTAACCCCTTCCCTTTGCTATATCGGCAAAAGAATTGTCAAAGAAGAACGCAAGGAACCTTGTTCCAAAATTGAATTTGTTATCGAGATGCCAATTTAGGGTTAACGTTTCGATTAGCCGGTAAAAGTGTTCCTTTTTCAAATGTTGGCGCCTAAACGTCTTTGGTTGTAATCCAAAATGGCCGCTGTTTTGGCGCGAATTTCCGTTGGAATCATCAGTTCAGGTTATGTTTCAATTAAGACGCTGTTATAAGTAAAGAGTTTCTGTTTGTATTCATAGTTGCCATTTTTGAGATACCAATTAAGGTATCGTTAAAAACAAAATGGACCTCGGCTAAAATGATTTTCTTAAAAAATGCTTTAAGCCTTTTTCTTCAAATACTGAATGTTTTGCTGTTGTTTGAGTACTTAATACAGATTACGTACGTACTTAAATACCTAACTTATAAAGGTAATTTTAAGCAATAAATAAGTATAGAAATCAATTCTGTAACGTGTCCATACAAATATTATAAAGCGGAACGATTTAATTGTTTGCATTGAATAGGCTTCATGGGCCTAACACGGAGGCAAATTTTAAAAATTGTTTATTCATTATTAAGCTACATTATCCAAGAGAAACATAAACAATAATTGTTTATGAAGTTTCTACGGGAACGAGAGCTAAGCGGGTGAAACTGCGCGCGGGTAGCGAGCAAAAAAAAATTATAATCATTTATTTCTGTAACATATATTTGACTGGCTGGTTGGCTGTATACCGAAAGCCTTTGCCATTATTTAAATATAGAACACTCACAACTTTCTCTTGTTTGATTTATTGGTATGAACAAAAGACAATATGCTTATGCCCTTTGACTGTTGAATCCCTTTATACATATAATAATTAATAATACATAAAGTAGACTATAATTATATTTTTTTAAATACGGGTCTTTATGTTTATGTAAGTTTAATTAATTAATTTTATTAGGGCA
This sequence comes from Nycteola revayana, assembly GCA_947037095.2. NCBI lineage: Eukaryota > Metazoa > Arthropoda > Insecta > Lepidoptera > Nolidae > Nycteola > Nycteola revayana. Next base: position 16,817,724 of record OX344858.2, on the reverse strand, counting down.
ACCAACAACTGTTTACACCAATATATTTTACAAATACATAAAATGAAACCAAACAGTGACCAGTGCAACAGTTACTTGAAGGTTAACACCACATGCATGAGCGATAGAGAGCAAAAACAATAATTTAATTAGGTCTAATTAAATACAATATAAATTAGAAAAAAATAGACATTATTAGTATGAAAAATAAAATTGTATAAGATAAAAACTGAGTAAAAAGATTGTAAAAATAAAATTGAATACTTAATAGAATTGAATTATTATAACATTCATTACATTTTAAAATAAAATAGTTATAAAACATTAGGGGCGGAAACATATTATTAAAACGCCACGCCACCCGACGACACGCCACGCGTGTTGAGTCGAATCAAATGTATTGTTTTCTATAGACCAGAAACACACTATGAACAACTGACACGACGCCACGCGCGTACTGATGCACAGGTGTTGACACGTGGCGTGGCGTTTCAATAATGTGTTATCGCCTTAATTTAATGAATTAAATTAGGTACGCATAACCAACATTAGCATAAATAATCAAATTATATTATTACATAATAATTTTTAATGTTTTCAATTAAGATAGATTATAAAATTAACCAGGTTCTCGAATCACCAGGGCATATTATTCTATATTAGCCTAAGACAAACTAAGACATGTATATTTATTGTTGTTTTCTTCTTATTATAATTCCTAATTGGCCATTACCCATTTAAAATATAAATCAGATCACATACATTTTAACCATCCATAGACAATTTCCCGCTACATTTATCTCTCCATCGCATAGTACCAGAGACAAGGACTTGCATTTTTTCCCTCTTTACCATAAACTGTAGGTTCATATTAATTAACCGTGCGTTGACAGTCAAGTGTCAACTAATTGACAAGTGTTCACTTGTCGGATCGCGGATCTGTCGTAACAATGCGCACTGACAGATTGAAGACCTGTGTTTTATATGATGGGAGTTACTTCAAGTGTTATGTCGTTAAATTAAGTTTAGCGCCACAGGGGTCTAAATCTAGGACTGTTGCAGTTGTGCTTAGTTCGTCTGGTGTGGCCTTTTTGGGGAGGCTACCACAATTTAACAAATGACTGACATATCTCGATTGTCGTGTTGACAGTATACATTTTTTGAGGAGTTTTTTTTTTTTTTCTTTTCTCTAATTGTCATAATTAATACAGCGGAAGATATTAAGTGGTTACCGTATTCTATGAACGCTCGCAACATAATAAGTTCTCACGCATCGCCTAACCAAATCCCTGATTCCCCATGTGAGGTTCGGTGACCTAATTAAGGCACAACACATCATCAATAATGTTATTTAACCGTGGTGATCTATAAGATAACAGAAATTTCCTAGTCGTCCAGCTCACCTGACGTGCTAACACTAGGCTTTAATTCTCTTTATAATCTAAGAAATGATTACTGTTATTTATTTATGTCAATACATATCTACATATATATATATATATATTTTCCTCCACCCTTTTAATATTCTGTAGCTCCCTTATCTCCTCTCTTCTACACTGAGCTAATAAAATCAAAAATTACCATTGTAACCCGCCAAATAAAATTCAAAATTTGTCGCGCCAAACGCCAAAAATTATTCCAAAACATTTCGCTAAGAAAATACGGGCTTATTACTCAAAAACGCCGATCCTCGATCCAGTTTTTGGAAGACGTCAACTATTCGACCGCTCAGAGTCTTATCCGAGGCGTATTTGAATAATTTTTACATTTAAAATCATTCCCTACAACGACATCCAAAGGGTAACCACTCTGAATCGCGACCATTGCCAGGAGATAAGGAGAAAACTCGATTGCTGGTCTAAGTTAAGATTTTTTAGCGATTTAGCAACAGTTTATCAGTTTCATTCTTAAATTTTTAGTAAGCGACCCTTGAGATAAATAGTACCTTTGAACTATATTTAGTTTAAAGACAATTTTGAATAAACGTTACAATTAAATAGTGTAATTGGCCTTTGTAGAGCCTACTACATTTTTGCCAAGTTTTTGAGGATAGCTGTTCAAACAAAATAATAATATATTTTACAATAAAAAATTATCTTGAGCATGGAACTCATCCACCGAAATTCTTATGCCTTCGTCGACCGGAGGTCTAAGATGCGAGCTATAAAGTAGACCGACATTCACACAAAACTCCCCAAAAATTCTAAAAGCCATAATTTTTTTTTTGTTTAATCTCTTCCCCAAATACTGTCAGCAAAAACATGAAGTCAGTATTTTCAAATTTTATTACAAAACGAATTAAATATTGACATCCATACATTCATGTAAATAGTGTGAAAGGTACTCAATACTATTTAAGCGCTCAATGGAACTGGACATTGGTTATTTTGATCGCGTTAGGTGTTTCGAAAGTATATTACAATATTTTATTCTTCAAAATACAATAACATTGTTCGCCTATTCCTATCACTTGCACCGCCAAACAAATAAATTCCGAGTGATTCTTTTAATACGGATTTAAAGCAGATTTTCTGTAGAATAAGTAAAAACGAATTCGTCACTCCGCTAAAGGTTTAAATCCACGCCGTGAATATTTATAAGTTTTTCTATTATTTTATTAAGCGTCTTCGGGGATTTGACCTGCTTTTATTTTAATCACTCTATAGATTCATTTTAATTTAACTTATTTAAATAAAGCTTTTGGTATATTTTTAGTAGCTGCTTAAATTTTGGTGTTTAGTTAATTTTGTTGGCCTTTTTATTTCAATTTGATATAAGACGATTAAATATTTATTCTTTTATTGTTGTTTGCTCTGTACAAACGTCTTTTTGATTTGTATTCAAAAGTTATGAAGTATTTATCACCATCATCGTCATCTTGTATAAGGCTTACTGTGACTCTCATACGGAATATCGAAGTTTCAAACACCGATGTACGGTATTTTTAAAGTAGGTATATGATATCGAAATACGCGCGTTCGAAAGTATTTTACGTCGAACTACTTTATCTCGAATGTGTAGCGAACTTCGAAAGTTTGATAGTGCGAATCACTTAAGAATTCATGTTCATATCCACTTCAAATACCTACTTTTTGTCTGTTGTGTTTTATTATTAAATAAATCTCAAGTGTGGCAGTTTCCCTTCAATTGTTCGCCATGTGCGCTAAGTTCAATGATTTTATTTATTTAGTTGTGTATTGTAGGCTTAACTGCATATTTTTGTTTTGGTTTGCTAGTTCGAAAAACTGTGTTCCTTTATATAACGTTTCTTCATACTTTGTGTGTTATTTTTTCTGTTAAGTTATTATAGGATTTGGCCACCAACATTCATTGTAAAATTCATGATTTGTTCTTTGAATTTATTTTTTGAATATTCGCAATCCCAAATTAACTACTTTCGAACTCGCGTATTTCGATTTCATGTACATTAGAAATACGGTACCTACGTGACCTATATATATATTTTTTTTTTAATACTCTCACCACAGCACATAGTCATTCCCTTGTCATTGCTCTAATAAAGTCATTTCCCCACCTGATTACCTCCACGCCAGTGAAGGCACACGTCGATACATTAAATTTGCAACACTTGACTGCGAATGACTGGTGTCATACAGGTAATCAGCCGCACTACCGACATTATTTAGCGCTAGACGGTACTGTGGAGATGTAGAGAGCTGATATAACCGCTTGATAATAATAAAGCTTTTTATTTATTTTATTTGTGATTAAGCTACATACTTAATCTGGGGGCACGGCAGTGCCCCCCCAAGTCAAGTAAGAAAAAAATAAAAAATAATAAAAGGTGCACGATCGTACCTATCTTTTCTCGAAGCAACTCACTCCATTTTTACATTTTTCTTCAATTAAAATTAAAAAATGTTTTATTACAACAACTTAAATAACTTATACTAGTTTACAGTGAGGAGCATCCTTTTAAGCAAGTAGTTTGCTTGTGTTAGGATGATTCAATAAACTTAATAATAATATTTTTTTTTTAGATAGTAGTTACTTATTTTTATTATATTTTATTAGATATATATCGTGCTATATTAAATGATTAGTTATAAGTGAAACTAGTTATAACTTTGAAATAAATTGTCTGTGTAAAATGCCTTTAGTGCTTGCTATTTTGAATTGGGTACTAACAAGATTACGAATTAGCCATGCTTGATGTTACCTACTGAGTCGAGCACTAAAAATTCGGTTTTTTTATTATAATAGGAAATTACTTGAAAAAAATATACAGTACTCCTGAGCAATTGGCACTGGTGTACAAAATTTACATCGTGTTTTTGTTGTCGTTACTAGTACTTGGCAAAATAATGAATGTTGATAGTACAATTGATGTAAGTATATACTTTTGCAATAGCATTAAAATCAGTTAATCTAAGGGACTACTGGTCCGATTTGAAATTATTTTACAGTGTTAGATAGTGGGCTATCTAACACTTTAATTTTTTTTCTTTTTTTTATCCGGGTTGATTTTGTTTGTTTTCTTTCTTAAACGCGCTAATCTCAGAAACCACTGGTATGATTTAAAAAAATATTTCAGTGTTAAATAGCCCATTTATTGAGGTATGCTATAAGCTATATTGCATTATGAAGTTTTTACGGGAGCTGGAGTGACGCGGGTAAAGCAAAATCGTCCTCTCATAATGTACCCACTCCTAAACTTCCATCTAATAATATGGTTTGACATGGACCAATTTTGAGTTCATTTGATATTTAAAGGTTTTCAGCGGCCCGCGGAGGTTCTAAATAGTGTGCGCTAACATTAGCTGGCAACATTATGTTTGCCGAAATTACAGGAGAATATTGTCAAGTCATGAGCGAAAATCTGATTGCTTTTTGAGGCTGGTAATTTGATGGTTTAGGTGAAAATGATTAAACAAATAGAAGATAGATAGATACTTTAGATAGATACTTTATTTAGTTCAAAAACATTAGTACAGAACAGTTATGTGATGAACAAAGTATTATTCTAGATTAATTAATTAAAAATACATAACTTAAGTAGTTCACTAGTCTCCACACTAGGATTCCCCGTGTCGTGGAGGCTAGTGCCTTTCCGTAAACAAAAATATTATGCCTGTATAATTTCAACATATTCTATAGTTACTAATGTTACTATACATAATATTAAATAAACAAACAAGTTTAAGGCGCTGTACTTAGTCAAAATAGGCTTCACAAAACAGTTTTTTAGCCAAATGTTTACATTTTAGAGCAGCTAAAAAAATATATGTTAATCTTGATCATATTTATGGGCGGTCATTGTGTTCAAAACACGTTTTCGGTAAATTTTCTCGATACAAAAAAACCATAAAATAACCATTTAAATTGAAATTGTATCAATTGTAAATGTATTATTTATAAACAAATCTTGATAATATTAATAACAGTGATGTAATATATAATAATAAAGGGAACTGTTGTTTTTATTGATTGATTGGAATAAGATATTTGCTAGGATTAATGTATTAAATAACTCGAACGAGTCGAACGAAACGTTGCGCCATCGCGGCGTCTCTTCGCTTCTCTTTCATTTCTACGCGGAGCAACAGTGACAAAACTAATACGTAAAAGTCGTCTATTCACCGCGCCTTAAGGTACATTTTTAGTGCCTATAAATAGTTAACCACATTGATACGTTTGTAATTAATAACTGAGTAATCATATGTCTAGTCCTATCTTTTGGCATCATCCGTTATACAGATGATGCCGAAAGATACGGCAGAATAATCATCAATTTCATCCAATGTTGAACATAGGCCTTTCGAGGGAGAATTTAGCCTAAGTCACCCGACAGTATTATTTTGTAATACGCAAAGAAACACTGCTACCCGTTTCCTGGTAGGAAGGAGGGGAACATGGATGAACATGCGCTTCCCCGGGAGGAGGCCCATGTTCAGCAGTGGACGTTATACGGGCTGCTGATGATCTTTTGGATATATCCGAAAATAAAGATCTTTGATTTATACAGCAAATATTGAAAAGTATTAGTAATCTAATTTATTCTAGTTCGACAACCTCCGTAGCATAGCGGTAATTGGCTCGCTTTAAAGCTCGGAGGTCGTGGGTTCGATTCCCACACTGGACAAGAAATCTTTGTGTAAATTCTAAGATTTCTTTCCAGGTCTGGTTGGTTGAGGGACTACCCTCCGTGCCTCGGAAAGCACGTTAAGTCGTTGGTCCCGATTTTTATAACATCATCTATAACAAACGAACTAGGGAACGGGCAGCAGCGTTTCCCCTGTGTATTACAACACAGCACTGCGGTCACCAATCCGCCTGCCAAGCGTGGTGACTATGGCAAAGACCCTACCCCGGGAGGAGGCCCATGTTCAGCAGTGGACGTTATACGGGCTGATGATGATGATGACGATGATGAATCTATTCTAGTATTGGCTGGAGAGGGAGAGGTAGGCCAAAGAAAAGATGGATGGATAGTGTGAAGAGTAATATGAAAGAAAAGGGAGTTAGTGATAGTGTGACGGGTGACAGGACAGAATGGAAGAAACAAACGTGTTGCGCCGACCCCAAGTAATATGGGATAAGGGCAGGAAGAAGAAGAGACTCTAGTATTACTTGAATAAATGTTTTATTCATAAAAAAATAAATAAACCATGGCTATTGTTATGTAAACGAGCCACCGGATATCGAACTATGCATAGTTTGAATTATAATCCACTGTGGGTCAGTGGTTCGGTAGACAGTAGTTGATCCCGAGATCTGGTGGTTCGTTTCCCACCCGAAACAATAATTTTAGTAAACTAGTCTAAGAATATGCTTTGTGTCACATTTATAGATTTTCAAAATCACCCGACCTAAGATAATATGAAAAATCAATTTCAATTCCCACAAAACTAAAAAAATGGCAGCCGTAGCCCAATGGCTAAGGCATAGAGCTTGCGATCATGTGGTCGCCGGTTCTATCCACAACAATTACACTACCGACGTGAACACACTAGTAATACATTTTAGCTTAGCAGTTAACAAGTTACTTTTTTTCTTTTTGTTACGAGTGGGTTCACGTTGGGACTTCAATGGGTGGGGTTTGAACCTGCAACCTCAAGATCACAAGTCCGACGCCCTAGCCATTGGGCTACGGCATAAAAGTAGTGTGCAGAAATCAAAGCTAGTAATTATCAAACAAAAATATTATTACTATAAGTTCAAATTATCACCTACCATAAACCCTACAAATCACAGCTCCATTATCACCTCACCAATATTTCACCTCTGTCCTTATTTCGTACACTCATTACCTACTTCCATTACAAAGTTAGCTCTAAATCCTTTTAAATAACGTCCGTTAGGGGCAATAATATTCCATTAACAATAAGAAGTAAGCCTAATTCATTAGCTCAGCTCAGACACACTGCTGACACAAATCCTCTCAATAACATAACACAATTATACACAGTCGGTTACAGCAAAAATCCATCTGGAAGTTTTAGCTTAAGGGCACTCGTGGATCCAACTCGACCGCTACCTATGTTCTTGCTACGAGCTACGAAGCGTAGTCTACGCCGTAGTAGGCGTGAATTGAAGATTCATAGAAATAGATTTTCGTAGTGAAATAATCGCGATTTGAATAATCTTTTACTAGATTAAAAAAAAAGTGGTAGTAAATATGATAGAAATGCAGTCACTAATATTTATTATAATAATTTAAATATTTGAACTGAAATTCTGTATTTTTAATATCAATTAAATAGATTTAAAAAGTCAACAATTTTGTAATTTTAGTCAATATTTCTTTATTAAAAAAAGTGAATTAAAAGTCTTTATTAAAAAGTCAATATTTCGTTATTTTTTAACTAAAGGAATTATAAGTTTTCTATGTTTTATTTTAGTACCAATTTTTAAAAATACTAAATAAAATAATGACTTCCTTAGCAACCCAAGATAGAATTAAACACGCTAATATTGAGGCAATTTAATAAAATAACAACAATTCAAAACCAACAAACCTAGTAATTTATGATCATGAATAATATTTTGTTAATAAAACACAACTTTGTTTTATTCTCGGACCAATGGAAAATATTATATCAAAGTTACATGTAAAGCATTACCTTATATTTATATTATTCAACCGGTTATACTCACGGATCGTAATCATCGGATATGTCAGAATGGACCTCGGGATAGTCTCGAAACTAGTAACGGACATATCCGATGATTACGAACCGTGAGTATAACCTAACAAAAGTTGTTGATTATGATGTTAGTAACGTAGTCCTGAGAGGTTACCGGTGTTTTACAAATAATCCTGTTTATAGACACTTCAAGCAAAATCTTTGTATCTCTTTTAACCAAAAATGCGCGGATGAGGGTTATATAATTAAAACTTTCGTGAGTGGTACACATATTTATATGAACTATTCAGTTGTACTCACGTTTTGTCATCATCGGATATTTAACTATTTGGTAAGTTGCCCGGCGGCCGCGGCGCCGCGACTTCGAGTCGGCTACTCCTTGATTATGGATCAATTTTCAATATACAATGAGATTTTACGAAATTTCCTACACTTATCTATACTAATATTATTAAGAGGAAAGATTTGTATTTTTATGTGTATGATTGTAATGAATAAACTCAAAAACTAATATGGCGATTTCAAAAATTCTTTCACCAATGGAAAGCTACATTCACCCTAAGTGACATAGGCTATATTTAATTATGAAATTCCCACGGGAACGGGAGTTACGCGGGTAAGATAGTAATTTATATATACAAGGAGTGCAGAATGCAAATCTATATTTTTTTAATAGTCTTTTTGTTCGAATTTCGAGCACTGGGAAACCACTCGGTAGTATAGATAACTCTACAAGTTTTTTCTCATACTGTCCATTAAAAAATCATCTTCGAATTTCAAATGTACCGTATCCTTTTAATTCTAGATCTCTCTGGCAACAGCATTAGCGTTCCTTCAACGCACGTCCCAGGGCCTCGCTAGAAACAATAATGAGTCCCCGAGATTTCCCTTATGTCACATCCGACCTACGAATTTGTGAAGTTATCAAATTTTCAAAACAGACTCACGCATTACGGGTACTAGAGGGCCCGTCTAATTATAATAGCAATTATTACTTCGCTCGGTTTATTGCGGATGCGGGTTTTGGGGGGTTTCTCCTGCCCCCCGTAGAATTCTTTTGGTATTGAAAGTGTAAGTACAAACTTAAAATAGTTATTTACCAAATATTTCTACAAACATCACACATCTAAGCACTACTAAACAAATTATGTCATGATAAACTGTTAATGTGACCATCTAATAGATAGATTTGCTAAGGCAAGTGCCAAAATTAAGGAAAGATTAATGAAAAAATAAACTTACAGCATTTTGGACACGTGGAGACGAGCCCTGCTTCCCTCGCTGCCGCTACCATCTACCTGAGGCGTCAGCGAGGCTACTACCATCCAGCTTCCTAAAAAGCTAAGTGTATTGTGACTAGCTACTGGTCAGGTGACCAGTAGCTAGTCACAAACCGATTCCTAGGACCTGCCCCCTATTCTAAATCTTTTATTCTTATTTTAAAAAAACTATAGTGTACTGAGTGATCTGTGTTCATTTCCTCTCTTTATACAAAACTCATCTCTTTTCATAATAATATATGTAACACGTGGTTGGCTACACCAACACGTACTACGTTACAAGGTAAATCTGTTTTATTGTACCGATACCTACTTGTTACGTAGTATTGTGATTAAGATATAATAGTAGGTATGTTTCATTTAAAGTTGTTATGTATATTTGTATGTTGTATCATCTGGTATGATATGTATATTAACACTTTATTTGTAAGTATATATAAGTTTTAGAATATATGTATTTTAGATAAATAAGTTCTGTTAAGAACGAGCGCCTCTCACCTACAATAACTACGGTTTGGCTAGTCTTAAACATTTTAACCGTGGTGCCGTGTGGTTTCCGGCTTAGAATAGACCACCCCATGTCTTCCCATGGGTGTCGTAAAAGGCGACTAAGGGACATATGGCTGATGGATGGGCAGCAGCATCTATCAGCTCAAGGTTTACATCTTACTGCGATCACCAATCCGTCTGCCAAGCGTGGTCATTATGGCAATGTCCCTCTACGATCCTGGCTTGCCAAGGTCTGTTAAGAGGAGGCCCATGTTCAGCAGTGGACGTAAACGGGCTGTTGATGATGATGGTGATGAAACATTTTAAATGTAAAATAATTTTGAAAATCTTAATTTAAAAGAAACTTTTTTTATTTTCCCGACATTTAGCATAAAATGGTGTCGATTAACCACTGCTTTTGTGGTATAATAATAATATACCGTTTTTAATAGAATAAACCGCAAAATATATTAATATTAATAGTGATATTCGATACTCATTTATAATAGTGTAAAATCAATCTAATTATTCACAGAATGATTTTTAATGCCGATGACGAAAAAAAGATTTAAAAGTTTGCACTTTGAGGTCTTAACAAAAATAAGATTACTGTGAATCACAAGCTCACTTATCACAAACACCTAGATGGTCGAATGCCGAACCCTTAACTACCTTCCACCTATTTCTGTAACTTAACCACCTGCGTGCGGTCCTGGAGACCACTCATAAATAACCACCTTAAATTAGAGTTCTTTAGTATCAAAAAAGGTTTTAAGTAAGCTAAAATGAGTATACACCTAAAAAATATTTTCTTTTTCTATTCGAGCTTCCATAACTGTAAAAAACAAAATTATAGTCCAGGTTTATAGATTTTATTTGGTCGCAAATATTTAAGAGATAACGACCAAACTGACACCTACTTATTACAACAATTGGAGTAATATCCCCAAAACACCCCTCCAAACGACGCGAACAACAAAAATTCATCAAAAACCCAATTGCATTACTAGAAAGGCCATCAAAACTTCAAATATAATTCTCACTTCAAAAAAGGCACAATAATTCTTTCGAAAATTGTCATTGTTCTTAAAAAAATTAAGAATTATTATCTAAGATAAATATTATTATTGTATTTTATTGCGGGTAACACCTTGCGTCCTTTAAAAGCCGAAGTTGGAGACATTAATAGGTCTTCCCGAGTTTGGTGGGATTAATAAAATGCGACTGCCACACTTCTTAATTAATAGCACTTTCTAAAGAAAACAATATCATTTTATTAGCATAACCTATTAAAGAGATTGTACAATGTACAGAAATTATAATACTAACTTTAAATATCCAGTCTTTTACGACTTAGAGTATATCTTCCCATGTCTCATAGGTGTCCTAAGAAGCGACTAAGGGATTTTCAAATGAGGGTGGGCAACAGCATCTATCAGATCAAGTTTAGTTACCATTTAACTGCGAGCGCCAAGCGTGTTGATTATGGCAAACCCTTCAACAAACCTGGCTTGCAAAGTCTGTTAATAGGAGGCCCATGTTCAGCAGTGGACATAAACTACTACCAACCCGGTAACGATGGAATTCGAAAATATTTATAGTTTAGTCATATACAGGGTGTCCCAAAAGGTTAAGTAGCTGGGAAAGGGGGTGACAGGGGTGGACACAATGGTCACTAGAAAAATAAAAAATAAATCCGCTCTGGGTATTTAAAAAAAAAATGGCATTTTTTTAAAAACTTAAAATTTTACACCTTGTTATTTTTGATGTTGATGTTGATGACCTTGTTGTTATTGAAGATTACATAACAGCATTTTTTTTAAATACAGCCATATTTGTAGGTACAGTTAGCACAAGGTGTAAAATTTTTAGTCTTTTAAAAAATGCCATTTATTTTTTTAAACACCCAGAGGTAATTTTTTATATTTTTCTGGTGACCCTTGTGACCATCCCTATCACCCCCCTTCCCAGCTACGTTATCTTTTGGGACACCCTGTATACATGTGCATCTTCTCCGTCTCCCTTATAATTTATCCAGTACCATTCGATAAACCTGTCAAAGTAAGAAGTCTTATTACCTGTAGCTCATATTTAAGATAGTTTAACTCATCGTGTGCATCATATTTAAATTCTGATTATATTCGTCATGTGGCAATAACGCGGCATAAGTTTTTTTTACTTGAATCATGATGTGGGAAAAATTTCATTTATTTGCATGTTAAACAAAATAGCATTCAAAATCAAAGAGATTATACATTTTATTTTATTTTAAATTTAACTAAATTTTCTCTAAACATCCAATGTACAGTCCCTTTTACGCCATCCCTAAATAAACTCCTGATGACAAGTTCAACAAAGTTTTCTTAGCAGTTAACAGTTGATGAACTTTTTTGTTGCGCCGACTGGATTGATACATTGCCCATAACCAGCACTTGTTGTTGTGATCACCTGCTCTTTATAAAGATAGATAGATGGAGTTAGGTAGGAGTTAGTATGAGAAGTAGGAAGAGGAGAGAGACGGGTGTATTTAAGTATGTCCTACTTCTTAACTCCGGGTATTTGTCAACTTTACATAGATATCTAGCGTCATTATCGAGTATTATGGTGATTTCTGTTATATCCCGAAATTTTGTTCATGATGTCCGTCATCAAGATCTACGCAAATCGTCCGAAATGTAAGGTAAGGCTTTACATTAAACTAGCCATGCGCCCCGGTTTTAAACGGGTGCAATGCTGATGTATTATACATATAAACTTTCGCGTTTATATTATTAGTAAGGATATTATATCGTCGGTGATACTCCAAAACCGCGTAAGTGACAGTTGCTAATAAGGTCTAATTTTATCTGTCAATGAATATTTTCTTTGTACATGTTTTAAAGGAAGAAGATCGATTAGGTACATGTGATTTTCAACCTTATTTGCAACTGTCACTTACGCGGTTTTGGAGTATCACCGACGATATTCACTATATTATTAGTCGTATTTTATTCTACCATTCGCCATTCACAGTCCACGCATCCAGTTCATCTAAAATTATTCATAAAAAATAAATAACAGTAATAAACCCCTTTTATTATCTACAAAACGTAATTCTAAAACACTCCACATTAATCTAAACAAAACAAACTAACAGATACATTTCAAAAGCATACAAATTAAGAAAATCAAAGTTTGACTTGAACACAACTATAAATTAAGATTAACATAGAATAACACTTAGAACGTCGAGTGTCCTCAAGTTTATTAGAAGATATCTTCGCAATAACTTCGCTAAATATAAATAAAATGACAATAGAATAATTACCTAACACAAACAGTTGGAAGGGTTGAAGTTAACCCTTCTTGTGGTTCTGTGTGGGTGAAAGGGAAAAATCAAATGATCGTTATATTATTCAAAATGGTTGTGCATGAGATTTTTTCTTATGTTTTCGCTTTCTTCCATCCAGTCTTTTGGAGTTGAATACAATTTTTGAATCAACTTTTTCTTCATTTTTTTTAGCTTTTATATTTAAATATACTATTTAAATGGATGTTTCCAGATACCTACAGACTTTAATGTGCCATTTTTTTATAGGTTCCGTACCCGAAGGTTAAAAACGGGACCCTACTACTAAGACTTCGTTGTCTGTCTCTCACTAGGCTGTATCTCAAGAACCGCGATAGCAAGACAGTTGAAATATTCACAGATAGTGTATTTCTACTGCATCAATAACAACTAATAATAAAAAAAAATAAAAAAATTAAGGGGTGCTCCCATACAACAAATTTTCTTTTTGCTCGATATCAATATTGGCGACATATAGCCGCTTGAAAATGGTACGGAACCCTTTGCGCGTGAGTCTGACTCGCACTTGACCAGGTTTTATGATTTTTTTGCTATATCTAATACTTTCTATTTATAAACCAAATAGTGTACACACTATTATATATATAACCCACTTACATTATCATATATATACATAAAATATGGCATAAAAATTATAAAAACACAGCAACTATTTGTCGCTACAAAATAATCAACCTTATTGTCTTACACATACAGTCTATTCTCACTCATATTTATAGTCAATACTTAGCTCAGTGATTGTCAACACCTAAATATGCTTTAATTATAACACCATAAGGTTGATATTCCAATGGACAACAAGATGCACATTTCTTAAGGTTTGTGAGGTAGCAATAAAGTCCTGTTATGCAAATAATGACGGTGTAGGTATCGCCTCCTTACAATCAATATTTTAATATCTAAAGATACCCCGCGGAGTCTTTTGTTTACACAAAACAGTGATAACAAAGTTTGAATAAGATACTGAGTTGATATTTTATTAGTTAGTATTGGATACAGTAGCTTCGTACTATATCTATATCATCTATATATATAAAAGAAAGTCGTGTTTGTTACAACACTTATAACTCGAGAACGGCTGGACCGATTGCCATGGTTTTTGATTTGTTGGATTTGTTTCCGTCCCGAATAGCAGAATACATTTTAAAAACAAAAGAAAGTCGTGTTAGTTACACTATTTATAACTCAAGAACGGCTGAACCGATTTGGCTGAAAATTGGTAGGGAGGTAGCTAAGAACTGGGAGAAGGACATAGGATACTTTTGGGTAGGGGTAGGGTAGGGTAGGGTAGGGGTAGGGTAGGGTAGGGGTAGGGGTAGGGTAGGGATAGGGTAGGGGTAGGGTAGGGTAGGGGTAGGGTAGGGGTATGGTAGGGGTAGGGTAGGGGTAGGGTAGGAGTAGGGTAGGGTTAGGGTAGGGGTAGGGTAGGGTAGGGGTAGGGTAGGGTAGGGGTAGGGGTAGGGTAGGGGTAGGGTAGGGGGAGGGTAGGGGTAGGGGTAGGGTAGGGGTAGGGTAGGGGTAGGGTAGGGGTAGGGTAGGGGTAGGGTAGGAGTAGGGTAGGGTTAGGGTAGGGGTAGGGTAGGGCAGGGGTAGAAAAAGTCCACCCGTGCGAAGCCGGGGCGGGCCGCTAGTTAATATTATAAAAAGGAAAGATTTGGTTGTTTGTTAGCATTGAATAGGCTCTAGAACTACGAGCTATCGCTAGCTAGCTCTATCTAGCTATCCAGGAGTAGCATCATCAGCCCGTATAACGTCCACAGCTGAATATGGGCCTTTTCCCTGGGGAGCGTATTCGCCATAGTCACCACGCTTAGCAGGTGGATTGGTGACCGCAGTATTATGTTGTACCACACAAAGAAACGCTGCTGCCCGTTTCTTGATATACGATTATTATAGATGATGTTATAACAATCGGGACCAACGGCTTAACGTGCTTTCCGAGGCACGGAGGGTATTTCTTCAACAAACCAGAACCGGAAAGAAATCTTAGAATTTGCAAAGATTTCCTGTCCGGCATGGGGATCGAACCCACCTCCGAGATTTAAAGCGAGCCAAATACCGCTACGCTACATAGCTTGTGACCTACTATTTAGTTGCTATGATTTTTCACAGTAAGTATGTTATAAAAATAACGTCAAGCCGTTGGTCCCGATAGTTATATATAATATCATCATCTATAATAATCGTATATCTGGGAACGGGCAGCAGCGTTTCCTTGTGTGGTACAACATAATACTGCAGTCACCAACCCGCCTGCCCAGCGTTGTGACTATGGCAAATACCTACCCTCGGAGACCCATGTTCAACAGTGGACGTTATACGGGCTGATGATGAAAAACTAAGTGTCAAACAGAGCACTGAAGCTTTTTTTCGTGCAATAGTGATATTTACTCACACTGCTGCACAAAAAAGGCCACAGAGTTTTATTACACAGCGCTCAGTGTCTACTTTTTATTCGGCCTGAGATCTACAGACATAGATCAACATCAACCAGCTATTAACTCCGTGAATGATTCCTCTCCCTCAATTCCTCGGAGACTGCACAGTGATTGCTGCAGCTGAACTTACTCGTATTCACAGTGGTCATACAGAAATAAGCAACTGGTCATTCCGTTGCCTTTCAGCTGGACAAATGTTGACCGACTATGAATGCCAATGGCGGAAGGTTTAGTGTGAGAGTTTACTTGAAACATCCGAATGATATTTTATTTCTTAAAAGTAGCTGTTGTAGTTTAATAGTTCTTTTATGGAGTTAATAATTTCATCATCATCATCATCAGCCCGTATATATCCCGAGTCAACACGCTTGGCAGGCGGATTAGTGACCGCAGTGTTATGTTGTAATACACAGGGGGAACACTGCTGCCCGTTCCCTGGTTCGTTTGTTAAAAATGATGTTATAACAATCGGGGCCAACGGCTTAACGTGCTTTCCGAGGCACGGAGGGTAGTCCCTCAACGAACCAGACGAATCCAAATTCTGTTAAAATGAAAACTTATTCCTTTTATATTAATTATTTGAGGATTGTAAAATGTAGCTTAGGAGACGATCGTAAGCGATGAATGAAATATATTTTTAGCTATATCATTATTTGTAAGCCACCAACTTTATACTGGCATGTTTTTGAAACATTTTGAGTTGAGTCAAAATTTAAACATAAGTTGAACATAAATTTTAGGGAACTCAAAAAACAATCCGTTTTTAAGCTAGTTGAAACCACTTCCTGACAACATACTTCGAAAATACATCTCTCCGTCGCTTATGTTCGTCGATGATGCTATCACAATCAAGACTATGTACGTAACGTGCTTTTCGAGGCACGGAGGGTAACCCCTCAACAAATCAGACTTAGAAATCTTTGATTTTCTGAGTGGAGTTTTTAAACAATTTAAGGTAACTCCGGAGCGTTGCAGTATTTGGCTCACTTTAAATTTCGAAGGTCGTGGGTTCGATCCCCACGCAGGGCAGGAAATCGTTGTGTAAATTATAAGATTTCTATTCGGGTCTGGCTGGTTGAGGGACTACCCTCCGTGCCTCGGAAAGCACGTTAAGCCCGATTCTATAATAATCGGCTAGCAGCGTTTTTTTGTGTTGTACAACATGATACTGTGGTCACCAACCCGCCAATACCCTCGGGAGGAGCATGTTCAGCAGTGGACGTTATACGGACTGATGAAGGTGAGACTTAAAAAAATTAAGGCGAGACTCACTACCCCACGGAGATGGTTGGATTATTACATTAGCCATGATGCTAATACTCGCCTACTCCACTCGCCTGCTAGCATACCAAACGAGGCTTCCCCATCCCGCGCATGTAATGATGTCCTATTGACTTGCCGGTCCGAGAATTGAAAGAAACGTCTTCCGGTCAGTATAAACACAGCCTAACAGGCTACATTCATCGTTTTCAAAGGCACGATTGCGGGTTTCGGAACGGAATATAAAAGTGGACACCGTTTAGATGGATTGAAAAGATTTTTGTAGTATCGGTAGGTTTTGTGATGATGAATGAGACAGAAATTCTCTCTTTTCTCTATTTCTGAGCTAGGTATAAGTATAAATCTCTTATTTTATTATTTATATTCCGCCGTGTGGTTTTCGGCTTAGAATAGACCACCCCATGACTTCCCATGGGTGTCGTAAAAGGCGACTAAGGGACATATAGCTGATGGATGGGCAGCAGCATCTATTAGCTCAAGGTTTACATCTTACTGCGATCACCAATCCGTCTGCCAAGCGTGGTGACTATGGCAATATCCCTCTACGATCCTGGTTTGCCAAGGTCTGTTAAGAGGAGGCCCATGTTCAGCAGTGGACGTTAACGGGCTGTTGATGATTATTTATATTAGTTTTGAAAATTTATTATCATCATCATGCTGGACAAGAAATTTTTAATATAATTGTAATCTCAAATGTAATCTTTAGTGTAAATTCTAAAATTTCTTTCCGGATGGATAGTTGAAGGACTACCCTCCGATTGTTAAACCACCATCTGTAATAAGCGTATACCAACGAACGGGCAGCAACGTTTCCTTGTGTGTTACGACATAAAACTGCGGTCACCAACCCACCTGCCAAGGTGACTATGGCAAACCTCTCCCCCGAGAGGAGGCCCATGATCACCTCAAAGGGGTTGTAGCCATAGTCACCACGCTCAAGCGGGTTGGTGACCTCAGTTTTATGTAAAACATATTAATAGGTAAAATGCTGCTGCCCGCTACCGTTTTTTTTTTTTTTTTGTCCGGGGGCAAATGCATTGTTCATTGCATTATTCGCGCGCTGGCGGTGGGATATGTGGGGCTGGCCCTCTCCATAGCGTGGTATGCTTAACTCATACCACGAGGAGAGGACTCTACACCACTAAAACCTCCCGGACACTCCTTCGATCCGCCGTTGGCGGGAGCTGGGTACGCATGAGCAATCCGGCCCCTGCTGCCCGCTACCTGGTATACCATTGTAATAAGTGATCTTATGACGATCGGCATTAAGGCTATACGTGTTTTCCGAGACACGGATGGTAATCCCTTAACCAAACAGACCGGGAACACAGGCTTCGATTTTATACTTTTTTTTTCTGAAACGATATTTAAAGCGAGACTGATACCATTACACCACGAAGGTCGTCTTTTGCTTTTAATTAGTAAAGATTTTCTCATGTTATATGTCTTGATGGATTGTCCATAGAACTTGTACCTCGAATATACATATAACAGAACTGTATATAAACAAATACATACACAAACTAATACTGGTACATTATTGTGTACTCGTACATAACTGGGACAGCGTCCATATACACATAAAGCCTTCAACAGCCATCGTATACAGGGTTCTGGGAAAACTGACGTGTGAATATCTTATTTTATTTATTTATTATTTATTGCACACACTAAAAACATAACATAAAGTGTATACAACAGAAACAACATGTACAAAGGCAAGCTTAATTTAATAATGAATTTTCTTCCAGTATACCGTACAACGGACAAATCTTATAATAATTATTTTTAAGAAATTGGTAAATACATTATCAATAAACATACATCTTCCGAATGATTCACGTTTATACAACCCCTGAAAATAAATATCGAAATAAACAATATTTATTCAGACCTTAGGTATATACATATCAGTCAGTTGGTCAGTCATGAGTCTTTGAATAAGTTCTTAACTTAACTTGCTATTAACAATTTGCTATATAAAACTATATTTGTTGTAATTAAGCATTTTAGAAATTTAAATTAAGTAAATAATCAATCAATATAGAAATATAGTATATTGACCGGTCGAATGGGCAGATCAGAGGTTATCAGTCAATTTTTTTTAAATTGAAGCGACACAAGCCTCACATCACACTAAAGGATAAAAAAAATCAATAGGTAAGAATTAATCAGAGATCCTGCAAGTTTCAGGTCTCAACGATTTAGTCTCTAAAGTTATACGGTCTGATAATTACGATGTCAAGGAGGTTATATATAATTTATAAATCACACGATAGTGGGAATTTTCAAGGCACCCTGTACAAAGAGTATCCTACACACATAGAGTTGAACTTGTCCAATATAGAGATGTAACTTCGAGTCAATAAACATATGATGAACTCTATATTACTCCGCGCTATCATAGAGCAGGGAAACTTTCGAATCAGTGTGCCATTGTAGAACACAAATATTGACTAAGGTTGTTTAGTTACGACACTGTTATTACTAGTTCGCTGTTATTGAAAATATATTAAATATTTTATAATAAAATAAATTATAACTTTAAAATAACTGATCTGCGACCCGGTATCTCAATACTCAATACTCAATTGTTTATTGCATTCCATAATGTAAAAAACAGGTGGTTTGTTTAAAATTATTGAAACAATTATGGACCCTGTCAGGGCACAGCAACATAGTTCAGTAGGAGAGAGGAAGACGGTTTATTCTCATTTAGTTATTACATTAGATTATCGATTTTTGGTTATATAAATATAGAATATTAGATTGTACTGTATTATGTTTAAGTAATTATTGTGTATTATTTTATAGATTATTTATTATTTTAGATTACATATTTTATATAACAGAGTATTTATGACAATTTTATAATTTTTTATGTGATTGAATAGGTAATGAATTAATGATGGAAAATTATTAGATTTATTTTTATTAGATATGAAAAAAATAAGATTAAAATATTTTAATTTGTAATTAATTTGTCATCGAAATATTCATTTATTGTGTAGTAGCATTTAGCTATTAAAAAGTGTTTTAATTTGTTAATAAATTTGTTGTTATCACTTTCGTCTTTAATATCTTTTGGTAATTTATTATAGATTTTTACAGTCATAACTAGAGGGCTGGACGAATGAATCTGTAATTTAGAAATTGGTAGTTTGAGTCTATTTTTGTGTCGTAGTGTATATTTTGTTTGTGTTTCTCCACGAGTGTTATAAAATTCTGGGTGTTTTCTGACAAATTTGCTTATTTCGAAAATATAAATGCAGGTAAGGGTAAGTATTTTGTGTTTTAGAAATTGGGGTTTACAACTTTCTGTCTGTTCTATATTAGATATTATTCGGATTAATTTCTTTTGCAGTGTAAATATGGTAGGTGAGTCTACGCTACACCCCCATAGAATAATGCCGTAGCTGAGCCATGCATAGGCATATGCGTAATAGGTTACGAGAGCAGTTTCTATGTTGGTTGTTTTTTTAACTTCGCGTAGAGCGTATGAGAATTAGGAAAGCTTTGCTCTTATTTTTTGTATATGGGATTTCCAATTTATATGTGTATCTATAGATAAACCAAGGAGATTGAATTCGTTTACTTGTTCTAATTTTACGTCGTTGAAAGTGAAATTAAGTTTAAGTGGGGCTTTTTGATAGGGATGAAAGGTTATTTATTTTATTTTTGTAAAATTTATTTCCAGATTGTGGTTTTCCATCCAATCGATCGCTGAAGAAAGTAGGGAATTGAGTTTTACGTTTAAATTTATGTTGTTTTGACATGATGTGAGTAAAGAAATGTCATCTGCAAACAAAACGCAGGGTCCGTTTATGGTCTTAGGTAGGTCGTTTATATAGATAAGGAACAAAAGGCACCCTATCACACTTCCTTGGGGAATTGACGCATTAACTGCTTTACTTCCAGATCTTATTTTTTCTATTTCTTTTGTTTGGCTATTGAAATGCTCAATCTTTACTAATTGTACCCTATCTTTAAGATATGACGTAAACCATTTATGAGTATTCCCTCGTATCCCTATTCCATATAATTTAATTCCATATTTTTAATTCATGCGAAGGACAATTTTTTTCTGGGTGTGGTTGGTTGAGGTTCTCTGCTCCGTTCATGAGCAGCACCTTAATACCGACAGCTATTCTGGTAGTTTTGAGTCCGTCTACCTCGTGCGTCTGTACTAAATAGAAATAGATAGTAAAAACAAAAAAGAAAATACAATCTTAACTAATAAATTAGTTTATATTTTAACAATAATTCAAATTTACCAATGTTGTTATGGCATGTGATAGTCGGTTATTATATCGGGTCTGAATCATAGAACGCGTCGCGAGCCTCGCCTTGCCAGGACGACCGGACCCTATCCTAGCTTCCTACGAGTCTTTCTCTATCTACCTACGGCGTGACATTTGGAGAAGAAAGACTTTAAGAAACTCCGAGATCATTATTTTTGTCATCTTTTAAAGTCTTTGATTAATCATTTTGTAATTTTTTTAAACATTTTTAGTATCAAGATTAGTGATCCCTATATTGTAGGTACTCGTAGCATTAAGGGCTATAACTAAGATTCAGGTTCGAATACTACCGATAGTCTACATAAAATCTAAATTTTTCAGTGTTTCCTCTTAGTCATAAACTTGTAATTTCTACCAAACTGTAACATCGACTTAATACTAAAATTTCGTCAGTTCATTTCGTATTAATTAAAAAACATACCACACCCTATAAATTGAAACAGGTACATTCAAAAACAAAAGTGTCCCAATATTTAAATCAAATTTAATAGTGTCACCAGCGTCCAACTAATAGTCGTTACACATGCAATATAACTGTTATTAATATTAGTTATTTCTGCTATTTTGTATGTACGGTATGTTAATGTCTTATAATTGAGTTGATAGTTTGGCTTTTTTTTATAAATCACTTTTTGATTAGTGTTTCAAGTAAATATGTAATGTGGCGACATGGAGTGGCTGCAGGGGACACGCAAGTCCCCTGCAGGGTAGATAAAGATTTGGTTATTAAATTAATATGGGGAAAATTAATGTTATTGAATATAGCCTTGAGCCTAGCTTCATAAGTCACACGAGTTGAATTTCTTATGCTATTTTTTGGATTATAATTTTGAATAAGTTATTTGAAAAAAGTGGAATGATTTCTTTTTTATTTGTCATATTTTTGTATAGGTATGCAAATTTATTCGATGTCGGTTTTAGTTTTTTGTTTATGTTTTTTTTTAAACATAGAATTTGTATTTGCCTATTATCGCATATAATTCGTATATCCTACTATCCTACGATCTTGTATGACGATTTATTTCATTCGCAAGTATGTAGTTAGTATTATAAACATGATCTGAAAATGTTAATGATCTGTGAATGTTGTTATAAATCGGTATATCACTTGTAGGCACATTTACATATTTAAGACAATCTAAACACGGTACGAACTATCAATATAGGGAGATCTGAATTTTATGTTTTTTTTAGCTACTTAAGTGATACTTTAGTTTGATATAGTCTTATACAGTGTAATTTTGACAAATACAAATGTATGTAAATACCTAAGTGCTAAATAAATTTCATTATTTGAGTACAGAAATAATTATGTAAGTTTTCCAAGTGAAATATGAAACAAGCCTTTAAATATAAATAAATAATATATAGTTGAAAATTGGCACATTGGCATATTTTTAAGCCTAGATCAACACTATAAAATATCACGCTACAATACTTAGGAGCAAAATAGAATATACTGCATGTGAAACCGCGGGGAGTTGCTAGTACAAAAAACGTGAATCTAATTAAGGTCAAACCCAACAATAATTAATATGTGAAATAATCAAAACTAATAAGCCCAAATCCGCGCCCACTAGCTTATGGAGAGGACATATTTTATTAATTACTGTACAACGTTATCACGAAATATTACCTTTATGTCCCATATTTGCATATCGTGTTAGTCTATACAAAATTTTGGGTGTGGCCACATGCGATGATCGGTATCGAGGCATAAGAGGTAGCGGGGCGATTAATAAATTTGGCCAATCAACGAGTAATTATTATGAAATATGGCTTTGCACGGATGCAATGCTGATCATATAGTATATATATAAACTGCTGATTATACATATAAACTTTTCTGTTAAATCATTTTATCTATTAAAAAAACAGCATCAAACTACGTTGCGCAGTTTCAAACATCTATGTACTTATACATAGGAACAGTCAGACAGCGGGAAGCGTCTTTGTTTTATATAATGTAGTAATTGATCTGCATCTGAACCTAATCAGCGTCAAATGTGAAAAACTTTTATTGATTTCAATAAATAATTTCTTGTTGAAGCTTATATAAAAACATAACGCTTCAACCCAGGGGAACAAAGTTGCCACAAAGTGCAACATATGCAACCATAGCCGTAAAATATCTATTATATTATAGGTATATTACTTTATGAAATGTACATACCTATACTGTTTGACTATAATTACCTACTAAAGCTGTAATCTTTGAAATAAAAGCAACGCTGTGATTTATTTAGATAAAAACATTATTAATAGTTGCTCTAGGTCTGGGTGTGATTTGTGTCTGTAAATGATATGTTTGTAAAGCCCCCCACAACACAGATAATTATTTACCTAGTAAGGGAGTGGACATTTTAAAAAGAAAAGATTAACTTATCAAGAGAATTAATATTGTTACGAACTATTAATTAGTAAATTAGGATCCGCTTTACTCTCATGCCTCGTACCGTGTCATATATTTGATGGAAATTTGGGCGTATCCATCGAAATATGAGCGCGACTGTCCTCGCTTACGTTTAATGATTTTGATAGAACGCGCGATTTATATGCCGACTGTATTTATATGGAAAAGCTTTTTATTTGATTAATATATGATACCAACGCACGGTCGCCGGAATATCGGTAGTGTTACAGAAAATATAATCGTGATACTGACCACTTCTCACGCCATGTTAGTTACGAGGTTACGAGTATGTGTGAGTGTATGACGTCAATTAATTTATTAATTGAGGTATTTTTTGTAACTTATTTAAAAACTATCTATATATATAAAAGAAAGTCGTGTTTGTTACAACACTTATAACTCGAGAACGGCTGGACCGATTGCCATGGTTTTTGATTTGTTGGATTTGTTTCCGTCCCGAATAGCAGAATACATTTTAAAAACAAAAGAAAGTCGTGTTAGTTACACTATTTATAACTCAAGAACGGCTGAACCGATTTGGCTGAAAATTGGTAGGGAGGTAGCTAAGAACTGGGAGAAGGACATAGGATACTTTTGGGTAAGGGTAGGGTAGGGTAGGGTAGGGTAGGGTAGGGTACGGTAGGGTAGGGTAGGGTAGGGGTAGGGTAGGGGTAGGGTAGGGGTAGGGTAGGGGTAGGGTAGGGGTAGGGTAGGGGTAGGGTAGGGGTAGGGTAGGGGTAGGGTAGGGGTAGGGTAGGGTAGGGGTAGGGTAGGGGTAGGGTAGGGTAGGGGTAGGGTAGGGGTAGGGTAGGGGTAGGGTAGAGGTAGGGGTAGGGGTAGGGTAGGGGTAGGGTAGGAGTAGGGTAGGGTAGGGTTAGGGTAGGGGTAGGGTAGGGCAGGGGTAGGGTATAAAAGTCCACCCGTGCGAAGCCGGGGCGGGCCGCTAGTATTTATTATAAAAATATTGTTTTTTTTTCTAACTATAGGTCGTCACTATTTTGTCTAGGTTATGTTGATGTGCAATAAAGAGTATCTTATCTTATTTTACGTTGCTCATTGAAGGCCATTGCAGTTTGGATATAAAGAAAGAGAAAGAAAGAAAAATCATTATTATTGAACACACAACAGTAATAAAAATAAAATAATAATAACAAAAGTAGAATATAAAAAGATAAATTAAATAGTAACAATATTATAATAAGTATGCACACGGATGCCATTTATAAGAAACAACAAACATGAAAAAAGTACAAAAAATGTCAGAGAGACATTGTCTTTCTGACGACGCAGACCGGTGCCTGCGCCGCGCAGCGCGCCTCTTTTAGTAGTCATAATGTTAAATTTATACGTAAGACATTCTGTGTTGCATGCCCTCACGGATGCCATGAAGTTTTTCAAAGATCCTAGGTTGTTACTAAACCTACCTTTTAAGGTAAAAAAAAACATTTCACATAACACTTATAAGA
Source organism: Nycteola revayana (assembly GCA_947037095.2). NCBI lineage: Eukaryota > Metazoa > Arthropoda > Insecta > Lepidoptera > Nolidae > Nycteola > Nycteola revayana. The sequence continues at coordinate 16,792,620 of OX344858.2, read as the reverse complement.
TAATGATCGTACATTTTCGCTCCAGATCGCAGCAGTGTCAACATAATCAAGGTTCACGTCATCATCAACATCATATCGTGTTGTCGTCCACTGTTTAACATAGATCTCCCTTATTCATGTCCAGCAGGAACGATTGCTAGAGACCTGCATCCACTCCCTGCGACTGACTGCCTACACGATGGACCGACAACATCATAAGGATGGGGGTTGCCGGTCCATCGTGCAGGCGGTCGTCCCACACTGCGCTTGCCAGTTCGTGGTCTCCATATGAATTCAAAGTTCGCATATGGATGATGTTATTTTTAAGTAATAATAATAATATTTATTTCCATAAAATTTACTTATATTTCCTTACATGCTATGGTCTTAGGGACTATATTGAACATTAATAATCATATAATTTGACCGAAGGAAACATATTACTGGTGGACTCCACACTAGGTCGAGCCTGTCTTGTGGAGTCCCTTAGTGGTACCTTTATGTTTGATTAGGCTGAAGTAGTTAGTACAATTTTAAGGATAAAAAGTGTGTGCAAACTTTACAAAAAATAAAACTATAAGAACATTCGAATAAAATAAAATAAAATGCGCTCTAAAATGTGAAGTTAGTGCGAGCAGCGGGTGTCTGTGAGTAATAAATCGACTTCTTGTATTCTTGTAACCGTATGTCCTATCAATAAACAGTTTTTACTTGAACTCATTTCTTTTGCAGTAAACATGAAAATGAATCTTAAACACGAAACACATATATGTAATAAAACTCCATGTTCAGACAGCTATATTCTTATTACCAAAATATGAGGGTTACCACAAATCTTGAACAGACCTCAAGCACATAACTACGTTACCTCAGCCCGAGTAAACATCAATTAGATTGTGTGCTAATATGAACTCATGTGTTTAGTTAAATGGTTTAACAAATCGTTTGAGCCAACACTCAACTTGGTGCAAATATTCTACCTTTGGACGTCTTGAGTAGGGTGGATAAGTTGGAGTACAGGTAACAGACAATCCTGAAATTATGATTGTATTTAGATACTAGAATTCCCCTGTAGTTTTTATTTATTTTATTTTATTATATTTATTAGAACTTGCCGTGTGGTTTCCGGCTTAGAATAGACCACCTATGTCCTCCCATGGGTGTCGTAAAAGGCGACTAAGGGACTTATAGCTGATGGATGGGCAGCAGCATCTATTAGCTCAATCTTACTGCGATCACCAATCCGTCTGCCAAGCGTGGTGATTATGGCAATATCCCTTAACGGTCCTGGCTTGCCAAGGTCTGTTAAGAGGAGGCCCATGTTCAGCAGTGGACGTAAACGGGCTGTTGATGATGATGATGATGATTAGAACTAAACTTAACATACTGGTCCCGTGACTGACAATATCAAGTTCTAATAGATTGGATGTAGAAACAAGTTTTGTTTAGCCTACATATATCTAATACAGTAAGTAAACCATATATTTATGCAATCATAACCATCCAACAATAAAATGAAAATTTGTGATGATACGATGAAAATGTGATCGGGAACATCCTTAACCCAATGTTGTAATGATGGTCACCCTGTCCAAACTGCAAATGTACAAGTTGGACATAGTTATACAAGGGTTATTGTTTGATCTCTAATCAATGGGGCGCCGTGAACTTTGTGCCTAATTAAGGGTATTTGAAGTAGTTGAGGATTAGCGAAGACTAGGATGGTAAGAGAGAATGGTGTTTTGATTAAGATCTTAAATTAAGACATCTTCAGAAGAATGCAGGTTAAAATTAATAAATTATATTACTTATCACGATTTTTTTGCTATAGGTAGTGATATTGTGTGGTTGATGATTTGTCATATTCTAGCTATCGGAACGTATTTTTTTTTATTATACTACTAGCGGCCCGCCCCGGCTTCGCACGGGTGGACTTTTATACCCTACCCCTGCCCTACCCTACCCCTGCCCTACCCTACCCCTGCCCTACCCTACCCCTACCCTAACCCTACCCTACTCCTACCCTACTCCTACCCTACCCCTACCCCTACCCTACCCTACCCTACCCCTACCCTACCCTACCCTACCCTACCCCTACCCTACCCTACCCCTACCCTACCCCTACCCTACCCCTACCCTACCCCTACGCTACCCTACCCCTACCCTACCCTACCCTACCCTACCCTACACCTACCCAAAAGTATCCTATGTCCTTCTCCCAGTTCTTAGCTACCTCCCTACCAATTTTCAGCCAAATCGGTTCAGCCGTTCTTGAGTTATAAATAGTGTAATTAACACGACTTTCTTTTGTTTTTAAAATGTATTCTGCTATTCGGGACGGAAACAAATCCAACAAATCAAAAACCATAGCAATCGGTCTAGCCGTTCTCGAGTTATAAGTGTTGTAACAAACACGACTTTCTTTTATATATATAGATTTTTGTATTATTAGATATGTTTAAAAAAAAATAAAGATATAGCAATGATTAATATCCCGTTGCTAATACTGAGCCAAATAATTTATTTTTGATAAAACAATCGATCTAGGGTATATACTTTTTTTAGCGACATTAAAATGACTATGAACCTGCGTTTGTACGACCTGCATTATCATTTACTAGCTTCCCGCGCGCTGACTTACCCGCGTAACTCCCGTTCCCGTGGGAACTTCATAACTAAATATAGCCTTTTGACTTTCTCAATAAACGGGCTATCTAACACTGAAAAACTTTCCAATCGGACTAGTGGTTCCTGAGATAAGTGCGTTCAAGCAATCAAACAAACTCTTCAGTTTTATATATTAGTATAGATTAGTACAGATTATAGATAAAAAATTAACAGTAAACCGCGTCTTATCAAAACTATATCATTGTTTTTTAACAAGCAGTTTCAATACTTATTAATTAATGTTATAAAACTTTAATGCCCATTTGAATCTATTAAGAAAATTAAAAAAAATATCACCCTCCGTCGACAAGATAACTATCTCTATATTAATAAAATCCGATTTAGCCAAGCCCATACATGTATAACAATTGTTTATATGAATGACAAAGAGATTTTAGAGCATTAGTTTTCATATGTTTGAGTGATTAAAAGGGTTGTTTGTCAAGTCATTGTTTTGATATACACGAAAATAATGCTCTTTCTGATTGTACCTAATTGACAAATGCACCGGTGGTCTAATGGTTACGGTAGTTTCTTCTGAGACCTGGTGTTCTGGGCTCCATGCCCTCGCGGACCAAATGTTTGTGTGAATAGCAGATAGTTTTGCAAAGTTTGGTTTTGCTTTCTGTCCTTGAATTGATTATGTGTAAAGTCCCCAGCGCCACATGGATTAACTGGCATAATGCGGTAGTTGTTTTTTTTAAATAAAAAAATGGTCTTATCATGTATGACGATATGCTGCTTTGAGTTAAATGATCAGATCTTCGCAATAAACTGACTGACTTATGTAATGTTCAACGTTGATAATGATAGAGTAAGCTCATGTAGATGACTATGATTTCTCTTCCATACACCTTGATATGATAACATATGTTATGCCAGAGGACATAATAATATGTTCTCTGGCAGCACTTTTCTGTGTATCACTGCTTCGTTGGTCTAGTGGTTAAATGTCAATTTGCTGGGCCGGACCCAAAGTCTGTAAGTTGCCGGTGTTTCACCCGTGCTCGGAGAGCTCATCTTTCGCATGATTTTTCACAGCTCGTGTCGGCTAGTTAAGCCGTCTCATCGGATTTTTAGAGTAAAGGAAAAGAGAGTGCATCTTGTCGAGCGTGGGGATCGAACCAACGACCTCCAAAACTTAAAGCGAGGTTTATACCACTACGCCACGGATGGAAACTTAAGTAGTAAAAAGCGATAAACTTTGGTATTGTAGCAAAAATCTCGAGCAAAAAACTGCACATGTCTGCTTAACATCGAAGCAAATAAATAAAAAACGTTGAGTATCAGGTTCCTAGCAACTGAATAGCTACTTACGAAGATCAAACCTTTACACACACGATAAACAAAGTAGCAAAATGTTTGTATCAGCTACATTTCTTTCCAAGCCCACATTAATTTTGCACCGCCCTATTATGACTCAAAGCGAATGACATAGGAAGAAAGAAATCACTTGACGTCCAACATATGAATATTTTATGGTTCATTACTACCTTTGCAAACTTAGTTGTAGCTCGAAATTGAAGGAAAAAAGACTTTATTGCAACGGTTTTAGGTTTAAAATGAGTTTGACACGAAATGGTGACATTTGGCGCACGGATTTCGGTTAGGACTCAATAGTTAGCCAGAGAGCTTATTAAGGCTTATTAAAATATATACGAACGTGTTTATTAAATATTGAAAGAATACATTAGTCATATTTATTAACTGGATGTACATTTGTAAGGTTGAAGGTTGTAATAACCATAGGTTTAGTATATAATAGCTGCGCCCCGCGGTTTTACCCGCGTTACTCTGCTCTAGTGGGTCGGAGCGTGAAGCTTTGTACCCTATATGTTAATCCAACGTAATAGTTGTTTTGTTTCATTTTATTATTTTTGTCTTTCTTAACATTAATTTTTGTTTTCCAAATTGTTTCTTATAATTTCTAATTTATTTCACTTATTAATGCATGATGTGGTTAACCTATAATTGTAAGTGCAGTTATCTTTAAGTAATTTTATATAATTGGGTATATGTAATGTGTAATTGCTGTACTTATGTTGGTAACCCTATATTTAAATAAATAAATAAACGTATAACCTGTCCCGATGCAGCCAATTCCATTCAGGAGTTTTGGCGTGAAAGCGTAACAAACATCCATCCATCCATCCATCCTTTCATACTTACTTTAGTAGGATTTCTTTGTCAAAGAGTACTCATGACTGAATAGTAATTTTGTATTACCTACTACTTATTTTGTGGCTAACTGTAATGCTAAAAGCGGCCCGTTTACGTCCACTGCTGAACATGGGCCTCCTCTTTACAGACCTAAGCAAGCAAGAATCCTTGAGAGATCGGTGATCGCAGTATGATGGTGAGGAGCCTTGAGTTGATAGATGCTGATCCATCAGCGGTATGTCCCGAAGTCGCCTCTTACGACACCCATGAGAAGACAATATGTGGTGGTCTATTTTAAGCCGGAAACCACACGGCTGGAAATCAGTTCAAACTAACATTCAGTCATTTCTTTTTTTTTTCGCACGGACGTTCGAAGTCAGCCACGAGGATTTTGTCACTTTACCGGGAATAGAGTTGAAAAATTTCAGCCTTGGTAACTCATGCTATAAATATCTCATCTATGGGTAAATTTTAGTCTTTTAAAAATAATAGTGGTATATTTAGCCACTGGGCGAGAATAATTTGGGTGAGCTTAGTACATAGAAATTAACAAGTGATCAAGTTACGATGTAAATTTGCAGAAGAAGATGCTATGTGCTCGACCAAAACGTACGCAGCTGTGAAAATTAACCTATTAACTTAAGCAAGTAAATTACATTTGTCTAGTATTTATCTAAATTGATAGCATTGTGTCGTTTCATATAACGACTTCTTACGTTGGTATTATTAGTTTTATGTTGCCAATTTCACATAACTAGTAATCTACAGATTCGTCTTAACTTTTGTATTTCTTTCATTGCAACATCGTCTAAAGATCATGACCAGTTTCTATAGTATAAGTAATTTAAATGAAAAGTCTTAAATTCAAACTATACTTCACTTTAAATCAGCTTAATTTTAGAGACTTTTTCTTTGACTTCAATAAAAAGAATGATCTAAAGTTATCGATCGCAACCTCGCTTGAAATATTTACAAAGGTAGTTCCCAAAAGTTAACTTTAGTCTGAAACTCATCACATTACATCCACATTCAAAATCATAAACAGCAAGCAGACACAAAAAGCAAACATCCGAGCACATTATTGAAATTTGCCTGCCAGCGTACAATGCTGCATGCTAAAAAGACATTAATTTCACCAGTTTCCTACATACGAGTGAAGTAAAAAAGCGAATCTTGAACCACTCATGTCTCGACATCGGCCGTTCATTTTTGATGAGGAATCTTTTGGTGGAACCACCCCCCGCCCTTATGCGCCTGATAATACTCGTGACATACGGACGAAAGATAATGTGAGTTAATAATGTATAAAGAGCAATATTCTAAGTAAAATGTATTTTTTTTTTTGGCACATTAGTTATGTAATTAAATGTAACCGAATACAAATAGGAATATCTGACAGATAGTTGTAATTGTAATTAAAAAATCAAATTAACTAAATCAAATACAATTATCAAAAAAGTTTAGAAGTAACTTTATTTTTTTTTATTTTTTTTTTATTACAGTTATAAGATAATTTTTACCAGGGTTGGTGCATAACTGCAATTCTTTCCACAATGTGTGGGTGCTAAGGATAAATAAAATAAAATAAAATTATTTTTTTAAAAGATAATTTCGTGATGTTCGTGTTATTAAGAACAAACATAAGTGCTTCAGTAGCACTTTAGAGAGAGCTGGATTTTTTATTAAACTCTAATCCTGTACGACAAATCTCCAAAAGATCTTGTTTTTTCATCAATTATTACACAGATAACATGGAATTTGGGTGCATGGTTATCGATTTCAGTAAATCTTTATATTTTTTCAGTAAGTCGCTATATCTTTTTCAGTTTATCTTTATTCTTAATGTACATATGTACATTTCACCAACAATTTTTATACAATGGGCTTGTAAAATCAAATGTTTTGTACTAAAGGTTAGTCAACTAAGATATTCTCTTCTTGAAGTATTTGCTTGAATCACTGGATATAATATGAAGCATATTTCTAAGTAATAATGAGTATTCATAAATAATGTTACGTCATTAATTCGTTCTTCAAGTAACTTTTCCACTTGTAAAGGCGAGCAATGCTCCAGTAGTGTAGAATTCATAGTTGAAATTCTACAAGTACTTAGTTTACTTAAAAACAAAATGGAATTCGAGTCTCGACTCTCCCTTCGATTCAGTATGAAACCTTAAGTGAAGTTCATAATTTCGTACCTCATATTAATTATTAGTTTCAAACCACCCGTGTATCACATAAGCCCCGTTGCTAGTGGTTAGTATTGAAATTTTTGAATATGCCAACACTCGAGGATTCCACTTTTGAGTGTATCCGAAAATATTCGGATTCGTAATTATACCGGCCGAGGTATCTCGATTTTAGTTTAATGTGTAGTGTTTTCCTGTTAGTGTTTTCGTTTTAATTAAATTTTGGTAACACACTGAACACAGATTTTGCTAGAGGTTCAGTAGTTGTGACTTTGTTGAGAGTTCTGTAGTCACTTTTTATATTATCCATATCATCCACAGATTTAATGAGTCTAAGTGATAAGCACCTACTCGTACGACGCTGGCGTTTATGTGTGTCAACATGAAAAGCAGCCGTAAACCTAGGTTAGGGCGTCGGCCTTGCGGTCATGTGGTCACCGGTACGATTCCCACCCATTGCACTACCGATGTGAACCGACTCGTAACACAAGCAGTGAAGCTCATAAGTAATATGAAGACAATCTGGACGCTCATCACGTAACGATAGTATGACTTTGATAAAAATTAGGAGACTCATGTCCAACAGGACCTGGGTCCTCGTAAAGGTGTTGTTGACTAATTTAAGTACCTACTTAAATACTAGTTTCACAACCGCAAGCAATATTTAATTAATCTTTTTGATGCATTGTAAGTTCTAAAAGGCGCTTAAACTAAAGATAAAAAAGTTAGACACTTAAAAAAAAAAAAGTAGGTCTTCGATGCAAATGTTTAATTTTTAATTTATAAAATATAACAGTCTACTAGTATTCTTATTAACCCCTCGTGCTAAGCTAAAATGATTGTGTTACGAGTGAGTTCACGTCGGTAGGGATCGAACCGGCAACCACATCAACGCAAGTCCAACGCGATAGCCATTGAGCTACGGTCGCTTATATTATTAAAGTAACTTTCATTATACATACATACATAAGCTCACGCCTGTTTCCCAGCGGGGTAGGCAGAGACAATGGACCTCCACTTGCTACGATCCCTACACACATATTTCGCTTCATCCACTCTCATAACATTCTTCATACAAGCACGTCGGTTTAGGGTGGATCTTATTTGACCTTTTGCGAGGATGTCTCCGATTTGGTCAGAGAACGTTCGTCGAGGTCTTCCCCTTCCGACTGTGCCACTCACTCAATTATACAATCAATAGAAATATATATTCATATCAAACGGGTAATATAAATGAACGGACTTTTATCAGGAAATTTCGATTACTCATTAATCTACCTACACTAGGGATTTACAAGTCAAATTCATTCGCTAATAGTCAGTTCACTGGTATTCCCCAATTCAATTTCTTTGATAGACAAACGAACGTTTTTCCAGTTGTTTTGCATGGATGATTCTCGTTCGCGAAATCCAAGGGGAGGTAGCCTTGTCTAGTCTCGCAACTGTAATGTGAACGAAGCAGAGCTCCATTCAATGGATCAGGCATATAATAATTGACTTTACTTTTAAAAGTTCTAGTATTAAATTGTTTGGAAACAGACAAAATATTAAAGGCACAAGCTTACACTTTGGTGTAGATACAGAGTAAGCTTCTCAATTCATAAAAGCGAAAAATGTATGTAGAAATAAAAATCAAGAAAGGCGAATGAAATATCAAGTTCCTAATATTGAGCCCGGTTGGCTGAGGGACTACCATCGGTGCCTCGGGAAGCACGTTAAGCCGTTGGTCCCGATTAGTATAACATCATCTATAATAATCTTATAGCAAAGAACGGGCAGCAGTGTTTCCTAGTGTGGTACATAATAGTGCGGTCACTAACCCGCCTGCCAAGCGTGGTGGCTATGGCAAATAACCTCCCTCGAGAGGAGGCCCATGTTCAGCAGTGGACGTTATACGGGCTGATGATGATGATGATGATAATATTGAGCAGCATTAAGCAAGCTAATTTGAGTTTTATATTCGTCTACAAATAATTGCTTGGAGACCAGGAAAGAACTTCCACTTGACTGGGCCACATTTTTATTTCTGGGGTGACATGCATTAGTTATCCCCGACGCCGCAGCAGCAGGATATGTAGGACTCCCCTCTACGTAGCAATGATATGCTTATCATACCACGAGGAAAGGTTTTACCCCGAATGCTTCTCCAAACGCTATTAATGGGGGCACCGGTAACTACTAATGCATGACATCCGGTGACATATAAATTATATCTAGAAAATAAACATACATACATAAGCTCACGCCTTTTATCCACCGGGGTAGGCAGAGACAATGGACCTCCACTTGCTACGATCCCTACACACATCTTTCGCTTCATTCACTCTCATAACATTCTTCATACAAGCACGTCGGTTTAGGGTGGACCTTATTTGACCTTTTGCAAGGATGTCTCCGATTTGGTCAGTGAACGTTCGTCGAGGTCTTCCCCTTCCGACTGTGCTACATATGCTAGAAAATATAATTGGTCACTTCCAGAATTTCTTTGGTCCATGAGCCAACACATAGTTTTGTTGCTCCGGTCTCACGCGTCACGTTATTGTGGTCTCATTTCTTTTGCACTCCCTGTCAGTTCTTGGTACAATATTCTTTCAAATGCATTCCTACTGAATGTAGTCAAAGTCAAACTATGTTAATTGTAGGGTATAAGAGCTTGAAAAATGATTTCTAAGAGAAAATTGGTAATTACTTATCTTTATCCTATAATCATGATAGATATTAAAATATATTTTATTAAAGTCATGGTATATAAACTTGTATACCAGGGAATGGGCAGCAGCGTTTCCTGGTGTATTACAACATAATACTTCGGTCACCAACCAAGCTTTTTTTTGTCCGGCGGGAAATGCATTTACGCTTTCCCACCGCCGCTCTGCAGCGTATCCGCTCGCTGGCGGCAGGATATGTGGGACTCGCCCTCTCCATAGCAGTGGTATGCTTACTAATTACACAGCTAAAACCCCCGGACACTCCTTCGATCCATCGTTGGCGGGGGCCGGGTAGGCACGAACCAATCCGGCCCCCCGACGGCACCTGATCTCCTGGGCCACACTGACTGGCCCATTGTCACCAACCCGCCTGCTAAGCGTGGTGACTATGGCAAAAACCGTCCCTTGGGAGGAGGCCCATGTTCAGCTGTGGACGCATATTGATGATGATAATGGAATCCAATTAGGATGTTTTTTATATATAGTTTAAGTTATAACCTAAATAGAAAGAAGTAATTTAACATAACTTTAGGCAAACCATGATTTTTTTACCATTTTCATATTCATTTCATTTCGTAACACTATCTAACAAATGCTAATTAATTAAAGCTCTCAAAATAAAAATGCTTAAAGGGTGGCTTTCATTGAACCACGTTTAACTCTAAGTGCAAATAATCTTGAAAGTCACCCCAAACACACAAAGATAAGATAGAAATAAAAACAAACAAATACAATTATTCAATGAATCTACGGTACGACAATAACATCAGACACATTTACTGAGAACGATATTTGCATATTTTAAAATATTTACAAACATCCCGCGTAAACGGGAGCGCCGCGATTCCGCCATCTTGAATACAAGCGCAAAAATCTTGAATATAACCTTTATTTTGTTAGCAATAAAGTACACAACAACTGTAGCGGTCAAATTTGTTCAAAATACCAATACCATTCGTCCCCCAAACCGTATCATGCATTGCAAATGTATAAGATCACTGATGGATACTTTTTCCAAGCCAATATCGCCTTTAAAACATACTGAAAAGGGTGAGGTTAGAATTTTTGGCGGCAAACAGAATTGCACATTCCATATTTAAAATTCAAAGAAACAATATCGGGCGCACATACTGTTCTATTTTCGCGGCATCAAGATACTTTATGGTCGTAGTGGGAAATACGACAGTATTCCCTATTTTTTAAAACAAATAGTGCTGGAGGAATGATGATGCGTCGTCAGTCGCCATTTTTTAATCATGCGTGAGTGTTGCCAGGACGCAAAAGTAATTTGTATGACATTAGTTTTGTTTCGTTGTTTTGTAGGTGAATTAGTGTACAGTTCTCATGTTCTATTGTTGTTAAAAATTAGTAGTCCCTTGTTGACGTAACTAATGACAGTATAATGTTATTTAAAACAGATGCTTAATTTTTGTAATAGGATTTGACTCGTAACACGAACGACTTTGTTTTATAATACTATGTATATAAAACAAAGTCGCTTCCCGCTGTCTGTATGCTTAGATCTTTAAAACTACACCACGGATTTTGATGCGTCTTTTTTAATAGATAGAGAAAGGTCAAGAGAAATGTTTATTATTTATCCTACTAATATTATAAACGCGAAAGTTTGTAAGTATAGATGGATGGATGGATGGATGTTTGTTACTATTTCACGTAAAAACTACTAAATGGATTTGGCTGAAACTATGCACGAGGATAGGTTATACGATCAAAATATTACGCTCCGAGCCACTGGATCAGAGTAACGCGGGTAAAATCGCGGGGCGCAGCTAGTTTACTTATATTTCACTGTTCATTCCGTACAAAAAGTCGAGGTTGGTGCATGCTTAAGAAATATACGTAGGTAATGAATGTCATCGGATTTTTTTACCGAATATAGTAACGTCTTTTAAGTTTTAACATAAATAGAAGCTTTTCTGGAGCGAGAGAGCGAGAAAAACCTTTAAAAATAATTTTGCATAGATACAATTTCAATATAATTTAACGAGTTTCTATTGGACGACGATGCAGCGACGTCTATAAAAACTCTTCAAAATAACCTTTTCTTATTTAATTATATCAATATTACTCACTTCTGTTACCTGTAAAACCTGATACAACACAACCGCTCAATGTTCTAAATGTCAAGTATCAATAACAACCCCTAAAAGTGTAACAACTCGATCTTGTCCGAATATATTTTCAATAGCTGGCAATAAAAAAGGGAGTGACCCTAGTCCTTGAAACAAGTAAGAGTATGTTTTGACATGCAAGAATTTGAGGGTAAAATAGCTTTGGTTTGAGTTGATGTTTTAAATGAGTTTATGTAGCATGATGCTACATGATGCTTTCTACGCAATCAACGAAAAGATTTCTAGACTCATATTAGCATGATAGTATCTAACTTGTGTTCCACGGGATAACATGCAATAGCAGTTCCCGCTGCCCCATTATTGGCGTTAAGAAGAACTCCTAAGAAGATTTAGTGGATAAGCCCTCTCCTCGTGGAATGATCAGCATATCTATCATCACCATGGAGCAGGGATTCCTTCTTCGTATTCTGTTCCTCTATGGTTCATCGTGATCTTGTCTATGTCTTTTGTAAGACGTCTTTGTTGCGGCTTAGTGCCTGTCAATGTTCCTCATGCAGCATCATCAACTGTCTCATAATGGGTGTGGGTCTCATAATCGTTGCACAGGTCATCTGCAATAGAGCCAATATACCTAGCAGTTGTTGGAACCCAAAAGACAAGTGGGTAACCCGGGGAACATTTTGTTACTTTTTACTATACATTTTTTCTATTACGAAAGTCGTATCGAACAGATCGACTCCTTTGGTAATCTGTACTTATCAGGCGATCACACGCCGACTGCGTTCCGAATTAACTCTTACCCTAAAACACCTTTTTTGTTCTTCTACACCTATTTTTAGACTAACCAATAATAAATATTTCATTCAATGGTTCGAAAAAAACGAATAATATTCAGAAAGTATTTCTTTTTTCTACTAACATGCACGGTACGTCTATTCGATGCGGGGACCTAGGCAGTTGCTTATCCGCCTTATGGATAGTTGGTTATCGGTTACTATGGTTTAAAGGGACAATTGACCCAAATAATGACAATTGTTCTTAATATAATTTAATATAGACAGAACAAGTTATTGGACACAATATAGTTGGATAATAAAGTTAAGACTAAAACATTATTAAAAACAATAACTAAACTACCTACCTGCTTACCTAATATGCTAATTTGTGTGTGTAATGTTTAAATTATACATAGATTAATAATAAATTATTGTTTCGACTATTTTCAAGTGCCTGTAATAGGTTTACGTAAATAAAAATGATTTTTATTTTATTTTATATAGTGTCCTATATAACGCGGCGCGCCACTACGTTTCCCTTCGCAAAAAAACCTGGCCATTTTACTGTTCTTAGATTCGACCGTTGTCTTAAAGTAGGTTCTAGAAAACAGATATACTATTATTTGAAAAAATTGCTTGTATTTTAGATATTTTCCATTCTACTTCCTCCCCAAAGGAACAAACAAATACACCATTCACTATTAACTCGGGCTATAACAAAGCGACGGCTGTATGCGGTTGATTTTTATTCATTTGCTCGTTTCCCGTCCCGGAGACATATTGGTGGGAGCCGGGAGAAAATTGCATTCCCTGACCACTGCGGTAATTTGTTAGCTTAGTACAAAATAAGATGTATTGAGGATTTTATTTGTGACGGTTACGAGTAAATGATTGGTAATATAAAGAACTGGGTCCCATCCGTTGATTAGAGAAATAAGTCTCGCTTTAAATCTCGGTCGTAGGTTTGATTCGTGGGCAATGTGTTCTTATGCCCGGTGAAGTAGCAAACGCCTCGTAGCTAACTACGTTTGTCCGTCCGAGAAAAAAAGTGTTCAAATTTTAGCAGCGTATGTATAGTTCAAAGTCGCGATAGACATAACACCCGCTTCGTTCAAGAACCCATGGAAAAATGATGTCTGAGAAAAATATTGATACTATTATTTCCCTAAAGGAAATTAATAGCAATTTCCGTAACTCAATAATTTATAATTTACTAGCTGCGCCCCGCGGTTTTACCCGCGTTATTTTGTAGCCTATATGTTAATCCAGCGTATAACTTTACCCAGTGCAAAATTTCAGCCAATTCCGTTCTGTAGTTTTGGCGTGAAAGTGTAACAAACATCCATCCATCCATCCATACTTGCAAACTTTCGCGTTTATAATATTAGTAGGATTTATTGGTAATTTACTGTTTTTACGCCTAGATTTAGATTATGATTATTTATTAATTTAATTAAAGTAGGTAAGTGTTAAAGGAACCTATATAATATATAATGATAAATTTAAAAAAAAACAATTTGTTGCTTTTCATAACAAAATACCTATATTATTTTAACCTGTCCACCAGGATGCTTTTTTCTAACATTATTTTGATAATAGAATCAACAAACATCATCCCGTCACCTAAAATCCATAGCCCTTTGTTTTGTAAATCTCCTTTTGTTCTTTATGTTGGTAGAAACATCATTAAAACTAAACGCATAAAACTCTATTCCACCAACAGACGCGTCGATACAAAAAAGAATCCGACATCATTATATCACTGTTTTAATTTCTCATTCGACCACTTAAGCCTTACATTTAGCAACTGCAATCATTAAAGATACTGTTTTCCTCTACGCCTTCTTTAGACAATAGTGACAACTGTCTATGGCGGCGTTCCCATTCAATTCTCCGACATCTAGTGCTGTTAATACATTATCTCACTAATAGAAAAACATACGATTTTGAACCTTATCGTGAGGTGGTTAGTGATCAAAGTAACAGCAGAAAGAAAATGGTAAGTATGTAAAAGAAAGCGCTTCGAATGTCGCGATTCGAAAAATGAAAATAAAACGCTACGAGTATCTATGATTCTGTTTGAAAGAAGTGTTTTTAGTTTTTAGTTCTTTTTTATTACAGCTCGCAGCGATTTATTTTGTTTTGAGATTGACAAAGACATTTTTTAACATTTAAATATTTGTTCGAATTAAGTGTGAGAATTGTAAAGGTGTTTTCAAAATACTCAATATTATTATAGTTATCTACACTCATATTTAAAAAGCTGGCTAAGTATGTGTGGGGTAACATTGAATGACAGAATAAGGAATAGCGTGATAAGAGAGCGGTGTGGAGTGAAAGAGGACATGATTACGAAGATAGAGAAGGGAATGTTGAGATGGTTTGGTCACGTGGAAAGTATGGATGAAGAAAGATTGACAAAACAGGTATACATGGCAAGTGTGAGTGGTACAGTCGGAAGGGGAAGACCTCGACCAACGTTCTCAGACCAAATCAGAGACATGCAAATGGTCAAATAAGATCCACCCTTAACGGACGTGCTTGTATGAAGAATGTTATGAGAATGAAGCGAAAGATGTGTGTAGGGATCGTAGCATGTGGAGGTCCATTGTCTCTGCCTACCCCGCTGGGAAACAAGCGTGAGCTTATGTATGTATATAAAGCTGAAGAGTTTGTTTGTTCGCTTGAACGCGCTAATCTCACTACTGGTCCGACTTGAAAAAATGTTTTAGTGTTAGATAGCCTATTTATTGAAGAAAACTATAGGTCATATTTTATTAAGAAGTTCCTACGGGAACAGGAGTCACGTGGGTAAAACTGCACGCGGGACTTTAGTTACATTTAATTCATTATAATTTTAATAGTGTTGTGTACGCTTATTTCCTATCGATTACTACAAACTAACACTCAATCGCAGATATATTTATGGTGATTTCAAAATTTGTAAGTGTGAAATATAATAAAAATCGCGCATCAAGGCGTACACCAAAACCAATAAGGTCGGATCCTCATTATAAGGTTGATCGCAGTTCATTCGCGGCCCGATCTCAGTCTGGTAATATACTATTAAATTAAACTAAGTACCTATTATGTATTCATCCGTACTATCAGCAACAGTCAAGTTTCGGTCGAACCCGGTCGCCCAGTGGTCGAAATTTGACCATAATAATTTAAAAAAATATTAACATTCTCGATATAAACTATAAGTGTGCGAAATTTCATACTCTTCCAGCTCCGTCCGTAATTTTCGTAAAAAGGGATACAAAGTTTTTGCTGCTCATTTAATACATGGCCGAAGCAAGGAAAACCTGTACAGGTGGAAATTCATAGACGACTCCGCCTTGGAGTGTAAATGTGGTTCTGTTCCACAAACGATAGGACACTTAATATCGTGTCCTCACAGGACACTGTCCTGTCAGCTGCACGATGCAGGAACTGATGGACGCTGGTGATGAAGCCAAACAAGTGGACGAATTCTGGGCCGAGTCCATTTAGACACGCTAAGAAGAAGATATTAATACATAATATATAGATTTCACCACACCGAAATCGGACCGTGAATAAAGCGTGATCGACTTTATAGCCAGGATCAAGCCAAAGTTTTTAAAGTGGTCTACGAAAAAGTTTAGAAGTCTTTCTAAACTACCACTTTATAGACTATAACTATCTGGGCGAAGCATCTTGCAGTCCCTGAGTTGCTTCCCTTGAGTTTGAACCCCTGTGCAAGTGGCACATGGGTCCATCCCATCAGGTGCCCCCATGACCCCAATGTGTCTTTTGAAACATAAAAAAAACTTACAACTATCAGGTTTAGAAGGTAATCGTCATAATTAATTACGTCCACCATATTCAAAACTACACCGTTCCACATTATGGTCCGCTATTACCACAAGATTACCAAACAATGATACCATACGGTAATCAAGTTAAGGTCTGCATTGTACCATCATAAGTAAAGGTCGGCCCAGATTAAATTTATGCGTCCACCCCCCCTCCTTCCCTAAAATAATTAATTCGCTTTAACTTCATTAAGAAACCCGCATAGGTGTAATTACAATGAACTAAGGAATCTTAATTGTAGAATTGAAAGTGTGATGTACGGTTAAGAAGGATCAAAGACGCGAGACCCAACATTAGTAGATACCCGTTGATGTCCTTTGTTGAACATGGGTCTCCTCTTTGCAAACCTTGGCAAGCTACGATCGTATATTGCCACAATCACCACGCTTGGCAGGTGGTTTGGTGATCGCAGTAAGTTTTTTTTTTAATATTTCGTTGCAGAATTTTGCAGTCTACTAGTATTCTTGTAAACCCCTCGTCCTAAGCTTAAATGCTTGTGTTACGAGTGGGTTCACGTCGGTAGTGCAACGGGTGGGATTCGAACCGGCGACCACAAGATCATTAGTCCGACGCCCTAGCCATTGGGCTACGGCTGCTTCAATAAACTTATGCTGAAAGATGCTGCTGCCCATCCATCCGGTGTATGTCCCTTGGTCGCGTCTTAAGACATCCAGGGGAAGACATACATCTATTCTTAGCCGGAAATCATGCGGCGTCAATAAAAAATCTGTTTATTCACTTTTATTTATAACCAACCTAAATGAAATTTGCACCAATCTTTTTTAGCTCACTGTAATTATCATTCTAGACACTAATCATTGACTACACCAAATTTTAAATAATACTTACAACTAAAAATAACTTATAAACTATTAACTGTTTTAAATAAGTGCACATTATACTCACATTTTAACTTAAATACAAATTTAACCTATATATACTTCCACGACCGATTTCAGCCACGGCGACCACTTCAACTTCGTTCAAGTTGGCGTTGGTATGCTCCCATATGGCTATAAATTTAACCTGTGAATAAGGTCATACTAAAACTATGTTTTAGGCATATTTATGTTATATGAACATCTCTTTTACTTCAAAAATATAAAATTATAATTTGTAAATTGAATTATGTGAATTGCAGCTTATTATACAGAGAAAATTTTCGATCGCTCCTAATTAAAAAGTCAACCCAACAAGTTCACCATTCTATTGTTCCGTGTGTCCCCTCGCCGTATTCAAGATCACATAATGGGATGGATATATGGGTTACTGTCGGTCAGGGCGTCACGCCGCACAATGAGATGTAATACCCATTGTTCCAACACAAAGACCCCTTCTATAAGGATTTCAATAAGACGCTTGGCTGTTTATGAATTTTAGATATTAATTTAATCGTCAGTTTAGATAAATAGATGGTTAGTAAAGAATATTTAAGACTTCTGCGTTTCCATTAATCATCAACTATTATCTGATTGAGCAGTAAGAGTGACCAAACGTAACTTCTGACAAGTTAAACAATAACTTATTTTATTTCCTCCGATCATTAGTTTGCCATTAAACCTTTGATAAATTGTCACCCACGAGGCATTATGCTACTTCACCGGGCAAAAATGGGGAGCATGGTTACAGGTTAAAAACTACAAATTAAGACATTTGCGCAAGGAGGCTGTAAGGCTAGGTTTTTCATTTTTATTTACGTAGTTAGCCACGAGGCTTTTGTTACTTCACCGGGTATAAAGGCGAGCAGAGCTCCAGCTTTACTAAATGGTTTAAAAACTATAAACTAACAACCTGCGCAAGAGGGCGCCCCCTGTGGTGCTTGGACCTCGGCTCAGGGCGGTCGCTGGCGATGAGATTGAGGGATTATGGTTTTGTGCAACTGTCGCTCTACTTTACAGTTCGCGGGTCTCTCGGACTTCAGATCTACAAGGGCATCGGATGGTTTGTGAGGCTAGGATTTCGGCTCAGTCCTATGGCAAGTTGACAACCTCCGTAACGTAGCGGTATTTGGCTCGTTTCCGTGGCCCATGTTCCGCAGTCGACGTTATACGGGTTGATGATGATGATGACATGATGGTAGTTTCAGTACAGTTCGTGGGACTGGCCGCCAGGGTCATCTATGAGGGTAGCAAAACTTCGAAGCGTATTATTGTTTTGTCCGTTATTTAATGGTCAGCTTCCGCAATCAGCAGTGTAACTGATAGTGTCAGAGTTATAATTGTTAAAATATTTTGTAAAATTATTAAATAATATTGGAAAGCTAAAAATACCCCACTTTGATTTATACTACTTTTGACTTCACTGCACTTTAATAACGTTTCTAAAGAATTGTATTAAATACTAGCTTCCCGCGCGCGGTTTCACCCGCGTAACTCCCGTTCCCGTGGGAACTTCATAATTAAATATAGCCTATATTAATCAATGATAATGTACCATTCAAATGGTGTTTTTTTTTTAAATCGGTCATGTACTATTTTAGCCATTTCGTTACAAACATACTTACCTACATACAAATCTTTCCTCTTTATAATATTATAGTATAGATAAGTAGATCAGTGCGTTCACACCAACTTATAACTACAAATGACTACAATACTGTAGGTAAATTACTATAATTACTTATTAGCCAATAGCTAATGAGAACATTGTTGTTTACCTTCAAGGCATACAAATCTAGAGCTCAGAAGCATAAGGTCGAATGTGCCATTATACGACAGAATCATACGTCGTATGTGTCTTTATCGTAAACTGGCACTTAAGACCAAATACTTTTAAGGTATATTGAGGTCTAGTATATATAATATTGCCGTGTGGTTTCCGGCTTAGAATAGACCACCCCATGTCCTCCCATGGGTGGCGTAAAAGGCGACTAAGGGACATATGGCTGATGGATGGGCAGCAGCATCTATTAGCTTAAGGTTTACATCTTACTGCGATCACCAATCCGTCTGCCAAGCGTGGTGATTATGGCAAAATCCCTCTACGATACTGGCTTGCCAAGGTCTGTTAAGAGGAGGCCCATGTTCAGCAGTGAACGTCAACGGGCTGTTGATGAAGAATAGTTTTACGAGATCAAGAAAAAAATATGGCATTTATTTGAGATCTAGAAAGCACTAAAATAAATATTTTAAAATTGGCTTCACATTTAGAGTTTTTTTAACATAAATTATTATTTATAGGTTCCATATGACAAATACTTTTAGAAATAAACATCTTTGTAACATAATTTCATATGTGTCAACTAGCCTATTGAACAAGTCTATTTTATTCATTCTAGTTCATATACCCATGCATAAGATTAACAATAGTTTTAAGGCACTAACGTCTAACACCACTGAAATTCTATTGTAATAAGTGGAAAGTTAGTTGACTGTCCTTTCATTACTTCGCACCTAGCTAATAATTTACATGTAAGATATATTGTACAGTCGTTTGTTTCCCAATTTTTTTATTGAATATATGAAAAAAAAAGAAAAATAACGAGTATAAATAATACATAATTACATGTATATTCCTAATTATGTACCTACTTATAGCGTCAATACTGAATTAAAAAAGTGTTATTTTAAATAATGTAAATACCGTCTTATTAATATAATTATGTATTGCAAATGTGAATATTATTCACATCATTATGAAATTGTAATCTTGAATATTATTATATGAGTCTTAATAAAACCTTGTGTCCTTTGTTCAATAAGTTTTGATTTTATAAAAACTTTTTTTTTTTGTTTTTTATTTTTAAAAGACAACTCCCGCACTAGGGAAATAAATCCCTGTGTCGCGGGGGACTTTACAAACATACATTTCACGGACACAAAGTACACCCAGACTCAGAACAACTATTTGTGGTTCACACAAATAATTGTCCCGGGTGGGAATCGAACCCAGAACACCAGGTCTAAGAAGCAACTATCGTAACCACTGAGCCACCGGTGCAGTCGAAAACCATTTTAGGTATACATCGTGATTATTTTGCGGTTTTTAATACTAAGTATAATATTTATTCATTTTTAGTTATACAATTAATGTATGTATATACTTTTTCAAGTTTCGTGTCCCTAAGGCGGACAGGAAATCTTTGTGAAATTCTTAGATTTCTCTCCGGATCTGAATGGTTGAGGGCCCTCCGTGCCTCGGAAAGCATGTTAAGCCTTTGGTCCCGATTGTTATAACATCATCTACAATAACGGGCAGCAGCGTTTCCTTGTGTGGTACAACATAATACTGCGGTCACCAACCCGCCTGCCAAGCGTGGTGACTATGGCAAACACCCTCCCTCGGGAGGAGGCCCATGTTCAGCAGTGGACGTTATACGAGCCCTCAACCAACTCCCTCAACCAACCTGACCCGGAAAGAAACCTTAGAATTTACGAACACCGAACCCACGACCTCCGAGATTTAAAGCGAGCCAAATACCGCTACGCTACGGAGGTTGTTATATCTAATACATAATCAAAACCATAAATTCATAATAAATAGGTATATAAGCTCAGACCTTATTAGAAAAAACTTCATCGGTATGCTGTGAAACCGCCACCATAAAATCTACACTACAAAACTGACACATGTAAATTTTATACCGTATCTTGTAAAACATAAGGTTGGTTTTAGTTTGATCTCCAGTTTGTTAAATGAAGATGTATTATTGCTGTTCCTAGTTAATATTGACTCGTCAACAGTGGATTTCGTTTCAAACTTTTCTCATTTCGAATCCAGTCAAACGGTCCTTTATATCTAGTACTTCTATTATGGTGCCGTTTTATAATCTAGGATACTTACTAATATACTAATCGTGGATATAAAACAAAAAACTAGGGATTCTTTTATTAAAAACTAGCGGCGACTTCGTCGACTTGGGCCTGATATGACTTAGTTCGCAATAGCGGCGAGTTCATCGACTTGGCCTTGACTTGACTTCGTCGACTTGGGCTTAACTTGCCTTCATCCATACTAGTGGCGACTTCGTCGACTTGGGCTTAACTTGCCTTCGTCCATACTAGTGGCGACTTCGTCGACTTGGCCTTGACTTGACTTCGTTGACTTGGGCTTAACTTGCCTTCCTTAAATCGCCGCTTGTGTGGACACAAGCGGCGATTTCGTCGACTTGGCCTTGACTTGACTTCGTCCGCATTAGCGGAAACTTCGTCGACTTGGGCTTGACTTCACTTCGTCCTCACTAGCGGCGTCTTCGTAGACTTAGGCTTGACTTCTCTTCATCCGCATTAGCGGCGACTTCGTCGACTTGGGCTTGATATAACTTTGCCGCAATAGCGGCGACTTCGTCGACTTGGGCTTGACTTCACTTCGTCCGCATTAGCGGAAACGTCGTCGACTCGGACTTGACTTGGCTTCGTCCGCACTAGCGCTGACTTCGTCGACCTAAGCTTGACTTGACTTCGTCCGCATTAGCGGCGACTTCAAGGACTTGGGCTTGACTTGACATCGTCGTCACTAGCGGCGACTTCATAGTCTTGGCCTTGACTTGACTTCGTCCTCACTTGCGGCAACTCCGTCGTCTTGTGCTTGACTTGACTTCGTCCCAATAAGTGAACATTTTGTTTTTAGAAAAAAATCTAGAGTAAAGAAACCCTGTGTGCTTATTACTTATCAATATCACTATGACTTTGATAAAAATGCGTTTGCTACTCAGCTTCTACTATGCATGCAAATTTTTTTTTAAATATGTCAATTTAAAAGGAATACAGTAATATAGGGATTGCGTGACAATACAGGAATGAAGACATTTTTACCGAAGTTATAGACATATCGTTATTAGCTTCCTGAGTCACTACTCATATTAATATCAGCTTATCACGTAATAATACGAAAAAAATGTCTCACATTCTTAGTTAACGATCACCCATCAATATCTTGACCTCAGCCATGCTATTTCGATGGTACTTCCCCTAAAGCCCTTAATCCATATTGATAGTATTGGCTTTCCTTATGGACTTAATTTTCTATCATTTTTCAAGTTTCCCCCATGAGTATGGGAAGTGGATTAGTTTCACTTACCAAGGGAGGGATGTGTTTAAGGTATTTCTTATGTTTTTGTTATTGTCAATGAAAATAAATTAAGGGCTAACTTCTCAATAGCCATATAAAAATTATCCGAGGAATAAATTAAAATTTTGCCAGATATAGAATGGAAGTTCTTTCACAAAATTTAAATTTATTCTTATGATAAAATATTTATCTGCTGAATGAAGCTAATTAAAAAAAAGCCCTAAATGTATTATTAAGCTGTTATTCCCGGCGTCGCCCGTGCATCGGTCGTAGTGACATTTCTCTTGGATTTTCCAACATTTTCTTTCATAAAAACCTTTTCCCCCTAATTACGAATACCTTCAATAAAAAAGAATTAATCAAATTGATGTGAGTAGGTTATACACCAACTGTCTATAATACTATCTAATAATGTAGGAAGGATATATTAATGTACCTACTATACTACTTCTGGAAGTCGTTATCTACATATTATGCTCTCTTCTAATGGTCACACTAGAAAAAAATTACATACCACAAGGTCTTTAACTGACGGAGAATCTCAATAGCGACTTCTAAAATTTTTGAAGAGCGCCATCTTGTGACTCCTCACTAAAACAATCTGTACTACCAATGTACTTGAACAAGCTCAGTAACACTCTTACTAATATTAACGCGAAATTTTATGAGTATATGGATATATATGTATGGATATTTGTAACCCTTTTACAAAAAAAAAACTACAAAACGGATTTAGCTGAAAGTTCGCACGCAGATAGTTTATAAGCTGAAAAGATATATAGGCTACAGAACATCACAGAGCAGACTAACGCGGGGGCGCAGATAGTTGTAAATACACTAAAAGTCAAATCGATACAATAAACAAAGATGAAACAAATCTAAAATGTACCCCTCGTAAACTCAGAGTTTTGACTATAAATTTAATGTTGCTGACACTAGGTTTAATTAACGAGCATCTATATTGCCGTTAATCCCCAATGGGTTAGGCAGAGGTGTACGTAACACCTATATTTTGTCAATAACGTTTTCTTAATGGAAAGGGGGCGCCGCGTCTTAAGATATAATAATATGCGGGCGGTATAGTAATATAATACTTTGGTGCTTATAATAAAAATAGTTGATTTAGGTTCGATTCATATCTGGACATTTATTTGTGAGAGATAGATGTTCTGAGAGTGTGTGTACGTGTATTATGTATTTGTAAAGTCCCCCGCGACACATGTATTTAATTCCGTAGTTTGGGAAATGTTTTTTAAAAAAATAGCATTAACTTAAATACACCATTGTATTTATAATAACTAATATATAATCAGCGGCAGTTGCCCAATGGCTAGGTTGTCTGACTAGTGATCTTGTGGTCGCCGGTTCGATCCCCACCCATTGCACTACCGACGTGGACATACTCGTAGTCTCGTAACCCACGCATTTTAGCTTAGCACGGGGGGTTAACAAGAATATTAGTAGATTTCAAAAATATGCTAGCAATCTTTTTAAAAAATAAAGAAAAAAAAACAGCTAAATCATTTAAATCATACACGAGTTAAGTTTAAATAAATAGTTACCTACTATGACAATAAAAAAGAAAATATTAACAAGCTAGCTTCCCGCGCGCGGTTTCAATCGCGTAAGTACCGTTCGCGTGGGAACTTCAACATAAAATAAAGGGTTGTTATTTCTGTACAACGAAGCTTTCTAACGGTGAAAGAATTTCTGAAAACGGTCCAGTAATTCAGGAGGCTATTCAACGCAAGCAAACAAACAATAAAATCATTCCTCCTTATGATATTAGTACCTATAGATAAATGATTCATCTCTTTTATAATAAAAATTGTACTATCTTCTATACAAATTACTTCGATAATAATTGATATTTACCGCTATGTATTCTTAAAGTAATTAAATAAAAAGTACTAGGTACCTATATACTCGTATTAAGGTACTTTTAGATAAAATCATTTGTTTGTATAAACATAATAGCAGCATGTTTTGTATCATCGTCATCATCAGCCTGTATAACGTCCACTGTTGAACAATGGGCCTCCTCCCGAGGGAGGGTATTGGCCATAGTCACCACGCTTGGCAGGCAGGTTGGTGACCACAGAATTATGTTGTAACACACAAGGAAACGCTGCTGCCCGTTCCTTGATATACGATTATTATAGATGATGTTGTAACAATCGGGACCAACGGCTTAGCGTGCTTTCCGAGACACGGACGGAGGGTAGTAGCTCAACCAACCAGACCAGGAAAGAATTTACACAAAGTTTTATTGTCCGGCGTGGGAATCGAACCTACGACCTCCAAGATTTTAAAGCCAGCCAAATACCGCTACGGCATAGCGGCAATAGAAATACATCATCTGTCTAGAAATGAGATTAAAAATGAGATTATAGAAAAGTGAATTTAACTCATACTGTAGTTAAATGATCGCTGTTAAGATTAAAGGTCTTCGGCCGTAGCCCAATGCCTAGGGTGTCGGACATGTGATCTTGAGGTCGCCGGTTCGAGCCCCACCCATTATTGCACTACCGACGTGAACTCACTCGTAACACAAGCATTTTAGCACGCGGGGTTAACAAGAATACTCGTAGATGCAAAACTCTGCTAATCAACTTAAAAAAAATGGTCTGGTTAGTTTCAAACTACCCTCCGTATCTATAAAAGCACGCTTAGCCGTTGGCGCCGATTGTTATAACTGTAAAAATGTTGCCTTTATTGGCATAAAGATATGATATTTATCTCAAGACCCTACTTGCAACGGCCAGCAACGATTCCCTGTATGTTACAACATGATACTGCGGTCACCCACCCTCCTGCGAAGTGTAGTGACTATGGCAAATACTCTTCCTCGACAGGAGGCTCATGCTTAGCGATGGACGTGATCATCGTCATCATCATCAACAGCCCGTTTACGTCCACTGCTGAACATGGGCCTCCTCTTAACAGACCTTGGCAGGTCAGGGTCGTTGAGGGATATTGCCATAATCACCACGCTTGGCAGACGGATTGGTGATCGCAGTAAGACGTAAACCTTGAGCTAATAGATGCTGCTGCCCATCTATCAGCCATATGTCCCTTAGTCGCCTTTTACGACACCCATGGGAGGACATGGGGTGGTCTATTCTAAGCCGGAAACCACACGGCAGATGGAAGTGATACGGACTGATAATGATGATGATAACATATAATCACAGCAAACAGCAAATGAGACACTTATCTATAAAAGATGTTGACCTTGACGGCGTAAAAACATCACATTTATCTCAAGAGCCCACTTGTTACACTGGGTATCATAGGCGTCAATTGTAGTAAACCTCTTAAGACCTCAAATAATATTTCGATTTCCTCAAAAAATGTATTCATGATCGCATCAAGAGTCGATGACTGATTTTGGGTCGTAACACGGCTGCGTTGGTGTGTTATGATTTAAATCACACCATTACCGTGTGGTATCCGGCATTTACCGTGTGGTATCCGGCATAGAATAGACCACCCCATGTCCTCCCGTGGGTGTCGTAAAAGGCGACTAAGGGACACAAGGCTGATGGATGGGCAGCAGCGTCTATTAGCTCAGGGTTAACATAATACTGCGATCACCAATCCGTCTGCCAAGCGTGGTGATTATGGCAATATCCCTCAACGACCCTGGCTTGCCAAGGTCTGTTAAGAGGAGGCCCATGTTCAGCAGTGGACGTAAACGGGCTGTTGATGATGATGATGATTATTATTTATATAAAAATAATTCCCAAAGAGGGTTAGTGTCTGGCAGGCGGCCGACTGTAAAATCCAAGCCAAAACCTTTTGCAACATGAGTGAAAATGAAATGATGTGCGATAGGACTAGGGCGTACCCCGCAGGCGACGCGCAGGGGCAGCACCCGGCTCCTGCGGGAAGTGGACAAGGGTTGTTGCACCACCCCGGGCGGGTGCGACGTAAGAAGCAAGTTCGGGAAGTGAGATTGAGGTATGCTTGTTGGAATGTTGGAACGATGACTGGAAGAGCCAGAGAGTTAGCGGATGTATT
This sequence comes from Nycteola revayana, assembly GCA_947037095.2. Lineage (NCBI taxonomy): Eukaryota > Metazoa > Arthropoda > Insecta > Lepidoptera > Nolidae > Nycteola > Nycteola revayana. Next base: position 16,766,176 of record OX344858.2, on the reverse strand, counting down.
CAAAAGAAGACGAATAAATGTGGCGTGTTTACAAGAAACGAAATGGAAGGGTACTAAAGCGAGGGAAATAGGTGAGGGATACAAGTTTTTCTACTGTGGAAGTGACGGGAAAAGGAATGGCGTGGGAATAGTATTGGATAGTAATTTAAAGGAAAGCGTGATGGAGGTTAAAAGAGTTAATGATAGATTGATAGTTTTGAAAGTTATGTTCGAAAACGTAATGCTGAACGTAGTTAGTGTGTATGCGCCGCAGGTGGGATGTGATGAAAGAGTGAAAGAAAAGTTTTGGGAGGATTTTGACACCGTTTTGATGAACATCCCGGTGCATGAAGATCTGATAGTTGGGGGTGATTTCAATGGACACGTGGGAAGAATGAGAGGTACTTATGAAAGAGTGCATGGGGGCTGGGGAATCGGAAATCAAAATAATGAGGGAGAGACTCTACTGCAATCCGCTACCGCATTTGATCTGGCAGTAGCTAATACTTGGTTCCAGAAGAACGACGAACACCTTATTACATATAAGAGTGGTAACCACAAAACACAAATAGACTACTTCCTAGTCCGAAGAAACAAATTGAAGTACATCAAAGACTGTAAAGTCTTACCGGGAGAAGACTTGGTTACACAGCACAGACTCCTAGTTTTGGAAATAGTTATAGAAATAAAAGTGAATAAAAACAAAGACCGACCTCCCCCTAGAATAAAATGGTATATGTTAGAGAAGGATGACTGTGCGAAAGAATTTAAAGAACGAGTGGTGGATAAAATGGTAGAGATGGGAGACATGAACGAGCGAAGTGTAAATGAATATTGGAGTGAGATGGCTGGGTGTATTAGGAGTGTAGCAAAACATGTCTTAGGAGAGACGAAAGGAAGGGGTACGATAGATAGGGATACATGGTGGTGGTCGACAGAAATCCAGAATGTGTTGAAGGAAAAAAAGAGAAAATTCAAGGAATGGCAGAGTGTTGAAGTTGCGTTAGTATGAAAGCTGAAAGGAAGAGTGAGTATGATGCTCTCAAGAAAAAAGCCAAGAAAGCTGTGGCCGTAGCTAGAGCAAAGGCCCAAGACAAGCTTTATGACAGTTTGAATAGTGCAGCAGGCCAAAAACAACTATATCGGCTTACTAGAGCTAGAGAGAGAAAGGCGAGGGATGTATGTCAGATTAAATGCGTAAAAGATGAAGCCGGAAGTGTTCTTTCGGATGATGAGGAAATTAAGGATAGGTGGAAGGGGTACTTTGAAAAACTGATGAATGTGGAGAATGACTGGAACGGTGTGCTGGACAATAAACCAGTGAATGAGGGGTTAGTGAGAAAGGTTAGTATGGATGAAGTGAGAATAGCAGTAAATGGAATGAAGAATGGTAAAGCGTTAGGACCTGATGGTATACCAGTTGAAGTTTGGAAGTTGTTACGTGTGGATGGATGGACGTGGTTAGCTTTATTTTTCAATAAGTTGTTACTGGAAGAAGCCATACCTGACGAATGGTGCAACAGTTCGCTGGTGCCCATCTTTAAAAATAAAGGTGATGTGCTGGAGTGCAATAACTATAGAGGAATAAAGCTAATGGCGCATAGTATGAAAGTTTGGGAGAAAGTTATTGAGAGACGACTGAGAGAAGAGAGTGAAATTTCACGAAATCAATTCGGTTTTATGCCTGGTCGGGGAACGACGGATGCCATTTTTGCCATCCGCCAGCTGTGCGAGAAATACAGAAGTGCGCACAAAAACTTGCACATGGTGTTCATCGACCTCGAAAAGGCATACGACCGGGTACCTCGTGAGGTTTTGTGGTGGGCCCTGAAAGAGAAAGGTATGCCTGGGAAGTATGAGCAGTTGATCCGAGCGATGTACAGTCGATGTAGTACCCAAGTCCGGTCTACAGCGGGCACTACCGGCAGCTTCAATGTGGCTGTTGGCTTGCACCAAGGGTCGGCTCTAAGCCCCTACCTCTTCCTGGTGATAATGGACGCACTTACGTCGGACAACCAGGAAGAGGCTCCCTGGTGTGTGCTGTTTGCCGACGACATTGTGTTGGTTGCCGAGAGTGGCCTAGAGGTCCAGAGCAGATTGGAGGTGTGGTGGCAAAGACTGGAGAATGTTGGCCTGAAAGTCAGTAGGACTAAAACAGAATACTTATTCTGTGATTTCGGCGGTCTCTCCAGTCCTGTGCCCATAACTCTTGCTGGAACGCCCATACCAATCTGTTCCGATTTTCGGTACCTCGGTTCGCTTGTCCAAGGGGATGGCGAAGTAGACCGAGACATAACGCATCGGATCAACTCAGGATGGATGAAATGGCGACAGGTCACTGGAACAACTTGCGACCCACGGATGCCACTCAAGTTAAAGGGGAAAATTTACAAATCCGTGATTAGACCTGTCGTACTGTATGGATCGGAATGCTGGGCTGTGAAGAAGATGGATAAAAAAAGGTTGCACGTAGCGGAGATGAGAATGTTGAGGTGGATGTGTGGAGTGACAAGAATGGATAAGGTAAGGAACGAGTATATTAGAGGAAGTTTAAAAGTTGCGCCAGTTGCAGAAAAGTTGAAAGGGAATCGACTGTCTTGGTATGGACATGTCATGAGGAGGGACGAATCGCATGTGACTAAAAGAGTGATAAATATAAACGTTGATGGATGGAGAGGGAGAGGAAGACCAAAGAAACGATGGATGGACTGTGTGAGGAATGATATGAAAGATAAAGAAGTAAATGATAGCGTGACGGCTGACAGAGGAGAATGGAAGAAAAAAACGTGTTGCGCCGACCCCAAGTAACATGGGACAAGGGCAGGAAGAAGAAGAAGAAGCTAGAATTTCAAGAAGTAACTAAAAATTGGTAAAATAATATGAAGTCGTGATCGAAATTCCACTGTGAACCATAATAAGTAATTAATAAAAATTATAAAAAATATTATCATTCCCCACTCTTTTAACCACCATAAACTGTGCAAAATTTCAAACTCCAATTTTTGTAAAAAAAATAGTACAACGTTTTTGCTTCACGTATTAATATATGAATTATTGGTCCGTATAATTAGTTTGCTCGAAGAAAAATCTTAAAATAATTAAACTCGCCATCGCAGATGTTTTTTCTTGGTCTCAAATGTATTGTAACTTACTCTCTGTATATTCAATAAAGTATAAAATTTCAAAGAAATTTCTGCAGTAACGTCATCATATTAAATATAAAATAAAACGACAGGTTTTGATCTAGATTGTATCGCAAAGATAATGTGCATGCCTAAAACTATGACAATTAAATGAAAAGAAAACAAATAAAAGGTATTGTAATAAATCAGCATAGGATGATATGACATCAGACATCATTGCATCTTACGTTAAAGCCATATATTTTGAAAGCATTCAGCTTATACTTATACACATTCAATTGCATGCTTATTCTCAGCTCTCTAAAGAAGTTTACTGTCAATTACCTATGTTTATAAAAAACGTTTTTTTACAGCTATTAGAACATGTAATTTGTTCTGAAATCAGTTCAGTTAAGAGCTTCATATTGTGCAGGCGTAACTATGAGCTTCAACAATAAAGTTGTACTGGTCACTGGAGGCAGCGCCGGTATAGGAGCAACTACCGCAGAAACATTTGCTAAAGAACGCGCTACTGTCGCAATTGTTGGTAGAAACGAAGAAAAACTCAAAGCAGTCGCAAAAAAGTGTGAAAGCCACGGTGCTAAAGTATTAACCATCAAAGCTGATATATCCAAAATTGAAGAAACTGACACGATCGTTAAGAAAGTCATTGAAAAATTCGGAAAGCTTGATGTTCTCGTAAACAACGCAGGAATTTTAAAGGAAACAAAATTCGTTGATGCCAATTTCTTGGAAACTTACGATGAAACTATGAACGTCAATATGAGGGCAGTTGCACGAATCACCCATTTTGCTGTCCCACATATAATTAAGACTAAAGGAAATATCATCACCATTTCCAGTATTGCAGGCATATGCACCGTACGTCCTAATTACATTGCCTACAGAACATCTAAAGCGGCTGTGATTCATTTTTCTAGAAGTCTGGCTTTAGAAATGGCTGCTTATGGTGTGAGAGTAAATTGTATTAGTCCTGGGCCAGTGCTGACTGATATTTTTGAAGGTACATCAGCAGATGCAGAAGCTTTAAAGAAAAATACTGCATTGAAAAGGATATCAGACACTGATGAAATAGCCGACATGGTGGTGTACTTGGCAAGTAATAAAGCAAGGGGTATCACTGGATCAAATTTTGTGATCGATAATGGTGCAACATTGTAATCCATGATATGTGTTAATAATAAACACACTTAATTAGACCAGGTATAAGACCAGGTCCATATTATGTTAGTAACAATGGTACTTAAAACGAATGTTAGTATTAAACATTAACATTGTTAAATGATTATCAATTAAAATCATTAATCAGTTATAAAAATAAAAAATAAATAGACATTATGTTATGTGACTATGTGTTATTGAATTAGTTTATTATTTATTGATATGTTTTCCTTTATATTTTCTTTGTTTGACATTAAAAGTTTTTGTGTTTTAGCTATTTATTTTTACTCTTTTAATTTACTACTTACCCTTCCAGTGCGGTTTCACTATGGCATTGTAAATCTAAATATAATAACGTAGCTTATTAATTTTTTTTATCTTAATCGGCATAGTATACATTTGGGTATGGCTGTACCATGAAAAGTGATTTCTAAACTAAGTTAAACAGAGAAATTACCAACAATCACACTAACCTTATAATACAAAAGACCTATATTTATAGGTATAGGTAATTTACATATTTTTTTTAAAGATTACTATCAGCGTTTTGCATTCTACTAGTATTCTTGTTAACTCGTCGTGCTAAGCTAAAATGCTTGTGTTACGAGTGGGTTCACGTCGGTAGTGCAATGGGTGGGGTTCGAACCGGCGACCTCAAGATCACAAGTCCGATGGCCTAGCCATTGGACTACGGCCGCTCTATATTGGAAATTTGTAATAGTGCACTATATAAATGCATGTATAAATGTTTACATATGATCCCTAATTCCCTTCGTCACGTCATATCTTGAATGAGTTAACCGATTTAACTGATATATTTTTAATATGTTTGTTATTATAACTTACAGATTTTTTAGAGAGAATTTTAAAACTGACACAGTAACCACTATGCCAAGTTCAGGGTTTCGAACAGATAATAGTTACCAATCTAACATTTATTGTAAACCAACTTTTTGCTGATACCTATGCTAAGTGACAGTTTAGGCATATTGTTTCATTGGATTCAAGCTTGTCATATTGTTTCATTGGATTCAAGCTTTTCATATTCAACAACTTTGATGTAGAACCAAACAAATACAACCCACCCTTTAAAAATAACAAAATTTTACACAACAACTTTAATATATTCACAAAAAATAAGCAATTATATAATTAATAAGAATTCATAAGTTACTGAGAATATAAATAACATAATCATATTATATTATACCTGTTTTATTCTTCTTCAACGGCCCATTTACGTCCACAGCTGAACATGGACCTCTTCTCTACCGACCTTGCCAAGCCAGGGTCGTTGCTGGATAACGTCATAATTACCACGATTAGCAGGCGGATCGGCGGATCGGTGATCCATCAACTGTGCTCGTATGTCCCTTAGCTTTTTTTTCCGACGTACATATGTAGTTAGCCCTGAGGCTTTTGCTACTTCACCGGGCATAAATGCGAGCAGAGCTCCAGCCTAGATAAATGGTTTTAACACTAAAAACTATGCGCAAGAGGGCGTCCCCTGTGGGACTTGGACCTCGGCTCAGGGCGGTCGCTGACGGGGAGATTGAGGAATTGAGGAATTTAGCTTTTAGTTTCTTGAGTTTAGTACAACTGTCGCTCTACTTTACAGTTCGTGGGCCTCTCGGACTTCGGGTCTACGAGGGCATCGGAAAGTTCTTAGCAAACTAAGGGTCGGGAAGGCGAGGGGGCCCCGTCGCGTTCGCGGGCGCACTCTTCTCCGGCAGGTCGGATAGAGTGGTTTCTGTGTAGTGGTGCTAGTTTCTTGCAGTCTCTGTACTGCTAGTTGGTAAGTTGTGATCTCGTCGTCCGGGTCGTCAAGGACGCCCCGAGGCCGACGCTTTCTAGGCAAAGGCCTGTAGTCGGATGCTGCAACAACCAACGGGTTTGGGTGTGGAGCCGCGGATTCAAAGAAGCGTTCCGACGCCTCTTTCATCCACTGCTTGAAGGAAGGCAGTTGGAGATCAAAATGCAAGTTGCGATTACGAATGAACCACGGTGCCCCGGTGGCACGTCGAGTGAATCTACTTTGGACAGTTTGTAAGCGGTACAAACTGCTAGATGTCCCTTAGTCACCTCTTACCACACCCATGGGAAGACATCGGGTGGTCTATTCTAAGCCGGAAACCACACGGTTTACTACTTTATGCTTATTTAATATTAACCTTTAGCTATTTAACTACTTAAAAATAATTATGATTGATTACGACGATATATTTATACGGTATCAGATAACTGAAGTGCACTCAACAACAGGATCGGAAATCTACAATATTCATGATTAAACTTTAATATAAACACGATCAAGTGCAATATAATGAAAGTGCTTTATAAAAAAGCCACTAGAATATTTCTAAGTAGATCACAACAAAATTAAATATTAAAAAAATTACTTAAATATTTTTAATGACACAAACATCCGTTGAGTTATGTCAGTGACCTTCATTCTCCTGCGGATCACTTCATTTCTGATTCGATCACGCATTGCTCGAAGAACTGACCACGAACTGGCAAGCGCAGCGTAGGACGACCGCCTGCACGATGGACGACCTCATAAAGGTCGCGGGGAGTCGGTGGTTGCAGGCCGCTAGCGATCGTTCCCGCTGGAAATCGATGGGGGAGACCTATGTTCAGCAGTGGACTACAATAGGCTAATGATGATGATGGTTGGCACAAATAATTAACATACAGTTTTAGAATTCCCTGACTCCTACACTAGTATATTCTGTACCGCAGAAGCCAGTTTGTCCCCTTGTTAATAAAATTCACAGTATTTTTTCCAAGGAGAATGTAACATACCGTATAGTAATAAATACACAACATTGAAATCTATATGCTATCAAATGCAAAAACTTCTTTAAATCACCTTTCGGTCTAAGTGATTCTAGCTGAATTTTCATAATATTCGTACCTATGGAAAAGTCATTTACAAGAATGACTAGAGTAAACGCTAATTGATACTGTCATTTATTTGGTACCTGATCCATAAGAGTACGCTTTTGACCTTTATTAGATATTTTGCTCTTGTAACGATAATAATAATCTATAAGTGTGATACTTTACATAAACAAATAAATATTTAGATTCCAGATTATTATTTACAACTTATTGTTAAACAGTTTATTTAGTAACTGACCCCGAATAGTGCATTCTGGGTCGGTAAAGATGTAGATAGTAACGAAAGATAAGATTAAAAGGATAGCTGTATTTCGACAAAACAACTTATTAATTTGATGATACTACTAGGACTAATGGAAAAAGAGCCGCGTGCGGTTTGATGTTTACATACTTTAAATATGTATAATTTACTTACTTCAACAACCCGTTTACATCTACCGCTGAATATGGGAAACCTTGGCAAGCCAGGGTCGTCCATCGATTTGCCGGATTGCTCATGCGTACCCGGCCTCCGCCAACGGCGGATCGAAGAAGTGTCCGAGGGGTTTAAGAGGTGTAGGGTCCTCTCCTCGTGGTATGAGTTTAGCACACCACGCTATGGAGAGGTCGAGTCCCACATATCCCACCGCCTGCGCGCGAATACGCTGCAGCGGCGGTGGGAATGCGACAAGGCATTTCACGCCGGAAAAAAAAAAAAAAATTCTTCCATCGATAGAATAATCACGCTTGGCAAGTGGATAGGTGATCGCAGTAAACTGGTAGGTATCTTTGAGCTGATAGGAGCTCCTGCCCATCTATCAGCTGTTTTTTCTTTAATCGCCTTTGACGACGCCCATGAAAAGATGATGCGTGGTCCATTCTATGCCGGAAACATGAAGACAATAAATAAAACTCAGACTAATTATACTGAATTATCCTTTAAATTTGCTATAATTTGTTCGATTCCGTATTAGTAACCTAATATGTCAGTTTTGTTAGCAGAAAGAGATAAGTAATAATGTTGTTGACATCCGTTATCAATAACATTCATACACTTTATTTTATCATTAACAAATAATAATCATACATTGATAAGAGTAAACATTCTCATACTTACAACTAGGTATAGAAGATAATTTTAAAGCAAAATAAAACTTAGAAAACAATGTTAAATAATAGAATTTCTTAGCACTAACAACTTTTTAGCATTTTTTCTCAGTCCATTTAATATAAATTTTAAATAATTAATAAAATCATAATATTTTCGAATTTACTTGATTGACATACCGTTATCTATAACATAACATGCTCCAGTTATACTCTTTGCTTTATCACTGGCCAAGTATGAAATCAAATCGGCAACTTCTTCAGGTTCACATAATTTTCCTAAGGCGGTGAAAGAACCATCCACATTAAATGTAAGTCCTGCATTTTCAAATATATTTGTATATACAGTTCCAGGGTTAATTGCATTTACTCTTACTCCTTGAGAAGCTAATTCTAAAGCTGAAGTCTTGGAAAAAGAATCAACTGCGGCTTTCGATGCACTATACACGGGAAAAAGCGGCGCTAATCTGCCTGCATCACTGCATACGCTCGAAGTGTTCACTATACATCCCTTGGACTCTACCAAATGAGGAACAGCTAGACTTGTCATAAGTATAACTGAGCGGACGTTAGTATCCATTAATTCATCGTAGACTTCCATGATGTTGCTTTGAGTTAGGTTTCCATTTCGAACGATACCTGCATTGTTTATCAAAACATCGAGTTTCCCAAAATTCTCCAATGTTTGTTCTATAATTCTTTGAGCATCATCGTCTTTTGAAACGTCAGCAGTAATTGCCAGGACTTTATCACTAAACTCCTGGCATATCGTTGCTGTATTTTCGGCGGTTTCTTCATTAATATCTACTACTATAACATGAGCACCTTCTTGAGCAAATAGTTTAGCTGTTGCAGCACCTATACCAGAACCAGCCCCAGTTATAATAACGACTTTTCCTTCGTGAGACATTGGAAGTGGATGCAACAACCGGTACCTATAAATCCCTCGATAATACTAATAACTTAAAATAGTGATTGTTTTGTGATAAAAATATTTATCATATTATTATCATATATGCGATATTCCTATATTTATTTACATTAGTTCAAAATAATGTTATCACGTAAGTGACTAATTTTGCCTTTTGTGATATTAAAAATATTTAAACCTAAACCTATATGCTTTTACGTTTTTACTGTTTGGGGTATTACAATAGATTTTACCCTTTTAAGAGACTTATGAACAAAAAAAACAACAGAATGAGAGAATTTTGCCTTGAGAAACGCTAGAGTACAAGGTACACTATACGTATATCACTATACGTATATCACTAGACGAATATCACTAGACGAATATCATTCTTTTTTTTATCTTTCCACAAATATAGGAAATTATACTCACTTAATTGCATTGGTGAATAGGTGTAGTTTTGGAAGCGATGCTCAGCTCGCACTGGATCGGTTTCTTATTTTATTGTTATACACTGTATCAGCTTGTCAATGCCCACTGTTGGGCATGTGCCTCCTTTTTGTGATGGCAGTCAGGTGGCGAGTATATTTGAGCTGATGGATGTTACTACCGATCCATCAGGTGTATGTTCCTGAGTAGCCTCTTCCAACACCCATGGCTCAGATTAACCACCATATGTCTAACACATATGGTGGTTCTCCCTCAATCTCATTGCCAGCGACCGCCCTGAGCCGAGGTCCAAGCCCCACAGGGGGCGCCCTCTAGCGCAGGCTGCTTAGTTTGTAGTTTTTAAACTATTTATTAAGGCTGGAGCTCTCCTCGCCTTTATGCCCGGTGAAGTATCAAAAGCCTTGTCAAGCTACGTATGTCCATCGGAAAAAATATGGTTTATTTTGAGCCGGACGCCACACAGTATTGTTATATACAGATGTGTGCTATACACAGGTTTCATAAGTTTATCATCAGAAACTGCAATTATTAAAATACTTGTATAACCGAGACAATTCAAGGCTATTTCAATGACGATAAAAAACTTTGCATAAAACATATTAGCATACAATCATCGCTATCTATTAAAATAATAACACAACATCCAGTGGTTGTTAGAATTTATTATGTAATACATCTAACTTAATTATACCTCTTTTCATGATGTCTTGTAGTACCTAAGTAGTAATAGTAACGGGTATTGGCATATGGCAGAAATGTTCTTTCAGGTAAGTGTTGAAGTGGATTGAGTTGATTGTCACGAAGAAAATGGAGCAGTCAGTAGTAGTACTGAAATTTTCTTAAAATTTTATGTAAATTCTAATATTTGTGATAATTTTCTCCGTGCCTCGGAAAACACATTAAGTCATAAGGTCCCGAGGCACGGAGAGAATTGTTATAGGTAACATAAACAAAGGAACGGGCAGCAACGTTTCCTTGAATTACAACATAATACTGCGGTCACCAACCCACTCTGTTAAGCGTTGTAACTATGGTAACATCCTCCGACGAAAGAACGAAAAATGGTCCATTTCATCTGCATTTTTCGGCTTTAATGATCAGTAATTATGGAACAGATAAATACTTATGTTTCTGACAATGGCAAAGATTTATTTATATTGAATATAAAGGAATCCACGTTTTGTTTTTAATTATAACTACTATTATTAAAGACGTATTTTATAAGGTAATAAAAAAACATGAGTGTTATTATTTATCAAACGATTACCTAATGTCGGAACAAAAACAGATGAAGTACCTACTTCACCTGTTTTTGTTCCGTCAATAAACAAGACTATAACCTTTTTTTATGTACAGCAATTAATAAGCTATGTCTACATCTATAGGTACATGTAATTAAACTGGCGGTTTTATTCGATACTGAAGCAAAAACTGTATTTTTTTTATCGTCAGTCAGACTACAAATCAACAAAGTCGACAGCTAAAGCTTGTTATAAAAATATTTATTTATAACTATTAATATTATAATAACTTAAAGAATTAAATGCACGCCACGCTAGCAAATACGACTTTAGAGGAATTATAATCAATGTAATTGACTGAACATATAATATTACATATAAAGAAGCTCGACGGTAACTTTTCCTTATAACGTTGCCTCAGTTCCTTGTTAACGGACGTCTACAATGAATTTCTCTAACAAAGTGGTTCTAATCACAGGAGGCAGTGCGGGTATCGGAGCTGCAACCGCTGAGCAGTTCGCCAAACAAGGCGCCAACATCGCTATCGTGGGAAGAAATGAAACTAGACTTAAAGAAGTCGCAAAAAAATGTAAACTAAACGGAGTTGATACACTTGTCATAAAAGCTGACATCTCCAAAGCTGACGAGGTAAAAACTGTTATACCACAAGTCATTGAGAAGTTTGGAAAACTTGATATACTCATTAACAATGCTGGGGTTTATAAACCTGTTTCATTATACAGTTCTAAGATTTTGGAAGTCTACGATGAAGTCATGAATACAAATCTTCGAGCGACAGTTCAAATGACAAATTTAGCAGCGCCATTTTTAAAGAAAACCTCTGGAAATATTGTTAATATATCGAGTATTTTAGGTATAACGTTGTGTCGTTTAACTGAATCGGGGATATACGGTGCATCGAAGGCTGGCCTGAATCAATTCACTCGAGCAGCTGCATTAGAACTGGCACCTGAAGGAGTACGAGTAAATTTAGTCAGTCCAGGACCTGTACGGACGGAAATGTTGAATAGTGTAAACCCATCGATGCAGCAAGACGATTTCAAAGTGATGACAGCGATGAACCAAGTGTCAGATCCTGTAGACATTGCAGAAGTTATCGTGTTCTTAGCAAGTGATAAAGCTAAAAGTGTAACAGGTTCTAACTATACTGTAGATTGTGGTTCACTTTTGAAGATGTAAAGCTTCGATTCTGATATTAATACTTACAATTAAAGTTGTTGTGTAATTACTGCGAGTCTTCTCATTAATTTATTTACCAACTAATAATACATAATAATGACGTGTGGTCATATTAGGTTCAACTCTTTAAAACTTACACCCATCATAATATTGCAAATCACTAAATTAATTCAACCTAAACCAAATACCATATTATATGAGAAATAAAAAAAGACTGTTCTTGTTTTACTAGTGAAAAATAACATTCTTATTTCGACCATTTAGAAATTCCAACGTAATCTATCAGTTTTTTTTTTTATATTATAATGGTCCCGTTTTTACCCCTCGGATACGGAGCCCAAAATAGGTTTAAAAACTACGGTGTCCTCCACGGTAAGAAACAGATGGCCCTTCGAATCGCCATTCGTGTAAAGCGAGAACAAAGTTGCTAAAGAACTGATTTTAAATAATAAATATATTCGTTTTCTACACTTCTTATTCATAATTATAAATTTTAACAGTACCTAAACCAAAATTCATACGTCCAAGGTCTTTAAGTAAAAAAGGCTACCTATATTTTTCCGTCACTTAATATTATAAATATATATTTTTTTATCTTTTTAAAACTTAAAAAAAAAACTAAACGACGATTTATTCCTCGTAATTAACTTTTTCTCTACATCCTTCTAAAAACCCAAGGCAAAAAAATCGTAGTCGTACGGTCAACAACATAATATATTTGCAAATTTTTAAAACATTAGAATTTTATCTAAATGAATAAAAATGACTATGATTGTTTTTTCATGTGCATGCCCAACACGCTCTTGGCCGATTTTGATTAAGTTCCAATCAAAGATTTTAGTCTACGTCGAGTTGGTTGAACAACTCCGTGCCTCGGAACGCATGTTGAGCTGTTGGTCCAGCAGCGTAACTTGGGTATAGACTTATTATACAGCGGTCGCAAATCCTATGCCCGGTGAAGTAGCAAAAGCCTACTGGCAAAATATATGTCCATCCGGAAAAAAAAAAAAAAAAAAAATGTCGCAAATCCGCGTGCAAAGCGTGTTAACTACTTATGGCAAAAACCTTATTTAAGGTAGCTTTGGATGGTATACGGGCTAACGATGACGATGAAAGTTATTATAGATCCTCATTAATTACTAGCTGTCGAACACGGTTTCACCCGCTCATATGACGTTCCCGTGGAATCCTTGACTTAAAATAGCCTATGCCACTCATAAGTAATGTGGTTTTCTATTGGTATAAGAATTTGCAAAATCGCTTCAGTTGATTACCAAAGATTTTTTTGTCCGGCGGCTAATGCCTTTACGCGTCACCTCCGCCTCTACAGCGATCCCGCCCCGGCGAAGACCCGCCCTCTCCATACCGTGGTATGCTAGTCATATCACGAGGAGAGGACCCTACACCGCGCCGCTATACCCTCCCGGACACCTCACAAACAATATTCGAAAAATTTACCTCTTTATAATATTAGTATAGATAAATACAGTTGAAAAGCATTTAAAAGTAGAATATGAACTTCTAAAAATCCTTTCGTACTAATGGATGGATGGTTGTTTGTTACTCTTTCACGCCAAAACTACTGAACGGAATTGGCTGAAATTTGCACTGGGATAGGTTATACGCTAGATTAATATATAGGCACCAAAACATCACGCTTCGACCCACTGGAGCAGGGTAACACGGTTAAACCTGCGGGGCGCAGCAAGTATACCATAATCAACAGTATATTTTTTTTTGATCACATGTTGCATATTATGGATATATAGAATTTCCGATGACGTCAACCGACTTACCTAACTGATTGTACCTTGTACCAAGGTCAAAGTAAATTACAATAAAATTATTGACTCCTATTATGTAGTAGTCAATTATTTTAATGATGATTTTAAATGTCTTCCTACCGACTAATTTGCCAATATACGAGTATAAGAAGATTAATTATCTGCGCAGGACATATAATAATGCACAAGTGTATGCGCTATCGCAGATGCACACTCTATTCCTCTGCTCACAGATATCCGGTGAGACGGTTCTACCGACACGTACCTATATCTACGTATCCGCCCGGGCCTCCACAGACTCTGGCAAGCCAGAATCGTTAAGTGATAATGCCAGTATCACCAGCTTTAGCAAACTGTTCAGCTTTATTTATCAGTACTATTATCCCGCGCGCGGTTTCAGCCGCATAGCTACCGTTTCCGTAACAACTTCATAATAAACTATAGCCTTCTTCAATAAATTGGCTATCTATCACTGAAAGAATTTTTCAAAACTCTTCAAGCTTTATTTTTATTGTGTTGGAATAGGTAACCATTTTTTTTTCTCCGGGGGTAATTGCATTTACGCATCCCACTGCCGCTGCAGCGTTTCCGCGCGCTGGCGGTGGGATATGTGGGACTCGCACTCTTCATAGCGGAAGAGAGGACCCCACACCACTAAAACCCCCGGACACTCCTTCGATCCGCCGTCGGTGGGGGCCGGGTACGCACGAAGCAATAGGTATACACATACATAAGCTCACGCCTGTTTCCCAGCGGGGTAGCGAGAGACAATGGACCTCCACTTGCTACGATCACTACACCCATCTTTCGCTTCGTTCACATTCTTTATACAAGCACATCGGTTTAGGGTCGATCTTATTTGACCTTTTGCGAGGATGTCTACGATTTGGTCAGAGAACGTTCGTCGAGGTCTTCCCCTTCCGACTGTGCCACTCACACTTGCCATGTATACCTGTTTTGTCAATCTTATCTTGAGTCGCAGCTTGGTAGCAACCGTTGGCAATAATAAAAAAAAAATATTACTACTAAATTCTTATTATTTAAATGTTTTGAACTCTTTATGGAAAAGATTACCTTATACTATATTACGAAATTGAGATTAATAAAATTCGACCACCGGCAGGACTAACAGGATGCTAAATCCAGGATGCAGTTTCGTCGAATTTTAAAATATAGTATAAGGTAATATTTTCTCAATTTTGAAATATAGTATAAGGTAATCTTTTCCATAAAGAGTTCAAAACATTTAAATAATGTGAAAAACGGGCGGTGTCATCGTTTAATATTTAATACCAAATGTAACTTTGGAGATATTTATCGAAGTAATGCGGATCATTACCGATAGATGGCGCTACCGTCTCCGTTAGAGACGTGTTACAAAGAGATTAATAAATTTCGATGATCGGTAGGGTTCCACCGTAGCCTAATTGGTTAAGGCATTGGGGGCTTTACCCAGGATGCAGGTTCGAGTCGAATTTTATTAATCTCAATTTTGAAATATACTAAATGCTTACTTCAAGAAACCCTTCATATCATAAGTTGTTCCATAAAAATCTTCTCAAGTGCACTCACTAGACGCTATCTTCCGAAACTTGCAACACTATAATACTCCAATCTTAGCGAAAAGCCGTTAAGGTAAGTGGACCCGTTAACGTCCCTGTCTCGCTAATAACAAGCGTAAATATCAGCTTAATATTAAAACGGCTGTATGGAGCCGTAATGGGCCCTGAGATGGTAGTTCGCTTCTTGTTTATAAATGGGTACTTTACCTTAAAAATCTATACATTATTAATAGTTGGGAAGACATTTTGTATTAATTTTTATTGTTTGGAAGAACGTAAATGTAATCTTGGAAGTCGAAGGCATTGCGATTGTGGAATTTACTTCGCCTGGTCTTAGTATGGAGTTTTGGGTTCGATCTTCACATTGGGCAACTATACAGGGTGTCCCAAAAGATTACGTAGCTGGGAAGGGGGGTGATAGGGATGGTCACAAGGGTCACCAGAAAAATATAAAAAATTCCCTCTGGGTGTTTAAAAAAATAAATGGCATTTTTTAAAAGACTAAAAATTTTACACCTTGTGCTAACTGTACCTACAAATATGGCTGTATTTAAAAAAAATGCTGTTATGTAATCTTCAATAACAACAAGGTCATCAACATCAACATCAAAAATAACAAGGTGTAAAATTTTAAGTTTTAAAAAAAATGCCATTTTTTTTTTAAATACCCAGAGCGGATTTTTTTTTTATTTTTCTAGTGACCATTGTGTCCACCCCTGTCACCCCTTTTCCCAGCTACTTAACCTTTTGGGACACCCTGTATACAAGGTGTAAAGGAAAGGGTATATACATAGAAGGAGTAAGGCTTCTTTGGATCATAACAAACGATATGGCAAGGGTTATTTAATCCTATCTCTACAAGTCCGGAAATAATGTTTTTTTTAAATTCATAGATACCAGAAACCAAACTTTTCAAATTGAAATAAATACATCACTAGCACTCAATCAGCTGATCGATGTCAACAAACGTAGAAAGTTATTGACCCACGTAGTGCGGCCACACGTTTGTTATGATTTGAATTTAGGAAACATATGAAACCGAGAATTTGGTATCAATTCTTGGAGTATTTTATTTTGAGTTGAAACCCTTGCCATATCCTTTGTTATGATCCAAAGAAGCCTTGCTCTTTCTATTTATATACCCTTTCCGTTGCACCTTGTATATATGTGATTTTATCTATCTATACATAGGTACCCATTTAAAATTAGCATTTGCGCTCCTCTTTATAAACTACTAGCGGCCCTGGCTTCGCACGGGTAGACTTTTATAGCCTATGTTAGTCAGGGATAATGTAGCATTCTAATAGTGAAATAATTATCGAAATCCGTTCAGGAGTTTTAGAGTTTATTCGAAACAAACATGCAAAAATACCACACTTTTACTCTTTATAATATTAGTATAGATAAATGTACAAAATTTTATACTCCTCCGTCTGCGCAAATTTCGTAAAAAGGAGTACAAAGTTTTTGATTTACGTATTAATTACTAGCTGCGCCCCGCGGTTATACACGCGTTACTCTGCTCCAGTGGGTCGGAGCGTGATTTTTTGTAGCCTATATGTTAATCGAGCTTATTAACTATCTTCGTGCACAGTTTCAGCCAATCCATTCAGTAGTTTTTGCGTGAAAGAGTAACAAACATCCATCCATCCATCCATCCATACATACAAACTTTCGCCTTTATAATATTGGAAAGGAAATTATAAGCATGATGAAACTGGTAGAGATCAAATTCTGCATATTTATTTATTTTTGAAGCAATCCATTATCGATTGTAAAGGAAAGAATATTATTTTATTATTTTTTGTCTGTCTGTCTGGTTTTTTTAACGTGTATCATCAAATCTACCGAATGGATTGGTATAACTATAGTAGGTACATACTATAAGTAGGATGTTAAAAATATTTTATCGTGGATTTTTGCATACTTCTCTTCGGTTCATTTATTTAGTCAAAATGTAAAGATAAACTATTATTAGTAAAACTTAACTCCAACTTAACCTGTACATACTCAAAACCTTCTCGTGTTTTACATTACCCATAACATTTACCTAAACAACGAAATAGCCAATATAATAAACTAAAATGAACTAGGAGCAAAAACATAATAATGTAAGCGTCGCTTAAGCCAAGGCGATACCAAGACGTTGGGAGATAGTGCTGGGGGTCATCGCAAACAAATGAGGGGTGTAAATCCTACCCGCGCTCCCCCACACTCCCCCACAGGTAGCACTTGCTCAACCCTTTCTTGGCTAACATATGGCTCGTGTGTCTAGGATAACATCGTACAGGATAAGAATATATATGTTCTTTAATAAAGTTTTGCTTAATTAAAACAATCAGGTGTTACTTTGCAGAAATACATTAAATGTATTATTTTTACCGGGTAAAGATCTTGTAAAAAAGTGTTGTATAATTAAAAAAAAAAAAACTTTTTTGACATACACAACATGACAAACTTATTACACATCTAATCACTTGTTATTAAGCTTTGTGTAATCGTCTGGGTATTCATATTCATTTATTGTATGTCAAACTAGCATAGGATCCTATGCTGGTTTGAAACTGTATTCCAAAAATCTGTATCTTCCTCACAATCTTTATATTTTTCTGTCAACAAGATAGCAGTTTATACCTCCATCAAAATGAAATACAAAATAATCAAATTATCATAATCGTATATTCTACAACTAGCGACCTGCCCCGGCTTCGCACGGGTGCAATGCTGATGTATTATACATATAAACCTTCCTCTTAAATCATTATATCTATTAAAAAAAGCCGCAAACATAGGGACGGACAGACAGGAAAACGACTTTGTTTTATACTATGTAGTGAAAATTAAGCCCATGGTACCTCTAGAAAATGTCAATCACGGTATCACGATGTTATATTGATATTATACAGAAAATAAAGTGTTCTTATCCACAGTACACAATTCTAGGACAACCTACTAGTACGGGCACACGCGGTTTAGACAGCTGAAGTGTTTCGGACGTTTCTCCGAATTTATAGGTGGGTTGTATTGGTTCTCTCTGTGTTCTAGCTAATGCTTGATGGCTACCTTACATAACGTGGGTTTGTACTGCCTTTTAGTTTTACTTGTTTGAGATTTAAGGCTGGAGCTCTGCTCGCCTTTATGCCCGGTGAAGTTGCAAAATTCTCGTGGCTACCTTAGTATGTCCATCAGAAAAATAAACTAAACTTGTTTAAGAAATTTGACAAAACTATGTTGCAGGAAGATAGTAGTTATATCCCTATTCCGAAATTAGTGTTTGCGTCTTTACGTAAGGATTTGATAGTAAAGAGATATTTTGATCCTTATTGTAATATCATTAGGTTGACATTTAGAATATTTTTATGACGACAGCCGAAAGAACAGAGGCCCAATCACGAGTTTCACGTATGTATACTTACGTTAATGCTAAAATAAAAGAAAATTAATTTTCATTTAATTGCCCAAAAGAAAATGTCCCTATGTAACTTCTAATGCCTCTATTAATATGTGTAAAAAGTTGCACGATGATCAGTTCAGTAGTTTTCGCGTGAAAGCGTATCTAACAAACTTACATTTACATTTATAATCTTAGTAGGGATGTACCAAGCGTGATTGCAGCCCTCAAAAAAGTTTGTGGTTGCAGCCACCTAAAAATTGGTCAAGTGCGAGTCGCAGTATGGACTAGCTCATAAACAAACACGCGTCATTAATGTCCTTTGAATGTGATTATTAATTTTTTTCTGCGCATAAGAACTTTATGAGAAACTAAGGCATATCGTATAGGTATTATGCTCAGTCTATGAATGTGTGATGAGTGCTGTGCATCACTCTACATCACACAACTGTACATCTAATGTAGGTACTGGCACTAGCTTTCCTTATATTTGGATCCCTCTGCCATTTAACATTTGGATCCCTCTGCCATTTATCATCAAATTGGCCTTGTATATTGGCTTGTGCCTGGTCAGGAATAAAAAAAACATAAAGAATCTATTTGTCTTTTAATTAAAGCAACTAATAATACCGACGGACCTGTCATGTCACCGAGACCTATCATAACTCACTGCTTATACCAATAACTTAAGAGAATCATCAAAAATAAGATAAATATTGCCCTCGTACATTTGATAATTCAATACGCACACAGTTAGATCAATCATCGTAATTACAACGACGTTTGTGCGACGCGTCGACAATTTTTTATCATACCTACTCTGTCCCAATTCCCAAGTCTGACCCACGGATGTAGATAAGCGAAAAACTAGAATAGGCACGGCTTTTGTAGATGTACAAAGTGATAATTTCGTTGTGGCTAATACTCATCATCATCATCATCATCAGCCCGTACAATGTCCACTGCTGAACATGGGCCTCCTCCCGTGGGAGGGTTTTTGCCATAGTCATCACGCTTGCAGGCGGATTGGTGATCTCAGTATAATGTTGTAATACACAGGGAAACGCTGCTGCCCGTTCCCTGGTATACGCTTGTTATAGATGATGTTATAACAGTCGGGACCAACGGCTTAACATGCTCTCCGGGGCACGGAGGGTAGTCCCTCAACCAACCAGACCCGAAAAGAAATCTTAGAATTTCCACAAAGATTTCTTGTCTCTGTAATTCTCAGCGATACTCAGTGAAATTATATATTTTTGGCAGTAATAACATTCAAAATTACCGATTAAAATGACCTGGAACCTATGTTAGGGGCGCCCGTTTGTACAACCGAGCTTACCTTCTATTGTAAGGTACTAGAGCTTATTTTGCCATGTAATTTTTTTACATAATCAGGTATAGTTGATTGAGATACATCACTTATTAGGCTGATATTTGATGACACAGCAGAAACAAGTTACTATGACAGTTGAATTTATTGAAAAGTCCCAAACTTTTCTTTATAAAAGCAAACTTTTCGATGTTCTCGTAGACCCGTAGTCCGAGAAGCCCACGAATTCTGAAGTAGAGTAACAGTTGTACAAATCTAAAATACTGAAACCTGTTATTTCTCAATTTCCTCGCCAGCGACCGCTCTGAGCGGAAGTCCAACAGGATATGTCCTCTTGTCTCTTGTCGCAATGATGCTTGGTTTGCAGTTTTTAAACAATTTAATAAAGCTGGAGCCCTGCTCACCTTTATGCCAAGTGAAGTAGCAAAAGCCTTGCGGCTAACTACATACAAAAAAAAAGATACGAGATAACGTAATGTATTATAAATATGTAGGTATTTTATTAAAGTATGGTATGTAAGTATTCGTCAACCTCCGTGGCGTAGCGGTATTTGGCTCGCCTTGAATCTCGGAGGTCGTGGGTTCGATCCCTACACCGGACAGAAAATCTTTGTGTAAATTCTAAGATTTCTTTCCGGGTCTGGTTGGTTGAGGGACTACCCTCCGTGCCTCGGAAAGCACGTTAAGCCGTTGGTCCCGATTGTTATAACATCATCATTAATAATCGTATGTCAAGGAACGGGCAGCAGCGTTTCTTGTGTGGCACAACATAATACTACGGTCACCAACCCGCCTGCCAAGCGTGGTGACTATGGCAAATACCCTCCCTCTCGGGAGGAGGCCCATGTTCAGCAGTGGACGTTATACGGGCTGATGATGATGTAAGTATTGGGGAGTATGTTTATCTTATTTTTTTATTTTATTTTATATACCGATCAGGTATATATAAATTGTTGGTTGGTTGTACACGGTAATGCCCTATGTCCACAATGTTTTTCTCATAATCGGGGTTTGCTGGAAGAAAATTCATAAATGAATTAAGCTCGCCTATGTGATACTGTATTTATATATGTAACTTTTTATGTGTCTATGAGTGCAATAAAGAATAAATAAATACAAAAGCAATAAACAGGTGGTGACCGATACAACATAAACGCCTTTATTCTTTTCTCAAATAAAACTCTTGTCACTTCTATACATTTTTTTTCTGTCCGCTACAAAAGTAATAGATAGCTGGTAAGAAACAATTCTAACGGTAATTGGGGTAGAAGCCTCGTGAGGTTCCCTGACACTCCTGACATATGACGATATTGTGTAAATTGTATACCCATATTTTGTACGTGACAGATACTGGTGCTGTCACCCTATTTCGGATTGGATGTGTCATGATAGACGTTATGTATGTGCCTTGAGTTTAGAATTGTATTGCTTCGGTTATTTGGGTATTTCTTAATATATTTTAATAGATAATATTATAGCAAATTGATCTTCACTAAAATAACTTTAAATACTCTGAACATCAGTTATATACCTACTTAACTCATTCATTCATTCACTCATTTACATGTTTGATGACATAACACAATCTGGTTTATTAATGACGTCATGTGCGTCCGTATCTTTTATCAAACTACATGTACCTAATAGGTTCATAAATGGAATTGAGACTCCATCCATCCCGTTTCCGTAAATTGAAAATCGACCTACAAAAAGAATCAAAAGACTTCTTTTCAACTCTTTTTTTGTTTTTCTTTAAAAAGAATCGTGGAATCTTAAAAGAAAATGAAATGAAAACGCTTATTGATAATGAAGATTGTAGACGAATCGATAGTATTTATTATAAGTCAAATACACTGATAATGAAAACAAAAAAAAACAATCTTAACTAATAAATTTGTTTACATTTCAACAATAATGTTATTAAATAAAATTTACCAATGTTGTTATGGCATGTGATAATATAATTAAGCTTCGGTTATTATAAAATATAATTAAGATCAACCAGCAGCGCTGTCTGGGATCGGTCTAAAGCATAGAACGCGTCGCGAGCCGCGCCTTGCGAGGACGACCGGACCCTAGCCTAGCTTCCTACGATTCACATACATAGCTGTCTCAGATGGGGATCGAACCCAGAACACCAGACCTGAGAGGCAACTACCATAACCACTGAGTCTTTACAATCTAAGCTAATAAACAGGCCTACCTCATTCAGAAAGTAGGTACACTTACACACAAAACTTTTTTAACACAGTACGTTTCGTTACTTTTTAAGCCGACAAAGATCAATGTCCCAACATTGCGAACTGAATAAAATATAAAGGCTCCGCACACGGGATGCTATAGTAATGCTATTGATAAATTTAGCGACTCTCACATAGTATTAAAGGGTGGCGATACGAGATGTCCCCCTTATTGTTATGCCGAGCAGGACTGATGTTAGGGCTGTGGGATATAGGTTTTTAATAGGTCAATACATGTTTTTATTGATTGTTGATTTGTATTTTTTTTTAAATAATATTTTTACTATAAATTGCATTTAGTCGACACTCTATTTGAGAATATCATTTCTTGCGAAAAAAGAACACGGCACTCAGTTTAACATTATCATGTCAAAATAACATAAAAAGAGGATTTAAAAAATCATTATTTACTCAGATATTAATAATTTATAGATATTTGCTGGCGACCACCTCATATTTACAAATTAGCTGCGCCCCGCGGTTTTACCCGTCAGCTCCAGTGGGTCGGAGCATGATGTTTTGTAGCCTATATACTAATCCAGCATATAAACTATCCGTGTGCAAACTTTCAGCCAATTCCGTTCAGTAGTTTTTACGTGAAAGAGTAACAAACGTCTATCTATCCATCCATCCATACTTACAAACTTTCGCGTTTATAATATTAGTAGGATTAATTTTAGTATTTATAGCAATTGAATATTATATATTACACAAACTGCAGTACAAAATAGCAGCCCTAAGTCGTCCCGATGACTTATCATTAATAACGACAGTAGAAATGTATCAAAAGGTGACGTATGTCCCTCCGTCCCAGCCCTTATTTATGATACAACAAACAATATTTATTCGCGACTGTACTCCGGGCAATAACCTGAGATGTGGTGTGAATTTTGGCTTTCCTCTTAAGACTCTTTGGATAAATGATTACCTTAATATACTAACTTCATTATTTATTAACATGTTAATGAGATTTTATTAGAAGACGAACATTAACATTCTTCTCCAGACAATCCTTATATGGAAAAAAACAAGTTTTCAAAATTAAACTGCTTATTAATCTCCACCATAGTCTTTGGAGAAAACATTTTAGTTACCTATCATACATAATGTACATTTAGGTATTTCGGAAACGAATGAATCAACCATAGGCGTAGCTACCGCTGTATCAAAGATATAAGGGGCCAGGCTCCAGGATGCCCCAAACACACGTAAAACATTCGGTATTAGTTAGAAGATTTTTCCAACAAGTCCGATGCATAACATAGCCACGGTGCAAACTCTCAGAGCCTGATACGCGAGGATTTTCATCAAAAATGCTCGTTTACCGGAATTATTATTAGGTCTACGATAGAGAGCATGACTGACAGTTGAAAAGCGTAAGATTTCAATTTAGTCATTACTCCTGCAAGATTACAATTGCTATCTTGTAATTTATTATGACACTTTGTAAACAAAAACAGTAGGAGCTCCATCATCCAGCTGACATTTTCAATAGGTATGTTAGTTTAGGCATCTAAGAAATCTCCTGAGCGTAGGTATATTATAATAAGATTATGGGTTGAATATTCCAGAATGCAGTCATAAAATAAGTATGCAACATGTAATTAATTTTAACTAAACATTCCCGAGTCGCGTTACATAAATGTTTTGTATCTTTAGAATTCTATATTAGGCCCCTCGCCCACGGCGACTTTTTGCAGCGATGCAGTAGCGATGCTGTCGCGCATTTGCATCGATACAGTCGCGATGCGGTCACTAGCTGTGTGCTATCGCCCAAATAAACATGATTCAGTCGCGATGCTGTTGCGCGTTTACGAAACGCGCGACTGCATCGCTGCAAAAAGTCGCCGTGGGCGAGGGGCCTTAATTCATAAATAGCATTAAAATACCTATGTAATGATACCAGACTGACAGACGTCTCGACGATAAATCAAAGAAATATGTCGATATATAGCAGGGTTTCTTCGACTTTTAGCAGTCACAGACCACTTTCACAATTTGAAAATTTCCATGGACCCCTGTTAATGACTACTTTGTTAATGAGAAGGGTGCTGCTGTTTGGCCTCAATGAGAACGAATGAATTGTGGGATTGTCGTCGACAAGACTGACCTACTGCGGACCCCTTATATACATGCTACGGACCCCCAAGGGGTCCGTGGAACCCACTTTAAGAAACCCTGATATATAGGTAACATTGTATTATAACCATTTGATAAATTTACTTTGTATTTTTATTTTTATAAGTGTATGCAGGTATTTAATTTAGGTACCTACTCCAGATTGATTGAAGCGGCCGTAACCCAATGGCTAGGGTGTCGGACTTGCGATCACGTGGTCGCCGGTTCGATCCCCACCCATTGCACTACCGACGTGAACCCACTCGTAACACAAGCATTTTAGCTTAGCACGAGGAGTTAACAAGAATGCTAGTAGACGGCAAAACTCTGCTAGTAAAATTATTAAAAAAATAATTTGTTGTTAAAGTCACTGGTGACTTAGACGACAAATCAATCTGGTAATTTTTGGTCCAGACCAAGAATTACATAGTCATGAGATGCAGAACATTCAATGATACCTACTTACAATGACCTACATTATAAAGAATGTGGAATAAGTTGAAACACTGACAAGACAACGACAATACGAAAACCATTTAACAATGAACAAAAATACTACTTATTAAATTACATAACAAAAATTCACGTAAGTAGGTAGATACATAAAGCACGGAATTCTTGTAGAAATTAAATTTATAGCCTCCAGTATCGTACAGTGTTGCAAACTCTTTCGATCTACAAATAACATGTTTACAGACTGACCAACCTTTTACACAGGGTAATTTTTAAAACATTAACGATCTTTCAAGAGGTGGAAGTACTGATGATTATAAGCAACTTTTACTGTGGGACCAACCCTGAAATCACGAAAAAATAATCAGCTGTTCCATACATTTTGTTGAGGTAAGTGAACATAAAATTAAATGTATGGAGCAGCTGATTTTTTTTTCGTGATTTCAGGGTTGGTCCCATAGTCACTAAAATAAATTAAACTAAACTATGTTTTTTATATTCAATGGAATCAGGCATTAATTTTGCGGAAAACCATACTAATCTAAATTAAAAATCAAATATGTAGTGTTAATTCCGTTAAAAGAAATGTGTTAAAATGCTGGGATGTCATTGTTGCACCGCCCGCAAAAATTATGCACAACATGCAGGAAGGAAGAGTAAAACGTGCAAAAATACAATCACCAGCCGAAGACGCGACACGTGTTTCGCTCCTCCACGGTCATCAGGGTGAGGTAATACGACCTGATGATGCTCCGTTAAAAAGTAAAAAAAAAAACTCTAATAACGCTACAGAGGCTGGCAACCCAAAATCTGACGTTGTTTTATTTATAAGAAAGCATGGGCCGCACAGGGAGATGAAATTACGTGATACAATTTCAGATCAAAGTGAAATACGGCTGTAGTGTATGTGGGTACAATCACTCAGACTCGGTGCTCCTGTGAGCTTCTTTACACGATTGTGGATATTCAATATTAAAGCAATACATAAGTAGGCAACAACCTCCGTAGCGTAGCGGTATTTGGCTCGCTTTAAATCTCGGAGGTCGTTGTTTCGATCCCCACTCCGGATAAGAAATCTTTGTGTAGATTTTTTTTTACTGACATAGAGTGAAAATCATAACGATAAATAAACATACCTTTTTTTTTTTTTTTTTTTTTTTTTTTTTTTTTTGTTGTCCGGGGGGAAATGCATTTACGCATTCCCACCGCCGCTGCAGCGTATTCGCGCGCTGGCGGTGGGATATGTGGGACTCGCCCTCTCCATAGCGTGGTATGCTAAACTCATACCACGAGGAGAGGACCCTACCAACCACTAAAACCTCCCGGACACTCCTTCGATCCGCCGTTGGTGGGGGCCGGGTACGCATGAGCAATCCGGCCCCCCGACGGCACCCACGGCCAATATGGTACCGCGGGATCTCCAGGGCCACACTTACAGTGGCCCATTTGCCCAATTATAGGGACGCCCGGAGTGTAGAGGCGTCCCTACTCCTCATGGGTCAGCCTCGAAGGGAGCGGGGCCCATGTCCCCCACTCCCCGAGGCCGAGCCTAGGGTGGTAGGCGGCGAGTTTCAGCCCGCCGCCGACGGCCAACACGCCGTCTGCGAAGCGGGTGGGCGGAGGGATCTACTTCCCTCTCCCGCTCCGCGGCCTCCTTCTGTGACATTACTTGTCTACAGAAGGAGGCAACCACCTCCCACGACCTCTCGCTTTGGACCATCTTCGAAATGATGGTCGGCAGCGAGAGGTCGTCTCCCACCACGCCAACGAGCTCCTCCCGCTCGTTGGCCCACGCCGGACACTCCACCACCGTGTGCTGTGCCGTATCGTCGGCACAGTCACAGTGGTGACAGCGAGTGTCCGGCTCTCTCTGCGCCACGTTGCACAGGTAGTGGCCGAAGCAGCCATGGCCTGTTACTACCTGTGCAACGTGGTAGGTGACGTCGCCGTGACGGCGACCGGCCCACTTTTTTAGATGGGGCCGAATCGCCTCCACCGTACGTAATCCGCTCCGCGGCGCGGCCTCTAGCCGCTCCTGCCATTTCCGGAGGGTTTCGCGACGGACCTCAGTCCGCCACCGTGCAACACCCTCCGGGAAGGGGTCGCGGCCAGAACGCGCCCCCTCACACCTCCGCCGGTACGCGGCGGCTAAAACCTCCGCCTCCAGGTCCCACGGAGGGGACCCCGCAAGGAGGCAGGCCGCGTCAAACGCGACCGTGCGGTAGGCGCGGGACGCCCTGATGGCCATGACCCGCTGCGGACGTCGCAGCAGGGCCATGTTTCGCCTCTTCAGGGCGTCGACCCAAATGGGGGCACCGTAGAGCGCCATGGAGCGGATCACTCCGGCGTACAGTTTGCGGCAGGTGCTCCCGGGTCTGCCGATATTCGGCAAAAGCCGGCCAAGAGCACCCGCCGCCGCCACCAGCTTCGGGGCCAGCCGCTGAAAGTGGGCCCCGAAGCTCCATCTGCTGTCGAGGACTATGCCTAGATATCGCATATTGTCCCCGACAGCAATAGATTCGCCGCCCACTATGAGGTGGGTGCCTGCAGGTGGCGCTCGCCGAGGCCCATGAAAAGTAAGGGCCTCGGTTTTACCGAGCGCCACCTGCAGGCCCAAACAGCGAATACGGGCGACCATTTGTGCCACGGCTGCTGTAGCCAAGATGGTCGCACGCCGATGATCGGGCGCGCGGGCGGTCACCAGTGTGTCGTCAGCGTATGCTATCACGCTGACCCCCCGGAGACCGCGCATCCGCAGCGCCCAATCAAACCCGATGTTCCACAGGAGCGGCCCCAACACCGACCCCTGTGGAACACCGCGCGAGACCGCCCTCCGGCCAGTCTCGCCGCCGGACGTCGGGTACACTACCTCCCTGCTTTGGAGGTAGTGTCCCACCAGTGCCCGGAGGTACCTGGGCACCCCATGGTGCCTAAGGCCCTCCTCAATGCACGCCCAGGGGAGGGTGTTGAATGCGTTGCGGATGTCCAACGACACCGCTAACAACACCTCTCCCCGGCTGGTCGCCTCCTGCGAAAGTTCTCGCACCCTCGCGATCGCGTCTATGGTTGACCGACCCTGGCGGAACCCGTATTGGTCCGCGTACAGGTCGGGACCAACCTCACCAAGATGTGTGGTGAGGCGAGACGCGACCACCCTCTCCATCAGCTTGCCCAACTCGTTCAAGAGAACGATTGGGCGGTAAGCCGATGGAGACTCCGCCGGTCGCCCGTCCTTACGGAGAAGGACGAGGCGACCGAGCTTCCAGGCTGCGGGAAAGCGACCCTGCTGAAGGCACGCATTGAAGAGGGCGAGCACTCTGGGCTCAAGCTCCTCCATGGCGAGTGCCCAGACGCGTCCAGGCACTCCGTCCGGCCCGGGGGCGGTATTTTTGATGGCCATTTTTGCCACCGCCGCCCCCAACTCCGCCGGTGTGACATCCGGCGGAGTTTCCTCATCGTCGCCGTCGTCGGTCGGCATCACGGTGTCAGCTGGCATGGCCATAGCTGGCGGCGAATATTCCTCCTGACTGGGGAAGAGCTCCTCTACAACTGATTGGAGGAGCCCTGGCTGTAGGCTCTCCGTCACCGGGGGAGCCCAGGGGCGTAGTTTATTACGCACCCCTTTATAAGGTCGTCCCCACGGATCTCTATCGAGGGCCTCCAGCGTACTCGCCCAGCCATCGTCTTTCGCCTGTGCTATAGCCACACTCAGCTGACGCCGACTCTCCCTGTAGTCGGCGTAGGCCGCGGCAACACGAGCCTCGTCCCGAGGTCTCCGACGGTTCGACCGGGTGTACACGCGCCGCACCGCAGTGCACTGCGCACGCAGCTGCGCAATGGCGGCGCTCCACCAGTACACCCGTCGCTTCGGTGGACACGGGCGGACCCGGGGCATGGATGCGTCGCAGACGCTTACCATGGCCCCATCGAGTCCCCCCGCGACAGCGTTCACGTCGGAATCGGAACTACAAGGTCCCGCGACCCACGCCTGGACCAGGGCTGCTTCCTTCAGCAGCTCCTGGTCGAGCTGCCCCAGCGCCCATCGCCGACCCTCGCTCCTGGGAGGCGGCGCAGGGCGGGCGGTCAGAACCGTGGAGGATGTGGAGAGTCCGAAACCGATATATCGATGATCGGACAAAGTCTCCACATCCTCAAGGACACTCCAGTCCTGGACACGGCGGGCCAGGGGGGGGGACGCAAAAGATACGTCCACAATTGACCCCCCATTATGCCTCACGCACGTGTTAACGGAGCCACGGTTCAGGACCACCAGGCCCTGCTCCACCGCCCAGTCCTCCAGCGTCCGCCCTTTGGGGTCAGATGCGGGGCAGCCCCAGGCTGTGGATTTGGCGTTCAAGTCACCCACCAACAGCACCTCGGCGCCACACCGACTCAGCAGGCGGCCGACCCCGTCGAGAAACTCCTCGAACTCGGTAAATAAACATACCTGGGTCATTGTCAAATTTCGCGCAGGTAACCTTGTCCCTCAACTGTGATTATTTTTTTATTAGTAATAATTATATAACCTCTTTCAAAATTTATATTAAATACAAAATACATCGCATTTATAAACATACAAAACAAAAATAAAGAGTTAGTTTTGTTTTTTTTAGTTTTTTGTTAAAGTAACATTATGGTAATTTTTGGTAACAGAAAGGTTTTCCTTCTAAACTCTATATGTCCCTGGTACCACTCCGTTATAATAAACATCAAATAATTTCATTTTATACTATATCAACCTACCTTAAATAAATTATTACCATAAAAAGAGTATTGTTAATACTTATAATATATTCCGTAAAAGCGATAAGTATCGAAATTTACTTAATAACTATTTTTTAAAACTTTGTCCCGCGTACTATGTGAATCTGTCAGGAACACTATGTTACTGAGTAAATCGCAACTCCAAATAGAGATGGCGCTGTTTAAACTTTGTACTAGTTTGGGCGGGATGTCTGTATTATTACGTGTTGACCGGTAGAGCGGGGAGAGGGGTATAGGAGGTTTCAGTCGGCCGCGAGGCGTTCAACCTGCTGCGTATTTTTATTGTGCGACAACTTTGTTACCTACCTATTAACGTAAGTACACAACGTATTTTTCATTACTTTAGAGTCAATATGTTGTCAAAGAGGTTAATAATCTAAACATGAAAGAAAAACTGTAATTTACTCTTTACTTTATCACTTATGTATTATGAAATGTTAAATTTACTACTCTGTTATGTTCAACTCTGTTACCAACGCGTAGTAACAGAGTTGTTAAGAAAGTAACAGAGTTGTATATGCCTATATTCTTTAACTTTGAACTTTGTAATTTTTTTAATAATGTGTTTTTCTTAAGTGCTCTATATGCATAGTGAGTATAAATAAATTCTGTAGATATATTTTTATAAACTTAAAATTCTTGTTACAGGATACTGTAAGAAACTTTTTGTGATTTTGAGATGCCTCTTACGCCTGCTGAGAAGCAGTGACGATACCGAGAACGGCGTAAAAATAATCCCGAGAAGGACGCAGAATCTAAAAGAAAAGATCGAGAGAGATACCATGCAAACAAACGCTTAGTACGAGATTTGACAACTCTAGAACATCGAGCAATAAAAAAGAAATGGCAATCTGCAAATGCTAGATGGAAAGATAAGGTACGAGCGCTCCGTGTTATTACGTACACCTCAGAGCCATTACCTCCTCGTTTAAATAGTCCAGCCGCTCCAAGTCAAGATCAAATTATTCCAAATGCTGATCGTCGTTTATTTACACCCCAGTTGTCTACTTCCCGTAAAAATACTCCTAGCTCCATCACATCAGCAGCTTCTCGCGGCAGAAAGCAAGTAAGAAGAAACAGATCGAAATTATTTAGAGATAATGTAAAGTTAAAGGAACAATTAGAAGCAATAAACAAGAGTTACCTAAAGTATAAAAAATATACAATCGAGAAAAACGGAAGAAATCTAAAATTGAAGGATTTTTTTGAACGTGATGACATATCAAGAGCGACTGCTGGAAAAAAGGAAACCGTTTTTCTAAAGGGAAATAAAATGCAGAAGCGCTACTTACTTGATAATATGAAGAACCTTTATCAATCTTTTAAACGTGAAAAGGTGGTTTGAGGTGTAGTTACAAAATTTTTCACGATATAGGCCATTTTATATTTTGCCTCCAACTGTTGCTGTAAGAGAAACATGTTTGTGTCGAATTCATATTAATATCCAATACTTAGCAATTGCTTTGTGTAAAAACAAAGTTATACCAACCAATACCAAATGAGTAACTTTCATTTTTCAGTTACCCTTTCAAGAATATTTGATCTTTATTTAATCTTTTATAAAGTAAAATTATAGATTGGTAAATACCAGTCACAAAGTTTATTGTTATTAATATTGAAGCTTATATTTAAGTTATTAAGATCACAAACTCAACTGAGAGCAATTTAGTCAAGTAAGATACAAAAAAAGAACAACTTTGTTACTGTGTTACAACTCTGTTACTTTTCTGTCCCAAGGATATAAAGGACATTCTTCAGATTTTTATGAAAGCTAATTAATATAATATGATAATTTAACAAAATGTTAGTTTGTTACCTATTTATACAGTTATATGTTATTATTAGCTGTTAATATATAAATGTTTAGAGTGATTAGATAGAATTTAATATTATTTAAATTTAAGACGTAACAGAGTTGTTTGGAATTTAATAAATAATCGTTAAAATTAAAAAAAAAACTTGTGATTGTAATTGTGATCATAAGATCAAAGACTGTAATTAACATTAATGCCAAAATATTTGGGACTGCTTTGTTTCATTGCATAATAAAAACTAAAACGTTATGATAACAGAGTTGTATTTTTTTACACTCTAACTCACAAAATCAGGAATAAATCACAAATCATTAGTTAAAGATCGCGGCCAACTGTAACATCAAAAAGAGCAATTGTTTTAACGGGCATGGATGTAACTAAAAGTGATGTTTGAGTAATTTTTTTTTAAATAATTTTATTATTTTTAGTCACGGTTACCTGCACAAAATTTGACAATGACCCACCTAATTAGTTAGTTACGTTACGTTACTTAAAATAAGTGCCTATAATACCTAGGCCGCAATCAAATATGAATGAAAAGAGTGAGCGAAATAGCGTAACTACCTACTTAGGTACCTACGCATTTTTACGGTTACGATTTTCACTCTATAACAATAAAAAAAAAAAAAAAAACTATGCCGACATCTATTTAATATATATTTCATATCACGCCCTATTATTTTCAAGACGGTAAAAAGTCATACTGTATAAAGTAACATGTCCTGACTGACTAACTGATAAAGTAGGTAACACATCCTAACTGACTGACTGATTCATCAACGCCGAGGCAAAGCTATTGAAACTAGACACGTAATATTTGGACCGTAGTTTCCTTTTGTGACGTATAGGTCCACAAAGTAAGGATTTTGTAAAATTCAACTCCAATATTTTTATAAATTATAATTAAATGCCCCCCGCATTTTATATTTATAATTATTAGCAATTATAATTTATAAAGCTCCAACGGGAACGTCAGTTCTGTGGGTTAATCAACGCGCGGAAAGCTGGTTATTTCATAAATTTGCTAGCTTCATCCGCTTAGCTCCCTTTAAGAAAAAAGAATTTTGAAATAGCTGTAGTAGTTTTTGAGTTAATTATACATACATATTATTAAGTATATAAAACATCACATATGATATTATAATTAAACAATACCTACAAAAGTAAGCAACTATAAAAAAAAATGCTTTCAAACGTAGAAATTAAAATTATAAAGTTAAAATTATCAAAAATGATTTTCCCGTACCGGGAATCGAACCCGAGCCTCCTGGGTGAAAGCCAGGTATCCTAGCCACTAGACCATACGGGAGGTGAGTAAAATGTCAAAATATTTGTTGAGTTATTTTAGTACTTTTCTACATCTAACATACATAACATAAACATTTATAAATTGACATTTACTATTTTAATTTATAAATTTATTATTATATATATAATTCCACGATGTAAATTCATCTTATAAACAAAATTTTATTTTGTTTGTGTAACAAAACGTAAACATCAGTGTAGTACATCTGTGCACAGTAGCAACTAAACGCATGTATCAAATTCTCAATACCGCGCCACGAACTGTCAAAGTCAACTTGCAAAATAATTGTTCGTTAATCAAAACAAATATTTTTTTCATTATTTCGCGATGGAGTGCCGTTTATACGAAACTAAATTACCCACACATAAAATATTTAAAGATATAAAAGATGGTTTAAGTGAAAATCCTAGTGGAAAGTTACGAAACTTGATCGAGTTGAAGGACGATGTTTTATACGTTTGGAGTCCGATTGAGAACTGTTTGCTGACTTTGAACCTGAAGCAGCTTGAGGAAAATGGTGACGAAACCCCTTACCAGGTGAGAAATTCAGATATTTATAGTATAAACAGTCACCCGGCATGTAGTTTCGATGCAAACATTTTGAGGTTATGTTGTCATGTAAAAATTG
This sequence comes from Nycteola revayana, assembly GCA_947037095.2. Classification (NCBI taxonomy): domain Eukaryota; kingdom Metazoa; phylum Arthropoda; class Insecta; order Lepidoptera; family Nolidae; genus Nycteola; species Nycteola revayana. Next base: position 16,732,709 of record OX344858.2, on the reverse strand, counting down.
TTTGTAAGAGAGTTTTCACATTCACAAACATATGTTGGGACTGTTACTATATATTTTACGCCCGTAAGACTAAAGGACACCATGAAGTTGTCAAAAAGAAGAGAATTTCAGCATAATATTGCAAAAAGTACAAAAGGTGGTGTTATCGCTGCTGTGATCTTTTCCAGACAAACTTACATTGAATAGAGTAATTTTTTTTATTCTCCATCTTGTTTATTCACCTCTGAATTACCAGCTAAGTTAGTGAAAGCATTCTATTCTGGTTCTATATTATTCCTATTTCACAATTCCTTGTGTACATACATGGATTAAAATATGTACTTGTATATACTTGAACCAAAACAAATAGCAAAACCCGGGAAATTAAAAATAATTAAGAAAGAGAGAGAAGAGAGTATTGTATGTTGATTGCTTACAAGCCTCTTAGTATACAAAGATTTCTTGAATATTTGTATAGCCAAAGTATTCTTGTAACTTATTCCACATAACACTTTTCGGTATGGTTTGTAAACTAGGTCGCCACTCCGAGAGGTTTTGGTTACCGCTACTTTGTTTGAATTACAATTATTATTCACTGTTTGTTTTTTTTTTAAGTTTTGAATGTCAAAACTTAAAACTTAAAAGCCATTATCTACCTATATAATATATTTTTTTTTATTTATTTGACATTTGTGGTGTCAAAATTGGGGCTAGCTAGAATATCACCGCTGCCTCATTAATCTTTTAGATTATAGATGTAGCTTAATGCTGAAGCCAGTGCCCGTTTATGGTGCATATAACTGTAGTTGAAATAATCAATTGGTATGTTTTATTTCCTTAGTTACAATTAAGTATATTGATATTATAACACAATTATGAAAATAAGGGTAGACAAAGACATCCTGGTTCAGGCACAGGTGGCATAAGTAAGTCTAATAAGAAATTACAAAAAAGCATATTAATGTAAGAATAAAAACTGTATTTTTTACTAGTTGGGCCCTGCGGTTTTACCTGGGTTGGAGTGCTTCGCTGCTCCAATGAGTTGTAGAGCGAGGTTGTAAACTATATTATTAAGTTAATTTATCTTATAAACTATGCTCGTGTTTCAGCAAAATTAATTGAAGTCGTTTTTGGGTGAAAGGGTCTCCAATTTGTATTTGTTGGTGTAGTTTGTATTGGTGGATGTTTGTTATTTATTACATTACAAACTTATGCCTTAATAATATGAGTAGATTTATTTTAAAAGCGGCCGGAGCCCAATGGCTCACACTTTGGACTTGAGGTCGCCGGTTCAAACCCCACCCATTGCACTTCTGACGTGAACCCACTCGTAAAACAAGCATTCTAGCTTAGCAAAAGTGGTTAACAAGTATACTAGTGGACTGCAAAACTCTGTTAGTAAAATTTGTGTAAAAAAAAAAAAACAATTTTTTGTTTACATGTATTTAATTTGGAGACTTGATTGTACATATCAGTTTTTTTTTCTAATTCAACTGCTCTCTCTACCTTTAAGTCAATTAATACCTATCTACATACTTTGAGATTAAAAAAAACTTTTTATACCACATTGTGGGAATAGATTTTTTTTTTATTTTTTTTTAGGTACATAGTATTGTGTTTAGGGGTTTCTTGTACATTGAGTGGTCACATATTTTGACTGAGTTATACCTTGTTGATTTAGAAGTTTGACAGTACATGAGGCTTAAAATTTTTTTACATGTAATTTTTTTGATAGAAATTCATCCTATTATTATTTTCACCTGCATGTTTTCCAGATTTGTCGCAACTAAGAGTTATTATTAGATAATCTCCGTGGCTTACCGCAATTAGAATCGCTATAAATCTCGGAAGGTTGTAGATTCGATCCCTGCGTCGGATAAGATATCTTTATATCATTTCTTCTCAGGTCTGATTTGTTGAGGGACTTGGTGTCGATTGTTATTACATCATCTACAATAATCGTAGTCTAGGGTAGGCGCAGAAGCGTTTTCACATGTGTTACAACATTATTAAAACTGCGGTTACCACGCTTGGCAAGCGTGTTGGTGACCGCAGTTTTAATTATTTTGCCAAGTGTGTTGACTGGCGAGAACCTCCTCGGTGGTGACTCATGTTCAGCTGTGCACTTAATATGGACTTAATATGGGCTGATGATGATGGGTAATTTTGATTGTTGTAACAATATTAGACATAAATACAACTCACTTTACTATTAATATAATCGAGGTATTCCCATTTAGGAGGCATTGAAAATAAAAAACAAGGCCGCAGCATGACCTAATTGTCAGGCGCGGACCCAGCCCACAAAGAAGGTCCCGAAATTCGGTATACGAACTCGCTCATGAATTTGATTATTTCCTTTTTTACGCGCATCAAGACAATTCTTTTGTCTCATACCCATCATGCTCAATACAGGACCGACCCTTGCTCATTGTTATAATAAAGAAATTTTCAATATCAGTTTAAACAACATATACAGACATATAGCAGAAGTTTACATCAATCCGCCATTTTCGCATGTTAAACTGTCTGCCTAACATCGGCTTATCGACAACTATAGGTATACTACATTGCGTCTGTAATGACTACCTAACATGTCGTGATTCAGATTATAAAAACGAAATGTCCATATTAAACTGAACTTTGTACTATCGAAAATGTAGAGGAAAAATAGGAATTAGCCACAACATTGACCAGAAATCATTAAGAACCTACCCAAATTGATGAATAGCAAAACAAAACAATAAACACGTTACGTCCATTGAAAAGAGCTCGATCCTACCGCCATTAATCTCACTTGAAGCTACCACGGAATTAATTATCCTGACCATACGATTTAATGGGCATCCTGAGGGACGCAGAGGTTTCCGATTAAATCACTACATCTCATTGGCCGATTTATAGTGACCAAAAGTGGACGGGGCTTAGGGAGTTCTGGATCAGTTGGGATCAGAAATCTTAGGTCAGTTTAATTGAGGAAAGTTATTTAATTACTTAAGTAGAAACAACCGGAAATTATAAGTATGAAAAATTTATCGTCATAAATATTGGCGGCTCGAAGGACCAAGTTGATTCGAATGAATTTAAGCGCCGTGGCCTAATAGCTAGGGCGTCGGACTTGCGATCATGTGGTCGCCGGTTCGATCCCCACCCATTGCACAACCGACATGAACCCACTCGTAACACAAGTATTTTAGCTTAACACGAAGGGCTAACAAGATTACTAGTAGTGTGCAAATACCTAATTGACAATTTTGTTACGTGTTTTACAATACAAATGATACACAACAAATATTTTATGATTAAATATTGTGTATTTAATCATAAAATATTCAGTGGCAGTCAGCGTTACACTGCCACTACTGTACGTAGTCAATTTAGGAGTAAATTGATTTCCTTGAAGATTAGATCCAATTTATGTTACAGTCTATTTGGAAACGCTCACAAATAGTTGTCTTCGTGCACTATATACTGGGGTAAACATCGTATCGTTCTAGTATGAATGGTTAACTGAATTCTAAGTCTACATTGGTAACCAAAACCATGTTGGATTTAGGATTTATTGTAATGCTTGAATCAATGCTCAATGCATCAAAGATGTATACGGAATTTTTCATATTTTCTGTGTAAAATATAATTAAGAGTATGCAAGAAAAATTAATAATAACTTTATTTTACACAACCAATTTTCCCAAAGAAATTATTTTTTAATTTTCAGTACCCTCATTATTTTGTTAAAATAAAAGTGACTTATGTTATTCGGATTTTTAGCTTTTCATCTCCTAGTGAATATGCCAGGTAAATATTTCAAATAGTTGCTCTGTCAATATCGAAAGTAGGCGGTGTTTACAATCTTTTAAATAAAAAAATCGTTCTTTAATCTTACGTTTAGCAACAAATTTGGCGATACATGTAATAAAAAAAATACGCTAGAGTTGTATAACAGAATATGTAGCTACAATAGTATCATGTCTAAAGGCCACACGGCCATACCCCAACTACAAGAAACATGTCACGCCTTCCAACATTAACCTCCTGAGTCACATATTTACTACCATGGTCTTTTCAACCGGATTTATAGTCCGAGATCCGTGCGGTCCAAGCCCTTTGCCCTGCCCGACTGTTAATCTGAACTTAGGTGTACTTCTCACTTACTACGGTTTCGACGAAGACGGTCTTAAATCGTCAGAGTGTTACGGGGTGGTAGGTATAACTTCGGATAACAGTTGTAGGTAACTGAGATTTTGTTGGGGAAAATCTTTTTCGATCTAATGGTTTGGTCTATATAGTTTTCTTATTAAACACAAGTACAAAATTATTATTGAAACAACATTGGGCCTAGATATACATTGTAATAAAGGTTTTCGTACTCTATACTAATATTATAGGAAAATGTATACACAGGTTTGTCTCGTTATCTTAATGTATACGTTTACTCAACCATAAAATTATTTCCAAAGTAATATCAAACAACTTAAACCTGACCTTCCAAAAGGTCCACTCTAAAGTCCAGACAGAATCATGTAACATTTTAATTAAAACCATCTAAACTGACCCACTTAGACCTTCGATTTAATCAGTTACTCAATAGGTAATTGTGTGGGGTACACCTGGGAGGAGCAATTAACTTGACCCGCCTTAGTACATAAATGTGTAAAGCAAATATTGTCACAATTATACGATAGCATCAGCCTGTAAACAAGCGAAGAGTGTTACCCTTCGGCGTATATCTTGAGACTCGGGAGGCCCGTGCCGCAATTGAGATCCTGGCTCAAGGTGTAAGAGCTTGGCGAAAAAGTCCCGAGATGCAAGCTAATATGTTGGAATTAAAAACTTTCTGAATTACTTGATTCATCATAGAACAAATAATTAATACATACCTCTAATATGAAAATATACTCAATCGTTTATTGCATTTCACAGTGTTTTTAGTCGGTATATTACAATTTCAGTTCAGAGTCTTACAACTAAACATAAAATTGCATTAAATGAATATGACATTAAATATCTGTAGCATCAGCGTTAGTGCAAGGTTAAACTTAAATTTGTGTGGTTAGTAATAAAAATATCACTTTTTCTTTGAAAAACAAGACCAAAATTTATATCTGCCAAAAAATGTTTTCCCATCAATCGCCAAAGTTTGATAATTATTAATTAATATACTTGTCCGACTTTCCGGTCGGTGAAATTCACCATTTTGTATCTATGTCATAAACGATACTTTTAAATAAGCCATAATTTTTACAAATACGCCAGCAAATACTTAAATTGCTGTGTCGTGAAAATTTCTACACACATATTATTAGAACTCCTAACTAAAGCACTCGTAGAAATAATACACTACAAAGGCTTCGCTTCACTTATACAATAGTAAGCCTTTAGTTTGTCACTTAGAGCGCACTAAGACATTTTCCTCCGTACCTTAAGATCGTTTTATTACGAACCCGGATGGACTTCTGGGATGGATGGTGGGGAATGTAAATTTACTGTACGGAACCGGACGCGAGGAGGTGAGCTCAGGATTGTTTTGTTTTTGCTAGCCCGCATTAACCGTGGCTGTACATTACACCGTAGTGTTAGCGGATGGATATGGCTTGGACCGCACTGATCTCGGACTATAAATCCGGGTGGAAAGACCATAGGTAGTAAATATGTGACTAAGGAGTTTTACGCACTTTTTTTTTACGCACTTTTTTTTTTACTTTCTAATTTGGGATAAACTTATATTGTATCAAAAACTGACAGTATAAATCATATGAAAGAAAAAAAGTCAAAATGTTTTAAATAGGTTCGATTCGTGACAAGGAGGTTAGTATCGCCTAACATACCAACCTAAAAATAATCACCAGTTTTAAGAGGTAAAGATTTATCTTCTTCTATCTGTCGTAATATTGATGGTTGGTCTCTGATAGAAGATTTCTGACGTTTAGTGTGCAGGAACAGCGCTAGTCTAGTCTTAAATAATACTTCATTCTTCAATAGGTTGGCTAAGCTGCCTAAGAGTGCCACTTTTCGATCAAATGGTGTATATTTTTAAATACAAAGCAATATTTAAATTCTAAAATGAACTTTTCTTTGTACGTATGTTTTTCTCAATACAATTAGTTGGCGGTAAAAACGAAAACATGGGATGTGATAAGATATGATATTTTTTTGCTGTCTTAGGTTTCAAATTGTAATAATAAATCTGTTCAACTTACACTTCGGTCCAAATACAAACTCCCGTTACTTTGCTTCGCAATCTCGTGCGATTCCAAATGTTACTATCTACCACTAAGGTTTAATTTCAATTGGATAACCGAAGCAAAGATTTAGGCGAACTTAAGACGGTCGCGTGCCTGCCGGCATTTCACCGCTGCCTTTGTTTAGACGTGTTAGATCGATGTACCTAATGTATGTGGATTGAACTGCACTGGCTTTAATTTGCCGCCTGTCCATTTGTTCCGATTGTGGCCTTATTTATTGTGTACCGTGGATTGGAATTAATGGTTTGTGTTGTTTTTGGTGTGAGTTAGGTGACAATTTAAGGGTTGAGACGGAGATAAGGAGTGTCTGTTTATGTATACAGTAAGCTATTTGTCGCATAGATTAATAATATTTAACGAGCTACTGAAACTGAAAACGATACTTAAACGAATAGCGTATACACATTTGGCTCAATTTAAAATACTACTTAACTTACTAAACTACAACAATCTGTATTACAAATGCAATGAACAACATTATTTTATATTATACTAGCTGCGCCCCGCGGTTTTACCGGCGTTACTCTGCTCCAGTGGGTCGAAGCGTGTGGTTTGTAGCCTATATGTTAATCCAGCGTATAACCTATCCCGGTGCAAAATTTCACCCAATTCCGTTCAGAAGTTTTGGCGTGAAAGAGTAACATACATCCATCCATCCATACTTACAAACTTTCGCGTTTATCGTATTAGTAGTATTTATTATAACTCACCTTTTTTCTTGAATATGGCATCAAAAGTCTAATCTCATCGATTTCGTTTACTAAAAGTTCGAAACGAGACAAAAGTAGGCATGACTATAAAAATAATAAAAGTAATACGGTATAGTTACCAAATTGGTATACAAAATATCAATTTAGTGTATTTGCTATTATTAATACTGATGTATTCAAATAAGCAAATAAAACAATCAGAGGAATTTAATGTATGTATGAATTATAATAAAGCTTCCGATGCACAAAAGCAGATAAAAGCTATTGTTTAAGTTAACTATTATTTGAGTCACTTATTAAAAATGTTGTGCTCGAAAATCTTCTAAACTAAGATATTTTCGTCACAATTTCGTCACAATCATTCCGGCTGCTTCTACATCTACATGGTACACTGATGAAGCGGACTCGAGTAGAGCAAAGTGCACTTGTCTTGTCTTCAGTCTTTCTTTAGGCCTAGACAATTTAAATTATGTAAACATACTATTGCGTCATTCATCAGAACAATCTCTTTTATTTTATTGGTTAAAAGTGATGATAAGACATCATCAATATCATCATCTTCATCAGTTGGTATAACGTCCACTGCTGAACATGGGCCTCCTCCCGAGGAAATAACCGCTGCTGCCCGTTCCCTGGCATTCGTTTGTCATAGATGATGCTATAATAATCGGGACCAACGGTTTAAGGTGCTTTCCGGGGCACGGAGGGTAGTCCCTCAACCAACTAGACCCGGAAAGAAATCTTATAATTTACCTAAAGGTTAGGTTACGTTAAATAAAAAAATATTATTATGTGACCAATGTTCGTAGTGTTCAGTTCAGAACAAAATGTTGAACTTTCTCCATGGCATCTGATAAGACCAATACCGTGGGCAAGCTGTAGCTGTATCGTTCATAAATGTTGTGCTCCAATAAGTAGGTACCTACCTCTGGATTCAGCTTCGTTCCCCAATCAAAACATTACCAAGAACACACTCAGAATCTTGTAAAACATTGTACTCTTGCTGTAAACTTAGCAACCGCAGTCCTAAAACTAATCAAACTAAAGCAGACAAAATCTATTAAACATAAGACTATCATCGATAGTCCTACCCGGATTACATCCCTTGGCCCGAGGCGAGTCGGTTCTTTGTCTTACCCGATTGGTACCTTAAGGATACTACAGGGTTAAGGTACGGTTCGGTTATGCACGATCTGTAATTGTTACACCTATTTCGAACTACATTGCATTTCAATTCGGAATTGGATGGACTTACGTAGGTAGCTACGAGGCTTTTGCTACTTTACCGGGCATAAAGGCGAGCACAGCTCCAGCCTTAATTAATGGTTTAAAAACTACAAACTAAGCAACCTGCGCAAGAGGGCGCCCCCTGTGGGGCTTGGACCCCGGCTCACTCCTCGGGCGGTAGCTGGCGATGAGATTGAGGGATTATGACTTTTAGTATTTTAGGGGAGTTATATGCAACTGTCGCTCTAATTCACAGTTCGCGGGCCTCTCGGACTTCGGGTCTACGACGGCATCGGATGGTTCTTTGCAAACTAAGGGTCAGGAGGACGAGGGGGGACGCGTCGCTTTCGCAAGCGCACTCTTCTCCGGCGGGTCGGATAGAGTGGTCCCTGTGTAGAGTTTCAAGTCAAGCTCGAGCAATTTATTTGGGTGACATATGTTTCAGGGATATCCTCAAATATAATTGTCTATATTTTCATAGACAATACTAAAAGAATTATTAAAACTATGACTTATATGACAACTTTTAACATAAATAATGATTTATATTGAAACCGTGTGGGGGCAAAATACATTTCTTAAACATATTATTGATTCGAGTTGTAATATGATGACAATTTTTTTTATTTTAATGTTTTTGAATACTTTACGGAAACTTTTACCATACTATGTTTCAAAAACCATACTATGGTCGAATTTGATTAATCTCAATTTAAAAAAATTACATTATTGATGAACTAAAATTTATTTCAAATTATACAGGGTTATTTTTAAAACACCAACAACCTTTGATGGAATAGAAGTACTCATGATTATGAACAACTTTTACCATGGGAACAAAACAAACCTGAAATCGCGAAAAAAAAAACAGCTGTTCCATACATTTATGTTTACTTACCTCGACAAAATGTATGAATAGAATAGAATAGAATAGAAGATTGGAATTGTTATGGAACAGCTGATTTTATTTTCGCGATTTCAGGGTTGGTCCCATAGTAAAAGTTGTTTACAAACATCAGTACTTTCACCCTCTAAAAGGTTATTGGTGTTTTAAAAATAACCCTGTATATCAGTCGCTTTCGTGATATTTTATGGTTTTCTTTTCACTAACTTAAATGTTTGTATCATCAAACTTTGTGTTCGTATCTCAAGTAACAAATAATTTGCGCCAAGCTTTTTGGTCTCAGTCGTTTTCTGGAAACCATACCTTTAATACCTCTGGCACCTACGGGACAGGTGGCGGCATCCTTCCAAGGATTTTAATTAATAATGTTTCGATAGTGTGTGGTGTTGGGTCGCTGATTTATTGAGGGGCTTCGGTTGTAAGAGAATTTAAACGTTTATTTACTTTGTTAAGATTTTAAGATGTATTATCAGGAACTTTGAACCATCTACTGCCGTGAATTGCTTAGCGGTGATGACATTGAGCTACGACAAAATTCATATTAAAAAAAAATCTGGAGCTCAGAAGCAATAGGTCGGATGTGCCATTATACTGCCAGTAAACTGGCACTTTCGACCAAATGGTACTGAAGATAATATAGTACATCCACCCTTATGATTCTGGAGTCGTAGAATTTATTTCGTAAAAATGGTTACATTTATTTATTGGCATCGTGCAGTGCGTGATGTGGCTAGTATCTACATAGACGCGCTGCCAAAATAAACTCAAAAGAACTCTTGACAACTCGTAACACTGACGAAAGACTAGTCTTTTTTGTATAAAATCCTACTAATATTATAAACGTGAAAGTTTGTAAGTATGGATGGACGGATGGATGTTTGTTACTCTTTCACGCAACAACTACTAAATGGCCAAACTTTGAAAAACTGTGAAAGAGTAACAAACATTTCCATCCATCCATCCATACTTAAAAACTTTCGCGTTTATAATATTAGTAGGACTAGCTTCACACGGGTATAATGCTGATGACGATATAAACCTTCCCCATAAATGCAATTCATTGAACCCTGTCAATAAAAAAACCGCATCCAAATCCTTTGCGTTGTTTTAAAAATCTAAGTAGGTATATACAGGGTGAAATGTTAGTCACCAGCCAAATTTTTTCTAGGCATTAGGTATCATTCACTAACACCAATTTTGAAAAAAAAACGATACCTAAAATTTTCATAATTTATAATTTACTCGAAGGAATTATCCGCTCTGCGTGGTCACCAAGTAAAATGTTAATAATACTACGTGCCGCGCGAACATCAATGAGAGCGCACGTCGTTACCCCCGCCCCCACTACCCCTGAGCGGCACTACCTATGATCTAGTCGGCCACGCGCACCCCTTCGCGGGCCTTTGTGACGTGATTTCTCAATATTTTTGTATTGAGTGATACTAAATGAAAAAACACGTATTCAATGATTTTTACTAAAGATTAACATATCAAAATTTGGCTGGTGATTAAAATTTCACCCTGTATAGGGACGGACCGACGGTTTAATACTATGTATATAGTGATGTTAATATCTATCATGTAAGTCACATATTTATAAGTCTTAGGGACCCACACAAAACCACACGTAGGTGGATCCATATTTGTATTTGAATATGAGTGGTACAATTTACACGTAGGTACTATATTTTGCTGGCGATACTATTCACTTATAACTATTGCTTGACCACATTTTGTCACTGCGATGTGGTGTGGTTGTGGTACTCTTGCACTATATTCTATTAGAATTTACAGACGAAAATGAAAAAAGTGTATTTCTATTTCATTCTAATTTCTCTAGCTTTAATTGTGAATTTCTCTTAATGGATTTTTGGCCACGACGATATTTCAGGAGATTAGTCATGTGCTGAGTAAAAATTCAAGTCAACAAGTGTAGCACAAACACAGGCGCACTGTCTATTCCTTTACTCTCAAAATCCGGTGAGACGGATCAACCGACGACCGACACCTTTAAGTACTCTCCAAAGCACAGATAAAACACCACCTACTTTCAAACTGCGGGCTGGTAATGATATTTTTCTAAATAGAAAATTTCAAGTGACACAATGATTTACCCGACGGGGCTCGAATCCGGGACCTCGCTAGTTACTGTCGAACACATTACCGCTAGACCAACAGGATAAGCTTTTAAAATATTTGATTGTCTAGTGTGGGTATATTTTTATTGGCTGGGCTCTCCTACAATATTACTTTTTAACGGGATAAAATATAATGACCACCAAAAATATATACTTGACACCAGAAAAATTAAGTCTAAAATTATAATAGTACTAGCTATTTTAGTCACGACTGCACTTCAAATTGTATTCGAACACCAAATTTAGTTAATGATCACCTAATCTTAGCGAGCAAATTATTGCGCTATTTCTACCTTAATAAAATCAATGAAAAATGACAATCGGTTAGGTTAGGTTAGAGCTGCGGCCATACAACGCACGAGCCGAGCGAGCGAAGCGAGCGGTGCCGCGGCAGCGGCCGGCGAGTGCCAGAACCGAATAGTAAATTAGTAAAACATTTAGGTACTTTTGGTGATCATTTACTACTTTTGGGTTAAAAATGATTTATTTGGAGTCATTTTGCTTAAATACGATAGCGAAATGTTAAAACTTTGGTTACAATTTTACATTAAAATGCGGGTTTAATTTTGGTGATCATTTTCACTATATCTGATGGTAAGTTAAACATAAGCCCTTTTCAACTATGTTCCTGTGTCCGACAGGATTCATAATTGGTAACACTAATTATTATAGTATTAAAATACATGTAAAGACATTGAGAAATTCAATTAAAAAAAAAAATTGCTTTGTTTCTTTTTTCGTGGGATTTTCCCTTCGGGTACCACGATACCAAGGGCTGCGGGATGGTTATGTGGTGTCACCACCTAAATCCTACGATGTTCCTCCGACACCTATCGTCCAGACCACACGGGTTTCGTTCACGCATTTACCGCAAAAGCAACGTAGCAATAATACAACTATCTAAGTTTCACTTAACCATCGAAATATCGGCACACAATGGTCTTAATAACCTTCAAGAAGATAAACAAGTCCCATAGAGACGATATATTGAGACCCTTCCGTCACAGTACATATTAACTGTAAGCAGTATCTCAACTAGAACTATAGGATAGTAAGTTAAAATTAGGTTCTTGAGTTCAGTCATTTTTCTTACAATGATTTTTTCATACCCTGGATCGATCGATACATAATTGAAGCTTTAGTAGGGTAGTAATCCTTATTGGTTTCTCGTAAAAAATAAAGCCTATATAAAATGTGAAAGAATTCTCGAAATCCGTTCAGTCGTTTTTGAGTTTATTCGAAACAAACATGCAAAAATACAAACGTTTCCTATTTTTTTCTTACAATACCTGTAAAATTTGATACGGTCTACTAAAATATCGACGCATATTGGTCGACATAACACTACGGTCACCAGTACCACCATAACCCGCCTGGCAAGCGTGGTAGCTATGGCAAAACCCCTCTCGAGAGGAGGCCCATGTTCAGCAGTGAAATTATACTGGCTGATGATGATGTCTGTAAAATACTATTGTCCATTATTAAACCGAATCGATTGCAAAATTATCGTCAACAAACTAATTGGCTTCAAAAGTTTGTACGCAGTTGAGTTCCTATTAACATAAGCTTCTATACTTCGCTAACGAACCTTCTGGAATGAACTGCACATTGCTGACGTCACTAGTTATTAGTTATATCTCATGTGTATTGTCTGATGTGCCAATAGCGGATTAATTTGTGAAGTTAGCTATATTTAGGGCTTCGGTATGGGAAAGTTTTGATTAAGTGAGTTCGGGATGTAGGTACATCGATGATGTTAGAGTTGGTAGTAAGTTGTGAGGGAATGATCGCGAATTTGTATGGCTTCAGCTGTAATAATATGATTGATATAGTTTCATAACCAAAGTTGAAATGATTAAAGTGTATTCTGCAAGTCAACGATTAATCAATTTAGGTAGGATAATACTGCCTATAATTGGCACTGACAATTATTGGCATAGCTTTGTTAAATATAAAAAAAAACAAGAACTCACCATCAGACCATCAACCATCAACTTTATATATTAAATGTTTTTCTTTCTTTCTTTCTTTCTTATCTACAAAATCTTTAGAGTGTTCTATGGTTATTCTTTTTCGAATGGCAACAATTGAAGTGATATTTAATGGTGGCAAGAGTTATTTATGCCAATATTAGGCCAACTAAATAAAATTTGAGAAAATTGTATGTTTTTATTTGTACAATTAAAAATAATTAATGTTTTCAAACAAAATAACGTGAAAAAATATTCCTAATGTTACTTTTTACTATTCTCTACTTTTAAAAAAATATATTTTTTTATTATTCAGAAATAAATAAGTTTGTATATCTACAAAAAAAGAATGAGATTGTCAAAGCCGTAACAAAGTAAGAGCGGTAATAAATTCAGTGCCTACAACATTTTTTAATGATACCTTAAATATGTCTATTGATTTAATTATTGAAGTTTATAACTTGCATAATGTATCGTAATCTCAGGTTACGAAAATTGGTTTATAAAGTAATAGATCACAGGTTTCCATACAATGTTATTCAAAACTAGCGCAGGTAGTAAAGGTCAATACGAGTTAACCTTGCCAATTTATAGAGGTACCTAAACCTTTAAAAAACATTCCGTCCGCATGAAAATCGTAGAGTAGTATTTGAGTTTTCGCGAACAGACTTATTCATAAATATTAAAAACACTATATCACACGTCTCAACATGGCAGAACGCTCAGTATTCAGTATTTCAGTAACAAGATCTTCATCTACAATATTAATTAGTAACGAAACTTTAAAAGGCACCTCCTAAGAACCACCCTCCACCCTGCATGGTTAACGTGAATATGTAAGCCCAGGGTGTTCATTAACTCGGCATGTTAAGCCGATGATTGCAGATAGTGTTTGCGGACCTTTATCGGTGCCAATGGAGAACGGACAACTAGCGGACAACTGTCTTTATGTTGAGAGATGAGACACTGATGGATTTACGACGCAATGAATAGCAATAATTATGTTTAAGGATTGCAAAAGTACTGATTTAGAACTCGCTCGCTAACGGGAAAACATGTTTGAAAACTAACTACAGGTACCTAGATCGATTTTTATCCTTAAATATCATTTATTTCAAATATACCGTGTCTAAAAATTGTAAGGGCTTATATTGGATATAAATCCTGGCCGCGCTTATTTGCCCTTCCTCAGTACAAAAAAAAAAACAATTCCATTCTACTTGCGCACTCATCATCATCATCATGATCAGCCCGTATAACTATATTTCAAAGTAATCTTTTCCATAAAGAGTTCAAAACATTTAAATAATGTGAGCCCGTATAACGTCCACTTCTAAACATGGGCCTCGTCCTTGCGAGTGCGCAAGGAGGAGGCCCAATTGGTAGTGACCAATGAGTGATTATGATTATACACTATCTCTTTAGATATTCATAGGCAACCTGAACAAAGTGTAGTGTAATAGTGCAAAAAAATCGCTTTATCACTCACGAGACCTGTTACTAAATCCATATTAAAAAGTTAGCCTGTCACCACGGACTTAAGACGTAAAGCAGTTTTCAAATTCCTAAAACCTATTTGAATGGATTTCCACTTTAAAATCTCCTGATGTTCAATAAAAGCCTTACCTAATAATATTCAAAGTGAAACCATAACCCCCGTCTCAACAGTTTTTGAAAAGTTGTCAACTCTCTCAAATTGATTCCAACATTTAATTACGATAACCGTGCATTTATTTTTAGCGAACAGTCGAAGCGCGTTCACCTCCTCTCGACATTTACCGTCGAAAATGGCGTCAAGTAAAACGTACATCGCAGTGAGCACTTGAAACTCGTTCTTTTCCCGCCTCCGAGTGTCGTTGGCGGCATTAAATCTTAATAAATCCCTTCATGCATCATGATGGTGGCCCTTTGATTTTTCACTCGGCAAACCACGTCTGATATCAAAGAAAATCACAACTCTTTTCAATGCGCGTCGATATAATGTGCACAAAGAACACCTTAATTGATCTCCCCTCTCCGTCCCACTTTAGGAATGTACGGAACCGGTCAGGTGTGAGTTGGACTTACGTTGATGGTTGTTAGGCCTATTTAAAATGGAAAATAATGATTCAAAATGAGTTTGAATGGCTAAGTGTATGTTTAATAAGTATTTGAATTGTTTTGCTTGAACACAGCGTATTAAAACCATGTGTTAACTCATTTGACAGTCTTATTATTTCATTCTAACAATGCTCTGGCGGAAAAATGTCCTAATTCTTTCTTTGTGTTTTTATTATGATAACTATCTAATACCTGTAAATAAAAAAGTAAAACATAATTCATGAAATAAATAATCAAATTTCAATATCCCAAATAAAGAAGCAACAAATTGCCCCTACGCCACCCGAAATTAAACCAAACAAAATCCACCTATACTGGACAGTCCTTTCAATTTTCTAATACAAATAACCGGGTCGGTCCTCCAGACCCCACCATACTGCTACAGGCGACGACGGTTGTAAAAGAACCTGGTCTATTGTGTTCAACCCTCAATCGCGGTCTCGATTATCGAAAAGAAAACACTCATCTATATTTTAAATAATGATCAGGGTATAAGAGACCCTTGGACGGGGGAGACAACGGGTGATGGATTGTATAGGCCAATGGAGGCTTTGTAAGTTGTCGCCTGTGCGTGTATTTCGATGTTTTGTTCGAAGTTTTAGCGGTTCATTGGGGAGGTATTGATATTGGTAGTTTATTTTGAAAGCCGTTCATCTTTTACTTGTTTATTGTTAATAGGATAGAAATACATTAAAAATAATAAGAGGAATACCTTTATTCCTCTATGTTCATGCAAGATGCATTAAAATAAAGTATCTCAATATTTCGGTACATGTACACTAGGATATTTACACTTATATCTAGGACTAACTGTCCCGCGCGGTTTGACCCGAGTAGATCCCGTTCCCGTGTAAACTTTAACTTAAAATAAGGCTCTACACACAAATGACGTAGCTTTCTATTCGTAAAAGAATTTTCAAAATCGGTTCAGTAGATCCTTAGATTACCCCCTATAATATAACGTCACAAACACACAAACTCACAAACTTTACCTCTTTATAATATTAGTAGATGAATAGAGGACTGACTGACAAAGATCCACGATACACTAATCATATAGATTTTGTGTTAAGAATCGCTTATTTTTTTCCAAATTACGAACGGATTTATAGTCCCTGTTCAACGCGTCTTTGCAGATTATGTTTATTAACTTTATCGTTATTTTATATCTTATATCATCGTTTTCTTTTGGAACAAGTCAACATGTAACGGCTGCTGTGAATTCGCGGCTCCGAATAGCAACTAAGCTATTAATTACTAAACAAAAATAGTTGTCAATGACCTAACAATCAACTACGAGAAAAACTTAACGAGATAATCATTGAAAAATTCAAAGCGCCTTAAAACAAAAAAACGCCAGGTAATGAACCCCATACATCATTAACTGTTAGTACAGAAGTGTCACACAAACAATCCCGTTCCAGTTTCAGAGGTTGATAGCACGGAGTAGTGGATTCGTTACAGCGAGACCTCTAGTGGTACCATTGTGACTCGAGGACGTCTGCGCTGTTGTGTCCGAGATGTGGATAATTGCCTGCCTACTGTTGAGAGAAAAAATCTGGATGCGATTGAGAATTTTCTGCGGGCAATCTTGTTTGTCTTGTTTTGCATTGTTTCTTGTTGGGAGTAGTGAACTATTTTTTAATTGAATATTGACGTGAATTAGAAGATTGTATAAAAACTGTATGTTGAATTATTCCTGTCTATGGGGATTGACACAATAGAATTGAGATTTTGTTGTTGTCATTTATATTGCGTTAGATTAATATAAAAGTTCTTTAAGTAATTGCGTTTGAGAAAATCACGATGTAAGATTAGGTAACAAGTCTCAGAACTAATAAGAATATAAGATTTTTCATGTATTTTGCTTAAATATCCAACGGAAATCATGAATGACTCTATCTACTAAAAAAAATCGCATCAAAATCCGTTGCGTAGTTTTAAAGATCTAAGCATACAAAGGTACAGAAAGACAGCGGTAACCGACTCTGTTTTATAATATGTAAAGGTCTACGACCTATTCCATCTTAAACAATATGCCTTTACACTTAAAGGTCATCTGAGTTAAAGGTGTAGAAGGACCCATTCATTAAATTTAGGCCCCTATCCCATCCAGTAGCATACGTTCGCTAGCATCCCTTAATAAACCGCGACCAATGTGTCACCCTGTTTATATGCATATAATAGCGACCCAAATCTTATTGTTCCCAAATGCTCCCATACACTTCACGACTCTCATGAACAGGTAATGACGTTATTTATTGGCACTAAAAGGAGCATCACTGTCGAAAAACAGAGGATCCAAATAGTTGAGAGGTTATGTTGGTATAATAGTTGTGTAAGTATGCGAGTTATGGGCACCTTCATTGATTCGACCCTTGTTCTCAAAGGTCTCTGGTATGCATCCCATCAAAAGAAACTTCACTTTATAGACAGTTAAGTTAGTTTTGGAGATATTTCGTGTATGTTATGTCATTGTTTGAAATTTGGGTGGTTTGGTTTAGCTGTTAACTTCAAAGACATTGTGGGTATTTTTAATTACTTTCAGCTTCAAAAATTCGATTGTGTCCGTAAGAGTTGGCACTGTCTAAACATTGCTTTTTGGTCTTGTAGAATTAATTTCTAATTCATCTACTATACATTAATATGTAATGAGAGATTACTTTAAATATTTTTTTTGGACTAAAGTTCTTCAGCCAAACAGGCACTTTAGTTTTAAGCTATATGTCTAATTCTATTATTTCATATAGCTATAGGGGCAACAAAATTACGAGTAAACCTAATAAAATCAAACCCTAGAGCTGAGAGGCAAGAGCACCCACCATCTTGAAGTCAACAATAGGTTTCCGACTTGGTCTTTGCGTTGCACCGTTATTAAAATCTCGTGAAACAATCGACTCGAAAGCGCACTTCCGTAAGACTTGTACAGACTTTGATGGCTAGTGATGGATTTGTGAAGGAAGAAGTGGGAATAAAGTTACATCATAATATACTAACGTTACTATAAAAGTGATAGTTTTTATATTTGGATGTTTCTTAGTATACAACAACAGATTGAGATTAAATTGTTAATGTGATTATTGCTAGGATTAAGACAGAAGATAATATATATCTTGAAAAAAGAACGCGATGTTTCCGTTGGGATTTCAAATAGCGAAATATAAAAATTTGGGTTACCAAACATTAAATTTTTGATACAGATCACTTTATTTTGATTAAGTTATATTTCACATCTAATTAGAAAGAAATCTTATCCCATGGATATTATACAAATTTGTTTTCTTGTGTTGTACAATACCTAAAATAAGACAAAATACAAACAGGACACTTGTTTTATATTCACTGTCTATTTCTTAAAATTTGTTATAATATATTTTTTATAATATTGTTCTAACTATAGTTCTGAACGGCACTTGGAATAGGTAGTTCCCGGCTCCATATTTCGCAATCCTCATTACTTATCTCTTTAAAACAAAACCGTTAACCTAATTAATTCTACAAAGTAAAACCCATTCTTATACTTAGACCCTAACTACTACAATAAAGAATGTTCTCAGAATCTGAAATTGGTCCCTAACCAATTTCTTCTCAAATTAACGTCACATTCTCACACCTTTTGGGGCCGCTAAATCTGTACTAACACCAAATGCATGGAATTATTAATACCAACCTTACCGATGGTGACTCCGAACGAATCATTAAAGGATAATTATCAAGCCACTTCACAGGAAACTGAAGGGTTCCCTACTCGGAAATCTGATTCTTTCTATTTCGCTCCTGCGAGGTGATTTTTTTTCGGTTTTCGAGGATTTAGATGTAATTTTCGTTTTTGCTTTGTTTGATAATTCGATACCTATTTTCTATGTTTGGAGTGGGGTCGTTGTTATATCGATGTTCATGATTATTATATGAGTTGATTACCCTCTTACGTATTTTAGTAATAAGTAAGAGTTTTCATGGTTATTTTCATTATGATACAATCACACCTAATTGATTTGCTTAATAAATTCCAAGAACTTAAATTAAAATGTTGTTATTAAGTAGTTTTCTTTACAACCTTATTCTAACACTTTTTCTTTTTCCCTATCATTATTTAATACATATTATTTTGTGAATCTTCAAATGGTTACATCATCATTCATCATTATCTCATTGAATTCACGTGATTTGAATCATGTAGATTTCCTTGAATAACTTCTACATCCATTTCATCACACATTTGCCCATTAAATTAAACTTCCAAAGCCATTCCATGAATTTATAATAGCATACTAAAATTTTATGATATACCATCGCCTCACACCCAATGCGTCAAACGCTAGGCTCTCAAAAGGCTCAAAGGTTTGGACCGAAGCTGCATCATTAATGAAGCTTGGACCTTTGTTGCACTATTTAAACTACACACTTTAGATTTCGGACCAAATTAAGCCCGAATTGTATAGAAAATAATACTGGGAAAACTCTTTGTTCGTGCTCACGGGTAAAGCAAATAAAACTATTGTTAGTGGAGTATTAATTAATTTGAATCGTAAATTAATTTGTAATGTTGGCTCCTTGTGGGCCGAAGGTTGGACATCGAATGGACTGTCGAAATTAAAACACTTGGGATTGTATTACAGTAATGTTGAACAATGTCTACCAACGTTTCCCTTAGAGATGTGTTGTAAACACTGATAAATTTCGACCATGGTTGGGACCATGGTCGAAATTTATCGTGGCTGAATGGCTAAGGCATTGAGGACTTTACCTAAGATGCAAATTCGAAGCCGATGGCCGAAATTTTGAAATTCAATGTTGCATATTTTATTAATCTCATATATGAAATTAAGGTATGTACGTAGGTAGATTTAACTTTTTCTAGTTTGTAGCAAATACCGAAAGCTTGTCATTCATATGTAGGTTATATAGGCATTATACTTCTATGCTTAACCCTTCTATGAAAAAACTGGAATATGTATAAAATCAAAGATCTCCCATCGGGTCTAGTTTGTTGATAACGTATTGAATATCCTCCGTATATCAGAAAGCATTGGTAATTTTGTATCAAAACCCTTATCAACTACATATATATATAAATATAGGTGATGCTGATGAGGCATGACAATTTGCGCCGTTGGATATTTAAGATATTGTTACTTAAACTAGCTGTCAAACACTACCAGTACAAATTCGACAAAAATAAACAAGTCTACACCGCTGGATATTTCTCTATAATTAAAAAGTGGGGAATTGCGCCCGACACAAGCGACTTCAAATCGTGAGATTTTAATTATGTTAGTAAAGCGCTTTGTCCTGTTCCGTGCTAAGATAAGTTTTTGCGATAGTCTTCAGACATTTTTCTGTGTCATAGAGTAAGATGAACGATATGCAAAAATGTTTTATTCGTACTTTTAAAATTATTTCGTTGAGCATACATATATTATGCTTTATCAACAAATTCCTACGAGATCAGGATCTTCTTGAGTGAAAAAAGCGGCTAGTGTTTTCTAAAGCAACTTCTATTAGTTGGACCTATATAGCTATGCCCGGTGAAGTAGCAAAAGACTCCTGGCTAGCGACATGTGTCCGTCCGAAAAAAAAAAAGGACCTATATAGTTTTACTATGGTATGTGTTCATACTTTTAAAAATAATGGAAATTCTAAAGCAATGTTATTTTATATAACTTATACTTTCTAAATATAAAGCTAAAGAATTTGTTTGTTTGTTTGCTTGAATGCTTGAATGCGCTAATCTCAGAACTACTGGTCCGATTTGAAAAATTCTTTCATCGTTTCACAGCCTATTTACGAAGGAAGGCTATAAGCTATATTTTATTCTGAAGTTCCGACGAGAACGGGATCTACGCGGGTGAAACCTCGCGCGGGAAGCTAGTGAATAACGCGACTCAAATATCAATAACAAACTGCAACACAAAAGTTAACAATAACTATACATTCATTGTTGGAACATTAAACAAATAAACACCGTCTGATATTTCAGTTCAGCCAACGGTACAAAAGTTGTAACAAAATCTCATTTCGCGCGAACAAACATTTGAATTAAACGTGTAACGTGTATTTGATTGTGAAACTTGATGTTAGTTTTCATTAACAATCGCATGTTAACGTTTATACCATCAAACAAACAATTTTGATTCTGAAACATTTGTTCTATAATGTGGGCGAAATTCTAGGCATGTCTCGAGGTAAATGTATGCCGCCGTCCGGCTCGGACCTCTCGCGCGTAAAATTGCTATCAGCTACACCTTAGGTAAATATGTCGGCAAGAAATTCGCTTTGAACCCTTTCGGTCCTTTGTTGTTCAACTAAAACTATTCTCAGTTAATCCCTGGATAAACAGTGCTTGTTAATAAATTAACGCGTTATTAATATATGTTACTGTGACCCTATGGTTGGCAGGTGTCCCCGTAGGGTACGCTGCCTATTCTGTTTCATTTTACAACAAAGGTTTTGAGTTAAGAAACAGTAATTTTGGGTCAACTGTAAATATTGTAGCCATTCCGCTTTTTGTGTTGTTAATAAATTACGATATGGTCGGGTGATGTGTTTATTTTGCTCTCATTATGTTGGGATATCTTTGTAAAACGTTTCACTTGCTCCAAGACAAATCTGTGGGCTTTGAAAATATGGACTTTCTTTGAGCGCATTTGCTTTGACGATTCCAATTTCTGTTAATGTTGTTTTGATTATATTTTTTAAATTAAAATGATTAGTCGTATGTAACAGAACATCTTTTAATTATTTAAATGAATTAAAAAAAGTCGTTCAATTATTAGATAATTCAACTGATATCAATTATTTTTAAGAGTAACAAAATGAGATCAGATCAGATAATTCATCGGAATTTTAATGACGCATGTCTAGCACATTCAATTAAAGGTTGAATGCACATGCATTCAATCTTTAATTTAATCGAAATGTCTCAAAATATAGTTGTTGTATAATGACACACTTCGGAGAGTAATTTGAATAAGCTTAACCTTCCTATATTTTTTTTTCATTCGTTAAGACTTTATAAAAATCAAATAATCATGCCATCCTATTCGATTACACCCACATCGCTTTACAATCTATTACTTAATATAACCTGTTATTTCTGTATGATGTAGCTTTCTGATAGCGTTAGATTAATTAAGTCATTAAAAAAAAAGGTATTACACTCGGATCTTTTCAATATTCGTAGATATACATACATAGATTTAGATAAGTCGGTAAATGTCTCTGAGAAAGCCATCCAATAACAACCGCAGCAATAATTAACGACATCTCACAAAAGTCCCTAATATTGCAACCAAAAAATAATCCCGAAAGCTCTTTCATCCTCAAATGTATCCTAAGCTAATAAATAGAAGAGAAAAACTCGGTCAGGGGGGTGAAGGGGGGCTAAGTGAGTGCTTTACGTCATATCCGAAATCCCGGTAAAGTGAGTCCGGTAAAGCTGGCGATGTTCGATGGTCCCTGCTTTCCGCGATCTCTGTAATAGCAATAGCTTTATGTTAAAGCTGAGAAGAAGACGTCTTATTGTCTGGTGTAAAATACTTGGTGAAGCGATTTTTCTAGACTTAACCTTTCTGAGAGAGCTGACCTTTTTGTATCTGTTGGGAACAGTGTCGTGGTTCTGATCCCAACAGATTCTAACTGTTTTCATTTATATTTCATTTATAGAATTAGTCAAAGAAATCAGTATCGAAGTATATTGAAAATATTCGCTGAGTACCAACTTTTAATTGGAAATCTGTGTGTACATTTTATCCATGACTATGCCAAATTTCAAACTCTTTTATAAATGTAATAAATTGGAAAGTTGCAATTCTCTTATCTTATAGTTGAACATGAAATATGTTCTTTAAAATTGTAGACAATTGTAACTTCATCGTTCATTCGTTCATTATTTTATTAAGTTTCATTTGATACGATTGTATCTATATTCCCGCTGACCTTTTACGCCTTAGGGCACTCCGTTATATCGGCGTGGCTTAGCGCTTTTTCATCAATCCTGCTTTATTACGGCGGATTCGCTTTTGTCTACGGCCGGATGCCGGTCATTTAGTCTGACCGTGCCACTCTCTATTAGAACCATCCGATTTCATTCGTATCTGTCGTCCAAAACCGTCCGGAATTCGTCTTCGGCCTTCATCTGTCGTTTACTTTTGAAAGAATTTATTTTTTCCTCTTTTTTAAGCCACTTGATGTATAACCGGCCGACATTGTCAGTTTGTTTTCTGTTTGGCAATTTTTAACGGGATTACACTCGCCGACCCTTGACTTGATCACGTCTTTGCAACTGCCCGTCTATTTATGAGGCAATATTTTATGGAATATTGAGTAAAGTGGCCTTTAATCTACTAATATAATGGGGTTTAGCGGAAATATTGCCACGCGTTCAATTGTGTTTCGGTTTTCTATTGTTGTGTCCGCTCTTGGTTTAGTGGCCGTCTTGAGATTATTGTCAACGTGTTCTATAGAATCTGTCAGCTGTTTATCTAAAAATATAAATAAATAGTTTCTTACAATAGCTTGAGTTGTGTTGCTTGATTTTAAGACGAGAGAATACTCAGCTTAATTTTAATTGGCTTATGTTTAACTTACCATCAGATATAGTAAAAATGATCACCAAAATTAAACCCGCATTTTAATGTAAAATTGTAACCAAAGTTTTAACATTTCGCTATCGTATTTAAGCAAAATGACTCCAAATAAATCAATGTTAACCCAAAAGTAGTAAATGATCACCAAAAGTACCTAAATGTTTTACTAATTTACTATGGCCGCAGCTCTAACCTAACCTAACCGATTGTCATTTTTCATTGTTTTATTAAGGTAGAAATAGCGCAATAATTTGCTCGCTAAGATTTGGTGATCATTAACTACATTTGGTGTTCGAATACAATTTGAAGTGCAGTCGTGACTAAAATAGCTAGTACTATTATAATTTTAGACTTTATTTTTCTGGTGTCAAGTATATATTTTTGGTGGTCATTATATTTTATCCCATTTTAATTTTGTGGTATAACGTCCGGTGCTTGAAATCCTGGGTCGATAAAAGTAATGTTTGGATTCGACAATCCAGAAAAAGCTATAAAATACTTCAAGTTCTTATTAAACTTGTCCCCCATTTTTTCTTACTATTTTGCCGACGACAATTGAAATATATCAGAGCAATCAATTGTAATTTTGATAGAACTTCCATTGAAAATCTGTCAAAATTTAAATCTGATTTTTATCCGAGGATTGAAAAAATTACCCTTAATACCTACATTATTAAGGACACATCTACCCATGTAATGTACCTAACTCCTAAAACACTTGAGTCTGAAAAAGCTACGTTATAATAAACCTAGCAGATCAAAACCTCCATATCAAAAATAGCTATTCAGCCGTATCCTTCACGATAGTCATCCTGGCATCGTTCCCAATGAAATGGGATTAAATCATACGACATTACCGTTGCTCCGTGGCACTAAATAATCTTCCTTTTATTAAACTCGAGATAAATGATTATACAGTACACTGTCCCCTTGTTTGTTTCGTGGTGTGTCTCGGAATTTTTCTTTGGAATTGGGGTGTGTTTTCGTGTTGTCGTGAGAGGCATGGTTTGAGGAATTATTGAGAATTGTTCGTTTTTCACTGCGCTAGTAGTGCATAGTCTATTACTATTTGATGAGAATATTGAAATAAGATTATTAGCGTTATTATTTTGGTCATCATCATCATCAGTCCGTATAACGTCCACTACTGAACGTATATGGGCCTGTTGCTATAGTCACCACGCTTGGAGAGCGGGTTGATGCCCGAAATAGTACAGCATATATAATTATATACAGGTAAATGTTGCCCGGTATCTCGTATTAATAATGTTATGATGATCTGGACCTACGGCTTATCGTGCTTTCCGAGGCACAGAGGGAAGTCCCTCAACCAACAAAATACGAACAGATTCGGGCAAGAAATCTTTGAATATACACAACAATTTCTTGTCCACAGCGAGAATCGAACCAGCGTCCGACGAGATTTAAGGCGAGCCTTGGTGTTCATTACTAGTATTAAAGATGTAGCAAATATAAATTAAAATTTAGTATATTTAATAACATTTACATATTATTATATTTGTACTTATTGAATCTTTTTTAACGAATTTCTACAATAAATATTTAAATGATTCAGATAAAGTACAATGTCCTCCAAAGCTTAGCACATAGCGTGTCTGTGTACATTATATTGGTGACACAGCTCTTGTGTTGAGTAATCGTGTCTCGGACAGTGAGACCACAATAATGATGCTGGGTCCATTCATCTCATTGTACTTGTCTTTCAATATTTACGATGTGCACAATAGATATTATGGCCCGAACTAGGAAATTGTTTTCTATGTGTAATCTATACTTCCTAATATATAAAGCTGCAGAATTTTAAGATTTTTAAAATCTTTTAGTATCACAAAGCCCATTTATCGACAAAGGCTATAAGACTATATTCAATAATGAGGTTCCTACGGAAACAGGAGTTACGCGGGAGAAACCGCGCGTGGAAGCTAGTCTATAAATAAAATTGTAATGTCAGATTGCTAACTAACATGAATGGAGATAGCAAAAAACAATTGTCTGTCTGTCAGTATGTTTGTTCCGGCTAATCTCTCTAACGACTGTTACGCTTTCTCTATGTTTACTATTAATTATTATTTTTTAACTTTAGATATTCAGGCCCTTTACGTCTACTACTGAACATATGCCTTTTTTTGTCTGTTTTTCGTGGGGAAATGCATTTACTCATTCTCACCGCCGCTTCAGCGTATTCGCGCTCTTGCGGTGGGATATGTGGGACTCGCCCTCTCCATAGCGTGGTATGCTAACTCATACCACGAGGAGAGGACCCTACACCACTAAAACCCCCCGGACACTCCTTCAATCCGCCGTTGGCGGGGGGGGTGTACTACGCCGAATCGAATGCCAAATAATCGAATATCAATTGATCGACCACTATAAATCGAACGACTAAATACTCGAACGTTCATAACATGGAATGGTAAACTTGGTAAACTAAATTTTAATTGAATTTAAAATTAAAATTTAGTTTTTTTTTGTATTCTTAAAAAATATTTGTATTGATCTTTGGATGGAATGAATATGCGATGCGTTGAACGCTCGATCAAACAGTCATTCGATATTTTGATCACTCGATCAAAGAAACATTCGATATTTTTATCACTCGATGTATTGAGTGTGCGATGTTTTGAATGTTCGATTTAATAACCATACGATGTTATGAACGTTCGAGTATTTAGTCGTTCGATTTATAGTGGTCGATCAATTGATATTCGATTATTTGGCATTCGATTCGGCGTAGTACACCCTGGCGGGGGCCGGGTACGCATAAGCAATCCGGCCCCTATTGAACACAGGCCTTCTTAACAGACTTTGGCAAGCTCCTTGATGCCATAACCACCATGCCTGACAGACGGCTTAGTGATCGCAATAAGATGTTGAGTATCCTTATACTGATAGATGCTGCTACCCATCCATCAGCTGTTTTTTTTATTATTATTATAAAATGGAAGATACTAAAACACAACAAAAGATGACGAAAAAGAACAACCCCAGAGTTTCTTTCTTCCTTTCTTCTCCGGGTCGTCCACTTAGGTAGCTAGTGAAAGGTTGCAGGTTAGCTAGGGTAGGATTCTCGCCGGCGAGGACCGCGTTGCGCCCCTACCCCTGCCCTGTAATTGAGCGCCTGTAGTCGGTGCTTGTGATCATATCCTCTTTATACCTCTTTTACTTCAGTGGCACCCTGGGTCGTGGTCCTAAACCCCATAAGGGTGCCCTCAGGTGTGTGCCACTTCGATATAATGTGACCACTTGCAATTTGGATGCGGTTTTAATTTCTTCTTATAATAATAATGATTGGTTAATTACAAAAAATGTCATAGGACAGACGGACGGACTACGCAATCTGTAGATTTGCTATTGCCTACCTACTACTGTAAGTTACCTAGTCGGATATTTTATAGAGTAAGAATTATCTGTTAGTTATGGGTCTTTTTTTTATAAATTTTTCTTCTTACATTGTAATTCTGACAAGTACAAGTATATGTAAATACCTAAGTGCTGAATAAAATTCATTATTTCATTAATAATGTAGACGAAACGAAAAACAACAAAGAATCTTGACTAATTAATTAGCATACATTGCAACAGTAATGTTATTAAATAGAATTTAAATCTTTAAATAATTATTATAAATATAATTAGAATCAATCAGCGCGGGCTAGGATTAGGTCAAAAGCATAGAACGCGTCGCGAGCCTCGCCTCGCAAGGACGACCGGATCCTATCCTAGCTTCCTACGCTTCTTTCTCTATCTACGTACGTTGTGACACCCGGAGAAGAATGACTAAAAGAAACTCTGATATCATTATTTTCGTCATCTTTTAAAGTCTTTTTATTTATATATTTGTATTCCCTCTTACTACACCCATGGGAAGTCATGGGGTGGTCTGTTTGTCGGTAGAAACTACACGGCACGGAAATGAATATGGCATTAATAACAATGCCATATTCAAATTAAGTTATAGTAATAAATAACATTGTTGAAGTTATTTTCCGCCTTAGCGCCCTGAGACCAATAGTAATCGAATGTCCGCCACTAATGGTATTACCTTTATTAATCATTTGCCATTCGGTCCTCGTACAATACACGGACAGTGTGACTCAAAGTTTATGATAAGAAATTATCGTCGCGTGGCTTGGTGGTCAATGGACTTGTGATCTTGAGGTGGCCGATTCGATACCACCCATTACACTACCGACGTGAAATCACTCGTAACACAAGCATTTTAGCTTAGCACGAGGGGTTAACAAGAATACTAGTAGACTGCTAAACTCTGTTAGTAATATTTAAAAAAAAAGTAGTTAACTAGCTTTTCCCCGCGACTTTGTCCGCGTGGAATAGTTACTTTGGTTTAATCGCGATTTTTTTCAGATTTCGAGCTGAGTTTTACTGTCTACTGGTATTCTTGTTACCCCTCGTGCCGAGCTAAAATGCTTGACGAGTGGATTCACGTCGGTAAAGCAATGGGTGGGGATCGAACCGGCGACCACAAGATCACAAGTTCGACGCCCCTATCCGTTGGGGTACGACCGATTTATTTTAAAACATTCTTCATTGGTGCTCTGCCCCTATTGGTATTAGAGTGATGGTTATAGCCTATGGCCTTCCTCGATAAATGGGCTATCTAATAATCAAATATATTTTCAAATCGGACCAATCGTTTCTGAGATCCCGTTCAAGTAAACAAATTGTCGAGAAAGTCTAAAGGCTTATAATAATATATTTAATAATGCAGTTTCTAAGGGAGCTAGTACACATTAAAAAAAAAATCGTAGTACGTATCAACCGTTAGAACTTTGAGGTACTCAGGCATACGTCGCGTATTATCGCCTACTCAGGCCGGGAAAGATATTTGATTAGCCTGACCACTAGGGACAGGGGACATGCCATACCTATATTATTTATCTGTTTCCTTCCATCTGGGTGACAGAAATACGTATGGGTAGTACCCGATTGTTTGATTACATTATACGAATGTTGACATTGTGATATGATATGTGGATAGTGTCCGTGTGGTTGCCGGTATAGAATAACGCCACCCCATTTTAACCTATGTGTGTGGCAAGGGGCGACCAAGGGACATACTTTTGATTAGTGGCCTGCTAATTTGTCAGATCCAGGTCACTTAACATCTTACTGGAAGTCGTAAGAGACGACTCAGCTACATACTTCTGATTAGTGAGCTGCAGCATCTATTAGCTCTAGGTTATCTAGGTCTCCAGGTGATCACCAATACGCCTGATAAGTGTGGTGATTATGACAATATCCTTCATCATTTACGTTATTTCGTTAAGAGAAAGCCCATGTTTAGCCGTAGACGTAAATGGGCTATTAAAATAAAATAAATGAAATAAAATAAAAATCATTTTTATTTACGTAAACCTATTACAGGTACTTGAAAATAGTCAAAACAATAATTGAGTATTCATTATTATTAATCTATAAAGATTACATTTTATAAATTTTCGAATTAAGCAAGTTTTAAATTAGGTATTATTGTTAATTATATTTTAGTCTTTACGTCTTAGTTTATTATTTAACTATATTGTGTCAAATAGCTTGTTCTGTCTACATTAGGTTAGAACAATTGTCATTATTTCGGTGGACCATGACTATATAACGACGGACATGCTTTAATGCTATCACCTGATCCAATACGCCCCAAGTGAAGATGTGGATATTTTATTCGACAGTTAACTAGCTATTCAACAGTTTGCTTATAATGGCCCATATTTAACCATATAGGTATATCCATACAAAACCATTTAAATAGCTGTCTTAATAGTCTTGCATAAAATATCAGGTGAACCCCCACTAATTGCACCTTTACACCATCATTATCGACTACAATTCAATTACGTTCTAATAACTATAAAAGGTCAAATTAAATCCCATGACGATAGGACGATGGTATCGTGGCCACTATTAGTTGTACACTCCCTAATCAATGAGCTGTAATAAACGATGACTGGTTATTTTACCCTATTGGTGCATTAATATGTGTCGTTTTTTTTTAATTATAGTAAAGTGTTTTATTTTTTTTTTTGAATTTTATTCTCGTGTTTGTGACATAATGGTTTGGTATTTTAAGTAGGGACTGTGGGTTAAAAGGAAAGGATAGTTTCTGTTTATTGGTCAAAGATAATTATGTCATGCCAGCTGCGCCTTGCGGTATTACCCGCGTTACTCTGCTCCAGTGGGTCGGAGCGTAATGTTTTGTAGCCTACATAATATTAAATAATTATGCTATACTACTTCTTTTTTCGGTTGGACTTACGTAGGTAGCCACGAGGCTTTTGCTACTTCACCGGGCATAGCTTTTATACTATCTACTACCATGACTTTTTACGTTGGTAAGTAGGTATATATCCAAAACTTTTTTTTTTTTTGTATAGTTAGCTACTTTTAGTAATGTATAAAATTTTGTTCTTTTAAGTTTTGATAAAGAATCATATTACGTAATTTATTGAAGTTAAATATTTATCGTCGTTAAAAATAGACTAAACAATTATTTTGACATATATTATTAATTTACAAACCTATACAAGGCTTTACATAACATAGTGTTTAAACAGAACGTAATGAACAAATTTAAAACAAACACTATAATCTACCCTACGAACCGTACCTATAAACATATAATTAATAAGCAATTTCATTTGAAAGCTTTGCCATCAATTAATATACCGTTTGACAAGGCGTGGCTGATAGCTTCGACGATAGCCGGTAATTAGTGATAGCTTCGGAGAATTTAAGGTTCATGCACGATGTAAAATGTCTATTTATTGTTCATGGATAACGAATAAAAATATTTCAATTTATAAGTGCCTTTAGACCAATGGCTAGGGGCGTCGGACTTGTGATCTTGTGGTCGCCGGTTCGATCACCACCCATAGCACTACCGACGTGAACCCACTCGTAATAAGCATTTTAGCTTAGCACGAGGGGTTAACAAGAATACTAGCAGACCGTAATACTCAACTGGTAAAATTTAATAAAAAAACAATATAAATATATATAATCGACTAAAGATCTATGATAAAATAACTATCTCTGAATATATTTCTTATACTTATCACGCCCTACTATTTTCAAGACGCAAAAAAATGACAGTATATTAGGCTAGATAGCTTAAAATGCAGTGGACGCAGCTTAGCAAATTTCGTAGTCAGTCGACTTTATGTTTAAGTACATAGATATACGTTCGATACTATTAAGGCTTTTTACAGGTGCCGGCATAGAATGTTACCTCCCCATTTCTACTCGTGGGTGTCGTAAAAGGCGACTAAGAGAAATTCCAGGGAACGGGCAGCAGCGTTTCCTGTGATGAAAAGAACTCCACTGCGCTCGCCAACCCGCCTGCCAAGCGTGGCGAGTATTGGCAAAACACCCCTCATGGTGACACATACCAGGATCAGGCCCCTAGTCCCCGGCCGCCCCGCTAGTCCTGGCCACGGTACCAGCCATGGTAACGGCGGGGCAGGGGGTGCTAAGAATCTCCGGAAGAGATCCGGGTACCACCCCACACGACAACTGGCCCTGGTAACACACAACACACGCACTCTGAGGACAGACGAGAAGATCGTAGAGCTGGAAGAGGAATTGGACAAGTTGCGCTGGGATATAGTGGGTTTGTCAGAAGTCCGAAGAGCGGGACAGGACACGATGACCCTGAATTCCGGCAACTTGTTCTTCTACCGGGAGGGCGAACAGCGGTCCCAAGGTGGTGTAGGGTTTATCGTCCGCAAGTCCCTCATTAACAATTTGGTGGCCGTCGACAGTGTGTCGAGCAGGGTAGCGTACCTTATACTCAGAATATCAAAAAGATATTCCATGAAGGTTATACAGGTTTACGCACCGACCTCAACACACTCAGACGAAGAAGTGGAAGCTATGTATGAGGATATTAGTAAAGCCATACATAGCTCCAAGACCCACTACACCGTTGTTATGGGGGATTTCAACGCTAAACTGGGTAAACGAGGCGATGATGAGATGAGAGTGGGGTTGCATGGATATGGGCAACGGAACCGAAGGGGTCAGAGGTTGGCTGATTTCCTGGAGAAAGAGGGACTCTATATGATGAACTCTTTCTTCCAGAAGCCACCTCACAGGAAATGGACCTGGATGGGCCCTGATGGTTCCACAAAAAATGAGATTGACTTCATCATGACAACCAAAAGACAAATATTTAATGATGTCTCTGTGATTCACAGGGTTAAAACCGGAAGTGATCACCGAATAGTTAGAGGCACGTTAAATATTAATGTCAAATTGGAACGATCCCGTCTGATGAAGTCTACGCTCCGACCTTCAAACGCACACATCCAAAACCCCGAGAGCTTTCAGATCGAACTAAGTAATCGCTTCGAATGTCTAGACAGCTGCGAATCTGTGGACGATCTCAGCAGCGGGCTAGTAGACACTGTGCATACGGTGGGGCTTAAATATTTTAAACCCCACCCTAGAAATAGACCTCAGAAACTATCCACTAATACCCGGGACCTCATGGCTAAACGACGTACGATGATGCTCCAGACTCCAGACGATGCGGAGTCATTTAGGCAGCTCAATAGACATATCTTAACGTCATTGCGTCACGACATTCGCTCCTATAATACAAAATGTATTAAGGAGACGATAGAGCGAAACCAAGGCTCCAAAGTGTTCGCAAGAGACACCTCTATTGGGCAAAGCCAATTGACAAAGCTGAAGAAGGAAGATGGGGTAGTGACGTCGAGTAAGCCAGAGGTTTTACGGGAGATAGAGAGGTTCTATAATCAGCTGTATGCCTCAACAGTCAAGCCCGCTAACAGCCAAGCCAAAGACCCCAGAGCAAGGCTCACCCGACACAATACCGAAGATCTCCCGGACATCAGCCTATACGAGATTATGATGGCCCTTAAACAGCTTAAAAACAACAAGGCGCCAGGTGATGACGGAATCACATCTGAGCTACTGAATGCGGGTGGAACACCGATACTTAAAGTCCTTCAGAAGCTCTTTAACTCCGTCTTACTCGAGGGACAAACGCCAGAATCATGGAGCAGAGGTGTGGTGGTTCTGTTCTTCAAAAAAGGTGACAAAACCATGTTGAAGAATTACAGACCCATCACATTGCTGAGCCATGTTTATAAGCTGTTCTCGAGGGTCGTCACAAATCGTCTCGAACACAGGCTCGATGACTTCCAGCCTCCCGAACAAGCCGGCTTCCGAAAAGGCTTTAGTACCATAGACCACATACATACGCTGCGGCAGATTATACAGAAGACCGAGGAGTATAATCAGCCCCTATGCTTGGCGTTTGTGGACTATGAAAAAGCCTTTGATTCGGTCGAAATTTGGGCGGTTCTAAGATCTCTTCAGCGGTGTCGTATCGACTATCGGTACATTGAAGTGCTGAAGTGCTTGTACAAAAACGCCACCATGTCGGTCCGAGTACAGGGCCAATGTACGAAGGCAATCCCGCTACGGAGAGGCGTAAGACAGGGAGATGTTATATCTCCCAAACTTTTTACGGCTGCTCTGGAGGACGCCTTCAAGCTCCTGGATTGGCAAGGACACGGCATCAACATAAATGGCGAGTACATCACTCACCTTCGATTTGCCGACGACATAGTGATCATGGCAGAATCGCTGGAGGACCTTGGACAGATGCTCAATGACCTCGATGGAGTTTCTCAACAAGTTGGGCTTAGAATGAACATGGGCAAGACGAAAGTCATGCATAACGCCCATGTAGTGCCCAACTCTATAGCCGTTGGAAACTCCATTCTCGAAGTTGTGACCGAATACATATATCTAGGTCAAACGATCCAACTAGGTAGAACCAACTAACGCCCGAACCCAATATTCGATCCTAATCCACAGATTGTAATCAATCTTAGATCGATACCAATCCATCGATCGATCTCCGATCTCCGTCTCAATATGAAAAGCTGAAACCCGCAATCTTTTTTGTGCCCGGATAGCCCACGATCCCTTCCCTCCCGGACGTTCGGTTTTGCGCAAATGTGCATGTTTCTCATTTATATTTTTATGGAAATATGAATCACATTTCTACGCATAATAAAATATATTATTCTTCAATTTAAGTTATAAACTATTTTAGACATATAAAAATGAACAAATTAGGCAGTTTTGCGCTTGTTTCATTATTCTTTTGTTTTTCATCTATTCAATACATGGACGGAACGGAACGTTATAATGTCAAACAAAGATCGGTCTTTCACTTCAGTCAAACCAACTGTCATCACTCAGTGGAGCAAAATAAACTAAACTTTGTGGAAACTGCTGCAAATAGATACTAAACTATAATTAATTTGCAATGGAAACAGAAGTGGTAAGTTGTACTATTTGGTTGTACTTAGTGTTTTAAATATTATTTGTAGAAAACGCACGACCCGACGCTTGTTGTGTTGTTGTGACGCTTAACGTTTCCCGCGTATTCCTTGTTTGTTGAACTAACTTTACTACATTTCTGTTTTAGGTGAGGGGCAAGCCTTTGACTAAGGATGAAACGAAGGTTTTACTGGAGCTCATAGAAGCCAGCAAAATTATAACTACTAAAACCACCAATGCGACCAATAACAAATTAAAAAATGAGGAGTGGAGTCGCATAGCAGTGCGGTTTAATGCCTCTGCAACAGTTTGTCGTCGTACACCACAGCAGCTGCGTTTAAAGTGGGAGAATTTAAAGAAGAATGCACGTAAACGCAGCACTAAAATCCGGATGAATAGCATTCAGGTATCTAATAACTGTATTTTTTGTTATCAAAGTTAGATGTCCAGGCACCATTGTATTGACATGACAGACGGGCAATTGGGAGTTTGTGCAACTCCCAATAGCCTGACTGTTATGTCAAAGTTACAATTTCATATATTACCCTCGACATTTGCTTTACAGACTGGTGGAGGAGCTGGTGACTATATTCCTCCAGATGAAATATTGGATCGTGTCACCAGTCTGCTGGGAAGCACAGCTAGCGGTTTTGAAGTGCCCTTTGGTGGAGACACATTTGTAGCCTGTGGTGGTGGTGGTGGTGGTAGTGGTGAAAGTGGTGAGGGTGGTGTTAGCAATGATGCCAGAGTAGATGATGAAATACTAGATTTCAACTTTGACCCAAAACCCACAACACCCATGTATAATATTGGCAGTGTCCCGGTGGCCAGTAGCGAGGTCTATGTGGTGGAGGAAGACATACCCGTGAAAGTTGCAAAACCAAAAAAGCTTTTATTTAACACTCCAAGAACGGGTATGGTTATTTTTTTTATTAAATTTGGATGAAATTTGGTATATTTGCATATAAAGAAATATTTCAAGTTGGTATTATGAAACTTAATTTAAGGTTCAACAATTGTAAAAAAATCCCACTAATATTGTTATAACTCAATTAACACCAAATTGAACTGTTTTTAATGTGATTTAGAATACGGGAGTGTTGCCCCGGGTGCAGCAGTATGTTTATTGATAATTTAAGGGCCTATTTAGTTACACTTAATAATTTTATTATTTTACAGGAAAATTGAAAAGGCAGGCTGATCTCCATCCAAGCAAGATTGCAAAGGACTATGCCATTGCAGAATATTTTAATATAAAAAAGAAGTGTGTAGAGGAAAAGATGGAGTTTTTAAAATTAAATAATGAAAAATTAAAATTAGAAAATGAAAAACTTAGTTTAGAAATAGAAAGTCTTAAAAGTAAAGTTTAAGTTTAGTTAATTTTTATATTCAATTAAAAAGTTGTCCATTATTTTAAGTTTATTGTGTGTAATTATGTAAGATTATCTATTTTATTAGCTTGTAATTGTTTCAGTATGTAAATAGCAAAACTATTTTCTCAGCAAATTTCATTGCAAAAATATTAAAACACATTAAGAATATGGTAAAATGTTTTATTAAACCTTCTAATTAAAATAGTTATTTATGAGGTCTGTTCTTTGAGTAATCTCTAACTCTTCATGCAACCTTTCCTCAACATTATCTTCAGCTGGCATTACTGGCACCTCAACTTCTGATGGAACCTCTTGCAGGTTGAAATTTCTACAAATATTATGTAGAACTGCTGTAGCTATTATCACCGCAAAGATGTTTGGCAGTGATAAACGTAGAGTTAGGCTGATAACAGGGAAACGACGTTTCCAAACTCCAAATGTCCTGAAATAAAAATAACTATTAATTTATCTATCACAGGCAAATAGTAACAAACAAATAAGCTGTAAAATAAAAATGTTACCGTTCAATAGTATTTCTAGTTTTAATGTGGGCTTCATTGTATCTATTCTGAGCCTCTGTTGTAGGATTCAGAAGAGGTGTTAATAAATATGATCTATTTGGATAGGCACTGTCTCCAAGCATCCAGCGGTTTCCGAATTGACCAGCATCACACTGAGCTGCAAAAAATGATTTCCAAATTAAATAGTGTACTTGACTACCCTGACTTATTATTACTGGAGCTTTTGTATAGTAATTGTTTTCACATTAATACATCCATACCTCTTAGCCTTGAATTATTGAAGATAGTGGCATCATGTGAAGACCCTGGCCACCGAGCTACAACATTCATCAGCCTCAAGTCTGCATCGCATACTCCTTGTACATTAATAGAAAAGTAACCTTTCCTATTCCGAAACTCTTCTCCTATCAAATTACCTAAAAATAAATCATTTTTGAATGACTTTTTTATTGTCTATGATTTATTAACAAACATTAAATTTGATCACATGAGTTCAAATATAAGGTGTTACTTACATGGTGATTGTATGCGAATATGAGTGCAGTCTATTGCACCTAAAACACGAGGAAATCCAGCTATTCTATAAAATTTCTCAGCACCATTTTGATGAATAAAAATATATTTATCATACAATCTGGTAATAGCTGATGATATATCTCTCACTATTCTACTTGCGGTAGATTTGGACACTCCAACAAAGTCTGCTACTGATACAAGCATTGTGCCTAATGCATAAAATCGTAACGATAACAGCAGTTGATGTAGCGGTGTGACTCCGTAGTTTCTGCAAATAATTTGAGTTGTACTTAAATAAAAAATTACAGGTTGAATTAAACATAGGAATTATTGTATCTAGGTTTGTCGTTTCTCATTACTTACCTCGACGAGGATACACGTATGAAAGGCATTATTTCATTTAATAACAATTCTACTGCAGGTTTTGATAACCTAAACCTAAAAGTGAAATCTGCTTCATCGAGACTTTGCATGTAGTTCACTCGTCTCATCCTACGTGAACAGCGTCTCGGCACATCTTCATCACTTGAACTCAGCATTAATAAATCCTCCAAATCACTACTATCACTGCTTGATAATACGGACATGTTTAGTTTTCAACAGTAAAACCAAGAAATACGAAAGATCGCAGATTTGGATCAAAACGTCAATCGAAAGAAACGTCAAAATTTTGGGATAGGTTATGGATACTGTCAAACTGTCATTTTCATACGGAGGACAATCCGTAATCTGAGATCGGACCTCCCATGGATGGCTTGCAACAACAGATAGCAAATACAATCTGTGGATACATTATGGGCACACTCAAATACAATTTCGGATTGAAATCTCAATCTCGGATAGGTAAAAATGGATTAGGATTGAATATTGGGTTCGGGCGTTAGAGAAAGAGGTCAATCGTCGAATCCGACTCGGCTGGGCAGCGTTTGGGAAGCTTCGAGAGATCTTCTCGTCCAAAATACCTCAGTGCCTGAAGACCAAAGTCTTCAATCAATGTGTGTTACCAGTGATGACATATGGATCTGAGACGTGGTCTCTTACCGTGTGCCTCATAAGAAAGCTCAAAGTCGCTCAGCGAGCTATGGAAAGAGCTATGCTCGGCGTTTCTCTGCGTGATCGAATCAGAAATGAAGAGATCCGCAGGAGAACGAAGGTCACTGACATAGCTCAACGGATAAGCAAGCTGAAGTGGCAATGGGCAGGACACATAGCTCGAAGAACTGACGGCCGATGGAGCAAAAAGGTTCTCGAGTGGAGACCACGTACTGGCAAGCGCAGCGTAGGACGACCGCCTGCACGATGGACCGACGACCTCATAAAGGTCGCAGGAAGTCGGTGGATGCAGGCCGCTAGCGATCGTTCCCGCTGGAAATCGATGGGGGAGGCCTATGTTCAGCAGTGGACTACAACGGGCTGGTGATGATGATGATGAAGGCTTTTTGGAGAGCTTCTTTAGAAAGTGTGTTTAGAAGTGTGAAAGGACTGGACTCGAATTATTTCGGCAGAATTAATATGTGCCTTGAAAAGATTTATTATTCAATACGAGTGACAGATTTCATAAATCTATGATCGTAATACAGTTCCTTTTTAACTTCGGGAAGAAGTTTACTTCAAGACACTTGCCATTTGATAAGAAAATCCTTTCGGTATTCCAGCGGTCGTCCATCCTCCACCTGTAAAAAATAGAAAAAATTAGTTTCAGCTATAAACACTTGGTGCATTCTGTTCTAAGTGACCACTAAACTTTTGTGTATAACCTACTTACAAATTAGATTTAAAGTTTACAGCCTTTAAAAATCAGATACATTTTAATAAGAATTAATAGACTCATACGTCACTTTGCGGAAATCCATATGAATCTAAATTAAAAAGATTACTTTCCACTCTTTGGTACACTTAATACAGTGAGAAGTCCCT
This sequence comes from Nycteola revayana, assembly GCA_947037095.2. Taxonomy (NCBI): domain Eukaryota; kingdom Metazoa; phylum Arthropoda; class Insecta; order Lepidoptera; family Nolidae; genus Nycteola; species Nycteola revayana. Next base: position 16,694,165 of record OX344858.2, on the reverse strand, counting down.
TCAAAATCGATAATTACCAGTAATTAGCCATAGCAATAGCTTGCGGTAGTCCACCGTCTAAATGACGAAGTAACGATGTTTACTGAACTACTTGGGAGCGGTTATTGATTGCCTTTACTCATTAGACTATGTCTTCGTATTGTGTACTGTAGTGCATATATCAGAACTTTTTTTTTCTGTTGGACCTACGTAGGTTGCCACGAGGCTTTTGCTACTTCACCGGGCATAAAGGCGAGCAGAGCTCCAGCCTTAATAAATGGGTTAAAAACTACAAACTAAGCAACCTGCGTAATAGGGGGCACCCTGTGGCACTTGGACCTCGGCTCAGGGCGGTCGCTGGCGATGAGATTGAGATGACTTGTAGTTCGCGGGCCTCTCGGACTTCGGTTCTACGAGGGCATCGGATGGTTTTTTGCAAACTAAGGTTCAGGAGGACAAGGGGGGATATATATCACGCCAGGTAAATCCATATCATTCCATATCTACCTTATGTCAAATGGCATAGGGGTCCTAATTTAAGGGCTTAGCTGCCCTTGCCATAGGATGTGTTACTAAGTTGTACTTTCAACATGTTTTGCCTTAAGAGACGTACAAAAATTTGTTCTGTATAGTTAATTTGATAAATTTTACATTGTTAAGTACTAGTCGCCTTCATCTTGCTTGCCTTTTTCTCTTCTCCCGTGAGGTGATTCACTCACAGGAATACATCATTCATCAATAATGTTATTTGGCTGTAGTATTCTGCATGGTGGTGGTATTTCCTCAGTGAAGAAACTCATTGATTGTCTACCTCTCTTGTCCTTCACGATGGAAAAATAATGTACGCCGAAATATAAAAGGAATAGTTTACTGTCTTAATCACAATCAAGAATAGCGTTTTCATGTAGTCATGCAGGATCTCCAATAGAATATTCATATCAGCCTAGCCTCAGATACTAGTAAGATACTAGTTGTATTTTTTTATGAACCACGTTGTGATTATATTGTTTGTTTTATTAATATGACATTTATTTAGTCTGGAGCTCTGTTCGTCTTTATACCCGGTGAAGTAGCAAAAGCCTCCAGGCTAACTACATATTATGTGTCCGTCCGAAAAAATAAATACTTATATATTTACTATTGCTTTTGAGCCAATATAGTACACATGTATTTGAAAAAAATATCATAAAGGTCTAACAAAATAACTTGCATAGGTAAATCTCGAAAGTAACCCCTAGGTATTCATGAAACAATTTCTGTAATTCACCCCAAGGCATAACAGTTATAACTAATTATGATTATTACGCCAAAAAAACTGCATGCTACTCCAACATCGCACATGATTCCGTTGCATATTAGATTTAATGGCGCGCTCCGAATGTTTTAATCACAATTTAAGGGTAGTTTTTGGTAGGCGAACAAGCGAACCTCGTTAGAGAAGCGAATGTTCGTCTAAGATGGAAACAAAAAACAAACGTCTAGTTATTTATCCGGGATAGGTAACTACTGTCTACAATTGCAAGAAAGACATAATATGTACTTAGCCATAAAGCTTTCGAGCGAACACATTGCATAAACCCACCTATGACAAATGAACCTGTTTTTTTTTCGTTGATGCTTATTTGCTGTGTACCGTCACACTTTAAAATTTGTAGCTTCATAAATTATTTATCTAACATTATAGTCATTTCGATATTTTAATAGTGCCATAATTAAGGGATACTGCTACCAATTTGGCAGTGAAACCACACCTTAATCAGCTCTCGGTGAGCCGAGGCAGGCGCGCTCAAAGCGAATAAAGATATCTATATTCATTAAAATTTAAAACGCGAGCGGGTTATAAGATTCAAAAGGAGGGTGTAGAGGACGGATACTGTGCTAGGGTATGTAGTGTGTGTGAGGACACTAATTCATATACAGCAGTAGAAAATGGCTGAGGAAATAATGTAAATTTAAAAAAATAGCATCGCTCGCTTCCCTGAGCAAGTAGATCCTTGTGTTGTTGGAAGCCTTTAAAAATGTTTGTGGTGTGTAATATTTGTCATATTTAGGTTGAAATTACTAGGTAAGTACGTGGATTCAGGATCATTAATATTGTTTTCGATTTATAGACCCTACAATACTGGAGCGCAGAATGGATATTTTTCTGTGTAAACTGAGAATTATTCTATCAATTTGATGGTATGTGACCTTAGCATGTTCAACGCACTTTCTTTAAATTGTTATTATCACTACGATTTGAAAATCATGCTAATCGATTGTCTCGGTATGCTCATTTGAATAGAGCGATGAATCGCTTGTGACGAAAAGAGCAATGAATATGAATGTAGATGGATGGAGAGGAAGAGAGAGGCGAAATAAACAATGGATATCCCATAATAATGGATGGATATCCCATGGCTAGGGGCGTCGGACTTGTGATCTTAGGGTCGCCGGTTCGATCCGTGACAGGACAGTATGGAAGAGAAAAACGTGTGGCACCGACTGCAAAGAAATTGACATAAGGGCAGGGAGTGATGATAACTTCGGTTTGAAGATGGATTTGTAACCGTAGTATGGAGATTTCTAATAAAGATTTAAATGGTGCTGATCGTTTCTTTCGATGTTATGCCATACATTTTAACCTATTTAATAGAAATACGTCATTAAGTGCTTTGCTATATATCGTTTCAAAATTAATTTTATACATTTAATACTTAATTCAATGTATACGACTTTATAAAGTAAAAGTTTTTTATTTATTTACTGTCCGAAACATACTTTGTTTAAACTATATAATAAGGATTTATATATCTTAGTTTGTGATTTTGTTTTTAAATGTACATAAGTAAGACTATAGGAATATAAATGTAAGAAGTGATTATTAATTTAAAAAAAATTATGTCTTGTTGATGAAGTCACAAGTTGACGTTATTTTGTCTCTACAAGTCAGTTTTGGAGATTTTTGGTAATTTCAATCATATTCGTGATGCTTGTCTTGGCTGTTTTATTTACTAACATCTATCCATAGTCGTATTTGTTTTTATACAAAACATTAAGATAGTATTTGGATTGGTAGACGAAATATTGTTTTCTGAGTTTAGAATATTGGCACCAAGATTACAATAATGTGATTGTACGAATCAAAGCAAACTCGTACCTCGCCCCTTATTCGCATTGTGATAGTTTACGTGAGATAGTATCGGCTCCCAATATTCAAATGTCAATTTGACTTTCCAATTCGGCAGCTTGCCTCGCCACCCCCCAACCGCCGACAATAACAATTACGATTCGGAATCACGCACCCGTCATTACAAGGAACATTTTATCTCTAGGCGAACGCGCCACCTCCCAAACCCTTTAACGTCTAATCGTGAATTATATACCGTAATAAAATTCTTTAATCAAAGAAAACAACCGAGGGCCCATTAAGGCGGGAACACGTCGCCACCTCCAGTCGTTACACCGAATATTTACATACATGTGTCATTACATTACAGGAGGGGGTACCCCCTACCATAATTAAGAGTATAACGGAATCTTAGCGTCTTATTACGCGAACGTAACGATATCCTTTCAGAAAATTGTAACAGTGTCATTATAACCCCCCACCTTCGTTCTTAAATGATCGCCTCCGTTTGCCACTCAAAAGTTTCTACAAATATCCTCACGGGAAGCTAAGAGCACACACGAAACTTAAATGTGAAATATCCTCTAATGAATCAGACAATATTTTAAGGCGTGGGAGGCAATAAAAACCCCCTCCGCCCGCTAATGTACACCAACACTTTGTCTCTGTTTAGGGATGGGGTGATTTGGGTAAATAAGTATCGATGTGGACGCGAGATAGCGCGGGATGGTCGTATCGCATCGATACTTGTAAAGATAATACATTTTTTTGTTTTAACTATTTTTGTAGAAATTATCATGAGAGAAAGTCCATGAAACGTTTTTATTTATATTATCGCTATCATAGTATTCACACACTTTATACCATTTTTGAAGTAGCGTTAGTGTAATTCACATAAAAGTAGTTTTCCATTAGGCTAGGACACAATTTCTATCTTAATTATGCTGATTGTTTTAAACAAATGATGACATTACGTGAATTACAAACAATTGATACAACTGAATTTAAATCTTGTGTTCTATAATACTTGCTCAAAAACACACCACAACATAGAAGAATGCACCTTCGTACGCGAAGCATCCCACCTCGCTGAAACTACCTTTATTTTGTAAAGAACCTATCAATACCCTTATAGAACCGAAGTCCGAAAGGCCCGCGAACTGTAAAAGTCGCCTCTTTTTAAATAATTATACTATATAAAAAACCTAAAACACATTATTTCCCAATCCTTGCGCCAGAGACCGCCATAAGCCAAGAACCAAGTACCACAGGGGGCATCTTCTTGCTTAGGTTACTTAGTTTGTAATTTATTAAACCATTTATCAAACTCCAGCCTTTATAAATGGTTTAAAAACTACTAATACTGCTCACCTATATGTCCGGTGAAGTAGCGAAAGCGTCGTGGCTATTTATCAGTCCATAAAAAAAATCTATGATCATTTCATTGCGTCGCATAAAGTATCCCAACCATTAGTGTAAAATGAGTCAATACATATTGTTCTTATTGTATTAAATACCTAATAAATCAAATATTCATTTTCATACATACTATCGATATATGTACATCGATACTCTATCCAGCACTATTGTTTCGGTCATACCGAGTTTTTGCCCACAACAGGGGCCGAAATTATGTCAAGATGCCGATGTAAACACAATACAGTTCCCAACCGTGAACGCAGATCTATGTCCCCTTCAGATGAGGATAATTGTAGGGAAGCGATGCCGTCCTCAGTTTTTACCTAAATTACCTACTTTAGCATGTCGAAAGTTTATTAAAATATTAGTAAATAGATATGCGTTAGATGTTTTACCAGTGCTCCATCTAATTTAAACATTTCCTTTTTCATTAAATTTTAATCATACTCAAATGACATTTTTCATTACCACAAATTATGGGCTTTTGGTCTGCCAAGTACAATGTATTATATTGTATAGGGTGGACCAACCTCTTTTTATACTTCAAACGATGATTTAACTAGTCATGAGAGATAAAAACTGTTTATTGATAATTAAATTACTTCTTCTTAGTCGTACACTCTTGTCAGAGTGGTCGTGGTCATGTCAAAGTCGATACTTGCGACACAGCAGCTCTTGCGACCCGTCGCCATGTGTCTCTGTTTCTGGTGGACTGGGAACAATGCGCTGGGGAGCGGCCACGAGATCTTTTACCCTCAACTTTCCCTTGCACCAGCAAAAGTTCCATGGCGTCCACGTTGCGAGTGATGTGCCCAAAGAATTTGAGGATTAAATTACACAAAATGGGAATTTATTACTTAAAATTAACTTAATTTATATGTGACCCATATAAAGTTGACATTGCTGCTAGAATAGTCCAGTAGATTTTGGCGTGAAAGAGTAACAAACATTTATGCATCCATACAAACTTTCGCATTTATAAAATTGAATAAGACTTTTTACAACACTGAAAAGTTCAAAATAGTAATAACAACTTGTCAATTAAGGGCAATTTTTTAACGCTCAGATAATAATTATCAGGGCGGTAATGTTTTTGTCTAATTGCTGTAATTGTCAAGAATACTAGACTACATACACAAGCATTTTAGCTAAGCACGAGGGGGCTTAGCTAAAATGCTTGTGTTACGAGTGGATTCACGACGGTAGTGCAATGGGTGTGGTTCGAACCGGCGACCTCAAAATCACAAGTCCGACGACCTAGCCATTGGGATACGACCGCTTCAAATTATAAAGTTCCCACGGGAACGGGGGCTGGTATACGATATGTTCATTTATCATTATTTTGTGAGTTATTTCCGACAGTCACAAACTTTATATTGGCATAACATAACTTTATCAAAGGGTAACGTTGATTTTAAAGATAAAAAAAGAAATGTTTTGACCTAAAGCAGGGGCATATGTGTATTTGTATTAATGCATGATATTCCTAAAGTCAAGATGACGAGATACTCGTAAGATCCCGGGAGGGCATTTTGTGGTTATACTTGCGAGTGACTGCGTAAGCCTACAAGTGTTCATATAGAAGTTTGTTCGTTAATACATTTATGGTTTACGGTACAGAAGGATGATAAGCTTGGTTTAAGATACATATATTACATGGTTTTTTTCTGAAATTGGGAAAACATTAACAGTTTGTCAATGGTGAAGGTAATTGCTTCTGAAATTTGACGGTAGGTGCTCTGTGTTTGATGCCTGAGACAATTATATGTTCTCACAAAAAGGCTCACGCCTTGGATAGCTCCGAGTCTGGGTGTGTTTTGTGTTTAGTAATGATGACGTTTAAGTACCTACTCCGCTATTAAGGGTTTATAGTGATAAAAGGGCCATTATCACTGTATATCCCTGTGATGGTATCGTCCCGGATGGAAATCGAACACATAACACCAGATCTCAAAAGCAACTACCGTAAGCACTGAGCCACCGGTCAGAATTGGTGTGTCAACATTTTTCTGCACATATAGATAATAAAGAAAGAGTATTGCAATTACGGATGTTAGTGTACCTAATCATCTCTAGTTCATCATCATCATCATCATCTTCAGCCCGTATAACGTCCACTGCTGAACATGGGCCTCCTCCCGAGGGAGGGTATTTGCCATCGTCACCACTTTAGGCAGGCGGGTTGGTGACCGCAGTATTATGTGGTACCAAACAAGGAAGCGCTGCTGCCCGTTCCTTACTATACGATTATTATAGATGATGTTATATTAATCGGGACCAACAGCTAAACGTGCTTTCCGAGGCACGGAGAGTAGTCCCTCAACCAACCAGACCCAGGAGGAATCTTAGAGTTTACACAAAGATTTCCTGTCCGGCGACCCACGACCTCCGAGATATAAAACGAGCCAAATACTACACGAGCTACGCTACGGAGGTTGTCAATTAATTTGATTAAAGAAACAGTTTTAACTTATTAATTTATCGGTAACTCGTCTATTTATCAATTTGTACATACGTGTGATCTGTGTGTATAACACATACATAAACAATCTCCAGCCTGAGACGCGATGATTTATTGATTCCAGAGCCGACCACGGTAGTTCAGAGTTCAGATCCGCGGCCTTTTCATTATCATCTCACTAATTGGTTTAGGGAATTGCGATGTGTATGTTCTTCGATGATGATGAAAGTTTCTTCGGCTAAAGTAATCAAAGTACCATATTTGATAACACGTAAAGTACCTAAATATATAAAAGCTACAATTATATTTAACTGACTTCTAAAGTCACTTGGTATTGTGTTGGAGTATATAATACCAAGTGGCTTTATCGCCTAATTGACAAGTGATTAATTGCAACTAGCAAATTTTACGTTACTTTTGAGTTACTTGGTGGATGTAAATGGCTGAGACACGTTTCTGAAACTTATTCCTTTAAAAATTTAAAGTCATAATTCCTCAATCTTCTACTTCTTCTTCATTCCCTTATCCCACGTTATGCAGGGTCGGGTCTCCTCAAACATCTGCGCCAGGATGCTCTGTACTGGGTTTTCTCTACGGGCACTTTGGCTTCCTTCAGGTCCTTTGCTATTTTAGACCACCAGGTGGTTGGCGGACGACCTCTTTACTTTTCGTCTCAGGTATATTTAGCGCAACCTGTAGCACATGATGGTTTTCGCGTCTCATTACATGACCATACCAGCGAAGTCGGCGTTCGGTGAGTTTTTCGACAGTTGGTGGTACTTTAAAAGTTCCTCTATATAGTTCCTCAGTCATTGCTTAGTTTGTAGTTTTCAACATTTATTTAGGCCGGAGCTCTGTTTGTCTTTATGCCCCGTAAAGTAGCAAAAGCCTGCTGACTAACTACATAATGCACTTCCAAGAAACATTACATTATTGATAGTACTTATCACAAAAACACACAAATTCTGGATGAAATGTTTAAAAACGTTTGTTGGTTTTCCAAACTTTGTCAGGTGTCTATATTGTAATATAGCAGACACTTTATAATTGTGTTTAGATTTATGTGAAATTGTCGTTTTCTTCAACAAAACGCACCAAAACATCCGATCTAAAAACACCATTGCTTCCGATTCGTTTTCCATATATTTCCCAACTCCCACCCATTCCGTAGGTACTCGCTATAAATTCTCCTATTAAAAATCCAAAGCAATCAAAGATACCAATTAGTGTCGCCATCGTCAAAGCGATATGACGATACCGACGCTTTTACGCGTGTTTACCGCATCGCGGCAGTAAAGTGTGGTGAATGGTGGAGCCATAGAAGTTGAGGTGGATGTAGCGATTTTTTTACCAACTTAAGGGCTGAAACTACACTCAAAAGTGCCTCGTCGCGTCGATTCGCAGTTTAAGGCCTATTATAATAATATCACGCTTTGTTATGTTAATATTATCGGCAATTATCGCAACAAAATTTAAGCTTTTTTTTTTTGCTACGTTTGGTTAAAGTTTATCTTGGTCTTGGATAAACTATTAAAATGTTATAAAGGTGAATTTCTCGCTTTTATAATTAGCCTCCCTAGGATAGCCTATAGAGCAAGCTACATTGGCTGACTCAATACCATATCTATACAACAACAGAGTTTCCAGTATAGACGGTAAAAATTGTATTATAATATCTAGGGACAATATAATATATAATAATAGTAATATTAATAGTACTAATAGTAATAGTAGTAATATTATTATTGAAATTAAGAAAACAAAAACAAAGAAGCCTTCATATAAACTAAAAAATAAACCATGCAATATATCGGGTAATCCGTAGCGTAGCGGTATTTCCGTAGTGTAGCGGTATTTGGCTCGCTTTAAGTCTCGGAGGTCGTGGGTTCGATCCCCACACCGGACAAGAAATCTTTGTGTAAATTCTAAGATTGCTTTCCGGGTCTGGTTGGTTGAGGGGCATGGAGGATATGCCTCGGAAAGCACGTTAAGCCGTTGGTCCCGATTGTTATAACATAATCTATAACAAGCGTATACCAGTGAACGGGCAGCAGCGTTTCCCTGTGTATTACATCATAATACTACGGTCATCAATCCGCCTGCCAAGCGTGGTGACTATGGCAAAACCGTCCCTCGGGAGGAGGCCCATGTTCAGCAGTGGACGTTGTACGGGCTGATGATGATGATGATGACATCGGGTAAAAGGCTTGTGATATATATGAAACCCTGATTTCGAAACCAGGGATGTCCATGTATCGGAGAGATCAGTGCCAGCAAAAGCATCATATTTTACAAAGGCTGCATTCTTGTCGAAGCCAACTTATTAACAACTATGGATAGTTCAGGAAGTAATATTACTCCTAATTAATTTATTGATCCGCTGAGACCTAATAAGGTAACACAATTTATTGTAAGCCCCAAGAGGTTTGCGAATTGGGCCGTATGAATTATAGTCGGTAGTCTACCCTACCTTTCGTTACGTTTCGTAATTGATTTGTTATCTTACTACTGAACACTACTTAACGTTCAACATTGAAATCCTCTTGAAAGACCAAGAAAGCTTGGCAAGCCAGGGTCTTTGAGTAAGCCGTCGGGGGGCCGGATTGCTCATGCGTACCCGGCCCCCACCAACAGCGGATCGAAGGAGTGTCCGGGAGGTTTTAGTGGTTGGTAGGGTCCTCTCCTCGTGGTATGAGTTTAGCATACCACGCTATGGAGAGGGCGAGTCCCACATATCCCACCGCCAGCGCGCCCATCCATTAGCTGAATGTCCCTTAGTTCTCTTACGACCCCTGTGGGAAGACATGGGGAATAATCCGTCGAATATAGGTATACCTAATGATTTGTTATCACTATGTACAATTTAACTCATCCACCTGGCTCTCCATAAAACAATTTTCTATTCCCGATCCTTCACTGTTCAAGCGAAATAAAAAGTTGCAACTCAAGTGTTTCCTTTAAAAAACGTGTCAAGGAGTACTATCTATCTATATCATCCTAAGTTTATATATATAACTTAGTATATTATGTAATTTATATTTATCTGTATATGTATGTATCTAAGTATATATGTCAATATTAGTATGTATGTTTATTTGAGACCTACGCACACTATTCGTCTTTTCTTTTTCACATTTCCTCTTGCGGGTCTGCTTTCTTTTGTGTTTGTACATAAATAAATAAATAAAAATTGTGCATATATATGAATAATATAATGTTTAAGTGTTAAAACTGACATACTTCTACCTATTGATTTATCTATTAAGATAATAGTATTGACAGAGATATACAAGTGTTTTTAAACAGTGTACGTATGTATAAAGAGGTTAAGTTATGAGTTTGTGAGGTTGTAGGTAATCTCTTGATCTACTGAGTCGATTTTGAAAGTTTTTTTACCAATACCAATACCATTTGTGAGTGGGCTATATTTAACAACAATTAATATTTTCTATATCATTGCTAAAATTATATCGCTTACGTTGTGGCCTCACCATCACCCCTAACACTTCAGGTGCCTCATTAGATTTAACAAAAGTATCGGTTCAAAGCGCTTTTTATGTTATTCACTTGCAATTAAAAATATGGATTTTGAAAATAAATAATTGAACTTACTACCATCATTGCTACTTATAACACGCGACAATTCCACTAACCAAACCTCGTTCTCTATCCTACCCATTCAAACATTGCTAAGTTAAAAAGAGATATATAATATTGAAGTAAGTCCTGTAGATAGAGCTGTTCGACTCTCATAATTTAAATTGAAAATATAACACACACGAATCAAAATTTCCCATATGCAAATCTGGTGTCTTCGAGTTTATTATTAAAGTGATGCAGTGACGTAGCTCTGTACGTAGATAAAAGCTTAATTTAATCAAACATGTATCAAAACTCTTTACCCATAGATAGAGAGATAGATAAATAGATATATAAACTCTTTATTGTACACTAATAAAACAAAAACACAAAACTTACAAACTAATTGGTATACAGAGTATGTACAATTGGCGGCCTTATCACAAAATGTGATGTGCGGTATCAATCCATATGTCTTCGAGCTGATTTTTAAGAAGGAACTAACATTTAACCATAAATTAGTCTACCACTAAACTTAAAGCTCTCAACTCTAAAAGTAAACTCAGTCAACCAAAAAATTACACGACAAACACCTCCAAAGACCACCCATCGGCCAGCCAACATCTCCTCCAAGTCTGCCAACATCAAAATTTTTCGGCTCACGATAAGTAGCAACGTAACGCGCTCAAAGTTGTAGAGTTTCTACTCCACAAGTTCTACCCTCGGCTATTAACCGTAAGAACGCGCAGACCGCTAGAGTGTCACAACTCAGAGTAATTAATATTTTAATTGGGCATTTTGTGCGCTGTTACTTAGCTGATATTGCTCGATAAATTCCGTGGTGCTAATAATGTCTAACCCCCGCGTTGAGTGCTTTGCGCTTTAGATTTTAAGGTGAGGTGTGGAAGCAGTTTTGTTGAGTGTTATTTGACTTAGAAAATGGATCTATTGATTTTCTTCTTAATTTTAAGTAAAAAAAATCGATGACTGAACGTAGTAAAAGTTGTTAAGATGTTATGCTACTTGCTACTTACATTATAGAGATGTGTAGTTCGCGAATGAATCCTTCAATTGAAGTACTTCAGTTGGAATCACTCTGTATCTCTTTCGTTCAGTGCAGATTCATATACTTCAATAGTTCAGTTTGTTCATAAGCTGAACTAGTGAAGTAAATGAGTGATATAGTTCACTTAGTTCAAATGAAGTATATCACTCTTTTCACTTCAATGACACATTTTGCCCATGTCTATTATCAGTCCGTTGACGCCCACTGCTGAACATGGGCCTTCTCGTACCTTGGCAAGCCAAGAAAAATATGGCAAGCGGGATCGCAGTAAGATTGTGAGAAAGAGCTAAGTATCTTATTTTAAAAGACAAAATGTCTAGAGTTGATTCCGCTAAAAATGTGTTTATATGCTGTAATGCTATTTTTGCACCGCTCTCCCGCCCACAAAAATTATTCACAAATTACAATTATTATTTATGAAAAAAACAATCACCAGCCGAAGACCCGACACGTGTTTCGCTCCTCCACGCTGACTTTCAAGTAGTCAACATCACCCTGATGATGGTCCTGATGATTTGCGCTACTGCGCAAAACTATTAAACTATGTTAGGATGACGTAAGAGTTAAGTAGGTATGTCACCTCTTACCTCATCCATAGGAAAATATGTGGTGGTCCATTCTAATCCGCAAAGCAAACGGCTAAAGACAAAGATTCTAATAGAAGTAGAAATGAAAAGTGTATGTACTTAATTTCTAATTGACACGTAGGTAGCAAAAGTATATTGATTCCGACAACCTTATTTTTATATCTATTACCGTAAAATCAATTTTCGTTATTTAAATTGCATGACGGTATTTGCATATTACTAGTAAAACTAACTCTTCAATTTAAACAAAACCCACCTACAAAATAGCATTAACGAACAGCGTATAACAGTTCGCAACACTCATCCCCACACCACTAAATATTAAGTGTTAATAATGCCGGTGACACCCCCATACCCTAAGATCAAAAATTCACCAATTCGTTACAGTCAACTTCATATAGAAGGGTTGTTCTCCACCGTCGATTTTCAAACTCGTTACCCCTCGACATCCGATATCGAGATGATATTAATCTTACCATTCTTGGCTTTTGTTAGAAATACCGGATTTTCCAAAATAAATTGAGCAAACCGATTTAAATGGTGCCGAATTGTTTTGGAGTTCGGAAAACGATAAACGCAAATATTTCATTGAGATAAGGGGAATATCTTATTTTGGGCTTAATTGAAAATTAGATATTGCCGATCGGATTAGCTTTGCCGTTCAGAAAGCTAGTTTTGGATGGTAATAAATACTCTGAGAGAATATCAATAAGACAAATAAAAGTCGCTGCTGAAGGTTAACCCACATTAAGCATTTTAGAAGGAAAGAAAGAAAATACATTTAATTCAGAACAACACACAAGATATTACATATAACATTTACCTAAATGTACAAAACAATAAGACGCCTTGCATGTTCTGCCGAAAAATACGATTTTATGATATTTTTAAGGAAATAAATAAATGTTATAGATTGTAGAATAATAAATAGTAGGATAGACAGACTGACAAATCATAAAAATCTGCATATACATTGTGATTAGCTACTTAAGTGATGCTTTGTTAGTTTTAGTCTTAAACATTATGATTATGACCAGTACAAGTGTATGTAAATAACCAAGTGCTGAATAAACTTCATTATTTCATTGGCCGTGCGAGTTTCTCGATCGAGAGATTGACGCGAGTGTAGAACTCCTGCTCTCGTCATCCGCTACCTCCGCTCTCGTCCGCATGTGACAGACGCTTGAAGATCGCGCAAGATCAATTCTTAATATAAATAAATTTATAAGTATGAAAGAAACGTTTAAAAAAATGATTTTAATGTAGCAATTATTTCTATTGATTTTAAAACTAAACTCATCAATCGCTTCTTTCTTCAGGTATGTCATCAATCAACTGTGTATAAGATGAAGACAGTCATGGTGTATATGACGTAAGTGATCGCATTCTAATGTTTTTTTTTTAACTTTACTAGCTTAGTTTTACCGTCTACTATTATTCTTGTTAACCCCTCATGCTAAGCTAGAATGCTTGTGTAGGCATGGGTGGGGTTCGAACCGGCGACCTCAAGATCACAAGTCCGACGCCCTAGTCATTGGGCTACGGCCGCTTTTATATTATAGAAAATGTGCAACATATATGAAAATTTTAGTTCAGTCACCATAAAAATTTATAACGTTAATCTTCTTCCATACTTTTCACATATTTATGCCCACACACACCGAAATATTCCTAATACTAAAAACGGATTTGGTACACTCATTCATAGCATCTAATCATACACGTCTCCCCTCGCCATAATGAACGCAATCAATATATAATGCAATCAAAACACGTAATTAAAATAGCTCCCAAGACATTTGCATATGAAAACCTCTATAATTGATCATTCACAACCCTTCGAAATAAGACAATGTGGGGGGAACACTAAACAAATTAGGCACCGCACAGGAAAATGTATAGAAAATATGCATCAGATGCTTTAGCTTCAGTGTGTGGAAGAGACAGCGGCGGCTTCTGTAGCTTAGTGGTATAAGTCCCGCTTTAAATCTCGGAGACCGTGGGTTCGATACCCACCGCCCGGACAAGAAATATGTGTAAATTCTAAGATTATTTTTCCGGGTCTGGTTAGTTAACCCTTAATAGGGCAGATAAAATATAGAAGCCACCATATTTTGTACTTGTAATAAAGATCAAAACCAATCAATTCTAAACATACCTACTGCCCGTTTAAGGGTTAAGGGACTGCTTTCCGTGCCTCGGTGGTCTTTAAGCCGTAATTCCCGATTATTATAACAATCGCATACCAGATGACGTGGAGCAGCGATTCCTTCTATCGTATAACATCAAACTGTGGTCACCAACCCGCGTGGTGACCATGATTCACTCTAGAGACCCATGTTCAGATGTGAATTTATACGGGTTGATAATGATGATGATAATGTATGAAAGAAATTGTAAAATAAGACAAGATAATCAATCACATAAGTACCTAGGTAACATGAAACGGTCTCGCTTTAAATCTCGGAGGCTGTGGGAAAGATTCGAGCGCCGTAAAAATCTTTGTTTATAACTAAAGATTTTAAGTTGGTTTAGGAATCTACCCTCCGTGCTTCGGACATCACATCACTTCAAACTGGATATCATTCCGTTACTTGTTGTCTTGGTACAGCCTCATATATGGCAATTATATTCCAAAGAAAAATCAGCATTAAAATAACTGCAATAATCTATGTGAACGGACGCACTTAATTATTATAGTCTATAAAGAAGTCTCACCCCATCTTGAATAAATATTTTCAATGTTTATAAAATTAAAAAGAAACACAAACCATGCAAGTCAATACGAGTATGATTTTACACTGACTTCATATTTTACTCACATTGCGTTTCTATATTAGTGCGTCCTCCGTCTGCGGGCTATAAAAACAGCGTTGAAAAACTAACTTAGGTTATTTTTCGCATCACATGTTACATTGACTACATGTCATGACAAATGATGTGTATGAAAACTGGTTTCCAGTTTAAAATATACATGTGTAATTAGTATCTACCTAAATAAGTTGCATAATGTCACTTGTAACTTATACCAAGCTCTTTTCATAGAATTTTTGTAGGTTTTCCTAGTAATCATTTGGTGACTATTAGGTACTTTTTGCAGCGTCTGTCTACTCCTTGTGAGACTAGTGCTCGACCCTATTCTTCATTTGTCTTTTGGACATTGATTATTCTCCCAATATTTTTACATATCGTCAGGGTTAGTGCAATATCGCGTAAGTGATTGATTAAATTGATTGATTGTGCAAAATTCTCCTGACGGATGAAATTACACCTTATTAGCTACTGTCGCTTACACTGAACTATTTCCGATATTATGTTACTTATTTTAAAACCAAATCAAAATATTCGTCGTTTAAAATATTGTAAATCATGTTCTCACGATGCGTCTCTTTTTTTTCTACCACCAGTTCTGGACTCGGCAACTCTGAGAACTGACAACAAACTCAGAGGAATCCTTTTTTTAAATAAATATTATGTTACAATTATAAAGCAGTATTGTTTCAGAGCAACTCACTCCCAAGCAGTTTTATCATTGTCATAATCATAAATGTCATATTTATATATAATAAACTTTTAACTTAATTAATCTTATAAATTATTGTATAATACTACTATTGTAGAATGATCTCTTACATTATTAGGAAGTTTATTGTAGAAGCGTATACATTGCATTTCCTATATTCTCCTAGCGATTTTCCCAATTAGTCGCATTCTGGAACTTAACATTCAAACAACACAATACCAATCGCTTCTTCCCTCTAGTTTCGTACCCCACACGAGACAGACGCGTCTGCAACACTCGGCAGTGTCTGCGACGCCACTGGCGACGTACTCAAGAGCACCACTGCACTCGTTGAAAAATTAATATACCGTACGCAATGCCTATGTGTCTAGTATTCGTGTGTTATGTGGATTGTAAGTTTTGTTGGGTGATGCTTATCATTTAAGTTTTGGTTTTGTCATTGGTAGAAGAGCGAGAGATTAAGTTAAATCTTTTTAATCTGATTAGGGAAAGATTAGAGGTATGGTTTTGGGTGATTGCGTAGGTTTCTTAGACACACAATGCAGTCACAACGGCTTGGTCTATGTGAATCCTAGAGTACTGATAATATTGGTAAAAAACGATAATAAAAAAAAAACATTTTCGTAAAAAATATTTTATTTGCGAGATTTTGCTGGAAAGGGAATGTTCAAGCTATCAAACTGTTGTTACTAAAACACTTAAACGATACCATAACCAACTCCAAGCAGACCACTAATAGCATTACACTCAAAACCCTTGTTCAACCATTGTTCAATGACAACAATAGTCGTAAACCAAAACCACAAGCCCGCAACTATTTCAGAGAATCAATCAAGAATATCGAAACGACCCTAAAGGGTAACTATTAACTGACTATAGTGTATTTAACCAAGGGACACACCGATAGCCCGATAACACCTTATCGGGTTGCTTAAGGGCGATATCGGTCCGATGATTGGACCCTGCGGGCGTCGTTAATCAAACCTATTATGGAAGCCCTTAGATTTGAGTTGTAATGACATCGTCATCTTAAATGTAGAACGTTATAGCGTTATAGTCACTTTATAGTCGTATAAGAAATTAGGAAGATGGGTCAGTTAAGAATTAAGCATGTATTATATTATGTATAACTTGTTATTATTACGATATTGAAATTACAGTGTGTAAAGTAAGACGAATGTCGCAACAAAAACTCATATCTGCGACAATTACGTCTGTCATGAGCAATTTAATTATTTCTTGCTTTGATTTATATTGCTTTATTTGATTTTGGGTGTCGCAAGAATATTCATTATCATAATATTATTTAAAGGTATTACCGCCACATCCCGTAGCAATCAAAGTCGAAGTTAGTGCCAACTTCTCGCACCTAAAAGATATCGAGTTATTCGGTCATCCAATTTAAACGCCAGCCAGAATTAATCTAAACAGGTACAAACAATTCGTACCAATATACGGGTCTTGTAACATTCAACCCTTATCCAAACATCGCCGACGGTGACCAATAAACACGAAACAGAATTTAATATACACCACAACAAACGTACAACACACATACATATTTTCGTCGAAATAATACGACAGTAGTAATTGAATCGGCCTCAGGCATACTCGGGGTGCGTCGTTAACGTTCCTGGGGAGTGTTCCGTACTGTTCTACCCTAGATATGCACTAGAATGCTACTACAAAACAAACGCGAGAATGGGACCGAGAATAACTCCTTTAGGCATGCCAAAAAGGGACACGAATAGTGAAAGTGTTTATTATAAACAAAGGATAGAGTCTTATTGGTAGTAAGGTTTTAATAGACTATTGGACAACGTGGGTGAAAATTTCACCTCGTATGAAGACACACAAATTGTTAGAGGGTCCCTAATGCCAATGTTTAGACGATTTCGCTCTGAGCGTATTAAGATAGCCTTTGATGTTTTGTGGCGTTTGGGTTTGACCAGTTAATTAAATGTAGATTGTATCTACGCGTGTCCGGTTCAATAGTATTTCGGGATTACGCTTCTATTCTTTTTGAAGTGTTGTTATCACAATCTATTTTCAAACGATTTAATAGGGAGCCAAATTTTGTTAGAAGTAGACTTAATTAAAATGTACAGTATATTGACGTACGTCTCATTTAAGTAATCTCTATCAAAGAGGTTTCTACTTTTATAATGTCACTCACTTATAAGAATAAGCAGAGTCTAATTTCCTAATTGTCCATATATGAGGCAAGGTAAACAAACACCATTCAATACACATCAATCAATCCTCCATTTTCCTCACAATATTCAGGATCCAACAAATAATGGAACCAATCATTTCTTAGCACTCTCGCCGTGTCAAAGTGCGATTGTTACGATTGAGCGATAGACTGGTCCAAAGACCATTCGGTCGGCATACGATCAATCATATTGCTCATTTCGGAGATCAGACACCAGCTTACTAAGACCCTCCAACGTTTGGAACGTTAGGAAGACTAGGGGTTTTGTGTATGTTGGACGGTGTTTGGGTAAAATTATTTTCACTACTGGTCCAGTCTGACGTTTCGATCTGTTTCTAGATGGATTAATTTGATTATATCGGAACAGATGTTTCTTTGAGTTATAGCAGACTGAACATTATTTAGTAAGATTTGAGTAAAATATTTTAAAGAAAGTAATTGAATAGTTTGCATTTATAGAAAAATTACGCACATATACAGGGTGTCCCAAAAGATTACGTAGCTGGGAAGGGGGGTGATAGGGATGGTCACAAGGGTCACCAGAAAAATATAAAAAATTCCCTCTGGGTGTTTAAAAAAATAAATGGCATTTTTTAAAAGACTAAAAATGTTACACCTTGTGCTAACTGTACCTACAAATATGGCTGTCTTTAAAAAAAATGCTGTTATGTAATCTTCAATAACAACAAGGTCATCAACATCAACATCAAAAATAACAAGGTGTAAAATTCTAAGTTTTTAAAAAAATGCCATTTTTTTTTTAAATACCCAGAGCGGATTTTTTATTTATTTTTCTAGTGACCATTGTGTCCACCCCTGTCACCCCCTTTCCCAGCTACTTAACCTTTTGGGACACCCTGTATATAGGTAAGTTTAAGTAATTTTACTCATTTCAACATTATGTTTTAATAGGTTTTAATATATTTAAATCCTTCACTTATTTTTGAAATAAAAATATCATGAAACTTACATATTTCTAGTCAGATAAAAAGAAAACAGTAAGTTGTCGATATCGACTCACAAGAGCCATAATTTTAGTTTATTTATTATAAGGTTTTTATTCAAAAGTAGTTTTATGAGATTCCATTTCCCATAAATAATTTATAGTTTGTACTATTTGAATAAATATTGATTCAGTTCAGTTTATTTAACTATACAGAATTATTAAACTGTTACTTCACTATATTACAGTTACAATAGTTACATTGCAAGATTGTTCTATCGCAAGCATTTGCAATTGGCTAATAACAACAGTCCAGTGGTCGCAATAAAACGCATCGCCCGCCTCCCTGTTAGCCACAGGTATTCGTTCCAAGAATTAACCTGAAGCTTGGACTGAAAGCCACTGGACATACTTCACATTGGAGTAAATCATGACTTACCTAATTGTGACTTAGAAATTAAGTCATTGAAATCGTGATTAACAAGGATGTGGAAAATCTGGATGTAGATAATTAATTAAAGGAAAACGTAGCAATATTTTAGTTGCGTACTAGGCATCGTGTCCGTGGCGTACTGGTAGGTATTATGCTGACTCCATTTTGATCGTACACCGAACGTGGGGTCCGGCTTAGTTCCGCTTATTACCGAACGTCGTGGGTCCGATCCCCACGCTGGACATGAAATCTTTGATTTCTTTACAGGTATGTGTGCCTAGGAATCAAAAATGCGTGCCTAAGTAGGTAGTTACGCTTTTTCGCTTACTCTTTTCATTCATATTTGATTGCGGCCGAGTAATATAGGCACCTATCTTAATTAACGTGACGTAGTTACGTTACGTAAATTAATTAGGTAATAAGATAAAACACTTATGTACCTACGTACCTAATTAGGCACGATTTTCACTCTGCCAGTAAAAACAAATATTTATATATAAAATAACTATGCCTTGGACATCTATTTCATACTATTTTATTTTTATTTTCAAGGTAAAAAAGTCACCCAGTATATACAGATTATTATCACTAATCGTAATAACCAGGTGTACAAACAATTCATTTTCGAAAGCTGCATTGTCCTCAAACTCACCATAAGATTTTCACATCCAAATTTCCTCGGAAACAGACACTATCTACTAAGCTTGTGGCTCGCATATAAAATGATTGCCACTACAATACACTTAAGCTAATTAATTTACTCAAGTAGCTGGCATATCAGGTACCTATCGTGGCACCTCCCATTCAATTTTCTACTCCATTTCCGAACGGTATAATTTAATTTGTACGTTTCGCCTTACGGAGACCACTTCCCGTTTAGCAGATAGATGTAATTAGAATAGACGGTATTTTTAGATTGGTTGGTATATCTACTATCGCAGGTGAAGGGAAATTGAATCCTAAGTTGATTAGAAACTAGTTTTCTTGGGAATCTTAATCATAAAACTTTTATTGCTGTTGGATATCGTAGCTTTACAAAGTACACGTTACAAACTGTATAAGACGACCTTTTCGGCAAAACATGCAAGGCGTCTTATTGTTTTGTGTATTTAATTAAATATTTGCTGTTCAATATCTTGTGTGTTGTACTGATTAAAATGTATTTTATTCGTTCTTGTCTGAAATAAAAGCACTGAGGAGGATATGTAATGTGAAATTGATAGACTGAGTTAAAAACAGTGTGATTAGGGAGATGTGGGTTGAAAAAAGAGATAGTGACAAAGATCGAGAAGAGAATGTAGCGAAGGTTAAGGCATGTAGAAAGGATTTATGGAATAGTAACAAAAAAAAATATCGAAAGAGTGTTAACGGAACGTACCAAACTGACGACGTATTAAAAAAGGGGCCAAATAATCAAAAGTACCTATAACCGGTGAGCATGCATATAGACAAATGAATGTGGAAGAAGCAAAAGAGGTGTGCAAGACTTTTTTTTTTATTGTCCGGGGTAAATGCACCGTATTCGCGCGCTGGCGGTGGGATATGTGGGACTCGCCCTTTCCATAGCGTGGTATGCTAAACTCACACCACGAGGAGAGGATCCTACAAACTACTAAAACCCCCCGGACACTCCTTCGATCCGCCGTTGGCGGAGGCCGGGTACGCATAAGCAATCCGGCCCGAGGTGTGCCAGCCTGCCTACCCCTATGGGAGAAAGACATGAAGATATGTATGTATCATCATTCTTTACATTTTGTAACTGTGAGTTTTACTAGATAACAATCTTGTTCGACACATAGTCAAAAGCTCCAAATCTCGTTGACGCACTATCGGATGTTCCAACAGATTACTAACTACAATTAGAGCTTACACGTTTCGTGTTCGCACACAAATTGTGTACACTTAGTTAGATCGTGTCAACTAGAATAGTTTTGTTCTGATTACGTGACAATGAAAATGTTAACTTATATCGTAAAGAACGAACGTAACAGTTAAAATCATTCCCGTGATAACAATAAGATGACGTTAGATATTATGTAGGTATTTAAATAATGGTGAACGATTTGATTTCATACTAGCAACCCGCCCGGCTTCGCACGGGTGCAAAGCTGATGTATCATACATATAAAACGTCCTCTTGAAGGCGAAAACACATTATTAAAACGCCACGCCACGTGTCAACACCTGTAAATGAGTACGCGCGTGACGTCGTGTCGGGTGATCATAGTGTGTTTCTGGTCTATAGAAAACAATACAATTGATTCGACTTAACACGCGTGGCGTGTCGTCGGTTGGCGTGGCGTTTTAATAATATGTTTCCGCCTTGAATCACTCTATCTATTAAAAAAACCGCATCAAAATCTGTTGCGTAGTTTTAAAGATCTAAGCATATGATAACAGACAGACAACGGCAAGCGACTTTGCTTTATACTATGTAGTGATGTTAAGAACGTTTCAAATGGAATTGGTTATTAAGAAACAGACGAGCATATTTTTTTCTTTCTATATGTATAAGTAAACAAAACAAAACTTCGACTTCAATACCCCTAAACAAGACAGACGTCTTAATCAAACTTCACCCCCCAAAAATACTATAAATCATAAGCATGCAAATCTCTATAATAACATGCACAAAACCGAAACCATTTTACGGTGGAAGCAGTAATCCGGGAATATTTTATACCGCGAACGTAGGGCCGGGTACTCCGGGGTACTATCTCAATGTTGATGTTTAATAATTGATAATACTCCGGGAAAAACGCACGGCTCTTGGGTGGATTCGATAAGAGATGATGATACCGCTGCACTGTATTGTTTTTTTTTTATTACTTGAAATAAAAGGCATATATTTTTTTTTACTTTTTAGTTTTACATGCAAAACTAAAAAGTAAAAAAAATAGTATTCTGTAACATATAATAGATGCACGTCTTGAATGTGCATACTTAATTCACTATAGTATCGACATATTATTATATCAATATATTTTGTCACTTAGTTAATTTTCAAGATGATCCTAATAATATTTTATAAACGCGAAAGTTTGTAAGTATGGATGGATGGATGTTTGTAACTATTTCACGCCAAAACTAAAGTTGAAATTTTGCCCCTGATAGGTTATACGCTAGATTACCATATCGTCGGTGATATTGCAATACCGCGTATGTGACAGTTGCTACTAAGGTGTAATTTCATATGTCAAGAAATATGTTTTTTCTTTATCTTTTAGGGCAAAAAATATAATTTGCTATATTTGATTTCAACCTTATAAGCTATTGTCACTTACGCCGTATTGCAATATCACCGACGATATAGGCTATAAAACATCACGCTTCGACCCACTGGAGCAGAGTAACGCGGGTAAAACCGCGGGGCGCAGCTAGTATTATATGCTGTAGTCTCACTTAAACTTATATATTTGTCTTAATTATTAGCCGTCACTTTTATGGTTGACATTTTTGATCACACTTCACTCTTCAAGATATTTCCAATATACACTTTCATGAAGTAAAAATGTCATTATAAAAATCACGTGGTCTAAATTTATTCACTTTTAAATATAGTATAACTATTAAATTATTCATTTAACTACATTTTATAAGTTTACCATTAAACATTTTACGGTAATAGTAAACGCCTATGTTCTCATTAGAGATGCAGTCAAGTAAGCGCCTTTGCTCGCATTAGAGAAACGTGCAATTCCTGTTGGCAACACCAATGTTACTATTGGTGTGGCCAACAACAATACGATATTTCTCATTCATGACTATCGTTTCAGTAGATACAGAGTTTACCCCCTACAAACTCACTAACTTTACCTCTTTATAATATTAGTATAGATTGCAGATTTTAATTCTACCGGTATCCTGAATATAAATTTCTCAATTTTTTTATGTTGTGTCTGCTCTATACAGTTCTCTATTCCCCACGTATCCAGGCATCACATTATCAAGCTCCTTGTAAACTGACTAACACAATCGATAATCAGCTTGAACGCACCGAGTAGATATATTCTTATACATATTTATAATTTTCATTGAAACGTATGACTTGAAGGGTGATACGAGAGTAAGGGAATTAGGATTGGCAGGGTCGGCTCATGACAATCTTGGAAAATATTGTTTTTTTTTTTCAAGAATAAAATTTGTATTGACACTTTTTATTATATATGTGTTTAGATTCTACACATGTGATGAAATTTATCCATCACATGGGTATCAGTGCTTAAGTCTAAAACTAACAAAATAACAATGTATTTTACACCGTGAAGACAGACAAGACGTACGGGTAACAAAAATCCACATAATAGGTAATCATACCTATTATGTGGATTTTTGTTATCCGTACGTCTTGTCTGTCTAACTAACTGCCGGAAGGATTTGAAAATTCTATCAGTGTTAGATAACCTACTTATCGAAAACTACCTAACACATAGGACCGTAGTAACTTCATAATTAAATTTAGCCTATAGGCTAAGGCTTCAAAATTAAATAAAGCCTTTAGGCTAAGGCTTCATAATTAAATATAGCCTATAGGCTAAGGCTTTATAATTAAATATAGCCTATAGGCTAAGGCCTCATAATTAAATATAGCATATAGGCTAGCCTATCTCGATAAGTAGACTATTTAAAACTTAGGGCCGTAGAAACTTCGTAATTAAATATACTATATATATTTATTAATATACTATATAACTATATCGCCCATAAATATAGCCTAGGCTATATTTATGGGCGATATAGTTCGTAGGAACTAAACTCATCTAGCCTATAAATGCTGTTTTAGGAGCACGGGTTATATGATAAAAATTACTAACACTGTGCTCACTATTTATCATTATATATTTACAGGTGAAATACTTATATTTACAATGATGATGGTGTTGCAGCAATGGTTATGTACATGATATCTAAATGAAAATTTTCACAATGACATATCTGTTTTTTTTTAAATAATGTGGCGTCCGTCTATGGTCACGAAAGAGGTCGCTACACCGTTTTGCCTGTGCAAGATATCAGCAAAACCAGTTTATTAGATTTTGCCTGAAAGAGTAACAAACATCCATACAAACTTTCAGGTACTTATGAAAACATACTCTTATGCGCTCGAATACTCACATTTACACTCACAATTTCCCTCATATAAACTCTTCTAATAAGCAACATTTCCTTCAATCTAGTACATAATCCGAGTGTCGGAGACGTTTATTGCTGAGCGCCCTCTAGTGTTTAGACGGCGTGAAGAAGAGCGCCCAGGATTCATATTTCTCTTTGCCTCCAGGACCATCCTATGATTAGTGGGTGTGTTAATTTTCATATAATTCTTAGGGAAATGTCGAGGTTTGTGTTCAAGGTATATAAGGAGTAGGTTGGTACGGGAGTTTAGTACGTTATATTAATCAGATTAAATAGTCTTGGCAGTTAGTACTTTATCTATATATATAAAAGAAAGTCGTGTTTGTTACAACACTTATAACTCGAGAACGGCTGGACCGATTGCCATGGTTTTTGATTTGTTGGATTTGTTTCCGTCCCGAATAGCAGAATACATTTTAAAAACAAAAGAAAGTCGTGTTAGTTACACTATTTATAACTCAAGAACGGCTGAACCGATTTGGCTGAAAATTGGTAGGGAAGTAGCTAAGAACTGGGAGAAGGACATAGGATACTTTTGGGTAGGGGTCGGGTAGGGTAGGGTAGGGTAGGGTAGGGTAGGGGTTGGGTAGGGTAGGGGTAGGGTAGGGAAGGGGTAGGGTAGGGGTATGGTAGGGGTAGGGTAGGGGTAGGGTAGGGTAGGGGTAGGGTAGGGGTAGGGGTAGGGTAGGGGTAGGGTAGGGGTAGGGGTAGGGTAGGGGTAGGGTAGGGGTAGGGTAGGAGTAGGGTAGGGTTAGGGTAGGGCAGGGGTAGGGTATAAAAGTCCACCCGTGCGAAGCCGGGGCGGGCCGCTAGTATATTATAATAACAATTTGAATACTTCTAGTAGTTCAGGTTTTGCAAAAGTAGGTTGAGATTATATATAAAGCCTACATATATGTATCTCATAAACTACTGGACTGATTCGAATAATAGAGAAAGAGTATTCTAACTACGGATGTTAGCGTTATTATATCTTGTTCACGCAAATAAATTATCCAATGACGCAATCGAACCCAAAACACGAGTTATAACTGTAACCATTGATCCATCAGCCAAAGCTGGTCCTTCATTAACAAGCTCCCTCTAATTCAATATAACGTGGGATGTAAACTCTATATCAAGTAATAAAATAAGCATGTAAAAAGCTCGAGTTATCTCCGGTCGAAATGCATGCACCATCATTAAGCAGGGTACGCATTAGTTATTCATCAGTACTCTACAGCGAGTCAATTTGTGATGCATATGCTTGTGAAATATTTTTAACGAACCCTTTTCTATACTACGGTACTATTTAATTCGGATTCTGGATTTTTGGTACGCGCTAGAGTGTTTAGATAACCTCTCTGGCGCAGCGGTGTCAGTCTCGCTTTGAGTCTCGGAATACGTTTCATTTTTATTTTTTTATTTATTTAGTTTATGTACACACATAACATTAAAAATTAATTTATTAAAAATAAAAGAAAGGTAGCACAAAGGTACTGCTTATTTCTTCCAGCAGACCCGCGATACAAAAAAACGAAAAGGGAACGAGAATAGTGTGTAGGTTTCGATAGTAATACTGATGGCAAATCGTCCTAATTTTATTAGCTACTATTAAAAAATCACTGTGTGTCTTTACTTATATACCTACTAATATACTGGTGACTTTTTTTACCTACATGGAAATAATAGGGCGTGATATTTATATGAATTAGATGTCTGAGGTAAAAATGCATACCTAAATAGGTAGTTACGCTATTTAGCTCACTCTTTTCATTAATTTGTGATTGCGGCCTAGGTATTATAGGCACATATTTTAACTAACGTAACGTTACTAACTACCTACTTAGGTACGTATTTTTATCGTTACGATTTTCACCCTTGGACAGTAAAAAACTATGCCTTAGACATCTATTTCATATACATATCACGCCATATTATTCATCAAGTCGGTAAAAAAAGTCGCCCAGTATAAAGCTGAAGAGTTTTTTGTTTGAACACGCTAATCTCAGTAATTACTGGAGCTATTTGCAAAATTATTTCAGTTCTACATAGCCTATTTATCGAGGAAAGCTTTAACCTTGTAACTTTTAAGCAGCCAGACAATAAATTCTTCTCACAAGTCTAATTTTCTCAAGAACGTCGAACCATATTCACTCATACCCATTACGTTAAGATAAGTCCCGGTTGTAACGGAATTACCTACGAGGAAAAATACATTAAACACCAGCCCGGGATTGATCCGGCGGTATTATTGTATCTATAAACATTTCAATTGCGGTGACGCCAAAGAATAGAGGCGTGAGAAAGAGTAGGTACAAGATACAGTTCGTTTTTATTCCTTGGGAGATTATTAGAGTGAAAAACATTTGAAATGCTGAAAATCAGTGGGTGTTAAGTGATAGGTTTTAACAAAAGTGATATCACTACATAGTATAAAACAAAGTCGCTTACTCTGTCCCTATATCCCTACGTATGCTTAAATCTTTAAAACTACGCAACGGATTTTGTTTTTTTTAATAGATAGAGTGATTCAAGAGGATGGTTTATATGTATAATACATCAGCATTGCGCCCGTGCGGAGCCGGGGCGGGTCGCTAGTGATTAAATAAAGTAGTTATGACTCAAATAAAATGCAACTAACTGTATCAACAAGTCTAGAATAGTGATTTTTCACAAGATGGCTGATGATTTAATATTTTTGTAAATAAAATAACAAATAACTTAACAGTCATGTTAACTAATTTATTAAGTGAAGTAAAAAAAACGATATCACATTATCAACAGTAAATAATTCTGTGTTTATATGCCGTTTGGTTTCCGGCTTAGAATGGACCACCCCATATCTATGTCCCATGTCGTAAGAGGCGACTAAGGTGCATGCACCTGATGGATATGCAGCAGCATCTATCAGCTCAAAGTAACTCCAATCTTACTGCGATCATCAATACGCCTGCCCAGCGTGGTGATTACGGCAATATTCCTTGACCATTTTGGATTGCCAAAGCTTGTTAAAAGACTGACAAAATCATAAAGTAAATCGTGTCTATTTATTGCAAAGTTGGCTTATGCCTTACTAGCATAATAAGAGCCATTATTTCATATTAACTCTCTTACGTTGTACCATTTGTACCCCTACTACAACAAACTTAAAAGATCAAATTTCACAAGACTCCGTCTAAAATACCTCGCATCTTTACGTAATTTGAAGCAGCCTCCTCTCTTATCCGCGAACAAATAATCTATGTAACCACCTCCCAATATGTATGCAGATAGAATTATTACCAACAACGGTGGCAAATAAACGAAAACATCTCAACTCCAGGATTACTGGATGGTGATGAAAAAGGCAAAATCATTTATTTTATTACCCGAGCAAAAATAATAAGCCTTCAAGTAAGGTCGGGTGGAATATCTCAGGTATTATGGGGTATGCCAGAATTTTGGTGTTGGTATAATTAGAAGGGAATTTCGTTGATGGAGTTTTAGTTGAGGATATTGAGTAATGTCTATTATGTACCTGTTTTGTACTTAGTGAGTTGCTCTGTATATAAATGGAGGTTTTTGTAAGACCCAGAGAGAATAAATTTCATGTTTACTTGTAATTACAACTAAAGTGAACAGACACTTTCTAGGCAAGCGTGTATCATCTTAGTCCTTATCTTTGCCTTCCATCAAGCGAGATTATGGTCAAACGTAAGCCTATATTTAGTAAAAATAAAAAAAAACTTTAATATTATTTGAATAATAATAATAATTAATTAAATAAGTTGCTGTTGATAAAATAATTTAGTATTACTAGCTTCTCGCCCGCGGTTTCACCAGCCTAACCCCCGTTCCCGTGGGAATTTCATAACAAAATATATAGCCTTTAGCCTTCGTCGATAACACTAAAGAATTTAAAAAATCTGACCATTATCTTACTTTTGCAATTAGCGCGTTCAATTAATCAAACAAACAAACTTAACAGCTTTATATATTAGTAGTATAGACTATAGATGACGATAACTTAACCTGTTTATATTAATCAGCAAAATATAGTTCACATTATGTGATGTCAGTATTCATCCCAAATCTGCCTAAGTACATAAATATTAGTACATACCAACATAATAATACAGTCTAAAAGAAAAAAAAAACTACTGAAATTTTAAGATAATATTTATTAATTACATTTAAATAAGTGATAGTACCATAAGTGATCAAGTGATAGTACCAAAAGGTGATTTGTACCTTTGATACTCATGTCACTTTCGACGTCCCAATGCCTGTTATGAAACATTTTTCATGGTATCATTGCTTACGTCAAACAAAATAATCACACCAATACACCTTATCACGCAATGACGCAAAATAAACAGCCAAGTATCCTGTTTTTGCGAACAACGTCCTTAATTACAAGAGGTACCTACAATTATTCAATGTACTCTTGCTATCGAGAGTAGTAAAATTGGGAGACAGGGGGACTCTCATTAAGGTGTGGAAGGGGGAGGGGGGTGTACCGCAATTTGATAATATAGAATGAAGTATGAAAAAGTCGGACGATGGTGATGTATTGGTACGAGTATATACAGGCCGGTTGGTCTTATCTTACAGGAAAGGTTTTGTGCGTTTTTTGGCCGATTGGTCCGATGTGAAATGTAAATGGACTGGTTTCGTTGATGTACGTTTTTGGGTTGTTTTTAATTTAAATATGGAACTTTCTTGCTATATTAAATGCCTAGATTCCCGCAAGTGGTTTCACCCGCGTCATTCCCGTTCCTGTTGTAACTTAATAATTAACATAACCGTTCTTGATAAATGGGCTATCTATGTCACACTGAAGGAAATCTCAAATCGGCCCAGTAGGTCCTGAGATTTACGCACTTGAAATAACCAAACTGTTCGTCTTTATATATTAGTATAGATATACATCGTATACATCTTCGTCGTTATATATTTGTATAGAGTACAGGAAATAATTAATGTATATTTGTATGCACAAATAGTTGCAATATAACAATGTCCTTGTCAACAAGGTATCCAATTTAAAACAAGTCGAAAAGAAAGCTTACCGAAATTTACATTAAGATACCATTTTGTCGTCTTTGAAAATTAACACATTAATCAATAAGTTACAGTTAACGCAAAAGTCAATTAACATGAAATTCAGTGAACCGCAAACTGATCAAGACTACGCCAATTAACTAAACTACGGATCGGCACAATTGGCGAACTACTGCCGTCAAAGAATGACCTTAACACGCTGTCTAACCCGTGTCAACGCATACCGACGATCAAAGCTGCTCATTGACCGCCATTTGTTCCGCATCACTACCATTTAACCAGTTAACTCGTTAATCTGTTAACTGGTTAATGAGATCAGTAGAAGTTGTAAACGATTGATCTTAGTGTTTGAAGGCAAGTTATGATAAAGACAATGTAGTAGACCGCGGTAGATTTCTGCACTGCTCAGCTTGGCTGTAGCGTGATGTTATAAATCTAGGTCAGTATTTTTCCCGACTGCTGGTCTTTACTTTGCACTGCAGATAAGCATTACCATTTAACGGGGCAATGTTGCCAGTATTCTGGGAACCTTGCCATAGTTAAGATTAGGAAGTTAGTTTAAGTTTATTTAGAATTATATTATGTATTATTTTATAGATTCTAGGTCCGTTATTAAAATTCGTGTGATTTATTTACACACATTAAATTGTGATACATAATCAATGTTTGTACTGTCGACCAAGGAGATAAGTTAACACATTGTGAAACCTGAATAGATTGAGTATCGCATTTTTTTCTTAAAATTAAAATAATATTTATAAAGTCAAGGGTATTTCAATTATTATGATTTAGTAGGTACATTAAATATACCTTTGCCACAAAAAAAATGCGTTTACGTAATAAGCCAAATATACACATCATCTCATATCTTGTATTTACTAATGGGCGCGGTTTTTATAACTACCTGACGATTTTTATTCATCTACCCTCATTCCATGTTTGTACTAATAAGCCACTTGTACGTTTTAATAACGTGATGTTCTTCACTGTATCATTATAATATCGGAATACAGGTTTTTCAATGCTTACATTTTATGCTGGTTTGTTCGAAAACGTGGAATTTTTGCTTAATGATGTGATTATTTGGTTGAGCTTAATGAGAAGTGGGGAACGAATGACAGTGTGCGTTTAATAATTTAATTATATTTTAGATACACATTACAAATTAATAGAGTACTAGTAGACACCAGTTTAATAATCCGACGTTTCGACATGGGTTACACCAGTCGTGGTCACGGATAGACTTGATGAGTTTCAGCAACGGCGTCATCAAACAGCGCGGGCTTCGACAAATACTTCCACTTGGTCGTGATATTTTTATTTTGTAGAAATCGCGAAAGATTTAATACATTATGCCGAATGTGTTAGAATCACTAAAAATTAATTTCTTAAAGTGGGCATCCACAAACGGACAAGGTACATTTATCGATTCAAATCAAAGCACTCATAATCCAACAAATTAAACTACCAATCCAAGTCCAATAACTTAATGTCGTTAAATACTATAATTTTTTTTCATCCCCCATCTGCCCGCGGCTCTAATAAGGCGTCGCTCGTTTGACGCAAGTTTTTACGCGGAGCCTATAGCGGAACCTTGTGGAACCCCAGTTTTATGGTTTCATTAATGAAGATAGCTTCGGGGCTGATCGGCGGAACTCTGATCATGGGGTGATTCTTAATGCCTATTTTTTATTTAAAAAAAAATAGTTGTTTGCTATATCGCTTTGAAGACAAGGTACAATGAAATGTCGGTATTAAAACATGTGCTACGAATAATATCTAGTCGTATAGCGTAGCATATCTTGATTTTGATAATATTTTTGATGGTTAATATTAATTGCAAAGAAAGATAAGAATTCATAGTTAATCAATTAATAAGTAAACTACTCTTACATTTTACACTGAACAATTTATCACCTTATGCATTTTTATTGCAATAATATTTTAAAATACTGGTATTAACAGATGCACATAATTTTAATTACCGGTCGTAACTTTCTTATAGACGCACATTTCTCATCCCTAAATCGACTCTGACTTCATACAAGTTAGTAACCCAATAAAAAACTTTTTAACACGAACAACCGACAAATTGACCAAGCCAAAAGCAAATCGAATAAGTGGAACCTTATCAATTATTCAAGAATTCTTCAGCAGTCTGTCCATTTGAGATATTTATTCAAATATAGCCGCTTTCTTGGCACTTTTGCATCGCAAATCGGCAGCTACCTACTGCCTACTTTTACCGATTTAAAATTCTTACACTTCACCCCCAAATTGCTGGTTTGATTGCTATTTTAATGCCTCCCGCTTCCTTTGCGAAATTATCTTTCAAATTTTCGGATAATATTAAGCACGATGGACGATGTTTTTTTGATATCTGGGGTGGTATTTTCGGCGTGTTGATTAATATGAATTTTTCACGAGATAAGATGTTAGGAATGTGTGGATCACAAGAAATTATTTATATTAAAAACAAATACCAAAGTCGTTAAGCTTACTAATAATACCTATATGTACATCTAATTTCTTGGGTGCATATTTAATGTCTGATTGACTTACCTACTATTTGAACTCATTGGCTTAAGTCGCATAATACGCAATACTTGCACTCATCAGCAACATCTCAATTGATTTTACATCAATAAATAATACGTCCATGAAACAGATTAATGCAAGCTTCTATGCAAATCCCATAAAAGAAGCTCGGAAATTTAAAATTAACAGTGCATCTGATTAAAATAACTTTCCAAAACTATCGATTTATGTTCCATAAAACATTAGACGCGGTGCAATGCGCAAGCGATTATTGTTTCTGTTTGATCTTGATTAATTAGCTATCGCAAACAGAATACGCTAGTAGCCAGATTAGTCTATTACTAGTTAATATGAACCTAAACGTCGAACGCGCTTTTGTAATCAGCAAATGATAGGGATTGTGTGAGTTTGTTGATCTGTGGACAGTTTTTGATTGATGGTAATAGCAATCACTCATTTGTTGATGTTGTTATTAATTACTAATTAATAAGCACACATTATTAATTAGTAATTAATAACAACATGTATCCTACTTTGAAACCTATTTAGTTATATCGTTGATGATAATTACCGCGATTGATAATATCGCGTATGATTGTTGCTGATTAGGGTTTATCTCATCCGTCGAGAAATATTTTATTTATTTGTGTTGAAGTAGGTAGAATATCAATTGACTACATTTAACTATTTTAACGCGGTACTGCAGTATCACCGACGATGCCTAAAATAATAATTTGTACTTTATGAAGGTAATAGTTAAACGAGAAGACACTGAATTTCACTGCTGTAAAAGTTTTCGACGAAATGATTATTCCAAGTTGTTGTATGCGCAGTAGTTTACATATTAAAATGTGACAATCGATATAAATTCTAATGAGAATGGAACTTAATTAACCTAATGAAATCGAATATAATAAATAATGCATTTGTAACGCCCTAGTGTAACAGAAGTTACTTTAATTGCCTTTTAACTTGACATTGTACGAGACTAGTCGTGGTTCACAGTCCTTCGAAGTAAGTTCAACTAGGTCTCGAATGCAACTACCGCTGAACCACCAGTGCAGTCAACATTACCATTAATAGTACAGAAATATCTGAATATGTATAATTATTTAATATAGTTCTCTCTCTTTCTGTCTTATTGTCAAATTAAGCTGACTTAATAACAACATCATCTAACATCTAACGTTATCACAATCGATTTAAGAGGCGCCGCGGACATAATCGCCCGGCGGTCTTTAAGTCCCACCAAAGGGGAGGAGGGGTGAAGATGGCACTTTTTTTTTCAAGTCGTCAGATAGATTGGATGACACTCGATCTCCCCAAGAGGGCGAAATTAAAACGGCGGCGATGAGCCAAGCACGAACGGCCCGGGAATTATTTTCCGTTGAGTGATTCTCGGCCATAAAATTTCTGATTGATCAATTCATCCGGTGTTTCCATTCCGTCGTAATGAAGAGCACGTTACTGGTCGACATTTTTTTCGTCGGTCTCCCCTGACTATTTTTCCGCCTGTTTTCGCTTTAGTGGGTGTTTTATTAATTTCCTCAGCGTGTTTTTTCGGTCGTTGTTCCTTGAATTTGCATCACGTTTTTTTCGATAGTCGAAAACAGATTTGTCTTTGTTTTGGGGACAGGTTTTTTGTTTTGCTTCGACGCATTCCTTTTGGAATTCGTCTATTTTGATGTTTACTCAATTTGTTGAGTCACCTTTTAAGCTGCGAGTCCAGTAAATGACTATTTTCTTGTTAAGTATCGTGTAACCAGTCCATTAATTTAAATACAAACACGGCCCAACCCAATCAAGCCCCAAGCTAACATATAAAACGGCTCACAAACTTTATCTCCCATTTTAAACTTGTCACACGATCGAACCAAACCCGTTGTCCGAATAGCGAAGCAAATTTTATTGCGGGTCCTTCAGGATATTAAGAGGGAAAGGGGGATAATGGCACCGATCCGTCGGACAATGCTTTTCGGCCATCATTTCGGTCACATTTCATTAAAAACAACAATAAGCACGATAACGACTGTTCCCGCGGTCTGCCGACGATTTTGATCGCCTTTTCTTACTTATTTCGTTTGTGTACGTTTTATGTCGCAATGAGGGTTATTTTTTCGTAGTGGCATCGTTTTGTGCATGCTAATATTATTGCTAACGACTGTATTTTAGCTAAATATTTTCTGGGAGATGAGCTTTTTATGACTTGGCTATGGTCGATTTTCTTTTTCTAACGTCCATTGCTGTCTTCTTTCATTCAATCTTTTTGGAACAAGAATCATACTTAAAATTAACGCACACTTTTCCCAAAAGCCAAGTGAATGTATTATAGGATTTTGACAGGTATTTCTGCGAACAATTTATAATGAAATCGAGCGTCGTTACTCTCACCGAAGTTCTTTCAAGTTTATTAAAAAAAAGCTCAAAATATACCTGATCCCCACCAATTCCCCTCATTACGAGAGCCCATTCAATTTTAACGAGATCGTATACGCAGTAAAATGCCTTTGATGTTAATCTATAACGCTCCTCGATCTACCGATAAATAACGAATAAACAAACAAAGGAAAGAATGAAGGAAAGATGGGCCGTTTCGCCCCACTCTCCCCCCGGCATAATTTCATTATTTGCACCGAGAACTTTAAAATATTCTCAATCGACGGTAGCTGCCATTATAAGGCGTTGTAACGTGCTAGTATTTTATCAAGGTGTTTTGTTTTGTTGGGGTGTAAAGTATCTTCCAGTGGGATGATATTGCGTATTAGCTGTTACGTAAATACATATTTGCTAAACTGGGACTTAACAAGAAGATTAATACTAGTAAAAATTATTGTAGTTGGTAAAACTATATTTAAAATTTCAATGTGAGGTTTTGACAGTTACTCGTATATCTTCAGAGAAAAGTCCTTAGAAGTTTTAAATTCACTTTATTAACACTTCACAATCCACAAATTACAATGCTTGTGCACTCAATAACGACCAAAGATTAACTGTCACGTTGCCACACAAAATCACAAAGGTAGACTCCCGTTATACAATTATATCTCATTAAGGGGGTAAGGTAGAAATCATATTGAGAACTATTTATTAAGTGTTAATACAAAAATAGCTAACACTCGGTACAATTTAGATTAGTTTATTATTAACTATGACTGATAAAAATGTATAAATAACTTCCATTAGCAGACTGTATGGTTTTAAGAATGAAAATATATTGTTGTTGAGATCAATACATGGTTTTTTTATTTTTTATTAAATATAGTCTTACGTTTGACCATAATCTCGCTTGATGGAAGGCGAAGATAAGGCCTAAGATGATACACGCGTGCCTAAAAAGTGTCTGTTCATGGTTCGGACTCGTACACATTATCATAATCAATAAATCATTGATTTATAATATTAACCAACGTAGTAATTTCGGTGTAAACATGTGGAGGTCAGCTATTTTTGGGAGTCCGCTACTAAATTAAATTGTTACTCTGAAGAATGTAGTAGATGTATTAACTGAAGATGGCTTAAGGTGTATTTTAGTATATTTAGAGCTAATTTTGCAATCCACAGGTGAACATAACTAGAGGAGTCTGTCAAATTTAATATTTATTCCTTCGATAATTTTATCCGAGCATTGAAAATTGAACCCTTAGGAGATAAAAGCACTATGGCACTCTGGTATGGCTTCGTGTGTCAATCAATAAGTCATTGATATTTTTGTCGTTGCTCAACAAAATATTTTTTATTTTGGTAGTATAATCGATCTATGAAGGTAAGTATATAGTTTTACAATACCATTAAACTTTAAAGATGAAATAACTTCGAATCTGAGTTAGGGGCTCCCTTACTTTCAACCTAGATTATCTTGTATTACAAGGCTCTAGAGTTCATTTTGACATTTTCATTTACCATTGCCGTTTCCTTAATAATTCTTAATATTATAAAGTTATATTATTGTCTTCTATAAAACTTTTTTTGAACTCTTATTATTATAAATAATAGAATCAGGCGTTACTTGGCGGAAATCCATATAAATCTAAATTAAAAACACATATACTTACTGTTGATTCCGCCCAATAAGAGCACTAAGTATCATCATCATCAGACCGTATTACGTCCATTGCTGAACATGAGCCTCTTCCCGAGGGAGGGTATTTGCCTGAGTCACCACGCTAGGCAGGCGGGTTGGTGACCGCAGTATTATGTTGTGCCACACAAGGAAACGCTGCTGCCCGTTCCTTCATATACGATTATTATAGATGATGTTATAATAGTCGGGACCAATGGCTTGACATGCTTACCGAGGCACGGAGGGTAGTAGTAGAGGGTTGCCTCAACCAACCAGACCCGAAAATAAATCTTAGAATTTACACAAAGATTTCCTGTTTGGCGTGGGGATCGAACCCACGACCTCCGAGATTTAAAGCGAGCCAAATACCGCTACGCTACGGAGCTTGTACTAAGTATATTGTGATTTTAATTCAGATTAATAATAATGACACCTTATTAACAACTTTTTTTACAAAAATATGCAATTTTTCCATTGTGCCTTGCAATAAAACGACCACTGATATTCAATATTAAAATGTTAAAGACTTATTTTTTATTCACCTACAAATTGAGCGTTTTTTTGACACCTGAAGTTACCCTCTCCCTTCAACAGGGGTGATTGTAAGATGTTTTTGTCGTGTTTTTATTAGGGAAAGACAATGATAGATTAGCGTACAACTTATTAGTACACGAGTTGTATGACAATATTGCAAGAAGATAATTTAAACAAGAGTCTTATGTAATAGATCATGTTTTGGTTGATCAAGGCGTTGATATTGATATCGTTGTTGCTAATAAGGTGTATTTTCATCCGTCAAGAAATATGTTCTTTATAGTGTTGTAAAGAGCGAAATGTCAATCAGCTACATTTGATCTTTAACCTTATTAGGTATTGTCACTTGTGCGGTATAGACTTTTTTTTTTCGGACATGCTTCTGTACTTCGCCCCGAGGCTTTTGATATGTTGGAACGAAGAAAAGTCAGGCTTATTAATGTTTTTAACAAATAGGCTAGTTAAAACAGTTTTGAAATTATTTTTATATGGTTAAGAATGGTTTTACTTGATTAAGGTAAAAATATGGCATTTATTTAAGATCTAGAAAGTACTTAAATAAATATTTTAATATTGGCTTGACATTTAGAGATGAAAACCATGTCAGCCATGTTGATCTATATACATTATCAGTCTATGTCCTAGATCGATGACGTCATTACTTAGAAAGTGTAATAGTAAAGGATCGTGTTAATGTTTTTTAACTAGACGTATGTCGTCACAAAATGGCTGATCGCGTTTTCGGAAGTTAAAGACATAGACAAAAGAAATAATTTTCATATTGAGTTTATACAAACATATTCAAGTTTTGAACAGAAATTATTATATTTAGGTTCCATATGACAAATACTTTTAGAAATAATCAGTGTAACATAATATCATATGTGTCAACTAGCCTATTCACTTTATATGAGTTTGTTTAATGAATTTAGTAGCTTTTTAGTCTTACATCCGGAACAAACATCGATCTCCAAAACGGTAGTACCAATATAGTAGGGACTTAACTTGTAAAAAGCTAATGGTGTTATAAGAAGTAACTGACGCTTTTTTTTCATCTGGCATTCTAACATTTTCCTTATTTTACGTGCAGCTTATTTTAGTCGCAGGCAGCAACTAGTTCCAAAATAAAATCAAAGATCAGTGCCTTAGAATTTATTATCAAGTGCTTTTACAGTTCCCAATCTTCCCAACACTGTCTAGCACCCTCGACCTCGGTTTGGACGGGTAACCCTCGGTATGGTATAGTTTGCTACTCTGGTAAGGCAAGATTTTTTTTTCCGATGGACAAAGGTAAAGCTAGAGTAACATCCTATCGCGATGGAAAAGTCATACATCCCCCTCTACCAAGCCGAAAGAGATGTGAAATGCATTTGCTAATGGAAAAATAGCATAGCTATAACATCTTAACTGTAACTACTATACACTATATAGTTAAGTAATATTCTATCAACATAATGGGCATTTTCAATTATAAGTGTACCCTGTTAAAATTACGATATTTTTTTTAAATTTGTGTTTTTAATATGTTTAAAGATCTCAACCTGTACTTCATAGTATGACGGACTGGAGATAGTATTTTATTTTTAATAAATCGAGTGCTTTCCTTATTAAAAACGGAAAATAATTGGACTTTGTAGTGAAAAAGTGTCAGTTTGGTGACTACATAAAAATCATCCTGTTTTATTATTTTAAGTAATATGACTCAATTTTTATTTTCTTTTTCTACTGAATATTAAACAATCCATCGAAAAAAATATATACTAACCTTTAATTAAAATCTCATTTCTCTAAATTGAGGTTTCAACTTCTATTTTGTGACTAGTGACGCTAAGAAGATCGATTTTTTATTAATTCCCTTGATAAAGGGCTTAGTTTTTTTAATTAATGTATTTTGTAGTGTTCAATATTGCAACAGGCTTAAACAATATTCAAACAAATATAATTTAACAATGAAACAAAAGTTAAAAAAATATTTTTTGTTCACATACAAATTGGGACAGTCACCAAAGTTACACATTGAAAAACTTTAAGCTGAGATTACATGATACAAAATAAAACATAGCGTTGATAAATAAAAGTCTTTATTCTTTAACATTTCTATTAAAAGTATTTAAACTAATATTTTTATATCTGAGGGCGGATAGGCTGTGTTAGCCCGCGAAGTTTAAGTTTTCTTGCGTTTTTTGCAATGTATAGGTCAGTTCAGTCAGCTTCTTCTTTCGGCAATTCAGAAATTTTTCTTCCTCTATTTTTCATATTCCTGAGGGCGTTCTAATTTCAGTTTTTCCCTATATCGTTTCGTTCTTTCCGTGCCATTTAGTGGCATAGTGAGATTTATTAAAAAAAAAAACCTGAAAATAAAATATTGCACATTGTAGCTATGTAATCCTAGCTTTATGTGTCAGTTTGTTGACATTTGTAGTCAGTCCTATATGTGACGGAATAAAAATGTCACCAAACTGACGTCACATTCGCGGGTAAATATTAAAGAAAAATGTTTTCTAATCACAATTAAATATTAAGTAAGAATAAAACATGTGAAAATATTTGTAAGTTTTATCTGATTCGGTTGAAACAGTTGTAGGATGTAAAACGTTCTATATTAACAAGGAAATAACGTCACTAACCTGACAAAAAAACTGGAGACAGCTGCCGACACAAACAATAACAACCTTTAACTCGAGACACAGCCGCAACTTTTTTTTTGAAAAATTTTTGCCGTGATCTTCTTCACTTAATTTTGCCATTTAAATTATTATGAGTTCCTTTAGTAATTATTTAGAACAACTGGAACCGTCACTAAACTGACATGTCCGACCGGTATCAATTTAAAACATTTTTTGAAAACGTATTGTGGCCTGTGTTATTATAGTTTAAATTGTATAAATTTAATTTATGTGACGACAAAGATATACACTATGAACACACCAAAACTTTTAAATGTATTCGTAGTAGTATTTTAGTAATTTTGGTCAATTCAATGTCGGCAAGGGGTGGGACATGCCAAAAACAGTTACTATGAATATTTGAAATACGCATAAATGAATAATTAATACGTGTTTTACCTGGATTTCAGATGAATTCATCAATTTAATGAATAATTTACTTTTTTATTCCATAAATTAAACCATATGCCCATGATTTATTTTGCTATACAATTTTGAATTAGTGGGACAGTCTTAAAATCGCGGGTACACTTAAAAGTGAAAATGCCCTAATACAGAATGTGCAGCGATGATCGAGCGGCGAACGGAACAGACAAGTTAAGAAGCTCTCCAGGCACAAAGGGGTTTTACCACGAGCTCCTATAATTATAGCTGAAACATTTAGTTTCATTGATTTTCGTTGCAACCTTTGAACTAGCTGAGAGGTGTAGATTATGTTGTACTAACTGCGCCTTGCGTTTTTACCCGCTGCTATGCTCCAGAGGGTCGTAGTGTGATGTTTTGTGTTTATATGTTGATCTAGCTTATTAACTACTAGCCCGCGCGCGGTTTCACCCGCGTAACTCCTGTGGTAACTTCATAATTACATATAGCCTATGTCACACAGGGTGATCGTAGCTTTTAAAGAATTTTTGAAATCGTCACAATATTTTTTGCGCAAATAACTTTGTTTACATATTATTATTCAAATATTAAACTAGTGGAAGCGAGCTTTATATAGTTCCATTCTTACATTATAATTTTCGTGCAAATTTATAATTTTAACCAACAGAGAAATATCGGTGTAAATAGGTGGAGTTCAGCCGTTTTGGGAGTCCGCTACTAAATTAAATTGTTACTCAGAAGAATGTAGTAGATGTATTAACTGAAGATGGCGTAAGGTGTATTTTTAAAGGAGTAAATTTTAATTTTGACAGATTTTGTATGTAGATTCGGTCAAGTTTAAAAACTTGCTTTGCTTTATGTGCGTTTTTTTCTATTGTGTGCTACCTACGTAGCTTTCATGGAAAGCTTTTAACAAAATGTTGTATTAAGGTCTCTGCCCACTATCCCGTAGCATACCATGACCGTGCTAGGAACGTATCGGGCACGGAAAGTAATCCGATATGCTCTACTAGAGCGTATCAATTACGTATCAAAGCTGTGGGGTGACCGGAGCGTCCGCATATCATCTCCGTATCATCCGGGTGTCATACCCGGATTTTAGTGACGGGAACGTCCGCATATCATCTCCGTATCATCCTAGTGCTTAGAAACTTATAAAAAATAAATAATAAACGGGTGTGCGTTTTATTTTTTCATAAGTGTACGATGCGCAAAGCGATCCCCACTCTTGCGCGGAGCGCTCAAGAACCGTGCCGGTATCTGTACGCGGTTATAACCCGCCTGCGCACCGGTGTGGCAACGTCACGTGCCATGCACGTAGCGTTACGCCACCGGCAAAATATTCTCGCCGACAATTCTTGACGCTCCGTTCATGGTATGCGACGGTGTCGGTCGGTGACGGAACGGTCTAGTGGGCATAGTCTTATACAAATATTTTTTTTTGGTTGTTACGTTCCTAGCACGGTCATGGTATGCTACGGGATAGTGGGCAGAGTCCTTTAAAGACAACAACAACAAAATGTTGTAAGTTAATTTTAAATAATATTTGCCAGGATGATGCTATGGTATTACAGAGTAATATTGAATGTCACATTTTATGAAAGGGCTTCCAAATGAACGGGTTAATTCTTATAAGAAGTAGAGCTACGCAGTGAAACTACTCAGTGCATCTAGTATTACATTTTTTACACCATAACTACACTACCGGTGGCTACGGTAACCGTTCTGGTTTCAATGACCACTGAGAACAATTATTTCATCAGATAGTTGTTCTAGATGTGCTTTATGACTTTAATTTTATTTTTAAGACTACTAACAGAGCTTTTACACACAACTAGTGTTCTTGGTAACCCCTTGTGCTGAGCTAAAATGCTTGTGTTACGAGTGAATTCACGTCGATAGTGCAATTGGTGGTGATCGAACCGGCGAACACATGATCGCAAGTGCTACGCCCTAGCCATTGGACTACGGCCACTTTTGTAATTATGTGTTTTATACAACGATCCATTAAACAAAAATGTTTTTCAAACTAAAATTTTCACTAAAATGTGCCAAATCCCCATCAGAAAATCTCCCATCTGACTCTGCAAGTCAACTACTAAATATTTGACAAGTAACTACATACGTTCACTAATATCCTAACACGATACGTTTGTAAGAAAGCTTAGTTATTAAGTAATGGGTTATTACAGCAGACGCGTCGTATCGCAGCGCTAGACGCGTTCGTTAATATGAAAATTAGCTGCAATGAGCTGCACGCGGAAATTGAGTGTAACAGCTATATTATATGAGACTGTCTCGTTGGCATAGCAGTTATATGTTCGTCCGTAACTATCGAGGTTTCAGGTCGGGCAAGAATTGTTTCGAGAATCTTGAGAAAATTTTGCTGGTACTTGGGTGCTTCCAAAATGTTATGTCCCTTTAACATTAGTTAGAAAGAATATTTTGATACAAACACCTGTTTCTTTTGAATAAATCGTCTCCCACCCAATATTAGGTCCTCCCGACCCTTAGTTTGCTAAGAACCTTCCGATGCCCTCGTAGACCCGAAGTCCGAGAGGCCCGCGAACTGTAAAGTAGAGCGAAACTCCCCTATAGAAACTAAAAGCCATAATCCTCCTCGTCCCCGTCAGCGACCGCCCTGAGCCGAGGTTCTAGTCCCACAGGGGATGCCCTCTTGCGCAGGTTGCTTAGTTTGCAGTGTTTAAACCATTTATCTAGGCCGGAGCTCTGCTCGCCTTTATGCACGGTGAAGTAGCAAAAGCCTCAGAGCTAAATACACATTTCCGTGCGAAAAAAAAGAAACGAAATTAGGTGTGTTTACCACACCTCTCGCTGTATCATGAAGTGACAGGGACCTCGCCACATTTGTATCAAATCATGTATTTTGACATTTCTGACGTAAGTTTATTGTTATTTTAGTTATTTTGTTAAAATAAACTTTATGATTTTACGGAAATTTCTACAACATTATCACTACACATGGATCGATATAACATTCGGAACAAACGGCGAGCATTACTTCTGTATTTTTAGCAAGTAATTTAGCTCAACTCACGTAAATAACCTTAAATTTCACTTCGAAAAGACAACAGGCTTTTAAATTGGCTCGCCACATTCATTATTAACAACAAATAAAACAAAAAACGTTAGCCGACCAACTTAAATATATCAAAGCTTCCGAGATTCTGAGGGAAAAATGGTTTCCCATAACATTTACCGAGAAAAATTACATATAACATAGGTACGGTAACGTCGCAAGAAATACGTAGAACAAAGGACTTAGGGCGTTTTTCCTTTGAGCAGTCTACGAAGCGGGCATAATGGCTCGCTTTGACTTACTAGATGGAATTTTTAATGCAATAATTTCGATAATTTATCGCTAGATAGAGGCTTCTTTGTGGTTGGGGCGGAGATGGGTGGGAACGCAAATTGGTTTTCTTTTTATCAGCAAACATTAGAGTAGCCGACTCGATTGACCTCCGGCTTTTGTGATATACGGCCGGAGAAGGTGTATAGCATTTAGTAAGCTACAAGTATATAATATGTGTTTAGTACTTTTCATGCCTAGTTCAGGCATGAAAAGAAAATTCATCTATTTTTTTTTATAAATTATGTAACAATTTTTGTTATATCTATATTTTACCGACAACCTCCGTAGCGTAGCGGTATTTGGCTCGCCTTGAATCTCGGAGGTCGTGGGTTCGATCCCCACACCGGACAGAAAATCTTTGTGTAAATTCTAAGATTTCTTTCCGGGTCTGGTTGGTTGAGGGACTACCCTCCGTGCCTCGGAAAGCACGATAAGCCGTTGGTCCCGATTGTTATAACATCATCTATAATAATCGAACGGGCAGCAGCGTTTCTTGTGTGGTACAACATAATACTGCGGTCACCAACCCGCCTGCCAAGCGTGGTGACTATGGCAAATACCCTCCCTCTCGGGAGGAGGCCCATGTTCAGCAGTGGACGTTATACGGGCTGATGATGATTATGATGATATTTTTACTAGCCGACCCGACAGGCGTTGTCCTGTCTTAACTTAAACTATATTAAATTGAACTTTTAATATTTGGCATGACAGCAGCACGAATTCTATCAATGTTATGTCAAACGTCATAAGATTACTTTAAAAAAGTTAATAATGTCAGAAGGTTACATTAGAAAATTTTATATGGTGTTCAAGGTTTCTTAATTTTTTCTAATTTTCCGTGTAATTTTCATATTTTTTTCTTTCATAAGAACCTTCTTGTGGAATTAGTTCATCCTTTCACGCGTCCGAAATCCGAAACAGGGATTCATTTATATATATATATATAGATATAGATAGATAATCGTACGCCGTTGCTAATACTTTCCGAATTTATTTATTTTTGGTAGTAGGTACTACCAATTCATTCAACAAAAATATTTTATATGATTCCCTAGTTAGTTGACCAAACGATTTCAGAGCTATCGTAATTCAAGGCGGCCGGATTAGTGGTCGCACTATTATATTGGCCAACGGTACTATTGAATCCCTTCTAATCGTCTTTTACGATATCCTGAGACCGTTATAGGGAGAAGAAATACTTTTGTGTGTATACGAATATATGTCTGATGAAGATTGTATAGTCGCTTCTGTTTGTATGTATTTAGTGGTTCTGTTTT
The DNA here is from genome assembly GCA_947037095.2 of Nycteola revayana. Classification (NCBI taxonomy): domain Eukaryota; kingdom Metazoa; phylum Arthropoda; class Insecta; order Lepidoptera; family Nolidae; genus Nycteola; species Nycteola revayana. Next base: position 16,649,861 of record OX344858.2, on the reverse strand, counting down.
ATATAATAATATATATTCATAATCCTTAACTTCATCATTTAACCTACTGAATCCAACGCTATCTTTAATGAAAAATTGACATTAGTAACTGTGTGCGTGGTGGACATTTATGGGATCTAATTTTATATATAATAATTTCAGAATCTTACTTTTAATCAAAGTTGATTGATTTATTTACAAAACAAAGTTTTCGTTACGAGGTTTTGATCTTATGTCGAGCATAAAATTGTATGTGTATTTTGCAAGTCATCACTGCTACCGTCTTGCAGATAAATTCAGTTTCGCAGTATTTCTATCTTTAATGCAAGGGAAAATGTAAGTATATTTTCGAAATTAAAAGAAAATCACCAAACAGTGTTGTGTAATTGCACTTGTGTTTTGGAGAAGTTTTTAGTTAGGTACAGTATAATAAAGGCCTCCTTCTCATACAAAACTACTATTCTCTACGCTTGTAGAGCAGAGTGAGGAGGTACAATTTACTTGTATTGAGACTTAGTGGAAAAAGTCGCTTGCGTGATCTAAAATACTCCTGTGAAAGGACATAACACGCTTAAAGTAGATGGGGCCAATACAGTCCGAAACAAAAAGTAATTTAAATCACAATTATTTATTTAATTCCTCAAAGTTCTAGAATAATGTGAAGATATAAGTGCAACATTATAGTCTTTTTTAATAATGCAGACCTAAAAATTGGTAACTAAAACCAAAACGCTTTCGTACATGACTAAGAGCCTATGCACACTACGTCTTTTTTACGCGCCGTCGACGCGCGTCTGTAGCGATACAGACGCGATACGCACGCGAGTCAGACGCAGCCAGCAGACCTTTGCACACCTGCACGCTTATGAATCGATACAAACGCGCGTGTGTATCAATACAGACGCGATGCAAAAGCCACCAAATTGCTAACGCGCGTGTGTATCGATACAAACGACAACAAACTGCTCTGTAGGATAAAAGCGCGCCGTCGACGCGCGTTTCTAAAACGCGCGTCGACGGCGCGTAAAAAGGACGTAGTGTGCATAGGCCCTTAGAGTTTGTCGGAAGTATTTATATACGTTTTGTGTGTATTGGAATGTCAAAAGTGGAAGCAAGTGGAATGAAGTTTGTTTTTTTCGGACGGACATGATGTTAGCCCGTTGACTTTTGCTACTTCACCGGCTATAATGGAAGGAAATGGTCTCTGTCTACGCCTATTGGAAAGAGTGCATGTGTGTGCTTGTGGCGCTTTTAACAGTAAAACATTGTCAAATTTATCCCCTATTAGAGTAACTAAGATCCATCCATATATCTAGAGCTCAGGAGCATAAGGTCGGATGTGACACTATAAGTCAGAAACATTCGTCGTATGTGCCTTTATCGTCAACTGGCACTTACGACCAAATGCTTTTGAAAGTATAAAAAACATCCGTCCTTATGGTGCTCCCTCCCGACCCTTAGTTTGCTAAGAACCTTCCGATGCCCTCGTAGACCCGAAGTCCTCCAGGCCCGCGAACTGTATAGTAGAGCGACAGTTGCACAAAACTTCCCTAAACTAAAAGCCATAATCCCTCAATCTCCCCGTCAGCGACCGCCCTGAGCCGAGCTCCAAGTCCCACAGGGGACGTCCTCTGGCGCAGGTCGCTTAGTTTGTAGTGTGTAAACCATTTATCTAGGCTGGAGCTCTGCTCGCCTTTATGCCCGGTGAAGTAGCAAAAGTCTCGGGGCTAATTAAATAGGTCGAACGAAAAAAAAAAGTCGCTTCTGAGGTCTAGATATAAAAGAAGTTTTTACATAAATAATATTTACCACGTTCGCTCCTCATCTCTCAGTCCGTATACACGGTATCACTACATCCCAATTCCAAAGCGTCACTTTTGAAGCTATGGTAATTAAATACGTGACGTCATTATTCCATGGCCACCCGGTAATTTGTGGTAATGGAAAAGATGGTCGCAACGATTTACCAAACGATTCTACGTTTTATTTTTTTTTATATACTTTTTTTTTAATATTAAGAACGAAATTATGTGGCTAAGTTGCCGGAAAATTCCGTCCGGTATTGTATGAAAAGAAATGTTTTTTTTTTTTTTTTGGTGATATGAAGTAAACACCTACAGTCTTTACGCTTTCGAATCTTGGTATTCTTAAGCCATTGAGTGGTTTCCTTAAGGGAGTTAGAATTTTTGCGAAATTGTTTCGCCCAATAATTAATGACTAGCGATATACTGTTTCATCCCCGTAACGCCCGTTCCCGTAGGACCTTCATAATTAAATATATCCTATAGCCGTTCTCGATAAATGGGCTATATAACACTGAAAGAATTTTTCAAATCGAACGATAAGTTGCTGAGATTAGCTAAAAATTTTAGCTAAAAAGATTTTTATTAGCTAAAAAGTTTGTTTGTCAAGCAAACAAACAATTTTTTTAGCTTTATATATTAGTATAGATTGCATAAGTTTATACTTTATAAAAAAAATTGATAGAGATCTTGTATTTGTATTTTTTTTCTATGTTAGGAGTAATATAATTACTACAATGTACTTTTCAAATGTATTTAATGACTCGATCAAAATACTCTTTAGAACTTATAAACGAACATTTATGATAGTCGACAAGAGTGCATAAAATTACGATATGTATGAGTGAGATGGCAAGATGCCAGAATATCGGTTTATCTCGCTTTCGCATCATCTACTCGGATTACTGTCCATTAGACATTATCAATTGCTTATTTAAGTGTATATAGAGTTGGTAATTATTATTCAATAAAAATACATTGATACATTCATCATCAGCCCGTATAACTTCCACTGCTGAACGTGCGCCTCCTCCCGGGTAGGGCTATTACAGATACCACGCTTGGCACGCTGGTTGGTGACTGCAGTATTATGTTGTAATACACAAGAAAACGCTGCTGGCCGTTCTCTGGTATAAGATTATTGTAGATGATGTTATACCAATCCGATTAACGGAAATTAGTCCCTCAATTAACCAGACCCGGATAGAAATCTTAGATTTTACACACTTATTTCTTGTCCGGCTTGGGAAACAAACTGATGTTGATTTTCCACCAGAGGGGCGAGACGAGACGAGGAGGGAATTAAAATCGCACTAACCCTTTTCCACTAAAAATAGCCATCGTGATTCTAAGGTAATAACACGATAATAAGTAGCAATGAACAACAATAAGCATCTCGCGAGAAGCGTGTTTCTGTTGCAAAGTAATTTATACTGTATATTGGAAGCAATACGGTTCATTTTTACACATACAAATATTTCAATTCACGCCTCGCCTCGTCTCGTCTCGCCACACTGTTTCCATCAAAGCGCTGGGAGAGGATTGAAAATTTGCCATACAAATTTCAATTCCCTCCTCGTCTCGTCTCGTCTCGCCCCTCTGGTGGAAAATCAGCAAAAGACCGCTGAATCAAGGCGGTTGTTCATCGATTTATTATTATTTCTTCAATCTCAAATTCTGGTGGAACATATATACCGACACGAGCAGTGATATATCAGAAAAAAAATATTAACACAATTATTTGCACGATCAGATACTAGAATTTGGGACCTAGTGGTTACGGTTATACATATTAACGGTTACTACGGTACTTAAGAAGGCAGTCAATTTTGCTTGGTTGGATACCCAAAAATTCCTATTTATATCCTATCTTTACTCATATTATAAAGAGAAAACGTTTGTATTTTTGTTTTGAATAAACAAAAAACTACTGGACGGCTTTCGATAATATTTTCATCATTAGAATGCTACATTATCCCTGAGTAACATAGGCTATGGCTATAGTTTTTACTAGAAAGGGTGCACCCGTGCGAAGCCGGGACGGGCCGCGAGTTGGTAGTGTTCTTAGCTTAGCATATATTTTCTTCTTTGTATATCACAGAAGTTTCAAAAACTTCCACCCAAGCATTTTCCCAATCTTAAACTAAAGATAAAAACCCAGCGCAAGGTGCCAAAACCCAAGTATTGCTATTAGAATAACTAAATAAGTTTTTAATCCGAGCTAAAGTATTGGTCATAATATTCAGCGCGCGCCCGATAACGAAGTTGGCCAGGTGCCAACACTAGTATGTATGGCTATTGTGCATTAACATAATTCTGTTCATATTTTTGGGAGAAACCTTAACGTGAAAAGATGGGAGTGTGTATTGGATTTAGAAGTGTTTTGTTGTGTTTAAGAAAACTGAGTATCTGAAACATATTAGTATTGTAAATAGCAAAATATAAGTGTATACCTATATGATATACACTTATATTTTGCTATTTACAATACTAATATAAAAATTTCCTCATCCTACTGAGGATGAGGAATTTTTTTACTGTTTTTAAACTTTCTTTCTTTTTTCTTAAAAAAAAAAAAGATTACTTACTAAGTAGCTGAATTTTGCATTCACTAGTACTCTTGTTAACCCCTCGTGCTAAGCTAAAATGCTTGTGTTACGTTGTTGGTTCACGTCGGTAGTGCAAAGGGTGGGGTTCGAACCAGCGACCCCAAGATCACAAGTCCGACGCCCTAGCCATTGGGCTACGGCCGCTTCAAACTATTTCTAAAATTGACTAGTCGAGAAGTACATCTACTCAATCTTACTCGTAGGAGCTTTGTAATTAAAAATACCCTATAACCTTCCTCCCTACAACCTCCGTAGCGTAGCGGTATTTGGCTCGCTTTAAATCTCGGAGGACGTGGGTTCGATCCCTACGCCGGACAGGAAAATCTTTGTGTATTTTCAAAGATTTCTTTCCGGGTCTTAGTGCACAATTGTACAAGTCACGTCACTCTGCTCCAGTGGGTCAGATCGTGATATTTTGTAGCCTATATGTTAATCCAGCTTATAAACTATCCGCGTGCAAACTTTCAGCCAAATCCATTCAGTAGTTTTTGTCTGAAAGAGTAACAAACATCCTGGATGATCCATACTTATAAACTTTCGCGTTTATAATATTAGTAGGATACAGTATGGTAGTTAGTCCGTATTTTTCAATACTTGCAAGTAAATTGTTTGTAACGTTTACATGCAAAAGTGAAACGAAGTTAATTAGTATGTAAGTTGTTTCGCTCAAGTTCGCTCCTTCTAAGAAGTCTACTAAGCACTAGTTTGCAGGTAAAAATCTTAGTTAAAGACGTAGCGACGAAGAAACTTGTTTTTCTTTTTCTTTTTATTAAAGTATAAAGTGTAAAGAAAAGCAAGGTATTTAGCATAGAATATTGATTATTGCGTATAATATCGTACCGGCTTAGAATAACCCCATATATTCCTAGAGATGTGATGTGGTGTTTTGCTGGGCCAGCTCGCTCCATAATTCGGCCTCATCTCGTCTCTCGCGGACTCGATTGGGGTTAAATGTTAGGAAAACACAAAACAAAAAAAAATAATAAAAGAAAATGTCGTAAGAGCCAACTAAGGTACTTGGAGCTGAAGAATGAACAGCATCATGTATCATTACTTTCGAGATTACTTACGCCTGCCAAGCGTGGTGATTATTTATTAATAACTGAACCACATTATACATATATAAGTCAATTTTGTCCGGATTTATTAAAAATCGGAAATTTAAACAAATGTGTTGCTTTGAAAAGGCAAAGATTAGATATTTTAACATATTATTATGTTTACATTTAACGTTATGTACAATCAAACTATAGTTTCAATACGATACCTGAAATAAAAAAGGAACGACATTTAAAGTAAGTATTTTAATTAGTTTGTCGATTCCCTGCATACGTTAATTTGTATTATATTACAGCTTTTCATTAATTACTCTCTCCATATTGAAAAAAACTCTGGACATTGCAGTTCCGTAGACAATGAAGGTGTGTTTAGATAAACAGGAATAAAGAAATGTAATCTCTTTACACATATTACACATTATATTCTAAATTACTAGCTTTTGTACCTGATATGTACAACAATTACGGTGTATATTTACTACAAACTAACGAGATATTAATAAAGTTATGGCAATACCCCTCAATAAGCCTGACTTGCTATGATGACCACAAGGCAAGTCAGGCTTACCAGCCGACTTAAGTCAGAGTCAGACTCTTAACCAAGAGTAAAACCAAGATATTCAGCAATGGCCTTTACGGATTGGTGATCGCCTTGAGATGGTTATTATCTTTGAGCTGATAGTTGCTGCTGCCCATCCATCTACTGCATGTCTTTTATTCGCCACTTACAACACCCATAGTAGGATATGGGGTGGTCTATTTTAAGCCGGAAACCACACGATAAGTGTTGAAATATATAAATGCGTCCTTCAACTCTCTGAAATCCCAATGACCGTGACTTTCTACTCCCAAACAAAAGCCTTTATATATAAAAATAACGAAGAAAGCGACCATTAACGCCTCCTTCCTAACTTTGTCCACCTGTCCACAAAAACGGCTGGGACAACGTCGAACCTGCGAATAGTTAGTAAACTCAGCACATAAATCAGCCAACTCCGGCTTTGCGTACTCTCCTTAGGACCATTAGCATTTTTTATGCATAGGAATCGATCCGGCGACTGTCTAATGCCTCCCGCGATACATTAATATCTTAGTTTTTATGACTCTTCTGCAACAATTCGTCTTATATAGCTCGACATAACTACCTTGGGATCATCATTGGAAATTGGATCTTATGCTGAGCTTTTATGGTTGGATTTGGAAGTGGTGAAGGTAAAGGGAATGTAGATTTTCTGTAGGATTAAGTCTCGTTTACAGTATAGCTCAAAAGTTATGCTATAATTGTGAAGAGTAGGTACGATTTGAAATGAAGTTTATTATGGTAGTGTGGACAGTAAACTTTAGTTTTGTTATTTTATTGCTGTGTCTATGTGTACCAATATTATAAAGAGAGACGATTTAGGTTAATATTTTCTATGGATAAACTGAAAAACTTGGAGATAAGAAATATACACTAATATAGACTTTATTGACAAGTACAAGTGTATGTAAATACCTAAGTGCTGAATAAATATCGTTTAATTGATTTAATACGATAACACAACGTATCGTAACAGGTCATGCTTTAAGTCTTAAAAAGCTTTATGTAAAATCCAAGATTTTTTTCTGGATATGATTGGTTGAGGGACTACCCTCCGTACTACTACTAATTGTAAACCAGAGAATGGACATCATCATCAATAGCCTCTTACGTCTACTGCTGAACATGGGCCTCCTCTTAACAGACCTTGGCAAGCCAGGATCGTAGAGAGATATTGCCATAATCACCACGCTTGGCATACGGATTGGTCATCGCAGTAAGATGTTAAACCTTGTAAAACCTTGAGCTAATAGATGCTGCTGCCCATACATTAGCCATATGTCCCTTAGTCGCCTTTTACGACACCCATGGGAGGTCATGGGGTGATCTAGTCTTAGCCGGAAATCACACGGCTTGGCCTTGGCCCTATTACATAATACTGTATGACAAAATTCCTCGGGAGGAGACCTATGTTAAGCAGTGGACGTTATACGGGCTAATAATGTTATGTAAAGCAACATTGACTGTTTTATGATGGGGTTCCTTATAACCTAATATTCGCTTAACGTTCCTTGATATAGTGAAAGTCATCCTTCATTATGCCCGGTGAAGTAGCAAAAGACGCCTGGCTAACTACATATATGTTCGTCCAAAAAAACAGGTCATCCTTCAACCAAATCTTTGATTTTACACATAATTCTCTTCGGCGTGAGAATCTTACTCGAAGACTTATAACGGTAGTTAAAATAATCACGAAGATTATATCACATTAATCAACCATTAAGAATTCTTTTGCACACAGCTTTACCATCGCATTTGATAATAGGTGAATTCTCTGATTTCCTTAACGTGAACATTTTTCTTTCACGGCCACTTTGAGATTAAAAGTTTGGAAAATGAAACGTTTGAAACTTTGAGATTTTACGTATCGAATCGCTTCTAAAAGTTATGGGAGAAATGATAAATTTTCTTTTGGCGTGGAAAAAGAACAGTTAAAAATTAAGTTATGGAAGTTAAGATCGAATTGAAGACATTAGTGGGTAATGGTGATTGAGATAAAAAAACAGGTTTATCGGTTCACAAATATAAAAAGCGTATGATTTCATAAGGACGGATGGTTTTGTTATTTCCCATTTATCATCAATCAATACTCATAGTATAAAACAAAGTCGCTTGCCGCTGTCTGACCGTCCCTATGTATGCTTAGATCTTTAAAACTACGCAACAGATTTTGATGCGGTTTTTTTAATAGATAGAGTAATTCAAGAGGAAGGTTTATATGTATGATACATCAGCATTGCGCCCGTGCAAAGCCGGGGCGGGTCGCTAGTAATATTATAAAGATGTCAAGTTTTTGAATTATTTGTGAGGCTGTAGGGAGAGTAATCTCTGAATCTACTGAAACGATTTGGAAAATTATTTTGCCATCGGAATGCCACATTATGTGTGCCCGTCATAAGCTATATTTTGAGACGAAGTTCCCACGGGAACGGTATCTACGTGTGTAAAACGGCTCGGGACAGCTAATAACAAATAATAGGCGTGACGACAGTATCAAAAAATTAAAGATTTAATGTTTTTAGGGGAAAGTACATACAAAAAGAAATTATTACACTTATTTATTTTTATATATAACCTTGAGATTTATGTGATTTTTAATAAAATAAAAGATTAAAATACTGCAATCGGCCATTTTGACTGAAACACCAATCACGGCGCATGACGTCACGATATTGTAACCATCAAAGAGAATTTAACCACTACGTTAGGTTTGGCGGACTCAATGACATTTTTTACAATAGCGTGACGCATGGCCACACTTGAGGCCTTTTTTCGCGCGCTATTTAAAATTTAATAGAAATATGGCTTAAACTTCGTTGAATTTAAATTTATTGCCGAAATATTGTGTTTTTCGTACTTAAAAAATGACTACCCACGTTGCGCAAGAGGATTTCAAAATCTTGCCTCATGCCTATTGCCAGAATGATTTAACATCGTTAGTCCATCGAAACATCACATGAAAATGCAATATTATGTTATTTTTTATAAGAAAGATTTTTACGAAAAATGCTTTCCAATAAAGATAATCTAGATTGTACGAGTGGCACCTAATACATGTTTGATGTCATTTTAATCTGTAATTTTAATGCAATTAAAAATTATTTAGGTTACGGTCAATAGTTTGTATGGAATTTGAATCTGGCACTTCGCCGGCCGCTGGTGCGGCACCTGTAAATACCTAAGTGCTGAATAAATTCATTATTTCATTATTATTAATTCGTTATTTAAGATATGAATGAGGAGGTGGAGGATATAGAAAGAGTAAAAGGTTCCAACAATATTTGTTGTCGAGTTACTGTTTGATAGCAAAATATCTAAAGTCTAATTATGACACTCCATTAAGTTTCATTGCATGTTTTGCAAAAGTTTTCTTTGAATGTCTTATTAGTTTGTAGACTCTGGCAATTGCAATGTAATAATAATTATTATCCAATCCAATAGTTTAAGTTATTTCATATACTACTTACTGTTTCGATCCGGCGATAAATGTTTTAAAGAAACAGTATTATAAAAACTACGAACACTACAATTAATCTGTAATTATATTCCTTTTTTTTTTACTATAATAAAGATATTTTCAGAGTCAACTTGAAAGTAAGTCGTACTTAACTATTTTTCATTTTTCTAAAATTATGATTAAGAAAAGTACATGCAGTTTATTTATACTTAAATCTCTAAACCACACGTTAATTGTGCTACGCCGTAGCGTCCGTAGATTGCTACACGATCACCGTAGCACTATAAGGACTGGTGCAATTTTTCGTCGAACTAAAATTCCAATTTGTTCCTATATTATTACTACATAACATTAGTTGCTCTATTCTTAGTACATAATATGTGTAAGAAATTCTTGCTGGCAAATTCCCGTATCTTCGCAATATATGGCAAACGATACAGCGCACGCCATCTCGCGACGGGTAGCGCAACTAATGTAATGAGCTGTCGACTTAACGGTAATTTAATTCTTAATAACTATGTACTAAGTCTGATCGGTTTATGTGGAAAGTTTTATAAATTTGTGGAAATGTTTTAAGTTATTAGTGTGTGTGTGTGTTTTTGTTTATTGCGAGCGACTGTGGTAGACACAAAATTGTTGTTACGTTTCATGTAATATCAATTGAACTTTTAAACTTTCGCGTATCATTATTATAATACATAGCACACAGGTATTAACGCGATAAAATTGCTTTTTTATATTACCCGAAGTTTCGATCGTTATCGTCGAATCTGCGACCACAAGGTAAAAAGGTAATTTAATCGCGTTAATTCCTGTGTGCTATATATTATAATATCAATTGTCTTTTAAATGAAGATTGATTATTTGTTTATTTTGGTCATACATTTTTTTAAATCTCTTAGGCCTGGTCTTGTGCTGTAGGTTTGTAGGTTAGATCTGCTTCGGAGAAAATCTTTTTGTATATAAAAAAATACATCCGGGTCTGATTGGATGAGGGTATAGGTATTCTCTTTGAATTGGACTGGGACAGCCTGTACATAAATCGATCTTGGCGGGAACAGGACGGGTAGACAGCGTTTATGTATATCATCTTCTTCCTGCCCTGCTCCCATTATTTAGGATCGGCGCAATATGTCATCCTCTTCCATTTTTCCTATTAGACGTCTCTTCCATTCCACTCTTTGCAACGTTTGCATATATATGATTCTATAATATTGAGCTCTGTCTTAATTAAAATATATTCCTCTGATATATATTTATCTGACAACTGAAAAATGGGCTCAATAATGGCTTACATGTAAATTCGTAAATATACAGTACAATAAGTATCATATATGCCTTCTTCTTCTTTTCGTGTCGACCTGGCGTTCAAATTTGAGAAGACCAAATTGGCGTTGCACAGGTCCTCGCGTGTACAGGTGTTGGGGCACGCGGTGCAGAATAAGAGGTGCGCCATTGTCTGGGGGGAGATACCACAGGACACGCAACCTTCCAGGACCAACCCTCCTGGAGCTATACCCCCACACAGTTCATGTTCTCCCGGCGTCGTCCGACTTGAGTCTGCAGCCATATATGCCTGAACTATGTACATTTCTATTAGTTTTAGGCTAATTAGGAGTTAGTAGTAGTTAGGCTTATTAGTACTTATAAAGTAGATAAACATTTCAGAAGACTATTTTTTAATGTAATATATTTATGACTAAATCACACATTTAATAATTATCTTTATCCTCGAAAGAATTAGATTGTCAGGTCTCCTTGACCGCTTTCTTAAAGGCTGTTAAATTAATTGGATAAACATTTACTATTGAACATAATCTATGAACCTAAGAAAATAACAAAACTTAGTTGAATAATTTGTTTTTTTAATGCAACAATATCTGTCCTCTTTTTGTAGTATATTCAGTATATACATACATACATACATATAATCACGCCTTTCTCCCATGGGGGTAGGCAGAAACTAAAGAACGCCACCTGCTACGATCCTTACACACTCCCTTTGCCTCGTCCACGTACATACATCTGGTCATACACGCACGCCGGTTGCGAGTAATACGCACCTGACCACCACCACCATATTCAGTATATACTGCAGTTATATTGATAACATTATATGATTTGCGCTTCCCTTGCGCGATTTTACCCGTGTGGTCTTATCAGAACTTCATAATGAAATATAGCCTATGGACCTGGATAACGTCGTTTTCTAATGGTGAAAGAATTTTACAAATCGAATCTGAGATTAACACCTTCAAGGAAACAAGTAAATTCTTTAGATCTATTTAAATAAAATACTAAGCTTTTTAATAATAATATAATCGTATAGTAATAGTGTAGGTACCTATAATACTATTACTAAAAGTTATTCAACAAGAACTAGCATACTTGACTATTCCTAACTTCGTTGTACCTACACTAAAATTGCGATCCCATAGTTTTTCATTCATTTAAAAATCCATTTTTCCACTAAACACTCGCATACCTCCCATCTGACCGCTGTTAATCCAAAGGCGTTCCATTAAATCCCGCTAGCAGAAATTTTTAGATAAACGTTTACCGTACTTCAATCTTTTGTACCAACGCATCATTAAAATTCCACCCGTGGAAGAATTAAAACGAAAAAAAAAAAACACAAACAATTATTTGGATACATGCACCATTTTTTACTGGCAATCTTGTAACGGTCTACAGTCACGTAAAACAAAATGGCGAAAAAAAAAAAAAAAGAATTAAACATATCTGGCCTGGACACCGATCGCGATACACGTACGGACGCGGGATGAATATTTTAATTTTTTTCATGTCATAATATTGTTATTTTATTAAATATGGCAAAAATAACCCTCTACAGCCCACTGGGTCGTTCTGACCCCTTAGACTCCCACCTTCGCTTAATTGTACGCTGTGTAGCTTAGGCGATGGGTGTATCAGGAATTTTAATACGTAACCACAGTAATCCCTCGCTCTTATTTTTACTGCGCCTTTGTTGGTGTATTTGCATATATTATTTATATTTTTATTATCCCTTTTAAGTGTAGATATAATTCATTAGATAACGTTACATGGTTTGTATAAGAGATCTTTGACAGAAGCGTTGTAATTGTAAATTTTATATTGATTTTTAAGTATGCAAGTGAAGTTTTGTAGACAAAAGATATTATATAGTGATTGTCTCATATTATTGTTTATTGATTGTAATTAGCCGTTTCCTACTTGTTCACATATATTTCATAACCTCTTCACTGCAATGGTACGGTTACTTAGTTTTGTATAGGTTAGTAAAATATCATAATAATATCTTTTATTATAATTTATTGATATCTGTAAGTTATATGTTATGGATACACCTAAATCTTTCTTCCAAACGTCGTAAATTAAAATTTATTTTTTAATCACCGTAAAATCCTTTTTTCTTCATTTCGGAAAAGTAAACGGCCATATTTTAGGCGTGAAATTCGAAGCCATTATCGCGTCGCGTAGGTTCGTTCGAACTGTCCGAGGTTTTCGTCGTCGGAATTTATGCCCGCCCCGCTGTGACCGCAGCGTGCGAGTTGGGGACCGAGGCGGGGTTCCGGCGGTAGAGGATTAAATCATCATCATCATCATCACCAGCCCGTTGTAGTCCACTGCTGAACATAGGCCTCCCCCATCGATTTCCAGCGGGAACGATCGCTAGCGGCCTGCATCCACCGACTTCCTGCGACCTTTATGAGGTCGTCGGTCCATCGTGCAGGCGGTCGTCCTACGCTGCGCTTGCCAGTACGTGGTCTCCACTCGAGAACCTTTTTGCTCCATCGGCCGTCAGTTCTTCGAGCTATGTGTCCTGCCCATTGCCACTTCAGCTTGCTTATCCGTTGAGCTATGTCAGTGACCTTCGTTCTCCTGCGGATCTCTTCATTTCTGATTCGATCACGCAGAGAAACGCCGAGCATAGCTCTTTCCATAGCTCGCTGAGCGACTTTGAGCTTTCTTATGAGGCACACAGTAAGAGACCACGTCTCAGATCCATATGTCATCACTGGTAACACACATTGATTGAAGACTTTGGTCTTCAGGCACTGAGGTATTTTGGACGAGAAGATCTCTCGAAGCTTCCCAAACGCTGCCCAGCCGAGTCGGATTCGACGATTGACCTCTTTCTCTAAGTTGGTTCTACCTAGTTGGATCGTTTGACCTAGATATATGTATTCGGTCACAACTTCGAGAATGGAGTTTCCAACGGCTATAGAGTTGGGCACTACATGGGCGTTATGCATGACTTTCGTCTTGCCCATGTTCATTCTAAGCCCAACTTGTTGAGAAACTCCATCGAGGTCATTGAGCATCTGTCCAAGGTCCTCCAGCGATTCTGCCATGATCACTATGTCGTCGGCAAATCGAAGGTGAGTGATGTACTCGCCATTTATGTTGATGCCGTGTCCTTGCCATTCCAGGAGCTTGAAGGCGTCCTCCAGAGCAGCCGTAAAAAGTTTGGGAGATATAACATCTCCCTGTCTTACGCCTCTCCGTAGCGGGATTGCCTTCGTACATTGGCCCTGTACTCGGACCGACATGGTGGCGTTTTTGTACAAGCACTTCAGCACTTCAATGTACCGATAGTCGATACGACACCGCTGAAGAGATCTTAGAACCGCCCAAATTTCGACCGAATCAAAGGCTTTTTCATAGTCCACAAACGCCAAGCATAGGGGCTGATTATACTCCTCGGTCTTCTGTATAATCTGCCGCAGCGTATGTATGTGGTCTATGGTACTAAAGCCTTTTCGGAAGCCGGCTTGTTCGGGAGGCTGGAAGTCATCGAGCCTGTGTTCGAGACGATTTGTGACGACCCTCGAGAACAGCTTATAAACATGGCTCAGCAATGTGATGGGTCTGTAATTCTTCAACATGGTTTTGTCACCTTTTTTGAAGAACAGAACCACCACACCTCTGCTCCATGATTCTGGCGTTTGTCCCTCGAGTAAGACGGAGTTAAAGAGCTTCTGAAGGACTTTAAGTATCGGTGTTCCACCCGCATTCAGTAGCTCAGATGTGATTCCGTCATCACCTGGCGCCTTGTTGTTTTTAAGCTGTTTAAGGGCCATCATAATCTCGTATAGGCTGATGTCCGGGAGATCTTCGGTATTGTGTCGGGTGAGCCTTGCTCTGGGGTCTTTGGCTTGGCTGTTAGCGGGCTTGACTGTTGAGGCATACAGCTGGTTATAGAACCTCTCTATCTCCCGTAAAACCTCTGGCTTACTCGACGTCACTACCCCATCTTCCTTCTTCAGCTTTGTCAATTGGCTTTGCCCAATAGAGGTGTCTCTTGCGAACACTTTGGAGCCTTGGTTTCGCTCTATCGTCTCCTTAATACATTTTGTATTATAGGAGCGAATGTCGTGACGCAATGACGTTAAGATATGTCTATTGAGCTGCCTAAATGACTCCGCATCGTCTGGAGTCTGGAGCATCATCGTACGTCGTTTAGCCATGAGGTCCCGGGTATTAGTGGATAGTTTCTGAGGTCTATTTCTAGGGTGGGGTTTAAAATATTTAAGCCCCACCGTATGCACAGTGTCTACTAGCCCGCTGCTGAGATCGTCCACAGATTCGCAGCTGTCTAGACATTCGAAGCGATTACTTAGTTCGATCTGAAAGCTCTCGGGGTTTTGGATGTGTGCGTTTGAAGGTCGGAGCGTAGACTTCATCAGACGGGATCGTTCCAATTTGACATTAATATTTAACGTGCCTCTAACTATTCGGTGATCACTTCCGGTTTTAACCCTGTGAATCACAGAGACATCATTAAATATTTGTCTTTTGGTTGTCATGATGAAGTCAATCTCATTTTTTGTGGAACCATCAGGGCCCATCCAGGTCCATTTCCTGTGAGGTGGCTTCTGGAAGAAAGAGTTCATCATATAGAGTCCCTCTTTCTCCAGGAAATCAGCCAACCTCTGACCCCTTCGGTTCCGTTGCCCATATCCATGCAACCCCACTCTCATCTCATCATCGCCTCGTTTACCCAGTTTAGCGTTGAAATCCCCCATAACAACGGTGTAGTGGGTCTTGGAGCTATGTATGGCTTTACTAATATCCTCATACATAGCTTCCACTTCTTCGTCTGAGTGTGTTGAGGTCGGTGCGTAAACCTGTATAACCTTCATGGAATATCTTTTTGATATTCTGAGTATAAGGTACGCTACCCTGCTCGACACACTGTCGACGGCCACCAAATTGTTAATGAGGGACTTGCGGACGATAAACCCTACACCACCTTGGGACCGCTGTTCGCCCTCCCGGTAGAAGAACAAGTTGCCGGAATTCAGGGTCATCGTGTCCTGTCCCGCTCTTCGGACTTCTGACAAACCCACTATATCCCAGCGCAACTTGTCCAATTCCTCTTCCAGCTCTACGATCTTCTCGTCTGTCCTCAGAGTGCGTGTGTTGTGTGTTACCAGGGCCAGTTGTCGTGTGGGGTGGTACCCGGATCTCTTCCGGAGATTCTTAGCACCCCCTGCCCCGCCGTTACCATGGCTGGTACCGTGGCCAGGACTAGCGGGGCGGCCGGGGACTAGGGGCCTGATCCTGGTATGTGTCACCATGAGGGGTGTTTTGCCAATACTCGCCACGCTTGGCAGGCGGGTTGGCGAGCGCAGTGGAGTTCTTTTCATCACAGGAAACGCTGCTGCCCGTTCCCTGGAATTTCTCTTAGTCGCCTTTTACGACACCCACGAGTAGAAATGGGGAGGTAACATTCTATGCCGGCACCCCACGGCCAGGATTAAATGGTGAATTGCAATTTGAGAATATATGACCATCTGAGTTTCTTGCCAGTTCTTCTGTGAGTTGTCACGTCCGGAACTAGTGGTAGGAAAAAAAATTTACGCATCAGTTGAACATGATTTTTTTTATTTTTTTGTTGTTTCGATATTGATAATTAAGAAATGATTGACTTTGACTTTGACAATATTATAAGTCGACTTTATAAATTAAAAAAAACTTCAAAATCAACATTTATAGTGTCGTGTCTTTTTGCAGAAGCGTTTATTAAAGTATTAGTTTATAAAGTATTATGGGTCATACTGGACCTCACATTTGACCCATAGGAATGTCACGGCACGAAAAAAAATGAATACCATCCCCACTTCTTTCGATCCGCAAATTAAAGCCTAAAAATCGTACATACCAACAGGTTTTTAAATTACTTATAAATAACAACTTAATAAATAATTTTGCATTAGATACTATAGTTTATTTGCGAGTACGAAAAAAGTATAAGTTATATAGTATCTAGGTAATTATAGTATATTTTTAAATCATATTTTTAACTTAACCTCCTCGTCGCTGCCACTGTGACCCCACCCGAGTGTTACCGCTTGGGTCAAAACGTCCCGAGTTCCGTTTTAGGGTTAGCTCGCTTTGATTCTTTTCGATAATCACCCGCTAATGCACTGCGGCCGTTTCGGTTTTTCAATGTTTTAAATAATGGATGAGAAGGGTTAAACTTCTTTTGTTTTCATCTAGTATAGGAAGATTTTTGTTGCTTTTGATATATTATTAAAGGATATTTATTTTTTTGTTATATATATTGTTTTTTTTTTAAAGATTACTTGCCTAGTTTTGCTGTCTACTAGTATTCTTGTTAACCCCTCGTGCTAAGCTAAAATGTTACGAGTGGGTTCACGTCAGTAGTGCAATGGGTGGGGTCGAACCGGCGACCTCAAAATCACAAGTCCGGCGCCCTAGCCATTGGGCTACGGCCGCTTTAAATGTATGTAGGTATCGTACGTATAAAAAAAAACTACTGATTTTCTGAGTCAGTATGAATTATTGATTTTTCCTTAGAAATTTAAGGTTAGAGTTAAAGTATTTATGTTTAAGTCATCTATCTTTCAAGGGTTTCATATTAGAAAATCAAAACTTTCCTGAGCAAATTTCAAAAGAACAACGTACAAATCAACAAAGTTTAAAATAACGATGGTCATTTGATCAAAAGTTCAGCTGACCAAAGTCTGGAATCTGGCACTTGGCCGGCCGCTGCCGCGGCACGCTCGCTTCGCTCGCTCGGCTCGTGCGTAGTGGTCAAAAAGTTTTTTTTTGTTTACCGGGGTAAAAATGCGCAACCGCACTTCCTCTCTGGCGCAGGGATCACTGTATGCGTGATCCCTGCGCCAGTGAGGGGCATGTGGGGCTGCTCATCCTCTGTAGAACGCGGTGCGCTGTCGCACCGCAGAGAGGATGTACCCACTAAAAAAGCCCCCGGGTGTTCCTCCTTCTGTCGTTTGTAGTGAGAGACCCAAGTACCGGTATAGGCCTTTGGTTATCCCTCCGACAGAGTACAACTATAAACTCTCGCCCCGGTGAAAGGACTAGAGTTTCCTCCCCAATGGCTCAATCGCGAGTGTTAAGCACCCGCGATGGATACCTTCCTACTCCTACAGGGATTGCCAGGACACAGTGGCATCCCCGACCTACTTCATGAATGTGACCCTAGGGAGCAGATTCATGTTATCTGCTCCCCAGGGTCACCCCTAGTGGTCAAAAACCTAACCTAACCTATCCGAGTTGGAATGCCCCAATCCGCCTGCGAACGTGGTCATTTGGCTTGCTATGCGATTTAAGAGCAGCATTTTAACCAGTGTACGTTAACGGGCTGATATTACTACGTGTTTCTTATTTATCATTTCTGTTGTGTATTGTTGTTACATAAATGAATAATTAAATCTCTAGCGGGACCGATTAATAGCAAAGCAAAGGCTCCATGCGACCTTTAGCTCGCCATTCTATCGTGTAGGCGGTCGTCCTACGCTGCATTTACCAGTCACCTAGTATATAAAGCGAGAATTCAATCAACTCAAAAAGTAATCTATTAGAGCATAGCATTTTATTTCGGATGATTTTTTTATTTAATATTTATTTTAATAAGATAAGTATGTCATTTATTTCAAGATAATCATACAGCTACAATCGTGGCATGCCGATTCGGTTTTAAGGATGCCGACGCATATAGTGACTGGGTTTTCAACAGCATCATAAGTCAAAGATACACTATGTAAAAAGGCAAATATGTTTTAAATTATTTGATTAACAAAATAGTTTGGAAGTGTCTTGCTCTAGAATAACACTGCTGTACCATATATTATATTATATGATAATATATTGATTAATCAAAAAAACTCATAGGAATAAGTTTCTTGCCAGTTCTCCTCAAAATTGAAACATTCTGAACTAGTAACATGAATAAAACATTTGAATTGGGTTTATAGGAATAAAGAAAGTATGACTATGATGCCCCGGCACATCGTGGCATTCTCAAAAGGCTTTTGTGATGCCGAAGCATATGGGTGGCTGGACTTTCAGCAAGATGCCAAGACGTGACGTGGCATGCCGAAGCGTCTTAAAAAGTGCCGGAGCATGCCGTGACGTGACATCCCATGCCACTAAGTCAGCTAGCGCCAGCCTTTCAAAGTATGTTCACTAAACACTATCGTTAATGGTGTATAAAATATCCGAATTAATAAACTTTAGTAACGCTATTTCAACCGGACCATCGGAATACAAATCGGCCATTATACTACATTGAACAGTTTGTAACAGCGCTCGCATCAAGTTGCTAGCTATACCAGTTAATGTACCGGAAATTGCGCTAATACTTAGTATCGCAATTGTACTATTAATGTACTGTTTATGTGTCGTTAGGCTATTGATTTTAGTAGGTATATAAGTTGGGGAATAGCGCATTACTATTAACATTTGATTGGTTATCATGAGCTCGTATATCGTCCACTGCTGAACGTGGTTCTCCTTCGAGTGTTGCCATAATCACCACACACTTGGCAGGCGGGTTGGTGGCCGCAGTTTGACTGTGTCGCACTGGTGTGGCCAATAGGAATACCCAATTTTAGGGATTCCTCATGGACACCCCAAGAGTCACACTGGTGTGGCCACGGGCAATGCATCGTTGCTACCTTTACTCCTTTTTTTATGTAGGTAAATACAAATTTGATGTTCCTTGTTCGTCATTGAGGTGTCAAACTGTATCCATTTTATATATCATCTTTACAATCTTTGTTCAAGTGGCATACTGCTATTACTAATATAATAAGATTCCGTTATAGGATGTTTTGCTATGCTATGTTAAGCGGATGTCAATGATCATGATGAAAGATTATACAAAGTGGCAAGCCGCAACGTTCACGATAACACCGCCATAATTCATTTACCACCAGCTAAGACTCGATCCCGATTCTATTTCACACTTCGCGATCAAGGCAACTTTTTCAATTTCCTTTAGAAATAAGAGCTGCGGACCGCGGGCGGCCGTCAAACGGTAAATGATTATAACTATGACGTCAGAGGAAACGAGCGAAGGCGCCGGTGTAATGAGAAATAAGGCAAAAAATCCAAGGAAGCGCCCGCTTCCTACTTTATTTTTTGCTCCTTTTATTGATTAAAAAACTTTCCTAATCATATTTTTTCCTTCGTCGAGATAGTTAGGTTATCGGTGTTGGGTTGGCTTTTGTTTTTCTTTGCTTCGTGTATAGGGATTCGGAATCCTTAAGATGGTCTTGAATTATTTGACTCATCAAATTATATTGATGATCTTAATTTAATTCAGGATTCATTGATTCTATCAGGTTGAAAATATTATGAAAGTGGCGTACAACGTAACCAGTGTTAGACCAATAACGTAACAAAAGTAAAATTGGTTTTAACACATACGTCCTTACCTATTAAAACTTTTGTTACATGTCTTCCTATGCTCATGATTTACTATGCTGTAAGACAAAAGTAATTTTTTTGTGGAAAAAAAATATGAATGCTAGATTCAGTTCCATTAAAATCTCAATCAAATTAACCCAATATGATGAGGAACTTAAGTTAACAGCTAGTTTCATTGACTTCTACTTTGCTTGACATTTGAAAAACCGAGTGTAAGTCTGTTAATTTATTGTAAAACCACACTGCGATGAAGACATGTTATCAACTTTCTTATTAATTTACAAATAGTACAATCAGCAGCAGTTTAGAGTCAGGAAGTCGGTGATATCTATTCACCTGTACCTCAGACTATTGCCTACAATAAAGTCTGGCACATATCGTCGGTGACACTGTAAGTGACAGTGGCTAATAAGGTATAATTTCATGCGCCAAATATAGTTTCTTTATTCGTGTAGAAAAGGGCGAAATTTTAATTTGGTGCGTTCGATATTCAACCTTATTAGCTATTGTGACTTACGCGGTATCACTGACGATATCCTTTCGACCTTCGTGACGGATTACCGTCCAACCGGATTGTGGCAGTAAGGCAATCAATAATATTTGTTTTTGACGTACACACTTGTGTATGAAAGACTTGTACCACCAGGGTATCATCGATCATAGACTCCTTTTCAATGAAAATCCTTTGAACTGCGTTATCCATAGTGCAATATCTACATTTGCTCCAGTTGACGCAAGCGATTTTTGCGTCAGATACTATAACGTTAATTTATTTCTCAATACATACATACATAAGCTCACGCCTGTTTCCCAGCGGGGTAGGCAGAGACAATGGACTCCACTTGCTACATCTTTCGCTTCATTCACTCTCATAACATTCTTCATACAAGCACGTCGTTTTAGGGTGGATCTTATTTGACCTTTTGTGAGGATGTCTCTGATTTGGTCAGAGAACGTTTTTCGAAGTCTTCCCCTTCCGACTGTTATACACTATTTCTCAATACACTCGTAGTATATACACTGTAAATTAATACTAATAGATAAAGCTAAGGAGAGTTGAGACTTGAGTCTTTTTTTGCTTGACCGCACCAATGACAGAAACTACTGGTCTGATTTGAAAAATTTTTACAGTGTTAAATAGCCCAATTATCGAGGAAGGCTATATTTAATTATGAAGTTCCTACGGGAATGGGAGTCACGCTGGTGAAACCGTGCGCGGGAAGCTAGTCATCATCATCATCATCATTAACAGCCCGTTTACGTCCACTGCTGAACATGGGCCTCCTCTTAACAGACCTTGGCAAGCCAGGACCGTTGAGGGATATTGCCATAATCACCACGCTTGGCACACGGATTGGTGATCGCAGTAAGATGTTAACCTCGGGCTAATAGATGCTGCTGCCCATCCATCAGCCATATGTCCCTTAGTCGCCTTTTACGACACCCATGGTCGTCACATGGGGTGGTCTATTCTAAGCCGGAAACCACACGGCGGGAAGCTAGTAACTTTTTATTATTATTATTATATCAGCCTCTAGTGTCCCACTGCTGGGCAAAGGCCTCCCTCCACTCTTTCCACTTCTCACGGCTTTCTGCGACCATGGTCTAGTCTTTCAAGAAGCGGTCCAAGTCATTTCGCCACCTTCGCTTAGGCCTGTAAGTAACATTATATAATAAATTTAGTCAATAAGATATCATCATATTTTTAACATCTCTTAGATTTAAACAAGCGATTACACAAGACTTAAAACCTTTCTCATAAATCACTCTATCTATTGTAGTAAACTGCATGAAATTTTATTCCGAAGTTTGGATTTGATTTATCGCTAACATACAAAGATGCGTTGGCGGGTTCTGTTTTATAATAAAGATGAATTTATTTGTATGACGCATGAGTTCCATGTTATATGTAGTGATATTTATTTATTTCGACAGCCAGTAGTTGCTACACTATTTCTTACATCTAGATATGAAAGTTGTAGTCTTATAATGCTGTAGGCGGTTAAGAAGCGGCCGTAGACCAATGGCTAGAGCGTCGGACTTGTGATCGCCGGTTCGAACAGCACCCATTGCACTACCGATGTAAACCCACTCGTAACACAAGCATTCTAGCTTAGCACGAGGGGTTGACAAGAATACTAGAAGACGGCAAAATTCTGCTAGTAATCTTTTAAAAAAGAATAAAAAATTAAATGCATGAGTTGAATTATACTACTACTGCATTTTAAGGTATCACAGCTTGGGTTGCCAGATGGTCGAGATTCGTCTG
The DNA here is from genome assembly GCA_947037095.2 of Nycteola revayana. NCBI lineage: Eukaryota > Metazoa > Arthropoda > Insecta > Lepidoptera > Nolidae > Nycteola > Nycteola revayana. The sequence continues at coordinate 16,627,400 of OX344858.2, read as the reverse complement.
GATTGTCCCGACATTTACTATGATGTCCAGACTCCCGACAAATAGCGTCTTGCAAATTTAAAACGCCATCATAAACAAACTTATGAAAAAAACCCAGTATGGCAACTCAGTTGTTTTACCGAGAAAAATTGTGAGATCTTTGAGTTATTTGTCCCAACGATAATCCTAAATTCCCAAATCCACGAAATTTTACCCCGATATTTTAGTTTTTTCATCCGCCAACCCTAGTCAAAGCATGCACACGATCAACAACCTTACAATATAACATTTAGATTAATATTTTCTTTACAGAAACTCCATCTGCTATGCCCACCATCATTCACGGTGGAGAGGATCATGACCAGCGTATGTGGAAGCAGGATCTGCGTGTGGGGCTCCCGCGGCGCCACCATCGCCGAACTGCCCACCAGATGGGGACGCGCTGGACTCTTTGAGTCAGGCAACCAGACTGTTTTGTGCAAGTAAGTACATTTGGTACTCAATACTCATTCGTTTATTGAATTTCACAGAGTTTGAGTTCATTGTAGCCTGTGTCGGGCACAGCAAAGTACCTTCATCATTATTATTCATTTATTTAAGACTTCTTGCACAAAGTTGTACACCGGTGAACTGAACCGATATACTCCTGAAATTATTTTACATCACAGATCATTGTGATAGTTTGATATATATATTTATATATATGTCACTAACTACTGTTTTAACGGCCGATTGGAGAAATTACTATCGCTAGTTTGTTCTGAAAGGGTACATATAATTAAACCAAAGTTAAATTTATCTTAATATGTATTTCGTGTTATAACGGAAAGAATAATAGGGTGCCAATTACTATTGGGTGATGCAGAGAACTGTACTGTACTGTACTACGAGCGCCGCACCTAGCTGAAAGAACTGACCTTGAAAACACTTTCGTGGAAAGTACCATCTGCAAAGAGATTGTGGGCGACTAACTACACAAAAACCAAATGGAAAGATGATATCCGCCGATATAACCTTACAGGTCCAGAGTTGCAGAAGACAGAGCTCAGTGGAGAGAGCTGGAGGAGGACTATGACAGAGACCACGCCGAATTGCGAGACGTACTATAGTGAACAGGACTGAAACATATATTTCAGTCCTGTTCACTATAGTATGTCAGCAGTAGTATATATTACCAAACCTGTAGTCAAGCTTGTAGCTAATTCGGAATAAAAGGGCTTTATTATAACTACACATATAATCGACGGCTTATAAAGGTCGCAGGCTGCTATCAATTGTCAGAGTTCAAGTTGAAGACCGATTCTTCGATATCTAAGTCTTGGCCTAGGTATATTCATCAGTGGACGTGATAAGCTGATATTATGACGATTATATTTCCTCTGGGATTACAGCTTATGTTAGACAACAGATTTAGTCATATGAGTGCAAACTAAAGAAAATTGTCCTTCTACTATAATAAGAAACCTTAGTAGGTTAATACTTTTCTTAATTTCATGAAAAACTCCCACTTGTGGTTTTCGGTCAATCTAAAGATCTTGTCTGGTGTACTTTTGTATCCATATTTTATAATCATGATTAAAAATTACTTTTAAAGTACGATAAAAATCATATTATCTAAATTAATTTCAAACTCTGATGTTTATCTTGTACAACGTACTCGTATATTATGCATAATATTCCATAAGACGAGAGAAAATTTAACAATCTTCCATAAAAATGACGTCTTACAACCCAATACATTAAAAATTAACCAAATAATTCCAATTAAAAACTCCAGACCCATAAAATCTTCATAAAGCTCCCCACGAAGAGAGGCCAATATACTGCAACAAATTTCAACTATAAAGGCTTAGCCGCTAGTGAAGAAACTAAAAGCCTGAAATCTAATAACCCCTGATAAGTTGCCGTGAAACCTGGCACGTAAGCATCGTGTATTTTCTACTATCACGGTAAATTTTGTAACCTATTAAGCTCCTCGAAGCGGCTATAATGTTAGCCTGAGGTAACGATTAAGGCAAAGAATATTGTTTATATGACAACATGTAGAGTAGACTGTTGTCTGATGGCTGGGAATTATGGGTTTTCTGCTAAATTTGGTATCAAATATTACAAAGACAATTAACCCAGATACTCGTGGAACTATATAACAGTTTTGAACTTTGTGCTATTGAAAAATATGACTAAAATTTTGAAAATAATCATTTTCATCTGGACAAATTCGAACACCATGGGTGTCATAAGGGCTAGTAGGAGAAAGCCCTTCTGTCAGTAATTTGTATGGAAATGGTATTAAAAAAAAATGCTATGTATATGAAGTAGATTTATATTTCGTGGCGTTATAACACCCGGTAAAATACAACTTGATATTTCATTATCTTGATACTTCTGAAGTTTTTTTTTAGTGTCCAAGATTCTTCATCCCATTAAGCTTAAAGAAATAGATTCTGCTGCCCATCCGTCATGCCGTTATGTATCTTTAGTCGTCACTTACATCACCCATGAGAAGACATGAGGTGGCCAACTAAGCCGGAAACCACACGGCATACAATATTATTAACAAAATTTGTTTAGGTATATGGGTTCCGGCTTAGAACAGACCATCCAATATCTTCCCATGGGTGTCGTGAAAGGCGACTAAGTGTCATACAGCTGATGGATGGGCATCAGCATCTATCAGCTCAAAGATCATCATCTTACTGCGATTAACAATCCAACATTTTCTTTTTTTTTCTGTCCGGGTGGATATGCATTTACGCGTTCCCACCGCCGCTGCAGCGTATTCGCGCGCTGGCGGTGGGATATCTGGGGCTCGCCCTCTCGATAGCGTGGTATGCTAAACTCATACCACTCTACACCACTAAAACCCCCCGGACACTCCTTCGATCCGCCGTTAGCGGGAAACGGGTGTGCATGAGCAATCCGGCCGTCCGACGGCACCCGCGGCCAATATGGTACCGCGGGACCTCCTGAATCAACAATCCGCCGGCTAAACATAGTGATAACAACAATATTCCTCAACGACATTTGCTTGCCAATGTCTGTCAAAAAGGAGGCCCATGGTCAGCAGTGGAGAGTAAGTTTATATGGGTACCATCTCTGAAGCATACATACTTTAGGCACAAAAACAACACGGATTCTCCTCTACATAGTCTGGGTGTTTCGCGCGCCAGAGTCACCACTCTTTTGTGCATGTTATTAGGCAGCTATATCTCGAAATTTGCATATTTTGGCAGTAAAATTAATTCGAAGATTTGCCCGCATCCACCATCCAGACGGGGGCTTCAAGGGGGTGGATTTTGTAATGTTTTTGGATTTCTGCATTACAATTTATACTTACCACCGATACGTATTGTACTCTAAGATGAGGTTTTATACGACCCGATGAGTTTCAATTAAGTGTTTCGATTCGGGAGATACCGCCATGAAAATTGTTTTCAAGTTTTATGATAAGTAGGTTAGAGGGTGAATTTTATTAATTTTTATTAAGTTGGGAGTGAGTTATAGGTGTGGAAGTGCTTATTTTGTAATATTTAACTTTGGTAGGAGTATCTTTTTGTAGACGTCATTCGAATCGACTCATAACAAAAATACCTATGTCTAGATAGAATTAGAGGTTGACTATTCTGCCACCACTGACGTCCAATGTTGACTCCGTCTGCGTTAGATAAGAATTTTATAAGCTACCTAACAATGAATACCTATCTAAATGGATAGGCATTAGAGGTTTTGGAGATTTGGAATATACAAAGTAACAGACTGAGGAAGTAAGAAGTAGACTATAATATTTAAAAAATTGCTATTTAACAGTGAAAGTCCCGTCAAAATTGGTTCACCCGGTCTTTGATTAGCCGGAACAAAAAGACAGACAACTTTTTTTTTGTCTTTGAATTTTCTTTTTTTTGCCTCCTCTCACAAAAATTCATTTATGTTCAGCAGTGGACACTGGCTCATGATGATCATATCTCCACTATCTTACTCATCTCGTCGTTGTCTATTTTTTTGCCAGCCATCACAAAACAATCCCTAACCCGTACATCCCCCATCACCCACTAAGTCTCACGATAAGCAACACTTAACAACCAACTCGCTCCGCAGTTAGTATTAATCCTTACAACTAATATTGCAATAAACGACCCCTTTCGGCTAATTATGCTAAGATGTTCAGACTTGCCGTCTGCGAGGATTTGAGTTTTACACTTTGTTTGTACTTAGCGTACTTGGACGATAGTGATGTGGGGACACAGTGTAGGAGAATAATTATTTATTTATTCATCACTACACAGTATAAAACAAAGTCGCTTCCCGCTGTCTGTCGATCCTTATGTATGCTTAGATGCGTAGTTCTTTAAAACTACGCAACGGATTTTGATGCGGGTTTCTTTAATAAATAGAGGCATTGAAGAGGAAGGTTTAAATATGTGTAATAAAGTACGAACTACGTACGTTCGAGTTTACATACAAACAGAAGATAACAACATACAAAAGAACCTTTGTAAGGTTCTTTATATAAATACATATTAATCTATATTTGTATATAGATAAATATGTATTTATGTTTAAGCAACATTGTTGTAGATTAAAAAAAAAAAGCGTTTTTAAACCTATCTTCGACATATTTCAGCCAATTTACACAAAACCTCAATTAGGCACTAAAATCTTTGATTCATTGTTAAATGTCTAATTTTATTGAGATTGCTGTGTTTCACACTTTTATTTAAGGATACATGAGCATTTTGACAAGAGGCTTTACTTCACCGGACAAAAAGGCTCCCCCCTCGTCCTCCTGACCCTTAGTTTGCAAAGAACCATCCGATGCCTTCGTAGACCCGAAGTCCGAGAGGCCCGCGAACGGTAAAGTAGAGCGACAGTAGCACACACTCCCCTAAAATACTGAAAGTCATAACTCCTAAATCTCATCGCCAGCGGCCGCCTTGAGCCGAGGTCCAAGCCCCACAGGGGGCGCCCTCTTGCGCAAGTTGCTTAGTTTGTAGTTTATAAACCATTAATTAAGGCTGGAACTCAGCTCGCCTTTATGCCCGGTGAAGTAGCAAAAGCCTCATGGCTACATACGGAAGACTAAAACGAAAAAAAAAAAACAAAATGGCGATCAGTCTTATTAAATAGTTATTTTTCTCTCTAAAAGCATAAATGACAACTATTAAAATAATTAAATAATAAAACTCCATTGTAGGCTTTAATTTTACACTGTGTCTCAGCCTCCGTCGCGAATACGTCGCTCGTATATTCTTTGATAACCCCTTATCGTCGCCATTCGTTGCATTGCTGGATCTGAAACAAAACTTAAATATTATTTCCTTATTTATGCAGCATTTATATCTTTAAATCTCGTGCAGTTTATTTTACGAAACTGCACCTTAATTGAACTACAATTTGGAAGAAAGAAATAAAAGTCATTGAATTATTGAAATAAAATGTTCTTTAAGCCAAAGGTTTAGAATTTATAACAATTTAGAAGCTTTATGGCATTTATAACCTTCTTGCAATTTGTAGTTCAATTATGGTTTGAAGTAGTGGTTATTCTTGGTTAGTTTTGAAAGTCGTGATAAAATTAGCAATTTGCTAGCTTATGATTGTAATCGTGGTATTTAGTTTACTGTGACAATTAAAATAATGGTGTTCTGATCTTATTTTCATATTTATTTGCAACGTAATACATATTTTAAAATTGTACAACTATATTTTGGACAACCATAAATGTTATGTACTTTAAAATTACGGATAGAAAAATTATTTAAAAATATGTATTTGAATTTCACAACTATTTTGAGGTTGTCCGCTTAGCGCACCCGTACGAATCGCACTTGTGTGAACCGCACCGTATGATTTGGTCCGTTATGTTTCTAATATTTTATGAATAAGATCAAAACCATCTTAGTAAAGGTCTCCAACAATCATAATATATTGTAACTTAAGTCATGAAAAAAGACCTTTGGAAAGGACGTAAAAAGTAGTTTACCTTTCCGAAGGTGTTTTCTATGAAATTTCATCAAAATCTATTGAGAATTACAGACATAGTTACTTTCGCTCAGTACGTATAATTAGTAGGGATTCAATATGTTTTAGCTTTACCTTTCCAAAGGTGTTTTCTACCAAATTTCATCAAAATCGATTGAGAAGTACAGACACAGTTACCTTCGCTCAGTACGTATATTAACTAGGGATTCAATATACTTTTTTTGAAACAATCGAAATACCCGTGATCATGATCAAAACAAAACCGAGTAACAGTAACACGCAAATAACGAAGTGTCCATTATCGGCGCAGACAGTCGTCAAACAGTGATCCTGTCCAAACAGGACGAAACAACTTCGCACGGGAATAGAACCCACGACGAAGAAGTTCGCTTGTTTGTTCCGAAGCAAACGATTTGTTTGCATTGAAATATGTACCTAGAGGTTTATTCAATAAATTTGATGTCCAATGACGTTTTGTATTCATAAAAATCAATGTATTCATAATTTTTGATGTGAAAAGGCAAGTTTAACTTATATGTCAATACGTGAAGCAAAACTTAAGACCCCTTTTTACGAAAATTGCGCGGACAGAGAAGTATGAAATTTCGCACACGTATCTATACTAATCTATACTATATAACTATATAATATTATAAAGAGGAAAGATTTGTATTTTTGTGTGTGTGTATGTTTGTAATGAAAAACCCAAAAACCACTGTGGCGATTTCAAAAATTCTTTGAGCATTGGAAAGCTACATTCACCCTGAGTGACATAGGCTATATTTAATTATGAAGTTCCCACGGGAGTGGGTGAAACCGCACGTGGGAAGGTAGTAGTTTATATAGAGATTGAATATTGAATGCTATTTTCCTTTTATTATGGTCTAATTTCGACTGAGCGCTCCTTGCTAAGTCGATTTTATAAAATTCATAGTGGATTAAGTTATCCCGATTATCACATGGTTAAGAATGAATTTAACCAAAGTTACTTCTTTCCAAATCTAAATAAGTTAAAAAATCATGACGATGCCATGTTACTACTTCTTTTCAAATCTAAATAAGTAAAAAAATCATGACGATGCCATGTTATTCCTTAAATAGAGTATAAATAGAGCCCTAAATGAACATAGCATATCAACTCCTATACCCGTCAAAATGAACAAATCCCAACATTAAGCAGCCCAAGATCGATAGATAGCAATACACCTAATCCTTCAACCTTAACCTAACCGCAAACCGAACCGATCCTGTAAGTCTCAATTACTGGGTAACCCTGATTTACCCGACGACCGATCCAATTTGTAAACTGTACCCGATCAGAGAAAACTAACCACGACATCTACAAGCAAAACTCAACCGTATCACAATCGCGCAGAAATTAATTTGGATCTGCAGTTACAAGAGATCACCTTCGAAGTCGATATTGTCTAGTCATGCGAGTGATGACCATGGAAAATGTTTTCACACCAAATTACACTTTCATTACTACAACTTAGGGTGCAGTTTCGATTGAACATTGTTTGACATCGGTCGGTCCGACCTGAACCCCAATTATAGGCCACAAACTATTTTATCTAACACCCGTGTGACAACACTAATCTTATTAGAATCTATCGGAATCGAAATTGTGCTTGGAAAGTAAGGAGAAGGTTTCGCAGAAATTAAACTCGTGCAATTTCCTGATTATTTGGATAGGTACATGATAACTGATACTAAGGCAAAAATTTATTAATGTATCATTAAAAAGTTTGTTGATCAAAAACCAAAATATATTATGAGCGAGTAGACAGCATTTAGAAACGTAGTGAAATAAATAGATGCTAATTGACATATTATTATAATTATTTGGTAGCCAATATTATAACGTAAAGCAGACAGTAAATAAAACAAAAGGAACGTGTTTCAAAAATGAATATGTCATCAAAAAACGCCTATCACCTAGCTAACATTTAGGGGTTTGTTATACGATTTACGAAAGGGCTAACTAGATCATTAAAACTCTATACCAAATGTACAATAGAAAAATTGTGAACATTTATCTACATCCCAAGTACACTTCTCCTTCCTTTCTGTACTCACGTCTCAAGCGATCTGGATTGATTCTCGCGGCGTGATCCCGGCTTTTGGTTAAAACCAATTTGGCGGTTAATCCACGGAACACGTACGAACGCCCTGGAACCTTGGATAAATACTGGGGCTTACACCACATTATTCTTTGTCTTTAGTAGATTTTATCGCTTATTGGAAGTCTTGGGTGAAGTGCCGAAAAGTAAGTCTCCGTGTTTGATTTCAGTTATGGATTGTGATTATAAATTAAACAAAGCGCAATATTCAAATGTTAAAGATTCATCATTAAGATCCAACTTTTTTGGTGTGAAGGTTAACATAGAAGCAAAATAGGTTACACTTTTTTAATGTTATATATAATGTACCTTTATTTGTACGTATTCAATAGAAGAGCATCTTATTTTGAATAATACATACAAATATAACGTATAGAATCATAAATCATAATTGCTATTAATGCAACTGTAAATAGACGTGCTTTACCTATACTCGTCCATAAAAGCACCTCCAGTGCTTTTAATTTTATTTTTTAATAACAATAATATTACGCCAAGTTTCTTACATAAACTTCAAGTATACATTACAATTTGTCTACCTTATATACATTACTATACAAAATTCATTTTGAGCGCTGATGCCTATATTACAAGATATTTCGTTATCTTAGCTTAGGCATTAATTGCAACGCTAAACAGCCTTTAAGCCTATGCTCTTCAACTATTGTATGTTCTAATTAATGGTGCAAATAAACATTCTTTTAATTATTTTAAGAGAACTTAAATACAAATTTACAACATAAAGTCAATTAATTATCATGATTAACTAAAGAACAAACTACCCGCAAAATGGTCATCTTCCAAACGTGTAACGACATAATCCCATAGACGCTCAATAAACATATAAGAGGCCGATATGCAAATACCTATCCCCTAATACCCTCAGACAGTGTTTGAACAAGACTGGACATGGTCAATGTAAACATGTTTGAGGAAGTTACGTCTAGTTATTGAGTGGACCACTAATATCTTTGTTGGGTTGTGTTTCAACACGTGGGGTGGGAACTTGGAGCCACAATGTAATATCCATTTGAGATTGAGTGTTGATGATGTTGGTACATGATTTTGATATGGTGCTGTTGGTGGGTTAATCTCTTTGTTAAGTCTTGAAGGTTTTAGAAGAGGGTTTAAGATATTGGGCTTTATCTATATATTAATACGTGAAGAAAAACCTTTGTACCACTTTTTACGAATCTTGCGCGGAGTATGAATACTTCTCACACTTATAGTTTATGAAAAGTAGTGCAAAATGCTAATATTTTTTTAATAATTGTCGAATTTTGACCACTAGTTGTGATAATCATGTGTTTATTGTAGTGAAGCTAAAAGTTGTATTAAATTACGGGACTCTAAGTCCCATTGACGTCCAACAATAATTCTATTTTTATTTCAAAATCTTTAAAGTTGAGAAAATAAATACCACCAACAATCAATATGAATAATCCTCCGAAAATCCTAAATCTGTGAACAAAAACAAGACGACCATCCCTCCAGCCAAACCGATCAAACGCCATAAAAACCGAAGAAAAAGAAAATCCCTTTTCTCACGTCGAATCTAAGTAGCTTAATCGTACCCCATTGTGTGTACAACGATTTGCGGGTAGATCACAGAAAGAATCCCTTTTTTATCCCTTCAGGGGGCCCGCTTGAGCCACTGGACCGTGTTACCGGTATCGATAACAAATTGGGGGTGATTCTTAAAGGGTTGAAAGGATTTGGGAGTTTCTTACAAGATACAAGGGGTTATTGAATCTTTTGTCAGTTTGGATCTGAGGCTCATAAAAATGTTCGAGGTTACCTTTTGACTTTGTAAAGTACTTTGTACGTTGTTTCTATATATATCATGAGGGAACTGGTAGTATTTCCATGTTTCTTTAAACAAGAAAGACATCTAAAGTTCATTAGAATTTAAGCTTTCAGCACATATTATGCTTAATATTGCTTACATGTATAAAACTTACTATTTTAGCCAATAGTATCACCAAGTTACTTAGCGACAGCCTCCTTTTTCTACTTTATATATTCACTAGATTCATTTTAAAACAAAATGTTTCCAAAGCAAAATTGTTGAATTTTGCTCCCATATCTAACGACAAAACGCTGCACGCTGCATAATACCACGGACGAGAAAATCAAAAATGCAACCGTGGGAATTTTGATTAACAAGCGAAATCATGCAGCGAGCGGTCTAAAAGAGCGGCCAATAAACCACCTGAGCGTAGTTCTGTATAGCAATTAACGGCGGTTGCAATCTGACTGTTTAATTCCGAACGGTGCCGCAATAAACGTAACGGTAGGATCGCCGTGGCCACCCACCGAAACGGAATGCGATGAAAAAGGTACGATGTCCACACACACTTGAGGAGGGAAATTACAAACGCGGACGCTACCGCCAACCGTAATATCATTCCGCACGAGTCTTGAAAACGAAATTAAATTTTGCATGAAATGGTACAATATACAAAGAAAGTGGCCGGACAAAGGCGGAGTGGCGCCCACCGTGGGGCAACGGTTGGTTAGCTCCGCGAGCCGGACTTATCGTGACCGCGTGTGTAATTTGTTTCTAATCATATTACATTTTTGTTTCGTCTGTTTCTTTGTGACGCGGCTTCACTAGGTAAGATTTAATTTTAATTAAGCATTTTTTTGCGACGAGCTTATTTTGCGGGTTTTAGATTTTGCTGAACGCTGCGCGGAAAATTTGATTATTTTTTCTTCATTACAGCATGTTTTCTTTTCAGTGTTAATGTTTCATTATTCAAATGAGATATGTATATGAAAATGGAGTTGATTTCTGAACCAATTCACATATCCAAGCGTCCAACATCAGAACTACGTAATTCTGTGTTCATTATTAATGGCACCCGAAGTCGGCCGGTTAATTAGCTACCTCCATAATGTACAAACGGTTACAGAATACCTCTAGAAAATTTACGCACTCATAAATACACGGCGTCTGGCACCCGTGATCTCAGCAATTTTCAGTTTTCGGCAAGGACTTAAATAATTTAGCATGTAGGCGCGGCTGAAGCAAAAATGAATTCTCTAATGTGTATGGAACTTAGAATGGCGCCGGGCCGCCAACCAACGGCAAAATAATTAAAGCATAGCATTAAAAATTCCTCCAGTGAGCTTTACCTCTCCGGATACGTGATAATATTAATACGGCTCCCGGTTAGCCTTAGGTCTCGTGATTATTACAATTATAATTGTGAATAATGTATAGCGCAGACATGTGTGAATTAATTTTAATTAACACGAATGTTTGCTGATGAGTTTTGTTTTTGATGTTGTATTGTGAAATCGAGAAATATGTTATTTTTTCCAATTAAATTTGTTTTCTTTTTAATCCTAATCAAATGACAGTGAAATCTCACCTTATGCTAAGTGCTATATCTATTGAGTTGTTTAATAGTGTGTCGCTGATTCTAAGGTAGGGTACATTTAATTTTAAATGTATCATCATTTTTATCATTTCATTAAGACGAAAGACGTCCACTGCTGGACATAAGCCTCTTTCATATATCTCTAGTTACTGCGGTCGGAAGCGGCCTGCATCTACAGTGATGCCGCGGCTTTAACCAGATCACCCGTCCATGTAGTTAGTGGATGCCCGCGTTCTTCTGCGTATTTCATTCTTGATTTATTTCATAACTGACCTGAACCCTGAGCCTCTCCACAGCATATTTAAATGTTTGATTTTAGAAAAAACCATTTTTTTCTCACTCCAAATATTCGATGAATCGACGATCAAACACTTTCAGAATAAAATCTAGTTTAATATTTAGTTTCTTTTAAACACTTATAGTTTAAGGTCTCACAGTCTCTAGGCTACTTCAAGACTTCTTCCTTCCTGATACCGCATTATTTTTACCAAATCTCACCATCAACCCCGTTTCAATACCAACCACAAAATTAACTTAGCAGTAAAAACGACTTAACTATTTGTACAAAGAGTAAGAAACATCAATTCTTGTCCAATCCAAATCCTCTTTTAGTACCATCCACTACAACTATTTCCACAAAGAAACTTGTAAAATATACAACCAACAGCGGGAAGTTGGCTAGATTTAGTGTTATTTCGCTTTGAACTAGATTCTAACTTACATTTGGAATATATCGGCAAAGAACTCTGGACATTGTGTGGGCTTTGAAGTTGTAGTGCTTTAACAGCCACGTCAAACTAAGAAAAAAGTTGTATGTGAAAGATGGATCAAATAAGATTAGTAGTTTACCGAGACTTTGACCATAGCCAGCATGTTTGGCAAACGGGTTGGTCACCACAGTTGTGATGATGTTGCAACACATAGGGAAACGCTACTGCCCGTTCCCTGGACTGCGATTGTCATAGATGGTGTTATAATAAAGGAGACTAACGATGGAAAGTCCCTCAATCAACCAAACCCAGGAAGAATTCTTTTCAGAAATATTTCTTGTCGCGGGCATCGAACCCACGATCATTTTTCTAATCAAACTTTATATGCCCATGATCTAAAAATAATAGAACTAGACTTAACAAAACTTCCGCGTGTTCCAAAATCATATATTATCTTTTGGGTCACGATAAGCACACATAATTGTCTCAAATTTCTATTGTTCCCGAATACTTGGATACAATTCCATACTTTTCCCACTAATTAACTAAAACTAAACATCTAAGGTGAGTCTCAAAACCCACGCATCTCCCGAAAGGTTCTTCGCTGTGGGTTTGCGGCGAGGTCTGGCGTGACGTCGTATGACATGCGGCCGGCTCCGTGAATTTCTTACGGCATCGTAGCCGTTACTTGTGACGTCAGAGAAACGAACTGTGGCTGGCAACTGTGTTCGAATTTTGGTAGTTTGAATTTAGAATTTGTTTGCATTTCTGTGTTAATATTCCATTTTGAAATCGTGTTCTACTTATACCTATAACTTTTGAATTAATTTAATTTGTAATTTAATTAACAAGCTGTGCCCGCACCTTCGTCCGCGTGGAATAGTGACTTTGTTGTTTTTGTTTTTAAGACAAACGCACTAGGGATCTTAATCCTGTGTCGCGAAGACTTTACAAATACTCATTTGAAGAACACAAAGCACATCCTGACTCAGAACAACCATCTGTGGTTTACACAAATAATTGTCCCGGATGAGAATCGAACCTAGAACACTCTCAGAAGCAACTTCCGTAATCACTGTGCCACCAAGATTTATCATCTTCTTACGTATAAAACCTTAACACAGCCACATAAACAACACAATTTAAAAAAAAACTTTTTTTTATTATTTTCTAACCAAAACAAAAGTTGCTCTTTCCTGCCAGTGTCTAAGTGAAAACCTGCTGCACACAAGACTGTAACATCGATGCACCCCATTGCCCCCCCCACTTTGATCTCGCCGCCGCCGATCAGCTAACTCGATTATTTAACGAGTTCTCACCCAATTCCGTTAATTGGCCCGTAATCCGCGTGCTAAATGACAGTTACAGGCATCACTGGCTAAGTCTGATTAGTACTATGTGTTTGAATGAGGATTTCGAAATATTATCTTGTTAGTGTACCGAGGAACTGTGGGAGACGTACTGGATTCTTTGTTTTTTTATCTTTTGTATTATTATTTAGTTTGTCCCTCTAGATTTAGTTACATAACTAAAATGATCCTTCTTCTTAGCGTGTCGAAAGCAATCTAAATGGAGTGGACTTTGGATTGCCATCTCTTAACTCGCTTATTGCCCAGGTGCTAAATGATCCTTGATTTATAGAGTTGAATAAAAAAGAATGGTTAAGCCGTTGGTCTCACTGGAGCAGAGTAACGCGGGTAAAACCGCAGGGCGCAGGTAGTTAATCTATAAATTGCTTTACTCGCAGGTTTACAATTCGCTAAGTATTTCACACATTTTTGAATTACTATATAATTAGTAGCTTGAAGTCATCCATCATCCATTTATGAAATCTCCCTTTTAGCCCTTAAAACTTGATCAAATCAAACTTTTAACAAAATAAAGGTATTCGTCCTATGATTAAAAAAAAAATACTTATTTTTGATTTCATAAAATTAACTTCTAAGTATCAAACTGTTTTTTCTACACAGAAAGAAAGTACATTTTATTACTAAGAACCAATCATTACTTATAAATCTAAATAATTAGTTATTTCCTTTGATGTGAACTTTCAGCTGTCTGTCTCACACAAGTCGAACGTGTTCGGATATCTTAAGACTCCAAAATGTTTACAAAGCTTCACATAAAACATCATCAGTAGCATTAATTCTTCCAATGATTGGTGCACCAAGCCAGCACGTATCGAGCGGTTCATTAAAAGGGCAGCAGGGGTGGGCCTTATCCAATATTTATTAACTTATTTCAAAGAAAATCGTATAATTAACACCATCGCATCGCCCCTGAGCACACCCCACGGTAAGGTTTTGGAAGGTATAGACTAATTTGTAGATGCGGCAGGCGATAGACAAAGAGAACTGTACAAGATTTTGCTACATAGATTATTATATAAAGACGTGAGTGGATGAAGGTGATATGTCAATACAAAATGACTACATATCTTAAGCCGTCCATTTAAGGCTTTACGAGACAATTACATTCATCTTAGCACCTCATTTTCATAGATATTGAAAATGAGGTGCTAAGATGAATGTTGTTAAACTTGCAGAAAAGTTTACTTTTGTTTATGAAAAAAGGAGTTATGTCAATTTTTTTTTCTAATTAAATAATAAAAAATATAAATTTATTTATTATTATTTATTATTTTATTCATGTTTGTTAATTATAATAAATAGCGTTATGTAGCGACTTATTTCAAAAAATAAAAGTGAAACTTTAACTTCGATTTACTCCAAATTTAAATTATGTGACTTATCACCATCATCCACTCACGTCTTCTACATTTTTAGGGTTCAAGTTTACGAAGAGTGAAAACGGGAACCTAAGACTTCGCTGTCTGTCTGTCAACAGGCTGTATCTTAAGAACCGCGATAGCTAGACAGATGAGATTTTTACAGATGATGTATTTATTTGCCGCTATAAGAACAAATAACGCTATAAAAATAAAATAAAATAAATAGTAAAGGGGGGCACCCATCGGGCGCTAGTCACACTTCCCTATGGCCGGTTTTATTCTTGGCTTTATTAAATCATCTTATTTTTAAACAATGTAGAGGTTATTTATTACATACAGACGCATGCAGCAAAATACCTACACAATGGTAGTGACACGAACTTCTATGTTAATTTATAAGAAAAAAAAATGAATAAAAAGTATAAAAGCTTTACATAGTTGTAAAAATCCTTTGCTATGACTCCTTTATTTAATTTACTTTGTTATA
Source organism: Nycteola revayana (assembly GCA_947037095.2). NCBI lineage: Eukaryota > Metazoa > Arthropoda > Insecta > Lepidoptera > Nolidae > Nycteola > Nycteola revayana. The sequence goes on along the minus strand of OX344858.2, from coordinate 16,612,008 downwards.
CATATTATGCCATGTGGTCTCCGGCTTAGAATAGAACACCCCATGTCTTCCCATGGGTGTCGTAAAAAGCGACTAAGGGACATATGGCTGATGGATGGGCAGCAGCATCCATTAGCTCAAGATTTACATCTTACTGCGATCACCAATCCGTCTGCCAAGCTAGGTGATTATGGCAATATCCCTCTACGATCCTGGCTTGCCTAGGTCTGTTAAGAGGAGGCCCACGTTCAGCAGTGGACGTAAACGGGCTGTTGATGATGGTGATGATGATTCATATTATGCAATCTTATTTTGTATCGGTTTCTATCTGAATAAAAAAACTGATTATCTTATTTTTCGAAATTTGTAGGTATTATATGCTGGTAACTTAAATCTACAACTTTGCAGCTATTGACTCCAAACTCTATATGAAATGTATTTATGATCTATACTGCTTACATAATAATATATATTACATAGTTATTTCTCAAACTTTTATGGACATACTAGCTGCCCCCGCGGTTTTGCCCGCTTTACTCTGCTCCAGTGGGTCGGAGCGTGATGTTTTGTAGCCTATATGTTAATCCAGCGTACAACCTATCCCGGTGCAAAATTTCAGCCAATTCCGTTTAGTAGTTTCGGCGTGAAAGCGTAACAAACATCCATCCGTACTTACAAACTTTCGCGTTTATAATATTAGCAGGATTTTGCAATCTTCCCAAGTATCCAATACAAAGTTATCCATAACACATCAGCATCTTTTTCCCAAAAACCAATCAACACCAGTCCAGCTGATAATTCCCCAATTATCCACCTGTCACCTCTGTCCTCATCACTCTTGGCCCTCAATTAGTATTCAGTCGCACTCCTTACGTGTTCCAAAGTTAATGAGAGTGTGTCGGAATCGTATTTTTGAAACACCCTTTGAAACAAGGCGACCATCGCAAAAATATGTTAATGTCATCTGTGAAGCTATGATGGTGAAATTGATTAGTTCATGCGGCACTAGGTACAGGATTTTGGTATTTTGATATTTTCATTTTTGATATATTTATTTTTCTTGGTTATGTTTTGGTCTACGTAAGGTTGGAAGCAGCGTAGCGGTATTTAGCTCGCTTTTAAATCTCGGAGATCGTGGGCTCGATCCCATGCCGGATAAGAAATCTTTGTGTAAATTCTAAGATTTCTTTCCGGGTCTGGTTGGTTGAGGGACTACCTTCCGTGCCTCGGAAAGCACGTTAACCCGTGGGTCCCAATTATTGTAACATCATCTATAATTATTGTATATCAGGGAACGGGCAGCAGCGTTTCAATGACGACTATGGCAAATACCTTCCTTGGGAGCAGGCCCATGTTTAGCAGTGGACGTTATACGGGCTGATGATGATGAAGGTTGGAAGTCATAATTATTATCAGCGTTCCGCCCTAGCATTCACAAAAAACTAACTTTAGTATAATATTTGACTTGCTATACAAGTCACAACTCCTGAAATTGATAATTTGGTAGCTTTTGCTAAGTCACTTATGATGGAATCGTACTTTTACTAGCAGTGGACAACACCATTGTTTCCGGCTTATCTGGATTGCTCAATAGAGCTACATAAATAATAATCATCATCCACTGCTGGACATAGGCCTCCCTCATAGATCTTCAGTTATTGCGGTTGGGAGCGGCCTGCAACCATTGTGATCCCGCAACCTTGGCCAGATCATCCATCCAACTACTTGGTGGACGTCGACGACGCTTCGCTTGCCGAACCGGCCTGCCTCGGTTTGGTTCAGTAACCGGCGTTCTTCTACGTATCTCCTCATTTCTGATTCCATCTCTTAAAGAAACGCCGAGCATAGCCCTCTCCATAGCTCGTTGAGCGAATCGTGAGTCTGTTCATAAGGCCTATTGTGAAGCACCACATAAATAATCATCTCACAATAATTTTGCATTACCGTAAGACACATCGCGGCAGACCCAGACGGAGATAGAGAAATGAACTTGGCTCCTTCGATATGGCACTTTGCAAAGATTTATGGAAGGAAGGAAGGGAAGTAGGGAATCTTTTGCCCTGCAGTGGGAAACTAGCTGTGCTCTCGACTTGTCCGCGTGTTATAGTGGCTTTGACAATCTTCATCCCTCCCGTTCAACCCCTTACAACCTTTTTTTTGCTATGAAAAGTATCCTATGCCCTCACTCAGGTTCTACACTATTTGTGTAATGACAGCACCAACCAATCTCTCCAAACCAATCCATTACATTTCCAAGGCGAAATATTCATAAAACCCGTATTCATACCGCCATTGAGGCGTGTAATAAAGGGCACCTCACATCTACATCACAAATCGCGTCTCAACGATTAGCGCGATGTATTAGACACGTCTTGTCGTACCCTTTTTACGAGCAGGCTTCATTGTTTTGGAATATTGTGAAGATATATGGCAGTATGTTCACCGACTTGTGAGCATCATCTGTAGATAGTAGACCAGGTTTTGCCAGGGTTGTGGGGACTCGGAGCGGCTCTCGTTAATACGGCACGTTCTACGAGTGCTGATATTTCCTTTGCACAGCAGATCAACATCATCAGCCCGTATAACATCCACTGCAGAATATGGGCCTCCTCCCATGGGGGGTAGTTGCCATAGTCACCACGCTTGGCAGGCGGGTTGGTGACCGCACTATTATGTTGTTGTAACACAAGGAAACGCTGCTGTCCGTTCCTTGATATACGATTATTATAGATGATGTTATAATAATCGGGACCAACGGCTTAACGTGCTTTTCGAGGCACGGAGGGTAGTCCCTCAACCAACCAGACCCGGAAAGAAATGTTAGAATTTACACAAAGATTTTTTGTAGGGCGTGGGGATCGAACCCATGACCTCCGAGATGTATAGCGAGCCAAATACCGCTGCGCTACGGAGACAGCAGATAAGCAGTGCCATTCAACGCCGCATTGCTGTCAGTATCCGGGGTTTTTTTTAATTTACTAGCTGTTTTTGACTGCACTACTAGTATGCTTGTTAACCCTTCGTGCTATGTTAAAATGCTTGTGTTACGTTTGGGTTCACGTCGGTAGTGCCATGGGTGGGTATCGAACCGCGGCGACCACATGATTGCAAGTCCGATGTTCTAGCCATTAGGCTACGGCTGCTTCAAATTCACATTTAGCATAGAATTGACAATTAGCATAGATTTAGATTAGTTAGTATTTTATAAGTTACTAGCTTCCCGCGCGCGGTTTCACCCGCGTACCAACTCTCGTGGGAACTTCATAATTAAATATAGCCTATGTCACACAGGGTGAATGTAGCTTTCCAATGGTGAAAGCATTATAGAGTTTTTAAAATCGGCACAGTAGTTTTTGAGTTTATTCATTACAAACATACACACACACAAAAATACAAATCTTTCCTCCTTATAAAATTAGATGATTTTCCGTTTAAATTAGGTGTTTTTAGAGCTGTTTATTAGGTGTATGCGGACAATATATGTTTTGAATAAAGCCTAATCTGTCTTAAGGCGAGTTTATCTATTTTTTTTTCGTTTTTTAAAAGATAACTAGCAGAGTTTTGCAGTCTACTAGTATTCTTGTTAACCCCTCGTGCTAAGCTTAAATGCTTGTGTTACGAGGGGGTTCACGTCGGTAGTGCATAGGTAGGGTTCGAACCGGAAACCTCAAGATCACAAGTCCGACGCCCTAGCCATTGGGCTACGGCCGCTTGCTATCTCTGTAAAAGGTAGAAAATACAATGTATTGTGGACATAAAACAAAACAGTCATTCACTAAGTACAGTATTGTAGTTAGTATTACAAAACTCACCTTTACCCCCCAACCCACATCCCGATCTTATTTCGTAAACAAATTTAAATTTCTGCTCCGTACATTTTGATTATGAGAACACCGATTCAGTTCGACATTTTCGTATAAGAGCCTGTAAAAACTCCATACGTTTTCACCACATCATACTCTGTAGCACGAAAAATTAACGCAAGCAAAAACAGTCCTTATGTCTTCGCATTAAGACACAAATTCTTCTTCGTTAGTGGAAGAAATAAGTTTGCAAAATGGCATAGAGACTGAATACACGCTTGAATTATTTAGATAGCAATCGTGGGTCCGTATTCTGATCGTTTTTCTCATTGGTATCGAATAGGAGCATACTTTCATCCTGCTCTTTACATTATAGTTAGAAAGAGAGGGGAGTAGTTATAGGTGGGGCGGGTTTTGTTTCGTTTATTCATAGCATGTGTCATGAAAGTGATGTCTAATACGTTTGGGGTTGAGCTGGCGTTTGAATGTTCGTTTGAATAATGTACCTTAGGATGGGGTGGCATCCACCTCTTAAGTCAACTTTTTTTATAATTATGATCTAGTGTTTATAGATGAAAACTCAAGGGTGGTCAGATAGTGGAAGGTTTTTGTGTGTGTGGTGCGAAAATAAGCGATGTAGCACACACAAGGTTTACTAGCTATTTTACATTTCAATGTAATTGGGGCATGTCTAATGCCATGCTCCACGATTCCGACTTTTAGACATATATTATACTAGCTCGCGATTGCACCCGCGTAGTCCCGTTCCCGTGGGAACTTCATAATGAAATATAGCTTATATACTTTCTCGATAAATAGGTTATCTGGTTTTTTTTTTCAAACCGGACCTATATATCTTGAAATTAGTACATTTAAGCAAACAAACGGACAAACTCTTTAGCTTTATATCTTGGTATAGATAATATGGGAAATAGTAATTGCTCTTAACCATTTTTATTACAATCCGGAACCTTCTTCCATTTTTAGCTAGATAACTCGACGATTGTCAACTTATTCATACTTTTTCTTTTCTTTTTTAATGCCATATTCCCTCCATCTCCCCGTCAGCGACCGCCCTGAGCCGAGGTCCAAGACCCACATGGGCCGCCCTCTTGCGCAGGTTGCTTAGTTTGTAGTGTTTAAAACATTTATCTAGGCTGGAGCTCTGCTCGCCTTTATGCCCGGTGAAGTAGCAAAAGCCTCAGGGCTAACGACATATGTCCGTCGACAATCTGCCGACTTATATACATACTTTAATCTTAGTTCAATTCAATTGTGAAATGTGTCAAATTTTGTTTGAAGTCAAATTTAATTCGCGTTGACGTTGTTATCTAGTGTGGGAATCAATATTGGTACTGTGGTTAAGATGGCGGTATGAATATAAATGATAACAAATTTGAATATAAGAGTTTAATGATATACCGTAGTAAAATAACAAGCAGTAGAAAATTACAAATTGACGAACAAAAGGTAACACAGGCTTTAAAGAAGTTAGCTTGCGATAGCAAAATAGATAATTTCGGTTAATTTTAAGCGTGCAATCGCCGTCGGTGTAGGCGGACGGTGCCACAGTACTCACAGTGAAATCCACTAATCATTGCGCTTAACAAACCAAATCCAGTACTTAAAAATATGTCTCTAGTTTCCTGAAATTGTTTAACTCAATTAAATGACGTGACTAACGTTGAAGTGATTACTAAACCTACCAAAAAAGTTCTTTTGGGACCCTAACGTGGTTGTTTTATTTTGAATGTTACCATGGAAATTAAATGCGAATAAGTACAGTGCTTTCCTATTAGATTACTATAAATGGCTATTATTTAATAATCCAGGATCACTATGGCTATTGTTATGTACTGGTATGATTCTTTATAAATTAAAATCAATAGGCGCTGGTTTCAGACGCATTGTGATGACGCATTTGATTGGAAAAAAAAGGACAATACAAATCATATAAAAAAGTAAAATAGTTTATAAAAAAGAGGTTCGATTCGTTATAGCTACTATTCCTGAACGTATATAGATTGTTTTCGTTTTTTTTTTAACAAACTTTTTAATCATTTGTTTGGTAGAATAATGTCAAGATATTTACAGTTGTTTCTAACAAAGTATATGTACAGATTAATAATATGTATTTCATCATGATTTTGTCAAACGTCGATAGTCCGAAGATGGGAGGTGGAATGGCGATAGGACGAAAGGATGTTAATCATGGACTGTCTTCATTGCATACTTATAGTGTCGCAGAAACAGGATGCATTTGTCGTATATCGTAGAAAAGAAATTTACGTTGTAAAAACATATTTCAAATATTATAATATAAGGTAATATAATATATAAGTATACTAACATATCTGAGGTGAAGTGTTTGTTTGCTTGCTTGAACACGCTAATCTCAGGAACTATGGATCCGATTTGAAAAAAACTTAAAAAACCGATTAGCGGGCTATTAGCAATATTTGTTTATGAAGTTCCCACGGGTGCGGGAGTTAGTGTTGTTATAAACACAATGACTGCGTGGAGACTCAATCCTACAGTCAAATCGATGACACGGTTTTGTGTCATAAAATGTTCTAAACAAATGTGTCTATTTTTCAACCAAACTACATGTGTAATTAGGAAACTTTTCAAATATATATCTGTCTCCATTATTACCCACCAAAATTGACATGAAACTTACACATTTCCCACAGCAATGAAACAGAAATCAGAACAGCAGTAATATATGCACATTCCATTCAACTGTCGAATGATCACAAGACATTTTTCCCCGACTGGCCAGTACGGAGCTCCGTAAATTAAAATGTGAATAATTAACACGAACCTTCCCCCCCCCCCTCTCCCCGCCCCTGGCCGCCCCCCTCCCCCCACACCAGTCACACCCAGATGTATTAGTTTTAAGCTCTCTCTTCGTATGAACGCGATTTAGGGTGATTTCAAAAAGGCAGATAGTTGGGGGTTGATCCTTTGGTTTTGAAATTGGGTGGCTGTGTTTTTTATATGTGTATGTTTAACTTTGAGATTATTATAATGAAGCGTTAATTTCGTTTGAATGTAAGACTTACTTTAACAGCGCATTTGCGTCCACTACTTACCATGGGCCTCCTCTTAACCAGCCATGGTCGTTAAGGGATATTGCCATAATCACCACGCTTGCCAGGCGCATTGGTGATCGCAGTAAGATGGTAACTTACATTGAGTAGATAGATGTTGCTGTCTAATCAGCTATAGAACCCTTAGTCGCCTCATACGACACCCATAGAAAGACATGAGGTGGTCTATTCCGGAAACCGCACGGTTAGAGCGGTATCGCACTACGTCCGATCCGAATTCTATCCGAACCCGTGAAAATATTGGTCTAAAAATTTGGAAAGAAATCAGATGACGGAGATCGTATCTAGTGCGTAAATTACCATAGAAATAGTTCTACGGCTACTACGGACCATATTTTCACGGGTCCAGATCGGATTCGGTTCAGACGTAATGCGAAACCGCTCTTACGATAACCGTGTGATAGAATATAATAATCTGTACTAATAGTTTTGATATCAGTTTTCGTACGTTTGAGGAGTGTTTTTAATCCCCAATAAGGCAACGTTTGCCGACTTTATAAGACGAGGTTTTCTACGATAACTTTAGGAGTTAAGGAGATTATATAAATGTAAATAATAGTGTCAAGTTTTGGTAATACTTGTTCAGCATTAATATTATGTTTAAATACATAACAAATAACAGACATAAACACATGAAATAAATTGTTATTTTTGATTAATCCATTCAAATTGACAATTTCCATAGCCTAGCGGTTTATACCGCTAGGCTATGGCAATTGTTAGCAAGACTTGTCTTGCTTTCAATCTAGAATGTTGTCTCGATCCCCAGGCCAGATAAGAACCTTTGTTTTTAACCTTGAAGTTCTTACCGGGGTTTTTTTTTGTTTTAGCGACTACTCTTTGTGCCTGTTCTAGTTGATGTTATAACAATCGGGACAAACGATTTAACGATCTTTCCGAGGCACAAAGGTTAGTCCTTCAACCAACCAGACCCGGAAAGAAATCTTAGAATTTATACAAAGATTACTAGTCCGGTGTAGGGATTGAACTTCCGCTACGCCACGGAGGCGGTACAACAACAATTAGAAGATTTTCTAATTTCATCACATCCACCAATCACCTGCTAATTTCTACACAAAACATTAACCAGTAAATTACATCATTGGCCCACACAATCAACATGTAATAAAACGTAGCCAATCAGAGTCTATAACTTATTCAATATATTGCCGAGTGCACTCGAATGATCCCGACCGCGTCCGAAGTGTTGATCGTTAATATTGATCAGTATTATCCCGGATCGACGATTTACGTGTAACACAGGAATCCCACATCGCTGTACATTTAATTATTTAAGGTGTTTATGGATAAAGATTTACTGGAAATGACATCATATATATTTTATGGTGTTATCAATAAAGTTAAATAAATGACACTATTAGGCTTTGTCTTATGTAAGTACACCAAGCTCCACAGTAGGTGCCGGATGCTATTCCCGTGTAAGCAAAAATCTTGGCTTAGTTGCAAGAAAAAGGTGAAAACTAAACAATAGTTTCAGATTGAAATGACAATGTAACATGGATTCATATTGAAAACTTTCTACAATTTTTGATTTTGTTTTAGTGAATGCCATGGAATTATAATTCAGTCTACTGTGTGATATTATTTTCTCATATTATTGTATATGTTGCAGTCAAAACTCTTAACCAGTCAAAAGTACTTTTAACCAGCAAAATCAGTCAAAACTAAACAAAACTAACCTAACCTAAAACTACTTTTGACTGATTTTGCTAGTCAAAAGTACTTTTGACTGGCTAGGAGTCTTGACTGCATCATATATATTAATTAACAATCAATAATGGAACTGATGCTGTTAAACTCAAGAGTTGTATTAGAAATTAAAGCTTCAACTTAGGTATATTGAAAATGCTTAAAAGATTTTATAAAAATAAAAAATTGTAGTCATGACGACAAGAGTAACTGAAACCTCTCGTTCCTCTACATATTATTAAGATATTTCCTATCGTTCCGTTCCGTACCCGAAGGCTAAAAACGGGACGTTTTTGTTTGCTGTCTGTCATCAGGCTGTATCTCAAGAACCGCGATAGCTAGACAGTTGAAATTTTCACAGATTGTGTATTTCTATTGCCGCTATAACATCAAATATTAAAAATAAATAAATATTTAAGGCTCCCATACAACAAACTTGATGTTTTTGAACTTTTTAGCTCGATATCAATAACGGCAACAGGTAGACTCTTGAAAAGGGTACGGAACCCTTCGTGCGCGAGTCCGACTCGCACTTGGCCGATATTTATTTTGAAAACAAATACAAATACAAATATTTTATTGGAACCAAGAACAGATAAACATGCTAGTTTATTTGTATCAATTTTATATAATCTATTTGCTTCAACTTATTTTTCTTTCTTCAAACCAATACGTACTTGTCTCTTCCATTGTATCAACGTCAACAACATTAACTTCACGAAAAATGTTGTTGTTTCCGGCCCAAGGTGAAATGTCGGGGTTCGCCGAACGGTGGAACCATTTTGTGCCCAAATATTTTATTGTAATCATTCTTTGCCGCGTTGATTGCTGTTAGATATCCTTACTAATATTATAAATGTGAAAGTAACTCTGTCTGTCTGTTACGCAATCACGCCTTAACTACTGAAGCGATTTAAATGAAATTTGGTACAGATATAGTCTAGAGCCTGAGAAAGAACATAGGCTATATTTTATTATGAATTTCCCACGGGAACGGGGGATACGCAAGTGAAACCGCGCGCGGGAAGCTAGTACTTATACAGGGTGTCCGGTAATTAATGGATAACCTTAAAATGGGTAATGGTAAAACTAATGACCATTCAGAAAAAAAATACAAATAAAAAAAAATACAGTTGGTACCAAAGATATGATTTTTTTAATAATAATCGGTGTTTTTTGTTACCTTATTTCACATTTTTATACACCACGGCCACAAATTAAGGAATTCTATCGGTTTTTTTTTGTTATAGTAATTTACGTTAACTGAGCTGATAGATAGGTAATAAATAGTATGACTACTATTACACGGTTTTTTTTTTAAACAACTTGAATGTTTGTTCTGGGGAAAATTTGTGAAAAATATTCAATTTGACAAAGTTTGAGCAACCGTAACTTAAAAAAAAAGTATCCAGACACAAGTGACCAATTATTTTAAAATATTATGTGCTTCAAGCCAATTTCAAAATGGTATCATTCATTATTGTATCTAATGTAAATTCTGAATTATGGCTATTTGTGTAGAAAAGGTGTGAATTTTGGATAAACATCAAAATTTGCAATATTGGAATATTTATTTACATTGAATGTACCTGACCATTGGAGTTTAATAAAAAACAACATTTGACATTAGTAAAACTGTATTCGTTATTAATTACAATAAATGTTCAAATTGTCTGCCACCCACTCTGATACAGGCTCTACATCTACGAATGAATGCTCTCCTGAGCAGTCGCGTATAGCGTCGATCGCTTATTTTCGATGCGGCTGCCCGGACACGGCTACGTAAATCTTCCAAGGAACGGATCGGCTTTGCGTAAACTTCTTCCTTAAGACAGCCCCAGTAAAAAAAAATCAAGTGGATTTAGATCTGGTGAACGTGGGGGCCACAAAATTGGCCCCAGGCGGCCAATCCATCTGTTTGGGTATGTTCTATTTAAGTATGCACGAACAGATACAGCATAATGCGCAGGACAGCCGTCATTTTGCAACCAATATGATTCTCTCTCCACCTCGGGCACCTCTTGCAATAAGTTTGGAAGATCATTTTCAAGGAATTCTAAATAACTTTGGCCAGTTAGGTTCCCCGGTAATTCAAATGGGCCTATTATTTTTCCGTTTAATATTCCAGTCCAATAATTTATTTTAAATTGGTACTGTGACCTGTCTTCACGCATAGCACGAGGGTTCGTTAGTTGCCAGCTATGGAGATTGTGTAAATTCATGTAGCCATCTCTTTTCAATGTTGATTCATCACTCCATAGAATTTTATTAAAAAACTGCGGGTCTGCTTCCATCTTCCCCAGCATTTTTCGGCAGAAACGCAATCTTGCATTATAATCTCTTGGTTGAAGGGTCTGCACGCGCGTAACGTGGAACGGGTGAAATTTGTTCTTTTTTAAGATATCATGCACAGTCGATTTCCCTATACCCGTGCGTCGAGCTATTGATCGCGTAGAAATTGAAGGATCTTGCGCAATTTCCTCAAGTACCACGTCTTCTACATCAGCACGAGCGCTTCTTCCACCACTAGTACCACCAACACCAGTACCAGGGATTCTTCCTTCTGAGTAACAACCGTGGACTCTTATAAATACGCGGTAATCTGGATGACGCGCATTAGGGTATCTTTCCCTATAAAGAGCTGCGGCTGCGTTTCCATTGCCTCTGCATTCCCCATAAATAAAATGCATGTTTGCATATTCTTGTGGCGTATACTCAACACGTGGCATGTTGATTCACAAAATAAACAATCCAGTTACAAGCCAAGTCGTCGCAAATATCACCACACAAAACAAGTCCAAATCGGTAAACAAAACGAATAGTCCAGTAAAATAGCCAGGTCGTCGTTTTAACACTGATTCACAGTAACTAGCAACAATTGCAACCGGAAACGAAATAAACACATGCGAAGTCGAGCAAGTCGAGTGACGCACTAAGTCTAAGTCCCTGTTCCTGTAAGTTCTGTTAGTCCCCTACCGGTTTTTTTACATTTACTATCTCGCTCGCACTCATCCAACTCATATCCTCTTTGTCTAACATGAACAAAAGACGGGTGGTGCAGGGTGCGCGCAGGTAGCTAGTATGGCGGTCACACGACTTACACACACGACATTTATTGCAAAGCCAATTTGTATTTGTTAAAATATTTCTGGTTTTAAAGAGACTTTATTTAATTATTACTATTCATTACTTACGTCTATTAATGTTTTTATTAACCCCGAATGGTCAGGTACATTCAATGTAAATAAATATTCCAATATTGCAAATTTTGTTGTTTATCCAAAATTCACACATTTTCTACACTAATAGCAATAATTCAGAATTTACATTAGATACAATAATGAATGATACCATTTTGAAATTGGCTTGAAGCACATAATATTTTAAAATAATTGGTCACTTGTGTCTGGATACTTTTTTTTAAAGTTACGGTTGCTCAAACTTTGTCAAATTGAATATTTTTCACAAATTTTCCCCAGAACAAACATTCAAATTGTTTAAAAAAAAAACCGTGTAATAATAGTCATACTATTTATTGCCTATCTATCAGCTTAGTTAACGTAAATTACTATAACAAAAAAAAACCGATAGAATTCCTTAATTTGTGGCCGTGGTGTATAAAAATGTGAAATATGGTAACAAAAAACACCGATTATTATTAAAAAAATAATATCTTTGGTACCAACTGTATTTTTTTTTTATTTGTATTTTTTTTCTGAATGGCCATTAGTTTTACCATGACCCATTTTAAGGTTATCCATTAATTACCGGACACCCTGTATAAATGTTTACATATACTTTTTGTAGGAAATATAAACAATCGAGTACATCTCCGTAGCGTAGCTATTAGGCTCGCTTTAAATCTCGGAGGTCGTGGGTTCGATCCCCACGCCGGACAGGAAATCTTTGTGTAAATTCTAAGATTTCTTTCCGGGTCTGGTTGGTTGAGGGACTACCCTCCGTGCCTCGGATAGCACGTTAAGCCGTAGGTCCCAATTGTTATAACATCATCTGTAATAATCGTTTATCAAGGAACGGGCAGCAGCGTTTCCTTGTGTGTTCAACGTAATACTGCGATCACAATCCCGCTTGCCAAGCGTGTTGACTATGGCAAATACCGTCCCTCGGGAGGAGGCCCATGTTCAGCAGCGGACGTTGTACGTTACTGTTATTGAATTATTAGGGTCCCTAGACCCTAATAATAGGCTAGTTGACACTTTTCTGAAATTATTTTTATATGGTCACGAATGGTTTAACTAGATCAAGAAAAAATATGGCATTTATTTGAGATCTAGAAAGCACTAAAATAAATATTTCAAAATTGGCTTGACATTTGGAGACGAAAACGATGACAGACATGTTGATCTATATAGATTATCAGTGTTCAAGAGGAATGACGTCGTGACTCAGAAAGTGTAATATAAAAGGATCGCGTTCATGTTTATTAACAACATGTATGACGTCACAAAATGGCTGATAGAGTTCTCGGAAGTTAAAGACATAGACAAAATAAATAATTTTTATATTGAGCTACTACAAACATATTCAAGGTTTATGAACAGAAATTATTATATTTAGGTTCCATATGACAAATACTTTTAGAAATAAACATCATTGTAACATAATTTCATATGTGTCAACTAGCCTATTCAATAACAGTAGCGTGTCAGTAATTTTTATACTAATATTATAAGGAGGAAAGATTTGATTGTTTGCATTGAAAAGGCTACGGAACTACTGGGCCGATTTCAAAAATTCTTTCACCATTAGAAAGATACGTTATGCAGGAGTAAATTAAGCTTCATTCGATTATGGAGTTTCCACGAGAACGGGGGCCACGCGGGTATAGCCATGCGCTTGCAGTTAGCCTTCTATACTAATATTATAAAAAGGAAAGATTTGAGTGTTTGTTTGTATTGAATAGGCTCCGAAACTACTGGACCAATTTGAAAAATTCTTTAACCGTTGCAAAGCTACACTATCACCGGATGCCATAGGCTATGTTTAGTTATGAAGTTCCCACGGGAACGGGAGTTACGCGGGTGAAACTGCGCGCGGGAAGCTAGTCTATTAATAAAGAGGTGTTCGTGTGATTATAGAGAAGGTGGCTATAGCACCATCAGCTCACAACAAAGCTAAATAACTTCACAAACTTTATCTACATTTTTAACTTGGACATGCCCATCTGAGTATGTTTCGCCGGATCGTCTCGATGAGGCCGCGCTGAAACCGGCAGTAGAATAACCCCACTGAGTTTTATTTCGCCGGATCTTCTCAGTTGGGGCGTATTGGATCCGGTGGTAGCACTAAAGCGCGTTCTTCGAGATACTTATGGTCCGTCTAAATAATAACATACTCAAAAGACAGAACTTGATTTAATCATAGATATAAAACAATATTGTACTTTCATACCTGACAGCTTTTAGGCTAAAGTTATATAAACTATTATTATACGTAGCAATAAACAAATAAAATTAATTAATTAAATCAAAAGTAAGCCAAATATGTTTTGACTATTTACAAATACCTGTAATAGGTTTACGTGATTAAAAACTTTTTTTTTTTAATCTATTTTTAACTAACCAACAAAAATGGGTCGTGACTAACCCGTTATCTGCTACATTATTAATATTCTTACACAATAGTATAACATTAGATGTATCGTAAATAATAAAATAACCCCAATACCACCCTAGAGAGTAACGTTGCATGCATATTAAACATGGTTGCCGAAATAGAATAAATTAATGATCGTATTTTTCTATGCATCTTTTTGCTTCCCCTATTTATTAACTTGATACTGTTGGAACTCGATCATACATCGAGACAGACTCGATCATACGAAGAGACATGAGATCGAGTATTCACCAATTGTTCGGTGGCTCTTCAACAACCCGTATAACGTCCACTGATAGTTACCACGGTTGGCAGGTGGGTTGGTAATTGTCGGACCGCTTATGCGTACCCGACCCCCGCAAACGGCGGATCGAAGAAGTGTCCGGGGGGTTTTAGTGGTTAGTAGGGTCCTCTCCTCGTGGTATGAGTTTAGCATACCACGCTATGGAGAGGGCGAGTCCCACATATCCCACCGCCAGCGCGCGAATACGCTGCAGCGGCGGTGGGAATGCGTAAATGCATTAAGAAAAGAAAAAAAAAAAAAAAAAGTGGCTTAGTAATAGCATGATTATGTTATAACACACTGGAAAACGCTTTTGCTCGTTCCTTGGTATACAATTGCTATAGGTAATATTATATTAATCGGAACCAACAGTTTAACGTGCTTTCCGTGCCTCGGAAAGCAGTCCTTCGATCAACCAAACCCTGAAAAAAGTCTATAAATTGATCTAGAAATCTTTGTATAACCCTCCGACAAGTAAAGTTAGATGTAACAGCCTCAGGAGGAAGCCCGTGGTCAGCGGTGGACGTTATACGGTCTAATGGCGATGGTGGTAGACTAAACTATATGAAAAGTTTCAACGGGGCGATGCTGCCAGAGTTTTGGGAACCTTGCCAATATAGATTTAGAATCGTTACTTAAATTCATATTATGAAGAGGTATAGTTTGTGAATTATGTGTGAGGTTGTAGGGTTTACCCCCTGCTCTTTGGATCTACTGCAACGATTGTGCAAATTCTTTTACCAGTAAAAAGCCATCTTATTAGTTAGTGTATATATTTTAACTCAAGCTTTCCTCGAGAACGCTCGAGTTTCAAGTGCTTTCCTAGTATTTTATAGTTCACTACATAGTATAAAACAAAGTCGCTTGCCGCTGTCTGTCCGTCTCTATGTATGCTTAGATCTTTAAAACTTCCCAACAGATTTTGATTCGGTTTTTTTAAATAGACAGAGTGATTCTAGAGGATGGTTTATATGTATAACACATCACTTTTTGACTTTGACTTTATATGATACATCAGCATTGCACCCGTCGAAGACCCGTGCGGGTCGCTAGTTGCTTATAATTTAATTTAGCTACTGTATATATGTATTTTAAACTAAATCTATAAATCTATACTTTATACTGATATATAAAGCTGAATAGTTTATTTCTTTGAACGCGTTAATCTGTTTTTAAAAATTCTTTTAGTTTTAGACAGTCCATTTATTGAGAAAGGATATAAGCTATATTTTATTATGAAGTTCGTAGGATCTTTATAATAAAATATAGCTAACGGGAACGGCAGTTAACCAGGTGAAACCGTGTGGCAGCTACTCATCATTCATCATCATCATCATTTCAGCCATAGGACGTCCACAGCTGGACATAGTCCACCCTCATAGATCTCCAGTTGTTGCGGTTTTTTGAAATATCAATTTTGGGGGGGGGTTTGCCAATAGTCGTGTGTGCCATTATACGCCAGAAACATTCGTCGTATGTGCCTTTAACGTACTGGCACTTACGACCAAAATGCTTCTGAAGAAAATATGATGATATATTTTATTGAGGTAAAACCCTAAGTAATTATCACTGAAAAAAAAACAGCTATAAAAAATGGCGGCCACATATAAATTTAAAAAATAATAAATTAATACATGTCGACAAGCGGTAGGCGTTCAACTCATCTATGAAGTGTCGTTAACCTCGTATAAATTGCCACCGTATATTATATTCGGTTTGTTTAATTAAAACGGCCCGGGAATTGAACTTGCGACCCTGTACGACATGATTTTTTATCATGTATGTAAATATATCGTAAATTGGGACTTTTTATTGACCTGTGTACTGAATGAGATATTTTTATTATTATTTTGTTGTTTTTTTTTTTTGTTAATATTTTGCACTGGTGGTTGAGTAACGGTTGTTGATTCTGAGATTTGGGGTTGTAGGTTTGATTCTAGACAAAATTTTTTTTAACCAAGGCTAGTTTTCGGGGTTCATGGACTACTGTTGTAAACGCAAAAGTGTGTAAGTATGGATGATTTTACGAGAATGAATTTAGGTTATACACTATACCTGATAGTGTATAAGCTGGAATAACATATATTCTAAAAAAAATACCACTCTAACCCACTGGAGGAGAGTAACAGTCATTACATTGCATTACATAGTTTATTTCCGTATCAAATTGCATTAAAATCGATTCCGTAGTTGTAGAGTAAAAGAGTAACAGACAGACATGCAGACAGGTTTTCCTTTACATTTATAATATTAGAACGTAATTTTGCTATGGAAATAAACAAACTATTACGAATCCTTACTATCCTTGTCCTTACTATATATAATATTATAAATGTGAAAGTAACTCTGTCTGTCTGTCTGTCTGTTACGCAATCACGCCTTAAATACTGAAGCGATTTAAATGAAATTTGGTACAGATATAGTCTAGAGCCTGAGAAAGAACATAGAGTATATTTTATTATGAATTTCTCACGGGAACGGAATTAACGCGGGTGAAACCGCGCGCGGGAAGCTAGTATAGTATAAAATTACTGATTAATCATTATCAATACGTTCGTACTGTTTATGTTGGTGATATGCTAGGTAAGACATAGCTTACCACCAACATAAACAGTAGAATACATACATAAGGTTTACAAAATGTCATGGTAATTCATTATTATCCTTACTAGGTGGCTTAGCTACTTCTAAATACGGCTACTATTATGGACTTATGAAACTCATGTTTGTTACATTACACGGTCGAAGGTCAAAACATTTTTCTTCATCAGGTCATAAGTACTTTTTTTTTTCGGGATACAGTGCATATTGTAAATCTACATCTATTGCTAGAAATAGTTGATGGCGTAGCCAAGACGTGTACTTCTTGGCTACGCCGCGTAGCATTCGTAGCAATTACTACGCACCGGTGCCGTAGCAAATTCAGAGACACTTTTATAAATGATATTCCTGAAAAAAATAGTGTTTAGAATCGGTTAATTAGTGTGTGGGTTCCTTATTTTTTTTAATCTTCTTTTGTGCTTTTAATATACCTACAACAGTTGCTTTATTTATATTTTCATACCAAATGTATTTAATACGAAGAAATATAACAAACTAGCGACCCGCCCCGGCTCCGCACGGGTACAATGCTGATGTATTATACATATAAACCTTCCTCTTGAATCCCTCTATCTATTAAAAAAAACCGCATCCAAATCCGTTTGCGTAGTTTTAAAGATTTAAGCATACATAGGGATATAGGGACAGAGAAAGCGACTTTGTTTTATACTATGTAGTGATGAAAATATATAAAGCCCTTGCCTAGATCAGAAAATAGAATCGATACTGATTTAAACCTTTTTTTTTTTTTTTTTTTTGTTGTCCGGGGGAAATGCCTTGACGCATTCCCACCACCGTTGCAGCGTATTTGCGCGCTGGCGGTGGGATATGTGGGACTAGCCCTCTCCATAGCGTGGTATGCTAAAGTCATACCACGAGGAGAGGACCCTACACCACTAAAACCTCCCGGACACTCCTTCGATCCGCCGTTGGCGGGGGTCGGGTACGCATGAGCAATCCGGCCATACTGATTTAAACCTGCCCTTTCTGCCATAAATCCTGTTAGAATTGGAGAAATTATTTATTATATATATAATAATATGTACGTAATCCTTATGTTGAGCATTTAAGAAAATAATCGTTTAAATTTGTAGATTTTAAATAAATAGTAAATGTGCCATCATCATCATCAGCCCTTATGACGTCCGCTGCTGAACATGGGCCTCCTCCCGAGGGAGGGTATTTGCCATAGTCACCACGCTTGGCAGGCGGATTTTTGACCGCAGTATTATGTTGTACCACACAAGGAAACGCTGCTGCCCGTTCCTTGATATACGATTATTATAGATGATGTTATAACAATCGGGACCAACTGCTTAACGTGCTTTCCGAGGCACGGAGGGTAGTCCCTCAACCAACCAGACCCAAATAGAAATCTTAGAATTTACACAAAGATTTCTTGTCCGGTGTGGGAATCGAACCCACGACCTCCGAGATTTAAAGCGAGCCAAATACCGCTATACGGAAGTTGTAAATGTAAATGTGTGGTTTCAAAAAAATAGGTCGTTTATTTCTCTAACTAAGTAGTAAGTTCTTTTATTTATTAATATTTTGGATGAACCTATGTACTAAATTAATAAATTTAAGAAAATACTTTTTTTACTAGTAACCCCTGTTTTAATTGCTGAGAAGAATCTTTTTTAAGTACACTTTTACTATTTATTCAAAATCTACAGATTTAAATGAAATTTATTTAATTAAATATTCAACATACGGATTACGCATACACAACCCTTTGATAATAAAATTAATAATTCCGCCAATTCAATACAATCCATCATGCTTCATTACCATATCAAACAATTCTTTTGTCCTTTGAACTTCATATATTGCGAATTCATTCATATATATTGGCGTTAGAACGGACCAATCGCACGGACCCGAGTCGTTCAAATAATCGTAAATTCACAACGGACAAAATATAATAAATTGCCGATGAGATCTCTGCGTACACTTCAACAAAATAATTTCGGTACACACAAAAAAATCTAACGTAGACTTTATGCTATTAGAAATAAGCGCGAGAATCGCATGGAAAATGAATGATGAAGTACGAGACCGTTTACCGATGAGTCTATATTTGCACTGTGAACCCTTTGTTGTCGGCTTTTTTCGGTTGTTTCCGAGTATAGGCTGATAAAACACGTTTTTCAAATCATTAAACAGTTTCGACCGCAACCGCGGTCGGGTGGGAAGGAAGCTAAAAAAGAAAAAATGAGAAGCGTTGGCCTGCGAACTGATCGCTGTGGGTTATGATAACTGGGTAGTGAGAGCGACAAGTGTTGGTTTTGTTTGAGCTCGTAATAGTAGTATCCTATACATGTATATAAAAAAGAAAACTGCAGTGTCTGTTTGTAACGGAAAAAATAACAGGTTAAAATAACAAAACACAATTATTTATTTGTCTGTTAGTTTCGGTTAATCTCAGTAACGGCTGGACGATTTTCACTTGTAGATAACTACTTTTATAAGATATAATATTGGATTTCTGTCAGTCTGTGTGTTTGTTCGTATATTCATCTCCTAACTAATTATCTTTAATTTAAATACGACTGAATTTTTTAGATAGCTTATTACTTAATGCGTTTGATAATCACCAACTCGTTTGGTAAATTACCTTTTTAGTCTAGGGTATAAAGGGTTTCATATATCGAGACCCAACCCCAACCAGTATCAAATTTTCCAGAGTCTGTAATTGCCAAAAGTATATTTATTTCAAGTATCAAGACTGTTTCTACCTGTTTACGTAGCCAATACATTCTACACGCATATGTTCCATGTAGGTAACCACTAAACCCTTACTTGTTGTATGAAAAACAATGAAACAGATGTGCCATAGATTTGAGAGTTTCCTATTTCATTCCTTAAGATAACTTACAGCTACAAACAGTTCGTAAAACAATATAGGAAGGCCAATTACAAGTTTTATAAGTCACAAATAGAATGTAATTATGTATGTTTACACATATATATTGCATCCATCTTGTTAAATCAGTCATTTATTTCGAAGGCTAGCCCGTTAATTAAACGCCGAAATTTCATTGAATGCCTAGGCCAATCGTTGATTGAACTCTAACATCACTTAACCTTTAACTAGTTGGCTTATAGAAAGCTAACCCTTTGACGTAAAATTAGACTGGTGATTTGAATTTAGTTCTTTTTTACATCATCGACTTTTCGAATGATTTTGAAAAGTTACATATTTGGTTTTGTGCCACTAACACTAAGAAATGAAGCAGCAGAATTTCAGGCAGAGTCTCAGATGACTACAGGAAGGTTTGGTAATTAATTAAATTAGTACTTTATGATGAAGAAGTAAAGTAGCGTAAATGCCTTAACACTTTTTGTGACATTTAATTGTAAACTTTTTTATTTCTGAAACCATCAGCATTTTATTATCAATGACTTGCCTTTAGTGCCACACATAACACAATCTCTTATATCTATAACCATGAACTCTCGCTACCTTGACTGTCACATTGACCCGCGACTGAAATGCTTATGTTACGAGTGGGTTCACGACGGTAGTGCAATGGGTGGGGATCGAACCGGCGCCGCGGCGACCACACGATCACAAGTCCGACGCCCTAGCCTTTGGGCTACGGTTTCTTATCCGTGAAGTTTAAAATACAAACTTAAATTCTTCGTTTTACGCCTTAAGAGGTAAGATTTTGAAAAATATAGTCTAGGATACCTAAGGTAATAATATTTTATTTTATTTCAAATCTACAAATGCTTTAGCTACCTGGTTAATCTGATATTGAGATAATGGAATAATTTTATTTTGCTCTTAAATCAGTTAACCATAACAATTTTTCCATATCCGCTTTAATATAATTCAAAACATAATACATTATACGAACGGACCCCATTTTCGGAACCCAAACAACAAGAACAATATCTTCCGTAACATAAAATTCGAAAAAAAGTTTAATGGGACCCAAATCCTGGAGTCCAATAAAACATAAAAATACCCCAATATATTATGCGAAATTGATATCGTATAGATGATCCTATTATTACGGTGGTTGGGCTTGGTTTGAGGCTATTTGAATATAGAATAGATTTATTTTTCGACGGTTTCAAGTCTTTAAACTGACTTAAAAAACTGGTCAAGTGTGAGTCGGACTCACGCACGAAGGGCTCCATACCATTTTCAAGCGTGTTGCCAAAAAAAAAGGTTTGTTGTATGGGAATTGTTGTTATAGCGGCAATAGAAATACATCATGTGTGAAAATTTCAAGAGTCTAGCTATCGCGGTTCTTGACATACAGCCTGGTGACACACACCAGGCTGTATGTCAAGAACCCTAGGCTGTATCTCACATCGAAGTCTCAGAATAGGGTCCCGTTTTTACCCTTCGGACACGGAACCCTAAAAAGAGGTTATATTTTTATATTACCTTGTGCCGCGTTTAATACTAATCTTAATCTTAAGCCATCATAACATTGAAAGAAGTTCTTAATTCAAACAAGTAGATTTTGAGATAGGCTCAAGCTAACAAACACACTCTTCATTCAACAAACTTTACAATATAGAAATAAACCACTAGCTGTCCCGCACGGATTTACCCAGAACTGATTGTGGTGAAAAGGAATGCTTCCTAAAACATTCAACAATCATCCGCTATAAATATCCGCGAACAAATAGTATTCAGCAATCATCATAGATTTTACAGTGTGAAAGAGTACCTAGAATCCAAGTTTAACGACGAAATAGTTTAATGAATGTTTCTAATTTTAATTATATATTGTAAAACTTTATATTTGCATGGCAACTGGGCGAAACGTGTGTGTTCTTGATTGTAATGATGACCACTTGTATGTATGTATTACAATGTTTCTTGTGAATAAATGATTTGAACATTACTTAAAATATTTCAAATGTGTATAAGAATATTTAGATTTTCTTAAAACCTGATGTATTTCATCAAACATTTATTTTTGTGTTAGGTATACATTCCTAAAATATAAATCTATACATATCTAAAAATAATTATGTGATAATTTTATCATAAAAAGTCTACACTATGCTGATTAAAGTGCAACGTTCGTAATTTAGACATTTAATATAGAATTTGTCTGCAAAATTAATAGATTAATGTGAATATTGCCTTCCTTGGTCGACTACTGAAATTAAGTTTGATGAATTAGTGAGAACATGCACCCGTAGATTATTTATTTTGCGAAGTTAAAAAGCAATAGCTCTTTAATTTCGCAAAATGAATAATCTACTAATAACACATAAAATACTCCATTTTCCGACACATTCTCCATAATATACCTAAAGAGCGAACGTAGCACCTTCATCTACAGAATACTTTAAAAATGTATGCTACACTTGAGCATCGCCTACTTTACATATAGAAAAGATTTTCCACAGCAAGCAACTTTTTGAGAAACGAATGATAGAAAAAGTGCAGTGGACTGCGTGCAAGAATTAATGGTGTGAAACTTCGGACCGTCGCGTCGTGGGACGCGGCTATTCGCCGGCTAAATTTATGTACGTTCACGATTCCTGGCTGGCTTGTTTTGCGACAATTTTTTGCTGATCGTACCGGTTTAAGCGTGTTCGCCCATTGATTTTAAATATCTGCTAATCGGGGTGTAATTTTTTGATCCCTTGTACACGTGCCTCCGTTTTCAACACGTTTTGTGGCGCGACACTTTTTGGGAGGACATGACTTTCAAACATTATTTTTTAAAATGAATTGAGGTAACTTCCGATCTATTGGCCTTCTTTCAAAGAAGATTCCACAAAAACGGTAACCTAATTGCTCTGACAAAAGCGGACCATCGATCACGGACCAAAACGTCAACGTATTCAATAAGAATCTGCATCAAACGATTGCTACGATCAATCCTCATTTAAAGAAAAATGCTGAAATAACCAACCAAGGAACGCACAGATGCGGACCATTTTTAATAGTCGCCAAGACTCGCCAGTCACGAACAGACAAATCTACTGTAATTAATGACTATGAGGGTATTTTTTTTTTACTCCGATACCAATAAAGGAGACATTACTGAAGGGACAAAACAAAACATTGGGCCGGTGTCGAACGAAAGGAGAATTTATCATCTAGACGGCACCGGCAGTCGGCGCACCCGCCAATGTCCATTTGGATAATGCCCAACGCGATTAAAAATATAAAAATACCCCCACCCGACCCCTGTGGGGAGAGGGGGGAATTTGACGGAGGACATCGCGCTGAGGACACAAAAGGATTATAAATGAGAAGGAATTTTAGATAATATTTGTACGTTGGATGTGGATTGTAATGTCGGTAGAGATCGGCCGGCGGGTGGGGGCGCGCCGGCCGCCCCCCGAGGGGGATCTTCCACGATCCGCACCTAATGAGTGTTTGTATCAATTTGTTAGTATTGTATTTGAATATTTTTATACGTTCGTTACGATTTTAATCCCTTGCGGTTGCAGACTGGATCGATGCTTTTTTTTTTAATTCTCGGCCGTTTGATCGCCGGGTGCGTTTGTGTTGATTAAAGGCGTTGTTGAGGTTGTGGGGACCCGTGTCTCGACCGCACTCTCTTTTCTTCCTTTTTACATGTATTCGATAATTTGGGTTTGGGATGCCAAATTATAAGGAGACGCGACCCTCCGTTGTAATACTTTTACGTAGAGATTTTATATCTCGTTGTACAGCAAATAAAGTAGGCAATTTCCTATTTTCATATAACACTCATTTCCTAAAAAGTTTCTACTAGAGAAATTAAAAACCAAAATTTCGCAAATTACCTCTGTTTTATTAAAAATATAATTAATTCTAATTACGCTGTCCGCCTTTAAAAACATATTTAGCGCCGCGTAGGTCCCTGCGATAGTATAAAGGGTCAAGATAAACGTGGAAAAAATATAATTCGTATTCATAATTAATACATTTAAAAAATATAATATTTTCTGCGTCGCTTTTAGTACGAAGGATGAGTCCGAATGAACGAGAAAAGAATAACAGAGTACAGAATGAGCGACACGGCGTGTTTTCAATTCATTATCTCGAAAACAAAAATTTCATTAGCCCCGAGATTTCCTTTTTAAATTTAATTATTCATATTTAAATTAAACAAAATATAATAGAGGTCCGCCAGAGAAAAAAGCGGCTTTATCGTATCATATTTTATTAACCGAATTTATAATTCTGCGCCGATTCGAGTAAATCCCCTCTGTTTCGGGGACGGGGGGGTGTGCTCCCTGGGAAATATTTATGAATGCCAAGCAGAAAAATCCACAATAATATTTCAGTGTGGACGTCGGCCGCGGTCTTTACTTGCCAGCCCCTGATCTATTTAAAAAAAGGCCTCCCGGAAGGACAAAAGGGCTGCGAGGCGCTCGTAAAAAAACTGGACACGTATAGAGGTTACCGGCCGTCCGGCCGCTTTGTCTGATTCTTATTTTTTACCGGATCGGATCCTTTTCGCCGTTTTTTATCGGTTTTTGTTCCGGAGACACTCCGGACCGGGTCGGAACCCCCGTTGGTCCTAATGTCGTCCCATTTGTAATTTTTACATTTCATTGTGTGTGTATTTTTTTAGTTGGCCAATTAATGGTTGCCCCTTTTCTTTGGTATGTAAAAATGTTTGATTTATAATTCGAGTCCCAACCGACGGTTTCCTTGGCATTTTTCATTGGTATTATCGTTTGGGTTTAATGTTAATAAGGGCCGCCAAGTCGTGGTTACGTATATTTTTTTCCAACATTGACTAAACTGAATCTAATAAAACTTAAATATATGAAGCAAATTGACGGTGAAATAGAGAAGAAAAACAGCTATCAATATTTTGTTCAAAAGAGAAAGTAATGAGTTTTCTTCGTCTCAAAGATAAACTTAGAAACGCAGTGGTATTAAAATAAAATAAAAAAATCGACCTTTGCACTGGGCAAATGATTGTCGATGTGATTCATTTATAAACGGATTTAAGAACTAGCTTTTCCGCTTGGTCTTCTCTACGTAACTAATATTCTTAAGGGAATCGCTCGATAAAATACGAACAGGTTAGTTACGATACATAACGTAGTTTTTTTTTAAGTAAAATATAAATATTTTTTGAAAACTGTTTCGTGCATTTTGAAATTATTCATTGCGATCAGAAATACTTATAATTCATTTCTTAAATATAAGCATAATAAAATACTTTTATCTACTAATCAGAAGGAATTGAAATTCATCCATTGTTTTACTTTAAACCAATTCCCACCGAAAAATCGTTTCCCAGATTGCAATAATTCCATATCAATAACCCTTCACAAACAATAAAAAATGCATCCAAAACGTTTAAAATTCGTGCACCAATGAATACAAAGTTGTTGCATTAACATCCGGGATGTGAGCTCGATCGCAATGCGATTATACATAAATTGGACGTGTAGCATGCACTGTGCCCTAGTGGATTGTGGTGGTATCGATACTTGTGTGTTGTATATCGTGGGAAAACTCCGCTTAACACACTTTTCATTTACCCTTCTGTATGAGAAAAGCGCTTACCGTAGAAGCTAAGCAGTGTATGGATTGTGAACATTTGATAACTACGATCGACTGATTAAATAAAGTCAGAAGATGTACACAATCGAATCGATATTAAAAAAAATTGTGGTAAAGGTAAATCCGCCCTGTAACATGCGCTGTTGTTATCGTGGGAAATCTCGATTTAAAACACTTTTCATTAAGGCTTCTGTATGATGTCATAGTGTTACCCGAGTTACGCAACTCCTATGTGTTGAAGCGTTATAAGTAAGAACTTAATTATCAAATGCATTTTTATACATTTTAGAGTGACGTTTCGCAAAATGACGAATGTGAATGAGAATCACTCCGTTATTTATTGGTCTGTCTATCTGTCTGGCCAAAATCTATATAGTAATTGCCATTGTCATATAGAATCATAATAGTCTCAGAATAAGTGGAGATAAAAAATTAAGTATTTTTTGTACGGAGCCGTCAATGCAAAAGACAGACTTGCAATTGTCCGCTTTAAAAAGAAGGTTCTATATCTACCCTTGAATTATCCGTTCAATTTGATCCAACACAAAAAAAAACTTGTTAAACAAAGATCCCACCTCACTTTTTTCTCCCTATTTGTATCTGACCATTTTAATATTAAACAACTGAATCTCGACAAGAAAGCAAGTCTTAAACACACGATTAATCCAACCGGCACATTTTACCGGCTAAAACGTGGTAAAAAACAAAATGGCCTGCGATATAATCAAATTATTAGGAAACCACGTGAGGCCAGCGGATCTTGGCCGCGTATTTATCATGGCCGTAATGGATGTACCTGTATTTAGGCTGCTAATCCGATGGTTTATATTTACTGGGTTTTTTTTTGTACGGACGGACATACGTTGTTAGCCATGAGGCTTTTGCTACTTCACCGGGCATAAAGGCGAGCTGAACTCCAGCCTTAATAAATCGTTTAAAAACTACAAACTAAGCAACCGGCGCAAGAGGGCACCCAATTTTTTTTCCTTTGGTATATGCATTTTCTCTTACCCACCGCCGCTGCAGCGTATTCGTGCGCTGGCGGTGGGATATGTGGGAATCGCCCTCTCCATAGCGTGGTATGCTAACTCATACTACGAGGAGAGGACAGTACACCACTTAAACCCACCGGACACTCCTTCGATCCCGTTTGCGGGGGCCGGGTACGCAAGAAGCAATTCAGCCCAAGAGGGCGCCCCCTGTGGGGCTTGGACCTCGGCTCAGAGCGGTTGCTGGTGATGAGATTGAGGCATTATAATGTTTAGTATTTTAGGGGAGTTTTGTGCAACTGTCGCTCTACTGTACAATTCGCGGGCCTCTCGGACTTCGGGTCTACGATGACATCGGATGAATATATTTACTCTATGTTTTATGATAACCTCAGTGGCGTAGCGGTATAAGTGACTGCACCGGTGGCTCAGTGGTTACGAGAGTTGCTTCTGAGACCTGGTGTTCTGGGTTCGATTGCCACCAGGGACAATTTGTGTGAACCACAAATAGTTGTTCTGAGTCTGCGTGTACTTTGTGTCCGTGAAATGAATGTTTGTAAAGTCCCCCGCGACACAGGGTATAATTTCCTTAGTGCGGGAATTGGTATTGAGTAATTATAACAACAACTCGATAAAAAAAATGCCGTCTGTTTTTTCCGGCTAATCTAAGTAACAGCGTTGCCAATTTTGACAAGACCACTGGTAGATTGCTAGTTCGATGACGGACTAGCTTCCCGCGCGCGGTTTCTCCTGCGTAACTCCCGTTCCTGTGGGAACTTCGTAATTAAATATAGCCTATGTCATCCAGGGATAGTGTAGCTATCCAACGGTGAAAGAAATTTTCAAATCGGTCCAGTAGTTTCGGAGCCTATTTAATACAAACAAACAAATCTTTCCTCTTTATAATATTAGTATTTACTAGCTTCCCGCCCAGTTTCACCCGTGTAGCTATCGTTATCGTGGTACCATCATAATTAAGTATAACTTATGTTAATCCTGAACAACGGAGCTTTCTAAGGTTGATAGAATTATTAAAATCCATCCAGTAGTTTTTGTGTTTATTCGTTACAAACATACATAAAAAAGTACAAATCTCTTCCTTGTTACACCTAATATTATTATAAATATAGATAATATAGGCTACATTTTATTTTGCTTGTCTATTTATTTGTCTGCCTAATACCTATTTAAAATGGTACCGATTGAGACCTTTCCTTATAATATCATCCTTATTTTACACAATAGTTATATTAATAAATAGACACTATCTTATTTACTGTTGTTTTCATTTCAGGAGTTACTCCCTGGACGAAAGGTTCCTGTACTCGCAGGGCGAGGTGCGTCGCGTGCACTGGCACCCCACCTCCTTGTCACATGTCCTGGTACTAGGCTCTGACAATACTTTGAGGTATGTTGTTTTAACTTGTGCATGTGCATGATTGCTGACACTCATCAGTCTTATCCGGGACCACGACTGGACTTGTAACACATGTTGAAATATACTAAGTAACTTTCTTTTGGACGAACATACCTATGTAGTTAGCGCTGCGGCTTTTGCTACTTTACCGTAAAGGCGAGCAGAGCTTCAGAGCAAGACAGCGCCCCCTTTGGGACTTGGACCTCGGCTCAGGGCGGTCGCTGACGGGGAGACAAGAATACTAGTTGACTGCAAAACTCTGCTGTAATCTTTTAAAAAAAGAACATATGTGCAGGTTTTTACACTATTCTTTATGCTCAATCTCATCACAATTTTATCACTGTTCCAGGCTCTACAACATAGCTCTAAAAAAGGGTCCTAAACTCCTGAAGATCATCAACATAGGCCCCAAGCCATGCGGGGTGATCGCCGGTAAAAACTTACTGGATAGTCTAGGAGATACCGCGGTGGATTTCACAGCGGTCCCGGATTCTGATACCCTGCTGATATTGAGAGGAAATGGGGATGTGTTTATGGTGGACTGCGATTTGGAGAGCAAAAGGTTAGCAAATTTTGTCAATCAGTATTTTTTTTGTCTAGCCTACGTGGGACTGGGCTGGACATGTCTGTCGCATGTCAGATGACAATTGGGCTAAAAGTACCACCGATTGGGTCCCAATAAACGCACGACGCCATCGCGGCAGGCCGAGACGAAGATTGCGGGACGAGCTTGACTCCTACCGTAGGGACTGGCCGGTACTCGCAAAAGATAGAGTTGTGTGGAAAAGGGAGAGGGAGGCCTTTGCCCTGCAGTGGGACAACACAGGCTAGTTAGATTAAATTAGATTAGGCTATACTGTTTTAATGCACCGGTGGCTCAGTGGTTATGACATTGGCTACTGAGACCTGTTGTTCCGGATTTTTGTTCTTTTAATTAGGACTAATCCCACCAACACTCCCACTACTGCAACTCCTGTAAGCCAGGGTCAACAGTGGCACACACTGGAAATGGCAATGAGCACCGAGGCTCACAAAGTGTCGGGAAAAAGTTCAACTGCCTTGGGACCCGCAGCGATTTCATCAAAAAGACAATAGGAATATTTCTGGGTTCGATTACCACCCGGGACAATTATTAGTGTAAACCACAAATAGAGGTTCTGAGTTAGTGTCCGTGAATTATGTGTTTATAAAGTCCCCCACGATAGTGCCCTAGTGAGGGTTTTGTCTTAAAAATAAAAAGAAACTGTCTCACTGCTGGATAAAGGTCTCCCCCAAATCGGTACTAATATTGTAAAAACAAGCAAGGCAATTGCAAAAGCTAAGGCAGCTGCATATTTCTAACTTGCGCAAAGATTTAAAAAAAACCGGCCAAGTGCAAATCGGACTTCCACACGTAAGGTTCCGTACCATTTTCAAGAGTCTACCTGTTGCCGTTATTGATATCGGCAAAAAAATAGCAAAATTCACGGTTGTGGTATGGGAGCCCCCCTTAAATATTTATTTTATTCTATTTTTAGTATTTGTTGTAATAGCGGCACTAGAAGTAGTCTTGCGGTATATCGCGGTTCTTGAGATATAGCCTGGTGACAGACAGACAGCGAAGTCTTAGTAATAGGGTCCTGTTTTTACTTTTCGGGTACGGAACCCTAATAAGTCCCAGAAGTCGTGAGTTCGATCCCCACGCTGGTCAAGAAGATCTTTGAGTACCTTCTTAGATTTCTTTCCGGGTCTAGTAATTTGATGGATTACTCTAAGTGTCCCTGATTGTTATAACATCTTGCGGTCGCCCTCGGGAGAAGGTCCATGCAGTGCCGGCGTTAAGGGGGGGCGCGATGGGCCGACGGCCCAGGGCGCCAAATTTGAGGGGGCAATTGGTGGGTGGGGTCGCCCGCCAAACTAGAACGCGTGTCGGATGGTGGGGATAGCTAAACCTTCGAGCGTGGCGCGAGGTCGCCGATTTGTGTACTTGGTCTTTCGTCTCGAGCGTCTCTCGATCAAGCAACGAGAAAACCGTCTACGACCGTTTACAATGTTTTTGAGCGATCGATTTTGATTTCCTTAACGCCGGCACTGGGTCCATGTTGAAGCAGTGGACGTTATACGGGCTGATGATAAAATGTTTTTTATATAATTCCCAGCGCTGGGCGTGGTCTCCGAGGGCCGCTGGCCATGTTCCCGCCGGCGGACGACAACTACGGCTCGGAGTCGTGCGCCATCGCCGCCATGAGGAGCGCCCCGGGGGCTCCGCCCTTCGTCGTGGTGGCGACGTGCTCTGCTTCTTTGTATCACTGCCTGCTGTTGCCTAACGTAATGTATTTCTTATTTTTTAATAATTAAGTTGTATGATTGACTATGGTATTTGGCTGAGAACCTCCATAGCGCAGCGGTTTTCGCTCGCTTTAAATCTCGGAAGTCGTGGGTTCGATCCCCACGCCGGGCAGGAAATCTTTGTGTAAATTCTAAGATTTCTTTCCGGTCTGGTTGGTTGAGGGACTACCCTCCGTGCCTCGGAAAGCGTGCCAAGCGTGGTGACTATGGCAAATACCCTCCCCCGGGAGGAGGTCCATGTTCAGCAGTGAACGTTACACGGGCTGATGATGATGATGATTTAGTATATATCCACAAAATACTTAAACACCTTTCAAATTAACTGTATTAATATTTATGTAGTACATTTGTTTTATTTTATTTGATTTTGCATAAATCACAAGCAAAAATATGTACACTAAGCCTATGTACCCCAGAGATAGCCTGGAGATCTGCAGTACAGGTTTCAACCTAGTTCAGACTACAGACTCTCACAAATAATTATAAGAAATGTATATAAACGACTGCTTTGTCCTTGTGAGAATTAAATAAATTAATTTATGATTATTATTATGTTGGTAAATTTTACTGCCACGGGCCCATGGGGACCCGGTCGTTTGAAAGGCATTCATGGGGCCGAAGCCAACATTGAGGAAGCCTTTGGTACCTTTTAATATAACAGTGAGATGGCTGCATCTATGAAGGTCTATCCATTGATACCATTGAGATAAACCTTTTTTTTTTTTTTTTTTTTTTTAAATACAACACCCGCACTAGGGAAATAAATCCCTGTGTCGCGGGGGACTTTACAAACATTCATTTCACGGACACAAAGAACACCCGGACTCAGAACAACTATTTGTGGTTCACACAAATAATTGCCCCGGGTGGGAATCGAACCCAGAACACCAGGTCTCAGAAGCAACTTCCGTAACCACTGAGCCACCGGTGCAGTCAATGGACAGTCCTCCATAGATACGAAACGTTTGCTGGAAAGCAAGAAACTTGGTTTGGGATATACGGATTGAATTGGATGTTAAATATACTACAATACTAGGCTATGGAGTGATTTCGGACATCTGCCTCGAAAACTCTCACATATTTTATATTGGTAGACGGTGACTCGCTGTCTGACGCAACCTACGAGTTAGCTTCGGTGGGCCCCCTATCGAAAGCCACAATATGGCGGCCAGGGGGCAACACTTTGTAACAGCTAAGGTTGTCCTCTCGACAACCTTAGCTGTTACATAGTGTTGAGACCGCGGGGCGCAAGATCCTTGTACAGTCAAGTGCCCCCGGCGTTATGACATTTTACACTTCCAACCTCGAGCATAGGTCCCGCTCTTGCAACCCCACTCTGACCGGCAAGCTCAGAGGCAGGGGATGTGTCACTGTGTGTATGTGTGTGTAGTGTGCATGTCTGTATGTGTCCCCGGGAGATAGGGTCCGTGGTGTCGCCACTCACCAACAGATTGCACTGGATAAACCAGTGGGTGTTATTATTATAATAAATAATTATTATTATTATTACTATGAAATTGCGCACACTTATCGTTTATACTAAGAAGAAGTGGAAAATGCTTTTTTTAATGATGGTCGAATGCGACCTCTAGTATTAATATAAATATATTAACATTCCAGTCCCCGGATCAAGAGGACGGAGAGAGTCACGCGCTGTACGTGGTGGAGGCTGTGGAACTGAACACGAGCTTGGGTCCTGAGGATGAGGAGCAGTACACGTACCCTGTGCATCTGTACCCGGTAAACTTAGAGTTAAACTACATTAGAGTTTTATTGAATTATTTTAAACTTAATGCATATTAAAATCGTATAAAGTCGAACTTAATGTCAATGGCATTTTCATTTTCTAGCAGTCAAGCAGGTATTGCAGAGAAAATGATAGGTGTTCATGTTATTTACCTAGACAACCTCCTTAGCGTAGCGGTAACACACTCGCTTTTAGTCTAGGAGGTCGTGGGTGCGATCCCCACTCCGGACAAGATATCCTTGGGTAAATTCTAAGATTTCTTCCCGGGTCTTATTGGTGGTAGGACTACCATCGTACCTCGGACAGCGCGTAAAGCCGTTGCTCTCGATTGTTATAACATCATCTATAAAAAGCGTATACCAAGGAATGGGCAACAGCGTTTCCTTGTGTGTTTTAACTTAGTACTGCAGTCACCAACCCGCCTGCCAATCGCGGTGACTGTGGCAGATACTCTTCTCTTCTCTTCTCTTGTGGACGAGGCCCATGTTTCAGTAGCGGACATTTTTTGTAATAACATTATTACACATTATAATGTACAAATTCGCCCCGCGTTACTCTGCTCCAGTGGGTCGGAGCGTGGTAATTTATAGAATAATTGATCCTTAATCCTGTTTATAAACTACTAGCGGCCCGCCCCGGCTTCGCACGGGTGGACTTTTATACCCTACCCCTGCCCTACCCTACCCATACCCTAACCCTACCCTACCCCTACCCTACCCCTACCCCTACCCTACCCCTACCCCTACCCTACCCCTACCCTACCCCTACCCTACCCCTACCCTACCCCTACCATACCCCTACCCTACCCCTACCCTACCCCTACCCCTACCCTACCCTACCCTACCCTACCCTACCCTACCCTACCCTACCCCTACCCAAAAGTATCCTATGTCCTTCTCCCAGTTCTTAGCTACCTCCCTTCCAATTTTCAGCCAAATCGGTTCAGCCGTTCTTGAGTTATAAATAGTGTAACTAACACGATTTTCTTTTGTTTTTAAAATGTATTCTGCTATTCGGGACGGAAACAAATCCAACAAATCAAAAACCATGGCAATCGGTCCAGCCGTTCTCGAGTTATAAGTGTTGTAACAAACACGACTTTCTTTTATATATATAGATTCCCTTGGCAAGTTTCAGCGAAAGCCGTTCTTTAGTTTTTTCGTGAAGGATTAACAAACATACATACAATCTTACAAACTTTCGCGTTTATAATATTAGAAGGATTTAATATCGAGATCACTACAATATTTTTCAGTTATATGTCTATTTACCGGGTCTGGTTGGTTGGGGGACAACCCTCTGTGCCTCGGAAAGCACATTAAGCCGTTGGTCCCGATTGTTATAACATCATCTATAACAAGCGCATACCAGGGAACGGGCAGCAGCGATTCCCTGTGTATTACAACGTATTACAACATAATACTGCGGTCACCAACCCGCCTGCCAGGCGTAGTGACTATGGCAAATACCTTCCTCGGGAGTAGGCCCACGTTCAGCCGTGGACGTTGTACGGGCTAATGATGATGATAAATAGATATTTATTCGATTGTGTGTAGTTATCTCATGGTTTGTTCCCTACAACGTGCAGTGCACGAGCAACACGTACGCGTGCGCGCACGCGGGCGGCGTGCACGCGGTCACCGTGCCTCTGCTCGGGAACCTTCTAGACTTCGCGCTGGCTGATGAAGGTGAGCTATATTAACACTATAGTAGAATTAATTTGTCCTTGCAGTTTGTGTCATAAATCATCGGAGTATTTCGCTCTCTCTCCCCCTCACAGGCCTTATGGGCGGGCATAGTGATTCGCATTATTGTTGTATGTGCCGACATACAACAATAATGCAATGTGCTCGACAAATATTATGACACTACCCGTGATTGACTTCAACATTTTCTTTCATACAACAAACCTTGTCTTCAGAATTGTCAACATACTTAATAACGAATCAGTTAAATCGTTCTCGAGTTATGCTCGTACATATATTTCAGTAAACCAGTTTTATTTATATACTAGCTGACCCGGTAGATTTCGTACTGCCTCAATCGATAAAATAACCTAAATATTTGTATAAAATAAATTTGCCCGGAGAGACTTCGTTAATGCGGTATCCTACATCTACCCTACACCTACCCCTACCCTACCCCTATCCTATAAATATAAATCTTTCCGCTAGCCTACTGGCTAAGTACAAAATAAAAAGGAGAAAAAAATAAGGTCCCGATTTCAGAGGTTTAGAGGTTCATAATAGGTGGACTGATAGGCCTAAACAAAAAAGCTCGTGGAGTGACTCTGAGTCATTAACAGGGGCCTCCGGATAAAATTAGCTACAGGCCCCGCGCTGGCTTAATGCGGCACTGGCCGATTATATAACATTATGTAATATAAGCGTATACCAATACTGGGCTGATGATGCTGACCCCCCCCCCCCCCCAGGGTCCACGGAGGCGTGTGTGTCGGGGCTGGTGTCGTCCCGCAGCTCGGCGCGCCACCTGCTCAGCACCGCGGTCCCGGGACCCCTGGGGCTGGCACTCACCGCGCCCCCCCTGCCCCTACTGTTGCTGTTGTGTAGCGACAGCACTGTAAGAGTCAGGTGAGTATTTTATTTTTTTTTTGTTATCCGTAGGAAAATTCATTAACGCATTCCCACCGCCGCTGCAGCGTATTCGCGCGCTGGCGGCGGGATATGTGGGACTCGCCCTCTCCATAGCGTGGTATGCGACACTCATACCACGAGGAGAGGACCCTACACCACTAACACCCCCCGGACACTCGGTCGATCCGCCGCGGCCAGTATGATACCGCAGGATCTCCGGGGCCACACTCACAGTGGCCCATTTGAGTACCTCCCATACAACAACACGCATACTTAGGTATATGAAGGATACTGGCAATGAAAGGGGAATATCCAAATAATTAGACTTACAAATGATATTATTTTTTTTGTTAAAATAATATCAATGTGTTTACAAATAAATAAACGAATATAACAGAATAATTCTAAAAGTAAACCTAACAAATAAGAATAACCAATAATTAAAACTATCTAAGAATTTAAATCAGTTTGTTTTTTTTTCGCAGTTTTCACGAGGCTTTTGCTAAATTAAAAACTGCTAAAAGTAAAAACTAACGTAAAACTAAAAACTATTTTAAAATGGCATCACTGGGTAGCGTTCCCAGAATTCTGGCAGCATTGCCACGCTGAATAGCAATGCTTATTGTTGGGCAAAATGTATACCAGCATTCTGAGAACACGTCACATTGCTAAGAATCGCTGCGTGTTCTTTGTGCAATACAACCATTATAAAATAAAAGGATAATTTAGGGCGGAAAGCGCTGGCGACTGTAATACAATTTATATTAATACGGTCGTCACAAACAACCTGTTATGAACTCCTTGTGTATAGTTTTTATTCAGATTATAAGAGAACTCTGTAAAATATTGTTGGTGAAAAAAGAATTAATATTATTAGGTATTTAGTAAAACGCACTTTAAAGTTTAAAAGTATGTCGATTTAATACCCGAATACGATAAATATTTGTTCAGTCTCAATCAATAATAATGTTTAAATTTGTTAAATAAATAATCAGAACTATGATGATATTTAATTAAAAACTGACATCGTGGTTTATTGTACGTATTGACAAAAAAATATTGTAGTGTCGTAACGGTGCGGGTCGCTTTAAATTGAATCTTACCTACTTTAAAATAAAGTGTCGAATACTTTCAAAAACCTATTGAAATGAAGTAGCAAGGTCATGTTTACGTCAGATATTACAATGAACTGCGTCATAACATACTTACGTTATTTTTGATAATATTCATATCTCCCGTATGGTCTAGTGGCTAGGATACCTGGCTTTCACCCAGGAGGCTCGGGTTCGATTCCCGGTACGGGAAAAATCTTTTTGTGTTTTTAGATTGCATAATAACGTGCACAATAATGTTTAAATTCTATTTTTGTATACTTTTTTTTATCTTTATTAAATTGTTCTTATTATTTCTTTAGGACATTGGAACCGTTTGACTTAGAAGAACAGTTATACAAAGAACTACAATTGAAAAATCCAGCATTGGAGCAAGAAGACATCAATAATATTTTAAAAGAAGTTAGTATAAATTAATTGTAATTTTTTTTTATTATTCTAATTTTGTTTTATGTAAAAAAAACAATTTGTTATTTATTTTGACATTGTTTTGTAATAATATTTTGACTAATGTGAAGATGGCTGCCTGGTTTTTTTTTTTTTTATTAATATTTTACCCTGGACCATTTTTTGTCGTGTGGTTTCCGGCATAGAATAGACCACCCCTGTATCTTCCTATGGGTATCGTAAGAGACTAAGGGACATACACCTAATGGATGGGCAACAGCATTCTATCAGTACAAAGTTACTTGCAATCTTACTGCGATCAGCAATCCGCCTGCCTAGCGTGGTGATTACTGTAATATCCATCAACAACCCTGGCTTACCAAAGCATATTAAAGAGAAGGCCCATGTTCAGCAGTGGTAGTTCTCGGGCTGATTAAGTAAAAAATATGCGTCTTAGTTTTTAGTTTCATTTTATGAATTTTGTATTTCTCGGACAATATTAAAAAAAAACCATTTAGTCCAGTTAGATTACCAGAAATGAACGGACACGTATTTGTTTATCGTACCTCATACAAAAAATGTCGAAGATACAGCGCGTTGAAATTTCGTGTGACGTCACTTCTAGGTACCATTTGGCATTTGGCAAAATTTGGCAACTAGCACAAGTAGCGTGAAAACCCCGAGTTTTAGAGCCCAGAACCCGGACATGTCAAAAGGTTTTTTTTAAACATAGGGGCTCGGGCACGTTGCGTGTGTCCCGGGTGGCCTAAGACTTTAAATTATTAAACCCGTACTACTCATGAAGTACGGCCCGGACGCTCCCCGGACACCCTCTAAACTAGGACAAATCCGGGGAAACCAGGACGGATGGTAGCCCTACCTAGTAGTAACGTCACAAGCCCCCTGAACTTTATTGTTTGTTATAGCAAAAAATACGCGTCCAATATTTTTTAGTAATCTAACTGACGCACTGAATAGTTCTTTTTAGTCTTCGTGCCTATTGAATTGTATATTTATGAGAATGACATGCCTTAACTATGTATTTCATATATTTTACAGCGTCAAAAACTATCTTTCACATCAATCATACAAGAGATTCTGACAAGGGATGTGTCGCAACCGATTCTGAACTTTGGCAGAAAAGACGATCCCAGCCCCAAAGAATTTTTAGAAGTAAGTAGAGATATTATATACACCCTGAATTTTAGTTTTAGTAGTTCGATCTATGTATAAAACTTATATTTGATAGCAGTAACAATTACAGCTATCAAATATAATTACGACCCGCTCCGGCTTCACACGGGTGCAATGCTGATGTATTATTATACATATAAAACATAACATCTTGAATCACATTCTATCTATTAAAAAAATCCACATCTTTACAACAACGCGCAACGCAACGGATATTTCGTTGCGTTGCGCGTTGTTGTAAAGATCTAAGCATACATAGGTACAGACAGACAGCGGCAACGACTTTGTTTTATACTATGTAATGATTCATAAAAAAACACATTGCCTCTCGATATTTGTAATTGTTGGAGAAGACAAACAAATCTTGTAAGAAAAAATATTTTTTTTGTAAGTAAACGTTTTTTTTTTTAAGAAAAAATGAGCTATGTAAAGAAATGTTTACATTCTGGATTCCCTTTTATCAGTCCTTAATAACATAAAGTTTTTGTTTATATATACATTGTAACAGTAATTTAAAAGTTTGTTCAATTGATCGAAGGTTCAATACAAAAAATTCTACTAAATTTAATACTGCAATATTTCGTTTATATTCGTTTGGGTCAAATAATTCCGTTGTTATACATCACTATTAAAAAAAAAAAATTCATATTATGAGTGTCAAAATCTTGTTCACATTTTATATTTACCGCGATACGACCGCCCATTGTACTGTGTCTATTATATTTTCTTTATCTTATTTGCTTATATATCTAAACTACGGAATCATAAGGACGTATATATTTTATTCTTCAGAAGCATTTGGTCGTGTCAGTTAACGATAAAGGCACATATGACGAATGTCCCTGAGCCGAGGTCCAAGCCCCAGAGGGGGCGCCCTCTTGCGCAGGTTGCTTAGTTTGTAGTTTTTAAACCATTTATTAAGGCTGGAGTTCTGATTGCCTTAATTCCCGGTGAAGTAGCAAAAGCCTCGTGGCTACCGAACTAAGTTCATCCGAAAAAAAAAACGACAAATGTTTCTGACGCATCTGACTCTATGCTTTCAAGCACTAGATGTGTACAATAAAGAGTTTTGTATTCTAGTTTTCTGATAAGCTTATTTGTTTCCAGTTCCTAACCCAAGCTACCCTGAAGCTCCGCGGAGAGTACATGGTGAGACAACAACGAGCAGCCGACGCAGAGACACGCAAGCTGCAAGCTCTCGCCGCGCTCGGGCAACAACACGCGCAGTGGATACACAACATACAGGTGGTTATATTATATAAATGGTTATATAGTATAAAACTGCTTGGGAGTGAGTTGCTCTGAAACATAAAACGTATTTTAAAAAAAGGATTCCTTTGAGTTTCTTGCCAGTTCTTCTCAGAGTTGCCACGTCCAGAACTGGTGGTAGTAAAAGAAAGGGACGCATCATAAAAACATGATTTAAAATATTTTTAATGTGTCTAAAGAATTTTTGACTTTGACTTAATATACAAGCGACCCGCCCCGGCTATGCACGGGTCCAATGCTAATGTATTATACATGTAAAAGTTCCTCTTGAATCATTCTATCTATTAAAATGAACTGCATCAAAATCCGTTGTGTAGTCTTAAAGATCTAAGCATAAATAGGGACGGACAGACAGGGAAGCGACTTTGTTTTATACGATGTAGTGATACCTTACGACCGATAAACACTGCCTGCCTTAAAAAAATATATATAATACACATTCGAAGTTTCTAGTAATTTAATTAGATAAGAAAAAAATAACAGGCCCCGTGGCGTAGCGGTGTATGACTCGCTTTAAGCATCGGAGGTCGTGGTTCGATATCTCACACCGGTCATGAAATCTTTGTGTATATATTTTTAAGTAGGTAATCTAACTGACGGGCTAAATAGACTTTTTTAGAATTCATGCTCATTGGCTACAGAATCTATAATATAAAAATGAATCGCAAAATGTGTTGGTAAGCGCATAACTCTACAAAGCCTGGACCAATTTGGCCAATTCTTTTTTTTTAATGTTCGTGGAAGTTCAAGGATGGTTTTTACGGCGAGAAAAATTCGAATAATTGCCTGAAAACACCTTAAAACAGCCTTTTTCTTTTTCCCATACAAACGTTTTCTAAATAAAATATAGAGTCAATTTGAGCTTTATTTTGTTAATTAAAAACTTGAATTTTTTTGCCAAGATTTTTTAGGGTAGGGGTAGTGTAGGGTAGGGGTAGTGTAGGGTAGGGGTAGGGGTAGTGTAGGGTAGGGGTAGTGTAGGGTAGGGGTAGTGTAGGGTAGGGGTAGTGTAGGGTAGGGGTAGTGTAGGGTAGGGGTAGGAGTACCGCATAAACGAAGTCTCTACGGCCCAGTTTATTTTATACAAATGTTTAGGTCTTTTATGTATCGATTGAGGCAGTACGAAGTCTGCCGGGTCAGCTAGTAATAATATAAATATACATACAATGTGTGTTTCAGAGTGAAATGGACGAGGCTCTGCTGCAGTCCGCAGTGCTGAGAGAGAAATGTATGTTAGCAGAGAAACACCAAGACGATCTCAAATACAGGTACTAACATTACTAAAACTTTTCAAAATTGAGATTAATACAATTCGATTTCGACGTTTGGTATCAAATATTTAACGATGACACCGCCCGTTTTCACATTTCTTAAATGTTTTGAAAAATGTGAAAAACGGGCGGTGTCATCGTTTAATATTTAATACCAAATGTAACTTTGGAGATATTTGTCGAAGTAATGCGGATCATTACCGATATATGCCATAACGTACGTTAGAGACGTGTTACAAAGAGAGAGTGTGACGAATAAAAAACTGGGATTAAAAAAAAAATTGTCCACGATAGCAGCTATAATTTACCAAGTAGGTATTATACCATTTTGGAATCCTTACTAAATGCGCCAACTTTTGAAATAACTTGCTAAACTCGCGTAGTACTTTCTTTTTTTTAATAAAGTCAGTCAAATTTAGGCATTTTCTTAGAAATATATCCTATTGTTATTAAAGCTAGAGCTGGTTTAGAGAAGCATTCCTAATTTTTCTAACTTTTTTTTTGCTGTGTTACCCACACAGCAAAAAAAAGTTAGAAAAATTTAAATATTTGCGTTTTTCTTAAAATGCCTATAATTTTAAAATCATGCTACTTAGATTTTTTTTCTCACCACGTTCCGGGTTGACGTCGAGTTTTAGGACACCCGGTATAATTCACAAAACCGATGTTCAATCACTTACATTCAAGTAAACTTACATAATAAACAATTTACGATTGACATCTACTTGATGTGAATACAGCATGGATAGTTACAAAGTACAAAGTGATAAAGATAGTATATAGATTCATCATCATCATCAACAGCCCGTTGACGTCCACTGCTGAACATGGGCCTCCTCTTAACGGACCTTGGCAAGCCAGGATCGTAGAGGGATATTGCCATAATCACCATGCTTGGCAGACGGATTGGTGATCGCAGTAAGATGCAAATGTTGAGCTTATAGATGCTGCTGCCCATACATCAGCCATATTTCCCTTAGTCGCCTTTTACGACACCCATGGGAAGACATGGGGTGGTCTATTCTAAGCCGGAAACCACACGGTTTAGATTAATATTGTCTTAATTAAATGAGTGCAAAAAAATTAAAATTAAATTTAAATTAAAAATTAAAAGTATTGTGAGAATAAAGAAAAATTACAAGTTTGCTCCTAATACAGAACCAACGAATGTATCCACATCATAGCGGATAAAGTTGGCCAATGTTAGCATGCGGTATACAGGTTTATTTTTAAATCATTAACAGCCTTTCAGGGAGTGAAAGTGCTGATGATAATAAGCAACTTTTACTATTGGACCAACCCTGAAATCGCGTAAAAAAATCAGCAGCATCATACATTTTGTGAACATAAATGTGTGTAACTGCTGATTTTTTAGGCGCATTTT